>CP124712.1:30707500-31957500 GCA_031232105.1 Capsicum rhomboideum | reverse complement strand
AGAAGTTGTGCATGTTGCATACATTCATTCCTCATATGCATTGGGTATACATTCCTATGTGATTGTCTGATTTATGGAAATCTATAATTATGTTTGATGGTTGGGTACTGCTAGTCAGTCTCGAGGGAATATTTCATAAGTATAGGTACCTGAAACTACATGATTAGATTTACTATGATATTTAAGAATTAAAATAATAAGGAAATCGACTACCACCAGTGGTCCTAATTATTGATATAGTGAACCATGTGGAGTTGTTCGGACTAGGTTAGAAACTAGGTCACATAAAATGAAGTAACAATATGAGGTAGAACAGATTGTTAAGGACAAAGATACACGAAAATGTCAAATGAAAAGTAGGTCACAAAGAGACTAATTGTTAATAGTAACACAGTTATGAACGGGCTTTATTAATCGAAATTTTATTTAAAGTCATGGCTCCTTTCCAATTTACTATTATTATTATTTATTTATAATGCCGGTCGGCCAATAATACCTACCAGTACATCTGATTGTACTGATGCTACACTTATCATATCTCCTTCTAGGGATATAACTATAATACAGGTTAGTTGGAGTTCCTATAGCAGTGACGGTGATCATTCTCAAATAGCTCATGCCCTCTCGATCTTGCATGGATGTTGTATCATGGATTCCCCTACTCCTTGTCTAGTGCTCTTGTACCAATTTAGGCTAGTTTCCAGTGATCCACTTTTGATTATTTTTTGCATCAGTTTTACTTATCAAATGTATTAAAACTCGTTACTATGTATCATTTGAATCAATAGAGTTTGGAATAAGAACTGGTTTTAACTTTCGCATGGAATAAATGATTGGGTAGTAAGGGTTCTCCTATCTATGGTAGTGTTTGGTAGGTTCCTGCACGATCCGTGGCTTGGGTCGTGACACCTACCCAACTTTACAATATATAAGAGAACCCTTACTACCCAACCATTCAATTAAGTTCGGAATTTAAACGAAACAATTTTTAATAGAAATAATCTTTTAATAAAAATTAAAATTTTATCCAAAAACATTTATTTGCCAATTACGATGCAGAAATAAATGGCAGTGCTTCCCCAGAAACTAATCCAACCTGTACAAGAGATATAAGCAATGAAAAGAAGGCCCCGAGAAATAGCATCCATGTAAGGGTGAGATGATAGGAGCTCCTACGAATAAACACTGTCATACCTATAGAAATTTCAACTGACCTGCAGCATGGATATACCGCTAAGTGGTGATAGAGTAAGTGTAGTATCAGTACAACCACATATACTTATAGGTAGCATCGGTCGATCAGGGTTAGAAAAAATAACAACAATAGAAAATAGGGAGGAACTCATGACACCAATTAAGATTTTGGATAACTAACCCTCCCAATGCCCTCTCCTCAGGTCTTGACATATTGCTCTTAGCATCTCGGTTACCTACCTGCCGTTTAACATTTTTGTGTATCTTTACCCTTTGACAATTTGACCCCTCCTTAAGTTTCCTAACTCTTATCTTCCCTCATTCGCGAACAGCCCTACGGCTCTACACCCAACACAATTATGACTCACTACTCTACCTTTGAATCACACTGACAAAACAACTAGTCTAACTATCTAAAATACTATAGAGACTAGACCAGATCATCCAATATCCCATATATATGACATTTAACACGAAACAAGAACGATCATAACCCTTTACCTCAACAGATATACAGATATATAATACATCAATTACACTTTGGCAAATCCTTACAATAATAGTCACCATAATAAATATGTTCAATGAAATGATGAATGCATGCATGCAAGGTGTACACACATACTAGAGTCAGTACGGACTCTCAGCTATGATCGGTAGGAGACAAGCTCAGTCTATGTACTAGTACAAGTATAGTATCCAGTCCAATAATAGTGTCAGTGTGATACCCAATTCATATAACAATGTCAACATGACACTCAATCCATATATCATCTTAATAGCATCTCAAACTATATGTTGATTTCATGATGCAGTCAATAATCATAAGTAATGAATGAAGGCTCATCACAATATCCAACTCACATATAAGCACAGACTAATTTAATTTCATGTTACACCTGATAACTCACACTCACCCAATCATAACAACCATACCCCATAGCCATCACCCATGCTTCTACTATCGACCCCAATTCCGGATACTATGCCTACCTCTCACTTCCATTCCCCTCTACTATGTCTATATTAATTCCACCATGAATAGCTACCCACAAACACAATACACCCACCCACAACTCTTCAGACTCATCACGATATCTAGGCACCTACTACCCATTCTCTTCACTCTCAATCTGAGCTCTACCGGACTCCTATGAACCCATTGAATGCAAACTCTGGCCCTAACTTATGCTCATTACTTTTATAGTCGCTCTAAATCTTTCTCTAACTCATAAATACACTTACTTTCATTGACCTACCTCTATCTCATGCAAAACTTATACCCTTAGACAAATAAAGGAGCAAAAATAGTTTATTAACTTATCATTCAAATCACACATGCGTTATCCTAGTATGGTTATTATTTTATCCAACCAAACTCCGTTCTCAAAGGCCTACTGCATGAAATCTCCCGACATCACTATCGTTGTTACATCTAGCCCAAGTCTACTATAATTAAACCATAACCTACCTCATAGATGAATTCCACAGCTATAGAGAGTGGAGAGTTCTCCCATGCATTCCTTACCCCTTACTAATTCCTGAATCTCCATCAGAAATGTTTCAAAATCACTCTCATAGAGGTTGGCCTCCAAATCCTCGTTATTCTAGGTATAATGTTAACTTAGGGTGTTTTTGGAGGAGGACAACAACATAAGGAGGATCAGCTAAAAGAGAATTTTAATTTACCCTCAGGCTGGCAACTACCTGACTGCCACTACAGTGACGAGAGTGTCATTGCAGCAGCGGGTCAGAGGCATGACCCAATTTGTTCCAATTTAGGCCCAACTTGATTTGGGCCACGATTTTTTGCCATAAAGTAATTTCTACAAGTCCCGGACAATTATTTCTTAGCCAAAACATTTTTTCGGGATAGTAAGTAACATAACAATGATTTGGATCATTACATTAGATATCAATTTACCCACCGTTCATCCCCGAATAATTACAGAGAGGCGAAGAAGGGTTTTAGGATGATTCTTGGAATCCAACGTACACAATAGTTTTTGAAAAGAAAGGCAATATTTTATTCTTATTAATTACTCGATAATCTCCCACCAAACTCCGATTAATTAAATTACCATCACTATTCCCAACTAGTCTATGCTTTAGGAGTCTTTGAACATCATACCCTGATGCACAATCATTATTAACTGAGGAATAAAATTAATAATAATATCGTGTGGTATCGGGTCAATTAAAATACCCCAAACATCACAAAATATTACAACGCGTAAAAATTAGGAACAAAATAAAACTTTGCAGAGCCCATCGTTGCAGCGGTAGACCTGTCATTACAGCGGTGCTGCTGTAGTGATATGATTGTCATCACAGTGGGGCTCGACAGTTTCAAATAGAGGGAATGTTTTATTTTCCCCACTTTCAACTCTCCAACTCCCAAAAATTCTCTCAAATTCCCCCGAGCAAACCTCCTCCTGGTGTTACTACTAAGGTAATTTTCTTTCCTACTACTTCATTTACGCGTTTATCATTATAGAATCATAAAATTTAGCATAGAAAAGGGATTTTTTGGATGGTTTCTTGGTGCAACTTCGAATTAGAATTTTTGAGGCTTTCTTGTAAAATTTGACAAGCATGCTAGATTTTTTTATGTACCTAATGCTCCTACAACATTCTAGACGTAAGATTGACGATGTTCAGGATAGTTCTTTGGCTTTAAAGGGGTAAGAGATGAAGAGTCATTATCTTCAATAATTTGAAACAATTTGGACTTGAATTTGGTTGTTAATCACACTCATTTAAGTGTAAAAGAGTTCATACGCACTCTACCAAGTCCGATCTATACTTAGAAATCAAAAATTTTAAGAAAAGTCATAATTCCTCCATGGGAGGGGGCCAGGTCTGGTTGGGGATGTAGGCATCGCTGCAGTAATGGATTTACAGCTACAATGGCACTATTGTAGCGAGATTTCTGCTGCTATAGCGGCATTGCTGTAGTGAAAAATACATCACTATAGCGACTCTGGGCAGTACCCTCTCCCTGAGTTTTGGTTTTCCTATATTTGAATTCCCTTTCCTTTCATAGCACCCCAAATTGGTTTCTAACACTGTAATTATGGTATTTGCAAGGCTACTATGGCTAAGTAACCCCCATACCAAAGGTTCCCCAACTCGGTTTGCTATGAGCATTATAAGGAAGGGTGACTTAATAGGGGTTTCCTTTATGAAAGATATTAGTGATGGAGAATGTAAAGGATGAAGAGTCTGACTTCTACAAGCAATTGAGGACTTTTTTTGGATGATGCTAACCTGGCCTATTTTGGGAGTTCTATGCTATACTCCCGACTTTGGATTGGTCTGTGCCCCTTCCCACTATCCATATTAGGGAAAAGAATATTTTGATAGATGCTGCCACCATCAATGACACATTGGGGGTTCCAAATCCCTCAATGCCACCTTTGAGGATAAAATTACAAAGTCAGTCCTGAAGTGGATATCACGGACTTGAGCTATGTATCGGAGGGTCAGGAGGATAAGGTGAAGTGGACCAACGTCAAGGAGACCAAGAGCACTCCCTTCTCAGTAGAGGCTCGGAGATGGCTGCATTTTGCATTCCATAGGATCCATCCTTTGATAAATTTTAATGATGTGACCTTTCATCAAGTTAAGATGGTGGTTTGTGCTCTCTCGGGGATAGAAATGAACATGGGGATGCAGATTATTGATGAGTGGTAGCATTTCTACACTAAGGGAGGGTCTTCAAGGGATATATTCTCTTAGTCCTTAATCACAGAGCTATGCAAGAGGGTGGAGGTGCCAAAGGAGGACCATGACACACTGGAGAAGTGTGATGTATTCTTTAACCTACTGAAGGTGAAGGACTCACAGGGAGGAAGAAAAAAAAAAGAAATATAGGGGATGAGGGTGAGAGTAGAAGAGCCAGAGAGGGAGAGGAGACTAGAAACCCTCCCGTACAGGCTCTTGCATATCTTGGTGGCTGAGAGGATGACCTTGCTACTATTCAAGGTTATTAGGAGCTGTCTCAGTTGCCTTACCCAGGTTCGGCTCTTACGAGTTCCATGACACCATCAGACTCAACCTACATCTATGTAGAGCTCCAAAAGGAGCTAGATGAGAAAAAACGAAGAGGTTCTGTCGGTACCATATACTTGTAAGGATGTGTAAGGCATTGCAAGTCATGTTCAAGTGCGCCTCCCCTACAAAAAATCTCTCAAAACTGACGAAGAAAGATGCGAAGGAGTTATCCTTCCTTAGCAGGATGGAGAAGGAGGACTTAGATTCCTCAAGCCCCAGAGATGATGAGGCCACCAGCTATATTTTCCCCTTTGTTCATTTACTGATTCTGGATTTGGGTTGCCCCCGTTTGGGGCATGTAACAAACAATCTTTTCCTTTCCTTTTTCATACTTTTTAGGACTTATTACTTATTAAATAATATATATGTGTTGTTATTTATGTTATGAATAATATCTATTTGGAATTATTTTGAACACAAGGTTATTTTTATGAAGCACAAAAAATCACAAAACAAGGGAAAGGCAGCTTGCTGTCTGGGGATGGCTATAGCAATAATTTCACCTCTGCAACAACGTTGCTACAGTGACAAAAGTGTCATTGCAGCAGTAAGGAGCCGCTGCAGTGGTAAATCCATTTCTATAGCGTCACCTAATAGTGACTCTAATTTTCAACTATTTCCAGGTCCTTTCTCACTCGATGCGATTCCACAAATATTTTATTACCCCTATCCCTCACGTCTTAGCAATTTTTAACCAAGAATGCTCAAACTTGTTATTGTAAGTCTATAGTTAACGCAGTTTTTGAATCTCTTAGCTCAATTACATACCAGGCATTTGGCCATGAAAATTAAAATATTTTGGAGTTGGAGTTGTGTTTGGCCATGAAAATGAATTAGAGTTCTTTTTGAATTTTTTTGAGAGAAATATGAGTTAAAACTTGTTTTCACTTTTCCCAAAAAAAAATTCACCAAAGTAAAAAAAAATTAATGGCCAAACACCACAAATTTTACTTTTTTCACTAAAGTGAAATAATTTTTCGAAAAAAAGTAAAAGAAATTCATGGCCAAACGGGCCCTAGACTGAAAATAGCAAGGTATCTGGGTAATTTGTCAGGTCCCAGATGAAGATTAAGGAATACTTCAAATTATGGGAAATCAAGACATGCCTCGAATCATGGAGATGAAGTTACACCTTGAAATCATACCCGGCCCTTACTATTCCCGGGTTCTTTTTGTAACAACTCATCTCACATCATTCGTAATAACCACTTACACTTAAGAAAAATTGACCCACACACAGTAAGACACTATTACAGTCAACAAAAATAGTCCACATAATGAATACACATAACATAATATTATAACACCATGAAACAATTAAACCCAAGTATCTTCTTGGCAAACATGACCAATCACTAAAAGAAGAGTTATGTTCACCTAGCAACACTGAAATCTACACCATGCAATATATTCAAATATAATTTATGACATTAGAATACAAGTCCTATGCCTCATATCGACCCCTATCGGCTAGAATAATACTATTTCAACCTTTTGAATATTATCGAGATACCAATTGGGACCAACTAATCCCAATTTTGACTATGGAGATGGCAATAGGAATCCGCTAGATACCAATTGGACTCAACTTGGGGAGACAACACTGAAATAGCACGATAGGAGAGAGGAAAGTGAGATTGATTTACTATATGCCTTGTAGCTTCCTACACATTTGATATGGATGTCAACACACCAATCCTTAGGAATCTACTCAATATTTTCTCTAGTACTATGAGACCGATAACCTGCGGTCTGATACCACTTTGTCACGACCCAACTCACTAATCGTTCGGAAACCTACCCAACTCTACCCTAAATAGAAGAACCCTTACTACCCAACCATTCAATTAAGTGTTGAAATTAAATGAATCAATTTTTTATATAAATAATCTTTTAATCAAAATTAAAATTTTATCCAAAAACATTTATTAGACAATTACAATGAAGAAATAAGTAACAGTGATTTCCCAAAACCTAATCTAATTGGTACAAGATCACTAAGCAATGAAAGGAGAACCCGAGATATAACATCCATATAAAAGTGAAATAATAGGAGTTGTTGAAGAGTAACCACTATCGTTCCTATAGTAACTCCAACTAACCTGCAACATGGATATACCCTCAAGTAGAGCTATTGTAAGTGTAGTATCAGTACAACCACACATACTGGTAGTTATCATCGGCAGACCAGGATTAAAAATAAATAACAATAATAAAAATAGGGAGGAACTCATGACACCAGTTAAGATTTCGGATAACTAACCCTCCCAATGCCCTTTTCTCAAGTCTGGACATATTTCCCTTAGCATCTCGGTGACCTACCTGCCATTTAACATTTTTTGTGTATCTTTGTCTCACAATTTGACCCCTCCTTGAGTTTCCTAACTTTTATCTTCCCCCCTTCACTAATAGCCCTATAGGGTATAAGGTTCACTTAGGGTGTTTTTGAAGGAGGACGGCGACAGAAGTAGGCTCATCTGAATAAGGTTTAAATTAAGCCTCGAGCTGGCTACTGCTCGACTGTTGTTGCAGCGATGGGAGTGTCGTTGTAGCGATGCCACTGCAGTGACGAATCAGTGGCTTGACCCAATTTTATTTGGGCCATGGATTTTTCTCACAAAGTTATTCCTACAAGGTCGAGAACAAGGATGTTTTAGTCGAAACACTTTTCCGGGATGGTAAGTAACATAACAACAATTTGGGTCATTATAGAGACTTGGTGATTTTTGTTGGTGAGAGGTTTTTAATGAAAGTATCACCCATGAAGAGTTTGATGAGGTTTGGGAAGAAGGGTAAGCTTTGCCCGAGGTTTATTGGCCCTTTTGTGATTCTTTAAAGAGTTGGGGAGGTGGCCTATGCGTTGACTTTACCTTAAAGTCTTTCAGTTGTGTATCCAATTTTCCATTTCTTGATGTTGAAGAAGTATCTTTTCTATGGTTCTCATGTGATTCATGGGATTTGGTATATTTGGATTAGATTCCAAGGAGATAACATCAGTGAAGATTCAATGGAATCGTCGTCCAATTAAGAAGGCTACATAGGAGGCAGAATCAGACATGTAGATTAGATATCCTAAACTTTTCTAGAGTTCAGGTACCTCCTTACTCTTACATTAGATAATGAACATGTATTTTAGCTGTGGATGATGTAATAACCCATACACTAAATTTTGGATCTTTATGCATTTTGATTGTTTTACCCCTTTTTATAGTTGTATTAATATATTTATGGTCTGCATGAGCGGGTGAAACAGTTTCCAAGGTGTTTGGTTGTGTATCGGGTGAGCTTTTTTTTTGGAAGGTTTTTAAGTTAGTAGGATTGATTTTGGTCAATATTCAGTAATTTTGACATCGTATGAAAGTTTCATTTGTCTTATTAGCTCTAGAACGTCATTTTTTGGTTAATATCACCCTTGGTTTTATGTCGTTCGGACACATTTTGTGTTATCGGTGGGAAAGTTGGAAGTTTATGGACTATTCTAATAGTTCTATTGAGTTCGGAATGTTAATATTGATCTAGTAGCAAAGTTGGTTTGTGCTCATGGGATTCTAAATGAATCCCGAGGGTCCATTCGAAGAATTTCTTGGTTTATTGGCTACTAGTGCATGGAAATCTCCCTTTGCATTAGCGATTAGCCTGTCGGGATCATGAACAGAACTTGGCTCATGCATCATGACTACGATAAGCTAGATTGCAATCAAGAAGGTTTAGCGCGTGGGTTCCAGTCACATAGAACGTCCTCTTCACCTTTGCGAGGGTAGGAGTCATGTTAGCAAAGGTTGGGCGTAGGTTAGAATCACAATCACAATGGTGTAGCCATGATCACGATGAAGTGAATTGGTGGCAGCTTTGAAAAATCTCATTTTTGACTCAAAACCCCATAACTCAATTTTTTAAGCTTGAGAACTCAATTTTGGGAGATTCAAAAGGTGGTTTTTGAGATTTCTTTTTAGGTAAATTTTTAAACTAATATTTTAATGATATCCAATGACTATTTCATGATTTTATCTTCAAATCTTGGTTTTTCAACTTAGAAATTTGGGGGGTTTTGAAAAAAGTTAAAGTTTGATAAATTGATGATTCCAAGGTCGCTTTTAACTCTGTTTTCGATTAAATTTTAAGTTTGAACTCTTTAAGTTATGAATAAATTGAGTTTCTAATAATATTCTAGTTTTTTCCTCGGGGGCTTAGGGGTGACTTTTGGATTAACTTTTTAGGCCTTGAATAGAAGTATAGCAATATGGGTATCATTGGACTTGTATTTATGTATAGATCTTGTTCTTGATAGATTGAGAATGTTCCAATGCCATTCATAAGGTTAAGGCTAGTGACCATTGGTAGCTTGCAGTTCGGCTTTGAGGTAGGTTTTGGCGTAACTTTTTTCAGACTATACTTTGGTGGGGACTTATAATGTAACACATGTTATAGAATGCGTGACTTAGTGATTTAAAGTGGCATATGAGATGGATTATTATTGAGATGCCCAAATAACGGATTGTACCATGTTAGTGAATGTGATATAGATTTATAACTTGATATTGGTTGTAGCCTATGTTCATAAGTTGATTTAAATATTTCGATTTCATACTTATATGTGGAGTTTGATTCATCTTATCATCTTTATCATGCATATTTATTCATCTCATGGATCACTGGATTGTACCATTTCAAACATTGATTTTGTAAAGAAAATGATCCATATTCTATTGATTTGGTTCAATGAGTATTCTGGATGGTGAGATATGATACCATTTATTGATTTCAGCTGAGGCGTATTCCGACCTAGGTATATGGACCTCGAGTCCTCCATGGCTCTCACCTCCTAGGAAAGATTGAGGAGGGGGTGTATACTAGTAGGCATTGATCATTGCATATCATATTATTGCATTGCATCATTCTTGTATTATTGATGAGTTTGAGATGATCTATTGTAATTATTGATATTGAACTGTCGGGACTTTTCTACGTGTAAAATTATTTAAGTATTATTTACTCGTTATAGTTTTTTCTTAAAATCAGTCTGCCTATGATGCCTACTAAGTACTAGTAGTTGTATTCACTCTTTCTTTTCTATGTCCTTCTACTGTAGATCCTGGTGCAAGTGGTCTATGTGGCTAGTGTTTATGCATTTCAGCGGTACTCGGGGCTGTAGTGAGCTCCTTAGATTCAAAGATTATCTCAACTTCCATCAACCTATTTTCTGCCTTGATTAGTTTTATTTGGACAAACTTTTATTTTGATTTGGTATTCTATATTAGAGTCGTTTTTGTACTTATGACAACCGAGTCAGGTGTTTGCATATATTTTTAGTAGTTGTTTAAAAAGTTAGAAGTTTAAGGTTAAGGTTTGACTTCAATCAACATTTGGTCCAGACGAACTCTATTTGGTATTTTGATGGCTTTATTAATTCTAGAATGTCGTTTCTAGTTGGGTAGAATATTTGGCTTATATTCACAGGGTTCTGAATAAATTTCAAGGGTCCATTCGGATATTTCTGGCTTGGTATTAAACTGGTTTCAGTTGTTGTTTGGTGCCACATTCGTGTTCGTAAATGACACGACCCAATTTCTCGGGTCATGATAACACCTACTATAACCCACCAGTAGGCAAGCCAAATCGTAACCCGGAACAGCTAGTAACAAACTACCAATAGAAATGAAGAAATCAACATAACGGAATTTAATAAAGAGACTAATATAGATTACAACCCCAAGACCTGGTGAAGTCAGTACAAGAGCTTCTAATACAACAGGAGTACAAAGTGGAATACAGAGTCAATATATATATACAAAGTCGTCTCTAAAATACAAATTAAAGATCAAACTAATAATATTAGGGAGAGCAGGAATACTCCAAAAGTCAGGAGCTCACCCCAAATCTCTGATCCATGGCTGCTCCGCACAATGCACACATCAACGGTAAGAACTTGTACTATAATCTGCAAGATGCAGAAGTGTAGTATGAGTGCCAAACACGTGGTACTCAATAGGCATCGACTGACTGAGCTCCAAAGATAAGGCAAGAATAAATAACATGTAAAGCAGGAATATAACTACAGGCAGCTATCCAAGAAACTAAACATAATAATGCTAATGGAGCAATAAGGATAAACTATCCTATTCTAATAGTATTCAGGAACTAAAGTGCAATACCGTATATCATTAGCCAATATACAACTGAAGAGTGAAGGAAGGATATTTAGTAGTAATACAAGGCCAAAGGACACATATACAATATGAATAGATGAGGAAAGAGAGGGATATACGGTAATGCCATATATACATATATATGACTAAAATCAAGGTAATATCCTAAGGGATCCAACCTAACATATCGAGGGTCATAACTAAGAAGGAAAGATAATACTAGCATAATCGAGGTCTTTAACCAAAATGAGACTAATCATGAGATAATCTAACAATAACGTATCTTACTACAATAGAGAAAAGGAATCATAAACGTACCAACAATATTGGGTACCAGTCCATAACCATCTTTCCACGAACTAACCAGAATAACCTACAATAAAGTAACCGGCTAGTCCGGACAAATAATAACCTAACCGGGCCCCTATAAGATCGAAAGGTTCAAGAAAGCACTCAACATATAGCAATAATAACTTATACCTACACAACACCCCATAAGACTAATAGATATAAGTGTCAAATAATTATACTGGTGATAGACGATGCATATGAATGAATGAATACAACATAAACGAAGATTACCATATCCAATCTGAGTGCCATAACATACCAAGTGTATACACCTCCTCCATCTTAGTAGCTCGCAAAGGCAGGACCTATGACTACCATTCTTCTGCGGTACTGTGGCTCATGGACGAAGGGGCCCATAGGGGACTCGGGATAGCCGTATACACTATCTGGTCCCAAACCAGGACTTCCAGTAACCATTATAATCAATCTAATCTGTCTAGTATTGGATATATATATATATATATATATATAAGTATAATAAGTGCTCGAACTTGAACTGAGACTAAAAGAGTATAAATTTGTAAATCCATTACCCGAGATCGAGTTCGAGTCTAAATCGGTATAAAAATGTAGAAAGGGTCGGAATCTCCCTCGACCGAAGTAAATAGTAGTTGTAAAAGAGTGGATTAATAATGAATCGAAATCAACCCTAGTCAAATTTCCAAAATAGCATATTTAGTTCCAAAATCTCATGATTCATTAAACAAGATGGTACGATTCCCATTATAAAAAAAATTATTTTAAAAGTGAAAAGTGGTAATAAATCCCATTTTAGAAAGCAGTAGTAAAATCAAAGTTTTGGTTTGAATCATACCACGACGTGAGCATAAATGTACCTAAAAGTATGCATGCCATCACCAGTATCCAAACAATACAACTATAACGTCTAAGCATCTATAAACTAGAATCATGTCCCCTTCAAGGATAAAATACTCACCTGGAGTCCAACCGGTATCGTAACCACGGCCTCGGGCCCAACAATACATAACTAGCATGCTAAAAGCGCCATGATCCAGGAAACTATGGTAAATTAAGGCACACAGCTACTAGATGATGCTAATTGGGGAATATGGTCCAAATCACTAGATAATACTGTAAGTCTCATACTAAGGGATCCTAAATGTCAACCTAAGGAAAAACAAACATATAATCAAGTGTAATAGGATCCTACGACCATAATGAATATTCTAGGCTAAGATTCAGGTCACATTTCTATCCTAAATAGGTTGAGTCATGATATACTAGTCATAATCCCCTCCTATAATTCCTACCTAGCATGCAATCTATACAATACATAATCTTGTAGAGAAAAGTAGACCGAAACCTACCTCGTTGTCAAATCGCAAATCTTGAATCGCCCAAAAATCACTCGTCCTTACTCCACGATCCCAAAAATGATGTCACACTATCAAAATCATAATCTACACGTTAGTACGAATAAAATCATACCTATATTACAATATTAAACTCCGGGCCCAAAATCGGGCAAAAAATGGGCCTGTAAGTCCTGCTAACGGAATTCCAAAATTGAATCTGTCACGAGGTCTCTCGAAGGATAAGGAATGTGTGCTAAAAATTTGAGCACAAACAGAGCACAAATCGGGGCCCAAATATGCCCCTAAAGTTGATAATTTAAGACCTAGATTCTAGGGATTTACAAGGTAAAGAGCGGAATTCAACGGGAAAAAATAATGGGAAATGATCAAGGGATGTTAGATCAACTTACCTTAGCCTCAAGAATGATTTCCCATACTTTCCCACGCCCCAAGTTCTCAAAAATGGTGAAATGGGGCTAAAAAATGGTAAAGAAATCGAGGAAGATGAAATATATACTATCCGGTCATTGCCCTTCGTAAATGCGGGGGCTCGGGGGTCACGAATGTAACGACGACTAGAATTGGCCTTTGCAAACCAGGGCATAGGGTTCACAAATGCAAGTGCAAATGGGTTAGGGTATTGCGAATGCGACGCTAGTGGTCGCAAACACGAAGAAGGAGAAGAGAGCTGGGTCGGGTCGTCCTTCATCGAGAACGCGAGGGAGGAGGCTCACTAACGCGATGGTCAAAGCATTGACCCTTTGTGAACGTAGACTACCCCTCGCGAACGCGAACGGTAAAATGGCCCTGCACCAGAAGCTGGGAAACCAACAAAAGCTAAGTCCCAACGAACATCGATCGGGTGCTCGAAATTTGTTCGGAACCCCTTGCACGCAAACCAACTATGCTAACACACCAAATTCGACTTTCAGGACTCAAAGGAACTATCAAAACTTTCTTCTGATATCGTTTTGATTAAATATTGGTCCCACACCTATAGTTTCATTTTAACTAATTTCCACCCAATATCCCAAAACGAGTTCGAAAGCCTTGGGACCAGGACCAAGGGTAATCCCAGCCTAAAATCAACGTTTTAAAGCTAACGACGCTTTTAAAAGTTTCATCCGAGGACGCTTACTAGGAGTTTTGATCCGAGATCAATTTCTTAATTGTGCAAGCTCTAAAACAGAGGAATGCGCCTAAAATTCAAACGAACTGTCCGAAAACCGAACCGATAGTTCTGGCAAGTCATAAATAACCTAGAGCCTCTATGGAAAGGAAAAAAATACCAAAAAATTACGAAAATAAAAAAATGACCTGGAGGGTCATTACAGCAAAGAAGGACATTTCTGTGTTTTCATGTCCGTATAGGGTAGACCATGTTTGCAAAGAAGGGTGTCGCATGGGTTCAGGTCCGAGTAGAGTTGGTCTTCAAAATAGCCGAGCCTTGGTTGCATTTGTGATGGGCTCGGATCCGGGTCAGTCATATTCATGACGGGCTCTTCTCATCTACGAAGAAGAAAATTATTGGGCAGATTCTAAATTCTCTTTTTCAATCATAAACCCCATAACTTGATTTTTGAAGATTGAGAACTACTTTTTGGGAGATTCAAATGGCAATTTCCAAAAATTCTTCTTTGGATATATTTCTTACACTATATTTACACATTCCCCAGTAAATCGTTGGGGGCTAGCATTTTTGAAAATCCTTTTCAGTTACAAAATTTCTACTTTTCTGTGTTTTAATCTTTTCTATCCACGAGAAGCATTTTGAGATTTGAAAAAAAAAATGGAAGCCTTTCTTTCACATTTTGGAATATGTTTCTAAATAATTATGTAAATTTGATATTTTTTCAAATTCTCCAGTTTCATTTGAACTTTTCGAAATAAATTTCTTAGCTTACCATTGCCTACATGAATGAATATCAATTATGGGTTGATTAAGTTATGCCTCAGTCTAAGCGATTGTCGAAGTATTGAAGTGTTAGCGTTAAGTGACAGGCTCATGTGGTCAATTTGTTTTGAGTTTCATGCAATTTTCCTCATTTATGTCATGATTGAACTAAGTGATCCGAAGTCTTGTCTTATAATTATTGCTAGTTGAATGAGAAGAGTTCTCTTCCTTGTTTCGGCCTAGCTCCTTAAGCTGTTTAAATCTGTTCATTAATAAATGTTTATCCCTTTTTAATGCATAAACTCCCTCCTATCGAGTCTAATGGACTCCAATTCCTTGCATTTCATTGCGCCAAGCCCAACTCTATCCGAGTCAAGCCTCAACCAAAGTCCAAGTAGGACTGATATACAACGATATACAAGGAGATACATGAAGGGAAGCTAACATATAGGTGTCAAAATGAGAGATGGGCCAAAGCCCAAAGTATTTGGCAGCAACAGTCCAATATAGGGTGATATACAGGAAATATACATATTTTGAAGCTGATATACAGGTAAAAGGGAGCAGATATACAAGGTATACAAACTGATACACAATAGGAAAATGGGTAGCCCAAATCGCCTAGCAACAGCAGTCCAAGATCATTTAAACGGATTTCAGCCCAACTTCATTACTATTCCTTTAGCTTGAATGTTAGTTTGTTTATTGTGTGTGATTAACATTAACATTTTTTTAATTGATCTAAATAAAATCTCTCAAGTAGCTTTTTATTTTGTCCTTATTTTATTTTCCGTTCATTAATTTTCACATAGATTCATTTACTTAAAATTGAATTGAAACGAATTTGTTTCAATCTCCCTTAAAAATAAAGTTTTCCGAAAAAATTGGATTTTTCTCTCCAAATGTTTAAAAGGCCTCTCCTTTAGTCTAATTGATCTTTCAACATGTCAAATATATTTGTTTCGTTTAAATTAAGTTCAAAGGTTTCTTTCATTAATATTGGTCCAAAGTGGGTTTCTACATTTTTATTTATTTAAACAAGTTATTATTTATAAAAATCTTTTTCTTAAATTATATTTTAAATATCCTTAGTTTTTTTTATATAATTAAACCGCTTTCTTAAAGTTAGCCTAATGAGTTAATCAAAATTTGGTCAACCACTTTGTTGATGTTTTTAAGGCAAAAATGCCTTAAACCCCTTCTTAAAAACATTACTTGAACCCTTACCTAGTTTCTCTGTTTTAAAAGCTTTTATTTGTTTTTAAGTCTTTTAAAAAATTCTTTTAAGTTTTCTTAATTTCTTTTTAAAAAATTATGTGGCTACTCTATTTCTTTTCAATTATTTTGAATTTTTTTTTAAGCTTTCAAAATTATTAAATCCATCATTTTTCTAAAAATCGAATATAACAGAAACAACGACTTCACTGGGAGTTTATTTAGGTTCTAATCAAAAATTGATATTTACTAACTCGATGTAGCTAATTATTTAAAAGTGTTGTAATAGTTTAGTAATTTTACTTTCTTGTTATTATGTGTTAATTTCGCATTTTATTATTGTCGTTTGCATTTCATAGCATAACCGCTACATGGCACACATTTTTATTTATCTTTATAAGAATGGTTTGTGATCCCGCAATCATTTTTCAGAAATGGCCCTTTTTTAGAACACGTAGTGATTTATTGGTTCATCATGTGTATAATGGTTACCATAGTTCCACCCCAATTTGTCCACTTGAGACCCAGTCATTTAAAAATCTCATTCTTAGACCACTAGCATAGTGCTCAACCAAACCCCCAATTTTAGGCATTAGCCTAGGATGACCTAATACCCAAGGAGTATTGGGCCCATTAAGAGACCACCTTGTGTCCAAAGGCCCACAGACAAAGGACAATCATCACTTATGTGTTTAATTGAAGGATATGATGTCGAATTGTACGAACCATTATCCCTTGATATTGAAATTTTTTTAAATAGTAGTTTTATTATAATCAAAGGAAGATCACCATCCAGAAGGTATTCGAAAATTTCAATAAGTCCAAGAAGTTCGAGAATAAAGAATCTATGATGACCTAGTTTAGGAATGTACCCATGCGTGGGACTGATATTTATTTGTACATTCTTTTCCTTTATTTTGTATCCACATTCAATATATATATAAATTGCCTATAATATATTTTTTGGGTAATGGAACGTTTGACAAACGACATAATATATATATACATATATATAAATTGCATATAATATATTTTTCTGGGTAATGGAATGTTTGACAAACGACATATATAACCTTCTATTCGTTAAAAATACCTTTGGCATAAAATGGTCACATATCTGTATAGGACACGCTATAAACTATTTACATGTTATGTTGATATAAATGTGCTTGTGTGATTATAAGTTACTCTAATTAAAGAGACATTAATTCATTCCTATTGAAAAATATTTTTAGTGCTTTATAGGCACAAATAAAAGCCCATAATTCAAAGTCCGACCAAAATCACTCTTTGAATTTTTCCAAGTCTCCTAGAAAACAAAAAATTAAACTCTTTCTCAGAAGCCTTCTAAAATCTTGTTCCTAGCAAATCATCATGTTCGTTCAAGTTTTTCTATCAAAATTGACTCGTAGATTAATTCACCTTTAAACAAAGCAACACTAGATTGTTTACCTTTTGTCAAATATCTTGCGTTATTTATTAATAACAGAATCTAAAATGGTTATCTTTTGAGTTGTTTTTCTTTTATTAGGTAAAAGTTATGAAATTGATCTGTATTGAAAAACTAGCTGAACATCCTTATATCGAAAGATCAATTATTTTTGAAATTTCTTTAAGTTTTTGAAATAGTTAAATTCACCTTTCGTCAAAATCAAATAAAACAACTGCAACGAGGACCGGCTTGCTTGAGACATCACGGCAAGCCATTTGATGTCTTTCCTTGATTTTTCTCCACTTCAAGTCTCTTACATGGTCTTGCACCTTCGAACCACCTCCAGGTTGATTTTTGTGGCTTCTACTCAGACTTCAAAACTCTAATATATATGGTTTGGATTAAATTCCTTCATTTTCGTCCAACGCATCAAAAACAACAAACATAAGCATAATTCACAAAATTTAAGCTTAAATTGACACTAAAAAGTACCAAATGTGAGGCAATTGATGGCATAATATATGATTTTTTAGCCTCACATTACTTACTTCAATCATTGCTTCATTTATCAATCATCAATCAATCATGATCCCATGACTGTGTGTCTTCATTCTTTTACTCTTCTCTATTTTTCCTCTTGTTATTCACTTTTTCTCTAAGTCTTTTTATCTTCACACTACTTTAATTTTATACATGTAAAATATAATATTAATCTCCAAAAAATATAATATATACTCAAAAGACTATGAAAAGTATTAATATATGAGGTAAATAATAGCTAAATATATGTATTTTTTTCTTCACATCAACCCCCACACTTAGACTCCTTCTCTTTCTTGAGTAAACATTAATGCTCATCTCAATAAATCAAACCTAGAAATACTACCACTTTGATTGATACAAACAATTAGGCCATACAATGACTCATAATATCAAATATACTTATCGATCATTATGCTAGATATACAACAAACAACAAACTTCAACCCTCCTAATCTCAAAGACGAACTCTAATTCATCAAATTTAAACTCGCTTACCTATTCTATCAAATAAATCTAATAACATCACCTATCTATCATTAAAAAGGTGTCTTTAAAAAAAATAAACAGTTCACTTGCTAAAAAATAATTGAATATAAATTACGGACTTAGAATCAAAGCACAACTAGTGCACTCACAAACGAATTCACATGTATGCACAAAGAACCATAGACTTGCCCATTATGCGCATCTTCGCTAATTAGGCATGCTCGAATAGAATCAAATAGGACTTTAACGGGTTGTAATATTGGCTAGGGGATGGGTAGAAAAACTATATGATAGTGACTTACACTTGCCTAGTAACTTTGCACTTTTTATACTTCATCACCCACTATTTTTTTTTATTTTTTTTTTAGCCCTCTCTTCATCAATTTTTTAATTTATAATTCTCATTATATCAAAAGTATTTCAATCCCACTTTTAATTTAAAACCCACTTTTAATTTTCTTAAAAAGTATTTCAATCATTTTTTTTTCTTTTTTTCATGTCACATTCTTTCAAAGAGGGTTTTTTCATCACAAGTAACACGCATTGGTCATATTTACACTTGACCATCCTTTTTTTTTTTGATTTAATAATTATAACACAGTCTATGCTACAGTGCTCAAGGAAGCAGGGTGTAAAAAATTAAGAATGCAACAGAATGGATCAAGAAAAAAATTTGTCTAACAACAAAAGGTAACAAGCTCAAAAGGGATAACTAGCTTTAACAATATCTGAGTTGGTTAAAATTTACAAGACTTATCAAATAAACATATTAGCTATCATCTTCTAAATAAAGCATCACTTATTATTGCAAACTAATAACACACAAGGCAATTTCTAGACAAAGATGCAAAACATATGTAACACCCCGTACTTCTATAAGTCTATTTAGAGTTTAAAAATGAACCTACATGACCTTTAGGTTGATTGAAAATAGTTTGGTATGGATTTGGGAGGATTGGAGAAGTTTAGGACGTGATTTTGGCCATACGTCGCACCATAAGAGGTCATACTTTGAGGCTCGCGCTGCACAGCCAAGCGAGGGAACTCACTGGTTCACCTCCACTATAGAATGTACACCGCATGGGGGTGAGACATGTGATGGGGCGTGCGCCACACGGGTGGGGGTTGTGCGATAGGGTGTGCGCTGCACCCCCCTCCCCCCACCTCATCGATGAGACTTTGTTTTATTAACTATTTTAAGGGTGTTTTGGTCTTTCTACATTATGAAAACCATCCCCTAACATTATAAAACATTTTTCTACGTTCCTATTAGCCCTAAATCGATTTAAACCTCCTCTCTTATTCTTTCTATGTCCAAGAAAACTCAAGGTTCCATAAGGTGATCCTAAGGTTAAATTTCAAGGTTCCTCTTCTAAGTTCTTTATCAAAAGGTATGTTGACACCCCCTACTTCAAGTACTGCTACAAAGTGATGATTTATTAAGTATTCACGTATGTTATGTTGATGGTTTGAAACTAGGGTTGAGAGTTATTTTATGAAAAGCTTGATATTGATTTCCCTCGCTTTATGAATGGTTTTATAATCTTTATATTTCGAATGGCTAATTGAAATGGTGAACTTTGATATTTCAAATTTGAATGTTAAAGGTTATGGGTAATAGAACTACAGTTACCAATTCTTTCAAAATGCTTTGAATTACAATGATGGATGAGTATGTCACCCCGTCCTTTTGAACTAATAAAAGTATTGAATTTTATGACATGCTTTAGGACTCTTATGGAAATTTAATGATGATTATGTTTATGATTTTGAATGATGGGTTAAGAGTCAATAATGTTTTATGATAGTGATTATGGCATGATATGTATGACTTGCAAGTCTTGGTATGACAATACCAAAATGTAAATGCCTTTTTGAAAGACTCTTTGAATAAATATTTATGATTTAATTGGGCTTAAAGAGAATTGTGTATTTCACCGAGAAGGCGCAAGTCCTCGTGACCCAATGCCAAAAACTTATGTTTTGCCGACGTAGGGGTGGTTCACTCATTAACGGGATAACTTTTTGATGTTTTCCTCTATGAGGATATTATGATTGCCAAATTATGTTTATCTCAATTCATGCGACAAGCATGGATTAGGGGCCCCACTGGTTGGGAGAATATCAAACCCATATAGCCCGTGGATTACCTAATATCGGTGATAACTACATAGTTAAAAATTAAAAGCTATTCAATGGTTATACAATGTTTTGAAATACTTGCCCTCTACTTTCTTTATTACGATTTATGTTATGATTTTTGTGACTTGTTCTATAAATGGATTTGTCCACTCTCCTAGGTCTCATACTGGTACTCGTCGTACTGATCATCCTCGAATGCTACATCTTTTCATAATGTAGTTTCAGAGGAATTTTTCCATGGTTCTGTGCAATACTAGGATTTTCTTGGTGCAGCAAGTAGCAAGTGGTGAGTCCTTCATCTTTCGGAAGACACATGGTTTCTTTTATTTAGACTTTGACTATTTTGTTTTATGGTATCACCGGGGCTATGTTACGACTTAGGATTTTCATTGATGATGTTAGAGGCTTCGTAGACTAATGTAAATTGATGTCACTAAGTCGTACTTCATAGTTTGGTATTATTAGTTTCTTTTTAGTTGAACTTCTTATCGTTGGGTCTATTTCCACACTTTAATAATGGTTATGCGTATGATATTATGTTAAGGGGTCTTCTTGGCCCTTCATTAGTCTGAGATGTCTGTTATGTCCAGGGACAAACTTGGTATTAGAGCACAGTTCAAGTATCCTAAGGTATTTACTAAACCGTGTTGAGTATAGTTCTTTTTATCGGTATGTAGCGTGCCACACTTATAAAGGAGAGGCTGCAAGGCATTTAGGAATGTTTTCCTTTCTTTATATCCTAGTTCGTACTAGAAAGTCTAGCTCTAAGAAAATTCTTCTAACTCTTAATTTTCCCTAAGTTTTAGATCATGCCTCTAAAAAGGACTACCGGCCAAAGGACTTTGGCTGGAACCTTTTTCCCCACAGGGACAAATGCTAAAGAGGTTTGTCCTACATATGGGATGCAGACCCATAATGACTTTTATACTTTTGGTCTATCTGCTTCTACTGGGGTTCCACTAGTCCCGACTACCCCTTGTTGGGCTCTCAGAATTGGTCCTACGTTAACTTAGTCCCCACAGGGTGAAGTTACTAATGCCGAGTTCCGACAGACCATTCAAATGCTTGCTCAGATTGTGTTATCTCAGTCTCATCAATCAGATAATGCAGAGGCTTGCTTTTCTTTCTCAGACTCTACTAGGGTTGGTCAGTTCATATGGCTAAACCCACTAGTTTTCACGGGATCCAAAGTTGAGAAAGATCCTTAAGATTTTATAGATAAGATGGAGAAATTTTTTTTACTTGTGAATGTTAGTGACATAGAGGGAGTTGAGCTGGTGGCTTATCAGCTCAAAGGTGTGGCTTATCAGTGGTATGATGAGTAAGAAGAGATAGGGGTGAAGATGCTGAACCTGCAGTTTGGGAAGACTTTTCTGTGGCCTTTCTTAATCACTTCTTTCCTTAGGAGTTAAGGTAGTCTAAGGCTAAGGAATTTATAAACTTAAAGCCGGGAACTATGAGTGTTAAGGAATATGCTCTGAAGCTTACTCAGTTGTCTCAACATGATCTGGAGTTGGTGTCTACTATGAGAGCTAGAATGAGAAAATCTATGCCTGGTGTGTCTGATGATGTGAAAATGGAGTGTAAAGGGGAAATATTGAACAATGACATGGATATATCTAGACTAGTGGTTCATGCTCCACAGGTGGAGGATAAGAAAAAAAAAGAAGCAAAAGCTGAGAAGTATCAGAGTAAGAGGGCTAAACCTGCAGATCAGGAAGTGAGGCACCATAATAGTGGTAAGAGTGGTAAGCAGCCTTTTAGGAAGAAATTTTGGGGGAATTCTCATTCATCCGCTAGTGCACCTGCACCTAGGCCTACGAATGATCAGTGTTCCCAGCCTAGTAATAGTCCTAAAATATAGGGTACTTAGTCCCAGGCAAGTTTAGCTCAGTCGGCTCCATCCTATCCTCCTTGCTGCACTTGTAGAAAGCTTTACCGTGGAGTTTGTCATATGGGTAAGGGTGTATATTAGCTGTGTGGACAGCCTGGTCATTTTGATCAAGAATTCCCCTTGATAATGGGTGCACTTGAGGGTAATAAATCTCCATTTACTACTTCTCCAGCCCTGACTATATATGGCACTACTTCAAGGACAGGCGGGGGTCGTAACCATCTGCATGCTTTAGCGGGGGTCGTAACCATCTGCATGCTTTACCTACTCATCAAGAGTGCAAGGCCCTTCCAGATATTGTCACGGGTATGTTACAGATTTTCTCCCATGATGTTTATGTTCTACTTGATCCCGGTTCCACTCTATCTTATGTGACTATGAATTTTGGTTTTGATCCTAAAAATATCCATGAACCCTTCTCAGTTTCTACCCTGTTGGGGATTCTATTATTGCTAGGAGGGTCTATAAAATTGTGTTATGACTATCCTTCACTGGGATACTGTGATGGATTTGGTCGAGCTTGATATAGTAGATTTCAATGTTATTTTGGGGATGGATTGGCTCCATTCTTGGTATGCATCTGTGGATTGTAGAACCAAAAAAGTCACCTTCCATTTTCCTAACAAACCGATCCTTGAATGGGAGGGTAGTCCCGTAGTACCATAGGAAAGATTCATCTCTTATCTTAGAGCCCAAAAAATGATATCTAAAGGTTTTTTGTACCATTTAGTTTGGGCCAAGGATTCTAGTGCTGAAAGTACCCCACTCCAGTCCATTCCTATAGTTACTGAATTTCCCGAAGATCTTTCCAAAATTCCTCCTGATAGGGAAATAAACTTTGGGATTGATCTTTTGCCCGATACTCGCCAATTTCTATCCACCATATAGGATGGCTCCTGCGGAGATAAAAGAGCAGTGTAAATACCTCCTTAATAAAGGTTTTATCCATCCTAGTGTCTCCCCTTCGGTTGCTCCCATACTTTTGTGCTCATGAAAGATGAGTCTCTTTGTATGTGTATAGCTTATCGTCAGTTAAATAAGGCCATAGTGAAAAATAAGTACCCTCTTCCCAGAATTAATGATCTCTTTGACCAACTTCAGGGTGCTAAGTGTTTCTCCAAAATAGATCTTTGTTCGGATTACCATCAGTTGAAGGTTAGGGAAGCTGACATTCCCGAGACTACTTTTCAAACTCGGTAGGACCATTTTGAATTTTTGGTTAGGTCCTTTGGTTTAATTAATACATCTACAGCTTTCATGGATCTTATGAACATGGTGTTTAAACAGTTTTTGGATATGATTGTTATAGTTTTCATGGATAACATCCTAATTTATTCCTGGGGTGAGGAGGAGCATGTCGATCACCTCCGAATCGTACTTTAGACCCTCAAGGATCGAGAATTATATGCCAAATTCTCTAAGCGTGAGTTCTATCTAAACTCTATGGCTTTTCTCGTTCACATTATTTATAGTGAAGGAATTAAGGTAGATCCCTGATACTAGCTTGGATGGCATGGACGACCCTAGCATGGATGG
The DNA here is from genome assembly GCA_031232105.1 of Capsicum rhomboideum. Lineage (NCBI taxonomy): Eukaryota > Viridiplantae > Streptophyta > Magnoliopsida > Solanales > Solanaceae > Capsicum > Capsicum rhomboideum. Next base: position 31,933,295 of record CP124712.1, on the reverse strand, counting down.
AATGGATGACACGTACGATTTTCATGAAAAAGAAGCTTGGGAGTTCATGGGAGTGAAGTGAATGAAGACAGGGGTCATTTGTGCAATGGGCTACCTCCTAAATCCAAGAATTGACAAGGAAGGCAACCAAACAAGGTCCTTGTCTCATTAAGGGAAATATTGTAAAAAAACTAATGTCTTCTTATTTCCTTTAGTATAAATAGGATATTTCTTTATTTCGGAAAGGAGACTTTGATGAATTGAATATTTGTGAGCCTTTAAGCTTGTAGTTTCTAGGTGAAGCCTAGCATTTAGCTTGTAGTTTCTAGGTGAAGCCTAACATTTAGCTTGTAGTTTCTAGGTGAAGCCTAGCATTAGTTGGTAATTCCAGTTGAGTAATTAGTGATGGAATCTTGGAATTGTTAGTTGAACTTATTTTGCTTGATTAATCGAAGGTCATCCATTTGTGGTTATCTTGGTTTCCTTTGATTTCTTAAGTAGGGTTAATATTTGAGTTGTTAAAAACAATTGGGAGGTGAGGGTTTTAGCCCCTTGTCGCCCATAGTTTCATTAGCTTGAGTGTTTCCCACATATCCTTTTCTATCTTATTTTCCTTCTTGAAAAGTGGAAAAATAAGAAGACAAGAAGGAAAATAAGAAAGAAAAGGATATGTGGGAAACACATAAGTTAATGAAATTATGGGCAACAAGGGGCTAAACCCTCCCCTCCCAATTGATTTCAACAACTCAAATATTAACCCTACTTAAGAAATCAAAGGAAACCAAGATAACCACAAATGGATGACCTTCTATTAATCAAGCAAAATAAGTTCAACCAACAATTCCAAGATTCCACCACTAATTACTCAATTAGAATTACCAACTAATTCTAGGCTTCACCTAGAAACTATAATCTTAAAAGCTCACAAATATTCAATTCATCAAAGTCTCCCTTTCAAAATAAAGAAAAATCCTATTTATACTAAAGGAAATAAGAAGACATTGGTTTTTCTTACAATATTGCCCTTAACGAGACAGGGGCCTTGTTTGGTTGCCTTCTTTATCAATTCTAGGATTTAGGAGGTAGCCACTTGCAAAAATGGCCCCTTTTCTTCATTCACTTCACTACAATGAACTCCTAAGCTTTCCTTTTCATGAACATCGTACATGTCATCCATTCCATCCATTCTAGGGTCATCCATGCCATCTAAGCTAGTATCAATCCCCAAAAGATTGAGGTGGTGAAGAAATGGCCTAGACCCTCAACTCCAACTGATATTAGGAGTTTCTTAGGTTTGGCAGGCTATTACAAGAGGTTTGTGAAAAGTTTCTCTACTATAGCTGCCCCATTAACTAAGTTGACTTAAAAAAGGTGAAGTTCCAGTGGTCCAATGCTTGAGAGAGCAGTTTTGAGAAGTTAAAAGATCGGTTGACTTCTGCTCCTATTTTGACCCTACCCGAGGGTACTGAAGGGTTCATAGTATATTGTGATGCATCTCGAGTGGGACTTGGTTGTGTCTTTATGAAGCATGGTAAGGTCATGGCATATTCTTCTAGGCAACTTAAGGACTATGAGAAAAACTATCCAACCCATGATCTTGAACTGGAGGCATTAGCTTTTGCACCCATGTTTTGGTGTCATTATTTATATGATTGTATGTAGACATTTTCTTTGATCACAAGATTTTGCAATATGTTTTCACATAGAAAGAGTTGAATCTCAGGCAAAGAAGGTGGCTTGAGATATTAAAATATTACGACTTGAGTTTGCATTATCACCCAGGTAATGCTAACGTAGTTGCTGATGCTTTTAACAGGTTATCTATGGGAAGCCTTTCTCATGTGGAAGAGGAAAAGAGAGGATTGGTGGAAAACATTCACTGGCTTGCTAACTAGACTGACTTTTGGACTCCATGGGTAGAGTAGTGATTGTTCACGAGATGGCTAAGTCTTCTTTGGGTGTTGAAGTAAAGGAGAAGTAGATTAATGATCCCATACTTATGCAAATTAAGGAAGATGTTGGCCAGCAGAAGGTTTTGGGTTTTAAGATTTGGGGAGATGGAATATTACTATACCAAGAGAGATTGTATGTGCCTAAGGTTGATAATTTTCATGAGGGGATTCTGAATGAGGCTCATGTTTCCAGGTATACTATACACCCTGGTACTACTAAGATGTATCGTGATTTGAGAGGGATATATTGGTGGAATGATAAGAAGAGAGATATTGCTAATTTTGTTACTAAATACTCTAACTGTGAACAAGTTAAGATTGAACATTAAAGGTCTGGTGGTACGGCTCAAGACATAGCTATTCTAGTGTGGAAATGGGAGATGGTGAATATTGACTTTACCACAGGCCTTCCCCGTGCTCGAAATTAGTATGACTCTATTTGGGTCATTATGGATATGATGACCAAGTCAGCTCACTTCTTGCCTGTAAGAATGACTTATTCGGGAGAGGATTATGTGAAGTTGTACATTCAGGAGATTGTTAGGTTGCATGGAGCATCTGTTTCTATAATATCCGATAGAGGTACACAATTTACTTCCCAATTTTGGAGAGCTTTTCAGAAAGGTTTGGGTATGTAACGACCTAAACCCATCGTGAGTGGCTCCCACACTACTCACCTGGTGGGAGAACCAATAACCCCGAAAGTATTGACCAACACTCAAGTAAGAGTACAAGAACTATCCCATAAATAGTGTAATAACCATCCAATCTAACAACTTAAGAATGCGGCGAAATAGAATACTATTCGAAAATCCTCTAGGACTCGAAAGTCGGTGTACCAAAACATAATAAGAATATCAAGTGGGGATGCAACCCTGATGCTATAAGAAGTAACAAGTCCAAACAAAGGACAATGTCTAAATAAGAGAAAGATCTCATGGTAGCCCTGATGTGCTGCTCACCCTGAAATTCAAAATTGGCTGCTGAAATCACAAGTGAGGTCTCGATGAATCCGTTGGAATTTGTGTTATACTCACAGAAGTAAATGCAGGTGTAGTATCAGTACACAAATATACCACAGTGTACTGGTAGGATTATTTGAATAACTCAAGATGGAAATATGGACACTTAACCAAAATATAGCACAATTAGCTAACGCATGCTTACAGATCAAACAATCAACATATATGTACAAGTAGCATTCAAGAGACAAGCCAAAAAGTCAACAAGTATCATTAAGGAAATGATATGCAACTCAATTCAAGACAACCAACAAGGACAAGCACAACAATACGAATTCCTCGATTCACTTAAGGAACCGTTGTAACACCCCGGAGGACCTTTCCAACCCTATGTGACGACTTTGAATAATGTATACTTAGGTGTCGAGATGCCATGAGTAGGTCTTTTATAGTGTCATTGGTGAAACATTTTATATCGGGCCTAAAATGTGTGATTAGACATTTGTAGGAGGTGTTTTGGTGATTTCGTGGAGCATTGGTGGGGCTCAAAATGAGGCTAAGAGGACCTTGAAACAAAGGATATTAAAGGTAATAAGTAAGTTAAAGAATAGGACTTGAAGTATCTAACCAAACCCGCAAAGAAAAGTCGAAAAATGAAATTTTCAAAAAAATTAAGGTTGGGGCGCTCTAGAGGGCGTGCCAAGCCACTCTGGGCTAAATTTTTTAGCCCATAGGAAGAAAGCTGGTGAGCCCAAGGGCGTGCCAGGGTGGTTTTGCCCATTTTTCAAAAGTTGGAATTTTTCTAAGTCTCAAGGGTGCCCGAGGACGTACCGGGCCAATTTTTGCCACGTTTATTCTACAACCATGAGCATATACATGGAATGAGTTAAGTATTATATTGGTATGATAAAATTACTCGTGAACAAATTTGGCATCAAAATGACGATTTTACCTTTGTGGTCAAAATAAGCCATACGTGGCTAGAATTGCTTGTTTTTGGGATTGAGGCTACGAATATGTATCCCTTGAGTGGGAATATTGTCATAACGCATATGAAATTAATTAAACATGGGAAATTATTGATTTTATTGGATTAAGTGATTTGGGCTCAATAAAGCCCAAAATGAAGAAAAAAAGACATGGGCCAAACATGGGTCAAATGACCCATTCTTCTTTTGACTCATCAATCATTGAGCAAGGACTTCAAGGGTCTATAAAAGGGAGGCAAAATCAGATTTTTAACCCACAAAAACACACATGCTTTTCTTGTATTTTCTAGACTTTTCAAGAACACCCCTTTGGGCTCTTCAAACCCCAAGCCACCTTTGGAGCAAGATCATCATCTTCCAAGCCTAGGTAAGTGATTATTCTTATAGATTAATATATTATATGCATGGGAGAGTATGTATATCATGTTGGTTATGCTTGGAAGTGTTGAACATGACACTTTGTGTTTTTGTAAAAGATGTGCCATCTATGGAATTTAAACTTGAAATATGAATTGTGGTTTTGATGAAAAAGAATGGTTTGGATAAAATATCAACATGTATGGTGTGATTATGTTATTAAACTTGTCATTTTGTTATAAGTGTAAATTATGGGATTTTGACCGATTTGTTGTTGTGAGGTGTATTGAAGTGAATTGGTGGTATAATTGTGATGTTGTGATGATGGAGAGTGGAAAGTATGAACTTGGTGTGACATGCTATTGGTTATCATGTATCGGTCAATTTTGGGAATCTTGTGGGATTATTGGTATAATAATTTCATAAATGGTATTGTTAAGAGGGAAATGATGTGTTAAAGCCAAACATGTAACTCATTGTCATTGTATGCATTTGTAAGGTAGTTGGTGGTTACTGTAAACTCCGTTATGTACTTGTGTTGTATATTGAAACATAAGGAAGGATCGGGACTATTGTATTCACGTATAGGATTGTATATTCGTATTGAGGAGATAAGGTATGTAAGGTTACTCTGTCCGTATTTTTCTGCAGCACATATTGTTCATGTTGTCATTGTCCTTGTTCCATTCCGAAATGTTAAAAGGTACATCATTTTAGATCGTCATATGTTACTATTCTCATGTTTCTTAATCATGGACCAATCATGACTCATATGTCTCTTAATCATTGATCGAAATTCCAAAGCTTCCAATAATGTTATAACTTCAAAAGTATCAATCCCATGAACATAAAGGAATGAAGTAATGCATCTATGTATTTCCAATAAGGTTATGATCCCCAATGTATCAATCTCATAAAAGTAAAAGAGATAAGTAATGCAATGAAGTAATGGGAGAAGTAATTCACTCATGGTTACTTTATATTTTCCCTCATGGTTACTTTATAATTTTCCTTATGGTTACTTTCTATTTTCTTTATACTTATTAAGTACGGGTGATACCTTTGTGAGGGCGCAAGCCTAACTCAAGACGATCCCGATATTGTTGGATCAGGGGGAAAGCTTAGTGAAGAAAAAGCCAAACTTGATGCCGAACCTACTTCACTGATTTCCGAGTGATGGCAGGGGGGAAGCTCAGTGGGGCAAAAGCCTAACTTGATGCCGAACCTGACAGGGGGTAGCCCTAAGGGCCGAACCTGCTATATATATATATATTGATGGTTGCATTGCATATTGACGGTTGCATATTAACGGTTATACATTATTGACAATTATCTATTGACGGTTCTAACTACTAATGGTAACGGACATAAAGGCAAATGGAATAATGAACATAAAGTACCTATTTACACACATACTAAACGATGATTGATCCACATTGACTATTCTCTTGAAATCAAGTTCATTGAAGTGTTTAAGTTTCATGACGTTCTTATAGCCTTGCATACTCAGTACATTCTTTGTTCTGACCCCTTTTGGGGAACTTACTTTATTTGCTGTAGGCACAGGTGTTAGTAGACCTCCACAGTAGGCTACGAGTCATCCGCGGATTATTGGTGAGCTCCCAGTTGGTTCGGGGCTTTCCGAGTCACATGTGTATATTGTTTTGGTTTTGTAATCATTGTATAAAATGGGGACTTGTCCCGACTACAGGTTGTTGTGTTCATGTATCAGTTAGAGGCTTTGTAGACATATGTGGGAAAGTGAATGTAAGAGATGTGTGTTCTGTTTGACTTGATGGCCCTAACGGCCAAGTTTCATATATTGTATAAGTTTTCCCTGACTTTCACCTAGTTGCATGAAGTAGAATAAGATTCATACTTCAATATGCATGCGAATGGATATGAGCAAATATTGGTTCTCTCGGGCCATATTGGCTTTGGGTGCCAGTCCGGCCCGAATGGGATTTCGAGTCGTGACAAAAACTGGTATCAGAGCAGGTTGTTCTAAGGGTGTCTACAAAGCCGTGTCTGAGTAGAGTCTTGTTCATGGATGTGTTGTGCACCACATTTATGAGCAGGAGGCTATGGGGAATTTAGGAGTTGTTTCATTTCTTCACTTCTAGATCGTGCAATAGAGCCAGTGTTGTAAGATGAATTGTATCTGACCATGGGAATTGTTTTTCTTTGGTATAGTAGGAGATGCCGATTACAAGAAGAGGCAAGGGTAAGACTAAGAATCTAGACAGGATTGGTGGAGAAGGACCTATAACTTACCACCCGAACGGGTTGAGCAAGATGAAGCTGAAAGTGAGTTTGCTTCGCGGGCTTCTTCTACTTTTCCAGCTCTAGAAGAGCCGAGAAGGAGAGAAGAACCTGTTGAGCCACCCATTAATGTCACTGACCAGTATTTAAGAAATGCAGTATATATGTTGATTCAGCTAATTGCAGCACAAAACCAAGGACAAGCTGGTCCAAGGACAAGCTGGTCCAATGACAAGTAATGACAATGAGGCTAGGGCAGCTAGTCGAAGGATGCAGGATTTCCTAAAATTAGACCCTCCTATATTCACTGGATAGGATCTTAATGAGGACCCACAATATTTTATTGATCAAATCAAAAGGGCTTTGGATGTTATGCACATATTTGGTGTAGAAACAGTTGAACTTGCGGCGTATAGATTGAAAGGGAAGGCGATATTATGGTACGAAGATTGGAAACGAGCTAGGGGTGTTGGTGCACCCCCAGCTAGCCGGGAAGAATTTAAAATGTCATTCCTGGATCACTACCTTCCATATGAGATTCGGGAGGCACGCGCAGACCAGTTTCTAAATCTCCGTCAAGGGAATATGAGCGTTTGGGAGTACAGTCTTCAGTTTAATTCTTTGGACAGATATGCTCCCCATATGGTAGCCACTATGGCTGATAGAGTTCATCGGTATGTGGATCGATTAGATCCATCATTGGTCAGAGACTGTACCATTGCTGCTCTGAATAGAGACATGCATATAGCCAGAATACAGGCTTTTATACAGAAGATGGAGGATCAGAGGAACAGAAGAAAGATACAAAAAGCTGAAGGTGGGCCATCAAAGAAAGCTAGACCTATGGGACAATACATGGTGTCCCAAGGAGAGTTTGTACCTCGGGATTTTAGTAGACCGCCGAGACCATCACTTTCTCATCCTATGGTAGGCACTCAACCCCAGTTCCAAGGGTCTGGAGGCAGTCATGTTGGGCAAAGTAGTGGAATTCGAGGTTCACAACTAATGGGGTATCAAGAGCAAGGAAGCATGAACCAATCGGGGTTTCCTCGCCAACCGTGTCCACACTATGGAAAGCTTCATTTAAAGGAATGCTAGTTTGGGACCAATATTTGTTTTTGGTGCGGTATGTCTGGGTACATGGTAAGAGATTGCCCAAGAAGGGGCTCGAGCATTATTATGCGACCTACGGGATCAACCGTTGCACCGTCATCATCGGTTCCTTTCTTAGGCCAATATGTGCAGCCGGTCGGTCGTGGTAACGATACTAGAGGGGCAGCCAATTTTGGTGGAACACAGGACCATACTTATGCTCTAGCAGGTCAGCAGAATGTGGATGCCCATCCTGATGTAGCTACAGGTATATTATCTGTTGTTTTCATAATGTATTTACCTACGCATTGATTGATCTGGGCTCTACAATATCATATGTTATTCCATTGACCACTACGAAATTGAACAAACATCAGGATTATTAGTTATACCATCTGGAGTATTTACACCTGTTGTTGAATCTACTATAGTTCAAGGAAGTACATCGTAACTGTATAGAACCTATTTGTGAGCATGCTACGGTGGACTGTCGAGCTAAGAAAGTCTATTTTTATTTCCTACAAAAGGTCGTCCTTGACTAGAGGAGTAGTATTGGCATATCGAGGGGTAAATTTATTTGATATCGTAAAGCAAGGAAAATGATATCCACGGGGATTCACAAGGTCTAGTATGTCCTCTTGGGATGCACCTGAATGATGTATTCGGAAGAAAGATGGCACGTTGAGCGTGTGCATAGATTATTGGCAACTGAATACGGTGACAATTAAGGATAAATAGTCCCTCCCCAAAACTGATGATTTATTTGACAAATTATAGGGTGTCAAATGTTTCTCATAGGTTAACTTGAGATCGGGATATCATCAGGTAAGATTTCGAAAGATAATAAGACGACAAGTCATTCTTGGGTATGTATTGATGCATCATGATAACGTAGTAGCTTATGCCTCAAGATAGTTGTGACCACCGAGAGGAATTAGCCAACACATGATATGGATTAGCAGATGTGAGAGCTGCTTGAGAAAACCAACTATATTTATAGGGCGCCATTATTTGTATGGGGTTCAAGTTGATGCATATACTGATTTCAAGAGCTTGCTATTAGGACTTTAACAACACTTAGGATGATCATTTACTTCATGCGTAATTTGCTTACAATAGGAGTTATCGTGTGAATATCAAAAAGGTACCTTATGGAGCGTTATATGGAGAGAAAGGGAAATTGAGTCCATGTTATATAGGTCCTATGAAATTATCAAAAAAGATTCTAGATCAAAAAGTAAAGAGGTTGAGGAATAAAGATGTAGCGTCCGTAAAAGTCCTTTGGAGAAATCAACAAGTAGAAGAGATCGCATGGTAAGTTGGAAAAATGATGAAATCGACGTACCCATATTGTGTCATACAGAAGAAAAAGTTCAAGTGCGGAAGTGGCGCGATAACAAGTAAGTATATATAAGTATTAAGCGTCTATGTCTACGTATGCAAATATAGAGATGCAATTGTTGAAATTGAAGGAATTCAAGGGTCTATAAAAGGGAGGCAAAATCAGATTTTTAACCCACAAAAACACACATGCTTTTCTTGCATTTTCTAGACTTTTCAAGAACACCCCTTTGGGCTCTTCAAACCCTAAGCCAACTTTGGAGAAAGATCATCATCTTCCAAGCCTAGGTAAGTGATTATTCTTATGGATTAATATATTATATGCATGGGAGAGTATGTAGGTCATGTTGGTTATGCTTGGAAGTGTTGAACATGGCACTTTGTGTTTTTGTAAAAGATGTGCCATCTATGGAATTTAAACTTGAAATATGAATTGTGGTTTTGATGAAAAAGCATGGTATGGATAAAATATCAACATGTATGGTGTGATTATGTTATTAAACTTGCTATTTTGTTATAAGTGTAAATTATGGGACTTTGGCCGATTTGTTGTTGTGAGGTGTATTGAAGTGAATTGGTGGTATAATTGTGATGTTGTGATGATGGAGAGTGGAAAGTATGAACTTGGTGTGACATGCTATTGGTTATCATGTATCGGTCAATTTTGGGAATCTTGTGGGATTATTGGTATAATAATTTCATAAATGGTATTGTTAAGAGGGAAATGATGTGTTAAAGCCAAACATGTAACTCATTGTCGTTGTATGCATTTGTAAGGTAGTTGGTGGTTACTGTAAACTCCGTTATGTACTTGTGTTGTAGAGTGAAACATAAGAAAGGAGCGGGACTATTGTATTCACGTATAGGATTGTATATTCGTATTGAGGAGATAAGGTATGTAAGGTTACTCTGTCCGTATCTTTCTGCAACACATATTGTTCATGTTGTCATTATCCTTGTTCCATTCCGAAATGTTAAAAGGTACATCATTTTAGGTTCTCATATGTTACTATTCTCATGTTTCTTAATCATGGACCAATCATGACTCATATGTCTCTTAATCATTGATCGAAATTCCAAAGCTTCCAATAATGTTATAACTTCAAAAGTATCAATCCCATGAACATAAAGGAATGAAGTAATGCATCTATGTATTTCCAATAAGGTTATGATCCCCAATGTATCAATATCATAAAAGTAAAAGAGAGAAGTAATGCAATGAAGTAATGGAAGAAGTAATTCCCTCATGGTTACTTTATATTTTCCCTCATGGTTACTTTATATTTTTTTTATACTTATTGAGTACGGGTGATAGCTTTGTGGGGATGCAAGCCTAACTCAAGCCGATCCCAATATTGTTGGATCTGGGGAAAGCTCAGTGAAGCAATAGCCAAACTTGATGCCGAACCTACTTCACTGATTTTCGAGTGATGGCAGGGGGGAAGCTCAGTGGGGTAAAAGCCTAACTTGATGCCGAACCTGACAGGGGGGTAGCCCTAAGGGCCGAACCTGCTATATATATATATTGACGGTTGCATATTGACGGTTGCATATTGACGGTTACATTGCATATTGACGGTTGCATATTAACGGTTATACATTATTGACAATTATCTATTGACGGTTCTAACTACTAACGGTAATGGACATAAAGGCAAATGGAATAATGAACATAAAGTACCTATTTACACACATACTAAACGATGATTGATCCACATTGACTGTTCTGTTGAAATCAAGTTCATTGAAGTGTTTAAGTTTCATGACGTTCTTATAGCCTTGCATACTCAGTACATTCTTCGTACTGACCCCTTTTGGGGAACTTACTTTATTTGCTGTAGGCACAGGTGTTAGTAGACCTCCACAGTAGGCTACGAGTCATCCGCGGATCATTGGTGAGCTCCCAGTTGGTTTGGGGCTTTCCGAGTCACATGTGTATATTGTTTTGGTTTTGTAATCATTGTATAAAACGGGGACTTGTCCCGACTATAGGTTGTTGTGTTCATGTATTGGTTAGAGGCTTTATAGACATATGTGGGAAAGTGAATGTAAGAGATGTGTGTTCTGTTTGACTTGATGGCCCTAACGGCCAAGTTTCATATAGTGTATAAGTTTTCCCTGACTTCCGCCTAGTTGCATGAAGTAGAATAAGATTCATACTCAATATGCATGCGAATGGATATGAGCAAATATTGGTTCTCTAGGGCCATATCTGCTTCGGGTGCCAGTCTGGCCCGAATAGGATTTCGGGTCGTGACAACTGTCATACTATTACATACCTTGAAAACCAATACACATATGCTAATGGTTATATATCTACCCTCTAGCTATGACCTGCAGGAGACAGTTACCGTCTATGTACTAAAACCCCAGACACGAATGTTTGTAATCCTTAATCCAAACAACCTGTGAGAACGTATCAAATGCCAAAACATTCCACAATTTAGAATACAAAAAGGCTAAGTCATAAAACAAGTAGACATTGCAGTGACCAAGCACACCATATGGATTAACCAATCACACTACAAAGTAGTTAATATGCACATATAACACAAGTTGGATTAAATACACCCCATCACCTACCTCGAACCAAGCTCGCACAACTCTAAGTCTGATCTTTCTCCTTCCGTGCCCTTTTTGCTAGCTCGTGGTCTAAAACATGCATACAAACACCGCATTAAAGAAATGACCTAACATGACGGGAGTTATAAGCCATCCCCTAAGGTTAGTACATAATCATTTCTTAACCGTTCTAGGGCTATTTCCCCTATAATTCACCTAAAACTACCAATTTCATGGAATGATTTGTGAATTAATAGAGTGTAAGGTTAATTTCATGGTTAATAAAGAAAACCCATTAACCTAATGCTTAATTTCATCCTTGCACCAGCAAACATACCAAAATACACCCTGAAACCCTCCTAAAACTCCGTAATTTATGTCTTCTAAGGATTAAGAAGTAATTACAAGTTAAAGGGAGTGAATCCTTACCTTAACAAAGATAAAAGGAGGTTAACCAGTGATTTTCTCCCAAAATCGCCTTCTTTTTGCCCCAAAATGAGTTTATAAAATAATAAACTATTTTAGGGTTTAATCTCTTTAATCTGCAGTTACTACCACTATAGCGGCCTTGACTGCTTTTAACCACTGCTATGGCAGTAATTATTCTGATATAGCGGTCACCGCTATGACGATAATTATTCCTCTATAGCGGTCACCCCTATAGTAGTGTGTTAACTACTATAGCGCTGTCGATAGGACAGATGTCCTTCTTCACCCAAACTCCCCCTTTTTATAACACACCTTGATCCTGGGACATTCTGAATAATTCCATTTACGCTAAGGTTAATTTGGAGAGTTCTACTAACCTAAATTTAGTTCCGTAAAATCCTACGAGTTCCTTATCACCTTAGATAACTAGGAATAAACACCATTCCTACCAAACCAGTCTAAATTATTCTCAAATTTTCCAAGACTACCCCTCACTCCAAAACAAAGCGAAACTAGCCTAGTCTAAAATTTGCAACTTCCAAATCGGAAGGAATTTAGACACAAAATTTGGAATGTAAGACTTTTACATAACAGCGAAGAGGGTCATTACAACAGATACTAATTTACCCATCATTCAACCCTAAATGATCAAACTAGAAAAAGAGTACCTGTATCCTCAAACAACTAAGGGTATTTATCCCACATGTCCTTCTCAGTTTCCCAAGTGGCTTACAAACCCAGGCGATGCTTCCATTAAACCTTCACCGAATGAATTTCCTGCATCCTTAACTTACAAACGTCACAATCAAGTATCGTTATTGGTTCCTCCTTGTAAGTCAAGTCCTTATCAAAAAACACCAAATCCCCCTTAATAATGTAGTCTCCAACTCCATGGTACCTTTTTAACATAAAATTATGAAATACTGGATGAACCCGCAACAAACCTAGTGGTAGGGCTAACTTATACGCAATTGGACTCACTTCCTCAAGAACCTCGAAGGGACCAATATATCTAGGGCTGAGCTTGCCCCTTTTTACCAAACCTCATGACTCCCTTCATGGAAGACACCTTGAGCAACACTTGCTCCCCTGCCTTGAAGTACATGTCCCTCACCTTTTGGTCTGCATACTCTTTCTACCTACTTTGGGCAGCTAACATCTTAATCTAAATGAATTTTACCTTTTCTTGAGCCTCTTTAACTAAATCGGCGCCTAAAGGTTTGACATCTCCTGCCTTAAACCATCCAGTAGGTGACTTGCACTTTCTCCCATAAAGTGCCTCAAAATGGAACCATATCAATGCTAGAGTGGTGGCTATTATTGTATGGGAGGAACTGGTCCCAATGACCACCAAAATCAATCACTCAGGATCTCAACATATTTTCTAGGACCTGAATTATCCGCTCTAACTGAACATAAGTCTGAGGATGGAAGGCAGTGCTAAAAGCAAGTTTGGTGCCCAACTCCTCATGCAACCTATCCCAAAATTTGGAAGTGTTCTTTGCATCCCTATCTGAAATGATATAAAGAGGCACCCCATGAAGTATGACAATCTCCTTGACATATATTTTTGCTAACTGCTGAGAGTTGTAATTGTAACACCCCAAAAATCCCAAGCTAAGATTAGAACCATGTTTCAAGTATATGTAAAATTAAACTACATTTTGCATATGTATTATAAGTGATTTATTCATGTATTAAGGACATAAGTAACTCCTAGCTAATAGCCAAGTTGAAACCTTCCTTACCGATGGTTTTCTTGTGATGAATTTTGCTATAGTTAACTTCAAATAAGCATAAATCCTAGGTTCTGATGAATTTTGGGTTCAAGACCCAAAAAATGATATATATTTGAATTACCTTTCTAATGCATCCAGATTCACGTAAATCCAATGTTGGAGCTAAAAGTTATGACCATTTTAGTGAAGCACTGTACAATAGTGAGAACGTACGAGCGAAGGTATGATCGTAGTTACAACGTACGATCGTACAATGCTCCTGTATGATCAAAACAACCTCGAAAATCAGAAAGTTAACTTTTATACTTTCCAACCATGAAAGGGTACCACGACCGTGGTTAGAAACCATGATCTTAGGTACGATCTTGGCTTCTAAAGTTGATCCGGTTGAGACCTACAACTTACCGACCAAGGCACGATCATGAGTGGGTCCTATAATTATACCATGGATCATCCCATCATGTTTATAGAACCCAAAATTCCATCCCATACCATGATCACAACCGACCATCGTAGGTAGGACCTATGATCGTGGAAAGGTCTCATGGGTTCCTCCCAACAATTTTTCCAGTACATTTTTATATGGGCACCTCAGTCTTTTTCCACTCTTTTAACATCTAAACTACATTATTTAAGACTTTCCAAAGCTGATTACTAAGGATAATATTACCCTAAGCCCTCATTACTAAGAAAGACAATCGACACTTAAGGAAAGATAAGAGAAAAGAGGTTATTTCCCTCCTCTTCAGGCAACTAGGGTTCATCTTATTCAAGCTTCCAATTCCAAATATTTCTCCAAGGTTTTCATATCCAAGTATGTGAGATTTCATAAATGGGTTTCCTTTCACCCATTGAGTCCCAAAGTTAATTCAATTTCTCAAGTTTAATTCCTTCTTCAGAGGTTAGGGTTCATGAATGCTGCAAATTTTTTGATATCTCTTTCCCTTCGTATTAATGAGTTGTAATCCATGTTTTACCATGAATTTTAGTACCGTTACATGTTCATGAGTATAAAACCTACCTATATTGTTAAATCAATGAATTTTTGGACTTGAGCCCTGAAATTCCTAAATTTATTCAGTTTATAAAAATTAACCTAATAGTTGCATTCTTCAAAGATGGCGGGTTATGAACACTCGATGGCCTAGAATTTCATGAATATTTTTATGAGTAGTTTATCTTCCAGCTTACATGTTAGAATGCTCTCAGATAATGCATTTATTTTTGGTATTCAGAATATTTCTATTATTGAGCATTTCAGTTATCAGTATCATTCAGTTGGAGTAGTACTTAACACAGAGCGGACTCATGGATGAAGGCTCACCCTTCAGTTATATTGAGACTTTTAGTATAATTCCTTAAGTCCCAGAACTATGGCACCATCGTAGGTTCTAAAGGGTCACCCGTCAGACCAGGCTTGACACCTTTTTTTTGGATATTTGTTCCACGTCAGTCAGTGTTTCATACCCTTGGCAAAGTACTGAACACCCAACCAGCTGGGGTTAAAGGTTGGAACTTAGTTAGCTCAGATTGGGATATGTCAGTTAACGATAGCTCCCACCATCTATAGTTCATAGTTCAGATTTAGATACTTGCATGACCTTGTATTTAGTTGTTCAGCTTATCATACAGTACATGTTTATTACTCAGTCTTGCATTAGTTTACCATGTCACATGCATCATGTTTAGCCTATATCAGTATTTTCCCATCTCATATATTCAGTACATTAAAAGTACTGATTGTATACTTTTCTTAGCGCTATATTGTCTTATAATATAGGTTCTGATATTCAGCACTGCGATCGCGCTTAGTATGATTCCCCATTATATCCGCAGCAGTGTTTGGTAATTCCTCATTATTTGAGGTCTAGTTATCAGTATTTCATTTTTTTCTTTATTTTAGTTTCAGATAGTTAGAGTTAGTTGGGGGCTTGTCCTAACAACTTATATAATTTAGTAGCCTTCTGACAGTCAGTTAGATTATGATTTCAGCTTTATGAGTTTTATTTAGATATCGTCACTAAGGCATTTTACCAAACTTATTTTTCAGATTATTAACTTCCGCATAAGTGATTTCCAGATTATTTCAGTATTTATAGTGTCATTGCCAGACCATGGGTTAGCATGGAGTCACTTGTGGCTCTAAGCACCGTGTTACGACTAGGGGGTAGTCTTAGGTTGTGACAAACTTGGTATAAGAGCATTAGGTTTAAAGTGTCCTAGGGTGTCTGAAAGCGCATTAAGTAGTCTTGTTCATGGTGTGAAGTGCGCCACACTTATGAGTGAGAGGCTATGAAATATTTTAGGAAAGGTTTTATTTCTTTCATGCTCATATCATGCAATAGAGTGTAAACTCTATTTAAATACCTTCTTCTAACTCGTGCTCTACACGTTTACAGAAAATGCCTCCTAAGAGAACTAACAGAAAGTGAAATGGTAATGGTAACAGAAATGGAAATCAGTAAGCTCCACCAGCTCCAACAAACCCTTTGAATGAAAATGTCTCCCATGCTGAGTTCAGGGCTGCCTTCACAGCATTAGCCCAGTCCATGAACACGAAGAATAATTGACAGGTTGTGGTACCAGCCAACCCGGGAGTGAATACTGTAACAACCACAATCTGAGACTTCACTCGGATAAATCCTCCAATATTCTTTGGGTCTAATTCTGAAAAGGATCCTCAAGATTTCTTGGATAGTATTTAGAAAGTTACTGAGATCATGGGTGTCACTCCAACTGAAAGTGCTGACTTGGCTACTTATCAGTTGCAAGGAGTGGCTCACACTTGGTGTAAGCAGTGGATAGAGGATAGAGGTGCAGATGCAGAACTGGTAGAGTGGGATGAGTTTGTTACTGCTTTCATGGATAGATTTTTCCCACTTAAGTTGAGGGAAGCCAAGGTACAGGAGTTCATTAATCTGAAGCAGGGTAATATGAGTGTGAAAGAGTATTCTCTTAGGTTTACCCAGCTTGCAAAGTATGCTCTACCCATAGTTGCTGACTCCAAGGACCGTATGATTAAGTTTGTGTCTGGTGTTTCTGAGGATGTGGTCAAAGAGTGCACTCCAGGTTGATGGTTCATGCTCAACAAATTAAGGAAAAAAAAGATTAATAAGAAGGAAAGGGAGAACAAGAAGACTACAATAGGTAATTTTAATTTCTCTTAGCAGAGGTCAGATGGTGGTAATCATTCTCAGTTCTACCAGAAATCTTTAGCTCCAGCTCCATCATCCACTAGTGCTCCAATGCTTACGTTTAGGAAGGACAATCGGGATAGGGCACCAGGCTCTAAGTCCCAAGCCAGTGTTACTAGTGGTCATACTAATCCTTTTTAAAATAAGTATGGTAAAAACCACAAAGGTTAGTGCATAGCTGGCAGTAAAGCTTGTTTTGTGTATGGTATGCCAGATCACAGATTGAGGGAGTGTCTAGTGGCTTCGTGGAGAGGTAGAGATACACGTCAGCAGAATCATTCTAACTCTGCAACAGTTTTAGTAGGTCGTCCAACTTAGCAGGGTGCCTCATCTAGTACAGCTAGTGGGCAGTGTCAGAATAGGTTTTATTCCCTTAAGACCCAATAGGATCAGAAAGGTTCTCATGATGTAGTCACTGGTACGTTACATGTCTTTCATATTCATGTCTATGCATTATTAGATCCCGGAGCCATACTTTCTTTCGTGACTCCTTACATAGCTGTAGACTACAGTGTCAGTCCTGAAATCCTTTCAGAACACTTCTTAATCTCTACTCCAGTTGGTGATTCAGTCATAGCTTGACGAGTGTATAGAAATTGGCCAGTCACCGTTTCTCAGAAAGTCACTTCAGTTGATCTTGTAGAGCTAGACATGCTAGATTTTGATGTTATTCTTGGCATGGATTGGCTCCACTTTTGCTATGCCTATATTTATTATAGAAAGAGAGTAGTCTAGTTTTAATTACCAAATGATCCAGTCACAGAGTGAAAGGGTAATACTTCGGTGCCTATAAGTCGGTTTGTTTCTTACCTTAAGGCTAGAAAATTGATTTCCAAAGGGTGCATCTATCATCTTTTTTGGGTTAAGGATAAAGTCTGAGACCCCAACTCTTGAGTCAGTTTCGGTTGTAAATGAGGTTCCAAAAGTGTTTCTAGAAGATCTACTCGGAGTTCCTCCCGAACGGGAAATTGACTTCAGAATAGATCTCCTTTCAGAAACCCAACCTATCTCAATTCCACCCTATAGAATATCTATAACTGAGCTTAAAGAATTGAATAAGCAGTTAAAATATCTTCTAGACAAGAGTTTTATCAGGCCCAACATCTCTCCATGGGGTGCTCCAGTTCTTTTCATGAGAAAGAAAGACAACTTTCTCAGAATGTGCGTCGACTACTATCAGTTGAACAAAGTCATAGTCAAGAATAAGTATCCCCTCCCCAGGATTAATGACTTGTTTCTACCAACTTTAGGTTGCCAATTATTTCTCTAAGATATACCTCACATCTGGCTATTATCAGCTCAGAGTCAGAGAATGTGACATTTTTAAGACAGCTTTCAGAACTTGGTAAGGTTACTTTGAATTTATTGTTATGTATTTTGGACTAACGAATGCTCTTGCAGCCTTTATGGACTTGATAAACAGGGTGTTGAAGTAGTACTTGGGCATGTTCATCATTGTCTTTATTGATGACATCCTCATTTATTCTCAGAGTGAGGATGAACATGCAGACCATTTGAGGATTGTCTTGCAGACTCTTAAAAATCGCCAGTTATTTACGAAGTTCAATAAGTGTGAATATTAGTTGAAATCAGTAGCATTCCCTGGTCATATCATTTCCAGTGAAGGCATTAGGGCTGATTCTCAAAAGATCAAAGCAGTGAGGAATTGGCCTAGATCTATCTCTCCATCACATATCAGGAGTTTCTTAGGTTTAGCCAGTTATTACAGATGGTTTGTTGAGGGATTTTCCTCTGTTGCTTCCCCCACGTCCAGATTGACTAAGAAGAAAGTCAAGTTTTAGTGGTCTGATTCTTGTAAGAATAATTTTCAGGAGTTAAAGACTCGACTCACCTCCGCTCTAGTTTTGACTCTGCCAGAGGGTTCAGATGGTTTTGTGGTTTATTATGATATTTTCAGAGTTATCCTTGGATGTTTGTTGATGCAACATGGCAAGGTTATAGCATATACCTCTAGACAACTCAAGCCTCATAAGAAGAATTACCCAACTGATCTTGAGTTGGCAGTTGTCGTTTTTGACTTAAATATTTGAAGGCATTATCTTTATAGGGTTCATGTTGATGTGTTCACTAATCACAAGAGCCTTCAGTATGTGTTCAGTCAGAAAGATCTAAATATTTGTCAGAGGAGATGGCTAGAGTTATTGAAGGATTATGATATGAGTGTCTTCTACTATTGGGGTAAAGCCAATGTTGTGGCTGACACTCTTAGCAAATTGTATATGGGAAGTGTTGCTCATATTGAGGGTGATAAGAAAGGGTTAGTTTGTGAGGTTCACTAGCTTACTTGATTAGAAGTTCGGTTGGTTGATTCAACCGAAGGTTATATTTTGGTTCAGAATGGTTTAGAATCTTCATTAATATCTTAGGTGAAGTAAAAGAAAGATAGTGATACTATTTTTCATAAGTTGAAAGAAGCAGCCCAGAGTTAGAAAGTTGAGGTTTTCTCCCAAGGGGGATATGGTGTTCTTCGTTGTTACGGTAGATTATGTGTTCCAAATGTTGATGACTTGAGACAGCAGATGCTAACAAAAATTCACAGTTCTCGATATTCTATTCACCCAGGAGCCACTAAGATGTACCGTGATCTATCGGAAATCTATTGGTGGAATGGCATGAAGAAAGATATTACGAAATTTGTGGCTAAGTGTCCAAATTGCCGAGCACCAAAAACCTGGTGGTAAGATTCAAGATATCAGTATTCCTACTTGGAAGTGGTGAATATGGGCTTCATTATTGGGTTGCCTCGTACTCGCCAACAACATGATTCTATTTGGGTTATTGTAGATTAAATAACTAAGTCAGCCGATTTTCTGCTAGTTAATTCCTCAGACTCAGCCGAGAATTATACTAGACTCTATCTTCAGGAATTAGTGAAGTTACATGGTGTCCCTTTGACCATCATTTCAGATAGGTATACTCAGTTTACCTCTTAGTTTTGGAAGACATTCCAGAAGGGTCTTGGTACCCAAGTTCACCTCAGTATAGTTTTTCACCCATAGACAGATGGTCAAGCAGATTGGACCATTCAGACTTTAGAGGATATGTTAAGAGCATGTGTTATCGATTTCAAAGGTAGTTGGGATGATCATTTGCCTTTGATTGAGTTTCCTTATACTAATAATTATTATTCTAGTATTCAGATGCCCCGTTCGAAGCACTTTATGGTAGGAGATGTAGACCTCCTATTGGTTGGTTTGAGATTGGTGAAGCTACATTAAGACAACCTAATTCAATCCATGAAGCTATGGAGAAAGTCCAATTGATTAGAGAAAGACTAAAAATAGCCCAGAGTCATTAGAAATCATATGCAGATGTGAGGAGAAGGGAACTTGAGTTTGCTATTGGTGATTTGGTGTACTTGAAAGTTTCACCTATAAAAGGGGTGAAAAGATTTAGAAAGAAAGGGAAACTTAGTCCCCGCTAGGTTGGTCCTTATAAGATAGTGGGTCATTTTGGCAATATAGCATATGAGTTGGGTTCGCCTGCATACTTAGCATTAGTGCACTCATTTTTTCATATGTCCTTGTTAAAGAAGTGCATTGGTGATCCTGCATCAGTCGTTCCTTTAGATAGTGTAGGTGTTAAAGATAGTCTCTCTTACGAAGAGATACCAGTTGAGATTCTTGACCATTAGGTTCGTAAGTTGAGGAATAAGGAGGTCGCTTCGGTAAAGGTTCTTTAACGAAATCAGCTTGTTGAGGGAGCTACTTAGGAAGCAGAGGTAGATATGATAACCAAGTACCCCCATCTTTTCTCTTCGAACTCTGTTCCATCTTGAGGTAATAGTTTCCCTTTAATTAATTCTTTCTGTCTCATGTCACTAAGTTAATCTAATGTCATGTCATGCAATTACTAGTTCAAATTTAGTCCATGTTTCAGTTATCGTGTTAGTATTCATCCCTTAGAAATTCAGTGTTGGGATTGCAGCTCTTTCCCTAACTCTTCAGCTTAGTTAGTTTTCATTAGGTGACAAATGACCCCAAGGAAGAGATATTGTAATACCCAAAAAATCCCAAGCTAAGATTAGAACCATGCTTCAAGTACATGTAAAATTAAACTACATGTTTCAGCTATATTATAAGTGATTTAGACATGTATTAATCCCACAAGTAACTCCTAGCTCATAGTCAAGTTGAAAACTTCCTTACCGGTGGTTTTCTCTTGTGAAGAATCTTCCTATAGTCAACTTCAAATGAGAATAACACCTAGGTTCTTATGAATTTTTGGTCTTAAGACCCACCAAATGATATATATTTTAATTACCTTTCCAACGCATCCAGATTCACCTTAATTCAATGTCGGAGCTAAGAGTTATGGCCATTTTAGTGAAGCACTGTACAACATTGAGAACCTACAAGCAAAGGTACGATCATGGTTATAACGTACGATTGTACCATGCTCCTGTCTGATCAAAATAGCATAGAAAGCAGCAAGTTTACTTTTATACCTTCCAACCACAAAGGCACAATCGTGAGTGCATCCCACAATCGTACCATGGCTCATATGATCATATTCAGAGAACCCAAAAGCCCAGCCTATACCACGATCACAACCCACGATCGTAGGTAGGACCGATGATCGTGGGAAGGTCTCGTGGGTTCCTTCCCAAAATTTTTCCAGTGCATTTTTGTAAGGGTGCCTCAGTATTTTACCACTCTTTTAATATCAAAACTACGTCATTTAAGCCTTCCCAAAGATGATTACTATAGTTAATATTACCTAAGCCCTCATTACTCAGAAAGAGAATCGACAGTAAGCACAGATAAGAGAAAAAAGGTGATTTCTCTCCTCTTCAGGCAACTAGGATTCATCTTCTTCAAGCTTCCAATTCCAAAGATTTGTCCAAGGTTTTCATTACCAGATGTGTGGGATTTCATCAATAGGTTTTCTTTCACCCATTGAGTCCCAAAGTTAACTCAATTTCTCAAGTTTAATTCCTTCTTCAAAGCTTAGGGTTTATGAATGCTGTAAATTCTTTGATATCTCATTTCCTTGTTATTAATGAGTTGTAATCAATGTATTACCATGAATTTCAGTATCGTTACATATTCATGAGTATAAACCCTACCTATATTGTTAAATCCATGAATTTTTGGACTTTAGCCATGAAATTTCTTAATTTATTCTTTTTATAGAAATTGGGATGATAGTCGCATTCTTTAAAGTTGTCGGGTTATGAATAACCTCTGGCATAGAATTTCATGCATATGCTTACGAGTAGTATATCCTCCAGCTTACATGTTTGAATTCTCTCAGATAATGCATTTATTTCAGTCTTCAAAATATTACTATTATTGAGCATTTCAGTTATTAGTGTCATTCAGTTAGGAGTAGTACTTAGCACCGAGCGGGCACAAGGATGAAGGCTCACCCGTCAGTTAGGCTGAGACCTTTAGTAGAAGTCCCTAAGTCCCAAAACTATGGAGCCACTGTAGGTTTTAAAGGGTCACCTATTAGATCAGGCTTGACACCTTAGTCCTTTTGGACATCAGTTAGTGGATCCACGTCAGTCAGTGTATCGTACCCTTGGCAAGGTACTGAACACCCTTCCAGCTGGGGTTATAGGTTGGACCTCAGTTAGCTCAGATTAGGGTATGTCAGTTAACGGTAGCTCCCACAGTTCGCAATTCATAATTCAAATTCAGATACTTGCATGACCTTGTATTCAGTTGTTCAGCTTATCATACAATACATGTTTATTACTCGATTTTGCATCAGTTTACCATGTCACATACATCATGTTCAGCCTATATCAGTATTTTCCCATCTCATATACATAGTACATTCAAAGTACTGATCATATACTTTCCTTTGTGCTATAGTGTCTTATAATATAGGTTCTTACGTTCAACATAGCTTAGTACAATTTTGCACCATATCCACAGCAGTATTTGGTGAGTACTCATCATTCGATGACTAGTTATCAATATTTCATTTTTTTCTTTATTTTAGTTTCAGACAGTTAGAGTTAGTTGGGGGTTTGTCCCAACAACTCATATGATTTAGATGCTTTCAGATAGTCAGTTAGATTATGATTTCAACTTTATGAGTTTTATTCGGATATTGTCACTTAGGCATTTTACCAAACTTATTATTCAGATTATTAACTTCCGCATTAGTGATTTCCAAATTATTTCAGTATTTATAGTGTCATACCAAGCCATGGGTTAGCTTAAGGTCACTTGTGGCTCTAAGCACCGAGTTACGACTAAGGGGTAGTATCTGGTCATGACAGTAATCTACCTGAACTGGCAAGAAATGAGCCAATTTCGTCAATCGATAAACTATCACCTATATAGAGTTATTCTTTCCCAATATCTTAGGGAGCCCCACCACAAAATCCATGGCAATATGCTCCCACTTCCACATAGGTATAGGTATCCTCTGAAGTTAGCCTGTAGGCCTTTGGTGTTCATACTTTACCTGTTGACAGTTATGACACTTGGATATATAATCTACTATGTCCCTCTTCATCCCCGGCCACCAATAAAGCTGCCTCAAGTCACGGTACATCTTGGTCGTGCCTGGATGAATAGAATAATGCAAGCCATGAGCCTCTGAAAGTATATCACTAATCAAGTCACCAACCCGAGGAACACATAACCTTCCTCTAACCTATAGTACCCCTCCAGCATTGAGGGTGGCGTTCTCCCCCTCCCCGCTCATCACCTTGTTTCGGAGTGCATTCAACTTCTTATCCTCAAATCGCTTGGCCTTATTCTGCTCTACAAAGGATGATTTTACCTCGACACTAGTCAATATTCCATCCCTGTCTGAGACCCCAAACTGCATGCTCAAGGATGCTAGAGTCTGAAACTCTCTAGCTAGTGGTCTTCTAGACACTCTTAAGAATGACAAGCTACTCATACTTACAACCTTTCGACTCAATGTGTCTGCCACCATATTGGCCTTACTCGGATGATACTGAATGGTCACATCATAGTCCTTTAATAATTCCATCCACCGTCTCTGCCTTAGATTCAAATCTTTTTGAGTAAACACATGTTGCAGACTATGATGGTCAGTGAAGACCTCACACTTGACACTATAAAGATAGTGTCTCCAAATTTTTAATTCAGATACCATTGCTTTTGGAAGCTCTATTCACACTGGTCTGACCAAACAAATGGCACCTCCTTTTGAGTCAACCTTGTCAAGTGAGTTGTAATGAATGCAACGTTCTTGACAAACCTACGATAATAATTGGCAAGATCCACAAAACTCTTTACCTCGATCACTGAACTAGGTCGAATCCAGCTCTTAACTACTTTAATTTTTTGAGGGTCCATCATCACTCCCTTCTCCAAAACCACGTGCCCCCAGAAGGCAACATAAAATAGTCAGAAGTCACATTTGGAGAACTTAGCAAATAATCGTTTTTTCCTTATAATTCCTAAAACTATACAGAAATGGCCTACATGCTCTTCCTTAGTTTTGGAGTACACCAGGATATCATCAATGAACACAATAACAAAAAAATCCAAAGAGGATTTAAAGATGCCATTCATCAAACTCATGAAAGTTGCAGGTGCATTAGTCAATCCAAAAGACATTACTAGAAACTCGTAGCAGCCATACCGAGTTCTAAAATCCATCTTTGGAATATCCTCCGGTGTAATCTTTAACTGATGATAACCCGACTGTAAATCAATTTTTGAGAAAACTATTGTACCATGTAGCTGATCAAACAAGTCATCTATACGAGGCAAAGGATATTTATTTCGAATGGTGACCTTATTCAACTGCCTGTAATCAATGCACAACCTCATACTACCATCATTATTCTTAACAAAAAGAATTGAAGCACCCCAAGGTAAAGCACTTGGAAGAATAAAACCCTTATCAAGTAGTTCCTACAACTGAGCCTTGAGTTCCTTCAACTCTGCAGGAGCCATTCGATATGGTGGAATAGATATGGGGTGAGTTCCCAGATCTAAGTCAATACAAAAGTCGATATCCCTATCCGAAGGCATACCCGATAAATCCAAAGGAAACACATCATAGAACTTAGAAACGGCCAAAACTGACTCAATAGAAAGGGACCCCGCACACATCTCGAAGATGACCTAAAAATGTTGAAAACCCCTTCCCAACTAGCCTTTTATCCCGGACATAAGCTATAATCCTTACCGGTTTGGCCTTATACACTCTCTCCCACTCTAGTTCCCTCATCCCAGGCATAGCTAGAGTCACTATTTTAGCATTTCAATTTAAAACAACATGATACGGAGATAACCAGGTCATACTCAAGATTATATCAAAGTCCAACATATCCAAGATAATTAAGTCTACCCAAGGCTGAAAACCTACAAATAAAGAGGACAAGATTGATAATCATGGGTAACTACCACATACTTCCCAATCGGAGTAGACACATGTACAGGATAGTCAAGAATATCACAAACCAGACTCAAACCTATAACAAACTGAACAGACATATTAGAATAAGTGGACCTCGGATCAAATAAGATAGAAGCCATTCTGTCACAAACAGAAATAGTACCTGTGATCACTGCATCAGAAGCCTCGGCATTAGTCTTCCCTGAAAATGTATAATAATAATCTCGATCATAAATTTGAGCTAACTTTTTACCTGGTTGTACTCACGCACCGCGGTTACCACGACCGCCAGCCTAATTTCCCCGTTTACCCCATGGACGACCCCTGCCATTACCCCCTTCTCTACCTGCTGGAACGAACCACTGCCTGAACCTGCTGTTGTGCCTAGCCACTCGCCTGTCTCACAGGACACTCCCTCTTAAAATGACCAGCAGCTCCACAGTGATAGCACCCATGCTCCAGAGAAGGCTGACTGGCAGAAGAATAAGAAGCCCCTTAGCCTCTAACAACCTGAGTCTGGAAAGGGCCCTTAGCCGAAACCAAAATAGAGGCTGGCATAGCTGACTGAATAGGGGGAGATGGAAAGGGCTGTTGTCCCTTAGAATAAGATCAACTAAAATTTCCAACATTTTGAGACTTCTTGGCTAACATCTTAGCCTATCCCGTCTGCGCCACACTTCCAACTTCTTCACATAATCTGACACGTCATTAAACTGCTTTCCCAAAAAAGTCATTTGCACAGTCAACACCCGAAGATCATATTTTAACCCCTTAACAAAAATATGAATCCTTTCTTCCTTCATAATCAACAGCGGAGTGGTATAATGAGACAAGGCATGAAACTTAGCCTCATAAGCTGCAGCTGACATATCCCCCTACTCCAAAACCAAAAACTCATCCTTCTTGCGATCTCGGAGGGTACGAGGTACATACTTATCCAAAAACAGAGTACGAAACTGCTCCCAAGTCAAATGAGGAAAAATAGGTGACCAACACTCAACATATTCTCTCCACCACTGTTTAGCATCCTTCTCCAGAGAAAGTTTACAAACTCAACCCCATGTTGCTTCACAATACCCATCTTGTACAGCCTCTCATAGAAATCAATAAGAAAATTGAAAGTATCCTCAGATTTTGTACCCTATAATATAGGAGGTTTTATATTTAGGAACTAAGTCAGCAAGTCATGTTTTGTACCAGTTATTAGAGAACCCAAAATTGGGCTAGGAAAACATTCGTGCTCGAAGTCTCATCCATCCTAGGAGCCATAGAAATAGTAGGGTGCAAAATTGGATCCTGATAAGTCGGAATAGTGGGGGTGGCTCCAGTTCCAACAAACCCGCTCAGAAAAGCCAACACTTGCTGAATTACCTCAGTAGACATGGGAGGTAGAGTTACAACCCCAACTGGTGTCGCTACTTTGGGCTTCATCTCCTACTCCACTGCTGCTTCCCTCTCCTTAAAATGATCTTGAGGTTGGGGAGGGGATGTTTCCCTCTCATTAGCCTGACCCGCAGTTGCTTGAGCTCCACCCCTGGTAGGTATGGCTGGTCCCCGTCCTCTCTCTTCTCTCCCTCTCACTCGTCCTTTTCTCTTCATGGATGGCTCCTCAACTGGAGTGGACAGTGCTGGGGCTGCTGCTTGGGTTTCGTTCGACCTAGTATTCACTATTTGCGGACAAAAGAGTGAAGGATTAAATACCAATTTAGATAACCAGATACCAATTGGAATCAAGTCATAGTAGGAAAAAAGCAAGAAAGATAGATTTTTTCCTAAAGTCCTATAGCCTCCTAAAGAAAAGTACAGATGTCTCTGTACTGTTCTACGAGACTCTAATGGACCCATTTTTGTACAACGAGATCGATAAAACCTAGGCTATGATACCAAGTTTTGTCATGACCCAAACCCGTTGTGAGTGGCACCTATACCACTCAGTCGGTGGGTAAACCAATAACTTCGAAAGAATTGATCAAAACTCAAGTAAAAGTATGAGAACTATCCCATAAATAGTGTACTAACCATTCAATCTAATAACTTAAGAATGTGCGGAATCAAACTACCAAATGGAAATCCCCTAGGACCCAAAAGTCGGTGTACCAAAATATACTAAGAAAATCAAGTGGGGATGCAACCCCGAAACTATAAGAAGTAAAAAGTCCAATCAAAAGGCAATGTCTAAATAAGAGAAAGATCTCATGGTAGACCAGATGTGCTTCTCACCCTAAAATTTGAAATCGGTTGCTAGAATCACAAGTGAGGTCTCGATAAATCCGCTGGAATATCTGCTGCACTCACAAAAGTAAATGCAGGTGTAGTATCAGTACACAAATATACCACAGCGTATTGGTAGGATCATTTGAATAACCCAAGATGGAAATATGGACACTTAACCAAAATATAGTACAACTAGCTAACACATGCTTACACATCAAACATTCAACATATATGTACAAGTAGCATTCAAGAGGCAAGCCAACAAGTCAATAAGTGTCATTAAGCAATGGTATGCAACTCAATTCAAGACAACCAACAAGGACAAGCACAGTAATAAAAATTCCCCGGTTCACTCAAGGAACGGTCATACTATTACATACCTTGAAAACCCGTTCACACATGCTAAGGGTTATATATCCACCCTCTAGCTATAACCTATATGGAATAGTTACAGTTCATGTACTAAAAACCCCAGACACGAATGTCTATAATCCTTAATCGAAACAACCTGTGAGAATGTCTCAAATGCAAAAACATTCCACAATTTATAATACAAAAAGGCCAAGTCATAAAACAAGTAGACATTTCAATGACCAAGCACACCACATGGATTAACCAATCACACTACAAAGTAGTTAATATGCACATACAGCACATGTTGGATTAAATACATCCCATCACCTACCACGAACCAAGCTTGCATAACTCTAAGCCGGAGCTTTGCTCTTTCATGCCCTTTTCGCTGGCTCGTGGTCTAAAACATGCATACAAACACCTCATTAATAAAATGACCTAACATGGCTGGAGTTATAAGATACCCCCAACACCCTAAGGTCAGTTCATAATCATTGCTTAATCACTCTAGGGCTATTTCCCCCGTAATTTACCTAAAACTATCAATTTCGTGGAATGATTAGTGAATTAACATAATGCAAGGCCAATTTCATGGTTAATAAACAAAACCCATTAACCTTATGCTCAATTTCTCCCTTGCACCAGCTAACATACAAAAAGTTTCCCTAAAACCCTCCTTGAACTCCTAATTTATACCTTCTAAGGATTAAGAAGTAATTACAAGTTAAAGTGAGTGAATTCCTTACCTTAACAAAGTTAAACGGAGGTAAATCGATGATTTTTACCCTAAATTGCCTTTTTTCTTACCCCAAAATGTGTTTATAAAATAATAAACTATTTTGGGGTTTAATCCCTTTAATCTATGGTTTTTACCGCTATAGCAGTAGGCCACCGCTATAGTGACCTTGACCGCTTTTTACCACCGCTATAGTGGTAATTATTCTACTATAGCGGTGACCGCTATAGTGGTGTGTCAACTGCTATAGCGGTGTCGATGGGACAAAATGTTCATCATCACCCAAAAATCCCCCTTTTATAATACACCTTGATCCTAGGACATTCCTAACATTGCCCTTTACGCTAAGGTTAATTCCGGGAGTTCTACTAACTCAAATTCAGTTCCGTAATATCCTACGGGTTCCTTATCGCCTTAGATAACTAGGAATCAACATCGTTCCCACCAATTCGGTATAAATTATTCCCAGATTTTCTAATACTACCTATCACTCTAAAATGGAGTGAAATAGCCTGAAATTTTTAACTTCCAAATCGGAAGGAATTTAGACATGAAATTTGGAACGTAAGAATTTTACATAACGACTAAGAGGGTTATTATAGGGCACACAGGTGAACCTTAGCACCACTTTCTATCCTCAAATGGAAGGGTAGGTGGAGTGTACTATTTAGACTTTGGTGGATATGTTTAGAGCCTGTGTTATCGATTTTAAGAGTAGTTGGTTGGATCACTTGTCTCTTATAGAGTTTGCCTATAATAATAGCTACCACTCTAGCATCCAAATGGTCCAATAAGAGGAACTTTATGATAGGAGATGTCGGTCACCTATTGGGTAGTACAAGTAGGTGAAGTAAGATTGATAGGGCCAGACCTTTGATGTTGCTCAAATTACTCCTCGCAATGAAGTATAATACGGTCGTTGTATCAAATATAGAACCCAACTAGGTTGGGGTCGATCCCACAGGGAATAGGTCAAAGTTATGTAGGATGCTAGTCTGAGTAACTGGTAAGTAAGTAAAACTGGGTTTTTTTTTGTAGGTAAGTAATAATGGTAACGATTTCTGATTATAGAGGGTTTGTAGACAATATGATAAATACACTAGGACTGTGATCCCCAATGATTCCTTAACTCCACCAATTACTTATGCTGACAGAACTGTCCCGCTAAGTTGCATGCAAAATCTGAGAAGATATGTTCATCTAAACGTCTCTCAACCTTGGTTAGACGAATTTCACTCTTCTCCTCTCGATCTCTGTGTGTCACACTACTAACCCTTGTCCTGGATCTCAGATAACTATTCGTGCTAAGGCTCAAGTTATTAGATGAAGGTTGATAGATTCAAATCTCTGTTGGTATTTCCTTTTCCCAATCTCTACCTCTCTCTTGAGCAAGTCTAGAATACAGGCGAGTTTCTAACATTTGCAACCGTTAGAATATCAATCACAATGAAGGAAATAACAATACATGCATTCATAGTGGTTCAGAATTGCTTTGCACTTAACCCATTTTATTAATTCCCCATGTTTCACATAACCCTAGTTGATGAGTTTAGCTACTCATGATTGCAAGAGCACAATAAGAATTTGAAGATGAAGAAATAATTGTAAACTCACAATAATGAAGAAACTCTGAAATATCAACTAAAGAATAAATCCCTAGAATTAGTGTTCCAAGATTACCAAATCAATAATGTGTTTCTGAACTCAAAATAATGACAAAACTATTTCAAAATAATGTACTGACTAACTCCTGCACATAGGACAATACAGGGGTATTTATAGATACAAGATGAATCCTATCCCAGACAAAGTAGGAGACTAAAGTCGGCAATTTTCCATGGTATCATAACTTGGTATCGTGAGAATCATGCAGTACCATACAATCTCTGAAGTCTATTCACGGTACCCACTCATGTCACGTGAGTGGAGTCACGCCACATGGATGCCTGTCGTGGGAAGTAGGTTGTAATTCAAACTATCTGAAGTTGATCCACGGAACAGGCCTACGTGACGTGGGTTGACTTATGCCACGTAGGTCCCTACCGTGGGTCTCCTCTGTGATTTCATCTTGACTCTTTATCTTCTGATACTTCCGTTCTGGTGCAATATTCTTCACTTTATCTCTAGTTTGCCTCCATAACCTATTTCCCTGTAAAATAGGACAGAAAATACATCATACCTACAAGACATACCCAAGTTATTGCATATTTTCCTTGTTTTAAGCGTCAAAAGTGTCATGTGATCATGACATATCAACACCCTCAACTTAGAACGTTTGCATGTCCTCAGGCAAACAAAACAAAACAAACATATACGATGCTTAACTAAGAGAAACCTAAGGGACCTACGGCAGTCACTCATTGCTTTTGACCTCAAAACTTTTCTGACCCCTCCTATTTGCAAATCAAAACCACGGTGTGTATACATGCAACATATTATCATGACACAGAAGGGATCAAGTGATGGCATCAAATTATGAACGAACAATTAAACATATATGCAAATGACATTATCCGAACAAATAGCAGCTAACAATGCAACTCATGTACTCTCTCAGTAAAGAAGTCCCATACACTCACAAAATTCTAATAAATCTCAAAGTAGATACTTGGTCAACACACTCTTTCTCACAAAGAAGTTCAAACGGTGTTCATGAAATACCATAGGCTTGCCCTTATTTTCTATGCCTTAGTTTTCCGGAAAGTTGAACTAGGATCACTAGGACTTTAATCGACTTGTAATGTCGGCTTGGGGATGGGTATGGTACATATGGATATGGTGACTTAACCCTCCTTCACACTACACTATTTTTGGCTCCACTTTTCAACCATGTTTATTTATTCTTCCTTATTCTCCTTCATTTATTTTTAGATTTTGGGTGTGATTTCCTTCATACTTTCAAAACACAATTTATTTATTTTTTTTTATTTTTTTTACACACCCAGATCTATTCTCTTTTTCTTTTACTAACCCCTTCTTCATACCCAAATCAATCTACGCACCACTAATGAAAGAAACAGGCCAATTAAGGCTCAAAATCGAGATCAAGGGATACTTAATTCATTTGGTCAGGCATTTAGGCTAAACGTGGACTTATTCAAAAATAGCCTATGATACTTTCCAAACCAAATTCCTCTAACCTAGGCAAGACTAACTGGGCAAGTTCTGGATCGGACACACAAAGTAAACTAAGTACTAACCTCACACACACCTAGCACAGGGTTACATTATCAACTACTACCTATATGGGTTCATGCAATGCTAGCTACGGTTATTTTATCTATAATCCTAATGCTATAATAAGATCCAACAGCTGTCACAAACTAACATACTATACACACCATTTAAAAACAAAAATTTTAGGAAGGGTATCCTTTAATCAATCCAACAGCTAAAGCATCCTTATCATTCAAACTAAATTCAAAATTTGACTGCACTAAGGTTTTCCTATTTTTCCCCTAATTAAACATGAAAACACATAACTAATATAAATAACAACCTAAACATGCCGGTTCTACTATGATAGCACACTTGGGAGAAAATAAACACGGCAACAAAAACCCCCAAGTGGTGGTACACTCCCACCCCTAACTAATAATGGTGCACTGCCCTTAGTGCATAACTATCAATATAATACATGTAAGGGAGTGAAGACATACCTGCGGCGCCCTAAGCATCGGAAGTGGGCCCACCCATAGTGGGATCATCAGTATGCTCTCTAGGCTCTCTGATAGGTGCATCCGGTGGAGGGGGTTCCTGACTAGAGGATGCACCTCGTGCCCTCTGCTCCAGGGCGATCTAACTAGTATGGTACTCCACTCTAGAAGCCTTCACCGCTCTCCTAAACTCACCCTCAAACTCATCACCACTATCAATCTGGTCATCCGGACCACACGGTCTCTTGCCTCTATTAATAGTAGGCTCCTCGTCGGTAAACAAATCCATCTCAAACACCGACCTCATTGGGACCGGAACGGGCATAGGTGGAATAACAGGGGTGCTGCTCGGTGCCAAAGCTCTAACCTCCTCTCTCAATGCATCCACCTCTCGTGTCAAGCTTGCTATATCAGGAATCTATGTATAATTCATCAGAGTACCCAACCGGGCCTCAAAACTATCGATCCGCCCATGCAGCTCTCTCATAAACGGCTCCATAGCTACAATCATATGGGCCTCTACTCGGGTCTCTGCAGCCTCTACCGTGGTCCTAACCCATGGTTTAAGCTGGGATACCAACATAGACATCTGGGTCTCAGTGTGGGCCTGCCTCTCGAACATCTATGTCTGTCTATCAATCAACTGCTATAGGAAGTCCCTCGAAACTGAAACCATACCAGAAGGAGGTGGTGGTTCTGTAGTGCTGGGTACCTCATCGTCAATCGGGCATGTGCCCTCAGAAGCTATATAAACAGTATCAGGAACGCTCACCGGTATAGAAATAGGCATAGGTGTGCTTACCGTCTCGTCTCTATCTCCAGGCCCTTTAAAAAGGGCTGCTCCTGATGACCCGAAAGGGTGAGACCTCCTCAAAAAGACTGGGTGAGCTCCCTGTTGCTACATTAACCCTATATCAGCAATACGAGTCACCTTAATATGATGGTCTACCGTAGGCGTCATGAATGCACCAGCACTAACACATAAGCCATGAGTCAAATAAGGGAAAGGGATACTGGTGAAGTCGCAGAAAGCACGCTCATGTATCTCCCCAATGATGTAAAGGGAGAAGTTAATATCATAGCCTTCCAGAATGCTCGCTACCAATACTGCTCGATCAAGTATGAGGGAATTATCAGTATTAGTGGGACTCAATCAGTACCTGACAACCGACCACCAAAACCTGCCAGCAAAATAAAGTGTGGACTTCTTTATATCCAGCTTCCCAGTCACCCAACTAGCATCAACACCCACCTCTTCTATATAACCAGTAATCCACCCTCAGTAACTCTAACATCTGATTAGCATCCCTTATTTTAACCGTATTTTTGATAGTCTCCATACGGTGATCAAACTCAGCAGTCGTAGCTGGCAATAGATGGTCAGCACCAAATAAGAATCGATGGATGGTCTGCTCAGATATATTGACTCTGGTCTCCCAAACCAAAGTTCCAGTCAATGAAGGCTGGTCCCAAAGCCGCTGCTCAACAGGTGTGATCAACTGAACAGATACAGCATAAGAAGTATAAAACTCATGGACCAACTCTGAGCTATAGTGCACAGGAGGCTCCGTCATCCACCCGAACCCAAAATGGTCAAAGACAACCTTAATCTCAGGTAGTGATCTCAATTCATCTAGCCGATATCGGGGATCTTCAGTGATACTCCTTCTACATACGCCCCCCTCAGTAAGCTCGACATCTCTGTCATAAATGACCCTCATGACCTGAACACACCATCTTTTATTTTCCCTACGAACCGCAACGGCTACCCATTGTGCAGCCACCTATCTCTGTGAGGACGTTGTAGAGTATTGACCACCAGTACCTGAAATAGATGTTGACGCATCAACTGCAGAATTATCCGTACCACCAGTATTGTCCCCAGAGCTGGAACCATCCACATTGGTATCATCCATATCCACAGCATTCACCTTAGAGCCAGACACATCAATCTCCTATTCGTTACCAGTTGCAGCAGCGTTCGTCCCCTCATCAGACTGGGGGGCAAAATCAGAAGACTGAGCAGGGGCAACCGGTTGCGGGGGCTGTGAAGTACGTTGTTGGGCAGCCCTGGCAGTATCTTGTGCCCGCATTTTTAGCCTCGTTGTACAAGGCACTAGTGAAGTATCATCGAGAGCAAGCTTGTATGCCTCTTCAGACCCACTTTTCTTGGAAACCGAAGGTTCATCACATAATCTAGTTGTAAATTCAGGATTCTTGGTATGGATCCGCGAGGAAGAACCCATGTCGCCGTGTTTGGGGTTTGATTTGGGCAATATTGAGTCGGGTTTTGGAATGGGTAATTGGGTCAGGTTGGATTTGGGTCAGATGGGGTCTGGGTGGGTTGGAATTTCAGGTAGGGTCAGATTCTTCTTAGGTTTAGGGGTCAGATCATGGGGTATTTAGGGATTTAGGTTATGAGGTTTTGTTGGATTTTGAATTGGATCTTTGGGGACTTAAAGAAGTTTGGATTTAAGGTATGAGAGTTTGGTGATTTATGGAAATTAGGGTTTATGTGTAGGTTTTAAAGTTGAGAAAGTTGATTTGTAGAGTCGGATTTGGGTCGGTTTAGAGGAGTATACCGTGAAATTTATATAAATGAAGGGTCGGGTCGAGTCGGGTCTCAGATTATTTGAGTTTCTGAGTTTCATGGAACCACCCATATGATGTGGGTATACCTACATCACGTGGGTACCTTGTCGTAGGTAAAATTCAGAACGGCCAAACATTTCTCTGATTTCCATGGCACACCCACAAGATGTGGGTCCACCTACGTCACGTGGGTCCACCTACGTTACGTGGGTACCCTATCGTGGGTCGGATTCTGCAGGTGATATATTTTCTCTGATTCTAACGGTACCAACTTATAAGACATAGGTAGTACTGAACGTTTGCAGGTTAATATTGTGAATTTTCAGCTAACGTGTTTTCCAATGCTCAAATCACAACATCATCAGATCTTGGGTTGCCTCCCAATTAGCGCTTGATTTTATGTCGCGGCACGACACGGCTAACTTGGATACTCAGACTTCACCAACCAGCCCATGGGTTTCCTTCCATGAAGTTCTTGATTTAATGTCGTGGCACGATATGGCTAGCTTTACTACTTAGACTTCATCAATCTCAAGCTCCTCACATGTCCTTATTTCTTCCGTGATTCCCACATAATGCTTTACACGCTGCCCATTGACTTTGAATAGAACATTATCAGCTCCTTTTAGCTCAATTGCTCCATATGGGAATACCTTGACCACCGTGAATGGTCTGGACCATTTGGACTTTAACTTTTCAGCAAACAAGCGAAGCTTGGAGTTATAAAGTAGCACCAAATCTCCCGAGTGAAACTCTCATTTCTCAATGCATCGATTATGATATAATTTCATCTTCTCTTTATATATTTCTGAACTTTCATAAGCCCGGAGACTAAATTCATCCATCTGCTCAAGTTTCAATTTAGCCGCTTCACTCCAGTCTAAATTCAACCTTTTCAAAACCCATAAAGACTTATGTTCAAGTTCGACAGGCAAATGGCAAGATTTTCCAAAAACTAATAGATATGGTGATGCACCAATTGGTGTCTTGAAAGTAGTTTGATATACCCATAATGCATCATCCAATCTTCGAGCCCAATCAGTCCTATTGGCATTCACCGTTTTTGCCAAAATAGACTTGATCTCATGATTTGACACCTCAACTTGCCCTCTTGTCTGAGGATGGTAAGGTGTTGCCACCTTATGTTTAACACCATATTTTTCAGGCAGGACCTTGAACAGACGATTGTAGAAGTGGGATCCTCCATCACTAATGATAACTCGGGGTGTACCAAATCGTCAAAATATGTTCCTTTTCAAGAATGCCGTGACACTTCTTCCTTCGTTATTAGGAAGCGCAATTGACTCCACCAACTTAAAAACATAGTCGACAGCTGCCAAAATATATTTCATCCCATGTGAGCTCACAAAAGGGCCCATAAAGTCGATTCCCCACACTTCAAACAATTCAAGCTCAAGTATAGTAGTCATGGGAAGTTTGTGTCTATGTGAGATATTCCCTTGTCTTTGACATTGGTCACAAGCTCGAGTGTAATCATGAGCATCTTTGTAAATACTGGGCTAATAGTACCCATATTGCAAGATTTTATGGGCAATCCGTGCACCTCCATGATGACCCCCAACTGGAGATGAATGACATGCTTCCAAAATACTCATCATTTCGACCTCTGGAATACATCTTCGAATCATGCCATCTACACATACCCTAAATAAATACGGCTCATCCCAGAAGAATTTTCTTACCTCATGCATGAATTTCTTTCTCCACTGATATTACATATCTTCCAGAACTAAATCACTTGCCAAAAATTTGGCAAAATAAGCAAACCAAGGGATTAAGTCTTGTGATGCTGCCAGTACTTGCTCATCTGAAAAAGTATCATCAATCTCAAGATCATACCTTAATTTAAGCATGGCCTCCTCCTCAAGGAGTGATAGATGGTCAGCAACTTGATTCTCGGTTCCCTTTCGGTCCTTAACTTCAAAGTCAAATTCTTGTAATAGAAGTACCCACCGAATCAACCTTGGCTTAGCATCCTTTTTTGACATAAGATACCGAAGAGTTGCATGGTCTGTATGCACAATCACCTTCGTAGCAATCAAGTAAGATTTAAATTTCTCAAAAGCAAAGACCACTGCCAACAATTCCTGTTCAGTCACAGTGTAATTCTTTTGAGCCGGATTAAGCACTTTGCTAGCATAGTAAATAGGATGTAAAATCTTCTCACGTCTTTGGCCAAGGACTGCACCCAAAGCCACCCATCTAGCGTCACACATAACCTCAAAAGTCATCGTCCAATCTAATGACACAATGATAGGGACTGATACAAACTTCTCTTTTAGAAACTCAAATGCTTTTAGACATGCCTCATCGAATACGAACTTTACCTCCTTCTCTAAAAGTTTGCATAACGGGTTAGCAATTTTTGAGAAGTCTTTGATGAATCTCCTATAAATCCTACATGTCCCAACAAACTTTGAATTCCTTTCATGGAGATCGGTGAAGGTAACTTTTCAATCACCTCAATCTTTTCCTTATCAACTTCAATACCTTTCTTTGAAATCTGATGCCCCAATACGATACCCTCGTTGATCAAAAAGTGGCATTTTTCCCAATTTAGCACTAATTTGCATGTCACGCCCCGAATCCCATCGGGACGGATTGGCACCCGTAGCCGATAAGGCCCGAGAGAACCAAGCTTTGCCTACATTCATTCGTATGCATGCCATAAGAACACTACTATCACGTAAGGACATAAAAGGCTAACATCGAAAATCAGAGAACATGTAATATGGAACTTGGCCGTCAGGGCCATCAAGTCAAACGGACATACATCTCTCTCCTTCTCATTCCCGCACATACCCACATTTGTCTACAAAAGCCTCTAACAGAAGTACATACATGACCAACCCAAATTCGGGACAAGTCCCCGTTTTACATAACGTTTACAATACCCAAATACATATACAACTGTGACACGAAAAGCCCCGGACCAACTGGAGCTCACCGAGGGTCAGTAGATGTCCTGAAGCTTACTGAGGAGGTCTACTAGTACCTGCGCCTGCAGTAAGTAAGGTAAATCCCCCAAGAGGGGTCAGTACGAAGAATGTACTGAGTATGTAAGGCCATAAAAATTCATCATACATAATAACGACAATGGAGACAATATAAAAGAAAATAGTCAATGTGGATAAATCATTGTCCTGCATATGTGGTGCCATGTACCTTACATTCATTTCTTTCTTTCTTTCTTTCTTTCTTTTGCTTTTATTATTTGTACATCATCGCTCATATCATATCGTACCCGGGCCCCAACTGATGAGTGGGTCTTAACATAACATAACGTTATGTTAGGATCGGCTCGAGCTAGGATTATGCCTCTAGAGCTACCACCCATAAATCAAGATATCGGGATTGGCTTGAGCTAGGTTATTACCCCTAGAGCTGCCACCCATAAACAAAAATATCAGGTTCGGCTCGAGCTAGGTTATTACCCCTAGAGCTGCCCCCTGTCAGGTTCGGCTTGAGCTAGGCTTTCACCCCTAAAGCTACCACCCATACTCAATCATTAACCACATATATGCATTACTTCTTTTCTTACTTTTGAGAGATTTATATATTCGTTTGTGAAAGATGGATACATTAAGGATCATGACATTAGTGGAAACACAAATATATATGCATTACTTCACGTCTTCATCTCATGAGATTGATACTTGGTGGTTAAACATTATTAGAAACATAGCCTTCATGGAAACATAACTCTATTGGAACCATTGGAACAACAAGCAATAAACACGACACATGAATGTAACCACTATTGGAACCTTGGAACACAACCTTATTAGTCTTTTGGAACATTATCAACGAATAAGATACATGTG
Source organism: Capsicum rhomboideum (assembly GCA_031232105.1). Classification (NCBI taxonomy): domain Eukaryota; kingdom Viridiplantae; phylum Streptophyta; class Magnoliopsida; order Solanales; family Solanaceae; genus Capsicum; species Capsicum rhomboideum. Next base: position 31,894,679 of record CP124712.1, on the reverse strand, counting down.
ATTCACAATCGATCAATGGGTAGGAAACATATGATAATAACCATTGGTAACCGGAAATAGGATACCTTAGCACATTTCGGGTTGGGACAAATGTAATGTCAATATGAATACTATTTGCCGCAGAAAGATACGGACGGAGTAACCTTACATACCTTGTATTCTCAATATGGATGTACAATCTTAGATATGCATACAATAGTACTGCTCCTTCCTTATGTGTCACTCTACAACACAAATACATAACGGAGTTTACATTAACCACCAACTACCTTACAAATGCATATAACGATAATGAGTTTCATGTTTGCCTTTAAACATGCCATTTCCCCCTCGACAAAACCATTGATGAAATTATCATACAAATAATCCCCCAATATTCCATATATTGACCAATACATGATAATCAATAACATTCCACCACAAAACTTCTCCTTTACACTTTCTCATCCACACCAAATCACAAATAATTCATCAAGTCACTTAATACACCTCATAGCACATATCGGCCAAAATTCCATAATTTACACTTATATCAAAATAACAAGTTTAATAACATAATCACACCATACATGTTGATATTTCATCCATACCATGCTCTTTTATCAAAATCACAAGTCATATTTCAAGTTACAATTCCATGGATATCACATCTTTTACCAAAAATACAAAGCACCATATTCAACCCTTCCAAGCATAACCAACATGATTTAAATACTCTCCCATGAATATAATATATTAATCCATAACAATAATCACTTACCCAAGCTTGAAAAATGATAATCTTGCTCCAAAAGTTGGCTTTGAGTTCTTAGCGTTTTGAGAGAAAAATAGTTCAGAAATATCTAGAAAGCATGAGGGTCTCCAATGAATAAAAATCAGATTTTTGGATCCTTTATATAAGCCTTTAATTCCATCCTTAGCCACTCTATGGCATTTAATGTTATGTTCTAGAAGGTCAAGGCAAGAATGGGTCATTTGACCCATTTTTGGCCCATGTCTTCTTTTCATTTTTGGGCCTTTTATTGAGCCCAATTCACTTAACCCAATAAAATCAATAATTTCTCGTGTTTAAATCATCTCATACATGTTACAACAATATTCCCACTCACGCTATTCATATCCATAGCCTCAATCCCAAAAACAAGTGATTCTAGCCACGTATGGCTTATTTTGACCACAAGGGCAAAATTGTCATTTTGATGCCAAATTCGTTCACGAGTAATTTTACCATACCAATATAATATTTCATTTATTCTATGTATATACTCGTGGTTGTAGAAGAAACGTGGCGAAAATCGGCTCGGTATGACCCCTGGCACCCTTGGGACTTAGAAAATTTCCAACTTTCAAAAAAGTGGCAAAACCAGCCTGGTACGCCCTTGGGCGCGCCAGATTGCTGCCTCTGGGCACAAAAATTTGGCCCAGAGCAGCCTGGCACACCCTCTGGCGCGCCCCAACCTTAATTTTTTTTGAAAATTTTGTTTTTCAACTTTTCTTCGCGGGTTTGGTTAGATACTTCAAGTTATATTCTTTAACTTACTTCCTACCTTTAATATCCTTTATTTGGAGGTCCTCTTAGCCTTATTTTGAAACCCACAAATGCTTCACGAAAATCACAAAACACCTCCTATGAAAGGCCAATCACATGTACGAGGCCAAATTTTAATTTTCTCATCATTAACATTACCAAATACATACTTATAGCTCTCGACACCTAAGTAAACCTTATTTAACGTCGTCAAGTAGGGTTGGGAAGGTACGGGGTGTTACATTCTTCCCCCCTTAGAAACATTCGTACTCGAATGTTAGTAACATCGTCTCATGGTTATCCCATGTATCTGTATCTTAACATATATATGCATATACACATAATATTTATGGATACTTCCTTATTATTGGTTCAACTCTATGCCTTGAACTTTCTCCCCCGATTGAAATAGTCACGGGTACTTTGACTTCGTCCTTTCTTTGGATCCCTACGTAATTCTCTTTCCTTGTCAGTTTCTCCACTGTACTTTTACGAAAGCTATATACTTTTCTTCCATCTTTCCACTTATCCATATAGAATGGCAATATATATCCCTTCTTATGACATCCCGCATAGCTTGTACATTTAATAAAAATAATGGATCTCAGCATATGACTTGTTTTAGCTTGTAGCTATTGTAGTACCACCTTAGCCTTCTCTATAACTTAATGAACAAAATCTAGCCCCAAGGAAGGCAGTTCCACTCAGTTTAAATCACCCAATTGATGATTTGAACTTTCTTCGTCTGTCCAAACCTTCGTAAGATACCATTTTGATACTTGAATAATAGCTATTATTATAAGTACATTCAATAAGGGGTAAGTGATCATCCCAACTACCCTTTTAAGTTTATCGTACAGGCTCGTAGTATACCTTTAAGTGTTTGGATAGTATGTGGAAAGTTGTACTCAAGTTCACTTATGTACCCAACCTCTTCTGACAAGAACTTCTCAAAATGTGTAGTAAATCGAGCTCCCCTGTCTAATGTAATAGAGTTGGAACTCCGTGTCGTTGTACTTCCTCTTTAATAGACAACCTCACATATGCTTTAGCTATGTAGGGGGTTTTACAAGGCAAAATGTATGATGATTAGGTAAACCTGTCAGTTATTTCTCATATGGAATCAAATTCCTTAAATGTATGAGACAAACCTTATGTGTACGAGGCAAACTTGCGATAAAATTCATGTTAACCATGTCTTATTTCAAACTGGAAACTTTATACATAACATATCACCTCCAGGATTCTGATGCGCTACTATTACCGATTGACAATTTGATCAATAAGCTACAAATTCTGTAATGCTCTTCTTCTTTATATTGCTTCTTCCTTACATGGCCTCACCAATGCATTGTTACTAAACCATGGTACTATTTGGTTTCTTTCAAATGAAAGAAAACACCGTGAATGATGTGCATCTGTCTCAATTCATTTCCTTAGCTCGTCTATATTTGGTATATCTAATCTACATTGACATTAAAATATTCCTCCCTTATGTAAGCTCAAGTACCTCATTACGAACTTCATTATACGTTCTCTCTTCCTCTTTTTTTTTTTTCCTTCTCAACTGAAAGGAAATAAGTTTTTCATACCGCCTTTCCTTCTTTCAGCTACAAATGAAGACTCTACCGTAGTTTATACTATACTTCTTTTATCTGGAGTACCATAAGGACGAACTCCATAAGCTGTCTAACTGATGTAAATCCTCGATTATACTTTGTTTTTCGGTCAATCGACTACTAGTGCTTCCTGTTGCTTTGCGACTTAATGTATCAGCTACCACAATTGCCTTTCCCGGATGATACAAAATACCAATGTTGTAATCCTATATTCGCTACCTCAGATTCAAGTCCTTCGTCTTAAAGATATATTATAATCTCTTGTAACTAGTGTATATGTCAACATGAATCCCTTACAAATAGTGGCACCATATATTCTTAAAGCAAATATCACCGCTGCTAGTTCAGGAGTCATGTATTGGATGATTTCTCTATTCATATGGACGCAATTGTATTGAGGTACAAGCTATCACAATATCCTACATACTCTTCTGAGCCCTCTTAGAGTACTTGTACAGGTGTAGAAGTCAATTCATCTTTCAGCTCTTGGAAACTCTTCTCACACGCGCCATTCCACTGGAACTTAATTACCTTGTGTGTAAGCTTTCTTAAGGGTACGGGGATAGAAGAAAGTCTTTCAACAGTTATCCTATAATAACCAACCAACCCAAAAAGACGTTGGATCTCTGTAAGCATCAGAGGCCTTAGACAGTTCTTCACCATTTGCATAACAACCTCCGTTCCATCATCCTATACAATGTCACCCCACGAACAATACGTAATTTAACCAACTCACGTTTATAGAACTTTATATATACATTATTGTTACGAAGAATCTGTAGCGCCTGTCACAAGTGATTAACATAGTCCCCTTTTGATCTTGTATATCACCCCCAACCATAGTCGCGTACATATTTAAAAGTGGCCTGAACACTCTATTCATCAAATTCCTAGCAACGGTTGGTGCACTGGGTAGCCTTATTAGCATATCTAAAAATTCATGGTAGCCCTCATGTGTTCAAGAAGCTGTCTCGGGTATATATCTTTTCTATATGTTTTTTTTTCCAATTTAACACTAATGGGGTAAAAGGGCATACTAGATCTCATGTATCCCTCATCCAATAAGTCTCTTAATTGATCTCGTTACGTTCACTCCGGAAGCAAACCCCAAAAGATCTACCAAAAATGTCTTAAAAATTTCATTGACCACCCAAATCGGTTGAAGAGTTGGTGGTTTCACATCCCCTTGACTAAGTGACAGATGTACCCCTTGGGGTACCATGTTCTTTGCTTTTATATAAGAAATAACTTCACCTCTCGGTGTTTCAACATTGCCCTTTCATTGCAGAACACTCTTTGTAGAAGAAGAAAATATAACTTCATAACTCAGCAATCTATTGTGGTCTACCAAGAAACCGACCATTCCACACCCTTTATAACATCAAATCTACGATATCCTACTCTATAAGATCAACCAATATAACATAATCTTAAACATTTACTACACCATTACTATACCACCACGATATGCTCTTTTAACTATAACAACTTCATCGGCAGGTGTAAATACTTCAATTGACTTAACTAATGACTCTGGTGTCCCTTTAAATTCTTGCAGTAAGCAATGGAGTAACATATGATAATGTAAAACTTAGATCAATCAAGATGTATACCTTATGTAAAAATGTAAACAAGGTAGTTGTATCTTCATCAGGAAAAGCCTCCCAATTCTGTCGGTTTACTAAAACATGGGTACTGATCTGGGTTCCACTAGCATCGAATGTCTCTCGGGAACCTCTGCCACGCCCCGTAGGCTGCACTACTGACGAGGGGGGTACAATGGCTAGCCCCGTAGGTCTTATCCTACTACCCGTGCCCTTCTGTGGACACTCTCTCACCACATGCCCTGTCATACCACACCAATAACAAACATTCATCCCCAATCGACATTCACCTGAATGAAACCTCCTGCAGCGCTGGCACAGCTGACGATAAAACCTCGAGTGGTTCATACTTCTTTGTGCTTGATATACCCCTGTTCGTAAACCCTGAATCTCACCTCCTTGCCCAAATTGGTTGCTTCTAAACCCTTGGAATGGAGGGGGAGCATTTGTTGTAGGATGAGAAAGTGATGGCCCAGGTGGTCTATGAAAATTTCGAGTCCCAAGTCCTTTTTAGGACTCCATAAACTGCCCCATGGGTTTATCCCTTTTTGACGATTCCCCTTCCAATTCCTGCATCCTCCTCCTCTGTCTCTGTCCCTCTTTTTGTTGTACAAGAGCTTGCCTCTGAGCTTGCGCAGCAACTATACGGGTCAATATCTGCACCGCACTCATTAAATCTTGTTCAATAGTATTAACGGGCAGTTCCGAAGATACTTCTCTTCTACTCGGCTCTTCTGGAGCTGGAAGAGTAGAAGAAGACCACGATGAAATTTCAACATTTACTCCACCTGGACTAGCTTGGTTAGGTGGTAATCTACTCATTCCTTCTCCAGCAGGCATATCGACCTGCTTACCTTTACCTTTTCCTCTTCTAGTGGTCAGCATTGTTACTATATCAAAAAGAAATAATTACCATGGTCAGACACAATTCAACTTACAACATTGACTCTATTGCATGATCTAGAAGTGAAGAAAAGAAACGACATCCTAAATGTCCTGTAGCCTCCTACTTATAAATGTGGTGCACAACACATCGATAAGTAAGACTCTACTCAGAAACGGCTTTGTAGACACCGGTAGAACGACCTGCTCTGATACCACTTTTGTCACACCCCGAATCCCATTGGGACGGATTGGCACCCATAGTCGATAAGACCCGAGAGAACCAAGCTTTGCTTACATTATTCGTCTGCATGCCATAAGAACACTACTATCACGTAAGGACATAAAAGGCTAACATCGGAAATCAGAAAACATGTAATATATATGCATATGTGGAACTTGGCCGTCAGGGCCATCAAGTCAAACAGACATACATCTCTCTCCTTCTCATTCCCGCATATACCCACATTTGTCTACAAAAGCCTCTAACAGAAGTACATATATGACCAACCCAAATTCGGGACAAGTCCCCATTTTACATAACGTTTACGATACCCAAAATACATATACAACTGTGACACGAAAAGCCTCAGACCAACTGGAGCTCACCGAGGGTCAGTAGATGTCCTGCAGCTTACTGAGGAGGTCTACTAGTACCTGCGCCTGCAGCAAGTAAGGTAAATCCCCTAAGAAGGGTCAGTACGAAGAATATACTGAGTATGTAAGGCCATAAAAATTCATCATACATAATAACAACAATGGAGACAATATAAAAGAAAATAGTCAATGTGGATAAATCATTGTCCTGCATATGTGGAGCCATGTACCTTACATTCATTTCTTTCTTTCTTTTGCTTCTATTATTTTTTCATCATTGCACATATCATATCGTACCCGGGCCCCAACTGATCAGTGGGTCTTAAGATAACATAACGTTATGTTGGGATCGGCTTGAACTAGGCTTATGTCTCTAGAGCTACCACCCATAAATCAAGATATCGGGATCGGCTCGAGCTAGGTTATTACCCTAGAGCTGCCACCCATAAACAAACATATCAGGTTCGGCTCGAGCTAGGTTATTACCCCTAGAGCTGTCCCCTGTTAGGTTCGGCTTGAGCTAGACTTTCACCCCTAAAGCTGCCCCCGATCCAATAATCTCTGGATCGGCTTGAGCTAGGCATTTCGCCCCCAAAGCTACCACCCATACTCAATCATTAACCACCTATATGCATTACTTATTTTCTTACTTTTGAGAGATTGATACATTCGTTTCTGAAAGATGTATACATTAAGGATCATGACATTAGTGGAAACACACATATATATACATTACTTCACGTATTCATCTAATGAAATTGATACTTGGTGGTTAAACATTATTAGAAACATAGCCTTCGTGGAAACATAACTCTATTGGAACCATTAGAACAACAAGCAATAAACATGACACATGAATGTAACCACTATTGGAACCTTGGAACACAACCTTATTAGTCTTTTGGAACATTATCAACGAATAAGAGACATGTGATTCACAATTGATCAATGGGTAGGAAACATATGATAATAACCATTGGTAACCAAAAATAGAATAGCTTAGTATATTTCGGGTTGGGACAAATGTAATGTCAATGTGAATACTATTTGCCGCAGAAAGATACGGACAGAGTAACCTTACATACCTTGTATTCTCAATACGAATATACAATCTTAGATATGCATACAATAGTACCGCTCCTTCCTTATGTGTCACTCTACAACACAAATACATAACGGAGTTTACATTAACCACCAACTACCTTACAAATGCATATAACGATAATGAGTTTCATGTTTGCCTTTAAACATGCCATTTCCCCCTCGACAAAACCATTGATGAAATTATCATACCAATAATCCTCCAATATTCCATACATTGACCAATACATGATAATCAATAACATTTCACCACAAAACTTCTCCTTTACACTTTCTCATCCACACCACATCACAAATAATCCATCAAGTCACCTTAATACACCTCATAGCACATATCGGCCAAAATCCCATAATTTGCACTTATATCAAAATAACAAGTTTAATAACATAATCACACCATACATGTTGATATTTTATCCATACCATGCTCTTTTATCAAAATCACAAGTCATATTTCAAGTTACAATTCCATGGATATCACATCTTTTACCAAAAATACAAAGCACCATATTCAACACTTCCAAGCATAACCAACATGATTTACATACTCCCATGCATATAATATATTAATCCATAACAATAATGACTTACCAAAGCTTGAAAAATAATGATCTTGCTCCAAAAGTTGGCTTTGAGTTCTTAGGGTTTTGATAGAAAAATAGTTGAGAAATATCTAGAAAGCATGAGAGTCTTAAATGAATAAAAATCAGATTTTTGGGTCCTTTATATAAGCCTTTAATTCCATCCTTAGCCACTCTATGGCATTTAATGTTATGTTCTAGAAGGTCAAGGCAAGAATGGGTCATTTGACCCATTTTTGGCCCATGTCTTCTTTTCATTTTTGGGCCTTTTATTGAGCCCAATTCACTTAACCCAATAAAATTAATAATTTCTCGTGTTTAAATCATCTCATACGTGTTACAACAATATTCCCACTCACGCTATTCATATCCATAGCCTCAATCCCAAAAACAAGTGATTCTAGCCACGTATGGCTTATTTTGACCACAAGGGCAAAATTGTCATTTTGATGCCAAATTCGTTCACGAGTAATTTTACCATACCAATATAATATTTCATTTATTCTATGTATATACTCGTGGTTGTAGAAGAAACGTGGCGAAAATCGGCTCGATATGACCTCTGGCACCCTTGGGACTTAGAAAATTTCCAACGTTCAAAAAAGTGGCAAAACCAGCCTGGTACGCCCTTGGGCGCGCCAGATTGCTGCCTCTGGGCACAAAAATTTGGCCCAGAGCGGCCTGGCACGCCCTATGGCGCGCCCCAACCTTAATTTTTTTTGAAAATTTTGTTTTTCAACTTTTCTTCGCGGGTTTGGTTAGATACTTCAAGTTATATTCTTTAACTTACTTCCTACCTTTAATATCCTTTGTTTGGAGGTCCTCTTAGCCTTATTTTGAACCCCACAAATGCTCCACGAAAATCACAAAACACCTCCTATGAAAGGCTAATCACATGTACGAGGCCAAATTTTAATTTTCTCATCATTAACATTACCAAATACATACTTATAGCTCTCGACACCTAAGTAAACCTTATTCAACGTCGTCAATTAGGGTTGGGAAGGTACGGGGTGTTACATTGCACTCCTCGCATCTTTGCAGCATATTAGTAAGGTGTTCCAAGCAATCATCAAATGAGTCTCCCACAATGGAAAAATCATCCATAAAAACCTCAATAGTGTCTTCCACCATGTCGGAGAAAATAGACATCATGCAACGTTGAAAAGTAGTCGGTGCATTACATAAATCGAAGGGCATCCTTTTAAATGTGAATGTCCCGTATGGACAATTGAAAGTTGTCTTCTCTTGGTCTTTGGGAGCAACGAAAATATTATTATATCCCGAATAGCCATAGAGAAAACAATACCATCCTCTACCAGCAAGGCAGTCTAACATCTGATCCATGAAGGGCATAGGAAAGTGATATTTTTCGGTCCAAGAATTCATCTTTCGATAATCCATGCAAACTCTCCATCCAGTAACCGGCCTCATTGGGATTAACTCATTTTTGTCGTTTGGAACCACAGTGATTCTTTCCTTCATTGGTACACATTGAACTGGCACCCACTTGCTATCAGCGATGGGGTAAACCACTACTGCATCTAACCACTTGATGTTCTTTTTCTTTACAGCCTCTTGCATTGGTGGGTTTAGACGACGTTGGTGTTCAATACTTGGTATGCACTCAGGATTAAGTTGAATTTTGTGAGTGCAAATGTCGGGTGGAATTTCTATAATATCAGCAATGGACCAACCAATGGCCCTTTTAAATATTTTCAATACCGAAACCAGAGCCTCTACTTGCCACTCCACTAATTTAGTAGAAATAATCACAGGCAAGGTGTTGTTGGCTCCCAAAAATGTATAGTGAAGGTGAGCCGGAAGAGCCTTAAGCTCTATAACTGGAGGCTCCTCAATAGAAGGATGAGCTGGTGGGGTTACCCCATTCTTCGAATCGAGATCAAGTTTCTTTGGAGCATAAGTGTATTCTCCCTTACCAGTGAGTGCACCAACCATCTCATTGTATTTCTCTATACTGTTTCTATCAAAATTCATAATCATGGCCGCGAGAGCTTCTACCCCCCAACCTTTCTTCAAGAGACACGATAATATCACTATCCTCAACAGCATCTATTACCGAAATCACCCGCATATCTTTTGGTTGCTTCATGGAACGACAAACATTGAAAGTGACTTGTTCATTATTTAACCTGACTTTCATCTTCCCTGTTTCCATGTCGACCAATGCACGACCAGTGGCAAGGAATGGTCTTCCCAGTATGATGGGAACCTCGAAATCAACTTCACAATCTAGGATCACAAAGTCAGCCTAAAATATAAAAGATGCAACTTTTACCAAAATATCATACAAAATGCCCACTGGCTTTTTCACCGTCCTATCCGCCATGAAAAGTATCATAGAGGTTGGTTTTGGTGCTCCCAACCCCAACTGCTTGAAAATGGCTAACGGTTTGGTGCTCCCAACCCCAACTGCTTGAAAATGGCTAACGGCATTAACTTAGTGCTAGCACCCAAATCACAAGGTGCTTTAGCAAAGTTGTAAGACCCGATAGTACAAAGAATTGTGAAAGCTCCTAGATCCTCCTTCTTTTCAACTAGGGAATGTGAAGCAACTGCACTACAATGATGTAAGTTATCTGCCATCTCAAAACTAACAGTTCTTTTCTTTGTCACCAAGTCTTTCATAAACTTCGCATAACCTGGCATCTACTCCAATGCCTAAACAAGAGGGATGTTTACCGATAGCTCTTTCAATATTGTAATAAACTTCTAATATTTGCCTTCTTATCTTTATTTTTCAATCTTTGAGGAAAGGGAGGAGGAGGTCATGGGATAGGTTTTAGCATTTGTGGGACCTTCTTTTCCTGCCACTTTTCAGATTTTGCCTTTTCGCCAGTATTACGAGGATTTGGAACTTTTTTGACCTTTGAATTATCTGGCTCTATCTCAGTTTCTACATTAACTATCATCGGCTCATTGGTCTTACTACTATCCACAGGTATAGATGGATTTGTTGTGCATTTCCCGCTTCTAGTAGTAATGGCCAGACAGTGACTATCATTCTTCAAATTTTGGATGGTATTGCTTGGAAGGGTACCTGGCTGACGTTGGTTCAATGCCATCGATATCTGTCCAAATTGCTACTCCAACTATTTAATAGCAGTCGAATGGGATTCTACTTTCTGACTTATTCCCCAGATGTCTGACCTAATCTCCTTCAGGCACTGTTCTTGACTCTCTGACCCTTTTACCAGTTTATTGAGAAGGGATTCCATTTTAGAATTTCCAGAGTCAGCATCGCAGTTTCCTGGTGGAACATATATGCCACTCTTCTCTTTATAATCATCCTTCCTCCTCCAATCACCGTCATGATCTCGTTCTCTATCTTTATATCCCAACTTGTTGTAACTGTCTCTATAGTAGTTCTGACTTTGATTCCCTTGCCTCGAGTTCTAGGAGTCTTGGTTAGACCCTTCGCCCTTGGCTAGGAAACCCGCCACTTCTCGATCCAAATACTTAGCCTCTTCATCAGATTCATAATTGTCATGTCTAGGCATTTTACCTTGTGCAGCTACAACATACACCTTCTTAGCATATCTGGACGCTATCTGTTTAGCTAATAAACAAATTTCTGTCCTCAGCTAAGCGACCTCTTGAGCTACATATTTGTCTAAAGCCCGTTATGCTTCTGAGGCTCCAATAGCATATGTACCAACAGACATTTCTGCCTCCTGAGTATGCCAGCCTCGGTTGGTCTTAGTGATACGATCTAATATCTCCAAAGCTCATTCCCATCTTAGACTCATGAATGCTCCACCAGTGATAGTATCTGTTACTGCCTTCGTGTTGGCATTTAAAGCCCTGTAGAAGATTTCAAGTAAATTCCTACCACTCATCCTATGATTTGGCACATTCTGTAGCTTCTTCTTACACCTTAGCCATGTCTCATAAAGTGCTTTAGAATGTAGTTGTCTGAAGTTTTAAATTTCATCCTTCAACTGTAGCATCTTGGAAGGTGGAAAAAATCTTTTCAGAAATTGATTTCTTAATTCTTGCCAAGTAGTAATGGAACCTCGTGGTGATTCTGCCAACCACAAAGTCGCCTCTCCTATTAGACAGAATGGAAACAATCTCAATCGAATAGCCTCTTGGTCAACTTCAGGCAAATTATATGAAGTGCAGACCCCCACAAAATTCATCACGTGCATGTTGGGATCATCAGTAGGAAGATCGGCGAACACACCCTTCAAGTTTACCAGATGAATCATGGCACTGGTAATGTCAAACTTAGTGCCCTGAGGTAACTTTGGTGGAATAACGGCATCAGTCTCTATTGGCTCAAAATAGGCCACATCTTCTTCCTCAGGATCATCATAAACTGGCACATGCAGTCTTTGAAGTGGTTGGTGAGCTCTCAGTCTTCTTTGTCTCTCGTCAGCCTCAGCCAGTCGCTGGGCTTCCTCTTGCATAGCTCGATTATCTCTCTCTGCTTTCCTAAAAGCAACTTGTCTAGCTTGCTCTTCTCGTGTTAATCGAGTCGTAGTTTGGTCTGCTGTTTCATGACCAACCGGCTAAATTGGTTGACTATGAATGTCTCCCATGGCGGCAGGATCATGAACTTTGTCGGTATTCACCATCCTTCGATTATCTCTCAGAGTCCTTTCTATTTCAAGATCAAGTGGAATTAGGGGATTGCCTTGACTCCTAGTATTGGGCATACACTGACGTGTGCCCTTAAAAGTATAGAAAAGCAAAACCAATCAACTCCAAAAAGTATTAATCAACTCCGTAACCGTATTCCCTGGCAATGGTACCAAAATTTAATGTAGCCCAAATTACACCTCGTAATGAAGTATAACGTCGCTGGATCAAATATAGAACCTAACTAGGTTGGGGTCGATACCACAGGGAATAGGTCAAAGTTATGTAGAATGCTAGTCTGAGTAACTGGTAAGTAAGTAAAACTGAGGGTTTTTTTGTAAGAAAATAATAACGGTAACGATTTCTAATTATAGAGGGTTTGTAGACAATATGAGAAATACACTAGGACTGTGATCCCCAATGATTACTTAACTCCACCGGTTACTTGTGCTGACAGAACTGTCCCGCTAAGTTGTATGTAAAATCTGACAAGATATATTCATCTAAATGTCTCTCGACCTTAGTTAACGAATTTTACTCTTCTCCTCTCGGTCTCCGAGTGTCGCACTACTACCATTTGTCCTGGATCTCAGATAACTATTCCTGCTAAGGCTCAAGTTATTAGATGAAGGTTGATAGATTCAAATATCTGTTGGTATTTCCTTTTCCCAATCTCTACCTCTCTCTAAAGCAAGTCTAGAATACAGACGAGTTTCTAACGTTTGCAATCGTTGGAAGATCAATCACAACGATGGAAATAACAATACATGTATTCACAGCAGTTCAGAATTGCTTTGCACTTAACCCGTTTAGTTAATTCCTCATGGTTCACACAACCCTAGTTGATGAGTTTAGCTACTCATGTTTGCAAGAGCACAAGAAGAATTCGAGGATGAAGACATAATTGTAAACTCACAATAACGAAGAAATTCTGAAATCTCAACCTAGAATAAATCCCTAGAATCGGTGTTCCAAGATTTCCAAATCAATAATGTGTTTCTGAACTCAAAATAATGACAAAACTATTTCTAAATAATGTACTGACTAACTCCTGCACATAGGACAATACAGGGGTATTTATAGATACAAGATGAATCCTATCTTATACAAAGTAGGAGACTAAAGTCGGCAATTTTCCACGGTATCGTGACTTTGTATCGTGGAACCAAGCCACATCACGTGGGTCCCTGTCGTAAGAATCAGGTAGCACCACACAATCTCTGAAGTTTATTCACGGCACCCACTCACGTCACGTGAGTGGAGTCACGCCACGTGGATGCCTACCGTGGGAAGCAGGTTGTAATTCAAACTATCTGAAGTTGATCCACGGTACAGGCCTACGAAGTGGGTTGACCTACGCCACATAGGTCCCTTCCGTGGGTTTCCTCTGTGATTCATCTTGACTCTTTAATCTTTTGATACTTCTGTTTTGGTGCAATATTCTTCACTTTATCTCCAGTTTGCCTTCATAACCTATTTTCCTGTAAAATAGGACAGAAAACACTTCATACCTACAAGACATACCCAAGTTATTGCATATTTTCCTTATTTTAAGTGTCAAAAGTGTCATGTGATCATGACACATCAACCTTGTGCACCAAGAGATGAAGGAAGTTAAAGTTATTCAAGAGAGGCTTAAGACTGCTCAAAGTCGCCAAAAGCCCTATGCTGATGTGAAGTGAAGGGAGTTGGAGTTCAAAATTTATGATTGGGCATTATTAAAAGTCTCTCCTATAAAAGGGGTGATGAGGTTTGGGTAAAAGGGTAAGCTCAACCATTGTTACATTGCTCCTTATCGAATTGTGAGAAAGATTAGGAATGTTACTTATGAGTTAAGAGTCCATCTTGTATTTCATGTGTCTATGCTCAAGAAGTGTGTGGGTGACCATTCTTTGGTATTTTCCATAGAGAACATTGGGGTGAATAATTCTTTATCCTATGAAGAAGTTCCTATAGAGATTTTGGATCGTCAAGTTCAGAAATTGCGGACTAAAGAAATTGCTTTGGTAAAAGTATTATAGAGTAATCAAAAGGTAGATGAGGCTACTTAGGAATCGGAGGAGGACATGAAGTCTAGATATCCCTTTTTGTTCTCGTCTTCTATCACAACTCGAAATCCCATTCTGGCCGGACTGGCACCCAAAGCCGATATGGCCCGAGAGAACCAATCTATACTCCTAAACCTTTGTATGCATGTCATCGTGTGAATCATAGTATTCCTCATGCAACTATGCGGAAAGCATAAACATGGAAACATATGCTATATAAATTAGGAAACTTGGCAGTTGGGGCCATCATGTAAAAATGAACGTACATATCTTACATTCACCTTTCCACATAAGTCTACAAAGCCTCTACAGATACATGACTATGACAACCCTAGAGTCGGGACAACATCCCGCTCCATACTCATATACAATGTCAAACCAATATGCATAATGACTCGAAAAATCCCCGAATCAATTGGAGCTCACCAACAATCTGCGGATAACTCGTCGTCTACTGCAGAGATCTACTAACACCTGGGCCTGCAGCATGTAAGGTAAGTCCCCCAAGAGGGGTCAGTACGAAGAAAGTACTGAGTATGTAAGGCCATATGAAACTATAATAATACATAAGTACTGCCAAGAAATTAATCGTATGAGAAATAATCAATGTAAATATACCTCCAACCTAAATGTGTGGAACCATGTTCATTACGTCTATTATTTCATTACTTGGTCAATCAGTCTTGCCATCTTCCTTCCTATAACAATCTTTATGTTTATATATATCTATAGTCACACAAGGAATATATTCTCATCTTTTTACAACTATCTTCATTACAGTTCACTCAATATACCTTATGAGTCATCACCTTATAAGTATATAATACCGGGCCTCCACCTTTGGTGGGCTATAATAGATAAATATACAATACCGTACCTCCACCTTTGGTGGGCTATAATATATATGTATAATACCGTACATCCACCTTTGGTGGGCTATAATATATATATATGTATAATACCGGACATCCACCTTTGGTGGGCTATAATATATATGTGTCATACCGGACATCCAGCTGATCAGTGGGCTATAATATAAATCGAACATCTAGCTGATCAGTGGGCTATAATATATATATATATATAATACCGAACATCCACCTGATCAGTGGGCTATAATATAAACCAGACATCCAGCTGATCAGTGGGCTATAATATATATATATATATATATATGTAACATAATAACACCATAACATGCTCCATCTCTAACTTACACCCTTTAGATTGTGACCCATCCTCAATGTAACATATAGTAAACATGCGTACATTACTTCTCAGCAAATCTTACACCCTTTACATAGTTATGAGAGTAACACATTAAAGATCATGACATCACTTGAAGAACACTCTTGTTTATATACTACTTCACTCCTGTACTTCATGAAATTGAAATCTTCACTTATAAGGAATAATTACATTAACTTACACATCACCTCCCCTCTTACTCTTATGAGATTGGTGCTTTTGTATGTGGAAGATTGGTACATTTACTTGTGAGAGATTGTTATATTCACTTGCCATAACATTATTTGAACACAACCTTTTGGAACCATTGAAACAATAGTCAATACATAAGAAACATGTGTATAGCTCCACTGAAACTTTGGATCATAACCTAATTGGAATAATGCTATTCAAACTAAACAATCCCTCTTTACCTCATTATTCTCATTGAGATAGTTCTCTTAGAATTTACAATATTATGACAGCTTAGGAACTTCAGTCAATGAATAAGAAGTAAGTGAATCATAATTCCTCTAGGAGTAGGACACTTGTGAATATAAAGATATGTCTACCTTAGTGAAACTACTATAGGACCCCCTTTAAAATGTAACACTTTTGGAACCTTAGGATAATGATCACTAAATGCGATATATGGGGATGTCAACTGTTTACCAACCTGAAATGCAATACCTTAGAACAATTGGAACTCTTGCCATATTAGCCAAGGACCATGAGTCAACCAATGGACATGAGTCAATCAATGAACATAAGTCAACCAATGAACATAAGTCATATAATTCACCATTGACCAATGAATAAGGAACATATAAGTAACTCTAGCCAACTTTCGGATACGGAATACCTTAGAGTATTTCGTAATCGAATGAGTATGATAACAATGTGAAAACCATGTTGCAGGAAGATATAAAAGAGTAACCTTACATAACTTTGCGTCTCACTATGGAAATACAATAGTCCAGCTCTTTCCTTATGTTTCACTCTACATCAGAAGTACATAACGAAGCTTATATTAGCAACCAACTACCTTACAAGTGCACAAGATGACCATGAATCACATAGTTACTTTAAAATGTCATTTCGTCTTCTTACAATGTCATTTATCACATCAACATGCCAACACTACCATAACATTCCACTCATTGACCAAGATGTCATATGATAATAGCATTTCGCATCACAATTACCCTTTATGCCTTCTCATTATCATTCCGCCATATTTACGCTCCTCAATTTGCCTCATAACAATATATGAACAACCATACACTTTTAATACAGTCCAACATGCCTTCATACGACACTTTAAAGTCATTAAAACGACATCACAAGTTGCTACTTATATCCATAAAGGGTATCGGGGCCTTCGGAGATCAACTAGGTACGAAAGCATACAAAACGGGATCTAGGGGTGACCTGTGCTACCACTGCACCCGAAGGTGGCTGAGATGCATGTGCAGATGCCCTCTGGCAGCAGCCATAGGCATCTTCATTGGCATCTGCGCCCGCAGGTGCCTCCGTCTGCGGGGGCGGATGCTCGTTTTGGTCCGAAATGGTCTTTTTGGGTCTTTTAATGCCATGAATGGTCCATGATCATAACCAAACTTATTTTGACATGATTTTTATCATCTTAAACATCAATGAATAGCCATGGTTTTTCAACACACAAAAACAGCACCAATACGACGTTTTCCCCCTCACTTACACCACCAATTCCATGAACAAATTTGCTACAACAATTCCAATTGTTACACATAAAGGAGGACAAAGTAAAGACATAACCAAACCATACATATTGATATTCAATCTACCAAATCCACCTCCTTCAAGACCACAAGTCTATTCTCAATTTTATAAGACAAACTCCTTGCCGATTTGAGCCAACATGTAGTATTTCACACATAGTGAATTCTCAATACATCACCAACATAACCAATAGGTTTTACACCATATTCCATACATATCATATATTAAACCATGAGAATAAATACTTACCAAAGCTTGGAAATGGATGATCTTGCCCTCAAATAGTTGCTTTAGGGTTTTGGTTGAAGAGAGAAATGTTGTGGAAAATTCTAGACAAAGCATGGGTGTCCAAATGATAAAAAATCTGATTTCCATGCTTTATACAGGCCCTCAAGTCTCTTCTTATCCAATAATTATCATGTTTGAATGGGTCAAATGGAAGAATGGGTCTTTTTCTCCCTTTGGGCCATGCATTTGGGCTTAAATTGAGCCCATTTGTATATATTAATTTGGCCCAACATTTTTCATGTACAAATCCTCTAAAATCTCATGCATGTTTAATTAATTCTATGTATATCACGGGAATCAATTTGTTTCGAAAATCTACGGGGTGTTACATCTTCGAATGATGTTGCTTATGGTACTAATTCTATGCTCGTCTTTAATATTTTTTAAATCATGCCTTAGTGTTGTGTGTAGATGAGATCATAGAGTCCTATGATTCATGCCTAGCAAATGGGTGAGTGTTAGCCTAATGATTATGATTTTCCCATTTTGATGTTTTCAAGCTTGATGATAAGTCTATAATGGGTTATACAAATCCATACATCGTGCCAAAATAGTTCTTAATCATTATTCGAGGATGAATGATTCCAAGGGGGGATAATGTAACACCCCGTACTTTTATAAGTCTCTGTAGAGCTTAAAATGAACCTACATGATCTTTAGGTTGAGTGGAAATCATTTGGGATGGATTTGGGAGCATTAGAGAAGTTTAGGACATAATTTTGGGCCATGCATTGCATTGTATGAGGTCATGCTTTGAGTCTCTCGCTGCACAGCCAAGTGAGGAAATTCACTGGTTGACCTCGTTATGGCCTGTACGCCACATGAGGGTGAGCCATGTGATGGGGCGTGCATCACATAGGTGGCCATAGGGTGTGCACCTCACCCCCTTCCCCTCTCCCAACTCATCGACGGGACTTCAATTTATTCACTATTTTAAGGGTGTTTTGGTCTTTCTACACTATGGAAATCGTCCCCTATCGTTCGCCCTAAATCAATTAAAACCTCCTCTCTTATTCTCTCTAAGTCCAAGAAAACTCAAGGTTCCATAAGGTGATCCTAAGGTCAAATTTCAAGGTTCCTCTTCTAAGTTCTTCATCAAAAGGTATGTTGACCCCCTACTACAACTATTACTACAAAGTGATGATTTATTAAGTATTCACATATATTATGTTGATGTCTTGAAATTGGGGTTGAGAATTATTTTATGAAAAGCTTGATATTCCCTCGCTTTATGAATGATTTTATAATCTTTATACTTTGAATGGCTATTTGAACTGGTGAACTTTCATAATTCGAATTTTAATGTTAAAGGTTATGAGTAATAGAACTATGGTTACCAATTCTTCATAAAATGCTTTGATTTACAATGATGGATGAGTATGTCACCCCGTCCTTTTGAACTAATGAAAGTATTGAATTTTATGACATGCTTTAGGACTCTTATGGAAATTTAACGATGATTATGTTTATGATTTTGAATGACGGGGTTAAGAGTCAATAATGTTTTATGATAATAATTATGGCATGATATGTATGACTTGCAAGTCTTGGTATAACGATACCAAAATGTAAATCCCTTTATGAAAGACTTTTTGAATAAATATTTATGAACAATGATTGATTTGGCTTAAAGAGAATTGTGTAGTTCACCGAGAAGGCATACGTACTCATGACCGAACGCTGGAAACCTATGTTTTGTCAATGTTGGGGTGGTTCTCTCATTAATGGGACAACCTTTTGATGTTTTCCTCTATGAGGATATTATGATGCCCAAATTATATTTATCTCGATTCATGTAGCAAATGTGGATTGGGGCCCCCATCGATTGGTCAAATACCAGACCCATATAGCCTGTGGGTTACCTAATGTCACTGATAACTACATAGATCAGAATTAAAAGCTATTCAATAATTATGTTATGTTTTGAAATACTTACCCCCTACTTTATTTATTACGATTGATGTTACGATTCTAATGACTTGTTCTATAAATGGCTTTGTCCCTTCACCTGGGTCGCATGCTAGTACTTGTCATACTGACCGTCCCTAGATGCTACATCTTTTTATGATGTAGGTTTGGAGGCATTTTCCTATGGTTCTGTGCAGCACTAGGATTTTCTCGGGACAGTGAGTAGCAAGTGGTGAGCCCTCCATCTTTTGAAAGGCACATGGTTTCTTTCATTTAGACTTTGACTATTCTATTTTATGGTATCGCGGGGTCCATGCTCCGGCTTAGGATTTTCATTGATAATGTTAGAGACTTCCTAGACTAATGTAAACTGATGTCACTAAGTCATACTTCAAAGTTTGGTATTATTAGTTTCTTTTTAGTTGAACTTCTTATCATTGGGTCTATATCCGCACTTTAATAATGGTTATGCTTATGATATTATGCTAAGGGGTCTTTTTGGGCCTTCATTGATCTAGGATGTCCGTTACATCCAGGGCCTAGTCCTGGGTCATGACAACATGAAATGTATGCAAGAATCCTCACCTCTCATAACACAAGTATCAATCAAGAGGGTTCAGTTTTTGTTTTCAAAATAAAAGAAGCCTTTATGACCCTAACCCTAGAAAGCCTAAAACTCGACCAAAACCTAGTTCTTTTCGGTAGAATATGGCCTTTCTAGCCACTAGGAAGCCTCAATTAGAGGTTTCTCAGCCTATACACAACCTCCAGTCTCTAATTACAATGGCAAATATGAACTACATTGATGCACTAAACTGGACCACACCAAAAACCACATGTCACGACCCAACCACCGGATCGTGAGGGCACCTACTCTAACCCACCTAGATAAGAGAACCCCTTGCCATTCCTTAGGAAAACTGTACAGAACCCATATTACAACATTAACCTAATCTAGAATACAAGGTTATAAAATCGAATGCGGATTAACTATACTAGGATCTAGTCTAACAGGTACAAGAGCTACTAAATGAAGAAAAGCCAAGATCTAGTCTAACAGCTTTCACCATGAAGGAGAGAGTAAAAGCTGCTAGATGATCACTACCACAGCAGTCAAGAAACCAAACTGAACCCTGCAAAACACTATACCCCAAAAAGGGTATAGAAAGAGTAGTATCAGTACAAACCACACGTACTGGTAAGCCTCATCGATCGATCCAAATTGGACTACACAATCAAAACATAAATAAGCGGAAGAAATATGCACGCTCATACCTTCTCAAAGCCGACTATATATCCCATAGACACCAAAACTAACCTTACATTAGAAGTTAACCCTACCCCTATAAAGACGGCTACCCCTCGGAACCACCCTAAACCTAAGCCAAGAGTGTAGCCAGTCACTTAGTACACCAAAAAAGGGTTTCTTGGGGCATAAACATGCCTACTGACCTTCCATACAACCAAGCCTGACCATCCTAGCCAACCCTGTCCATGGCACATATCTCATTAGCATCACCTTGATTAGTCAATCTAGTTCGCACTAACAACTACGTCACCTTGAGAAGTAACTCATAGCTATGACAGACAATAGGACTTATCTTGTACAACCTTCCCACGCCTAACTCTATGAAATTCCAGAAATACGCAGACATAATACCCATATTTAGTTATCATGCAATAGATAAACAGTTTAAGACCCAAGAACGATAAATCAACAAGTATGCACTATGTAAGATATAGCCAAGCCAAGTCAGACACCCAATCAAGGACAAGCATAACAAATACAGACAAGTGAACTAGGATATACACCAGATAGTCAAGACAACCATAATCAATCAAGGACCTAGACCTTACTAGCACCCAAGCCAACAAACCATGACTCTGGCAAGCATTCCCAAAATATATGACAATTACCTAGACCAAACAAGAACCTCAATGAAGATAACTTCAAAATTGCAAGAATAATTCCCGGTTCACTCAAGGAACCATCACACTAATGCATACCTTGAAATCCGTACATACATGCTAAGGGTTATATACCTACCCTCTAGCTATGACCTACAAGGGACAATTACCGTCCATGTACTAACAACCCCAGACATGAATGACTATAATACTTAATCCGATATAACCTGTGGAAACATTTAAATACCAAAACATTCCACAATATACAATATATAACAGGCCAATCATAAAGCAAGTAGACATTGTATTGACCACGACACACAACATGCATAATCGAACACACCACAAGGTAGTTAACGTACACATATGATACAAGTTAGATTAACTACACCACATCACCTAACCCCTACCTATTAGTAACTTAACATTCTATGCCCACAATGATGGATTCCGGGGTCTGTAACAAGGAATGCTACCTTAACAAGGGGTTAGGGACCCACTCCTTTCTCACCTCGAGTTATAACTTCTCTTAAGGGTCTTGTAGTTAACCGGTAGTCCACCCTCCCTTTAATCTAAGGCACAAGTTAAGGACTAGGAACATCAATGTATGACATGCCAGCATAATAATGGTACACAACAACCCCTAAACGTACACTACTTAGACCCTAGCTGATTTTACCAAACTTAACTCCATGCCCGAAGGCCTAAACATGCATTCTCCGATCCATTTACATTATAATCATGATTTGAAGTTCAAGTCTAAGCTAATCAATAAACCTTAGCTTACCTGGATGTCAACCAACTGAAGGACAAATGAACTAATGAAATCCCAGCCTAAAGTTGATACCACAAATGCATAATTCTTTGAAAATCTATGGGTTTGCACCCATTCACACCATTTTCTCCTTCTTTCTATGGTTTTGAGGCTTGGGAGGTAGTTTTTAAGAAGCCTCTCACTCTTCTATGTCAGTTAATGAGGAGAAGGAAAATAAAACCTGACTTTACCCTATACTGGTGATGTCACACCGCTATAGCAATCGGTCTACCGTTATAGCAGAATAATTACCGCTATAGCGGAATGACATCAGCCCGACCCCCAAAAGTTTAAGTCCCCAATTTTAAAAGTCATGGTCCTGCATATGTTTCTGAGTATCATTTTGAAAATACTCAACTCTACACTAACCCTGAGGTGATTTCCAATAACAAAGGGTTAGGTCGTTACACCATAAGCCCACCCCTTCTTATAAAGTTAATATCATACCTCCATGGAAAACCACTAATTATTTGGGAAGAAACTGAGTTCGAATAGATGATTGTAAAAGAGAACCTTCAATATGGCGCGATTTGGAAATTCTCCAATGGTTGGATAGACATCAAGGAGCTACGAAGATTAATACCAAAGCACTGTGAAGTCAAAAGAGAATGCAACATAGGGCTTTTTTGTAATAGATATGTCTTGATCAAATCGACACTTTTGGAGGATTACGTTAATCTCTTATTAAAATTAGCTTTTTATATAACGTATATGAATTGGGTGTATCTGATAAGGATCCTTAAGTGGGATCATGATTTTGATCTTGATGAAGAAAAAAGAATAGTTATAGCTTGGATATCATTCCCATACTTACAACCCACTTACTTTCTGAAAGAAGCAGTATTCTCAATAGCGTCGGCAATTGAAAAACCCCTACAGGTTGACATGGCAACAAAAAACCAAGCAAGGCCTAATTTTGCTAGGGTTAATATGGAAATGGATCTATTATTAGATTTTTCAAAAAGAATCAATGTAGGAATGAGAAAGAAGAACTCATAGACACAATAAACTATGATTATATGCCAAAGTATTGCCAAGAATGTAAAATTTATAGACACAATGAGAAAGATTGGTATGTAATCCACAAAGAACTATACCTTAAGGAGGAAGAAGAATGAAAAGAAGAGTCCCCGAAACAAGAAGAGATGAGGAAGGAAAAAAAAAAGACAAATATGGAACCAAAAAGAATGTTGACAACACACAGAACACAAAAGGAAAACAAACATTGGCCAAAAAAAAATTAGGGGAGGAAAAATCTAATCATAGAAACAAGAAGGGTTGGTAGTTTCATAAAGGGAGCAAAAATGATCACGCATGGAAGGCAGAAGGTAGATTTAGCAATACAGATATTAGGATAACCAAATCCAACAAGTTTGCTATACTAGAACAACATGATGACCCAGAAGACAAAGATAACAACAACGGTGGCAAAGATAAGAGCAAGGAAAAGAATAAGGATAAAGAGCTCAACAAAGCACACAAGAAAGATAACACCCAAACTCAAAAACCAGAAACACAGGTTGAAAATAGAGTCTCAGCTAAAAAATGAAGGAGAGCTTTGGAAAATAACTAGACAAGGAAGGAAATCCAATAGAAAAACAACAAAAACCACGAATCCAATGAAAGAGAATGAACTAATGAATATCAAAAGAGAATAAGGAAAAGGAATTGCAGTAGAATCATCATCCAAAGTCTCTGATCAGGATACCAATAATTTAGGGGTTGAGAAACAATCTAACAAGATGGCACCACTTAAGAAGGATAAGGGAATCAATCCTATGGACCCCCAAGCTCAACACATCTACGCAGGGGAATAGTGATGACAATAATAAGGGATAGGAGCACCAGGACAAATCCACATATAATGAACAACTAGACTTGGTACCAACAATAACTAAAATAGAAGACCACGACAAGAAAAATAAGAAACTGGATGAGATTATGGACACATAAGAAGATGATAGCCTTGAGAAAAATATGATTCAAATTTTCAGGAAAGGGACATCTGCCCCAGACACACACAATAATTACTCAGGGATAACAAGAAAACCAATGTAGTTCTACTTCTACAAGTAAAAATAAACCAATAGTGATTAATAATTAACAAGATTTTATTCTAAAATATTAGACCAGTCAATACTCAGAGCTCCTTTGAGAGATTGACTGAACTAAAAAGGAGACATCATTTTTCATTCATTTTCCCAGTAGAACCATTTCAACGAGCATACCATATAGAGGAGTACAAAAGAAAACTTGCCATGCAAAATGCATTAGTGAATAACTCTGGAATAATTTAGCTTTTGGGGCAGAGGAATGCACAAGGTAGATCTTATTAGACGCTGGGTAGGAAATATCTATCAGAATCACTAATAATTAGCTAAATCAATAGGTGGTTGTAACATCAGTATATGAAAAATGTGCCACAATTGAAAGACTAGAGCTCTAAGAGGCTATGGAATAGCTGAATGTGACAATCAACACAACACGGCTTGTTGGCGGTGATTTTAGTATCATCCTAGTTGATAGAGAAAAACTGGGAGGACTATCAATCACTCATCAAGAGACATCCGACTTTGCTTATTTTGTTTAATAATTGTGGACTATATGAGCTCAAATTTATAAAGAGAAAATACACATGGTGGAATGGTAGAATAGTGTGCACCGGGCTTAAAAAGGCACCAATGGGTAATAACGAGAGGCCAGATGCCAGGCTCAAACTGGTGATAGTGGATAATAACGAGAGGCCATATCCTGGACTCGAATCAGAAATAGTGGGTAATAACGAGAGGCCACATATATGATATACAATAGAACTCATAATCAGATGCCGAACTCGAATCGAAACTTATAGGAACCACAACTTCCAGAACAGCAGTAATCAGTACCACAACTCCTAGATCATATCGTAACCAGATGTCGGACTAGAATCAAAACTCATAAAGAGTAATCTCCCAGAAAAATCGTAATCGATACCAAAACAGTGCAAGAACTCATAATATATAGAAGGAAAAATGAATACGCAGGTCTCAGATCGTAAATCAAATATATTTAAAGAAATGAACTCCTAACTTACTAAAAGGGAGAAATCCAAGGCTTCCAAGTTTAACACCACGCTAATAGGTAATAAATCTCAAAATCAGGTGTGCAGATTCACTAAAGCAAGGCAGGTCCCTAATAAATAAGTAAATGACTAACGATTCTGGCCAAATACTGCTCAACCTAAGGTAAAAGAACTAAACAGGTTAGAAACCAAGTCTAAGTCAACCTAACCCAAGGTAATAGCCTAAGAAGGGAAGTCAAGATCTTAACTAATCCTAAGGGTATCTAACATAAAATACACTAGCTATGAAGGGTAGCAAGGCCCACTACGGGGTCCCAAAAACTAAGTCTGGGCTATAACCTAGTCTAACCTAGCCAAAGGCTTCCAAACCCCAACTAAAGGTACTAAAAGCATCACCCAAACATATAAGGTAATGCTACATAATTCTAAGGAAAAAATGGGCCCAAACCTTCCAAAACAGAGCCCTGGCAGGATAGATACGACATAAAAGTACTAAATCAACAATCGAATTACAACTATCTGCCCAAAACTAGCATAATAGCATATAATTACCATAAATAAACTAAGTCTAAGGATAGGGTAAGCCAAGCCTACCTGGACGCCGCCGAATGCTCGTCGAATCCTCTTAACCGGAGCTTTCCCCTTCTGAGAGGCCTCCGATAGCTACCACGCTATAAAAATAACATTATATATGTCAAGACGAGAAGAATGATACCCATATTATGTAGAAATGCTCCAGGTCATAAATCAAACTAAAAATCACATATGGGGCCCACTTACAAAATCGCAAAACTAAAATCATCACAGATTTCCATGCAGCTCAAGGATCAATTGCCATAAAATGATAGCTAAATTCGAGCTCAATCAGTCCACAAAACAAGCAGAAAACCAACAGAGAAAACAAGAATCAAATATTCAAATTAAGTGGAAACTAACCGGAATACTTATGAGATACGAATGATATACACTTAACCCCACATTTTCCAAGATAAAACCAACTTCTTCTCACTCAAAACTAATTTGAGCTAACAATGTGTGAAAATGGAGGTTTTCACACATGGGAAATGGCTGAAAATGAAATGAGGACTTCATATAAAATGACAGCGATGGTCGCTTTAGTGGTCACCGCTAAAGCATTAAAGGGGTCGCTTAAGCGACCAGGCCACAATCGGCTAGGCCCGCTAAAGCACCCAAGGGCCTCTTAAGCGACTATTGTTAAAGCACCCAAGGGCTGATAAAGCACCCAGGCCAAGGTTGGCCTACTCCGCTAAATCGGTCCCCTGGCCACTTAAGTGGTTGCACCAAAAAATTTGGCACCAACCAAGTTAAGCCAAACCCAACGAGCTCCGACTAGTTGCCCGGGATTCGTTCAAAATCTCGTGCGTGCAAATGAACAATGCTACCCTACCAAATTCTACATTCCAAACTCAACGACACTATTAAAATTTCCATTCGGGGTCATTTCGATAAAAAGTGGCCATACCTTGAGTAGCCATTTTTTCCAAATTCCACCCCATAGCCCAATACGAGTCTGAAAGCCTCGAGACCCAGACCAAGGATCTCTCTAGCATAAAATCGATGCTTTAGAGCTATTGAGACTATTAGAAATGGAATCCAAGTCCATTTACCAAATGTTTAGGCCCGAGACCCATTTCTTAACTTCAAAAGCTCCTAAACATAGAAATGGCTCTAAAAACCAAACGAACTGCCTGATAACCGAACTGTCAGTCCCAGCAAGTCATAAATGACCTGGACCAGCTGTAAGGAATCTCTAAATGCAAAAAATGCACGAAAATAAAGGAAATGACCTAGAGGGTCAATACAACATCCACTACTAAAAAAAACTTTCGTCTGCGAAAGTTAAGGATAAGAAAGTACCTAAAGGCTGGAATAGGTAGGGATACTGGGCTCGCATATCGCTCTCAGTCTCCCAAGTAGCCTCCTCAATTGGATGGTGATGCCACTAAACCTTAACTACAGTTATGTCCCTAGAGTGTAACCGTCTGGCATCTCTGGCCAAAATGGACACAGTCTTCTCTACAAATGCCAACCTCTCATCCAACTAAACTGAGTCCCACCAAAGCCAAAGCCCGTGAGACTCATCTGGGATATACTGCCACAAGATAGGCAGATGAAACACTAAGTGAATGGCTGAAAAGGCAGGAGGAAGTGCCAACTCATATGCTACCTCCCCAACTGTTTGTAGGATCTCAAATGGTCTAATATACCTGGGGCTGAGTTTGCCCATCCTCCAAAACCTCATCATGCTCTTCATGGGCGATACTCACAGAAAGACCCTGTCACTAACTTTGAACCTCAAAGCTCGATGCCTACAGTCAGCATAACTCTTCTTCTTACCCTGAGCAGTTCGTAGCCTATCCTGAATCACCCGAACCTTGTCCAATGACTCACGAAGAAAATCTATACCATGAGGCCTAACCTAAGAAGTCTTAAACCAACCAATAAGATATCGGCATCGTCTACCTTACAACATCTAAAACTTGGCCATCTGAATGCTAAAATGGAAGTTGTTATTATATGCAAACTCTAACTAAGGTAAAAATTGGTCCAACGGACCCCCAAAATCAAACACACAAGCATGGAACATATCCTCCAAAAATTGAATAGACTGCTCTGACTGCCCATCAATCTGGGGATGAAATATGGTGCACAGGTCAACCTGGGTACCTAACTCTTCCTGAAATGTCCTTCAGAAGCTAAAAGTGAACTGAGAGCCTCAGTCTGAAATGATAGACACAGATACCCCATATAGGAAAACCACCTCTCAGATATAGACACAGGCCAACCTCTTGACACTGTAGGAAGTTTGGAAAGGGATGAAATGGGAGGACTTGGTCAGTCAATCTATGATGACCCAAATGCTATCAAAATCATGAGTAGTGCGAGGCAAGCCACTTACGAAATCAATAGTAACCCACTCCCATTTCCATTTAGGAATAGGTAGCCTCTGAAGAAATCCACCAGGCCTCTAATACTCGACCTTTACCTGCTGACAACAACGACAACGAGCCATAAACCCTGCTATATATCTCCACATACCACTCCACCAGCAATGCTGCCTTAAATTTCTATACATCTTAGCTATCTCGGGGTGAATAGAATACCTGGAGCTATGAGCCTTACTAAGAATCAACTGAATCAGATCTCTAACTCTTAAAACACAAATACGACCATCAAATCTCGAAACACCCTTAGAATCTAAGGTTGCCCTCCTGGACTCACCTCTCATCACCTGTCCTCAAATGCTACAAAGCTTTCTATCCTCAAAATGATGACTTTAAATCTACTCCAACATGGTGGATTTGGCCTCAACACTAGTAATAATCCTTCTGGGATCAAAAATATCCAAATGAACAATCAAGTTAGATAAGTACTATATGTTCAAATCCAATAACTGCAGCAAAACTAAAATGAAGGCCAAGCTACTCATACTGACTATTTTTCGGCTCAAGCATCCGCTACCACATATCATAGTCCTTCAACAACTCAATCTATCTATGCTGCCTCTAATTAAGCTCTTTCTAGGTCATAATATACTTAGACTATGGTGATTAGTGAAGATCACACAACGAACACCATACAAGTAATGCCTCCAAATCTGAAGCATAAAAACTACAGCAGCCAACTTTAAATCATAAGTGGGGTAGTAGCGCTGATGCACCTTCAGCTGCTTTGACCAATCTGCAATAACACGACCCTGCTACATCTGAACACACCACAAACCAACACCAGCTATATCACAATAGATGGTAAACCCCTCACCCTCAACTAGAAGAGTTAGAATAGGAGCTGAAGTGAGCAAGTCCTTGAGCTTAAAAAAGCTCACCTCACAACTCAAGATCCACTAAAACTAAAATTTCTTCCTAGTTAATCTAGTGATAGGGGTAGCAATAGAAGAAAAACTCTCAACGAACAGCCTGTAGTTGCCTTTGGTAGCCAACCCAATGAAACTGTGAACCTCAGTAGGCAATGTAGGCCTAGCCCAATCACGAATAGCCTCAATCTTTGTTGGGTCCACCATAATACCATCCTTTGACACCATTTTCCCCAAGAAAGCTACAGAATCAAGCCAGAACTTACACTTTGAGAATTTGGCATAAAGCCTAAAATCTCTCAAAGTGTGGAGCACAGTCCTCAAATGCTGCTCGTGCTCCTCCATATTCCTCAAATAAACCAAGATGTCATCAATGAAAACTATCATAAAGGAGTCCAAATATGTCCTGAACACACGGTGCATCAAATCCATAAATGTTGTTGGGGTACTAGTCAACCCAAAAGACATCACCAAGTACTCATAATGACCATAACGAGTCCTGGAGGCAATCTTAAGGATGTCCTCAGCCCTAATACTCAACTGATAGTAACCAGACCTTAAATCAATCTTATAAAACATTGTCTCACTCTAAACCTGGTCATATAAATCATCGATACGAGGCATAGGATACTTATTATTCACTGTCACCTTATTCAACTACTTGTAGTTGATACACATACATATAGAGCGGACTTTCTTCTTTACAAATAGAATTGGAGCACCCTAAGGTGATACACTCGGTCTGATGAAACCCTTACCTAGAAGATCCTGAAGCTGACTTTTTAGCTCCTTTAATTTGGCAGAAGCCATAGAAATAAGTCGGTTGCACAGCTCGAGGTCATTATCAAACTCTATATCACACTCAAGAGGAAGGCTAGGTAGGTTGGTAGGAAAAATATTGGGAAATTCACAGACAAAAATAATAGATTCTAGCGAAGGAATCTCAGCACTAACATCCCGAACATAAGCATGGAATGATTCACAACCCTTTGATATCAATCTACTATCCCAAATGTAAGAAATAATATCCATCGACGCATGGCTAACAGAGCCCTATCACACAGCTAGGGGTATGCCAGGCATAGCTAAGGTAATGGTCTTGGCAAAGTAATCCAAGACCGTATAGTAGGGGATAACCAGTCCATGCCTAGAATTAAGTCAAAATTAACATATCTAACACAATGAGATCAACCCAAGTATCAAACTTCCAAATAGTCACCAGACATGATTTATATACCCGATCCACTTATAAGAAATCACCCACAAGGGTAGATACACGTAACGACATAGATAAAGACTCTGAACATAAACCCAACCACAGTGCATAATAAGAAGATACATAGGAAAATATGGAACCAAGACCAAACAAAGTAGAAGTTGGCTGATGAAATACAAAAATCATACTTGTAATCATAGCATCTAAAGCCTCAGCCTCCGGCCTACCTGGTATAGTATACAACTGTACCTGTTCCCGACTGGACTGGGTGCCTACCTGACTGCCTATCCTACCTGCATGAGGACCACCTCGAGAACCCTAGGGACTACCCTATGACCCTGCACACCACCCCTGGATGGAAGCTGCACTGATCTGATTGGTTGTGTAGTCTAAACTAAATACTCAATCATACCTTGTTGGGGACACTCACGAGTGAAGTGACTGATAACCCTATAATTATAACATGCCCCTGGCACCTTACTCTGTCTAAAAGGTTCGGCTGATCCGGAATGACCACCTTTGCCTGAAGACCCTGACTGAACACTCCTCTGAGATTGAATACTACTTTGACAACAAGAAATACTATCACCAGGCTGACCCCTATTTGATATCTGAAGTGTTGCCTGAACGGGCCTGCTAAACTAACCCTGACACTGATAAGGCTACTACTGGAGGTACCTACTATAATGACCCTCTAGGTTATTTTCTTGATTTCCATGAATTTTTGGGTTTTGAGACTCCCCACAGTATCTACATACCATTTATGACTTATCGTAACTATCGGTTTGGTCATCGAATAGTTCATTTGGATTTTAGGCTCATTTCTCAGTTTTGGAGCTTTCGTTATTAAGGAATTAGTCGTGGATCAAAACTGCTAGTAAATAATCTCAGATGGAAATTATGACAGTGCAATAAGCTCTTGAACATTGATTTTAGACTAGGGGGACACTTGGTTCAGATCCCAAGGCTTCCAGACTCGTTTTGGGCTATTGGGTAGATTTGATGAAAAATGAAATTATGGGTGTGGGGCCCACATTTAATCAAAATGATCTCGGATGAAAGTTTCAATTGTTCCATCAAGTATGAAATACAAAATTTGGTGTGGTAGCATAGTTTGTTTGTGTGCATGGGGTTCTGAATCAATCCCAAGCACTCGGTCGGAGTCCACTTAGCAAAAATCTGGTGCCTAATATCTGGTATGATCGCTTTAGCGGTCAAGGTCCTCTTAAGTGGACGTATCTTTAGAAATAGTTGTTTACTTTAGCAGATGTCACTTAAGCGACCAGAGTATCGCTTTAGCGGCCTCCGCCTTTCCTTGCCCGACCGATTTAGCGGTCATGTGCCATTTTAGTAGTAGCCGCTTAAGCGGCCAAGTGACCGCTTTAGCAGGACCTGGGGGTGTTAAATTCCCCCTTCTTCACCCAATTTTATCTCATTTTCTCAACTCTTTTTCCCTCTTTTTAAGAGCATGGTACATGGGAAAGTGTGGGGAATCATCTATTGAAGCAAAGGTAAGCTAGCACAACTCTCCTTGGTCGTTTTCCATTATTTTTCCTCATTAAATTCCATCATTTTCATTGTAAATTATTATATATTAGGGCATTAAATCCATAAACTTTAGGGTATAATTTGAGCCCCGATTTATGCCCCGTTTGTGCTCAACTTTTGAGCACACATTCCTTATCTTTCGAGGGACCTCGTAACTGATTCAATTTTGGATTTCATTTGTGGGTTCCTCAAGCCTATTCTTGATCCAAATTTCAACCCAGTCTTTGATATAGCAATGTAGGTCTCATCTTACTCGTATTGATGTGTAGATGATTATTTTAATAACATTGTGCCTTTCAAGATTGTAGTGCAAGGTCGAGTGATTTGTGGGCGATTCAA
Organism: Capsicum rhomboideum; assembly: GCA_031232105.1. Lineage (NCBI taxonomy): Eukaryota > Viridiplantae > Streptophyta > Magnoliopsida > Solanales > Solanaceae > Capsicum > Capsicum rhomboideum. Next base: position 31,862,209 of record CP124712.1, on the reverse strand, counting down.
GATTTATGGTTCAGTATCAAGGTAGGATTCAGTCTACTTTTCTCAATGAGATTATGTATAGTAGAGTTTGCATGCTAGTAGGGATGATAGGATATCTTTATGACTAGTATAGCATGACTTAGCCCATTTAGGGAATTTGGGGTAGAAATATGACCCAAACCTTAGTGTAAAATAATTGTCATGGCTATAGAATCTTATTACCCTCGATTATAAGCATGTTAACCATAGTTTGATATTAAGGATCCTTTAGTATAATATGTACCTTTTTACTTCGTGAATTAGATAGTATTTCACCAGTTAGATCGTTTAGTGATCTTACGCCCTCATTTACCGTAGTTTCCTGAGTTATGAGGCGTTATTATTGTTGGTTATATGTTGTTGGGCCCGAGACCATGGTTATGATACCAGTTGGACTCCAGGTGAAATAAGGGTACATGATTTTAGATTACAGACGCTTCGGCGCTTATGATTGTATTGTTTGGATACTGGTGATGGCATGCATACTTTTAGGCGCATTCATTATCACTTAGTGGTACGATTCCAACTAAAATCTTAATTTTACTTTTATTTTCCAAAAACGGATTTATTTCTACTTTTCACTCTTAAAATTGACTCTTTTATAATGGAAATTGTACCACCTTATTTAATGAATTGTGAGTTTTTGAAACCAAAACTTATGTTTTGGAAATTAGACCTAGATTGAATCTGGTCCATAGTTTACCCACTCTTTTACCACTACTATTTATTTTGTTCGATGGAGATTTCGACCCTTTCTACATTATTACGATGATTTAGTCCCAAACTTGATATCGGGCAATGGCTTACAAATGTACACTCTTTTAGTCACGGTTCGAATCCGTGCACTTATTATACAATGTACACTCTTTTAGTCAGGGTTCATGTCCGTGTTCTTATTATATAATATATACTCTTTTAGTCACGGTTCGAGTCCATGCACTTTATATATCTCTTCGTTACTGGATGGAGTAGATTTATGATGATGTTTATTGGAAGTCCTAGATCGGGACCAAGCAGTATATATGGATATTCCCGAATCCCCTAGAGGTCCTTTCGTTCATGAGCCACAGTGCCGGAGAAGAGTGATTGTCGTAGGTCCTTCCTATGCGAGCTTCCGAGCTGGAGAAGGTGTATACACTTGTTACGTTATGGTACTTGGTACATTATGGCACTTGGTTCGGACATGGTATTTATGGTTATGTTTCATTCATTCATTTATATGCATTTCTTATCACCAGTAGGATCATTTGGCGCCTATATCTATCAACCTTATGGGGGGTTGTATCGGTATAGCTATGATTATTGTTTACTGAGTGCTTCTCTGAACCTTCTAGGCTTATGAGGGCCTCGGTTAGGTATTTGGTTGTCCGAACTAGCCGGTTACTTATTTATTTATTATTATGGTTAGTTCATAGCAGGATGATTATGGATTGGTTCCTGAGATTGTCGGTATGTTTTTGATTCCTGTTTTTAATTCGGTGGGTTACATTATGGTTGAGCTACCTCATGCTTAGTCACATTTTGGTTAGAGACCTGATCATGCTAGTATTAGCTCCCTTACTTGGCTAAGGTCCTCAAGATGTTAGGTTGACTTACTCAGGTTATTATCTTTGAGTTAGCCCTATATGTGTATATATATATATAAGGTATTACTGTATATCCCTCTCTTTCTTTATTTATTCCTATTGTATATGTATTCTTTGGCCTTGTATACTATTACATATCCTTCTTTCACTCTTTATTAGTACATTGGCTAGTGATATATGGTATTGTAGTTTAGTTCCTGAATACTGTTAGAATAGGGTAGTTTACCCTTATTGCTTCATTAGCCTCATTATGCTTAACTTTCCTGGATAGTTGCCCATAGTTTACATTTCTGTATTTCATGTTATTTATACATACATTATTTTTGGAGCTCATTCTGTAGATGCCTACTAAATACCATGTGTTTGGTACTCATACTACACTTTTGTAGCCTGCAGATCATAGTACAAGTTATCGTTGTTGATGTGTGCATCATGCAGAGCAGCCATGGATCAGAGATTTAGGGTGAGCTCCTGACCCTCGAAGTTGCTCCTACTCTCTCTCTTATATTGTTAGACTGATCTCTATGTTGTATTTAGAGACAACTTATATATATTTATCATGTATTTCACTTGCACTCTTGGTGCATTAGAATCTCTTGTACTGGCTCTACCAGGTTTTGGGATTATATTGGTCTTTTTATTATGTTTATTCCACTGCTTTCTTTCATTTCTCTTAATAGTCGGTTACTAGCCATTCTGGATTATCGGTTAGCTTACCTATTGGTGGGTGATAGTAGGTGTCATCATCACCTGAGAAATTGGGTAGTGACACCTACCATGAAACCCTCGGCCTCTGAACTATGAGTCGATGTGGCTCCCACTATAACTGCCCTGATAACGAGGTCTCATATCACTGCCCCCTTGGGACTCACGATCCATCTCCTCAATCGAATGCACATGCTCAGCTATGTCAGAAAAGGACTTCCCCAAAGTCACCAAACTCTGTGTAGCCCTGTAAAGAGGTAATCTTAAACCCCTGACAAAGCATCGAATCCGCTCATAATCATCAGGCAGAATCATGGTAGCATGTCTGGCTAACTGATGAAATCTCGCCTCATACTCAACCATAGACATAGAACCCTGTCTCAATAAATAAAACTCATCTCAAAGACGCTTGCACATTCTGTGAGGCATATACTTCCCCAAGAAAGCCTCGAAAAACTGAATCCAAGACACATGCAGAGATCCAGCTGGCCTGAAATCAAGATAACCTCTCCAACACCTCCTGACCACTGCATCTAACTGATAAGCAATAAAATCCACTCTACACGACTTAACCAACCCTAAATTCCTCAACTTCTCCTCACAACTGGACAAGAACTCATAAGCATCCTCTCCTGGGGTCCCTACAAACCTGGGTGGAGTCAATCTCAAAAATTGGCCCAACATCTTCTGCTCCTCCGCAGATATAACTGGTTGGGCTATTACTGGTTGTGGAACTACCAATGCTAGTGGAACCTCTACTCTGAGGGTCGCAGTTATAGGTTGTGCCCTTATATCTATACCACCCTATGTTGTTGGTTGAGCTCCATCTTTCGATTGACCATCCACTAACCCTAATAACTGAACCAAGTCATCTCTGAGAACTGCCAAAGATATAAACCTCGGTGGGACCTTGGCTGCCCCTGGCCCACCTGCTGTTGTGGCGGTGAAAACTATGGAGCTATCTCTTGCTAGGGAGCTATAATAGGATCTGGTGATGGCTCTCTAACCTGCTCTCAAACTAGGGCTACTGCTCTAGCCTGCCCCTGACACCGGGGTCAACCTTTGCCCGTAATTGGAGCTTTAGTATCAGGCTTAAGGTCCTGATCCCCGGCTGCCTCTCCCTATGTCCTAGACAGCTGCAAAAGAGTGAAACAAATAGGGATTTAGAAACCAACAAAGTCACAATGCACGAAAGTGAATCAGAAAGAAGAGATTTTTCCTAAAAATATTTTGTAGCCTCCCGAAGATGGATACAGACGTTTTTGTACTGATCCGTTGGACTCTACTAAAGATTGGCTCTTGTACCAATAATATCGGTAAAACCTAAGCTCTGATATCAAGCTGTCACGACCCGATTTCTTAAGTCATGATGGCGCCTACCTTATCCTGCCAATATGCAAGCCAAGCCATAGCCCAGAACGGAGAGTAACGGGCTAACAGGCAAAAAATAAGAAAAGGCAAGACAGAAATAATAATAGTAGTGATAATAAGTGAAAGCAGAAAAGAAACATATAAAATATATCGAAATGGGGGAAGGAAGAGGACAAAATATACAAGATAAACCCCTCCCAAGACCTGGTAAGATCGGTACTAGAGCCACTATTACCAAAATAAGAGTACTAGATAGTATCCAAAATATACATAATATATACAAAGTAGTCTCAAATGCAAAATCCTAACTGGAACAGATGGAGGAGGATCAACCTCGGACGCTAGCAAGCTCACCCTGCTCTAGATCAGTATTGAGATAAGAGAATCATGTCAACACCGGCGGCTAGTACTCAGATCTGCATCAGGAAAAAGATACAGAAGTACAGTATGAGTACCAAAGCAACGGGTACTCAGTAGGCATCATCGATCGACCGAGCCCAAATATAGTAAAAGTATAACTAAAATGCGAGAGTATCATCTAAGTCAATAGTAGATAGGGATAAGAAACTAAATGGCTACTGAGCTATGCAACTACGATAAAGAAAATAAATAAGAGCAATCCAGGAAAGTAAAAGACTCAGAAGTAAGAAAGCAAACAAAACATTACCTAACTGGGTCCCCAAAATCCCAGAAGGCACACAGAAGAAGACAATTAATCTGACCGTGCCCCCATAAGCTGGTGGGTACACACAAGAAGTAACTAAAGTAAAGGCATAGACAACCCAAAGCCAAACTGATCTCAGGTAACTTCCAGCTCTCAAATCCATGATAAATCCATCCAAGTGTACACTAGGCTTGAACTGGAACCAATGGGATAACGAGAGACCAGACGTTGGGATTAAACCAGTAATAGTGGATAATAATGAGAGGCCATATGTCATATTCAAACCAGAAATAGTGGGTAATAACGAGAGGCCACATATATGATATACAACATAACTCATAATTAGATGCCGAACTCGAACCAGAATTTATAAGAACTACAACTCCCATAAAAACAGTTATTAGTACCACAATTCCTAGATCATATAGTAACCAAATATAGAACACAAATAAAAACTCATAGAAATCAATCTCCCATAATAACCGTAATCGGTACCAGAACTCATAATATATAGAAGGAAATATAAATACGCCTGTCTTGGATAAAGAAATAAACTCCAAACTTACTAAACGGGAACAACCCATGGTTTCCAAGTTTAACACCACGCTACCAGGTCATAAATCCTAAACTCAAACATACAGATTCACTAAGGCAAAGCGGATCCCCAATAACTAAGTCAACGACTAATAATTTCGTCCAAATACAACTCCACTCGAGGTAAAATAGCTAAACAGGTTAGAAACCAAGTCTAAGTCAACCTAACCCAAAGTAATAGCCTAAGAAATAAAGGCAGGATCTTAACTAAGCCTAAGGGTATCTAACGTCAAATGCACTAGCTATGAAGGGTAGCGGGGCCTACTACGGGGTCCCAAAAACCAAGTTTGAGCCAGAACCTAGTCTAACCTAGATTAAGGCTTCCCAACCCCAACTAAAGGTACTAAAAGCATTACCCAAACCTATAAGGTGATGCTACATCATTCTAAAGGAAAAATGGGCCCAAAACCTACCAAAACGGGGCCTTGGTCGGCTGGATACGGTATAAAAATACTAAATCAATATTCAAGCTACAACTACCTACCTAAAACTAGCATAATAGTACATAATTACCATAACTAAACTCATTCTAAGGATAGGGTAAGCCTAGCCTACCTGGATGCCGCTGAAAATAACATTTTATGCATTAAGAATAGAAGAACGATACCCATATTGCATAAAAACACTCTGGATCAGAAATCGAGCTCAAAATCCCACGTAGGGCCCGTTTATGGAATTGTAAAATTAAAACCATCATAGAGTCACACATCTCAAGGATCGATTGCCACAAAATGGTAGCTAAATCCAAGCTTAATCAATCCAAAAATAGTCCCAAAACCAACAGAGAAAACAAGAATTAAATATGCAAATTAAGCGAAAACTAACTGAAATACTTACGAGACACGGATGTTATACACTTAACCCCATCATTTCTGAGCTAAAACCAACTTCTTCGCACTCAAAACTCACTGAATTCGAGCTTACAAGGTCTGAAAATGGAGCTTTTCACACTTGACCAATGGCTGAAAATGAAATGAGGACTTTATGCCGCTTTAGCGGTCACCGCTTAAGCGACCAGGCCCCAGCCAGCTAGGCTCTCTAAAGCTTCCAAGGGTGGTTAAAGCACCCAAGGACTGCTAAAGTGGCCAGGCCAAGGCTATCGAGCTCTGCTAAAGCTATCCCCCGGCCGCTTAAGCGGCTACACCAGAAAAATTGGCACTAGCCAAGTTAAGTCAAACCAAATGGACTACGACCGGCTGCTCGAGATTGGTTTGGAATCCTGTGCGCTCAAAAAAACTATACTATTCTACCAAATTCAATATTCTAGACTCAAAGACGCCATCAAAATTTCCATCCGAGGTCATTTCTATAAAAAGTGAGGCCCATACCCCAAGGAACCATTTTTGCCAAACTCCACCCCATAGCCCAAAATGAGTCTTGAAGCCTCGGGACCCGGACCAAGGGTGCCCCTAGCCTAAAATCAATGTTCTAGAGCTGTTGAGACAGTCAGAAATGCAATCCAGGGACGTTTACCTGATGTTTAGGCTCGATACCCATTTCTTAACTTCAGAAGCTCCTAAACAAGGAAATGGCTCTAAATACCAAACGAACTGCCCGGTAACCGAACTGTCAGTCCCAGCAAGTCATAAATGACCTGGGGTGGCTATAGGAAAACTCTAAATACAGAAAATGCACAAAAATGAGGGAAATAACCTGAAGGGTCATTACAGAAGCATAAGAGGAGAGCAAGGACAGTTGTGTAGCTCACTAGTGACTTTGCCATATTCCTATACTTTAGATGTAACTAAAGATCTTTCTATTTTCTTTGAAGTGATTTGTGTGTGGGAACTATTGAGTGAAGACATGTATTGATAGCAAGGCCTGGAAAATTATTTGATGGTTTTGTCAACTTCCAATAAAAATGTAAGCAACTGGATGCCTATTCAAAGAAGAAACAAATAGTTCAACTGGAAGCAATTGAAGGATATTACTCCCATTCATTTTCACTTGTCCACTATACTAAAAATATATATCCAATAATACTTGTCCAGATTGGAAAACCAAATGGATAATTTACCGATTTCTACCTAGTTTACCCTTAGTTATTAATTACAGTCATTGCACATTACATTTCTCAAAGCATTAAATTAATTATATTCAAAGGATGATATTGTAAAAATTACCCCTATCAGTTACTATTTTTAACCTGTGTGCCAAGTCAATAGTGGACAACTATTGATGGACGGAGGGAGTAGATATAAGTTAAATATTTGATACCTTTTTTAGCTTTTTATAAAATGGATATTTCGGGTGGAACAATGTAGATCACGATATATATAATCTCCCATAAAAAGAATGGCAAAGAATTTTGAAAAATATTCGCAACAAAATGATACAATAATTGAAGTACAAAAACATCAAATAATAATATAAATCAAAGGGAAAGAAACTAGAGGAGTACTAATTCTACTACTACTAGTATGGAAAGAGATATAATGCTCTACTACCTACTAATAACTATCTATCGTAATTTGTGTTATTCATTACTTATTTAAGGTCATGTTCTCGGTTAGATGAAAATGCGCCATGTTTTGTCTTTTTTTTGGTCGAACAAATACATTTTATTAATATCACCAAATATCCACACGACTCACTCATTACAAGAGTAGAACATCAAACCAAACAAAACCAAAACTGCATCTTGACCATTCTGTACCTATATCCTACACTTTTACTTTATATCTCTTCTATACAATTAGCTATACATATAAAGCCTCTATCCATACTCTATCTCTACAAGTAATCCTTCTTCCTGTAAGCTCCATACTTCTACACTTGTTATCTTGTATAATCTACTGGACTATATTTTGTGGTCTTGGGACTGTACTATTCCATAGAGAGTCATTTTTAGCTCTCCATATAAGGTAGATTAGTGTAGCAACAAGAGTCCACACTCACCTTTACTTGTACTTTTCTTACACACCTAACCTAAATCCCATCCACTGTTGTATGTATGATCTTTACCTTCATCCTCTCTAGCAATAGAGTTAAGCATATCCAGGAGAATTTACATTCAAAGAACAAATGATTGATTATTTCCGGAGCATCATCACACTATAGGAATTTATCATTTTGACAAATTTGAAATTTAGCTAATCTTGTTTTGGTATGCAGCCTCTTATGCATCACTAACCAACAAATGAAGTTGTGTTTTTTGCATATTCATGTTATTTCATATACCTCTCCACCAAGGCCATGCATTACCAGGCCCTAATCTCCAATGATAGCCACTACTAATGGAATATTTTACATCAGGTATAAGCTAATGATTTTGCACATATCTATCCCTAAATCTACCCTTAACTGCACAAATTTTCTTCCAATACCAGCAACAATCCTATGAAGGTTTCTAGTCCCACCAATATGTCCCTTTAAAGTACACATGATCCACCCGCTACACCTAAAGATTATCAGTTTTTTAGCCAAATTCCACACATACTTAGCAATAGTAGCATTATTCCATAATATGCAATCAATAATACCCAAGCCACTTTTCTTTTTTTCTCCTACATACCATATCCCAGGCCATCAGTGGTGTTTTTGTAGTATGCACCTGCCCACTCCATAAAAAGTTTGTACAAACTATTGTAATGTTCTTCAAGAATAGTCTGGGTAATAAGAAGATGGATGACCAATAGGCATGAATATGCATTAAGACAGAATTTACCAACTGTAGTCTAACTACTTAAAATAGATTCCAAGTAACCCAAGTTTTGATCCTACTAGTAAATTTCTCCACCAGCTTGTCAAATTCCAAGATATTGGAAAGAAAGTTGTCCTTTGGAATAACTAGTCAGGTCACATAAATCAACCAAGTCCTAATGCTACATATTTGCTGAGAAAATGCTAGATTTGCTGGCATTTTTTGTTAAACTAGATGTTAAAGAAAATGTTTTTAACCCTCTTAACATAAGTAGAACAGACTGAAATTCACCTTTTAAGAAGATCAATATGTCATCTGCAAAGCACAAGTGGTTCAGCCTCAACCCTTTACACTTAGTATGGAACATAAAGATTTCCTATGTTGTAACATAATTCATCACTCTAGAAAAGTACTCCATGCATATTACAAATAAAAGAGGGGAGATTGGATCCCCTTGTATAAGTCCTCTCCTCCCTTTTATAGTCCCATGTACTCCACTATTTAAAGCAACAGTATATTGTGTTGTTCTGATGTATTCCATTACAAGTTTGATAAACTTGTAAGGAAAATTCAGCTCATACAGCATTTCTTCCACAAAGTCCCATTCCATAGTATCATATGCCTTTCTAAGGTCTATTTTGATGAGGCAACTACTTGTGCTTGCCTTCCTATTATACAGTCTCACCAAATCTTGGCATATCAAAATGTTTTGTACTATTTTCCTACCAGCCACAAAAGCACTTTGGGTGTTGCTTATAATGGTAGAAAGCAACCCTTCAGTCGATTGTATAATAGTTTAGATATTATCTTATATAGGGTGTTGCAACAAGAGATTGGTCTGTAGTCTGCAACAGTTTCTACAATGAGTGCTCTTAGGGATTAAGGTGATAGCAGTGTTATTCATACCACTGAGCATTTGACCAGTCTATAAAAACTCTATTACCCAAGTAACAACATCAGTTCCCACTATATCCCAACTATCCTTGAAGATTTACTACCATACCCATCAAGCCCAGGAGATTTATTACCTTCTATAGCCCATAATGCAGCCTTTACGTCCTTCTAAGTAAATTCTATATCTAGAAGCATTCTTTGTTCTGCTGAAACCACTGGACCTATTTTAATGATTTCTTTGATAAAACTGTGAAAATAAGTTGTATTTTGGTCCCTATCCTTCAACCATTTTTCTTTACTCTTCTGTTGTAGGAACTGATATTTTGCTTTCACATAGTGCTCACACTGTTTATGCAATTTAATTTCTTCTTCAAACAAGGGGTTTGTTTGTATACTTCTTTGACATATAGTTAGTCTCTACATGGGCTCCTCTGCTTTCTTTTCAACATCACTAAATCTCTCCTTGTTGAGTTGCCGCAACACCTCTTTTAGTCTATTTAACTTGCCCATAACCTGAAACATTCTTCTTCCATTAAGACTACCTTCCCAATTTTGCTTAACTTTTTGGTTGAAATCGAGAGAAAGGCTCCACATATTGTAGTATCTAAATAGATTTGGCATTCTTACATAGCCTTTCTCCCATTAGATTATGGCAGGGCAATGGTCAAATAACCCTTTAGGTAAATACTACACCTCTAAGGCTAGAAGATCAGTACAGCATTCATAATTCACCAGAACTCTATCAATTTTATTATACACCCTATCCACCCCCTTTTGTTTGTTGTTCCATGTATAAAAGGAACCTATTTATTTGAGATCCTGCAGCCCACAAGTCCCAATACAAGCTTTGAAATCAGTCACCTCTGCTAAGGTAATAGGTTTGCCTATTCTTTCACCTATAATTAGGACATAGTTAAAGTCCCCTAGCACTACCCGTGGTCCATGAATTTGACCATGTATATGCATAATGTCATCCAATAAAGACCTTCTCATTCCTTGATCATTAAAACCATACACCATAGTTAAGTAAAATCTTAGACCAGTGCCTCTATCCTGCACTTCACAATAAATCAATTATGCTGCCACCTGCAATAATGCACTTATATATCTAAGGTTTCCACACCAACCAGATCCTTCCTCCAGGATGTACATTTAAATTTGTTATATAAGACCACCCCTCACAAAGAATAAAATAAGCTTGAGTAGCTTTTGATCTCTTAATCTTTGTCACCAAGAGGCCAAATAGGCTAACATTAAAGTTATGCATAAACACCTATATCTCTCTTTGTTTGTTAGCCTTATTTAAGCCTCTTGTATTCCAAAAACCAATGTTATCCTTTAGGAGTGAAGAATAAGCTTCCCCATCTTTTTTCAGGGCCTGCACTATCCACCTTCTGACCCCTACTAGTACTACCAACCTGTGTTATCCCTTTTCCAATATCATTTATACTAGTGAGCACACTAAATGAATTTGATGTACTAGTATTTTGATGCGCTACTGGCTTTCTTGCTTTTTTCATACCTGTTTTGTTTATTGTACCATTATCCGCATTGCCCCTAGTTTCTACTTAATTCTGAGGTTGTTGCTCCTGAGCCTGCATCATCTCTTCTGCTCCCTTGGATACTTTTTCAGCATCCACTTTCTATTGTCTCCTACATTATGTAAGCTCATGGCCAAAATTCTTACACTTAGCAAACATCACTGGTTTCCACTCATACTCCACCACTTGATCGATAATTCTTCCATGCTCATTATCAAACATCACCCCGAATGAATATGTTTGATCAAGAGGTATTTCCACCAATACCCTGGCATATGTCATTCTTTCTTTATTTGTTGTTGCCCTGTCTTCTTTCAATGGAGTGCTTATTATTCCTGCTATCTTAGTCAGTGCCTGCTTACCCCAATATTGCATATTTAATCCAGGCAGCCTGACCCATACAGATATTTTCATGATAGTCTCCTTTGTAACATCAATATCAAACTTCCATTCTTTTACCATAATAGTTTTACGACCAAACATTAAAACTCCCTCCTCTAAAATCTTAGATTTCTCTTTATTGGAATCTAACCAGGAATACACCTCATGCACCTATGCTATTTTAGTGATTCCTCTCTTTTTCCATACCCAATTGAAAAAGCCTTCTATCACTGATTCGGGAGGATTTGATCCTAACACATAATAAACAATAGCTGAACACCAAAAATTTACTTCCTCTTGGATATCCTCCATTGTAATCTTAACAGTAGGACCTGTTGCAGCCTCAGTTTGCAAGTCAAAACCCTCAGTGTGTGCTCCTAATTCAACAATTTCACTCCACAAATTAGGGCTAATTGCTGGATTTCAGAACTTACCCATCTGGTAGCCATCTTCCTGTTCTACCATGTCTACCCACACCATCGCAGTAGAATTAGGTGTTGAATTAAACATAGTAGCTGGAGAAGGTGCCACAGTTCTTTGAGTCAACTGAAACGGTACTATTATGGGCAACAAAATTTTATTGAATTTAAATTCGTGAGAAATTCATATTATATTAAATTTAAGATATATTAGTCCAAATAAATATTGTGGATTGATATAATTAGATTAATTATTTACGTCTAAATAAATATGGATTTAACTAAAGCCCAATTTTTATTGGGCTAGACCATTAATTTGGGTTACAAATGATGAGACCATTTTACTAAGTCCACAATTTCATCTTATTCTAGAGGCCCAATTGGGTGTCACGTGTTAAATGATGTGGCATGCCAAGTCAAGTGAAGGTGAAGGAGCCAATGGGAGCATGCCATATTTTAAAATGATGCAGCATGCCCAACAAAATCCAAGGCCAATGAAAGTGCGACACATGTACAAGTTGACATGTTTCAACCAATCAAATATGGTCATTTCACTTCAATTTGATTGGCCGGAAAGAGTCTGTACTTACCATGACTCTTATTTTCCACAACTATAAATAGGGGTCTGATAATTTTGAAAAGGGACCAACAATTCTAACAGGAAGCAAGAGAGAGAGATCGTGGATCAAATACCGCAATTTCTCTACAAGTTACAAGTTCAAGCATTCAAACCCTCAAGTTCAAAGATGATTCAAGATCAAGACGAAGATTTAAGATCAAGCCCAAAATCCCTTGAATCCAAGCACAAGTCAAGATCAAAACCATCAAGTTCAAGCTCATCAAATTCAAGATCAAGCTCGAGGGCCCTTAAATTTACATTTGAAAAGGCAAATCAAAGGATTCATAAAGATTGTAATACTCACTAGTTGAAATCAAATAAAAAGATTGTTGCGATATTTTTTTGTCTTGATTATTATTTTTTTGACATGAATTTTATTGTCTATAAATTCTGGCAAGCCCAGTGTGACAATCTCTACCTCTCATCCTAACTTTTCCAATATCAAAATATAAGAACATCAAAATGACTTCCACTATAGAAGAACTACTAGCAAGCTTGACTAAAGCAATGGAATGCTTGACAAAGTGTGTGCAATAACAAGACGCTAAACTTTTCAAGCTGAAAAATAAGATAGATAGCATGACTGAGAGAGAATCAAGTCAAGTACATATGAAGCTTCCTGAAATTCAAGAGAAAGGAGAGTTTTCCATAAAGCAAACACCAATGATCAAAGAGATTCAAGTCTCCGCTGAAGGTTTGATTTTTATTGACCAATTGAAGGACTTCAACTTATAGGCTATTAGAGATAAATCTGAGTCTTCATCCAAATTCTCTCTCATATATGCAAAGCCATATACACAAAGGATTGATAACTTGAAGATGACTGATGGTTATCAACCTACTAAGCTCCAACAATTTGATGGCAAAAGAAATTGCAAACAGTATATAACGCACCTTATCGTGACTTACAATGATGTTGGAATGTATGGTGATTATCTTGTCAAGCAGTTCATATGATCTTTTAAAGAAAATGCCTTTGATTGGTACACAGACCTCGAACCTAGTTCCATAGATAGTTAGGAGCAGTTAGAGCAAGAGTTCCTCAATCGTTTCTATAGCACAAAACTTGTCGTTAGTATGATTAAACTTACAAAGGCTCACCAACGTGAAGATGAGTCAGTTGTTGACTTTATCAATCATTGGAGAAGTTTGAGCCTCAACTGCAAAGATCGTCTTAGTGAAATTTCTAGCTTGAGATGTGCATTCAAGGTATGAATTGGGGTCTACACTACATCTTGCAAGGATTAAATCCCAATACATTTGAAGATTTGGCAACCTATGCACAAGACATGGAATTAAGCATGGCTACAAGAGGAGATCAAATACTATCTTTCTATGAGCATCATGAAGATAAAGATATAAAAGAACTCCATAGTGAGGGAAAATCTCCATCCGAAGATGAATTTAAAGAGTCTGTGTATGTATCAGCGCTCCTCAACACATGAACTTAAACTGTAAGTTACAAAACTCCTCAACACACTAGTCTAAACTGCAAGTTGTAATGCTCTTTAACATATGAGCCTAAACTGCAAGTTAAAATACTCCTTAATGAACGAGCTTAAACTGTATATCACAAAGCTTATCAAATTCAAGACAAATATCAAAGTTGTAAACTCCTTCAATCCAAGATAAATCTCAAGTCAAAAGCTCCTAAACGTACGAGTCTACACTGCAAGTTATAATGCTCTTTAATGCATGAGCTTAAATTGTTTTTCACTAAGCTCTACAAATTTGAGCTAAACTCCAAGTTGGAAAGCTCTTCAAATCTAAGCCAAACCTTCAAATCAAGCTGCTCTTCAAATTTGAGCTAAATATTCATGTTACAAGGCTCACCAAATTACGAGCTAAATTTTAAAATCAAGAAGTTCTTCAAACTCAAGTGAAATCTTCAAGTTGAAATACTCCTGGACGCACGAGCCTAAATTGTTATCATGACACTCCTTAAATTTGAGCTAAATCTTCATTTATGAAACTTGTAAAATTCAAAGTAATCTTCAAGTTTTAAAGCTCTTCAAATTTGAGCCAAATCTTCAAGTTATAAAGCTCTGCGAATTCGAGCTAAGTCTCCAGATCTATGTTGTGACTTGATCCTCTTCACCGAGGTACATAGGCGCTGAGAGTTTCATTCTAAGTTCAGTCGCATGAGTGTCAATAAAAAATACATGTTCCTGCTTGATCTGTCATATGAAAGTCAAAAATTTACAAGTACTCTTTTTATCAAACTTCAGACTTGCACCAAGTGTTGATGGCTCGATGGGGACAAACCCCTATGAAAAATGAGTTTCTTCAATAGGATTTGAAGTCCCCAAATTCACCTAGCAACTTGAAGTTGAAAAATCTACCAAGTTTATGGGGTGAAGTTTCTTTAATCCTCCAGTCGGTAAGCCGAAATCCCTCCAAGTCGTCAAGTCTATAGATGAAATATCAAATCTGCCAAGTCTGCAAGTTGAAGTTGTCAAATTTCTTAAGTTTGCAAGCTCAAGTCTCCAAATCTGATAAGTTTGCAAGATGACATATCCAAATACACCAAGTTTGCAAATTGGAACCGTCAAAAGCTCCAAGTTTTCAAGTTGAGGCTTTCTAAATTTCCATGCCTTAAGGTGGAAAAAATTTATCCCTTTGCACCTTAAGTTGGTCTTTCACTGATTTATCTTTAAAAGGATCTCTAAATTTTCATGTCTTAAGGTGGACAAAATTCGTCCCTTTGCACCTTAACTTGGCCCTTTTACGGATTTATCTTTAAAAAGATTTCTAAATTTGCATGCCTTAAGGTGGACAAAATTTGTCCCTTTGTACCTTAAGCCGACATTTTTGCAGATTTGTCATGTAAAGCAGCAAAACTTGAAACCGAATTGGTCAATCTTAAGGTGTTGGAGGCAAAGTTAAACTCTCGCACCTTAAGTCGATGGTTGCATAGGAACCAAACTTGAAGCCAAACTTTTCAGGTCTCAAGGTGTCAGAGGCAGAATTAAACTCTCGCATCTTAAGCAGACCCTTCATGAACGTTATTTATTTCAAGCCTACAAAAAAAAAGGAGATGGAGAAGACACCAAAAAAAACACAAGAAAAAAAAAAGGAAATCACCTCGTTGCTAATTGCTAATCCGGCTCGAAGATGCTTTGCAAAACCAAAAATAAAGGGGCTCACAAATTGATGCTACAAGAGAGAAAGAGAGGCACACGTCTATTTATAGAGCTCAAGAAGTGGTTAACAAGATTCGTCTCCTATACGAATTTGGTCAGTTGAGGCGGTAAGTTGATACTTCCACTTCAATTATGGATGAAGTAGACTTCCAATCACCGCCTGAAGTCAAAGTAAATATGAATTTCTAGAGGATATAATATCACTGGTGTAATATGTGTGACAAGGAAATGGACTATTTTCCAATAAACAATACATATATCTAATGGTCTGGCAATATAATCATTACCATGGGACATCTTTCTCAATAAAAAAATATGTACATACGTATATAGTGCTAAATGGCCATAAAAAATTGGCCCAAATTTGGACACAATAGTAAAAAGACTACAATAGCCTTTTCCTTTCAAAACAAACTATTTTTTTTTCTTTTTTTTTTTTAATTCAATGTAATTAAGTCCTTGTTGTTCCCTAACTTATAATTCAATTGCAACACAAATTCATAGGCTGGGAATATCAATAGTCTTATATGATGGGTATATTTCCTTCAAAATATATACATATTGTATTTCTCAAATACTACTTTTACTGTTTACTCTTTTTTCTTACGTTCTTCTCTACTCGACTTTCTCTCCTTCTACAAAAAAATATGAATACAACTGAAGAAAACATGAATACAAACAAAGATACTTTGGAGGCGCAAGAACAGATTAATACAGATGAAGAAACAATAGTTGGTCCGGCAAACATGCCTATGAACCAAGAAAATAGGTATGAGCCGGTTAGGGAGGAGTTGTATAGATCTTTAGGGATGACATCGTACGATAGTTTGATGAATGAAAATGAATGGGTCGATGACGATTCACACTACAGTTTCAACAATGTTGTACATTTAGATGAGGATGGAGAAACCAATGGAAAATACAATGAAGAAGTTGAGAATGATGAGAAAGACATTTTAGGAGATGAGTTTGAAGAATATGATGTTGATCGTGAACTGGAGGATGCTTTCACTGAGGAGGATGTGGGTGCAGGTCCAATTTCCGGAATGCAATTTAGAGATAAAATTTCTTTGTTAGCACTATAACATGCACGATTGAAAGGCTTTTCTATTGTGATAAGAACTTCCAACAAGATGGGTGGTGACACTGCTAGGTATGTAACTTATTGTTGTGATCGGGCTAGAAATCGCAAAGCTAAGTATACCACAAAGAGTAACAATTGTAAAGCTAGGATCACTGCCGTTTTTGATAACAATGGTTGTTGGCGTGTCCCTAAAGTTGTTAGTGAGCACAATCATGATTTTATCCCTGCCATATCTCGGCTAATGGCTAGTCATAGGTCGGTTAGTAAATCTTTGAAGAGGGATCTTGTAGCTCACGATCGATCTAAAATTAGATCCTCCAAAAACATTAGACTTGTCGAGGTTCAACGTGGTGGACCTCAAAATTTGGGTTGCACTCCAAAGGACTGTAGGAATTTTATTTTGAAGAATAGGAATTTTGAAATGCAAAAAGGGGATGCACAGTCATTGCTCAACTTTTTCGTGAAATGCAGGTAAAGGATAGAAAGTTTTTCTATTCAATAGACATTGATATTAGGGGTAGCCTGCAAAATGTGGTATGGGTGCATTCACATTGTAAGGCAGCTTATGAGCACTTCCATGATGCGATATGCTTTGATACAACTTATCTTGTGAATCGCTACAATATGACGTGTGCTTCATTTGTTGGCATCAATCACCATAGATAGTAGATACTACTAGGATGTGCTCTCATTTCTCATGAAGATATCGTTAGTTATAAATTGGTTTTTAGACCTTGGCTTGAGACCATGGGAAATGTTCATCCAGGTGCTATCATAACTGACCAATGCCCAAGCATTAAGCCAGCCATTGCGGAAGTGATGCCACATACAGTACATAGGTATTGTATTTGGCATATATTCTCAAAGTTGCCTCTTTACTTAAGTGGGCTTCCTGATTCTAAACTTGCACGTGCAGAATTCAAGTCCATGATCCTTGATAGTATTAGTGTTGAAAACTTTGAGATATGATGGACAAAATATATTGCAAAGTATGATTTGCAAACAAGGGATTAGTTCCACAAGCTTTACATTGAGAAGGAGAAATGGGTTCTTACTTACCTTGACGAGTTCTTTTGGGATGGTATGCTATCTACGCAAAGAAGTGAGGGGATGCATGCATTCTTTGATGGATATATTTCCCGTCAAAGCACCTTGAAGATTTTTGTTCACCAATACGAGTTAGTCACTATTCAAGTGGGAGGAACAGGTAATTCAGTGTTGTACTCGTACAGTATATGAATTTTTCAATACACAGTTAAGGAAATTGTTTCATTGTGAAGTCAGCACCCCCAATGATCATGAAACTGTCCCTGGTGTAGAGAAATTCATAATTAGTGATTATTCAGTTATGCATAAAAATGGTGGAAATCCAGCAGAGTACACAGTTGAATGTAGGCCTAGCGGTGATTATTTTAATTGTAACTGTAGATGGTTTGAGTCTAGGGGTATACTTTGTTGTCATATACTCAAGATCTTGGCACACAAGAAGATTGATAAAATTAATGAAAGGTATATATTGACTAGGTGGAGAAGAGATGTCATTAGACCCCATTTGAATCGATTCTTTCTGGGAGGTTACCCAAATATGACTCTTGAGTACAAGACATACATGCTGAAGTCTTTTGACCAGGCTTGTGATATAGCATTGAGCACCGGCATGCAAGTTCATTATGTTAAACATATTTTGAAGATAATTGTGCATGATCTTCAAAATTGGAATGATGAGATAATTGTGGCAGACCCCGACTTGGATGACATAGATAAAACTGAAGGTACAATTCTACGAGACCCCCAGTACATTCATTCATATGGCAGGCCACATATAACTCTAAGTAGAGGAAGAACTGAATACTACTTTTCGAGTTCACAGCTGCGTGTTGGATTCGGAGCTACTAGTAGTGGAAGAACTGGTGTTAGAGGTGGTGGAAGGGGTGGTGGCAGGGGTGGTGGAAATCATGGTTGTAGCGGTGGTGGAAATCGTGGTGGTAGAGATAGTGGTAGAAGCGGTCAGCGCAGGGGTAGATGTAACGGGCTAGGCAAAGGTACAAGCATAGAGTAGGATGATTCTCTTGTTGAGAATGAGGTATACTTTTGCTTCTATAATTGATTTACAATTTAAACATATCCTTTTTCTTATAGAGTCTTCTTATTTTTGATTGCAGCAAATTGACGCTACACTATCACAAGGGACCTTGTTTGATCTCAATGTTGATCCAAACTTGGAGTTGTAAGAGTTAATGCACTTGTGTGTTACAACAAGATGCATTTGTGCACCGAACTTGCACTTGTTCCAGCTGCGTTGCCATTATTTTTGTTGTTTTATGATAGCATTTTCTTGATTATGAATTATGAGATTTTATTTTACAGCACTTTGTTATTTGCACTGGTTTATGATATATTAACTCTGCGATTAGCTTCAGTTTTCATTTCCAATAACGCTTCTTGGTTCATTGTCTTAAATCTATTGTTAGCTTCACTTTAATGAAAAAAAATTGCAGCTTACTTTATTTCTCTGTCAAGATATTGCACACTACATTAACATTTATCTCATAGGATCAATTTATTTTGTGCAAGTGTGTCATATTCTTTTAAGTATTTGTTTTTATCTTTTTGTACTTTAGTTGTGCCAAATACCGAAGAACCGAATTAAAAATAAATCAAATTGAACCGATCGAAATTTGAAAAAAGTGAATCGAACCTAATTAGTTTGTAACTAGTTAAAAGTTAATTGCTTTAACAAACATCCCAGCTCCAACCAGTAACTTATCCACTCTCCAGACTGATTTTGCTAGGAAGGGTCTTGACCTCAAAGACTTCGTCCTATTATCTGGTGAGCTAAAATTTTACTTCCTGTCTCATTTTACGTGGAAAGTTTGACTGAGTACGGAATTTAAAAAACGAAACAAATGTACTAATACAAACGTATTTGCCAAAAGCTAAAACGAAAGCTGCAGAACTGATACGAACCTCTGTTGCTTTGCCAAGACATAGGTTCATAGTATGGTTTGCAGTTCAAGGTAGATTACTCAGTCAGGCAAGAAAGATTAGGCTGAGTATTCAGGTGGATAATGGACCCAGCGAGTTTCAGGATATTTGATCTAAGCTACTACAAACTTTTACACAAAAGGAGAGGATTCTTTCAATCTGATGCAACAAATTCATATATCAACCAACTAATGCAGTGTAGGGAGATCAGGTGTTTTAACTTATGAGAAAATGAAAGGCTTTTAGTAATTTTATTTTAGGAAAATCTTGCGCACGCAGATCTTGCTCTCGATGAAAGCTGGTAGACTAGCCAAAAATTATTTTTTTTCTTGTTCACGCAAGGGGTTCGCGATCTGCACTACTTCACTGCTTTGCAGAACTTGTCCTTCGCCTGGGACGTTATGGTTCTCGCGATGCATCTGTTCTTGCAAGCCCAGTGAGGGTTGTTTAACACCAGACCATGCTTTATAATGCCACCAGTTTAATATACTCACAAATTACAACTAGAGTAAATTAACTAACATTAATTTGACACTTCACTCTCTTAAGATTAATTCGAGACTTCACTTTGGAGATATATTCACAGATTACTAGAGAAAATTAACTTTTGAAGAGAAGTCTTTTTGCATAACAATTTGGCATTAAAATGTTACTCGTATTTGTTTGGGAACCATATTTAGTAATGCAAACACATTAGTTATGGCCTTTGGGAACCAAATTTAGTAATGCAAAATTTAATCATCTTGCAAAAAGTAATTAAACAACCAACGAAGCAGCAGATAATAATAACTCTAATTTCATTAATTCATAAGGTAATACCAAACCATAGATTGATTAAGAACCAAACATAAGGATAGACTAGGGAACAAACCATATGATGATAGACAGAGGACCAAAACATAATCAAAGAAACTTAATAAAAACATGCTAATTGGTCTTTTGGTTGACCGACGGAACCTTCGATGCTGAGGCTACAGCCTCGGCATCACTGCTTATGACAATGACAAAATTCCCTTTGTCATTTGCTTCAGATGCGGCACTGACCAACTCCTCCAGTACGTCATAGAAGGTAGTTAATGGATGTTCATCCATTAACATTTGCTTCACAAGATCAACTCCTATCTCCCTTATCATCCTCCATAGAAGTAACTCGGCCTCTGAGTTAAGTTTCTTGAGCTTATTACGAGTATCTCGGTAAAGAATATTGTGATTGGTGGGAGACCCATAGAGTGGCTCATTCACAATTTTTTTCGAAGGCGTTCTATCCATGTTTTTCCACTTATGCTAGAGGTTTGGATGAAGAAACTTTTTTTGGAGTGCTAGAATATATAGGATTATATGAGGATTAAAAAAAGCTATATTTTTTGTCTTCATGATCTGTTGATAGTTGTACTCTTCTAATCCCAATTGTGTTTCATAGAGAATTGGTAATTATAACACTTCTCTAAAATGAAATTGATATGTTCAATAAACCCTTTGCAATTCCCAGTATTCCAGCCATAATTGTTTTCCTACAATCAATGGTCTCTCTCCACTTGAAATTCTTTTTAAGATTCCACCAAATTCTTCAAACCAAATGTTACTCGTAGATGTTACTCGCAACTGTTAAAATTACCTCTAATTAAATTAGTTTCTTTAATTATTATGTGTAAATAAAATTAAACTATATATTTAAACAAGTTTCAAACATAATTTGTAAAATATTTCGATCACGACAAATCAAAATACTTTAGACATGGTAAATGTTGACACATTATAGAAATCATATAATTCATATGTGTCGAATCCAAGAGAGTCACACATTAGTGTTGATCAACTATATATTTAAATAATTTTTAAAACATAATTTGGGAAATATTTCAATAACGACAATTCAAACACTTTAAACCTGGTAAATGTCGACACATTGTAGAAATCATGCATATAGATCATATGTGTCGAATCCAAGAGAGTCACACATCAGTGTTGACTGTACAAGTCTTTCGCTCCTATGTTACGCCGATTTGATAAATTGCAAATCATTACTTATATTTGTTACTAAAATGACCTCTAATTAATTATTTTTTAATTATTACGTTTAAATATAAAATTAAACTATATATTTAAATAATTTTTAAACATAATTTGTGAAATATTTCAATAACGACAACTCAAACATTTTAAACATGGTAAATGTCGACACATTATAGAAATCATGCATATAGTTCATATGTGTCGAATCTAAGAGAGTCACGAATTAGTGTTGATCGTACAAGTCTTTCGCCCCTAATGTAACACCGATTTGATAAATTACAAATTATTAACTATATTTGTTACTAAAATGACCTCTAATTAATTATTTTTTAAATTATTACATTTATATGAAATTAAACTATATATTTAAATAATTTTTAAATATAATTTGTGAAATATTTCAATAACGGCAACTCAAACACTTTAAACATCGTAAATGTCGACTCATTATAGAAATCAAGCATATAGATCATATGTATCGAATCCAAGAGAGTCACACATTAGTGTTGGCTGTACAATCTTTCGCCCCTATGTTACGCCGATTTAATAAATTGCAAATTATTACTTATATTTGTTACTAAAATGGCCTCTAATTAGTTATTTTTAAATAATTACGTTTAAATATAAAATTAAACTATATATTTAAATAATTTTTAAACATAATTTGTGTAATATTTCAATAACGACAACTCAAACACTTTAAACATGGTAAATGTCGACAAATTATAGAAATCATGCATATGGTTCATATGTGTCGAATCTAAGAGAGTCACGAATTAGTGTTGATCGTACAAGTCTTTCTCCCCTATGTTACACCGATTTGATAAATTACCAATTATTACTTATATTTGTTACTAAATTGACCTCTAACTAATTATTTTTTAATTATTACGTTTAAATAAAATTAAACTATATATTTAAATAATTTTTAAACATAATTTGTGAAATATTTCAATAACGGCAACAAACACTTTAAACATGGTAAATGCGACACATTATAGAAATAATGCATATAGTTCATATGTATCGAATCCAAGAGAGTCACACATTAGTGTTGACTGTACAAGCCTTTCGCCCCTATGTTACATCGATTTGATAAATAGCAAATTATTACTTATATTTGTTACTAAAATGGTCCCTAATTAATTATTTTTTAATTATTACGTTTAAATATAAAATTAAACTATATATTTAAATAATTTTTAAACATAATTTGTGAAATATTTCAATAATGACAACTCAAACATTTTAAACATGGTAAATGTCGACACATTATAGAAATCATGCATATGGTTCATATGTGTCGAATCTAAGAGAGTCACGAATTAGTGTTGATCGTACAAGTCTTTCGCCCCTATGTAACACCGATTAGATAAATTACAAATTATTAACTATATTTGTTACTAAAATGACCTCTGATTAATTATTTTTTTAATTATTACATTTACATAAAATTAAACTATATATTTAAATAATTTTTAAATATAATTTGTGAAATATTTCAATAACGGCAACTCAAACACTTTAAACATGGTAAATGTCGACACATTATAGAAATCAAGCATATAGATCATATGTATCGAATCCAATAGAGTAACACATTACTGTTGAATGTACAAGTCTTTCGCCCCTATGTTACGCCGATTTAATAAATTGCAAATTATTACTTATATTTGTTACTAAAATGGCCTCTAATTAGTTATTTTTAAATAATTACGTTTAAATATAAATTAAACTATATATTTAAATAATTTTTAAACATAATTTGTGAAATATTTCAATAACGGCAACTCAAACACTTTAAACATGGTAAATGTCGACACATTATAGAAATCATGCATATAGTTCATATATGTCAAACCAAAGAGAGTCAGAAATTTAGTGTTGACCGTACAAGTCTTTCGCCCCTATGTTATGTCGATTTGATAAATTACAAATTATTACTTATATTTGTTACTAAATTGACCTCTAACTAATTATTTTTTAATTATTACGTTTAAATAAAATTAAACTATATATTTAAATAATTTTTAAAGATAATTTGTGAAATATTTCAGTAACGGCAACAAACACTTTAGACATGGTAAATGTCGACACATTATAGAAATAATGCATATAGTTCAAATGTATCGAATCGAAGAGAGTCACACATTAGTGTTGACTGTACAAGCCTTTCGCCCCTATGTTACATCGATTTGATAAATTGCAAATTATTACTTATATTTGTCACTAAAATGGTCTCTAATTAATTGTTTTAAAATTATTACGTTTAAATATAAAATTAAACTATATATTTAAATAATTTTTAAATATAATTTGTGAAATATTCCAATAACGATAACTCAAACACTTTAAACATGGTAAATGTCCACACATTATAGAAATCATGCATATGGTTCATATGTGTCGAATCTAAGAGAGTCACGAATTAGTGTTGATCATACAAGTCTTTCGCCCCTATGTTACACCGATTTGATAAATTATAAATTATTACTTATATTTGTTACTAAAATGACCTCTAATTAATTATTTTTTAATTATTACGTTTAAATAAAATTAAACTATATATTTAAATAAATTTTAAACATAATTTGTGAAATATTTCAATAACGGCAACTCAAACACTTTAAACATGGTAAATGTCGACACATTATAGAAATCATGCATATAGTTCATATATGTCAAACCAAAGAGAGTCAGAAATTTAGTGTTGACCGTACAAGTCTTTCGCCCCTATGTTATGTCGATTTGATAAATTATACTTATAGTTGGTGCTAAAATAGCCTCTAATTAAGTAAAAAAAAATAAAAAATTAATTATTATGTTTGAATAAAATTAAAGTATTTATTTAAATAATTTTCAAACATAAGTTGTAAAATATTGTGATAACAACAACTCAATACACTTTAGACATGACAAATATCGACACATTATAGAAATCTTGCATATATATCATATATAATGAATTGATTCTGTCATAGATAGTGTTAATTTAATAAATTAATCCTGTCATATATAGCCTACACATCATTTTAGAATTAGTAATCGAAAACAAAGACCCATTTAAAAACCATCAGTTATCGACACAGTGAAACACCTGATAATAAAAAGTAGGGGTATGCAAAAATCGGTTCAACTGATAAACCAAACCGATAAAAATGTTATTGATTTATTGGTATCAATTTATTGGGTTAACAATTTTTTTAAACGGTTTAGTAAATTTTTTTATTGAGTTATTAATTTGATTTCCGATTTTAAGTTTTTAGTTAATGGTTAAACCGATAACCCAATAAGATTATATTAAAATTATATTTTTATTCATAATTATATAATATTGGCTTTAGATTTAAATACATACCTTATTGTCTTTTGAATTTTATAGTTGTTGTCTAAGTTTTTATAATTTGTGTAGACTTTATGCATGAAGATAGTGCAGAACAAATGAAAATAAGAGATAGTAAAAAATATTAGGAGAATATTTTCTTATCGATTAAATCAAAAACCGAACCAATAAAGATCAAAAACCAATTAATAGAAAACCGATAACGAATATCTTATTTGTTTGGTTATCGATTTAGCGTGCTTACAAACCAAAAACTGATAAACCAAACCGATAATTCATAAAATCGATCCAACCGACCAATGCACACCCCTAATAAAAAGATAATATAAAGACTATTTAATTACGAAAAAATTATCAACATCAGTTATTGAACTATACCTCAATGATGCAAGCTAGTGCAGTAGTTTGTGCATAAACACTTGGAAAAAAAAATATAATACGTTTTTCAAAAATACATGTGTTAAATATGTATTATACTTAAAACAAACGTATTTGGCTATGAAAAACAAATATATATAATGCATTTTTTAGAAATATACATATTAAATACATATTAATACTTAGTATACTCAAAATACATATCAATACTTACATATGTACTCAACGAGTGCAATACTTTATGAATTAATACTTACATATGTACTCAACGAGTACGATACATATACATAGTAATGAACTTTGTGGTTCCTTTCCCATGTTTGACTATGCGAATCATCAATAGTTAATTTAATTAATCATTTAAAATGAATTGGAAATAGGATTGAAGAACATATTCAATTTTTAAGGGAAAGGGGTAAACATATCTAAAAAAATAACTAGTTTATAGTGTGAATAGGTCTTTTTTGTATTGTGGCCAAATTTGTGTGGCCAAAAGGATTTTTCCATAATTTTTTTATTCATGACAATGGTAATTGGAATTTTTAAAAGATTGGCACAACCAATGTGGATTATTTTTTTATTTGATCCGTACCCAATTTAATAGTCCACTGTACTTCAAATTTAGTCCTTTTCAAAGATTAAATATCTCAACAAGACTTGATGCAGGGGCATTTGTGGGCAATAAAATTTTATTGAATTTAAATTCGTGAGAAATTTGGATTATATTAAATTCAAGATATATTAGTCCAAATAAATATTGTGCATTGATATAATTGGATTAATTATTTAAGTTCAAATAAATGTGAATTTAATTAAAGCCCAATTTTTATTGGCCTAGTCCATTAATTTGGGCTACAAATGATGAGTCCATTTTGCTAAGCACACGACTTCATCTTATTCTAGAGGCCCAATTGGGCGCCACGTGCCAAATGACATGGCATGCCAAGTCAAGTGAAGGAGCCAATGGAATTATGCCACATGTCAAAATGATGCAGCATGCCCAACCAAATCTAAGGCCAATGAAAGTGGGACACATGTACAAGTTGACATGTTTTAACCAATCAAATATGGTCATGTCACTTCAATCTGATTGACTGAAAAGAGTTTGTACTTACCATGACTCTTCCTTTCCACAGCTATAAATAGGGGTCTCATAATTCAGAAAAGGGACCAACAATTCTAATAAGAAGCAAGAGAGAGCTCGTGGATCAAACACCGCAATTTCTCTACAAGCTACAAGTTCAAGTATTCAAACCCTCAAGTTCAAAGATGACTTAAGATCAAGACGAAAATTCAAGATCAAGCCCAAAAGCCTTTGAATCCAAGCACAAGTCAAGATCAAAACCATCAAGTTCAAGCTCATCAAATTCAAGATCAAGCTCGAGGGCCCTTGAATTTATATTTGAAAAGGTGAATCAGAGGATTCATAGAGATTGTAACACTCACTATTTGAAATCAAATAAAATGATTATTGTGATATTTTTGTCTTGATTATTTTTTTTTCGACTTGAATTTTATTGTCTACAACTATCCCTTGCAAAACATTAATGCTTTTAATCTTTTTTGCATCCCCCTACTATCGAATCGTATTCCTCATTGCATTCGTAATGTTTTTAATCTTTTTTGCATCCCCCTACTATCGAATCGTATTCCTCATTGCATTCGTAGGTCCAAAATCCCTTTGGATCTGCTGACTCTTCCTTCCTAGCTTATTCTCCCCAATACTTCTTCTCTCTACCTCGTCCTCTCTTGAAACAATACATGATACATGAAGACTTTTCACACTTCCACACTAAGGCATCTGTGTCTCTCCTCTTGACATGTTTGAATCATCTTTGTCTCACTTCTCATTTCTTGTCCTCCCCTGATGCCACAGATATTTTCATCGCTCATCCTATCTCTCCTACTTTGTCCAAATATATCCATCACAATATCCTCATTTCCAACTTTCAGCTTTTGAGCGTGAGAGCGCTTGACTGACCAACACTCTTCCTCATACAACATAGTTATCTACCGACCGCTCTGTAGAACTTGACTTTAAGTTTTTGGCACATTCTTGTCACATAAGACTCCAAATGTGAGTCTCTATTTCATCCAACTTAGCTTGTACCAATACAATGTGTGACATCATCGGTAATCTCCTCATTTCTTTAGATAATAAACCCAAGATACTTGACCTCCCTCTTTATTAACTGGCTTATGTGTCAAGCCTTACTTCCACGTTAGCCTCATGTATTACGTCACTTAATTTACACTCTAAATATTCTGTTTTGGTTCTCCTTAACCGGAGCCTTTAGACTCCAAGGTCTATCTCCAATTTACGTTATCTCCATCATAAGTCTCAACAATTAAAATCACTCATTCATCAATAACATACATCATAACACTTCTCCATGAAATCAGGGTGAACCCAATATTCTAACTCACAAGGGAGCTTAGTAATTTAATATGAAACTTCAAAGGAGATATTTGAAACTTTTTTGTTTAAGAAAAAGAGAAAAGTAAAAGGGATCCTTACACAAATAACCTACTAGATTCATTATTTCATTTTTGTCCCACAAGATATATATAAATTATAGACTAGTTATACATAATTATACACTCATTGGTTTAAAGGGTTCAATGAATGGCAATTTAGATTAATTTTTTAAACAAGAGGAAAAAATGGTTTTCCTCTTGTTGTAGCTTCTGTCATCTTTTTCTCTTCATGTTAAGGTATAGATTTGACTTTGATCATCTACGAGTACTCTTTTCGTCTCAAAATAAGTGTTGTTTTAGCTTATTGCACGTTCATTAAGAAAAATAATAAATATAGGGTATAATTTATTAAGTTAAATTTATTTATTAGATGTTTTGTGAGAACTAAGCACATATTTTTATCTTGAATTCCTAAAGTGACACTTATTCTGGGACAATATTTTTGCTAAATTGATACTTATTTTAAAATGGAGGGAGTAGTTAACATCTCGGTGCCTTTAGAATTAAAGATGATAGATGTTTCTGATTATTTTAATTAAGGAGCGCTTTGTGGCATTTGACTTCCAACAATTCTACTTGAATAATACTCCAAAAGTTATCAAGACTTTTTAATTCTTGACAGAGACTTTTTTATTCCAAACTAGATTCTACTATGAATCCAAAAGAATTACTGGAGGGCTAATAATAATAAAAAATGACAGCTCGGTGCATAAAGCTTTCGTCATATGCGGGGTCCGGAAAAGGATGGATCAGAAAGGCTACTACTAATAATGTACATAAAAACAATAAACTAATAGTTGTTGATATTTGACCATTTAAAAAGCCCTTGCATATATACAACACTTCGTACCTAAATAAAAAGGCAAATAATTGTTATTGATTTAGTATTACAAAAGAATAAAATACACATACACCTCCGTTTGAATGTTCTCTTTCAGAACCGATCAACCTCACAAAACTTTTTCTGAAAGAAACCACGCCATTTGTCATTTGTTTTTATTGTTTACGTTTTCTTAGTTACCATCTCAACTTGTTGACTGCCTCTTAATTCAAAGAAGTATGAATTAAATATGTTGCTTGTATTAATTATGTCAAGAGACAAAGTTTAAGTTTGTTTTTATGGCGTTGGGAAAGAAATTACCATTAGGAAAACGGTCATAAAATATTACCAAAACAAATCAACCCTTTAAGAGTTAAAGTAAGTGCTTCTATAAATCAGCACAGTAGTCTTGTTCTTCCTCACTATGAGGGACTAAGTTCTTTTGTGAAAATAAACTTTTCATTTATCTTCATTCTTGAATTTGTCATTTTCCTCTATTTTGAACTCTTCTATTTTTTATTCTCGCCATTTCAAATTCAACAATCTCTCACATGAATGAGGAATGGTTATTTGAAAAAGTTTGTTTGGTTTGCAAGTATGGATTAATTGCATTTGGATAAGTAGGCTTTCCTTTGAACTTTATGTATTGAATGTATATAAGATATACTCGATCAATTGATATTTGATATTTTAAAACCATCAAGTTTTGTGTATATAGACAACTACGTCATACAATTAACTTATGATCGTCCTTGGTTCTTATTGTTGTGCTAGTTTGAGCGATGAACTTACGCTACACACTTACATAGTTAATTTCTAAATGTGTCATCCTATAGATACACTATTTTATATACGCGTATCAAATTTAGAAACCATCAAAATTAATAGTTAATGTCTTATCCTTGTTACTAAATATTATTTGATCACGGGAATGAACCAAAATGAATTTTGATAATTTTGAACCTTCATCAATGACTTTGTTTGATCTCCAGTCTCCTTGAACCTGGATCTTGTGATCTCTAGTCTTATTATAAGTAGAGTTACTGCCATGATTACTTGTCCTCGATCATAGTCTCATTCTCCTCGATGATCTCTAAACTACCTCTTTGGTTAGGCCTTTTATAATTGCATATGACACATTATTGGTTGACTTAACATAGTTAATTATGATAATTTCAATAGAGAAAAGTTGTATCACGGTACTATGTCTTCGTCGCATATGACAGAATTTTATGTTATACATAATGCTCTCATTCCTTCCTATTGTCTCTTGGCTATCACATTGTATGTATATATGAGCCGATGATTTGAGTCAAAGTTAATTATCTTCCAACCAATTTTAGACCCATACAACTTATACACCGTTTATCGAAGTCTATGAATTCAGCCACCATTGTAGAAAAGGCAATGCAAGTTTTTTAGATGATTTTCAAGACACTACTCCAGCAATTATGAACATAAAACCATTTTTGGATTTAAGTAGATTTAGAATCAATTGAATTGGTGATCCAGTTTGCATCACAATATTGTGTATAATCGTGGGATAGTCACGACCCGATTTTCGAGTTATGATGGTGCCTACCGAAAACCACCAATAGGAAAGCCAAGCCTTAGCCCGGGGCGACAAGCGACGATCCAATAGGCGGGATGTTATAAGAAAGGAGATAAAGCAAAACTACTACCATCAACATGCTATGAACGTAAAGACAAAGGCAGTATACATACCGGGACAAAAAGGAAGAGGACAGTATATAACTCTAAAACCCCTTCCAAGACCTAGTGAGGACAGTACATGATCTAAGGCGTATTTATATGCCTTATGGCCAACTTTAACCCATGTTTACCTTAGTTTTAAGAGCAATAAGTATGTATTTTGTATGGTTTTGATGGAATATGTGATATTGTGCTAACAAATGTGATTAGACCCTTGTAGGTGGAATTTGCGACTATTTGGAGCATTTTTGGAATGGAAAGCGAGGCTTGGAGGAGCTACGAGCGAAGGATATTGAAGATAAGAGGCAAGCCAAGGAGTTGAACGTGAAGAATCCAACAAATTCGCAAAGAAAAGTCGAAAAAAATAAGAAAATTAGAATTTAAGTCCCAGGCGCGCCACCTAGCGTGCCGTGCCGCTTTGGACAAAAATTCTACTCAAGTGGACAGCACAAGGGAGCGCCCAAGGGCTTGCCGGGCCTCTTGGGTACACCTTTTCAGAGGAAAAAATTTGCCTAAGTCCCAGGCGCACCAAAGGGCGTGCCGGGCCTCTTTTTGGCAAATTTTTGCCCCGAGTTTTGTCTATAAATAGGGTTTTTGGGTTATTGTATCATGATTCCATCATCACTAGACTACTTTGGGTATTTTTTGGCATTGAAATTAGGTTTCATTCTTCTTCTTTTTCAGTTTTTATTTATTTTTATGGTATTGTATCACTTTATGATGTTAATAGAAGTTATGAGTGGCTAAAATCCCTCATTCTTGGGGGCTATGAACATGAATCTCTTGAGTTAAATTTTATTGGTTTTTGATGAAGTTTATCATTTATTGGTTATTCTTATATTCTTAACTTTACTATTTTAATGCTTGATCACCATTGAAATAAACCCCTTGTCTTGAGGTGAGCTCGAGAGAGAAACTAAGAGATAGAACGTGGAATATAAGAAGCGTGATCTTTACTCGAGGAAGGGATTCCAAGAGCTTGATATGCGGTTAGGACCGAGAGGTACCTAATCCGCCGCGCTTGTTCAATTACGAGAAGATAGCTTAAAGGCATTAGAATTGGTTAAATCTATTACCGCTCAATGATGTAGTTAGGTTTCCAATTTCTAGTAGAAGGTTATAGTTTGGAGACGAATATAATTGTAACATTAACCTCGTGATCAATAACCAAGATAAACGACTTAATTTTCTTAAACCAGTAACAATTATGCTCAAGAGATGACGTTCGGAGTGTATTGACCCTGGGAATTTACTTTTTATTGACTTTTAGATCGTATTTACGGAAACTGAAGTTACAGTAGCGAAGATAGTAGTTTATATTCCTCAATCATCTAATTTTTAGTAACAAATCCCTTTCCCCTTTCACAACACTAGTTTCTAATTATTGTTTGAAATCTAAAATTGATTTTTGTTGACGAAAGTGCCTTGGCTTCGATATCCATCTCTTTTAAAGGAGCCATTGTATTACTTGAACGATCATGTACACTTGCGTGTATAGCTGTGTCGCAACAGTACACGAGCCACTACTAGACATATTCAGAATATAAGACAGAAACCAAATATACACAACATATATAAAACAGTCTCGAATCCAAAAGACTATATATCAGAGATGGAGTGGGATCTGCCTCGGACGTCAGTAAGCTTTCCCTACTCCGGAATCAGTGCTGAGAAGAGAGTCACGTCATGACCGTCGGCTAGTGCCTGGATCTGCATCGAAAAAAGATATAGAAGTTCAATTTGAGTACTGGGGTAACGGGTACTCAGTAAGCATCATCAGCCGACTGAGCTCAATACACAACTCAAATACCAATAACAATACCAACAAATCCAACGAAAACTTAAACGTCCGTAAAACTCAAAAAACATGCAGTAGAAATGGTGTTTCTATGGAGTGTGTGCGCTTAAACATGAGAGAGAAGGTGAAATGTTTATATATAGCCAAGGCAGGTAGCTCTAAAGCACCCTTATGGCTGCTTAAGCGCCCAGCGCTAAAGCTTCATAAGTGGCCGCTTAAGAGCTCCACCGCTTCCACCGCTTGGCAGCTAAAGTGAAGTTTAGGGTTGCTTAAGCGCCTATGGCCACTTTAGCCATGTCCTTGTCTACTAAAACGTCTTGGACTAGCCTGCCCTGGACGCTAAAGCGTGCCTAGTGCTAAGGCGTGCCTATGGCTGCTTAAGCGCATGGCCAATGCCAAAAATGGCTAAGTCCAGGCAATTTCAACTATGTGCTAGGGATTGATCCGGAGTCTCGTGCACGCCAAAAAACTATGCTACCCAAATAATTTTGACACTCCGGACTCAATAGTGTTGTTGAAATTTCCATCAGAGGCTGTTCTGACTAAAACTGGGGCCCACGCCCCAAGGGTTGACTCGACTTAGCCAATAGTATGCCTATCAGCCAAAACAAGTCTGGGAACCTCAATACCCAAACCAAAGGTCTACCTAACCTAAAGTAGACATTTCGGATCTGATGAGTCGATCAGAAATAGAATCCAAGGTCGTTTAATAGGCGTTTAGGCCAGGAGCCATACCTGATTACCAAAAAATTCAACATAGGAAAGTGGCTCTAAAAGTCAAATGAACTGCCAGGTAACCGTACTACTAGTCCTAGTAAGTCATACACAACCTGGGGTAGTCATGGAAAGGCTTTAAACATCGTAAACACTGGGAATGACCTGGAGGGTCATTACAGTATCCTCTACTAAAAGGGACTTTCGTCCATGAAAGTCAAGAATAAGAGCATACCTGAAAACGTAAACAAGTAGGGATACTGGGCTCGCATATCATGCTCAAGCTCCCAAGTGGCCTCTTCAACCGGATGGTGACACCGCTGTACCTTAACCACTATAAAGTCCCGGGAGATCAATCGTCTGACATTTTTGTCCAGAATAGACACAGGCTCCTCTACAAATGCTAACTTCTCGTCTAACTTAACCGAATCCCACTGTAGCACATGAGACTCATACAGAATGTACTGTCAGAGCATAGAAATATGAAACATTGGGTGAATAGCTAAAAATGTTCGAGGCAAAGCTAACACATATGCTACCTCCCCAACTGTCCACAGAATCTCAAAGGGTCCAATATATTTGGGGCTAAGCTTGCCCCTCCTACCAAATCGCATCACGCCCTTCATGGGCGATACTCGTAAGAAAACCCTATCACCAACTCTAAAACTCAACGGACGATGTTTATGGTCAGCATAACTCCTCTGTCTACTCTAAGCTATCCGTAGCCTATCCTGAATCACCCTAACTCAGTCCAAAGATTCACGGAGAAAATCTGTAGAACAAGGACTGATCTCCAAAGTTTCGAACCAACCAACTAGAGACTGACACCGTCTACCATACAAAGCCTCAAATAGAGCCATCTGAATGCTGGAGTGGAAGCTATTATTATATGCGAACTCTGCTAAAGGAAAGAACTGATCCCCCTGGCCCCTAAAGTCTAACACACAAGCACGGAACATATCCTTTAATACCTAAATAGTCCGCTCTCACTGTCCGTCAGTTTGAGGATGAAATACAGTATTGAGGTCCACCTGAGTACCCAACTCCTCCTGGAAAGTCCGCTAAAAACTGAAGGTAAACTGAGACCCTCAGTCTGAGATAATAGATACTGGCACTCCATGTAGCCAAACCACCTCCTAAATATATACACGAGCTAACCTTTCAGCACTGTAGGAAACTTGAATAGGGATAAAATACACCGTCTTAGTCAACCGATCTATAACGACCCAAATACTATCAAAACCATGGGACGTACGAGGTAATCCACCAATAAAATCCATAGTGACTCGCTCCTTCTTCTATTTGAGAATGGGCTACTGCTGAAGCAAACCACCGGGTCTCCAGTGCTCGGCCTTTACTTGCTGACAATACAAGTATCGAGCCACTAACTCTGAAATATCTCATTGCATACTACTCCACCAGTAGTGCTGCCTCAGATCTTGGTATATTTTAGTTGTCCTGGGGTGAATAGAGTATCTGAAACTGTGCGCCTCGAGTAAAATCAAAGAAATCAAGTCTCTAACCCTCATAACACACACACTAGCATCATATCTCAGTACACCATCAGAACCCAAAGTAGCCCTCTGGGATTCACCTCTCATTACCCGCTCTTGAAGATCACGAAGTTTACTATCCTCAAACTGCCTTTCGGTTCAAGGCATCTGCAACTACATTCTCCTTTCCCGGATGATAGAGAATAGAGATGTCATAGTCCTTCAGCAATTCTACCCATCGACGCTACCTCGAATTAAGATCCCTTTGAGTTATAAGATGCTAAAGACTGTGGTGATTAGTACAAATCTCACAATGAACCCCGTACAAATAATGCCTCCAAATTTTGAGCGCAAACACTACTGCTGCCAACTCTAAGTCATGAATAGGGTAATTACGCTCGTGCACCTTTAGCTTCCCAACGTAAAAGCAATCATGTGACATCGCTGCATTAGAACACAACCCAATCCAACACCAGAAGCGTCATAGTAGACAGTGAAACCCTCACGCCCAATTGGAAGAGTCAACATATGAGCAGAAATAAGTCGGTCCTTGAGCATTAGGAAGCTCATCTCACAACCCTCAGACTACTAAAATGGAACCTCTTTCCTGGTCAATCTATTCATAGGAGATGCAAAGGATGAGAAACCCTCAATAAACCATATGTAATACCCTGCCAACCCAATGAAACTGTGAACCTTAGTAGATGACGTGGGCCTAGACCAACCTCGAATAGACACAATCTTTGGCAGTCTACCATGTTGCCATGTCTGGATACAACATGCCCTAAGAAAGCTACAGACTCATACCAAAACTCACACTTCGAGAACTTGGCATAAAGCCAATGATCTCTCAAAGTATGAAGCACAATCCTCAAATGCTGCTCATGATCCTCACTACTCCTCGAATAAACCAAAATATCATCGATGAACACAATCACAAAGGAGTACAAGTATGACTTGAATACACGATTCATCAAATCTATGAAGGTTGTCGGGGCATTAGTCAATCCAAAAGACATCACCAAGAACTCATAGTGGCCGTAACGAGTCCTAAAGGCTGTCTTAGGGATGTCTGCAGCCCTAACTCTTAACTGATGGTAACCAGATCTCAAATCTATTTTACAGAACACCGCTGCTCCCTAAAGCTGATCAAACAAATCATCGATATGAGACATAGGATACTTATTCTTCACTATCACCATGTTCAGCTACCTATAATCGATACACATATGCATATACCCATCTTTCTTCTTTATGAACAGAATGGGAGCACCCCACGGCGACACACTCTACCTGATAAAACCCTTCCCCAAAAGGTCCTAGAGCTGACTACTCAATTCTCTTAACTCAGCAGGAGCCATACGATATGGAGCCATAGAAATAGGTTGGGTGCCCGACTTGAGGCCAATAATAAACTCTATATCATGCTCAGGAGGAAGGCCAGGTAGATCAGTTGGATATACATCAGGAAACTTACAAACAACATGGACGGAGTCAAGTGACGGACTCATAATACTAGCATCTCGAACATAAGCAAGAATGAATCATATCTCCTCGACATTAATCTATGAGCCCGAACATAAGAAATAATCCCCATCGGTGTGCGGCTAAAAGAACCCTTCCACACCACCGGAGGTATACTAGGCATGGCTAAGGTAACGATCTTGGCAAAGTAATCCAAGACTGCATGATGAAAAGACAACCAGTCCATGCCCAGAATCACATCAAAGTCTACCATGGACAATATAATAAAATCAACCTATCTCAAACTCCCGAACAGTCACTAGACAAGATCCATATACCTGATCCACTACTAAAAAATCACCAATGGGTATAGATACAAGTAAGGGATCAGATAATAACTCAGAACATAAATCCAATCGTGGTTCATAATAAGTAGATAGCTAAGAAAATGTGGATCCGGGATCAAATAATGCAGAAGCTAACTGATGGCATATGAAAATCATACCTGTAATCACCACATCCAAAGCCTCAACCTTCGGCCTAGTCAGCATGGCATACACCTGAAGCTGGCTATCACTAGTCTGAGCTCCAACATGACCACCAGTCTGACCTCTCTACACTTCACCTTAGGAACCCTGAAGACCACCCCGATGATCCTATGTACTACCTCTGCCTGCTGGCGATATAGATCTGATGGGCTATGCCGACTGAACTGAAGGCTCAATTACCCTGCGCTGAGGACAATCATGCGCGAAGTGACTGACAACCCCACAAGTATAACATGCTCCTGGATCCCTGCTCAGCCTAGAAGATCCAGCTGATCCGATATGACCACCTCTAGTTGATGAACTGGACTGCCACGTCCCTGAGGCTGACTATCAGAACCACTATAGGCGAGCATACCCATATCAAAAATATGCAAGGATGACTGTACGGGCCTACTAGGTTGACCCTGTCATTGAAAAGACTGATGCTACTGCTGAGGGTACCTACCCTGAAATTTGTGACCTCTGAACTGCGAGCTGTTGTGACTGCCACTGTAACTACCCTGGAATTGGGGTATCTTATCGTTTCCCCCTTGGGCCTCGAGATCCATCTTCTCAATCAAATACACATGCTCAGCTATCTTAGCAAATGAATTCCCCAAAGTCACTAAACTCTGTGTTGCTCTGTGAAGTAAAAACCGCAATCCCCTGACAAAACATCTGATCCTCTCATACTCGTCAGGTAGGATAATCATAGCATGCCTAGCTAAGTCATGGAATCTAACCTCATACTCAGATACTGTAATAGACTCTTGCCTCAACCTGGAAAACTCATCTTGAAGACGCTCATGCATTCTGCAAGGCATATACTTCCCCAAGAACACCTCAGAGAACTGTGCGCAAGTAACAGGTAGAGATATAGCTTGATTGGAGTCAAGATAACCTATCCACCATCTCCTCACGACTGTATCAAACTGATAAGCAACAAAATCTACCCCACATGACTACACTAATCCCAAATTCCTCAGCTTCTCCTCGCAGCTGGATAAAAACTCATAAGCGTCCTCTCCTGGAGCAGTAGCAAATCTAGGTGGGGGTAATCTCAGAAAATGGCTCAACATCTTCTACTCCTAGACAGAAATAACTGGCTAGACTGCTACTAGTACAAGTAGAACCTCAACTCTGGGTGTCGCAGCTGCAGGCTGCGCCCCAACACCAACTCCCTGTGAGGGTGACTGTACTCCCACAACAGGAGGACCTCCAACTAATCCCAGTAACTATACCAGCGTACCTTGGAGCACTGAAGAATCAATAAATCCAGGTAAAGCCTGGGCTGCCTCTTGGCCTACCGGCTGCTGTGGCGGTAGAGCATTTAGGGCTATAATGGGATCGAGTAATGGAACCCTGGTCTAATATAGACTTGGGGCTACTGCTCGATCCTACCCCCAACCTCTGGGTCAACCTAGGTCCCTAACTGGAGCTCTCGCTGCGGGCTTAGGGTATTGCTCCCCAGCTCTCATGACACGAGTCCTAACCATCTGCAGAAAAAGTGAACCAAACAAGGATCAAAAACTAACATTGACTCTGTCACACAGACATGAATCAAGGAATGAAACTATCCCCTAAAAATGCTCCATAGTCTCCCGAAGATAGGATATATGCATCTCCGTACTGATCTGCAAAACCCTACTACACATTGGCTTATGTACTGATACTGCCCATAAAACCTAGGCTCTGATACCAAGTTATCACGACCTAATTTTTGAGTCATGATGGCGCCTACTGAAAATCACCAATTGGCAATTCAAGCCTTAGCCCGGGGTGACAAGCGATCGGCCAATAGGCAGGATCTTATAAAAAAGGAGATGAAGCAAAAATACTACCATCAACATGCTATGAATGTAATGACAAAGGAAGTATACAAACCGGGACAAAAAGAAGGAGGACAATATATAACTCTAAAACCCCTCCCAACACATGGTGAGGTCAGTACACGAGCCACTACTAGACATATCTAGCATACAAGATAGACACATGAGTACGGGTGTAACGGGTACTCAGTAGGCATCATCGGCCGACTGAGCTCAATGTAACATAAACAAGCTGAAGTACGGGGGTGCATGCTAAGTTCGGGTATAACTGATAAGCAAATATGATACTGAATAATAAATAAGTAATTACGCACTGAACACATAAACATAACCCAACTAGGCCCCAAAAGCCCATTGGGCACACGAAAGAATACAATACCCAGCCTGTCCCCCATAAATCGGTGGGACACATAAGAATAGTAAATGCATAGTCACCAGTGTCTTGAAGATGTACCAGTATCCAGTAATCATAATAACCAATATGACGCACCGGGCTTGAATCGGCACCAATGGGTAATAACAAGAGGCTAGATGCCGGAATCAAATCAGACACAGTGGGAATTCACAATAGGCCACATATATATCATATTTACCAGAATCAAACCAGAACTCAGAGAACAATAGTATCATAATCACGGTACCCAGTACCAGAATTCTTTGTGCACCACAATCCGAGGCCGGACTCAAATCGGGACACCCAATAGTCAATAACCAAAACTGTCATACTTGAATTAGTAGCCGGACTCAAACCAAAACTCATCATTACCAGTACCAAGAATAGAGCAAAATGTCACATCATAACCAATAAACGGGGAACATGTTAGTTCCAGGCCGAAGCCGAAGTATAGGTAAAGGAGCTAACCCATCATCTGCTACAAGGTAAGTCCCCGGGTCTTCCTAGGTTCATAGTCTACTATCATACAATATCTAAGTCAGTTCGGGTATCTATAGTAGCTCATGGCAAGGCGGGTCCCAATTCTAAGCCAAGTCCAGCAATCCCGATCAAGTGCAGTGCTATTAGGGACTAAAAGGCTAAACAGGCCAATATGGTATAATCAGGGTGAACCAGTCCCATCACAAGCCTAATAGGTCATACTAGGGCTTAACTAAGCCCAAATATGTCAAAGTTCTGACAAGTCGAAAAAAAGGGTAACGGAGCCCACTATCGGGTCTCGAAAACTAAGTCTAGTTATACTTGTCTAAGTCTGGGCTAAGTTTGTTTAATCCTGGACTAAGGTCAAATAATAACATTCCCCAACAAACAACAACAACATCAATGCTATCCGACCCCAAATAGGTCATTTGTGGTGTATCACAAGGATAATGGGCCTGGAATATGTTCGAATAGCCCTATTCGTCCAAGAAAGCCTAAATCATAGCAAACCACCACCTATCCTATAGTACCATCCCACAACACCAGTACAATATCATACATATATCACACATAAGCCTAATTTAATTGTAAAGGAAACCTAGCCTACCTGGACGCCACCGTAAGCCTACTAAAAAACCCACTAAGCTGGAGCCTTCCCCTCCCGAGAGGCCTCCAATTGCTGCCACACTATCAAAATAATAAACTACATTTCAAAACATGACTATTGATACCCATATGTCACTAGGTCAAAAAATGACCGGATAACTCACATGGGGCCTGCTTGCGAAACCTGCAAAACCGAAACCATCACAACATCCCAAATCTCACTGTGATCATTAGTCACAGTATCTATCATATCATCTGAGCTCAATACACATCTCAAATACCAATAACAATGCCACAACAAATCCATTGGAAATGTAAACGGTCGTAAAACTGGGAAAACGTATAGTAGAAATGTCGAGAACGAAGCCACAAAATTAAATATGTAACTGTCCAAGCTTGGACCTTGCTAAACAAGCTTATATAAGAGATTGAAGCTCTGAAAATGGTGTTTCTATGGAGTTTGTGCATTTAAACATGAGAGAGAAGGTGAAATGTTTATATATAGCCAAGGCAGGTGGTGCTAAAGCATCCTTATAGCCGCTTAAGTGCCTAGAGCTAAAGCTCCATAAGTGGCCTCTTAAGCGCTCTACCGCTCCCACCGCTTGGCCACTAAAGCAGAGCCAAGGGTCCCTTAAGCGCCTATGGACGCTTTAGCCATGCCCTTGGCCATTAAAGCGCCTTGGCCTAGCCTGCTTTGGCTACTAAAGTACGCCTAGGTCCTCTTAAGCTCCTAGCTCTAAGGCGTGCCTATGGATGCTTAAGCGCATGGCCAATGCCAAAAATGGCTAAGTCAGGACAATTTCGACTATGTGTTCGGGATCGATCTGGAGTACCGTGATGCAGACGAACTATGATACCTAACTAATTTCGATGCCCCGAACTCAATAGAGTTGTCAAATTTTCCATCAGAGGTTGTTCTGACTAAAACTGGGGCCCACACCCTAAGGGCTGACTCAACTTAGCCAATAGTTGGCCTATCACCCAAAATAAGGCTGGGAACCTCAAGACCCAAACCAAAGGTCTGCCTAACCTAATGTTGGAATTCCAGAATAGATGTTACAGTCAGAAATGGCATTTGAGGCTGTTTAACAGGGGTTTAGGCCCGGGAGCCATACATGACTACCAAACATAGGAAAGTGACTCTAAAAGTCAAACGAACTACCAGGTAACCGTACTACCAGTCCCAGCAAGTCATACATGACCTAGGACAGTTCTGGAAAGGGTCTAAATATCGTAAACACACGTAAACACTGGGAAAGACCTGGAGGGTCATTACAGTTAATGTAATTCAAAGAAAAGTTTTGAGTATGTATTAAATACCCCAAAATTCATTTCATTTCCATTTAATGATTTTGGTTAGGATTACTAGTGTATCCACTCAGTTTAGTGATAGAACATGCTATATCAGGTTGTGTACAATTCATGTTGTACATCTAACTTTCCAACACTCTAGCATAGTCCATTTGAGACTAATTACTTTCACCTTTGTTGGTGGTTTTGCAATTTTCAGATCCAAAGTACGTGCACCTCTCAAATAATATTTGAAATAATGAGTTGAGACAATTCTAGACCTTAAGGAGTCTTGTAGATCTTAACTCCCAAAATTAGATCCACAATCCCTAGGTCTTTCATATCAAAATTACTAAAAGATATACACTTAGTAGCATTTATGCTATCATTATCGTTACTCATATCATCCACATATAAATAAACAATAACTAGATGATTTTGAGTATTTTTAATATAAACATATTTGTCACATTCACTAATCTTGAAATCATTCGGCAACATTGTATCGTCAAATTTTGCATGTCATTGTTTGGGTGTTTGTTTTAGTTCTTAATATACTTAACAAGTCAACACACCTTCTTTCTTTTCACGCAACTGCAAATTCTTTGGATTTTTTGATATAGATTTCGTCCTTCGAATCTTCATTTAAGAAGTATATTTTCACATTCATTTGATGGATTTCGAGGTCATACATTCAGCTAATGCTATTAACATCCGAATAGATATAATTTCATTACCGGTGAATAAGTGACAAATAGTGCATATTTATCCTTTTCTTAATCAAACCTATATTTATTGAATTTAAAAAAAAATACTAAAACTTATTTTTTAATTTCAAAAAACATCACGTGACTTTAAAAAATTAGGAGACCCATTTGTCCATGAAACATTTTCACTTATGAATTTTTTACTATATTTGAAAATCAATGTTTTCTATGAAAATTCAAATACACCTCATATTTTCACTTTTGCACTCTTTTTAACAAAATATTCTAATTTTTTATTTTCATAAAATAACCTCATTTAAATCATATTTCATGTTTAAGTCATATTTATATTTTTCTAAAAAAACACATTTAGATTCTAAATATTTATTGCAAAAACTACGGCCAAACACAACTCAAATTCAACTTTGAAAATTACAAATAAAGTGAATAGTTCTTTTATTCTCATTATGCCTGCTAAATCACTCATCTTTTTACCCCTCCAAATTTGAACCAAATCTGGCCCAACTAAAAAAAATTAATCCTTTTATTCACATCTGAACCAATCTAATTTTATAAATGAATACAAGAAGAATATTAGATTTTTTTATTTGGGTCAGGTCTGTAGAGGTTAAAAAAAATGTACGGGATAATTTTTAAACTCATGTGACATTTTTAGAATTGGCTAGATCTAAGTAGTTATATAGAAAGATATAAGCCAAGTATATATTTTAAGGGAGTTACCTTGAAACCTCCAACCGCCGGCATCAAGTATAACACAGATGGTGCTAGCAGTGGTAATCCAAGTAGGAGCTCATATGACTTTTTTTTTGAGGAATTCATAGGGTGGCCTAATATATGCACATGTTGAGGAATTTTTTAGTCATGAGACAGGATTTGGAGTTGTTGTAGTTCTAGGGAGCTTAATAAAATTGAAGCCGGCAGAAGAAGACCCTAGAAATAGCTAGAGATAATATATAAATTGGACCTTCGAGAGATTCTTTGATGTTTCCTATCATGACCCAGAAATCAAGGTCATGAAGGCACCTACCCGGGCCTAGTCTTGGTAGGTAAACCGAAATCCACAACAGATAAGGAATACAAAAAAGGAAAGAAAAGAAGTAAATACGAGACTTTTAGAATGAAGTCAGGCCATAATCATAAATCTGAAATATCTAAAAGAAATACACCGAATTCTAAGACCTGGTATCATAAGTATAAAGAGCATCTAATAAAATATTGAAAAATCTAAATAATACATCAGTGCCTTCGAAAAGCAAGTAAAGTCATAATAGATAGATGGAGGCTGGAATAAGGCTCCGGATGGGGAGCTCACCAAATCTCCAAATCAACTCTCTCTACACGAATCAGCCACCACGGGTCACACTCGTACTGGGATCTGAATAAAAAAGGCACAGAAGAAGGAGTGAGTACAGTCCACTTGTACCCAGTAGGTATCATAGGCCGACTGAGTAAAGCAAAAAACTAAATAAGTAAATGATACTATGAGGACGCTTCCACCTGCGTACAAAAAAATTTCCAAACAATAGCTCACACCATGTCTCCTAACAATTCTACAAATATAATGATTGTATAAGAATAACTAAACATGAATATACAAAAAGAACTAAACACACGACAACTAACACGTAAGTAGGATATAAATGATGCAATGCAATGGAATGATGATGTTTTGATAATGATATAAGCCATTCCATTAGCTCGTATACACCTTTCGAGCTAAAGCTTTCTGGACAGGACCCATAGGGGGTTTGCAATCCATATACTTTCACAATCTCAATCAATCTTGCCGGCAAAGACCTTGGGCAAGGATCGTACAAAGTATCTCAATCAACCTTGCTGCAAAGACCTCGATCAAGGGTTTTATAAAATATTTCCTTTCTTTTAAAATCAAAGTTTATCAGTAGTACTAATCTCATGAAATGAGGATGTAATGCTCACAATCAAACCAGTATGAAGATAATAGTCAATTCAATAATGGTGTAATTAAGTTCAAAAATCAACTCAATAAGTCAATAATTCATGATATAGGCCCTCACATGGCACCGCTGGAATAAATAGTCATGTAAGACATCAATAATATCAATCCAAGCCCCTCTCTCGGGGATCACTATAATGATAAAGGCATATAATATTCAAATAAGGCCTATAATGTCAATCTAAGCCCTCCGCTAGGGTATCACGATAATAATAAGGTAATTAAATACACACATAAGGCCTATAATATCAAGTCAAGCCCCCACACATCACAATAATAATAATAATCTCTCAAGTCAACAATAATATTCACATAATCCCCCACACGGGCAACACGATAATAATAATAGATCTCAAAATATGAATCTCACGACTAAATCCACAACTCATAGCATGTTTTATGTGAATGGTTAACTACCCAGCCCAGTATGAAAAAAGTTAAGCCATAATCTGCACTGAAACTCTAGTTTGGACCCTTTAACACTGAGCCTTTCCTTCATGAGTGGTCTTGGAAGGGACAAAATCTATCAAAAATATAATCTACACATCAAAAAGAGTCCAACAATGCCCATATTGGCTATATTTATTCTGCATCCAAAAAATAGTTTGAAAATTGGTTCGTAATCAAAAAGGTTAATTTGGAATGTTATTTAAGAATAAAGTTTCCCATATCAAGAAGAGTGTAAATCTAAAAATCTAACTGAAAACGAGTTGAAATCGGACTTAAATTAAAGAAAAACCAATTTTATAGTTTACCGAGTGAAAACCCTAAAATCCAAGATTGAAATCATGATTTTAAAGCTATTTTGAAGATAAAATACATGGGAAATGATAGAAATATGAATTAGGAACTCACCCACACAAATTTGATGACAAT
This sequence comes from Capsicum rhomboideum, assembly GCA_031232105.1. Lineage (NCBI taxonomy): Eukaryota > Viridiplantae > Streptophyta > Magnoliopsida > Solanales > Solanaceae > Capsicum > Capsicum rhomboideum. The sequence goes on along the minus strand of CP124712.1, from coordinate 31,817,643 downwards.
CTCCTTTGAAATCACCACAACCCGAGGTCTCAAAGATGAAAAATAGAGAAAAATTGAGAAAATGGGGGAAATATATTGTTCTGATGAACAATACCTTGCGAACGCAGTCAACCCTTCATGTTCGAGAGAGTCAAAATTTATGGGGACTTAATTGTCCTTCGTATTTGTGGTCAACCCTCTGCGTTTGCATTGGCAAAGGTCCAGTTACAATCACGATGCAGACGACCCAACCCGATCCCAGATTTACTCTTCACGAGTGCGACCACTACCCCGCGTTTGTGATGAAAGGCTTTTGGGTACTCTTTGCGAATACGATCCCACCATCATGTTTTCGATGAACGACATTTTCCTTCTCCTTATTTGTGATCAGGGGCCCGCATTCACGAAGAAGGACTTTGTTGGCACCAGATAGCAGAAATAATCTGAATATTCTACTAGGCTAATTTTGACATTTTGGACTTAATGGAACCTTCAGATTTACGAAAAGAGATTGTTTACAACAAATTAGCCCCTAGGACCCCTTTTAAGTTATTTTAACTAGTTTTTGTCCAAATGCTCAAAATGCAATATAAAGGCACGAGATTCAAATTAACTATGCTACTAAACGAAAATTGACATTCTGGATCTAATGAAACTGACCAAATCACCATTCGATGCTTGGATCACAAAATATTGACCGAAGTCAAACTAACTACCTTTAAAGCCTCTACAGACCTTAAATTCACTCAAATCACTCTAGAATGTTCCGGAGACCGTGCCAACCAATCCCACAACTCATAAATAGAATATAGCAACTATGGAAAAGAGAGAAATGGTCAAAATACGGCAAAAGCTAAAAATCACTACTACGGTTGTTACATTATTCACCACAAAAACACAAGTTCGTCCTCAAACTAAAAAGCATATAAATTACCTGAAGCGGTAAAAAGTTGGGATTATCTACGCCTCATATCGGACTCAACCTCCTACATAGACTCCTCAATTGGGCGATGTCTCCACTGGGCCTTCACTGAATCAATATGCTTAGACTTCAACTTCCTAGTTTGCCTATCTAGAATGGCAATGGGCTCCTCCCCAAATGACAAGTCATGGTCTAATAAAATAGAATCGCACCGAATCACATGTGAATCATCTAGACGGTATCTCTTCAGCATAGAAACATGGAATATAAGTTGGATTGCTGAAAATGTGGAGGCAAAACTAGCCTATACACCACATTTCCATACTTCTCAAGAATTTCAAAAGGGCCAATAAACCACGGACTAGGCTTCTCTTTCTTCCTAAATCTCATCACACCCTTCATGGGTAAAACCTTCAAAAAAACCTGCTCTCCAATCATGAATGCAACATCAGAATTGATGGTCGACATAACTCTTCTGCGTACTCCGGTAGACACTAGCCTTTGTAGGATCAGTCTCACTCGATCCATCGAATCTCTCAACAAATCGATGCCAAAAGGTCTCACCTCAAATGAATCAAACCATCCTTTGGGGGATCTATATCTCCACATATATAAAGCCTCAAAAGGCTCCATCTGAATGCTAGAATGGTAACTGTTGTTGTAAGAAAACTCTACTAAGGGCAATACTAGTCCCAATGACCACTAAAATCAATAACACACACTCGAAGCATGTCCTCTAAAACCTAAATGGTCCTCTTAGACTATCCATTTGTCTGAAGATGAAAAGTTGTGCTCAAATCAAGTTGAGTACTCAACTCAAGCTGCGTAGAGCTCCAATAATTTAAGGTAAACTGAGTACCTCTATCAGAAACAATGGAGATGGGTACACTATATGTCACACCTCAAATTCATACGGGGTGGACTGGCACCCAGAGCCGTTAAGGCCTGAGAGAACCAATCTTCATTCATATACACTCATATGCATATCACTCAACGAACATCACTATCACATATAGATACAAGATGCTAATGGCGAAAGTCATGGAAAACATATGATATATATACATGAAACTTGGTTGTTAGGGCCATCACGTCAAAAGCATACGTTCTTTACATTTTCGTTATTTGTCCCACAACATCTACAAAGCCTCTACAGATACATAGCCATAACCAACCTAAAGTTGGGACAAGTCCCCACTTTATTCAACATTTACGTATTACCAAAACAAGTGTACACATGTGACTCGAAAAGCCCCGAACCAACTGGAGCTCACCAATATTCCATAGATGACCTGCAGCCTACTGTGGAGGTCTACTAGCATTTGTGCCTGCAGCAAGTAAGGTAAGTCCCCCTAAGGGACGTCAGTACGAAGAATGTACTGAGTATGTAAGGCCATAAGTAACTGCATAAGACATAAGAACTTCAATGAGATCAAGTACAAGTGGGTGGACGATATAGATTAACCACCGTAATATATATGTGTGGAGTCGTGTATATTGCATTCATATCTTTCATTTTCGTTCATATCACTATCACAATCATTCATAAAATATTGGTCATGCAATATCATTCATATAATCATTCGGGATAGCCTCTAGCTAGGCTTCCGCCCCGTTGAGTTGCCACTCGTTCGGGATTGCCTCTAGATAGGCTTACGCCCCTTCGAGTTTCCACCCGTTCCCAATAATCCTTTGGGATCACCTCTAGCTAGGCTTACGCCCCTTCGAGTTGCCACCCGTACTCAATATTCATTCGGGATTGCCCCTAGCTAGGCTTTTGCCTTTTTGGGTTGCCACCCGTACTCAAGTATGCATTACTTCAATTCTTTTGTTATAAGAGTGATACGTTAGTGGTTGTAACATTATGGAGATTTGGAAAACTATTCAATGAGTAAAATACATGTGAATAACATCTGCTAGCCAACCTGAAATGAGATACTTTGAAACATTTTGAAAGGGAACAAGTGCAATGACAATGTGAACAATAGGTTCTGCAGAATGATATGGAAAAGAATAACCTTACATACCTTTTCTTCCAAATATGAAAACACAACCCTATCTGTGAATATAACAATCTATCTCCTTCCTTACGTGTTACTCTATAACACAAGTACATAACGGAGCTCACGTTAACAACTAACTACATTACAAGTGCATAAACGATAATGAGCTACGTGACTGCTCTATGGTGTCATTTCATCCTTCTACAATACAACTCATTGCATTACCGTACCAACAACACCACAATATTCTGCACATTGACCAAGACATCATAAACCAATAGCATTTCACACCAAGTTTATACTTTACACTTCCTCATTAACACCACGTCATAATTACTCCATCAAGTCATCTCAATACCTTTCACAATAACACATTAACAATAATCCATAATTGATATAATCCAACATGCCTCCGAACGACCCCTTAAAGCCATTCAAAAGGTACCATAAGTTGATAATTGCATCCAAGAAGGGTATAGGGGCCTTGGGGGGTCAAAGAAAGACAAAAACATGCAAAATGAAATTCTAGACTGGGTGAGCCACCTGCGCCCGCAGGTGGATGAGGTACGGCTGCAGGTTCCCCTCTGTCCTTGTCTAGAATGACCTGCATTGGCATCTGCGCCCGCAGGTGCTCCAAACGCGAAGGCGGGTACCCGTTTCAGCCTCTAGGGGTCATTTTAGGGTCCTTTTTTTTAATAAATGGTCCAAGGCCATAATTAATATCATACTTTCATATTTTAGGTCACTTGGATGCCAACTAACAATCATGGTTTCACAACACACATGAACATCACCAAAACTACATTTTCCTTTCAATACGTCACCAATTCCATGCATAATTTTGCAACAACAATTCCAAAAGTTATACACAAAAAGAAAGAAAGTTAAGGACATAAACACATCTTACATGTTGATATTTAATCCATCAAATTCACTTCCTTCAAGACCACAAGTCCACTTTCAAGTTTAGAAGGAAAAACCCTTCACCGATTAAGCAAAAGTAGATTGTTTTACACATAGTGAACTGTACAACACTTTGCCAACATAAGCAAAATTATTTATACACCATATTAAGCATATAATATACTAAACCATAAGAATAAAAACTTACCAAAGCTTTCAAAAGGGTGATCTTGTCCAAAGAGAATAGTTGCTTAGGGTTTGGGAGAGAAATGAAATATCTTGAGAAAAGTTTAGATTTGGCATGTGTATTGTTATGAATAAAAATCTGATTTTTTTTTGCTTTATATAGTCCTTGTAGTCATCCTTAGCCATCATTAAATGTGTGTTTACTTGGTCAACATGAAGAATGGGTCATTTCCATTTTGGGCCATGTCTTTCTTGTAAATTTTGGGCCTCAAATTGAGCCCATGAGCACATGTTAATTCAGCCCAACCAATTTAATATGTATTACCCCAACAATCTCATGTTTAAAGAATTCCATAAATGTTAAGACAATCAATTAGGGTCAGAAATGTACGGGGTGTTACATTCTTCCCCCCTTAGAAAAATTCATCCTCGAATATTAGTGACATTATCCAATGTAAACAATTTCAAGTCTAGGATCATTCTTCATGTCATCATATATATATACATAATGCGTATAGATATTTACTTGTTATTGCTCCAATTCTGCATTGTGCACTTATTCTTCCGTTTGAAATAGATGCGGGTACTTAGACTTCATCATGTCCTCGGCTTCCCATGTGATTTCTTCTACTTGTTGATTTCTCCAAAGCACTTTTACGGAAGCTACTTCTTTATTCCTTAACCTCTTTACTTGTCGATCTAGAATAGTAATAGGTACTTCCTCATAAGTGATATCTTCCGTTACTTGCACATCTTCAATAGGAGTAATACGCAATGGATCTCATATGCACTTTCGAAGCATTGAAACATGAAATACTGGATGAACTGTGGAGAGTTCTTAGGGTAGTTCCAATTCATACGCAACTTGACCGAATCTACGGGTAATCTTATGTGGCCCTATATAACATGGACTCAACTTTCCTTTCTTTTCAAATATCATTACCCCTTTCATTGGTGACACTTTTAAGAATACCCAATCACCTATGGCAAATTCGAGCCCTCTTCTTCTAACATCAGCATATGACTTGTGTCGACTTTGGGCCATTTGCAGCCATTGTTGTATCACCTTAACTTTCTCCATAGCTTGATGAACAATATCTGGCCCAAGTAAAGAAGTTTCACCCACTTCAAACCATCCAATTGGTGATCTACACTTTCTTCTGTATAAAGCTTCATAAGGTGCCATTTTGATACTTGAATGATAGCTACTATTGTAGGCAAATTCAATAAGAGGTAGATGATCATCCCAACTACCTTTAAAGTCTAATGTGCAAGCTCGTAGCATATCTTCAAGTGTTTGGATAGTACGTTCTTCTTGTCCATCTGTCTAAGGATGAAAAGTCGTACTCAAATTCACTTGGGTTCCCAAACTCCTCTAAAAAGATATCCAAAAATGTGCAGTAAATTGAGCTCCCCTGTATGATATAATAGAGAGTGGAATCCCATGTAATCGCACTATCTCTTTAACATACAACCTTGCATAATCTTCAGTTGTATAAGTGGTCTTGACTGGTAGGAAATGCGCTGACTTGGTAAGCCTGTCAACTATTACCCATATGGAATCAAACTTCCGCAGTGTATGAGGCAAACTTGTGATAAATTCCATGTTAATCATGTCCCACTTCCAGACTGGAAGATTGATACATTACATATAACCTCCTGGTTTCTGATGCTCTACTTTTACTTTCTGACAATTCGGACATTGAGCTACAAATTCTGCAGTGTTCTTCTTCATGTTACCCCACCAATACATTTCTTTCAAATCATGATACATTTTGGTAGCTCCCGGATGAATAGAATACCGTGAATGATTTGCCTCTGTCATAATCTATTTCCTTAGCTCATCTACATCTGGTGCACACAACCTGCCTTGGCACTGAAGTACTCTCTCTTGCGTAAGATAAAAGGCCTTTGTCAGACCCTGTTGTACATTCTCCTTCAGCTTCAATAAAATAGAATTCGCATATTGCTTTTCTTTCACCTCAGCTATTAATGAAGATTCTGCCGCATTTTGCACAATAACCCCTTCATCTGGAGATTCAAGAAGACGAACTCCCAAGCTGGCTAGTTGATGTAGATCCTTAGTTATATCTTGCTTTTCCATCAACTGACCATTAGTGCTTCCTATTGCTTTGTGACTTAATGCATCGGCTACCACATTTGCTTTTCCTGGATGATATAAAATATCAATATCATAGTCTTTTAATAGTTCAAGCCACCTCCGCTACCTCAGATTTAAGTCCTTCTGCTTGAAGATATATTGCAAACTTTTTGATCAGTATATATGTCAACATGAACCCCATACAAATAATGGCGCCATATCTTTAAGGCAAATACCACAGCTGCTAGCTCAAGATCATGTGTGGGATAATTCCTCTCATGTGGTCGCAACTGTCATGAGGCATACGCTATCACATTACCGTGCTGCATCAATACACATCCTAATCCAACTCCTAAAGTATCACAATATACTGCATACCCTTTTGTGCCTTTCGAAAGTATTAATACGGGTGTAGAAGTCAATTTATCTTTCAGCTCTTGGAAACTTTTCTCACATGCATCATTCCACTGAAACTTGATTGCCTTGTGTGTTAGCTTTGTTAAAGGTGCCGCAATGGAAGAAAACCCTTCAACAAACCTTCTATAATAACCAACCAATCCAAGAAAACTACGAATCTCTGTAGGCGTCGTAGGTCTTGGCCAATTCTTCATAGCTTCAATCTTTTGTGCATCAACCCTTATTCCTTAATCTGACACAATGTGACCCAAGAATGTTATGGATTTTAACCAATATTCACATTTAGAGAACTTTGCATATATCTTATGATTACGAAGAATCCGTAACACTTGCCATAAGTGATTAGCATGGTCCTCTTGTGATCTTGAATAAACCAGAATATCATCTATAAAGACGGTCACGAATACATCTAAGAATGGCTTAAACACCCTATTCATCAAATCCATGAAAACAGCTGGTGCATTTGTTAGTCCAAATGACATAACTAAAAATTCATAGTGACCATACCGTGTTTGAAAAGCTGTCTTGGGTATATCCTTTTCTCTAACCCTTACTTGATGGTTACCCGATCTCAAGTCAATCTTTGAAAAATATTTGGCACCCTGTAACTGATCAAACAAATCATCAATTCTGGGGAGGGGATATTTGTTCTTGATCGTTACCTTATTCAATTGCCGATAGTCAATACACATTCTCAACATGCCATCTTTCTTCCGTACAAATAACACTGGTGCACCCCACGGGGACATACTAGGCCTTATGAATCCCTTGTCTAGCAAGTCTTTTAATTGCTCCTTCAATTCTCGCAATTCTGCTGGAGCCATTCAATACGGAGGAATAGAGATAGGCTGAGTGCCTGGAATCACATCAATACCAAACTCCACTTCCCATTCTGGAGGTAAAACTGGAAGATCTTCAGGAAATACATCAAGGAATTCATTTACTACTGGAACCGATTGAAGAGTTGGTGGTTCCACATCAGTATCTTTCACTCTTACTAAGTTACATATGTACCCCTTGGATATCATTTTCCTTTCCTTAAGGTAGAAAATAAATTTACCTCTCGGTGCTCTAACATTACCCCTCCATTCAAGGACGGTCTTTTGTGGGAAATGGAAATGTAACTTCTTAGCCTGGTAATCTACCGTGGCATAACAAGAAGCCAACCAATCCATACCCATTATAACATCAACATCCACCATTTCCAATTCAATAATATCAGTCAACGTATCATGATCACACACAGTTACTACACAATTACGATATACTCTTTTTGCAACAATGGATTCACCAACTGGTGTAGATACTTCAATTAGTTTAACTAATAATTCTGGTGTTCTTTCAAATTTTACAACAATCAATGGAGTAACATATGATAGGGTAGAGTCCGAATCAATCAATGCATATACATTATGTGAAAATATGGATAATGTACCTGGGCTCCACTGGAACTAGCTGCTCCTCTAGCACCTCCACCCACCCTGTAGGCTGTACTCCTCTACCTAGGAAAGGAACCGATGATGATGATGCAACTGTTGATCCCGTAGGTCGTGCTATACCACCCATGCCCCTTTGTGGGCACTCTCTCACCATGTGACATGGCACGCCACAAAAGTAGCAAACATTCATTCCAACCCGGCATTCACCTAAATGAGACTTCCCACAGTGCTGACACGGCTGGCGAGAAAATCCTGCTGTCTGTGAACCTTGAACCACACCGCTTCGCCCAATATAACTGCCTCTAGACCCTCGGAACTGAGATTGAGTGTCTGCTGTGGAATAAGAAAATGATGGTCTAGGCGGTCTATTAAAATATCGAGGCCTAAACTCTCCTTGGGATGCCATGACCTGTCCCGTAGATCTAGGCCTCTTCGACGGCCCTCCTTCAAATTTTTGTGTCCTTCTCCATTGCCTCTGATCCTCTATTTTCTGTGCAAAAGCCTGTATTCTAGCTATATCCATATCTCTGTTCAAAGTAGTAATGGTACAATCCCTCACCAAGTATGACTCCAATCTGTCCACATATCGATGGACTCTGTCTTTCATTGTGGCTACTACATTCGGAGCATATCGAGCCAAAGAGTTAAATCGAAGACTGTACTCTCTGACACTCATATTCCCTTGACGAAGATTTAGAAACTGGTCTGCACGTGCCTCCCGTATCTCATATGGAAGGTAATGATCAAGGAATGCCATTTTGAATTCCTCCCAACTAGCTGGAAGTGCACCGATACCCCTAGATTATTTCCAATCTTCGTACCATAATATAGCCTCTCCTTTGAATCTATATGCTGCAAGCTCCATTGTTTCTACACCAGTCACATGCGTAACATCTAGAGCCCTTTGAATTTGGTCCACGAAGTCTTGTGGGTCTGCATTCGGATCTGACCCAGTGAATGTGGGAGGATCTAATTTCAAAAAATCATGTGTCTGCCGACTAGCTACTCTAGCCGCGCCATCCTCATTTGTCATTGGACCAACTTATCCTTGAGTTTGTGCAGCAACTATACGGGTCAATATTTGCACCGCATTTCTTAGATCCTGCTCAGTAGCATTAACAGGTGATTCGACAGGTTCTTCTCTCCTTCTCGGCTCTTCTGGAGCTGGAAAAGTAGAAGAAGCCCGCCATGCAAACTCAGCATTAGAACCACCTTGACTATCTTGGTCAGGTGGTGATTTACTCGTTCTTTCTCCGGCAATCATATCTACCTTCTTACCTTTGCCCCTACCTCGTCTTGTAATCGGCATTTTTTTTTTCTATAACAAAGAAAACCAATTTCAATGGTTAGATATAATTCCACCTAACACATTGGCTCTATTGCACAATCTAGAAATGAAGAAAAGAAAGAACTCCTAAATGTCCCATAGCCTCTAACTTATAAATGTGGTGCACAACACATCCATAAGCAAGACTCTACTCAGACACGGCTTTGTAGACACCCTTAAGACGACCTGCTCTGATACCACTTTTGTCATGCCCCAAATTCCAATGGGGCGGACTGGCAACCGAAGCCGTTAAGGCCTGAGAGAACCAATCTTCATTCATATACACTCATATGCATGTCACTCAACGAACATCACTATTACGTATAGATACAAGATGCTAATGGCGGAAGTCATGGAAAACATATGATATATATACATTAAACTTGGCCGTTAGGGCCACCACGTCAAAAGCATACGTTCTTTACATTTCCTTCGTTTGTCCCACAACATCTACAAAGCCTCTACATATACATCGACATAACCAACCTAAAGTCGGGACAAATCCCCACTTTATACAACATTTACATATTACCCAAACAAGTGTACACATGTGACTCAAAAAGCCCCGAACCAACTGGAGCTCACCAATATTCCATAGATGACCCGCAGCCTACTGTGGAGGTCTACTAGCACCTGTGCCTGCAGCAAGTAAGGTAAGTCCCCCTAATGGACGTCAGTACAAAGAATGTACTGAGTATGTAAGGCCATAAGTAACTGCATAAGACATAAGAACTTCAATGAGATCAAGTACAAGTGGGTGGACGATATAGATTAACCACCGTAATATACATGTGTGGGGTCGTGTATATTGCATTCATTTCTTTCATTTTCATTCATATCACTATCACAATCATTCATAAAATATTGTTCATGCAATATCATTCATATAATCATTCGGGATCCCCTCTAGCTAGGTTTCCGCCCCTTTGAGTTGCCACCCATTCGGGATTGCCTCTAGCTAGGCTTACGCCCCTTCGAGTTGCCACCCATTCCCAATAATCCTTCGGGATCGCCTCTAGCTAAGCTTACGCCCCTTCGTGTTTCCACCCATACTCAATATTTATTCGAGATTGCCCCTAGCTAGGCTTTTGCCACTCGTACTCAACAAGTATGCATTACTTCAATTCCTTTGTTATAAGAGTGATACGTTAGTGGTTGTAACATTATGGAGCTTTGGAACACTAGTCAATGAGTAAGAGACACGTGAATAACATCTGCTAGCCAACTTGAAATGAGATTCCTTAAAACATTTCGAAATGGAACAAGTGCAATGACAATGTGAACAATAGGTTCTGCAGAAGGATATGGAAAAGAATAACCTTACATACCTTCTCTTCCAAATATGAACACACAACCCTATATGTGAATACAATGATCCAGCTCCTTCCTTACGTGTTACTCTACAACACAAGTACATAATGGAGCTCACGTTAACAACTAACTACATTACAAGTGCATAAACGATAATGAGCTACGTGACTGCTATATAGCGTCATTTCATCCTTCTACACCAACAACACCACAACATTCCACACATTGACCAAGACATCATAAACCAATAGCATTTCACACCAAGTTTATACTTTACACTTCGTCATGAACACCATGTCACAATTCCTCCATCAAGTCATCTTAATACCTTTCACAATAACACATTAACAATAATCCATAATTGATATAATCTAACATGCCTCCAAACGACCCCTTAAAGCCATTCAAAAGGTACCATAAGTTGATAATTGCATCCAAGAAGGGTATAGGGGCCTTGGGGGGTCAAAGAAAGACAAAAACATGCAAAATGAAATTCTTGACTGGGTGAGCCACCTGCGCCCGCAGGTGGATGAGGTACGGCCGCAAGTGCCCCTCTGGCCTTGTCCAGAGCCACTTGCGCCCGCAGGTGCTCCAGACGCGAGTGCGGGTGCCCGTTTCAGCCTCCAGGGGTCATTTTAGGGTCCTTTTTTGTAATAAATGGCCCAAGGCCATAATTAAGCTTCTCCTTTCGTATTTTAGGTCACTTGGATGCCAACGAACAATCATGGTTTCACAACACACATGAACATTACCAAAACTACATTTTTCTTTCAATACGTTACCAATTCCATGCACAATTTTGCAACAACAATTCCAAATGTGATACACAAAGAGAAAGCAAGTTAAGGACATAACCAAATCTTACATGTTGATATTTAATCCATCAAATTCACTTCCTTTAAGATCACAAGTCCACTTTCAAATTTAGAAGGCAAAAACCCTTCACCGATTATGCAAAAGTAGACTGTTTTACACATAGTGAACTGTCCAACACTTTGCCAACATAACCAACATGATTTATGCACCATATTAAGCATATAATATACTAAACCATAAGAATAAACACTTACCAAAGCTTGCAAAAGGGTGATCTTGTCCAAAGAGAATAGTTGCTTAGGGTTTGGGAGAGAAATGAAATATCTTGAGAAAAGTCTAGATTTGGCATGTGTATTGTTATGAATAAAAATCTGATTTTTTTTTTGCTTTATATAGTCCTTGTAGTCATCCTTAGCCAACATTAAATGTGTGTTTACATGGTCAACATGAAGAATGGGTCATTTCCATTTTGGGCCATGTCTTTCTTGTAAATTTTGGGCCTCAAATTGAGCCCATGAGCACATGTTAATTCAGCCCAACCAATTTAATATGTAATGCCCCAACAATCTCATGTTTAAAGAATTCCATAAATGTTAAGAAAATCAATTAGGGTCGGAAATGTATGGTGTGTTACACTATACAATCGAACAACCTCTCTAATGTAGATCTTGGCCAACTTCTCCACATTATAATTTGCCCTCACATGTACAAAATGTGTTGATTTGGTCAATCTATCCCCAATCACCCAAATAGAATCAAAACTTCCCCAAAGTTGGGGGTAGGCCAACTACAAAATCCGTGGTGATCCGCTCCCACTTCCACTCGGGAATGGGCATCCTCTGCATCATACCACTTGGTCATTGATACTCATACTTCATTTGATGGCAATTCAAACACTTGTCCACGAACTCCACAATGTCTTTCTTCATACTACCCCACAAATAGTGTTGTTTTAAGTCATAGTAAATCTTAGCCATCTTGGATGGATAGAATACCTCAAATAATGAGCCTTCTCCAAGATTATTCTAATCCAACCACCAACTTTCGGCACACAAATGAGACCACTAATCCTCAAAACACCCTTGAAATCATGAGATGCCACCACTCAACACTTTATGACGAACCACCCTCAGTCTTTCATCATCAAACTGAAGAGCTTGAATCTGCTCCATCAATAAAGACCTAGCCTCAACAAAGGCCAAAATATGCCTGGGTGCCGAAATATAAAGCCTAACCAAGTGGTTAGCTATGAACTGAACCTCCAAGACTAAAGGTCGCTCCCGAGTCAAAAATGAGCCAAACTCCCCATTCTCGCTGCCTTCTAGCTCAAGGCATCTGCTACCATATTAGCCTTGCCCATATTATAAATAATAGTGAGATCATAATCTTTAAGCAACTCAAGCAATCGATGTTGTCTCATATTAAGATCTCACTGGGTGAAGAAGTATTGAAGGCTACGATGATCAGAGAAAATCTCATAATGGTCTCCATATAAGTAGTGTCGCCACAACTTCAACACAAACACAACCGCAGCCAACACTAAATCATGGGTAAGGAAATTCTTCTCATGAGCCTTCAACTGTCGCTAAGCGTAAGTAATCAAATTACCCTCCTATATCAACACACCACCCAAACCAACTCTAGAAGAATCACAAAATATGGTGAAACTCATACCCTCCTTGGGCAAGGTCAAGATAGGAGCCGAAGTCAACAACAACTTGAGCTTTTGAAAGCTCTCCTCACAAGCATCCGACCACTAAAAAACAATCATTTTCTGAGTTAACTTGGTCAAAGAAGACGCAATATAAGAGAAATCTTCTACAAAGCACCGATAATAGCCTGCTAACCCAATAATACTCTGAATCTCAATAGGAGAAGTAGGTCTAGCCCAATCACAAATTGTCATTATCTTGGCCGGATCAACCATAATATCATCTTTTCACTATATGACCCAAGAAAGAAATAGAACCTAACCAAAACTCGCACTTAGTGAACTTGGCAAATAACTTCTCATCCCGCAACCTCTGAAGTACAACCCTTAAATGCCTCACATGGTCAGCCTCATTCTTGGAATAAACTGAGATATCATCGGTGAATATGATCAAAAAAGAATCAAGATAAGGCCGAAATACCCTGTTCATCAACTCTATGAATGTTGTCGGGGCATTAGTCAGCCCAAAAGACATGACCAAAAACTAATAATGACCATATTGCATCCGAAAAGCTGTCTTCGCAACATACAAAAATCTAATTCTTAACAAATGGTAACAGGATCTCAAGTCAATCTTAAAAAACAACAAGGCACCCTGAAGCTGATCAAATAAATTATTAATGCAAGGAAGAGGATACTTGTTCTTGACCGTCACTTTGTTCAATTGCCGATAGTCAATACACGCTCGCATAGATCCATCCTTCTTTTTCACAAATAAGTCATGAGCACCCCAAGAAGATACACTCAATATAATGAAATCCTAACTCAACATATCTTGCAATTGCTCATTAATTCCTTCAACTCAGCCGGGGCCATCCTATAAGGAGGAGTGGAAATGGGCTTGGTGCCCAGCTCAATATCAACGGCAAAATCAATGTCTTGATCCAGAGGCATACCAGGTAAGTCTGTAGGCAGCACATCCTAGAACTCTCTAACAACTCAAACAAAATCCAATGGAGGCTGTGAAGCAACACTAGTATTGCGAACATAGTCCAAATAGGAAAGACACCCCTTTTCTACCATGTAGTGAGCACGTAGAAAACATATAACTCCCTTCTGACACAAATTTGGAGTACCTTTCCATGCTAATCTTGGCATCTCCAGAGTAGCTAAAGTCACGATCTTAGAAAAAAGCAATCCAAAACTGCATAATGAGGAGCTAACCAATCCATACCCAAGATAACATCAAAATCAACCATATCTAGGATAATCAAGTTTGTCCAGGTCTCACGTCCTGCAAAGGTTACTACACATTATTGGTACATCTGATCCACCACTAAAGAATTGCCTACGAGGGTAGATACATGAATAGGCATAGCAAAGGGCTCCCATGTAGCATCAAAATGAGTAGCAAAATATGTAGACACATAAGAGAATATAGACCTAGGGTCAAATAACACGATAGCAGGATGATGGAAAATCGGGACGATAGTTATGATAACTGCATCAGAGGTCTCCATCTCCGGTCTCCCAAGAATAGCAATGAACTGACCATACCCTCTCCCATACTAAGAAACCTCGCGTCCACTACTATGAGCTCCCTGAGCTCCACCTTGAGCACCTCTAGAACCATCCCTGATCTGTTGTGAACCACTTCTAACAACAAATATAGGAGTAGGACAAAGCTGAAGCTGAGAACCCTGCTAGATAGGACCCAATGCACGCTGAGGGCAATCCCTCGCATAATGACTAGGCTCATGACGTACAAAACTCTCTCTGCTACTTGAGTCATGCTAAAAGGGCCTAAAAGTACTAGAACACTCTCCATACCCCAAAGAACAAAAATAGGAACCTCTACTCATATGACTTGACCTCTGGCTACCTAAATCCTCAAAAACCACAGATCTACTACCCAAACTCTGTAAAGTTTCCTAAACTGGTCTGCCATAATAACCAGGAGAAACCTCTACCGAAGAAATCCCTACCTCAAGATGCATGACCACTGAACTCACCCTGTTGGCGGATCCTCTTGGCACCACCACTCTGAGTGCTCTGGCAAATAGACTCAATCAACTTTGAATGCCCCACAATACTCTGGAAAGAACCACACAAAACACAAGCTGAGTTGTCACCAACTGATAATATCCTGCAAAACCCTTAACAAACTTTTTGATCCTGTCATGCTCAGTGGAGCTACTGGTAGTGGCATATCTGGATAGTGCATGAAAATGTGCCTCATACTTTGCAATAGCCATAGAGCCCTGATCAAAGTGATCGAACTCATCTCTCATATAATCCCTCAAACTATAGGCCAAGAACCTCTCTAGAAAAGCCTTAGAAAACTAGGTCCACGTCAAAGAAGGAGAACCCACTAGTCTACAGCTGGCAAGAGATCTCCACCACTGCCTAGCCATATTAGTCAACTAAAAGGTAGTGTAAGCTACACCATGGGACTCAAGTGATCAAAGGTTATGCAACCTCTCTTAGAAATCAAGAAGAAACTCATAAGCGTCCTCACGAATAGCACCACTAAACTTGGGAGGAGCCAACAGAATAAATCTCTCAAATCTTTTTTGATCATCAGAAGACATCACAGGACTAGAAGCAATAGAAAGGATAGCAAGTCTAGTAGGCAAAGTCTCAACATGTGAGGGTATCACACAGCTGGTTGTACCCCTAGAGTCAAAAAACCATTAGTAGGAGCCAGCCCTGGCGGCTGAATACCTCCTAAAGTCTAAGAACTATCTTGTACACCTGGTAGAATACCTGCCTAGGGAATGCCATCTAGACGTCCCTTTAGGTGAATCAACAAATCCTGCAACACTGGGTAGTAACGGAACCCTGAGTGGCCAGAGTTGGTCCTACATTCTCTATCTGATAATCATCCTTATAATAATCAATCTCAGGCTCAAGATAGGCCATTCTAGATCTTTCTCTAGATGAAATAGCTCCTCCTACCCGAACTCTACCTTAGGCTTGGACACGATCCTCGACTCGCACCCTGACTGGGGCTTCAATAGTGGGTGTCGGTTCATCATCTTAAACAACTTTGGATCTAGTCCTCATCATCAGTATAGGAAAGAATAGAATACAAGTTCAAAATATTAGTTATGAATTACAGGCATTATAAGGAATCACATTGTAGAATTTTTATCTTAAATATGTCCTATAGCCTCTAGAAAATAGATACGGATGTCAACGCATTAATCTGTGAGACTCTATTAGACACCCTGCTCTTTAACTTATGAGACCGATGAACCTAGTGCATTGATACCAATCCATGATATAAAAATTGGGGTCATGATGACACCTACCCCGACCCAGCCTTAATAGGTAAGCCTAAATCCACAACAGATAAGAGATACCAAAAAAAAAAAAAAAAGAAGTAAATATGAGACTTCTAGAATGAAGTCCATCTAAAATCATAAATCTGAAATATCTACAAGAAATACACAGAATCGCAAGACTTTGTATTATAAGTATAAAGAGCATCTAGTATAATACTAAAAACCTAAATAATACATCAATATCTTCAAAAAGAAAGTAAAGACATAATAGATAGATTGAGGCTGGAACAAGGCTTCGGATGGGGAGCTCACCATATCTCTAAATCAACTCTCTCTACTCGAATCAGCCACAGCTGGTCACACTCGTACTGGGATCTGAACCAAAGGGTACAGAAGTAGGAGTAAGTATAGTTCACTTATACTCACTAGGTATCATAGGCCGACTAAGCAAAGCAGAAAACTAAACAAGTAAAGGATAGTATGAGCATGCTTCCACCTGCATAAATAAAAGTTCCCAAATGGTAGCTCACTCCACATCTCTTAACAATTCTACAAGTATAATGATTGTATAAGAATAACTACACACGGATATGTAAGAAGAACAAAACACACGACAACTAACACGTAAGTAGGATTCAAATGATGCAATGCGATGCAATGGAATGATGATAAGGTGTTAATGATATAAGCCATCGCATACCCTAGTATACACCTTCCGAGCTAAAGCTTCCAGGACAGGACTCATAGGGAGTTCGCAACCCATATACTTTCACAATCTCAATCAACCTTGCAAGCAAAGACCTCGATCAAGGATTTTACAAAGTGTCTCCATCAACCTTGCTAGCAAAAACCTCGATCAAAGGTTTTACAAAATGTTTCATTTTCTTTCAAAATCATAGTTTCTCAGTAGTACCAATCTTATGAATATATATAGATGAAATGAGGATGTAATTCTCACAACCAAATCAGTATAAAGATAATAATCAATTCAATAATGGTGTAAATGAGCTCAAAAATCAACTCAATAAGTCAGCAATTCATCATCTATGCCCTCGCGTGGCACCACTGGAATAAATAGTTATGTAAGACATCAATAATATCAATCCAAACCCCTATCTCGGGCATCACTATAATGATAAAGGCATATAATGCTCAAATAAGGTCTATAATTCTAATCTAAGCCCTCCGCTCGGGCATCACGATAATAATAAGGTAATTAAATTCACAAATAAGGCCTATAATATTAAGTCAAGCCCCCATATAGGCATCACAACAATAATAATAATCCCTCAAATCAACAATAATATTCACAAAATCCCCTTCAAGGGCAACACGATAATAATAATAGATATCAAAATAAGAATCTCACGACTAAATCCCCAACACATAGTATGCTTTACACAAATGGTTTACTACCCAGCCCAGTCTGAAGAAAGTTAAGCCATAACCTACCTAGAATTGCCGAAACTCCAGCTTGGACCCTTCAACATGGAGCCTTTCCTTTATGAGCAGTCTCGAAATAGACTAAATCTATTGAAAACAAAATCTACTCGTCAAAACGAATCTAACGATAGCCATATTGGCTATATTTATTCTGGGTCCAAAAATAGTTCAAAAATTGGCTCGAAATCAAAAAGGGTAAATCTAGAATTTTATTTAAGAATATAGTTTCCCATATCAAGAGAAGTCTAAATTTGAAAAGCCAACTGAAAATGAGTTTAAATCGGACTTTAAATAGAAGAAAAACTAATTTTATAGTTTACCATGTGAAAACCCCAAAATCTAAATTTGAAATCATGATTTTAAAGCTATTTTGAAGATAAAATCCATGAAAAATGATGAAATTACGAATTTGAAACTTACCCACACAAATTGGATGAAAATCTCCTTTGAGATTGCCACAACCCAAGGTCTCAAAGATTAAAAATGGAGAAAAATCGCGAAAATGGGGGAAATATACTATTATGATGAACAGTACCTCGTGAACGTGATCAACCCTTCGCATTTGTGAAGGTCAACATTGACCAAGACTTAATTATCCTTCGCATTCGCGATCAACCCTCTGAATTCACGAAGGCTATTGACCTAGACCCCTCATGTTTGTGAAGGTTCGATTGCGATCGTGATGCAAACGACCCAACTCGATCCCAGGTTTACACTTCACGAACACGACAACTACCCCACATTCACAATGAATAATATTTTATTATCCTTTGTAAATGTGGTCCCACCATCGCGTTCATGATGAATGACATTTTCCTTCTCAACATTTGGGACTAGGGACCCGTATTCGCTAAGAAGGACTTTGCTGGCACAAGATAGCAGAAAACTAGCATTTGCACAAGTCTAGAATATATTTAAATGGACCTTCAGGATTCATTCGGGACCCTTCATAAATAATTTGGATTTACTACTAGGCTAATTTCGATGTTTCAGACTCAATGGAATCATCAGATTTACAAAAATAGATATTTTACAATAAATTAGCCCCTGGGACCCCATTTAAGCTATTTTAACTAGTTTTCGTCCAAAAGCTCAAAACGCAATATAAAGGCTCAAGATTTGAACTAACTATGCTACCAACTCAAAATCGATATTTTGGATCTAATGGAACTGACCAAATTACCATCCAATGCTCGGATCACAAAATATTGACAGAAGTCAAACTAACCACCTTTAAAGCCTCTAAGGACCTCAAACTAACTCAAATCACTCTCGAACGTTCTGGGGACCATGCCAAACAACCCCACAACTCATAAATAGCATATAGCAACTACGAAGAAGGGCAAAATGGTCAAAACATAGCAAAACCTAAAAATCATAACTACAGTTATTACATTTTCAAATCAGATTTGGACCAAGTCACTGGCTTGGCCACCGACCATTTGTGAACTTTTAAATTTTCTACTATTGGGCATCATTTTTTTTACCTTTGTTGGATATTGTTTTCTTTTATGCATAAATAAAAGGTAAAAGTACATAACTACCACTTAGGAGTAAATTATTTACAGTTAAATAACTCCTTATAAAAAATATCCCCTGAATAATTACAGAAAGTACCTCATAGCTTTTGTAGTTATTTATCTTATTTTTTCAAAAAATTTTTTCTTTTATTTCTCTACTTTTTTTCTTTTTGTCTTCTTTTCTCCTTTTCTTTTTAATTTTTTTCTTTATTTTTTCTTTTTTATGTTTTTTTGTTCAATTATTTTTTCTCAAATTGTGTTATCTTTTATTTTTTTAACACCATAAATTTGATCCATACTCAATGTTGGTTCTTTTTTTCTCCTTTTTTCTTTATTTTTTTATTTCTCCACTTCTTCTTCTTTTTTTTTTTTCTTTCTTTTGTGTTTTTCTTTTTTCTCTTTTCTTTCTGCTTCTTTTTTTCTCCTTTTTTGTTCATTTATTTCACTCACAAATCATATCATATTTTACTTTCTTCATTCACCATAATCAATTTGGCTTTTTATTTTTTTATTTTTCTGTTTACTCTTTATTTTTTAATTTTTTAGATCACGATCCAAAATCGAAATCGTGATGACACATAGCACAACCACATGATAGGTAAGCCTAAAACACAATCCAAGATAATAACTCAACAATTAATAAGTGTAAGAAAGCAAAAATGATAATAAAATCCAAAATATCTCAAAGTAAATATATAGAGAAAATACAAAGGTAAACATCAACATCCTAGGTCCAGTAGTCACAAGACAAGCCTCTAAGAGTACAAGTACAATAAAATAGTCCAAAGTGTTTGAATTCAAATAATATTGAAAACACTAGGATAGGATAGAGAATCGGAGTATATTTGAAATCAACAGCTTCTACCTCAGAACCTCTAGAAGATAATCACCACGAAGCCGCTAGATCAATATCCACAGACCACCAGTCCAATACCTGCATGTAAGGTGCAGAAAATAACAAGCGTGAATAAGAAAATACGCGTACTCAGCAACCTCATTGACCAACCCTAACTTAAAGCGGTGGCGAGAAACACTGAAACCAACCATCCAAAACAACCTCATAACCTCCACTCAAGAAAGTCAATCCTTGTCTAACAGATATATCTCAACAATAAAGTAAAACAATGCTATCTATCAGCCCAGTGTAATATTAGCAAATCACCAATCACAATATTAAAACACAATGAAACAATCATATGGAAATGATGAGATGATGCAACATGATGCAATGTATGACCGTATACAACCGCTACTCTATTTGGCAAGCTGAGACTCATAGGGTACTCGCGAGGTACATATACCCACCAGGAATAATTTTTCATTGGGTATGTAAATCAATAAATCCATCCGAAACCATTTTCCATCAGTTCCCATTGGGTATGCAAGTAAAATCAGTAAAATTCACCCGGAACACTTTTCCATTGGGTATGTAAGTTAAAATCAATAAAATCTTCTCAGAACACTTTTCCGTCGGGCATACAAGCTATTTCAAAATCAATTTTTCTCAAATATCATCTTTCACAGTACTATGATATGAATATGAATATGAGTAAGTAAGCATGACACACGATAATAATAAGAAACAATACAATATCTTAAATACAGGCTCACAAGGCCATATCAACTCAACAACACCGGCTACAAGACCAAATTCATCAAATCTAGCTCAAATAACTCAATTCTCATCCTTTTTCACATCACAATGCAACAAGCAAGAACTGACATACAAGCACTTTGAAAAAAAGTCAAAGACAGTCTCTATTTACCTTATGGAATCCCAAAAAATCAAATTGAAGCTTTGACTATCCAAATCGTCTCTGAACGAGCCCAATCTAGTCAAATGTGAATTCTGCATAAGAATACAAAATCAAAGACACTTATATCGCTATATATCAAATTCAGGTCTAAAAAGTCAACCGAAAAATCAACTCTGAGCCCATATGGGTAAAACTGGAATTTTATTGAAAAATCACGTTACCCATCAATGAAGGAATTTAAATTTGAAATTTCATCAAAAATGGAGTTGAAATCGACCTTGAGATAAGTAATTTCTCAAACTTTGAGTTCACTGGGGAAACTCCAAATTTTTAAGTTGAAAAACCAAGAATTAAAAGTAAAATTATTAAATAATTAGTGGGATATGTTAAAATATGGGCTTAGAAACTTCCTTAATGTTCAAATCTTAAAAAACACCTTCCAAATCTCTCAAAACCGAGTCCCTACGCTTCAAAATTGAAGTGATAGAAAAATAACATGAAAAGGGCAAAAATCCCATTGATTTCATTCAGTGATCTCCGCAACAGCAGAGATTTGATCGCACGCATGTGGTTCCAAAGGCAACTGGACATCCACATGAGCGGAAGTCACTTGTCATGCAGACCATCGCTGAAGCGGACATAGTTCCAAAAAAGTAACACCGCTGGTGCGGGATATCCTTCACTGAAGGGGGACCTGGTCCGCTGTTGTGTCTCCTCGGAAGCAGCTCAACACCCATTAAAATGGTTGCACCAGAACAACTGAACCTACAAGGGAGTTGGTTCAAAAGCTCTTTGATTGGACCTTCGAAATGCATTTGGAACCCAGTGAACACAGTCCAACTGTGCTACTAGACCAAAATCAATATTCCGTACTCATGGAACAATCAAAAATCCCAGCGGGGGTCATTATCAACAATTGATGACCAAAGCCAACACTAGGCCTGAAATTTTCAATATCTCATCTAAACATTCAAGATCACACTGAAAACCTCGGGACCCAAACCAATAACACTACTAACCTTAAATCAGTGTTCCTGAGCTGATAGAATTGATGGAATTCTCATATGATGCTCGGATCTTTGAATGTTGACTAAAGTCAATCATTCCAACTCTAAAACTTTTCAAAATGAAAATTTCACTTAAATCTCAAACATACACATCGAGAATCATGCCACCCACTCTCATAGACACTAACACCAAAACATAACTACAAAGAGGGGTAAAACAATTAAAACACACCAAAAACTAAAAACCATAACTAGGATTGTTATATTATCCACTACTAAAGCACAGGTTTGTTCTCGAACATAAAGATAAAAAGGTACCTAAAGTGTCAAAAAGGTAGGGATATCTACTCTGCATGTCAAACTCTATCTCCCACATAACCACCTTAATTGGATGATGCTTCTACTGAACCTTCACTAAATCAATACTCTTGGACCTCAACTTACTAGACTATCTATCGAAAAAAGCTATGGGCTCCTCCTTAAAAGTCAGATTTCGATCCAAATCCACCAAGTCCCATCCAATCACATGAGAACGATTGAAATGATACTTCTCCAACATCAAAAATTAAAATAAGGTATGTACAGTTGAAAGACTCAAAGGTAAAGCCAACCCATAGTCCACCTACCTAACTCTCCAATGGATCTCAAAAGGACCAATAAATCTTAATTTGATCTTACCTCTCTTTCCCAAGCTCATCACACCCTTCCTGGGTGATACCTTCAGCAAGACTTGCTCAACCTCTATGAAATCCATGCCATGAACTCTCCTATCAGTATAACACTTTTGCCTACTCTGAGCTGCCAAAAGTCAATCTTGAATCAATCTCACCCTTTCTATAAAGTCCCTCAACAAATTCGTACTCCAAGGTCTAACTTCAAATGAATCAAAACAACCAACATGGGACCTATACATCCTCCCATACAACACCTAGAACAGTGCCATTTGAATGCTAGAATGGTAGTTGTTGTTGTAGGCAAACTCCGCTAAGGGCAAGAACTGGTCCCAATGACCACCAAAATCCAAAACACAATCTTGGAGCATATCCTCTAACACCTAAATAGTACATACTGATTGACCATTAGTTTATGGTGAAAGGCTTTACTCATCTCCAAATGAGTACCCAACTCACACTACATCAAACTCAAACAATGAGAAATGAATTGTGTACCCCTGTCTGAGATAATGGAAATGGGTACACCATGTAACTAAACTATCTCACTTATGTAGATCTTTGCTAACTTTTCCACATTGTAGTTCACATTCACAGGAATGAAATGAGCTGATTTGGTCAATCTATCAACAATCACCCAAATGGAGTCAAACTTCCCCAAGGTCTGGGGTAACCCAACCACGAAATCTATAGTAATGTGCTCCTATTTCCACTCCGATATTGGCATTCTCTGAATCAAACCACCTGATCTTTTGTGCTTATACTTCACCTGCTAACAATTTAAACACTTGGACACAAACTCCATGATATCTTTTTTCATCCCACACCACCAATAATGCCTCTTCAAATAATGAAACTATTGGTCAACCATTGCATATCCATACCAAAGGCCTCTTCTCAGCAACTAACAAAGCAAGACTACCCATACTTACTGCCTTTCTGCTCAAGGCATCCAACACCACATTTGCCTTGCCCGAATGATATGGGATTGTAATATCATAATCCTTAAATAACTCTTACCACTGACGTTGTATCAAATTTAGATCTTCTGGTTGAAGATATACTGAAGGTTCTGATAATTGATAATCATCACATAATGGACTCCATATATATAATGTTGCAACAACTTCAACACAAACACTACAGCTGCTAACTCCAAGTCATAAATAGAATAATTCATCTTATGGGTATTCAACTACCTTGAAGCATAAGCTATCACCTTTCTTTTCTACATCAACACACCACCAAGGCCAATAACTAAAGCATCACAATAAATTGTAAAGACCTCACCCTCTACCAATAAAGTCAGAACAAGAGCCAAAGTCAACAAAGTCTTAAGATTTTGAAAGCTCTTCTCACACTCATCAGACCACTAGAAGGCAGCATTTTTTTGAGTCAATCTAGTCAAAGGAGCTTCAATAAAAGAAAAACCCTACACAAACCACCTATAGGATCTAGATAAACCAACAAAGCCACAAATCTCGGTAGGTGAAGTAAGCCTAGACCAATTTCAAACTGCGTCAACCTTGGCCTGGTTGACCATAGTACAATCCTTAGACACCACATGCTCTAAAAATGTCATGGAACTGAGCCAAAACTCACACTCTGAGAACTTAGCATACAATTGCTTATCTCTCAATCTCTAAAGTATAGTCCTCAAATGCCTTACATAATCTTCCTCACTTTTGGAATACGCCAAGATATCATCGATGAATTCAATCACGAAGGAATCTAAGTAAGCCAAAATACCCTATTCATCAACTCCATAAACACTACCTAGGCATTGCTCATACCCAAAGACGTAACCAAGAACTCATAATGACCACAATGAGTCCTAAAAGCCATCTTAAGGATATCGAAATCCCTAATCTTTAAGTGATGATAACCCAATCTCAAGTCAATCTTCAAAAATATTGAAGCCTTGAAGCTAATCAAACAAGTCATTAATGCATGGCATAGGGTATTTATTATTGATGGTGTCTTTGTTCAACTATCGATAACTGATACATATCCGCATAGACCTATCTTTAATCTTCACAAACAACACCGGAGCACCCCAATGAGAAATATTCGGTCTAATGAACCTATTATTCAATATATTCTGAAGCTGGTCATTTAACTCCTTCAACTCAGTTGGTGCCATCCTATAGAGAGAAATGGAAATGGACAGTGTGGCCAGCTCCAAATCAATGCTTGAGTCGATATCTCTATCTGGAGGAACACCCAAAAGATTAGTAGTAAACACATCCATGAACTATCTAACTAGCCTCACCGATTCCAAAGAAGGCTTATCCGTATTAGTATCTTGCACGTAAGTCAATAAGAAAGACACCCATTTTCCACAAACCACTGAGCCTGGGAAATAAAATCACCATCTTAGGATATGAACCTGGGCATCCTCCACTCCAACCTCAGGGAACACCCAACATGACCAAAGTAACTATTTTGACATGACAATCCAAGATAACAAGATACAAGGAAAGTCAATACATACCCAAAATCATATCAAAATCAACCATATGCAGAATAATCATATCTGCCCAAGTATCATACCCCAATAAAGTCATCATACAGGATCGGTACACTCAATCCACCACTAAAGAATTACATACTAGGTCAAATAGGCACAGAAAGAGACTCACACATCATATCAAGACCCGATGCAAAGTATGAAGACACATGGAAG
Source organism: Capsicum rhomboideum (assembly GCA_031232105.1). Lineage (NCBI taxonomy): Eukaryota > Viridiplantae > Streptophyta > Magnoliopsida > Solanales > Solanaceae > Capsicum > Capsicum rhomboideum. Next base: position 31,792,217 of record CP124712.1, on the reverse strand, counting down.
AAAGCAGAACCAGGATCAATTAACACTGAAGCAGATAGATGGAAGACTATCAAGATACCTATGATAACTGTATTGGAGGACTCTGCCTCAGGTCTACTCAGAAAAGCATAACACTGAGCCCTATCACCGCCTTCCTGCACCACTCCTCAACCACTACATCGGCTATTTGGTGGTGTACCTCCACTTCCCTCAGATCCACACTGACCCCTAGTTGAGGGTACTGCTACTCTAATTGGTTCCTGAAAACCTTATTATCGACCCTCACCTCTAAGTCAAGAATAATCTCTCTTGAGATGATCTAGGCTACCACACTCATAGCAGGACTTAGGAACCATCAACTACTAAAAAGACCCTGAATACCTAGAATGGCCATCATGGCTAGAAAGTCTCTGATATGAACCTTGAAAATTTTCCCTAGACCATAAGAACCACATCTAGAATGTCTACCCTCGAATGCCTACATCGCTACATGAACTAGCCTACTATGTTGGGGGCAAAAGTCTCACCTAAAAAACCCTACCTCTAGATGAGGTACCACTGAGTCTACATAAAGTACATAACCTCTATTCCCTTAGATCCCCATACTCCTCAAGATGCATAAGTTCAAACTCCTTAGATACCTGTACTACCCTCTAAAAAAGTAGCTCCACACTAGGCTGTTGAAAATACTTACTTTTTAATCCTGAGAGTCAAACATCTCACAAATCTCTGGATCCTCTAGATTGTATCTGATAGAATCACTAGGGATTGACGGGATATTGCATAAAATCGAGTCTCACACTCGATCATTGAGATACCTTCTTGCGATAAGTGCTACAACTGGTGTCTACGCTTATCTTTCAAGCTAAGAGGAACAAATCTATCAAGAAAAGCACATGCAAACATAACCCAAGTCATCGAAAGATAACTTACTGTCCTAAAATTAATATATGAGTGCCACCACTTACATGCATCTGTAAAGTTGTATAATCCACTTCATGGAACTGCACTAACCCCACGCATTGGAGCCTCTCATGGCAACTAATAGGAATTCTTATACATTCTCGCTCTGACCACTCTGAAACTAAAGTGGCTCCATCTCCCTGAACCTCTCAAATCTCTGCTACTTCTTATCTGACATAGGTAGTGTTAACCGAACTGTAGCTCTTACCCCTGGTAAAGGCATGCCATCATACCTAGGGGTTGGCTAAACTGTTAGGCCTTGAAACACCAGAATAGGCTATTGATCTAAGGTTTGGGCCCCCACTTTAGTCTATGAACCCTAGGGAGTACCAGTCAATCCACCACCCTGATCTATACTCTCCAAGAATCCTAAAACCTGAACCAAGGTGTCTTGGAGCACTAGTGCAACAACAAAATTTGATGGAACCTGATCTAGGCCCATATCATTAGCTGAAATTTGAACATCATCAATCTCATACTCAACCTCAGGACTCATCTCTAACAGAAATCAGAGATGTCCTCTGAGCTCTACCCCCTTACCACAACCTCTGCCTCAACCTCTACCAAATCCCTTACACTGTCCGCATATCTTGGCACGAGGGCTGGAATAGACTTCTGACCTCCGTCCAAAGATGCATGAGTCCTCACCATCTATGAAAGAATAAGAAAATAATCTCAGTAATCAAACAAGGCATCGCTCACATGATAAGAAATAAGAAATAAAGTTTTTCCTAAAGTCTCATAGCCTCTTGAAGATAGGTAACAGAAGTTTCTACATCGATCTTCGAGACTCTACTAGACTTAACTTGTACTTGTAAAACCAATGAACTTGGGGCTCTAATATCAACTTGTCACGATCCAAAATCATGACCGTGATGGCACCAATCACACCCACCGCGATAGGTAATCCTAATACATAATTTGAGTAATAACTCAACAATTAAGAAGTGGAAGAAAATAAAAACAACAACAAAACCCAAAATGTCTCAAAGTAGATACATTGAGAAAATGCAAAGGTAAATATCAACATCCCAGGTCCAGTTTTCATAAGACAAGCATCTAAGAGTATAAGTATAATAAAATAGTCTAAAATGTATGAATAGGAATAAAACTGCATTAAGACTAGGATAGGATAGATAATATGAGTATATCTCAAATCAACAATTGCAACGTCAGGACCTCTAGAAGATAATCACCACGAAGATAGTAGATCAATGTCCGAGGACCACCAGCTCAGTATATGTATGAAATGTGCATAAAATAACAAGCTTGAGTATGAAAACACGTGTACTCAGAAGCAGCATCTATTGACCCTAATTCAAAGTGGTGACGAGAAATACCAAAACCAACTATCCAAAATAATCTCATAACCAGCACTTAAGAAAGTCAATCCTAGTCTAATATATATATATATATATCAACAATAAGGTAAAACAACACCATCTATCAGCCTACTGTAAGATGAGCAAATCACCAATCATAATATTAAAAACACAACGAATATAATTATATGGAAATAATGAGATGATGCAACATGATGTAATGTATGACAATATACACCCACTACTATGTCTGGCTAGCTAAGACCCCTGGGGGACTCGTGAGGTCCATATAGCCACCCGAAATAATTTTCATCGAGCATGCAAATTAATGAATCTGCCCAAAATCATTTTCCATCGGGTATGCAAGTAAAATTAGTAAAATCCATACAAAATACTTTTCTATCGGGCATGAAAGTCAAAATCAGTAAAATCTACTCAAAACACTTTTCCATCAGGCATACAGGTCATTTCAAAATCAATCTTTCTCAAAATATCATCTTTCACAATGCTATGATATGAATATGAGTGAGTAAGCATGAAACACGATAAAAATAAGAAAAAATAGAATATCTCAAATTCAGGCTCACAAGGCCATACTAAACTCAACAACACTAGCTACAAGTCTAAATTCATCAATTCTAGCTAAATTAATTCAATTCTCACTCATAAAGGATTATCAATCAATATCAATACCTATCAAGTATGATATAATCACTAATCCCCTTTTTTCAGATCATAATCCAACAAGCAAAATCGAAAAATATATAAAATAATTCGTTAATTCCACTTTTAACCCTTTACAATATACCGGTACCCGCATAGATGCTAGTCATCTCACCTATACAGGACCTTCGTTTCCCATTACTCCCAATACAAGCAACTAACACACAAGCACTTTAAAAAAAAGTTAAAGAAAGTCTCAACTTGCCTTAAGGAGGCCTGAAGAATCAAATCGAAGTTTTGCCCTTCTGAATACCTCCAAATGAGCCCATCTAGTCAAGTATGAATTTTACGATAGATTACGAAACCAAAGACACCCATATCTCTATACTTCAAATCCAAGTCCAAAAAGTCAATTTAAAAGTCAACCACAAGCCCACAAGGGTAAAATTGTAATTTTATTGAAAAATTATGTTACCCATCAATTAAGAGTCCAAATCTGAAATTTCATCAAAATGGAGTTAAAATCAACCTTGAAATCACTTATTTCTCAAACTTTAACTTTACCATAAAAAATCTAAATTTTCAAGTTGAAAACCCATGATTTGAAGGTAAAATTATGAAATAATTAGTGGGAAACGTTAAAATATGGGTTTTAGAAACTTACCCAATGTTCAAATCTTGCAAAACACCTTTGAGATCTCTCAAAACTGGCTTTAAAAATGAGTTATGAAAAAGGGAAAATCTCGCTGGTGTCATTCACCGATCTTCACAAAGAAGATATTTTATCGCACACGAGAGGTTGCAAAAGTGACTAGACTTTCGCATGAGCAGAAATCACTTGCCACGCAGACCATCGCTGAAGCAGACCTAGTTTTGCAAAAGCAACACCGTTGGTCAAGAAATCCATCGCTGAAGCAGACCAATTCTAGCTGGACCAGCTTCACTAAAGCAGGACCTGATCCACTGGTGCAGCTCCGTAGAAGCGGTTCAAGGTCCGCTAAAGTGGTTGCACCAGAATAGGTGAACCAGCAGGAGAGTTGGTTCAAAAACTCTCTGATCGGACCATTGGAATACGTTTAGAATCCCATGAACACAGTCCAACTATTCTACTAGATAAAAATTTATATTTTTGACTCAACAAACTATCACAATTCCTAATAGAGGTCGTTATCAATGAGTGTTTACCAAAGTCAACACTTGGCCATAGCTTTCCAACATCTCATCTAAACGCTCAAGATCACATCGAAAGCATTGGGACCTAAACCAACCATGCTATTATCCTAAAATTGATATTTTGGAGCTGATGAAACTAATGAAATTCTCATACGATGCTCGGATCTTCGAATGTTAACCAAAGTTGATCTTTCTAACTCTAAAGCCTCCCGAAATGAAAAAATCACTTAAATTCTAACCAGATACTCAAGTATAGTGTCACCCACTCCCGTAAACAACAAATATCAAAACACAACTATGGGGAGGGTTAAAACGGCCAAAACATGCCAAAGCTAAAAACCACAGCTAGGATTGTTATACTTTATTTCTTGTTCCTTTTTCTAATTTTTTTCTCCATAATCTAATTTTATTCAAGATTTTTTTGCTCATTTCTTTATTTTTTATATAATAAAAAAATATATTTGTTATAGTAAACATTCATTCATTTTTTTATTTTATCTACTCCATTTCTTTTTTTCTTTTTTCCTTTTTTTCTCGTTTATTTCTTTATTATGTATTTTTTCCACCTTTTTCATTCATTTGTTTCTCAAATCATATTATTATTTATTTTTCATCATAATCAATTTTGGCCCTTTCTTTTTATTTTTATTTTATTTCTTATTTTTTTCTAATTTCATTTAATTCTTTTTCTTTTATTTTTCCATCATAATTTAGTTTCATTCACTTTTTTTTCTCTTTTCATTGAGGTATGATTCTTCCCTTCAGTCTGACACTCTCCGATCCTCCATGATACTATCACAGTATATTTATATGAACATAGTATCATGGAGGACTGATTCAGTCCTTCAGTTTGACACTCTCCAGTCTTCCATGATACTATCACAATATATCTATATACTGACATAGTATCTTGAAGGACTGCTTCAATTTTTCACTGATACACTCCTCAGTAATCCATCACCGTATATCTATATACTAGCACGATATAATGGAAGACTACATTTTTTTAATAAGACACTCATCAGTCCATGGCACCATCATGGTATATCAATAAGATGGCATGGTATCATCCTTCAATGAGGCTATAATGGCATGTTCCATCATTACTAAAGGTACCTCATCTATAGGCATGGGGTATGGAGATTTTTGAAAAATAAGGCCTCGAACTAGTATGAATGGACTTAGTTTAAAATTTTCAGAATTTAAAAATTTGGGTCAGGATGACATCATCCCACTATAGCGGAAATTTTTCCGCTATAGCGGGACCATGGTAGCAGCCTATCGGCCGCTATAGCAGGACGTCGAGGATAGAAACTAGACCTCCCTCTTATTAATTTTTCCTTAATGAGGTAGGCTTCTAAAACCCTCTAAGTTACCTCATGGACTTGCAGCAATTGAGAGAGGAAATACGCTTGAATGGGATAAAACTCATGGTTTTCTCATGGATTTCACTTCAAAAATCACTAGCATAGAGTCAAAAGCTCGTGTTCATGCCTCCGTAGTAGATGTTTGGCGCCCAGATAGACTAGGTATAATTGAGTAGTATAGACCTGGGTTAGAAAATATAGGCATGACATATATTGGCGGGAAATTTCATGCTTAGGCTTCCAGGCATGATGTTGGGAAGGATAAAATGGTAATTTCTGGCTGTTTTGAATGAAAAATTATTGTTACATGTGACATTGATCTGTGATATGAATTAATGGGTATGATTGTTGATGTTGATAACTCTTGAATGCTTGTAATTTTTTTTTACTCAAAAAAATTTGTTGGAATCTAATGAGAGTTAAAACTAGATGTGGTTGGTGTTGGTTAATTTCAAAATATTTATGGTAGTAACCAGAGGAATGGCAGGCTAGGATAAGGTATTAGTGTTAATATGTAAGGTTGGCTACATATGGGCATGAACCATATGTACGTGAACATATATCTTAGATCCTGCAAGTCCTAGCTAAGCCCTAAATTGACCTACGGATTGTAGGTGATGGTTTATTGTAGTTAAAATCCAACTTGATTTATGTGTGCATGTTAACTGTTTCTTCATATACTTGTTACAATACATATTCATAGAAAGTAAATAGTTGAATGATATGGTAAGTATTCGTCACATGCAATGAGGTTATATTAAAATCTTGTTGATCGTACAAGTATGGTTGTTGTTTTCATAATGGTTGTGATTGTTGTGATATCTGTTAATTATAGTGAGGTGTACTAGTATTTGGACATATTCATGGGATTTATTCTTATTATTGTGGGATTTATCTATATTTGGATATCTTCACGGGATTCATATTTATTATTATGAGATGTACCAGTATTTGAACATCTTCACGGGATTAGTGACATAAGGATGGCAGGCACTAGATGTCTGAGATTTTTGGTACATGGAAAAGAGCTCGTCTCCTATAGGTCATGGCTAGTAGATCACTATAAGACCCTTAGCATATCTGTATAAGGTATCGGTGAGTGTGACGGTTCCTTGAGTGAACCGAGTTTATGTGTTGACTTGTTATATTTGGTTCCTTGAGTGAACTGGGATTTATGATTATTGTCATTGATATTATTGGATTGGATCCTTAAGTGGTCCAGGTTAAATTGTAAATGATTGGCATATTTATGTTGTTGTTTAATTACTTATGTATTTGAGACAAGGTGTATCATATCGTTATTGAGTCATGGTTTATTGACTTGGTTGGTGCTGGTAGTCAGAGTCTTGACTTGAGTTGTTGCCTATATTGACTTAGTACTTAATTGAATTTTGTGGTGTTGTTGAAAGGGTTAAGTGTCACGTAATTAAAATGCAGTTACATGGTAGGTGTTCATGGTTGTATTTGTTTGCTATTAGTTGGCTATTTGGTTACATTATGTGGGTGTTGCCTCTAAATTATGAATAGCCTAACTAAAGCATGATTACTTTAGAGCCTGAACCTATTATTGTTAAGGGTTGAAATTCATTGTAACTATTTATGGTTGAGTTCATAATAGAATAAGTATTAAATGCATAGTTAGAGTCGACAAAACCGTTGAAAGGCAGTGTATTAGAGTTGAATGTGGTGTGAAAGTTGAACTGCGGGTTAGTGAAATTGGCATAAGGCTAAGAGAGAGAAGAAATTTTGGGGGAAAAAGGTTTGACTAATAAAACTTTTACGGGGTATGTTTTCTTTTGGATATATATGTGATGTTTATGTGATTTAATTCAGGTCAAATGATGATGCTTACCAGTACGTGTTGTTTGTACTAATACTACTTTTGCTATACCCTTTTCTGGGGTATAGTCTGGTTACAGGATCAGTAGATGTTTCATATTTGATGCGGTGGAGATCTACAACAACTTCTATCATTGCCTCTTATGGTAGAAGTTGGGTCATATGTATTTTTTTGAATTCCTTTGTAGTAGCTCTTGTACCTGTTTAGACTAGCTCCTTGTGTAAAATATTTCTTTCTACACTTTAAGATTTGTAATCAAGTTGTAATAAATAAAGAATTTATTGTTTTCTTTAATGACTTCCGCATGTTTTCAATTGGGTGGTAAGGTTTCTCCTATCTAGGTGGATTAGAGTAGGTGCCCGTACGATCTGATTAGTTGGGTCATGACAGAGGCACTAATCAATCCTCCATGATACTATCACAGTATATTTATATACTGTCATGGTATCAAGGAGGACTGAATTAGTCCTTTAATAAGACACTTCTCATTATACCACCACAGTATATCTATATATTGGCATGGTATCATCCTTCAAATGAGACATTCCTTAATCCTCTTGATACCATTACAATACATCTATATACTGGCATGATATCATCCTTCAATGAGACAGTACTTAATCCTCTATGATACCATCATAGCATATCTATATATTATCAATAGAGGACTACTTCAAACCTTTAATGAGACACTCCTCAATATACCACCATAGTATATCTATGTAATGGCATGGTATCATCTTTCAAATGAGACATTCCTTAGTCCTCCTGATACCATCACAATATATCTATATACTAGCATGTTATCATGGAGGATTACTTCAGTCCTTCAATGAGACACTCCTCAGTATACCACCATAATATATCTATATACTAGCATGATACCATCCTTTACCGAGACACTCCTCAGTCCTCCATGATACTATCACAATATATTTATATATTGACCTAATATCATGGAGGACTGCTTCAATCTTTTAATGAGATACTCTTTAATCCTCCATGATACCATCACAGTATATCTATATACTATCAATGGAGGAATGCTTCAGACCATCAATGATACATTTTTAATTATTTGTAATTTATTTATTAATTATTTTATATTTTGTCTAAAATAGCTAGATAACATCTCTATCTCTATGTTTTATTTATTTTAAAAATAAATGGATAGTTAAAAGATAATCTAATAAAATCAGAAAAAATTAAGATAAAACAAAACAAAAAAGGATCCAACAAGAGAAAATTTAAAATTAAATAAGTTGGTGGACATTAGTTGTCACGCCCCGAATTCCAACGGGGCGGACTGGCACCCGAAGCCATTGAGGCCTGAGAGAACCAATCTTTACTCATGTACCTTTATATGTATGTCTCTATATGAATAGCATTCTATCTCGTGTAACTTATAAAATATAACATACCAATGGCGGAAGTCATGACAAACATATGCTATATATGAAACTTGGCCGTTAGGGCCATCAAGTCAAAATAGACATACATCTCTTACATTCATCTTCCCCCATACGTCTACAAAGACTCTACCAGATACATGAACGTAACCATCTTAAGTCGGGACAAGTCCCGCTTTATACAACATTTACATGATACCAAAATCAATGTACACAATGACTCGGAAAGCCCCGAACCAACTAGAGCTCACCAATGATCTGCAAATGACCTGCAACCTACTGTGGAGGTCTACTAGCACCTGTGCCTACAGCAAGTAAGGTAATTCCCCCAAGGGGGTCAGTACGAAGAATGTACTGAGTATGTAAGGCTGTATGAAACTGTATGAAATATAAGAACTTCAATAGAACCAAATATAAGAGAAAAATCAGTATGGATAAACCATCATTTTGTGTGTGTGGAACCATGTAGTTTACATCCCTTATATTTTCTTGCTTGTACGATCATTAATTTTATTATTTATCCAGCTGATCAGTGAGTTATAGAATAGTCATCCACCTTATCGGTGGGTTATAGAATAGTCATCCACCTTATCGATGGGTATAGAATAATCATCCACCTTATCGGTGGGTATAGAATAATCATCCACCTTTTCGGTGGGTATAGAATAATCATCCACCTTATCGGTGGGTATAGAATAATGATCCACCTTATCGGTGGGTTATAACATAACATTAGGTTCATCTCGATCTAGGCTTATGTTCCCCTTTGATGTTGTCCCGGTTCTCAAATAATAAACCATATGTACATTATTTTATTCCTTCACTTTTGAGAGATTGAAATATTGGTGATTATAACATCATTATTGGAACTTGGAACCATCAGTCCATGATTAAGATATATATGACTAACAGCATAGGATATCTCGACATAAGATACCTTGAGACATTTTGGAATGGAATACGTACAATGACAATGTGAATAATATGTGCTGCACAAGAATACAGTAAGAGTAACCTTACATACCTTATTCTCCCAATATGAATATACAATCCTATATGTGAACACAATAGTCCAGCTCCTTCCTTACGTTTTACTCTACAACACAAGTACATAACAGAGCTCACGTTAACAATCGTCTACCGTACAAGTGCATAGAACGACAATGAGTTACATGATTGCCTTATAATGTCATTTCACCCTTTACCATACAATTCACGGCATTGTCATACCAACAATACCACAACATTCTACTCATTGACCACAACATCATAAACCAATAGCATTTCGATAACACTTTTAACCTTTACACTTCCTCGTTAACACCACGTCACAATTACTCCATCAAGTCGCCTCAATATGTTTCATAACAACATATCCACAACAATCCCACAAATGATACTCATAGAAAAATAACAAGTTAAGGAACATAACCACACCATACATGTTGATATTTCATCCATACCATGCACTTCCATCAAAACCTCAAGTCTCCTTTCAAATTTAAATCACAAAGATGACACATCTTTTAGCAAAAAGCAAAAGTGCACTATTCAACACCTTGCCAACATAACCATCATGATATACACACCATCTTAAGCATATAATAAATTAATCCATGAGAGTGTACACTTACTAAAGCTTGCAAAGTGATGATCTTGTCCAAAGTGTCCAAAGAAAATGGTTGCCTTAGGGTTTGAGAGTTGAGAGAAAAGTGTAGAAAAATCTAGAAATGGCATGTGTATCTAATTGAATAAAAATATGATTTTTACACTTTATATAGCCCCTCATGGACATCCTTAGCCACACTTGGTCCAATAATTGAAGTGTTTTACTTGGTCAATGGAAGAATGGGTCATTTGCCCTTTTGGGCTATGTCTTTTATTCCAATTTGGGCCTTAAATTGAGCCCAATTACACATGTTAACTTAGCCCACCAAATTCAATGTATGATCCACCATATATCTCATGTTTAAATAATTCCATAGATGTCACGACAATATTCAACTCACGAGATTCATGTTTGTAGCCTCAATCTCAAAAATAAGAAATTCTAGCCACTCATGGCTTAATTGAACATAATTTGATAAAATACTTGTGACGAGGAATTAAACCCAACTCGGATGCCACACTCGCTCAAGATTAGTCCTAATACGATTGAATAATGATACCATAACCCAAGATTCCTCTTTATAGACCAATAATCGTAGAAGAATTTGGCCAAAAAGCACCCCGGCACGCTCCCGGGCGCCCCTGAGACTTGGCTGAATTTCAGCTCTGAAAAAGGTGTGCAGAGGCGGCCTAGTACACCCCTGGGCGAGGCCCCTTTCTGCCTGTGCCACAAAAATTTTAGGCCAAAGCGGCCTGGCACGCCACCTGCAGCGCCCCACACTTAATTTTTGATTTTGACATTTCTTTGCGGATTTGGTTGGATCTTTCAAGTTCCAACCTTTTGATTGCCTCTTACCTTTAAGATACTTTGCTTGGATGTCCTTTAAACCTCGTTTTTCACCCCACAAATGCTCCACAAAAGTCACAAACACCTACTACAAGGGTCCAATTACATTTACTAGCACACTATCAAATATTCCATTAAGTACAATACAAAATACATACTTATTACTCTCAAGACTAAGGTAAACATGGTTCCTAGTTGGCAAGTAGGGTCGGAAATGTACGGGGTGTTACATTAGTATTTTTCTTATTGATTTCTCATTATAGTCTAGTTATTTAATTTTTGTTTTTATTAATTTAAAAGTAGTAAATTCATTTTTAAATTTTGTATTTTATTTTTCATTTTTTCTTGAAAATATATATCTATATATATATATATATACATATATATATTTAGAAAGTAAAATGAATGAGGAGAAAAAATGTTCAAAAAAGAAAAAAGAAAGTAAACAAATAATAAAGTAATTTCTCTGTTCCATTTTACTTGGCCTTCTTTCTAAATATATTTGTTTCAAATTAGTTGTCTAATTTATGAAATCAAGAGTATTTTACATTTTTTTTCCTATTTTACCCTTAGTACGAGTTTTAAGTATCCACACTCTACAATATTGTTGAAAGTAGAATTTTAAATTTTCAAAGCCTAGTAAATGTGTGCATGACAACTATACGACTCCTATTTCTTACTCGTTCTCTATTTAATCAATATAGTCTTCACTTCATGAGACTATTCGGAGTGGAGATTCACTCCTCTTCGAGCAACTCATCCACATCTGCAAGATACCTGACGACGTCTACTAATTATTTGAGCGTGAGCTAGGGGCAGGAGTATGTTTTTCTTTATTTTTTTAAAATTAATTTTATAATTCAGGCAAATATATGTGTATGTATATATTTGATATTCAAAGAATATGTCTTATAGTCATTCTTAGTTTGTAAAAATAAAAGAAAAGCAGTAAAGAAAACTTGCTTTTGTATTTTTCTGTCCAAAACAATCGTACAAAGGACTCCTATTAATACAACTAGGCTAACCGACTATTCTTTAATAAATAAACCCTAGACTTAATTACACAATAAATAAATGGAAGAAAAATATTACATATACTTAAGAAAAGGAAAATAATCTATACTATACATGGAAAATGTATTGTGGTATACAAGGAAAGAAAATATTCAAATCTACCCATTCCAGCACTTTGGGCCAGTCGACCAGATCACATGAGGCCCAACACCTAATCCAACACTTTGTTGAGGCCCAATACCTGATACAAAATAGCTTAACAATAACAGGCTAACAATATGCCCGAATTAGTTTCCAAATTATGCCATTTCTGTTCTTCATTGCATTGTTCTTGAGAGGAAACCTTTGAGTGTCATAATCGAAGCTCGAAATACTCCAACACCCCCCCCCCCCTCAAGTTAGAGGGGAGGAAGAAACACCCAACTTGTGCAAGAGATTGTGATGAATGGGTCCGGTAAGCGACTTGGTGAAAAGATCTGCCAATTGAGAAGACGAGCGAACATAAGACAAGGAGATGAGCCCGGCGAGGTATTGTTGACGGGAGAAGTAACAGTCAATCTCGACGTGCTTCGTTCATTCGTGAAAAATGAGATTTTTTACTATGTGAATCACGAAAAGGTTGTCAGAATGGAGAGGCACTGGTAAAGAGATTGGGATGGAGAGGTCTTCAAATAGGCAAACTAACCAGGTAAGCTCGGCAATGACCCTTCGCATAGATCTCTACTCGGCTTCCGCAGAGCTGAGAGAGATAGAAGTTTGGTTCTTAGATTTCCATGAAATGGGAGAAGAACCTAGTGAAATGTAGAAACCACTAACTGATTTGTGTGAATCTGGATAGGTAACCCAGTCTGAATCACAAAAAGCAAGTAATTCGAAAGAAGGAGAAGCAGACATAAAAAGTCCAAGTCCTAGATCTTTGAGCAAATAGCAAAGAACTCGTAAAGCGAAAACCAAATGAGGTTCACGAGATGAATGACAAATCCAGTCTCGTATGAGTCAGGTAATTCAATTTTCCCAATAAATGATGATATAAAGTAGGATCTTTGACTGGTTCTCCTTCACCAGCTAATAATTTCACAGTGGGATCCAGTAGAGATGAAACAGGTAATAACTGTAGGGAATTGAATTCTTGTAAGAGATTCGTGAATTTTCTCTGATAGATGATCATACCATGAGGTTCTCGAATGACTTCCATACCAAGAAAAAAATGAATACTCCCAAGATCCTTAATCTTGAATTCCTTGTCCAAAAATAGCTTCAAAGCAATTAATTCTGCTTCATTGTTACCTGTTAATAGAATATTATCCATATATACAGCTACAATAGAAATAGAATCAGCTGATTTCTTAAAGAATAGCCAGTTATTTATCCATGGCTTCCTACCAACTAGGATGGAGTATTGCTTGATTATAGTTGACTGGTTCCTGTATACTAGAGATAGAGTTGAGCAATACCTGATTGTCAGAAGATAGTGGATTAAAAGATAAGTAATCTAGTGTGATTGGACTGAGAAACAAGTAGAAGAAACATCAGTTAGATGCAGGGCATTACATATGTAGTCATCTAGGTAAATAGGTATCTTATGATGTCTAGAGGACTGCCTAAGAATAGTTTGAAGAAGCGGTTCTGCCTCAGAAGAAGGATGAGTTGATTCATTAAAATTAGGAGCATTAGTAGAAGAAAAATATGGAGTAGGACTGGATAAATTCTCTAAATGAACTGTAGGAGGAGTAGGAGTGGATAGGTTTTCTGTAAGATCAGTAGTAGAAGTAGGAGAAGTGTGTTTAGATAGTGTAAGTGAGGGATCTGAAAGAAAATCAGTATGTTGTGTAGTAGGAGATGGAAATAGTATAGGACTAGAATTTGAGAAAAAAGGAAAGTATTCTTCATGAAATACAACATCTCTTGAAATTGAGATTTTCTTGGTTTGTAAATTTAAGACTTTGTATCCCTTTTTACCAAAAGGATAACCTAAAAATACACATGGTAAAGCCTTAGGATCAAATTTGGTTCTGTAAGTAGGCAAAGTGGAAACAAAACACAAACATCCAAAACACTTGAGGTGAGAATATGTAGGCTTAGTGTGGAATAAAAAGTTTCATAAGGGGTTTTGAATTTGAGTACAGTGGAAGGGAATCTATTAATAAGATAGGTAGCTGTTAATAAACATTCCCCCAATAAGTGATAGGAAGATGTGATTGAAACAATAAAGCTCTAGATGTTTCTAATAAATGCTGATGTTTTCTTTCCACTACTCCATTTTGCTGTGGAGTGAAAACACAAGTAGTCTGATGAATGATCCCTTTAGAAAGAAAAAAATCCTTTTGAATTTTTCCACTTCCTAATTCAAAAGTATTATCTGTTCGGATGACTTTGATTTTAGATTTGAATTGCCTTTCTACCATAGAAATAAAAGATTGCAAGATAGTAAAGGCATTTGATTTAGTGCTCAATAAGTGTGTCCAAGTTGCTCGACTAAAATCATCAACAATTGTGAGGAAATATTTAAAACCATCATGAGTAGAAACCTTATAAGGTCCCCAGTTATCCACATGGATTAAATCGAAGACTGCTTTTGTAGAGATTGCACTAGTAGGAAAAGGTAATTTGGATTGCCTTGACATAGGACAAATCAGACAAGGAGAAGATGATTTAGAACAAGACATAGAAACAGAAATAATTTTCTACATATTACTTAATGGCATATGGCCTAGTCTATAGTGCCACAGTTATTCTTTTACATTGGAATCAAAAAAAATTAGAACAAGAACTAGAGACTCTTGCTACTGAATTTGTAAAAGATGAATAATTAGAACTAAAACTAGATAGATTCTCTCTGGAAATAGCTGGATGATTTGTTTTGTAGATTTAAAGTCCTTCTTGTTCTCTACCAAGCTCCTGAGGGCTCTTCGGTGAAGGGCCCTGCAATAAGAAACAAGCATTAGGTGTGAATAACACATATTTCTTAAGTTGCTTACAAAGCTTATGAATAGAAATAAGGTTGAATTGGAAGGAAGGGATATAGAGAACATTATGAAGAACAAGATTGGATAAAAAAGAAACAGATCCTGAGTGAGTAACTTGTACCTTATGTGAATTAGGAAGAGTAACAACAATGGGTTTAGGTAAAGGAAAGAAATTAGTGAAGAACCTTCTATCAAAAGTCATATGCTCATATGCTCCACTATCTAGTATCCAAGAAGAATTATCAACTTTAAACAAGTGAGCATAGGAATAAAAAAATTTAGTCATACCAGCACAAGTGAAATTTACTGTTGCATCACTAGAACCTCCATTCCTTTGATTGAGTTTCTGCAACAGCTGCAAAAGTTGTGTAACATTCTGCTGACTCAATGAATTAACATCAGATGTTGCTTATATCTATTGATGAGTCACGTCTCCTATAGTGAAAGCCACAGGCCCCTTTTGATATCTCTTAGACTTAGTGAATTTGAAGTCAGGAGGAAAACCATGAATCTTATAACAATGATCAATAGCATGACCTATCTTCTTACAGTAGTTACAGACAACAGAATTCTTTTTGATGATATTTCCTTATTGTGTTTTGTATTTATTAAATTTTCTCTCACCATTATTTCCAACAAGAAAAGAAGCAGATTCTCCTGGGTAAGAAGGAGTAGCATGAATTTCTCTCAGTTTTTCATCTTGAATGACAAGAGAATAGGCTTGAACAATGGAGGGAAGAGGGGAGGACAACAGAATATTACTTCTAACCCCTATGAAAGTGTCATTAAGGCCCATGAGAAATTGAAGAAGCCTTTCATCTTGATGAGCCTTTGCACCTTTTTCTTTTGCTCCACATTCACACTCACAATTACATGTAGAGAATGTATTTAGTGCATCTAATTGATCTCATAGACTCTTTATTTTTGTGAAATAAGTAGGGATGCTGGAATTTTCTTGAACTACTACATTTAAATCATTTTGAAGCTGAAAAAGTTTAGCACCATTAGCCTGACCATATCTATCTTCTAGGTCAGACCACAACACTTTGGCACTCTTGGAATACAAAATAGACCCAGCAATTTCTTTGGAAAGAGAACTCAACAACCAGGATAGGACCATATCATTACATCTTGACCAGGCTCTCTGAAGAACTATATCAGCATTAGGACAAGCTAGGGATCCATCAATGAATCCTAGCTTGTTCTTTGCTGAGAGAGCGATAATAATTTCCCTTCTCCATCCACCATAGCTTCTTCCATCAAAGATGGTGGAAACTAGGTTCATTCCTGGAAGATCAGAATGGTGAAGGTAGAAAGAGTGTGAAGAGTCCACTATATTAATTGCAGGGACACCATCACTTCTATCAGATTGTGGAGTTTAACAACAGAAGGTGATTTTGAGGGTGATACATCATCAGTCATCTTAATAAAATAAACGAAAAAGAAGAAGACAAAAAATTAAGGACTGAAATTAACACCTGCTCTTGATACCATGTAAAAATAAAAGAAAAGCAGTAAAGAAAACTTGCTTTTGTATTTTTCTGTCCAAAACAATCGTACAAAGGACTCCTATTATACAACTAGGCTAACTGACTATTCTTTAATAAATAAACTCTAGACTTAATAACACAATAAATAAGTGGAAGAAAAATATTACATATACTTAAGAAAAGGAAAATTATTTGTAGTATACATGGAAAATGTATTGTGGTATACAAGGAAAGAAAATATTCAAATCTTCCCATTCCAGCACTTTGGGCCAGTCGACCAGATCACATGAGGCCCAATACCCGATCCAACACTTTGTTGAGGCCCAATACCTGATACAAAGCAGCTTAACAATAACAGCCTAACAATATGCCCGAATCGGTTTCCAAATTGTGCCATTTCTCTTCTTCATTGAATCGTTCTTGAGAGGAAACCTTTGAGTGTCATAATCGAAGCTCAAATGGAGCTCGAAATACTCCAACATAGTTTAACTCTTAATAGAGCGAATCACTTTGTTATTGTGTTTTTTAGGTAGGAAAATTTAAAGTACTACACAAATTGAAAGTATTTCACTCTTAAATTTTTGGTTCCAAATATTTAACAAGGTGAAACAATAGTAAAAGTTTCAGCTTGATAAAAGGTTTGCAAAAATGTTTAGATAAGAATACAATTAAAATGTACCAATTTAGGTGAAAATAAAGAGTCACTAAAATTAAAGATGTGCAGTAATCTGTAAGATTCAGTTTTCAAACCAAACTCAATGGTTTCTACTCCCTCATTATGGGTAGTTGACACCAAGTCTTATGTTTAATCATTGCTTTGTCCATTGAAGTACTCCCTCCGTTCACTTTATTTGTCACATTTTAACTTGACACATTCATTAAGAAAAAAATTATTAACATGATTATTTTACCATATTGTCCCTATTAATTGATGGTTACTATTGTGTTTTGAAATTAGTTTGGAGAATAAACAGTTAATGCTAAGGGTAAAATAGAGAGGGAAAATTGCCCTTCCTTGATATGTCAAAAATGACAAGTAAAAGTGGACATACAATTAGGAAATAAGTGAAAAGTAATTTTGAACGGAGGGAGTATAAGGGTAAATAAGTAAAATAACCTTCAATTATTGGGTTATTAAGGGACGTGTCAAGTCAAAAGGGCCAAGTAAAATGGAACCGGGGTATAATAGAAGACAAAATGATTAAAAAATAATAATAAATGAAAGGATAAAAGTAATTAAAGAAGGGACAAAAGCAATAAAGAAAAGTACAAATCAATAAATGAAAGCACAAAAAAAATGAAAATAAAGGAGCAATGCTCCACATGCAAAGAGGGTATTCGGGTAGTTTTTTTTTGTAACACATAGGTATTGCTGAAATTGCTTAGGAAAGGGACATTTGGATGTAATTACTTTAGCTTTATGGTACATTTAATGTATTTTTCCCTAAATAAAATCTTATTTGATTTTTTAATCAAATGACCTATTGGATCGTTTTATTAGAATGAAAAGCTATTTACAAGTCTTGGGTTAGCCCAATGTGCTAAGCCCAATTAAAATTCAAGAAATCCAAAAAAAATTAGAAAATAAAGAAATAAAAATAACAAAAAGACAAAACAAAAGAAAGTGGAAATCAGCTAGATAACTCTAGAACTTGTAAGAAGCCAGAGAGTCGAGACAATGAATTAAGGGTGACACAAAAGTTTCAAAATAAAATTGTGGTGACTCAAGTTTTAATTATTGAGTATAGGTGACAAATATTAGATTAAGGATTAAGAAAGTTTGACTCATGTGTGGGAGTTGCACTCGAATTTTTTTTTGTTTACACTTTGGCCCAACTTATAAAACCCTAATTGTAACTAAAAAGGGAGGGAAAATAATTGCCTCTTCTCTATTTTCTCTCTCCTACTCCTGCACAATTTTTTTTCTCCATCGTTGTTGGTGCTGCTGCTTCATCTTCTACTACTTCTCTTATTTTCTTGTTCTTGTTCTTGTTCTTCCTTTTCTTCTCGTCATTGTTGTGGTTGTTGCTGTTGTTATTGCTTCTTCTTCTTCTTCGCCATTATTGTTGTTGTTGTGGCTGCTACTACCTCTTCTTCTTGGTTAAAATTTTGGACCAAATTTTGTTCGTATATCAGTAGGATTACTTCGTAGGTGATTTTGGTAAGTAAAATTAATGATTTTTAGTTCAATTTCTCATCTGAGTATATCTGCTATTTTTTCAACAATTTTCTATAGCGTATCCAACAGCTGTTGTATTCATTTACAATAGTTATTGGATTGTTTCCACTACTGTTAAAGTAGTTTCAACAGGTTAGTCATCCGTTACAATAGATAAGTCCATCTGTTGCAACAGATGACCTAGTTGTTGCAGCAGATGGCCTACCTGGTGGATTCATGTTACATTAGCTTGATCCAACAGGTAAGTCATCTGCTGCAACAGATTACTTAGTTGCTGTAGTAGATGACCTATCTGTTGGGTGCATGTTAAGAACTAGTAGCTCAATCTAACAGGTAAGTCATCTGTTGCAATAAATGAGTCATCTGTTGCAACAGATGGGTCGTCTGTTGCAATAGATGGGTCGTCTGTTGCAACAGATGAGTCATCTATTGCAATAGATGACTTTGTTGTAGGATTGAGCTGTAAAACTAGTAGGCCAATCCAATAGGTAGGTCATCTGCTACAACAGATGAGTGATCTGTTATAATAGATGACCCATCTATTGCAGTAGATGACTTACCTATTGGATTAAGCTGCAGAACCAGTAGCTCAATCCAACAGATAAGTCATCTTCTGCAATAGATGGGTCATCTGTTGCAATAGATCACTTATATGTTGCAGCAGATGACCTACTTGTTGGATTTATCTTACATCAGCTGGCAAAGTTGGTTCAGATTCAGAAGCTCAATCCAACAGATAGAGCATCTGATGTAATAGATTACCTATCTGTTGCAACAGATAAATCATCTATTATAGCAGATAACTCACTTGTTGGATTGCGCTACTGGTTCTAAACATACAACTAACGGAGAAGTCATCTGCTGCAACAAATGAGTTATCTAATGCAACAGATGACTCATTTATTACAGCAGATGCTTATATGTTGGGACAATGATAGTGCATTTAATTTTGTTCTTGTACATAGCCACTTAAATTACTATCATTATTAATTTTTTAAAATAAATTTCTTTAGGTTCCATTAATGGATGATTCAATAACAATAGGTGTTGACTGTCATGGTGAGTGGATTGAGAAGAACAATCGATCTATTTGGCGTTGGAAGGATGGTGACGTGTTAGAGATGATAGAGATGACAGTCCAAAGAGATATATTGTATGATGATTTTGTGAATTTAATCATCAGCAATTGTGGACTTAATTGCCAACCAAAAGATCTTGTCATCAGTTACATGCACAGCTCTTTTGAAAATCAGAGGGTCCACCTTTTAAGATAAGTGATCAGGTTCGTTTGCGTACTTATCTGATAGATGTAGCTAGGTCTATTTTAAGGGTGTACGTGGTTGAAAAACTGATAGAGAATCAAAATGTAGAACAGGACCAACAAGATATGTTAAATGATGAATTGGATGGTGTGGACATGCATATTCTAGATGATGAGAGTAGAGATGAACTGGAGGAGAACCAAACACCTACACCCGTTGTTGCGAGCAATACAGTGGGCAGTTCTCAATCAACACAGTCGAGCAATCTTCAAGATGATGAAACAGGTTTTTACAAGGGAATGACATTCAAGAACAAGGAAGAACTAGTCACTTCATTGCATATTGCTTTCTTGAAAAAAGATTTTAGACTCAAGAAGGTGATTAATTCCCATAGGGTGTATTGTTTTAGATGTGCACATCCGGAGTGCAAGTGGTGGTTGAGGGCTGTGAAATTCATAAGTTCTGACAGATTCAATATTAGAACTTATGAAAAGTATCACACATGTGGTTTGAAGCATATTACGAGCCATAATTCGCATACCACGGCAAAGGTCATTGGTAAAAACTTCAAAAATAGCTTCCCCAATGGTAAAGGCCCATCTAGAAGAGATATGGCCAATCAACTCCATGCAGAATTGAGTTGTAAGGTGAGTTATTGGAAGATTTATAAGGGCATGGAGATTGCAAAGTCTTTGGTTAGGGGAACATATGAGCACGTTTATGCAGTGCTCGATGCGTACCATTATATGCTTGAATCCGCAAATCCAAAAAGTAAGACGGCATTGCAGGTTGATGAAAACGAAAGGTTTAATTACTTTTTTTAGCCTATGCAGCTTCGATTCATGGTTTTCAACAAATGAGAAAAGTCATATCCATCGATGGGACATTCTTAAAGAGCAAGTATGAAGGAGTATTGCTATCGACAGTGGCACAAGATGTGGAGAATCATATATTTTCGATGGATTTTTGTGTAGTGGACAAGGAATGTGATGCCTCATACCAATAGTTTTTTGAACAAATAAAAAGCTATGTAGATGATACAGATGAGTTGTGCATAATTTCTGATAGGCATCCAAGTATCGGAAAGATGGTTTCGATTGTCTACCCTTCAGCTCATTATAGTTGTTGCATGAGGCACCTTGGAGAAAATATTCAAAACAAATTTCATAATTCAAAGGTCGTATCTTATTTTTTAAAGAAGCAAAAGCGTATGATAGAGGTGAGTTCTATGAACACTTCAATAAAATAAGGGATATGGTACCCAAGGCATCCGAACATCTCAAACGTGTAGGATTCCACATATGGAGCAAGGCATTCTATCCGGGAAATAGGTATAATATTATAAATTGAGTGTCTTGTCTTGTTTGAGTTTATTGTAATTCTATGTCTTACTAAGTGTTTTTTTTATATAGGTATAATATTATGACGTCAAACATTGTTGAGTCGGTGAATGCATTATTTGAGGTTGAAAGAAAATTTCCCATTGTCACTCTATTTGACGAAATAAACTTAAGGTTTACAAAAACTTTCCATGAGAATTTCGCATTGTCACTCTAGACTCTAAATATGTTGCAACAGATAAGTCATCTGTTGCAATAGATGACTCATCTG
The DNA here is from genome assembly GCA_031232105.1 of Capsicum rhomboideum. Taxonomy (NCBI): domain Eukaryota; kingdom Viridiplantae; phylum Streptophyta; class Magnoliopsida; order Solanales; family Solanaceae; genus Capsicum; species Capsicum rhomboideum. Next base: position 31,770,524 of record CP124712.1, on the reverse strand, counting down.
TTGGAAATTATCAAACAAATATTCACATCGGTTGCAACAAATATAAACATCTGTTGCAACAGATTAGTCATCTGTTGCAGCAGATGTCTAATAAGTTTGATTATGTCCAACAGACTCTAGACTCTAAAAATGTTGCAATAGATAAGTCATCTGTTGCAACAAATGACTCATCTATTGAAAATAATCAAACAGATATACACATCTATTGCAACAAGTTTAGACATTTGTTGTAATGGATGTCTAATATGTTTGATCATCTTCAACAGACTCTATACCTGTTACAACAGATGAGTCATCTGTTGGAAATATACAAACAGATATACACATCTGTTGCAACAGATGAATTATATATTTGATTATTTCCATTATACATTACATATGTTTGATGTGAATTACTTCATTAAACTATAATTACCTTTCAATTAACAAGTTCAATTACAATCTCAATGATTATCTTTAAATTAACAAGTTCAATTACAATCTCAATGAATTTCATAGCAATTACATATTCAACTAATTGTATTCGTCCTAAATAGAGTGATCAATGCACTAATTTGATGTGAATTGATTTATTGAATCATGATTGGTAATTTTAAAAAAAGGTTATTTAACTATGATTATCTTTCAATTAACAAGTTCAATTATAATCTCAATGAATTTCATAGAAATTAAATGTTCAACTAACTGTATTCGTCCTAAATAGAGTGATCAATGCACTAATTTGATGTGAATTGCTTCATTGAATCATGATTGGTAATAAAAAAGGTTATTTAACTATGATTATCTTTCAATTAACAAGTTCAATTACAATCTCAATGAATTTCATAGCAATTACATATTCAACTAATTGTATTTGTCCTAAATAGAGTGATCAATGCACTAATTTGATGTGAATTGCTTCATTGAATCATGATTGGTAATAAAAAAGGTTATTTAACTATAATTAGCTTTCAATTAACAAGTTCAATTACAATCTCAATGAATTTCATAGCAATTACATGTTCAACTAAGTGCATAACCTATTGCAATAGATTATAACCTGCTGCAACAGATGGATATATTTGTTTGATTATTTCCAACAGATAACTTATCTGTTGTACCAGATGAGTTATCTATTGCAACAGATGTGAAGATCTGTTTGATTATTTCCAATAGGTGCCTCATCTGTTGCAACATATGACAAACCTGTTACAACAGATGAGCATAACTGTTTGATTATTTCCAATAGATGTATCATCTGTTGCAACAGATGACTAATCTGTTGCAACATATGTAGTGTCTATTAGAAATAATCAAACATATTAGACATTTGATGCAACAGATGTCTCATTTATTGCAACATAGGACAAACCTATTGCAACAGATAAGCATATCTATTTGATTATTTCCAACAGATGCCTCATCTATTGCAACATATGACAAACCTGTTGCAACAGATGAGCATATCTGTTAGATTATTTCCAATAGATGCATCATCTATTGCAATATATGACTAATCTATTGCAACATATGTAATGTCTGTTGGAAATAATCAAACATATTAGACATCTACTGTAACAGATGAGCATATTTGTTACTACTGTAACAGATGAGCATATCTGTTTGAACATTTCCAATAGATGTGACATCTGTTGCAATAGATAATGCATCTGTTGCAACATTTGAACTTAATAATCCAAAATATTTCACATCTAAGTAAGAAATATAATTCATGACAGAAAAAAACTTGATATTTATCAAACACAAAATATTGTCATCACCAATTACATAGTATAATTAACTAAAGATACTAGAAATTACACAGATATGATAGAAATTACAACCCACATCAGGGCTCCAAACTCCTACATGCTACCCAGCAGCCCAAACCTCTTGCATCCTTGAAACTGCGTTATCGTTCAATAGGGTCTTGGGAGTTGTCATACAAGTGTCGGTTATCAATAACTCAATAAATGCAAGTGATTCAGACCCGTAAGTGGCACAAGTCTCATTCTTGGGAATGTTCTATTTTCGACCTTCAAAAGTCCATCGATCGTTGAGAAACTTTTCTGGAAAGTGATTCATTATGCCACTTTGCTTCAACAATTTTGGGAACAACTCCAACAGAGGCTCCATGCAAATCAAAAATTTCCAATCTTCAATAACTGGTATGTTGCAGTCATAAACATTTATGACTCCCTCATTCATGATGATCTCAACAGTCACAAAATGTTTTTTCTCCAAGTTCAGGACTGTGAGAATCTTCTTTGCCCTTGTCCAATCCATGTCACCTAGATATGGCCTTTTCCCTCTATAATAATCAATCATGTCCTCGTCCCATTCAAACTCAGCAAGTAACTCCTTAATTTTTCTGCCACCAGGAGTTGTCACTATTTCACTGAGTTTGTTGTACCTACTTAAAAAGTTACTGTAGAAGTTGAGGTCCATGATCCTATCCCCGAGATCTTAATAATCAGTGAATTTGAGATGCCTCTCCCGTATGAGGTAAAGAATTTCATCAATATACTGATATAAGAATACAATTTAAATAAGTTAGTAACATATAATAATAATTGAAAAGATACAACAAATGGGTCATCTGTTGCATAACTTCTTTGAACCTGTTAACAGATTACCCATCTAGTGCAAACTAATACAACAGATGGGTAATCTATTGCAATAGATGAGTCATCTGTTGCATAAGTTCTCTAAACCTATTAACAAATTACCCATCTATTGCAAACTAATGCAACAGATGGGTAATATATTGCAACAGATGACTTATTTGTTGCAACAGATGGGTAATCTATTGTAACATGAGTCATTTGTTGTAACAGATGAGTCATCTGTTGCAACAGATGAGTCATCTATTGCATAAGTTCTCTGAACCTGTTAACAAACTACCCATCTACTGCAAACTAGTGCGACAGATGGGTAATATGTTGCAACAGATGGATCATCTAAATAAATATACTAATGAAATTAAATAAATAGAAGGTTAGAAAAAGTAACTTACCCAGTCCTCGTACCACACTTTCATATTAGTCATGTTTTGGAAGTCTTTTGTACAAAATTGTTGCGTAGAGTACTCTTCTTCGGCCTTTTTTGATTTCATCAGTGTGTTCAGCTTAGCCTTCTTTGTGGCTTTCACCAACTTGTAAACATTTACCTTCTTCAGCTCTCCTTGCTCTTCTATGGCTCTTGGAAATTGCTCAACATTGCAAGGAAGAAGAGTTGCATCATCAACATGCTCATCACCATCTCTAACACCAACACCACCAATACCTCCAACACCACCAACATTAAAACCAACATTAACACCAACACCCATATCTGCTGCAGCATCACTAAAAAACTCAACAACATGCTCAGCAAGAACAATCTGACCTTCCCTAGGTGCTTCCCTTTTGATGGTTGTTGCTCCAGCCAATTCTCTTCTTATCAAGTCCACCTTAGGGTCTGGTTTTGTGTCAATAATCCCTAGAGTAAGAAAGGCAGGCATCTTCAACTCTTGCTCAGTAGGGACAATCCAGGGATGCACAACATATAAACAAAAGTAGATATATTAAAATCAACCTATAACTTGCAACAGATGGGTAATCTGTTGCAACAGATGGGTAATCTATTGCAACAGATGAATGATCTATTGTAATAAATAAGACATCTATTGCAATAGATTAACCATCAATTGCACAAATTACAGTAGATGGGTAATCTACAGAGTTAAGTTGCAACAGATGACTTATCTGTTGCAACATATGAAATACCTGTTGCAATAAATAAGACATCTGTGCATCAGATGACTTATCTGTTGCAACAGATCCTTCATCTTATGAAATAGATAAGATACTTGTTGCAACAAATAAGACATCTGTTGCAATGTGTTAACTTATTAACTTGAATAAAATTATTCTATTTAAAAATAAGACAAACTGCATCATCGGGAGGGTTAAAGAGATCAAGGGGATTCATCCTTGAGTTGCTATTTGAAGACAACCATCTAAGGATCCTTGGATGAGAAACCTCTTTTGAGTAGTCCTTGATTTGTTGCCGGAGCTGAGGAATGACTTCAAATGCCCAAGTCTAAAAATGTCAATATGATGCAAACAAAAAAATCAAAATAATTATTCAAGAACATAAATAAATGAAACACTAAAGAACTAGGGGTGAATTTTACCATGAAAGCCCAAGGAAAGCCGTATAAATTGATCGTCTTTGGAGATAACTTTGTCAACAAATATTTGACAGTCAAGAAATAACTTTCATATCCCCATGGATAATTATTGAATACCTCTAAATCCTGAGCAAGCACCAACAATTCAAGTTCTATGACTTTGTTGGTATCTTTGGCCCAAAAAATAGAATGCACAAACCAAAGTAAGCACAATGCCTCATTATGCTTCTTCAAAAACTTTTTATTCTTGAGATCAAGTATCAACTGCTTGGCTTTGTATCTAGGTCGAACAATGGCCAACAACTCATTTATTTTGTCTTTGCCTTTGTTGGTTTTAGTGGTTGTCTTGGTTAGTGTCTTGCCTTTCTTTGATGCCTTGGCTGATTTAGGTGTCTTGATTGCCTTTGGCTTTTTAAAGGGTGTTACTATGGGAAGAGGTTCAAAAGGAGGATGGCATCTCAGTGCAGTGACTATGGCAAATTTTTTTATACCAAAATAAACCGTCATGCCACAGTAGTTTATCCAAATCTCATCCATCTTCTTGTCCACACCCTTCAAAGTTGTATCATCACCCTTATACTTGATCTTGCGCTTGAGAAGACCATTTACTATGGTCATTTGAAAGCGTACATTATTATCCTCCGACAGATCAAGAAAGTGTCCAAAACATCTGGACTTAAAGTAATCCTCCAATTTTTTATCTCTCAATGTCTTCCTAAATTCATCAAATTTTTTAACCATGACTGATTTAACAACAAAATCACCAGTCAAATCTGTAGGTTTATCTATAGGCATCTCCACTTAGAACTTGTCAATACTAAAAGTTTTGACAAGATCATGTTAGGATTTCGATCTACATTTACGATTGATCGACGATACCTCAACATCATCATCAATATTATCAGTAACTCGTTCCTCTTCATCCTCTCTTTCATTTTCCTCTTCAGCATCTTCCCCACTTTCATATGTATCTCCTTCCTCGCTTTTATTTTCATCTTTCTCCTCATCTCCTTTCTCACTTTCTGACTTTCTTTTTCATCTTTATCCTCACCTTTCTCCTCATCTCCTTTATCGTTTTCTTCATCATCTCCATCTTCTTTCTCATTTTTATTTTCATCTTTCTTCTCTACAACTTCTTCCTCATTTCCCTCACCCTCCTTTTCTACATCATCTCTAGATCTTTCAACTGATTCTTCTTCTTCATTATCTCTTTCCACATCTTTATTCTCAATCTGTATATCTATAGATGGTAACCCTTCATTTGTTTGTGAAAGGGATTGTGCAACAAGTTTTTCTAATGGTGTTTGTAATTTAGCTATTTTACTTGGTTTATCAAAAGTTGATTCACTTTATTTTCTTTTGGGAGCCATTTTATCTACAAACAAGAGGAAAACAAAAAAGATTACAATTGATATGTGCATTAAAACAAAGAGTAACAGTAAGTTTAATAAATACAACACAGTATAATAATATTTCCAACAGATAACTCATCTGTTGCAACAGATGACCCATCTATTGTAACATATGGGTCATCTGTTGGAAGAAATCAAACCCGTAGCAAGACTGCTTTGATTTCTTCCAATAGATGAACCATCTGTTGGAAGAAATCAAAACAGTCTTACTACTAGTTTGTTTTCTTCCAAGAGATGACCAATTTGTTGCAACAGAGGGGTCATCTATTAAAAACAACATAACAATAAATCGACAGATGATATAGTTGTTTCCAAATGATGCTTAATATGTTTCAACAGATTCTTATTCTTGTGCAACATATTACACATCTGTTAGGCAACATTTTTTCCATGCATATATATCAACAAGAACACTAACAATAAGCATTATATCACACTAAGAACACCAAAAACAAGTTATATCACCACTTGAACAACACTAATATTTTTACCAATACTCCAACAACAACACCATCACCAACAACACTAACAGCAATACCAACAACAACAACAACAACAACACTGCCACCAACAAAACCAACAACACCAATAAAATCAACAACACCAACAAAACCAACAACATCAACAACAAGAACACAAATAACACCAACAAAACAAATAACACTAAGAACACTAACACCTACCAATAACACTAAAAAACACCAAGTGAATTGATTCAATACAACAATACAAAATTGTCACAACAGATATCTCCGAAAAAAGAGAAAATTCAAGTTTCACTATTTTTACGACAATGTTCGAGAACAAAAAGAGAAGTAAAGTTCTTCTTTTTCTTCATTAACTAAAAAGCACTAATTTTTTGAAAACCAAAAAAAAAAAAAAGCCTTTACCCGTGAATAGAGAGAAGTTGATGATTGAAAGTCAAAAAGGAACGATGAAGAACTCGAATATGGGGTCGCCGGAGGTTGAAAGTCACCAAAAGATAGTTGTCTCGCTGATTTGTTGCCGAAGGAGAGCAACATTTGTTGGGCTTGAGAGAGAAGGAGTTAAGAGACGTTTGAGAGGAGAGAGAGTGACTTTTAAAACTGATTTTTCCCACGTAAGATTTTTGTTTTTATTAAATATAGTTGTGGGTTGATTTGTATTTTTAAAAAGATTAAGAAGTTTTAAAAATGTTAATTGAGTTCCCAATTAACTTAATCAATTTTTTAAATGCCTTTGACCCTTAAGCTTGGTCAAGTGTCACCAATATTTAAAAGGAGACTTGAGAGACTCCTTTTGTTCAATTATCTCCAGAGAGTCTTCATCTTCCTCAACCTTTACTCAAAACAAATGATGCTAGCTCAACTTTTCTTGAAGGATCTATAAGCTTAGCTTGAAAAGTTCTTGTGATGGAATCATCAAAACTTAGGTGAGAAATCATCTTCCTTTCATGAATCTAAATTCCAGTGGGTTGAACCCCAATTAATACCACCGCTGACTTTTAAATCCTTTCAAGGTTGCTAATTTCTGATATGAGGTTGATTTTCTAAGCATGCTTCATCGTCAAGCTAAGTATCTCTAACTCTCTATCTGACTCGCTTTCAATCTTCATCTTTTGAAATAGATCTAATCATTGAATTACTTGCACAGACACAAGAGTTCACCGTTAATCAATTCTTAAGCTGGATCTGAAGCTTCAACATTCTTACTCGCTATTTAACACCTCAAGTGAGTTCAATTTTCTTTTTCTAAATGTAAGCTCGGTGGATTGAAATTCAATATTAGATTTGATACCACCACCCAACCTTAAATCCACAAAAAGAATACTAAACTTTATATTTTTAGGACTAATTTATGTTGAGGTCAGACTTAGGAAACCTTGAACTTATTCACACTAACAGAGAGATACAAACAAGAATTCCACTTCATTATTCAAAGGTACTTTTCAGATATATCTCCTTTAATGAACTGAACCTTTAAATTCAATATTCTCAAGAGTACTCTTATTAGAAGAATTGGACTGTTTTGTTTATGAATTTAAAATAGACATAGATTTTAAGTGCTATATGTACCTCACGAGTCCAGGTTTTATACCAGATGTAACACCTCAAGCTCTCACCAGGTGCATGGTATATTAACCAATAAAAATTAATTCAGACATCATGATGAGTACTAGTATTGCACTTAATCCAAAATCACCAGTGAAAATTCATAAGAAGCTGATCTTTGAAACTCTATACATCACTGCTTACTTGTTTGATTCTGAACTGTTGTATGATGTATTTTTCTAAATTGATGATCCTTCTTCCTGTACTAGGGACTTCCTGAAAATGTTTAAATTCATATGTACCTGCAAAATGAAAAACTAGGCTAGCAAAAAAGTTAGTACGAGTATTTCCCTTTCTTAAAGAAGTGTTGTACTCTTACTGACATTAGGCCTCTTAATCTATTAATGGAGTTAATCTCCATTATCACACTCCAAGGAATCTCTCATTCTCCATTAACCATATTTACCAAAGTCAGTGAGCCAGATTCCATAATAACATTAGACAGATTATTCTCTAAATAATATTGCAACCCCTCTCTCATAGCAACAGCCCCATCTATTAGGTTAGTAGTATCAGAAATATTCACTCCTTTAGCACCAACTAGATCTCCTTCATGGTTTCTGACACAAAAAGTTATAGCACTAGGGCCTGAATTACCCCTAGATACCCCATTTGTGTTGCATTTCCACCAACCACAAGGTGGTGGATACCATCTCACTAATTTTGCCTGAAACTTAGGTCTGTATCCTTCTAGCAGAGCTACCAGTTGTAGCCAATTCCTTGGGATGTCTGAGTAATCAAACTTCCTTTTCATGAAGTTCCTAAGAGTATTGGTGATGTCCCAGATGACTTTCATAGCAGAATAGTTACCCCCATGCAGTATAGTATTCCTTCTCTTCCAAATAAACCATAGAAGAATAGTAGGAACAGCTTTAAAAACTACCTAATGTCTGACATTTCCATGAGCATCCCTTCATTCTTAATTGACTGCTTCACCTGAATCTAAGGTCCAAAAATATCATCAGCATTAGAAAAAATTCTGAACAGTTTAAGCAACTTCACCTTTAAGAAAAAGATGTTCCATAGTCTCCCTAACTGGAACTTCACAACAATGACATAATTGGGAATTGTTTGGATTCCATTGAGCCATACCAGCAGCTACAGGGACTCTATTATTCCATACCTTCCACGTAAAGAAAGATATTTTAAAAGAAAGTCCTTTCACCCAAATATTCTTAAAAAATTTGTTTCCTCCTCCTCCTTTCTTAACAAAGCACAAGACTCTTCACTGTGAACTTCCCTGAACTTGTTTTGATCCACTAAGGTTTGTATCCCATGTCAGTTTGCCTGCAATAATTCATATATTGTTGCACATGCTCAATAATATTATTAGGCAACTGAATCCTTATTAAATCATAGTCCCAACCTGAGGCATTATGAACACTTCTATATCTGTTAGATCATGATAAGAAAGTACCTTTGTTGGCTAATTAATGGACCTAACATAGTCCAATTATCATACCAAATAGAAGAGGCACCTCATTTAGTCCCCCACCATAAAAACTGCTCAATGTACTCCCTGTTTTGAAGCATATACTTCCACAATCGACGTGAAATTAGTCCATAGAGTGTTTTGAGTCCTAAATCTCCACCATATTGTGACACATCAAACATTGATTTGAAGCACAAACCTCTTTCATGCTTAGGTAAACAGACTTTGTCCCAAGCAGCCAAGTGTTTACTTTTTCCTGTAACTTTATTACTCAAAAGAAATTTAGCAAAAATTTTGTGAAGTTCCTTGATAACACATGTAAGAGGAACTATAGTTGATAAAACATGAATGGGGACGCTCTATAATACACTGGAAATTAATACATCACTACCTCTATAAAAAAGAATATTTCCTTTCCAAGCCTATAGCTTTGATTTCACCCTTTTAATAAGATCAGCATAGTGTTCCTTCTTTTTTCTGGCATGAGATATAGGACAACCCAAATATTTCAATGAAAATTTCCCTCTATTCATCCCTGTACATTCTTCCACTAAAAGTCTTTCTTCAGCAGCTACATTTTGATGCAAATAGAAATCACTCTTCTCCTTGCTAATCTTTTGCCCTGACTGAACTTCATACTCTTGTAAAATAGTCATAATTTTCCTCAAAGAGTATATGTTAGCTGAACTAAGAATGATTTTATCATTGCATAAGCAAGATGATTAATATTAGCACTCCACTTTGGCAAGCCATACCCTGTATACAAGTCATCATCAAAAATAGCATTTAGGGACCTGGACAGAACTTCAGCTGATAAAATAAATAAATTCGGGGATAAAGGATCTCCATACTTTACTCTCCTTGTAGAATGAAAGAAACCATGAGCTTGACAATTTATTAACATTGAATACCAATTATTAAAAATTAATCTCTAGATTAGCTCTACTACTAATTATGAAAAATCTATCTTCCTCAACACCTTCAATAGGAAAAACCTAGATACTCTATCATAAGCCTTGTCCATGTCAATCTTTACAACCACATTTGCAGGCTTACCCCCCTTTCTAATATCTGTCACAATTTCTTGGGTTAATAACACATTCTTTATGATATTTTTACCTTTCACAAAATCTGATTAGTTAGAAGAAATCAATCTGGATAATAATTCTTCAATTCTATCGTGAACAACTCTAGAAATAATCTTGTTGATAAAATCACTTAAATTAATTGATCTTCAGTTAGAAAAGGACAGAATCTGCTCTTTTTTAGGCAAAAGAACCAAATTAGAGTGAGTAATAAATTTAGGAAGGGTATTACCACTGAAAAGGTCTTGAACCATTCTGAAAATATCCTAACCCACAATCTCCCAGTAATTCTAATAAAATCTTCCAGTCAAGCCAGGAAAATTTTGGTATTTTGTTCCTTATTTTCAAATAAGTCATACATGCTTTCTGCTGCCAAAATATTTACTCAAAATGCAAACACTTTTTGAACTAATCTTGAGCTCTTTGAATTACTGCTCTATTTTCAGCACTGACTTCTTCAAATAGTTTTCTTTGATTCACAATAGCCTCCCTGATAATCAGTTGTTTAAAAATGTCACCGCATGTATCTTTGCTTTATCTAGTTAAAGTTGTCTTAACTCTTTTAATATTCTCCTTGAAATCTAGAAAAGGGTTTTGTGACCTATTCACATTCTAGTTCTACCTCACCACCTCCATGAAAGTATCATTCCCAGTCCAGAATTTTAGAAATCTGAAAGGCTTCTTATGCCTTTCCACCCTTTTTTCAAGAGTTAAGAACATTGGAGCATGATCAGAACCTATTCTTGCTAAATGTTCCACCTTTATATAATTAAACCATTCTTGCATTCTCTAATTACCCTGTCCAACCTTTCAAAAATATAATCATTCCCAGCTCTACCATTCAACCATGTAAATGAACTTCCTTTGAATTAAATCTATGTTAAATCACAAGATGATATACAATTATCAAAATCTTTTTGATCACCTTCAAGCACTGGTAAACCTCCAATTTTCTCCTCTACATTTGGCACAACATTAAGATCCCCTCCTAATATCCAGGGACTATCTATTCCTTCTTCCAATTGAAAAATGTCATCCCACAACAAGAGTCTCTCCTCTGCATTGCACATAGCATATACTAAAGTAACAAATAAGCTATGGGCATGACTTTGATGTTTTAACTTTATAGTCAATTGATGTTCAGTATCTTTGACTACTGTGAAATCAAAGTCTGAATTTATGAAAGCCCATATTTTACCACTGCAATTAGCTATACCTATAGGAATCTTTAATCTTTTTCTGAACCTGTTGATGTGTCTAGAGTGTTGAAAGGGCTCCGGTAATTCAATAAAAGAGAATTTGTGAAAATTATGAAGCATTTGAACCCTGTGGAATTCTTGTTGGGACCTCACTAATTTGATGTTCCAAATTAGAGCTTTCATCTCTTAGTTGCTGCTTTAGCTCTCTTAGGTTAAACTCTGATTGGTTGATTATTATCCCAATTTTCTTGCTTCTTCCCTCTTCTATAACTTTTTAAAAGCCTTAGAGATAAATCTGCTTCAATTGGGAGATTATCAAGGATTTCCTCTGAATATTCTGCTTCTACCATGCCTATAGCTTGGCCTGTGTCTCTATCTTCTTCTCCTTCAAGATTATGTGAGACAATGTCATGTAAAATTCTGTTAGGAGATAGAACTTTAATAAAATTGGACTCATCTATTTAGACAGCTTTGAGAATGATCATGATTGCCTTTTCATTCTTAATCTCATCTTTGTTTTTAACAACCATATCTTTACTATTGGAACTTGAAACAATCACATCTGCAGCAACTTCTCCCTATTGATCCCCTTCCCCACTACATCATGCTTATTTTCATTGATATTCTACTGCTCATGAATATTTATTTGTTGCATTATAGGAACTGTTGGAGTAATTTCAAGACTTTGCTCATTACTTTGAAATTCTGCACAAGCTGCCCTTTTTTCTGCAACTTCTCCCTTATCAACTTCCACTGATTTCTGAGCTTCCTTTTCATGAGTAAGCCTATCCTTATCATCTTAACTATTTTTCACATCTCCAGTATCACTAGCAGTTGTGTCATGCTACTCAATTGTTGTTGTTTGGCAGGACTTGTTGGATTTGCTGGCTCAGCTGCAAGCGAATCTTTTTGCTTTCCAAAGACTTGGTTGACCCAATCCTTGGCTGATTCCCCCCCTCCCCCCCCCCCCCCAAACAACTGCTTTTCTTGAATTACTAGTAGCTTTGTTATTGTTATTGTTATTATTATCCATCCTTTCCTTTATTCCTTTTGAGCTTGAACTGTTGTTGTTATTGTTGATGTGGTATGTTGTGTGTTTGGAGGACTTGAGATTGGCATCTCCTAAAACCTCAAATTTGTTCTTCACCACAGGTTGAGTTAAAGGAGTAGCCATTTTTTGTTTGCTTGTGTTTCTGTCCTTCACTACATTCCACAAACCTAGGTCACCTACCACTTTACCACTAAATAGGATTCTAGTTTTCCCCTTCTGAAATTTGTGAACCTATGGTTTTGGAAAATGCTTTCTGACTGTATTCTCTGCTTTCTCTTCTTGCTTCTCTTCTATCCCCTCCACCTTATTTACACCTTTATTTTTGCTGATATTTCTACATTCATCATCTCTGTGCCCTTGCATTTTACATTCTTCACAGTACTTTGGAACATAGTCCTATCTGATAGGGATAACATCAGTCCTCGTTTCCCCAGTAACTTCATTAACAATGTCCATGAAAACAGACTTGGAATTCTCCTTTTAGGTCTGCCAAAAAGTTGACTCCTGTACAACTTGGTCTAGTTTTATTAATTGTGGCTAGATCAAGTTGGAGAGGTTTCTCAACTGTGGAAGCTTTAGACCTTCTTTAGCAAAATAAGTGGGTAACAAGTTGGGGAAAGATATCCATGCCATTGTCTTGGTAGTTTCTTCATTAACTTTGAATCTTGCATCATAAATAAGAGTGTGCATCAGATACGAATACCCATCTTTGCACGTAATATAGAAAGCTCCTTAGATATCAGATTAATGAAATCTGCATGCTGGGTAAGGCGAATAAGAACGTGTTTACTGCAGAACAGGCCAATTTGACAATCTTCTTTAATATCACATTGTTGAGGAATAATCATCCTCAACTCATCAAGGTCTGTCCAGTCATACGTGAACTTGCCTATCACTGCATATTGTACATTGTCAATCCGATACATTTTATCCACTTCCTCCTCCGTCCATTTGATATGTGGAAAACCTTCCACCATAACTTCTTTACGAGGAATGGATTCTGAATGTTGAACGATATTTTCCATTGTCATAGCATAAGGTTTCTCTATAGGCAAACTAGGGTTACTCAAATGAACTTCATCGGCGTTTGGATTTAAAGGTGGAAAATTTGTAGAAGAAAGGGTATGACCAGCCACAGTAGATGGCTGGCCGGCGGCCAAAACGGTCATCGGACTGGGGTTTGGCGTCCATAGAGAGAGTGGAGTAATTTTTCTAGAGATATATTCGTCGCTCTTTATGCAAGTTTCCTACCTGAACTGTCACCAACTATTTATAACAACACCAAATCTGATCTGTTTGACCATAGTTAATTAAAAGAAAAAAAAACTTGGCACTATATTTTGTAGAGGACAGTCAGGGACCATGGGTGGAAATAGAGGTGAGACAATTCATGAACGGGGGGAATGGGATTTTCAGAAATTAAGGGAGTTGCTATCTTAAGGCATGGTCAGACACATTGTTGACAATATTAGTCCCATTTTAATCAACGAAGACATTGATAAACCTTGGTGGATGAGCAGCATCACTGAAAAGTTCAGTGTTAGCAATGCATGGGAAGTTATAAGGAAGAAGGAAGAAAATTTACAGATCTATGAGCAGAAAGTTGGGCTAAGTGATTACCTGTGATCTGTTTCTTTTTTTTTTTTTTTGAGGGTGATTAAGAGGAGAATTTCTACATGTCATGCATCCATTCATTCATTTGGTGTAAATATTGAGTAGGTAATTGGCCAACACTTCCTATACCATTGTATATTCAGAGGGCTAACATTTGCTATTTTTTGAATTAAGACTCATTAAGTTGTCATGAGTTTAAGTTGTAAAAATGTTTACATTGTTAGTGCAATTTAGTTGGTTAAGTATGCTAATTTGTACAACCTATGTATTTCACGGGTTAAATCTGATGAATTGAAACCAATAATTTGGTCAAAGTAGAAGATGAAACAATGATGATAGATTCAAACTTCTAGCTGGTTAATGTATTACTCACATGTAGTACTTACTTCAATCATCTATTTAAGTGCTAAACGAAATAAAAATTCTTCAACATCATAATCAAATTAATAATAACATCCAGACAACTCAATCAAAATTAAAAGGAATAATTTTTTAAAATTATTTAAATTACTTCACTTGACATAAAAAATTATAGTACAATATCATATATTAAGACATTATTTAGAACTATTTCCTCACAATCACTACAATTCTAATGAATTGGTAGTGTTTTTATTCTCTCACACACAAGATAACACACGATTAACTTTTTATTGATCATTATTCATACATAGGAAATGAGATGTCTGAGAGAATTTGATGCTTAGCAATTGTGGTAGCAGAAGCAATAACGCCCCAGAATGCCTCTTCTAACGCACTCACCCTTGATTGCCCTCGATGACTCTAATTTGCACTTTCTGGTACAAATGAGGCTCAACAAGCAAAATCTGGTAGTATATGTCGTGCTCCTCCAATAGCAAGTTTTGCCTTCAGCAGCTTGCATCTCTGCATGGCGCAATAACTTATCATAAGTCCATTTTTTTTGTTAAAATCATTTTGGCCAATTGTGAGGGGATTAAATCTTTTAAGAAAACACAGTTTACCGTGGGCTTAGAACTTTCATTTTATATCAATTTTTTGGTTTTTGGTTGCAGGACAGATTGAAACATCCGTGTTACAGCAGGCGTATATAAGCAGCATAGTCCATTTTTTTGTTAAAATCATTTTTTGGAATTGAAATATATGATGAATCATCTCTGCAGTACCACGAAAAGATTGCGGCAGGTAAACAACCAGTATGGGGTTAATTAATTTATGATGAATCCTCATAATTCTATTTCATATTTAGTTATTTTTGGACTAAATATAGATGTTGATGAGTAATATATATAGTGCCCGGCTGTAACTAGTTTGGATAGGCGTAAGTCGTAACTATCATTATTGTTGTAAAAACTATTATTTGGAATTAATATATATTGAAAACGTAGTATTCTGAGTGGTCACAAATAAAATAACAAACAAACTAAGAAGTACAAACCATTGGCTGAAATGAGAAGAAAGCATAAGAGGAGAGCAAGGAAAGTTGTGTAGCTCACTAGTGACTTTGCCATATTCGTATACTTTGGATGTAATTAAAGATCTTTCTATTTTCATTGAAGTGATTTGTGTGTGAAATTATTAAGTGAATAGTGTATTTATAGCAAGGCCTGGCAACTTATTTAATGGTTTTGTCAACTTCCAATAAAAAAATGTAAGCAACTGGATGCCTATTAAAATAAGAAATAAATAATTTAAGGAAGCAAATTGAAGGATATTAATATAAGTTAGTATATGATACCTTTTTTAGCTTTGTATAAGATGATTATTTGGGGGGGGGGGGAGGGAGGGGCCAATGGTACAAAATAATACGATAAGCGAAGTATCAAAACATCAAATATAGTAACATAAATCAAAGGGAAAGAAACTAGAGGAGTACTAATACTACGACTACTAGTATGGACGGGGAAGAGATACAATGCTTTACTACGTCATGTCCTCCATTAACTCTAATCCAAGACCATGTTCTCAGTTAGATGAAACTGCGTCATGTTTTGTCTAGTCACCTCTCTCAATACTTCCCCTTCCTACCTCTTCCTCTTTTGAAGCTATACATAAAGAACTTTTCACACCTTTACACTAGCGCATTGTGACTCTCCTTTTCACATGTTTGTACCATCGCAGTCTCACTTTTCATTTCTTGTCCTTCATCGACGCCCAGATATCTTCATCTCTAATCCTATCTCTCCTACTCTTTCCACATATCAATCGCAACATCCTCATTTTCGCAACTTTTAGTTTTTGAGCGTGAGAGCTCTTGACTAACCAGCACTCCGCCTTATACAACATAGTTGGTCTATCCACCACTCTGTAGAACTTGACTTTTAGTGTTTGTGACACATTCTTATCACATAAGACTCTGGATGTGGGCCTCTATTTTATCTAATATGTTACCAATACGATGTGTGACATCATCGTCAATCTCCTCATTTAGATAATGGACCCAAAATACTTGAAACTCCCTCTTTATTAAATGGCTTGTGTGTCAAGTCTCACTTCCACGCCAGCCTCATGTGTTAAGTCACTAAATGTATTCCAGTATTTTGTCTTGGTTCTGCTCAGTTAAATTTCCACGCCATACTCATTAATTAAGTTTCCAATTGCTTTAATTAAGGAGCGCTTTGAGGCATTTGATTTCTATAATTCTTCTTTAATAATACTCCAAAAGTTTATCAAGACTTTCTAATTCTTGATTCTCAGACGGAGTCAAAGTCAGCAAGAATAATAAGAATCCAAAAGAGTTATTGAAGGGCTACAAATAGTAATGTACATAAAAACAATAAACTAATTGATATTTGACTATTTAAAAAGCCCTTTCATATATACAACACTTCATACACCTCCGTTTGAATGTTTCTCTTTTATAAACGATCAACTTTACAAAAATTATTCTGAAAGAAATCGATCAGTTCGTCATTTGTTTTTATTGTTTACGTTTCCTTAGTTACCATTCAACTTCTTGACTGCCTCTTAATTCAAAGAAGCATGAATTAAATATGTTGCTTATATTAATTATGCCGAGAGATAAGTTAAGTTTGTTTTTATGGCGTTGAGAAAATTAAATTACCATTAGGAAAATGGTCATAAAACGTTAATAAAATGTTAACAAAATAAATTTGATCCAAAATCTATATTAATAAATTAGAAAATTTGATCAAAACCAAATTCAAAGTCGAAGCCGAGCTGAACAACAAAGACTGTACCAAGAGAGATTCCTTTCTCAAACTCTTTAAGAGTTGAAGTAAGTGCTTCTATATATCAGCATACTAGTCTTGTTCTTCCTCATAATGAGGGACTAAGTTCTTTTGTGAAAAGAAACTTTTCATTTATCTTCATTTTTGAATTTGTCATTTTCCTTTATTTTGAACTCTTCCATTTTTTAGTCACACCATTTCCAAACCAAACAATCTTTCACATAAATGAGAATGGTTATATGAAAAACGTTTGTGTGGTTTGTAAGTAAAGATTAATTGCATCTGAATAAGTAGGTTTTCCTTGATTAATTACATTTGGATAAGTAAGTTTTTTTTCTAAACTCTTCATATTGTACGTATATCGGATATACTTGGTCAACTGATATTTGATATCTTTAAACCGTCGAATTTTGTATATGTCTATACAACATACGTCATTTAATTAACTCTTGACCGTCTTCGGTTCTCATTGTTGTGCTCGTGTAAGCCATGAACTTAAACTTCACACTTACATAGTTAATTTCTAAATGAGTCATCCTATAAATACACTATTTTAAATACCCGTACCAAATTTAGAAATCATTAAAAGTATTTAACGTCTAATTATACTTGTTACTCAATATTGTCTGATCACGAGAATGAACCAAAATTAATTTTGATAATTTTGAACTTTCATCAATGATTTTGTTTGATCTACAGTTTCCTTGAACCTAGCTAGATCTTGGGAACCCCAGTCTTCTAGGTAGAGTGCCGCGACAATTACTTGCCCTCAGTCGTGATCTCATTTCTTTCTATGATCTTTGAACTATCTCTCTAGCTATGCCTTTAATAAGTGTATTCGGCACATTATCACTTGACTTAACATAGTCAATAGTGATAATTTCAATAGAAAAAAGTTTTCTGAAGGTATTATGTTTTCATCGTATATGACGAAATTTA
Organism: Capsicum rhomboideum; assembly: GCA_031232105.1. Lineage (NCBI taxonomy): Eukaryota > Viridiplantae > Streptophyta > Magnoliopsida > Solanales > Solanaceae > Capsicum > Capsicum rhomboideum. The sequence goes on along the minus strand of CP124712.1, from coordinate 31,752,379 downwards.
TGTTATGCATAATGCTCTCATCCCTGCTTATTGGCGCTTGGCTATCACATTGTATGCATACATGAGCCAACGATTTGAACCAAAATGAAATGTCTTCCAATAAATTGCAGACCCATTCAATTTCTACACCACTTTATCTAAGGCTATGACTCGGCCTTCATTGTAGTGTGGGCAATTCAAGTTTGTTGGATGATTTTCAAGGCATTACTCCTCCACCAATTGTGAACATATATCTGCTTGTGGATTTAGAATCAATAGAAATGGTGATCCAATTTGCATCACAATATCATGCCATAATCGTGGGATATTTACTGTAATGCAAAGCAAAGTTGAGTATGTTTTAAATGCCCCAAAATTCATTTCATTGTCATATAATGATTTTGGTTGGATTATTAGTGTATCAACTCATTTTCTTATACCACATGTTATATCGGGTCGTATACAATTCATGTTCTACATCAGAGTTTCAAACACTCTAGCGTAGTCTATTTGAGACTTACTTTCACTTTTATTGGTGTTTTTGTAATTTTGAAATTCAAGTACTTGAACCATTCAAGTACTATTTGACATAATGAGATTGAGACAATTCTAGACCTTGATGAGTCTTGTAGATCTTAACCTCCAAAATTAAATTAACAACTCCTAATTCCTAAATCTTTCATATCAAAGATACTAGATAAACATCCAATTAGTAGCATTTATGTTATCAATGTCGTTAATCATTATCAACATATCATCCATATATAAACAAACAATGACTACATGATTTTGAATATTCTTAATATAAACATATTTGTCATACTCACTAATCTTGAAATCAGATAGACATGTATGGCAAATTTCGCATGTCATGTTGTGGTGCTTGTTTTAGTCCATAAAAATAATTAACAAGTTGATATACCTACTTTTCTTTTCCCGTGATTTCATGAAGATTTTTTTTTTGCCAAATCTTCATTCAAGAAGTATGTTTTCATATTCATTTGATGGATTTCGAGATCATACATGTTAGCTAATGCTATTAACATCCGAATATATGTAATTCTCTTTACCGGTGAGTGAGATGGTTCATATTTACCCTTTTCTTTATCAGACCTATATTTACTCAATTTTTTAAAAAATTAAAATATTTTAATTCCAAAAATTGCCACGTGGCTTTAAAAAAAATAGATCACTCATTTTTTTATCCCTCCGAATTTGAATCAGACCCGGCCCAATAAAAAAATCAATCCCTCTTTTATTTAGGTCCGATTCAAACTCATTGTATGACTGAGTAGAAGAGGAATGCTGAATTTTTTGTACTTGGATCGGGTCTGTAAGGGTAAAAAAAAATGGGTGAGATAATTTTTTAAACCCGCTTAACATTTTTAGAATTGGCTAGATCTAAGTAGTTACCTAAAAAGATACAAGCCAAAGTTATACTTTAAAGAAATAACCTACAAACCTCCGACAATGGACACCGAGTATAACATTGATGGTGCCAGCAGTGATAATCCAGATAGGAACTCATATGACTTTTGTTTGAGGAATTCAGAGGGTGCATAAAGTATGCACATGCAGAGAAAATTAATGAAGATACCAACATTGAAGCAGAGTCGCTATCAAAATAAGCTATAGCACACTATGTGACTGAGAACAATGACCATATATGTTTAGAAACAGACATACTTGATGACATATGACACATGATTGGAAAATAAGAATTATAATTGAGCATATATGGAGTTTCATGCAGTATTTATTTATACTTACAGTAAAGGGAACTATATGGTCTATTTAGTAAATCTTGTTTTTGATAAAGATGGCAGAATAGATATTAACAGTTTTATTAAACTGATGAATTGAATCGGAAGAACTATTTTTATTGAACTTCAAGCATCAAAATAAATAGAAGAGCAGTACAACAGAAATAGAAAATGGACTACTAAAAGACTGCTAACATGCCTAGAAAATAGGAACAACTATAACTAATTATTAGGATAACGACTAAACAGAAAAAACTAATCTCCTAACAATCTGCTGAGGACTCTGACCCCCTCCAAATAGATCCTAAGACACGTAACAAACTCTCCTCCTGAATCAAGAGCTGCAAACTTCCCAACTTTTCTCTAAGAAATTCGAATATGTTGACATGAAATGACTTGGTAAAAATGTCCACCACTTGATTCTCTGATTTGCAATAGTTTGTGCACTTCTATCAAGAAATAAAACTTGATATTCAAGTGATTGGTACTTCCATGAAATACGGAATCTTTGGATATTGACTATGGCAGCTTGATTATCCATAAATATATCAATGCTTTCTTCTTGCTCCAGCTACAAATCGATCAAAAATTTCCTAAGCCATAGTGATTAATTAACAGTAGATGTTGCGACGAATTCTGCTTCAACTGTTGATTGTGCTACTATTTCCTATTTCTTTTAGCACCATAAGAAACACCCTGATCCAAAATTGAAGCAATACCAGAAGTTCTTTTCATATCACCAGTTGACCTTCCCCAATCACTATCAGAATATCCACAGAGTTTGAAATTATGACTTTTGCTAATTTGATGCCATAGATTAGAGTTCCTTTAAGATACCTAACCACTCTTTTGGCAACCATCTTGTGCAACTCACTCGCATAATTTAAAAATCTGAATAAAACACTCACAGGAAACAAGATGTCAGGCCTTGTTGCCATGAGATACATCAAGCAGCCAATTAAGCTTCGATATACTCCTTCATCAACTAGCTCAGCTCCATCATCCTTTTTTAGCTTTTTTCTTTATTCATTGGAGTAGTCACCCTCTTGTATTCTTCCATTCTAAATTTTTTTAGAATAACCTTCATGTATTTCCTTTGACAAACAAAGACTTCATTCCGAGTTTCCTTGCTCTTGACATACAGAGAAATAATAATAATGTTAGAGCCTGCTTTCTTGACATAAAGAGTTGATTCGCTTAAGATTTTTTCAAAGCCTAAGTCTAGCAAATGGTTATTCATTCGACTGTACCAAGCTCTAGGAGCTTGCTTTAGTCCGTATAGAGCTTTTTTTAATAGATAAAGTATATTTTTATGACCTATTATGTTGAACCGATCTAGCTGCTCAATATATATTTCTTCCCATAGTAGACCATTTAATAAAGCAAACTTCACGTCCATTTGAAAAATCTTACACCTTTTCTGTGCCTCAATAACCAAAAGCATTCAAATTGTATCTAACCTAGCTACTGGGGCAAAGGTATCAGAAAAATCTACTCCCCAAACTTGTGCATAGCCTTTCACCACCAATCTAGCTTTGTGCTTGTTTTTAAAGCCATCTAGATTGAACTTTGTTCAAAAAATCCATTTAACTCCAATCACTTTTCTATTTTGCGGTCTTTCCACTAGGTTCCAAGTTTGGTTCTTCTCTATCATGGACAACTCTTCCTTCATTGCATCTATCCATTTTTGATCAATTTTTACTTCCTCGTATCCTGCAGGTTCAAAAATAGCAACATTGCATCTATGATACATATTAGAGAGTGACATTGTTCCCCTAATAGGTTGATCATCATCCACCAATTCATCATAATCAGGCTTTATATTATTTTTCTAAACTAGAGACTCCTCATTCAAGTCTCATTTCTCATCTTCAAGGAATTGAACATCTCTACTTACCATAATATTGCTTGATTGAGGTTGAAAGATCCTATAAGCTTTAGACAATAAGTTATAGCTAATAAAGATTCCCAAATCTGCCTTCTTGTCTAACTTGTCTCTCTTAACCTGTGGACCATAAGAGAAATATAGACATCCAAATATCTTGAGATTTTTTTAAACGGGTTTGACACCATACCATGCCTCAAATGGAGTCTTTCCTTCCACTACTTGCATAGGCAATCTATTCAACAAGAAAATAGTTGTGTTTACTGCTTCTGCCCAAAACTTCTTTGATAGATTCTTTTCATGCAGCAAGCATCTTGACTTCTCGATGATCATTCTATTATTTCACTCACTACTCCATTTAGTTGCGGAGAATAAGGGACAGTAAGCTGGTGCTCTATTCCAACTTCTTCACAAAAAGAGTTGAACCTATCTTATGTATATTCAATTCCATTATCTGATCTTATGTCCTGAATCTTACAGCCTCTCTGATTTTCTATCCAATCTTTGAACTTATGAAAATTCCAGCAACTTCAGACTTAAACTTCCATAAAATAAATCCAAAAAATTCTTGTTAGATCATCAATGAAGATAATATAATGTTTGCTTCCATTAAGTGATGGAGTTATTTGTGGACCGCAGAGATTGGTATTAATTAGTTGCAACATCTTTGTAGCTCTCCATATGGAACTTTTAAATGAAAGTATAATCTTCTTGCCAAGCAAACAAGCCTTACAGCTTGAGAGATGCTCCTTCAAGTTTGGTAAATCATTTACCATTTTTCTCCTTTTCATAAACAACAAAGCTTCCTTTTCATAAACAACAAAGCTTTGTTATGAAAATACCCCAACCTTTTGTGCCACATTTCCACAACTGCGGACTGACTTGAAAAAGCTATGTGTTCCTCATCCAATGGATTCAAGGAAAAAAAAAATTCCTGCATTTTAATTATGAACATTTCCTGACCACTAGGATCACTGATTAGATAAGCCTTGTCTTCAAATAATAATTTGAATCCATTTTCTAGCAGTTGTCCTACACTTAATAAATTTTGATCAATTTCAAGAACAAATAAAACTTTATAAATAAGTTTTGTACCTTTATAACTCTCAATTGCTACAGTCCCCTTTTCTGTCGCTGGTATTCTCCATTTCCGATATTAACTCTTGATTTAATTGATTTATCAAGCTCTCTAAAAATCTTTTCATCACTGGTCTTGTGGTTCGTACAACCACTATCAATAAGCCAGCTTTCACTTAAATTGTTTGCTTGATAACAGGTATCCATAAATAATTGTTCTTCTTATTCTTGGTCTGCAATTTGTGCTTCATTTGGTTTCTGTAAACCCTCATCTTTGTAGAAAATCTTGGCATGACCAAGTTTTTGACACTTTTGACATTTCATATCAGGTTTTCTCTAACACTTGAAGTGTGATTGATTTCTCCTCCCACAATGTTGACAAGGAGGATATTTTCCTTCTTTGTTGTTACTGGTGGTAGTAGCATTATTTCTTGCAGATGTAGCTTCATAGTTTCCATAATTTCCTTATTTCATTTTCCTTTATTCCCCCTGGAAGTACCTGAACCAAGCTGCAACTTGGCTTGTAGGGATCCTTCGATGGATCCCTCTTGCCTCATCATCCTTCATGCTCTTATGTCTGCAGAGCACTTAATAACTTTGCCAAGCTAAGTTTTGACAGATATTTAGTATTCTCCAATGAAGCAATAGCTGCCTCATATCTTTCAGGTAAGGTTACAAATATCTTTTGAACTATTTTATTGTCATTAAGTGCAGTTCCAAGTATCCTTACCTTATTTACAATTCTAAGCAACATGTCAAAATAATCCTTAATGGTTTCAGATTCTTTCATTCACTACATCTCAAATTCTCTAACCAAGTTCAGTACTTTCATTTCTCTGATTCTTTCATCTCCCGCAAACTCTTTCTTGAGGAAATCCCAAATTACTTTGGCTTAGTTACATGTCATTATTCCTTTTAAAATGGTGGCAGAAACTTCAGCAAAAAGGCAAGATTTAGCTTTGGATTTTGTTGTCTTCCTTTCCTTGTGAGTTTTAATCTGAGTCATAATTGGATCCTCGGCAGAGGAAGTACTTCGTAGTCTTTCTCAACAGCCTCCCAAAAATCTCAGGCCTCCAAATAAGCTTGCATTTTCACTGCCTGAACTTGGTAGTTTTCTCCATCGAAAACTGGTAGAGCCATAGCAGAAAAAGAGTTTGCATTCTCCATTGTTTTAATGGTGTTTTGTCAAAAAAAAAATTTGGATAAACACTCAGAAAAGAACCTCGTAAGTCTTTCACAAGTCCCTTAAGAAGTAGGACTCTGATACTAATGTTACTAAACTAAAGCAGCAAGATTAATTAAATTGGAAGAACTTTTTTCATTGAACTTCAAGCTATCAAAATAAATAGAGGAGTAGTACAACTGAAATAGAAAATGGACTGCTAAAAGAATGGTAACATGCTAAGAAAATAGAAACAAGTATAACTAGTTATTAGGATAATGACTAAAACGAAAAAAACTAATATCCTAACAATTTGCTGAAGACTCTGACCCTCTCCAAATAGATCCTGAGACACGTAACAACAAACAGTTTCTCAGAATTCTCAACATAGAAAAGCCATATTATCCTTATTTCAAAATAAGAACTAGAAAAATTAATTGAGCAAAGAAGAGATATGTATGCAAAAAAAGGGGAAGGGAAAAGGAGCACAAGAAGAAAATGGTCATGAAATAATTCATTACAATCCAAGATATCAAGAGGGAGTATCACAACAGGGATATACAATCCATATTCACATTCAAGCAGAAAATAGGGCAAGGAAGTACATAAAAAAGAGTTTTAGTTACAAAGGTCGTATTATTATTACAAGAAATGAACAGAAAAAAAATACGGTACGAAAGGGGAAAAAAACAGCAGATAACCATATCAGCAGCTAGGCTCACAATGAGAAAAATCATGTCCAAACTGCAATAGAAAGTGAAAAATCAATGGTAGGTCCAGATCAAAAAAACCGAATCACTTTTGAGACTAGAGAGCATTTGTGAACTACTTTTATTTTCTGCTTTTGGCCACAACTTTTGGCCTTTGTTAGATATTGGTTTCTTTTATGCATAAATAAAATTTGATCCATTAAGTTAATCAAAAGAATAAGAAAAAAGTGAAGCAAAATATTACACTATTGTTGTAAATTGGGTGGATGGCCATGTGGCCTGCTATATGGCAAGCTTATTAAAGAAGCTTATTGCCAAGCTTCCTGCAGAAGTTTGGTAGGCTTGTTAAGGAAGTTATTATCAAGCTTCCTACACAAGTTTGGTAGCTTATATATATGCTCCTTTGCCTATAAAGAAAAGTACGAGAAATATGAAGAATGAAAAGTGAAATACTATTTCCTCTCTATCCTTGTAATTTACTTTTATTTTAGCCTTCATTTTATAATACGTTATCAGAACGAGCCTCTTCCATCTCGAGCAAATACAGGTAATGAAGGTAAGAACTCTCTTCTGTTAAAATAATATTGAATCTCTCTAAACTTGAATTTGTTGCCCTGGACCTATCGGGCAAAAGCTTCTTATCTTGGGTCTGGAAGACACCATCAAAGATAAAAATCAGGCATCAAAACAAGATCGTGCCAAGGCTATGATATTGTAACACCCCATACATTTTCGAACCTATTTGATTACCTTAACATTGACGAAAGTATTTAAACTAAAGATAGTAAGTGAATCATGTATTAAATTTAATGGGTTGCATTAAGGTATATATTTATGGGCTCAATTAAGGCCCAAAATGAAGTAGAGAAGACATGGCCCAACTGAAAAATGACCCATTCTACTCTGACCAGGTAAACACATTAATGTTTGACTAAGGATGACCATGAGGGACTATATAAGGAAACAAAAATCAGATTTTTATTCACCACAAGACACATGCACAATTCTAGACTTTTCCAAAAGATATTTTCCTTCTCTTTCAAACCCTAAGCAACCACTCCCTTTGGACAAGATCATTCCTTTGCAAGCTTTGGTAAGTGTTTAATCTTATGGTTTAATATATTATATGTATAAGAGGGTGTGTAAATCATGTTGGTTATGTTGGCAAAGTGTTGAGCAGTCCACTATGTGTAAAACAGTCCACTTTTGCTTAATTGGTGAAAGACTTACCTTCTATGTGGATTCAAACTTGAAAGGAGACTTGAGGTCTTGAAGGAAGTGAATTTGATGGATTAAATGTCAACATGTAGGATGTGGTTATTTCCCTAACTTGCTTTCTCTTTGTGTATAACTTTTGGAATTGTTGTTGTGAAATTGTGCATGGAACCGGTGGTGTATTGAACGGAGAATATAGTTGGGTGATGTTCATGTGCATTTTGAAACCATAATTGTTCATTGGCATCCAAGATAACTTAAAATATGAAAAGGGAAGCTTACTTATGGCCATGGACCATTTATTACAAAAAAAGTACCCAAAAGTGACCCCTGGCAGCCGAAATGGGCACCCGCCCTCGCAGGTGGCCCTGGACAGGGCCAAGGAGGAACCTATGGCCGCACCTCACCACCTGCTGGTGCAGGTTGCTTCGCAGGTCCCTCCAGAGGTCCGTTTCACTTGTTTTTGCATCTCTTTGACCCTCCAAGGCCCCTCTACCCTTCTTGAATGCAATCATCAACTTATGGTACCCTTTGGATGGCTCTAAGGGGGTAGTCTGGAGGTATTTTGAATTGTATCAATTATGGATTGTTCTTAATGTGTTATGGTGAAAGGTATTTAGATGATTTGTTGGCGTAAATGTGACGATATGTTAAGCAGGAAGTGTAAAGTATAAACTTGGTATGAAATTCCATCGGTTTGTGATAACTAAGTTGATGTGTGGAATGTTTTGGTGTTGTTGGTATAGTGATGTAGTAAAATGTATTGTAGGAGGGTGAAATGACTTATATGGCAGTCATGTAGCTCATTATCGTCTTGTGCACTTGTAATGTAGTTCATTATTAATGTGAGCTCCGTTATGTACTTGTGTTGTAGAGTATCACATAAGGAAGGAGCTGAATTGTTGTATTCACATATTGGGAAGATAAGGTATGTAAGGTTACTCTTTCCGTATCCTTTGGCAGCACCTATTGTTCACATCGTTACCGCACTTGTTTTCATTTTAAAATGTTCCAAAGTATCTCATTCCAGGTTTGTTATAAATTGATATTCACATGTTCCTTATTCATTGACTGATGTTCCAAAGCTCCAATAATGTTACAACCACCAATATATCAATCTCACAAAAGCAAAGAAATGAAGTAATGCATAGTTGTTTGTTGAGAACGAGTGGTAGCTCAAAGGGGCGAAAGCCTAGCTTGAGACGATCCCGAATGATTATTGGATACAGTGGGTAGCCCAAAGGGGTGAAAACCTAGCTAGGGTCGAACCTGCTTTATTGATTTATGGGTGGTAGCTTAAAGGGGCATAAGCCTAGCTAGAGACGATCCCAATGTTATTTTTCCCACTGATCAGTTGGGCCCGAGCATTATATGAATGATGATGATATGATATGAACATAAAAGCAAATAAAGTAATGAAAGCAATGTATATGGTTCCACATATACAGAACGGTGGTTTATCCATCTTGACTATTCACTTGTATTTGATTCCATTGAAGTTCTTATGTTTCATGTAGTTGCTTATAGCCTTACATACTTAGTACATTCTTTCGTACTGACGTTCCTTGGGGGACTTACCTTACTTGCTGCAGGCACAGGTGCTAGTAGACCTCCACAGTAGGATACGGGTCATCTGCAGACTATTGGTGATCTCCATATTGGTTCGGGGCTTTTCGAGTCACTTGTATACATTTGTTTTGGTACTGTGTAAAGGTTGTATAAAGCGGGGACTTGTCCCGACTTTAGGCTTGGCTATGTATCTGTTAGAGAATTTGTAGACGTTGTATGACAAACGAAGGAATGTATGTCCATTTTTGACGTGGTGGCCCTAACGGCCAAATTTCTTATCTATTTGCATGTTTCTCCATGACTTCCGTCTTTGACATCTTGTATCTGTATGACTGAATGTTTCTCACTCAGGGACATGCATATGAATGTACATGATCATAGGTTGGTTCTCTCGGGGCCTTAACAGCTACAGGTGCCAGTCCGCCTCAATGGGACTTGAGGTGTGACAGATATTTCTCCGTCATCACCTTGATGAGGGCTTTAAAATGAAATATCTCACTGTTAAGGATCCTCTTGTACTGTGAAATAATTTGAAAGATAGATATGACTACTTGAAGATGGTTGTTCTTCCACAGGAACATTATGAATGGACCTATTTGAGATTATAAGATTTTAAAACTATAACTGAGTATAATTCTTCCATGTTTATAACTATTTCATAGTTAAAGTTATGCGGAGAAAATATCACTAACCATGATATGCTGGAGAAAACATTCTCCATGTTTGATGCCTCGAGTATGCTCCTGCAATAGCAATATCGAAAAATGGAATTTAAAAAGTATTCTGAATTAATTTCACATCTTCTTGTTGCTGAACAACATAATGATCTTTTGATGAAAAATCATGAAAATCGACCTACTGATTATATTCCATTTTCTGAAGTTAATGCGGTAAATATTCACCAATCCAAGCGTGAAAAAGGTCCTGGCCCCAGTCGTGGTCGTGGTCGTGATCGAGGAAGAAATTCTAATCATGGTAATCGCCTAGCACCAAATAATAATCCTCATCACCAGCAGTGTAAAAGGAAGGGTGAAAAGCATGAAGCAGTGCAAAGAAAAAATTTAGAAAATAGATGTTATCGAAGTGGAGGAAAAGGGCACAAGTCACGTACCTATCGTAGGCCAAGGCATCTGGTTGAGCTCTATCAATAATCCCTGAAGAAGATGGATAGTAATACAGAAGCAAACTTTATCTCTAAAGATAATGTTGAGCCTATGCATTTAGATTTTGCAGATTTCTTTGAACTCCCTGAAGGAAATATAGATCACCTTATAGGTGATGAATCTGCAATAGTCTAAGTATTTTACTTTTTTGTTGGTTGTTTTAGTTTACGTTTTTGTTGGTTGTGTTTCTCTAGTCTTGTAAATAAATAAAGTTTGTGTAATACTTTGTTTGCTAGTAATACTATTATGTTTACTTTGTTTATAATTTCATCTTGAAGAATATATGAATACTCCTCAAATTTTATTTGGATCAATGATCAATCGGGAGAATATTTATGTAATTGATTGTAGAACTCTGAAATTTACTCCTGAAGTAGTAAATCAGAAATTTACTTCAAAGTAATATATACTCTAAAATTTACTGTCGAAGTAGTAAGAATGTGCAATAGTGCAAACTACTCTCGAAGTAGTAGAACTTTGAAATCTACTCGAAGTAAATAGCACATGCCAACTTGGAGTTTACTAATTCAAATAATTTTATCTGTTGGCATGAATTATTTTGCCATCACAAAGATGAGCATATTGAGTATTAAATATATACTGAAGAACTAGAAGATTCTTCAAGAATTATTACTTATTCTCATGATAAGTTGATTGGACTTGCTAATGTTGGGACTGAATCTCCTAAATTCTGGAAAGTCTAAAAAGTGAATAATGGCCCGTTCACCTGTCATGTGATATGATGCATCCATAAGGTGGTCACATGTATGTTTATTGTCAACCAGCAGTTTGACATTCATAAAGTTGCTTGCTCAATTAAATTGAGTTAAAAGCATAATTTCCAGATAGTATAATCAAGACAATTGATCTTGATTGGTTATATTCAAGTTGGTTTGGCATCGAATGCCTCTGATAAACAGCTCAAACATTGCTTATGAGAATAAGGCTTCATGTGTTGGTCTAAAATATGATATATTGCATACAATAGCACTTGTATGTATAAGATCAATAAAATTATGATCAATTCCTCCCTCTAAGTTGGTGCAGGGTCAGGAATCATATATTTTCCACCTGATAACTTTTTGATGTGTGGTATATGATTGATGGATATACCATAATGCACAAAGATGGATTCTCCAAAGTAGATTGAAATATATATAAGTTTTCTAACATAAGGGGGAGATAATAAGTAGCTAAGAAATATGTTGTGAATTATCGTTAGTACGATCCTCATTTAAAATATAATTCAAGTCAAATGCTAGAAGCATTTGCTGACCCAAAATTGATTTCATATTTAGCTGCAGATGCTCCTATTGTGTGTCCCTGAAGGACAGAGTCTATAGCATGCATGAAGCATGGTAGACCAATCGGTTTCAAATAAAATAATCCTTGAAAAGGAAATGGAGCAAATGATCATAATAAGGAGGCAATGTGCTCTTGAAGAGCCTACGACATAACACTTCATGAACCTCATGAAGAGGTTCAGGCGCCTGAAAATAATGAAGTAGTGAGATCTCAATAAGTTATGTCGCACTATGAACTGATTTAAATATTTAGTCGACGATATTTTTAGTACAAATATAGCACACAATACTGTAAAAGATTATGAGGATCTGAATTCTACGTTTATTTAAGTATGTTGACGTAGAAATAATTATCAAGTGAAATATGCATCTTGGTAAGAATAAAGCTTATTTGACCTGCAGTCCAGACACTAAAAGATGTCACGTATTGAATATTGAATGTTGTCACTTGATAATGAAATTTATATGAAAAATCCAGAAGAATTAAAGATGCCTGAAGAATATAGTTCAAAATCTCGAGAAATGTATTCAATCAGATTACAAAGATCGTTATATTGTCTAAAACAATCAGGGGCGTATGTGGTATAATTGCCTCGGTGAGTACTTGATAAATGAAGGTTACATAAATAATGTCATTTGTCCTTATATCTTTATTAAGAAAACAACATCAGAGTTTGTTATACTCGCTGTTTATGTTGATGACATAAATCTCATTGGAACTCCAGAAGAAGCTCAAAAGGCGATTGAGTATCTAAAGAAAGAATTTGAGATGAAAGATCTTGGAAAGACAAAACTTTGTCTTGGTTTGCAAATTGAATATTTAACAGACGAAGTATTCATCCACCAATCTGCCTATACTGAGCAAATACATCCATTAAGTACTTCAATGATTGTTCGATCACTTGAAGTGAGTAAAGGCCTATTTTGACCTCCAGAAGAGGATGAAGAGATTCTTGATCCTGAAGTACCATATCTCAGTACTATTGGTGCACTTATGTATCTTGTTAATGCTACAAGGCCTGATATAGTATTTTCTGTTAATTTGCAAGCAAGATATAGTTCTTCCCCTACACGAAGACATTGAAACGGAGTTAAGCATATATTGTGATATCTAAAAAAGACTATTGATATGGGTCGTTTCATATTAACAAAGATAGTGCAAATCTTGTTGGTCATCCAAATGTAGGTTGTTTATCTGACCCACATGAAGCTTGATCTCAAACAGGCTATGTGTTTACATACGGAGGTACAACTATATCATGGCGATCTGCAAAGCAGCCTATTGTTGCTACTTCTTTAAATCATGCTAAGATAATAACTATTCATAAAGCAAGTAGAGAATGTGTATGCTTGAGTTTAGTGATACATTTCATCAAAGAGGGATGTGTCTTGCAGTGTGATAACAAAGTTCCTACAGTCTTATATGAAGACAATATTGCATGTATAGCCCAATTAAAAGGAGGTTTCATAAAAGGAGACAGAACGAAACACATTTCACCAAAATTATTCTTCACACATGATCTCCAGAAAAATGGTGATATTAATGTGCAACAAATCCGTTCAAGTGATAATACAACAGATTTATTCACCAAATCCTTACCAACCTCAACTCTTGAGAAGATGATACACAAGATTGGGATGCGAAGACTTCACCATTTGAATTGGGGTCTTCATCAGGGGGAGTAAAATACGTGTTGTACTCTTTTTTCCTCACAAGGTTTTATCCCACTGGATTTTCCTTGTAAGGTTTTTGACGAGGCAGCTAGAATACGTATTATTAGAGATGTGTACTCTTTTTCCTTCACTAAATTTTTTTTTCATTGAGTTTTTTCTAGTAAGGTTTTAACGAGGCACATTATCTATCACATGGACATCCAAGGGAGAGTGTTGTAAATTGAGTGAATGGCCATATGTGGCAAGCTTGTTAAGGAGGCTTATTGCCAAGCTTCCTGCAGAAGTTTGGTAGCTTATATATATGCCCCTTTACTTGTAAAGAAAGTATGAGAAATATAAAGAATGAAAAGTGAAATACTATTTCCTCTCTCCTTGTAATTTACTTTAATTTTAGCTTCATTTTATAACAACAATATAATAATCTAACAACTCTACTAAGAAGTTAAACCAACACCTCTATGACGCTGTTGTTTGTTCCAATGGTTTTTAGTTGTTATAGTAAAATATTATTATAAACGATAAACTTAATGTAATAAAATGATACAAAAAATATATAATACAACATAACATGAAAGATCGATTTCACAAAAAACATGATTGTTATAGTAAAATATATGATTGTTATAGGGAAGTCGAACTGTAATACAAATGACGGACAAGAAACCGCCTCCAAAGCATGAACGCGTCTACCATTTTCCAACATCCACTGACGTAAAAACAAAAAAACATTATACCAAAACATAAAATTTAAGAGTTAACTGTAATTTTCATCTCTTGTATTTGTCTGTCGCCTCATTTTTCTTAAGAGGGTAATTCAGACCACGATTTATCAAAGAAGAAAAATCAATTTATTCCCCATTGAATCCATAATCATGGCAGCTATTTGTACACCCTGAAGAATTTCAAATTTTCCAGATCATAAAAAGGGTAGCTACTTAACATTCATCGAGAGTCTAAACTACTCTTCAACAGAACTCAAAAATGAAGATCAAGGCGCCCATTGCTCAATCATAATCTACACCATCGTCATCTTCATCAAGTTCCACTTCAGCAGCATCAGATCCTCCAAGGAGAGAGAGGAAAACTAAAACTGCAACCAGTTGAGTGACCAGAAAATATTTAGCCCTTCTACGGAACTTTTTCTCCTCCTCAGTTTTTTCCCTCTTAGGCTTGCTTTTGGGTTTCGAACCTAAATGAATAAATAGAAACAAAACCATCAGCTTATAACAGATAATGCAATATCAACTGATGACAAAGTTGAGTTGACATGTATTTTTCCGGGAGTACGATAATACCAAAACTTTTTCCCAAATGTTTCATCAATGCACATTCATAATTGTACCAATTTATATCATGAAGATGTTTTAGAGTGTAAATCTTCTGAACTTAATTCCAAAGCAATTTGTAATTAGAGGATGAAAGGGAACCCAAGTACAAAGGCATCTTCAGTCACTAGGTGGAGGAATTACCTAATGATTAATACACTGAGGTAAATAAGTTCGTATAAAAATTAAATGGTATCTATCCTTTGACAATAGTAAGTTAAAGGCTAACACATCGATGCACACTTAAACTTAGCACAGGATGTCAATCTAACACCTAATCTTTAGCAGTAACCTATTGAACACTTCAACTAGTCAAAACTTGTACTAACTATCCGTTATGGATAGTTAATTAAAAAACTACTAAAGTGTGAAGTTTAAACGCAGTGATGAAGCATAAAAATAAATGAATCAAAGGCATGTTTCATTATAAAGAAGAAAAGAAAAGACATGTAGCTATTTAATTTTTTTCCTCGTTCTTCTCCTTCTTTAAGCCTCCTCTGTCTTCCAAACACAGACCCTACCTCAACGACTAGTTTCCACCAACAGTCTTAAGTCCCTTATCTTGAGATCAACAGCTTAGGATTTGCAATTAAATTGCTACAGCTTCTTCCTCTGTAGCAAACTCGGCATAGGTGAGCCACTTTGCCAGTCCTTACGCTCTCAACATCCCCCAACAATAACTCAAGCACCACCTCATTCTCTTAACGCCGAGAACAACCCTTGCTTTCTCTCCATTTTCCAAATGGAAAACTGAAATATTTTGTTACCCAGTACATTTTTTCTTCCCTTCGTTTTTTCTTTTTTTGTGGAGATATTGTCGGGGAAAATTGGAAGCTGAGTCAATGAGGGATTGAGAAGAAACAAAAATTTTCAGTTTATGGATCTAAAGTCACTTGTGGGTTAAATCTCAGGTGGGAAATGCACAATCTGCCATGCCATCATATAGTACTTAATAGAAAAACCCGACAAGTCGAAGTATTCAATATGTCATAACTAAAGATTAGTTATCTAAATGAAATATCAAGCCATGTTTAGGTGTCTATGGCCATATCCAGACTAAGTTAAACTACTAGAGGTACACTTTCGAGCTACCATTGGCTAATTCCATAAAGTGTGAACGGATTAACATCTAAGGAAAAAAAATACAGTCCATGATTTTTAAAAACTCAACAGTCTTTGGCTAACATTTTTTTGATTATTTAATGGTTTAGCAAGCATACATAAAGAAGTTCAAAGTTTTTATCAAAACCAAGACATCAAGAACAATATCTTGATTGCACCAAATTTTGAGGAAAACCAACATCCTCCGAAAAGCAATGTCAATAACCTATATGATTGATGCATGTTTGAAAAGTATAGCTTTAAATAATAAACATGAATGTTTTCTCACTAATCACTAATAGAATATGGGTCGGTTTGTGTATAGTTTAGTTATGCAGGGATTATAATATAGGAATTGCTTACTCGGTGAATGATATGGTGGAGATTGCTAGGCAGTGCATAGTAATGAGTGGCATGTTATTCAACGAATAACAATAACAGGATATTATGTAGGAACTGCCAATTTTAACAGCAGTTTTGCTTAAGTTCTTCTTCTCTACGCATTGTTAATATGTGTATTCTTATTTCACATTCTATCTCATATAAAGCAGACAAAAGTTCTGCATGCACTACACCAGTATTAATAGTTCAGCGTCTGGTTTCCGCATAAAAAACCAAATGCTACAGTTAAGAGTTAACCAAATAGATTATTTTTGTCTTCTAATATGCTCTTAGACAATACTCACCTCATAAGCTACCCAAGGTTATTGTCGTGGAATCAGAACCAAATCCATCCAACTCTTGGTTCTCAATGTTGGCTCCCGGGTTATGTTATTCACGCTCCAAATTCCCTGTCCTCAGCGTTCATACAGGAGTGTTTTAAGTGTCACACATTGGCGGAGTGACTGCACTGTTGTCTCCTTTTACAATTTTGGAAAATCCTCACCTCATGAGCTAGCTTTTGATGCTGATTTCCGCCCAAGCCCAAGTTACACTTTGTTTTCATAGTTACATTACTTATGCAGAAATTATAGTATTATTAAACAAAGATTTTATACCAGAAACTAAGTGTTGCATAAGTAAAACCGAGTATTGGGATTGAATGTTCTTATCCCTCAAACAATCAACAGCCCTAAATTAAAAAGACCAGGGTTTTAGCAGGCAAGATAAGGTAAGGAGTTCGACCAGCAATGAAAAGCAGATCATCGGCCTTTTAACATAAACACAGAAAAGGGAAATATATATTTATTATGACCTAACAGACTATTACCTAAGAATTCCAAAAGCCAAAAAGAAAACAACCAAAATCTATAAAGCAGAATAATATGGTACTATCAGAAAGTTACTCACTCCATTGTGAAGGACGCCTTGGCACTGATGAAGAAGGATCACTCTGGGATTGTATACCGGAAGATGGTGTGCAAGAATCTACCAGTTCACTTTTATACTTCTCAGTGTATCTTACAAGATTATCATGTTCCAAGAGCTTGCTTCGGAGCACTGAAGTTTCCTATCAGCAGACATAGACAATTTAAAGGTAATTAGAGAAAGTGCCAGAGTGACAATCACGCATGTTTTGCACTGCTCTAATAAAATAAGAGGGTGGTGTAAAATAAAACAATTCAACTGTAAGAGGGTGGTGTAAAATAAAACAATTCAACTGTCTGCTGCGCTTTCAAAAGAGATGCCAGTCCCGGATTATAGAAGCCAACTTCTTACACATTCCAAATATTTGTTTAAACATCTATAGCTATTTCAAATTTTTGCATAGGCGTGCATATTTCATGTTTGTTTCAAACAAAACTATTCGCAACCAAAATGTGCTTTAAAACTACCAAACAGCACCATTTTCTTAATCAAGCAGTTCTATTGCTCAGGAAAAATTATTCCCAATGATTCCAAAATGAACGTAATTCTAGTGTTTGTTGACCAGTGCTCCTTCCTCATCTCAACTTGTTCCCTTCTTACACAATCCTGTACAAAAGCACAATGATAGATTATTGACTTGTTGTTTGACCTAAGATGCTCGGACTCTTCACTTCTGATGCAGCACCCGTGTCGACACGACATGGGCGTCGGTGTGGGATCCGTACCCGATCTAGTCAACAGATTTTGGGTACCTTGACCAAAACCAACGGAGAAATTCCGAACAGAGTAAATGATTTATGTAATCAAAACAAAAGCTACGGTGAAATTGAAGAAAATGGAATACCTTGTATGTATATAGAATTTTCTATGTCGCTCCTTTTAGTTTTATCTCCTTCCAAGATTTTCCTCTTGATTAATATTTTCTCAAGTTTTCCACATAATACCATAATTTAGGTTTTGTAACTCTATTTTTAAATATTTGAATTATTTTTAACCGAATCCCCGCACCCGTATCCACATCTAGATTCGTATCCCCAAATCTTGAAATTTTGATCATGAAGGATCCGACCTCTAGATATGCACCTGTATCGGAAACCCGCCCCCGAGTCCGAGCACCTCAGGTTGTTTCACATGAGAGGAAACTGATTGTTATCTCTACCTAGTAGCTATAAGTTCTTTATCAAAAAAAACCTAGTAGCTATAAGTTGTAACTATTATTAATAAACATTTATTTCCAAATTTACCATATATTACAGTAAAAGTTACGAACGAAAGCTAAACGCGTAAAATTGGTTAAATAAAGCCACAGCATACTCACTGGCAATGCATACAGTGTAAAAAGCGCATGTCCGAGGAAAACTGCATCCAAACTTGTTGGCCTGTTAGATAACTGATTAGTAAATAATGATGTAAAAAAAAGATGCATTTGCTTAGTTAGCTGAACTGTTGTTGAGTGAGGTAACCTGTTGTCGAAGAAATAGGCTTGCTCCCCTAATCTAGTTGATAAAGCACTAAAGGCATCACTGGCATTCCTGTAAATCTGTCCAGCAAAAGGTTTCAATCAACCCCTATAATGAACAATATGTAAAATTAAAGCTGCAAGAAAGATCACAAATGAAGCAAAAAGGGAATATCATTCAACTGTCCGGACTCTCTTCCCACAGCAACCTAGAAACTGCATAGTTTCTACAACAACGCTTCAACCTCAAACTAGTTTGGGTGGGCTATATGATTATCCATTATGCTCCAAAATCCATTCAGGCCTATTTTATTCCAATACTCAATAAATTGCTTTTTTACAACAAATTAGGATTTCTATGAGAAAAATAGTTTCCTACTGCAGAAAAATCCATAAATTCAATTACTTTCTTTGAGGATAAAATTGCAGCTCACTGTTAATTTATAGCTAAGGTGTAAGGTTTAATGTGCACTAGATCCTTTCCTTTCCCTTCTCACACACCTTAGAAAAGACGAACAAATACATATATAGACAAAATCCATTCTGGGAAATTTGCCCTCATAGTGTGAGTGCAGAAAAGTAAAGGAGAAAAAACAGATACCAGTAGAGCTATATTACCTCTTCCTCTCTTCTTTCAGCATTCTCTTTTGTAATGCAAAGAATTTGTTTCACCACATGAACTTGCTTCAAATACAAGATTTTCCCAAGTGGCCACGGGAGATCTGAATAATAGATCTTGTGTGCAGAAGTTCCATCAGAACCCACCCAAAGTTCATAAATGATGGCATCTGCAAGCCATGAATCAACCATTGCGTTTGCTGATATCCATTCAGGTATACCACGAACTTGAGAGTCCAAATCAACAAAACCATCTTTGATTAAACTGCGTATAACTCCACCCTTCTCATTGTTGTAGGCTACGTATGTACCAGATTCGACATAAGGTATTTGATCTGACGAAAACACAATAAATATTGGGGAATCAACTTATAGGAAGACTCAATGTGCTGAAAGTAAGGACATACACATTAATTGACTCAAAATATTGTGAAACCCAATTAACAGATAAAATGAATAAACCAAATGGAGAAAACTGTAAAGACACTACACAAAATGTTCCCATTTGAAATCATTAGCGTGACGAGAGAAAATTTAAAAATTCCTGCTTAAAAAGATATTACTACATATAACTAATATTTTGGTGATAGGGCTTTACTGGCCAAATTATCAACAAGCTTTGCCATACAACTGCTACAAATTTATTTTGATCCCCTAATACTATGCTCTTTCATCCTTGAAACAATCATCAAATGCATCATTGTATCATCTATAGTGGACTCAGCCTACTTATTGGGGAAAAATTAAAGGACTCAGTCCTGCCCATTCTCTTCATCCCAGTTTCACGTATTGGCAAATATCTCTAACTTCATCACAAGCACAAATGGGTTTGTCTAGCTCAATATTTTCTATACGTGGTATGTATAATTTCTTTTAATATCAGATAGTTTTTGGATCATTTAACACATGAAATCTCCCCATTCGAGCTAGAAATCAAATCAAATAAAGAGTTGGGCAGGTAGACCACAGTATATTTACCATCCAGTCTAGCAGAAAAACACACACAAGGCAGATCTGAACATTAGCAGCTGTAAGCCTGTAACTAAGACCAATGCTGACCTTACTGCCATATTTATCCATGAACTTGACGTACTCTACTTAACCCATCCAATCGGAAGATAGAAAGAATACAAACCTCTTTTCCACCTATAGAAAATATAGGACTTTGACACTTGATTATCAATCAGTTAATCAACTACAATTCAATCTCAGTTGGGTACACTATATCAATCCGCTAAGCACATTGTACTTACATAGGATACATTTCATTCAAATACTAAATAATTTAACTGTTAAGCATATTAAGAGTTCTTTAAACTAAAGATTCTCCAATGCTCGCATTTATCCATATACGAAAATACGAGTATCTAACAACCACCGAGTCTAACATGATGTGAACAACAAGAACATTAAGTCTCAACTTCCTAAAATGATCCTTCATGTTCATTGTGTTTGTTCATAGCTAATTCAGATTTTGGTAGGGAAACTGAGTCGTTTAAGACAATACAACCTTGTTGCATCCTTACCACTAAACCAAAACCCTGGGGCTATAACTAGAGAGGGATCACGGATTTCTAAAACATGGGTGCACTACTAAAGAAAGGGGAAAAATGCATTAAGTCGGAATTATCCCTGTTCCTCTAGGTAAACAACACAACTTTCAACCAAGTTCACCATTAAACCTTTTTGTAGGAATGGGTGCCAGCAGGTACTATTAGATCAATTTTAGTTAAAAATAATGACCATAGTTAAAAATAAATCAGGTCAAGCAAACCCAAGATTGCCACTTCAAAAGAAAATTGTAGTGTATGGACTAGCTTACACACACCTCAACTAATTTCACGAGGTACCTGCTACCTCCTACTAGCACAAGTACTAGGTAACTTTATCAACCAAGGTTTGGACATACGGGAAGAAACTACCTAGTGTTTTTTCCTCCGCTGGGGTTTGAACCTGAAACCTCATGATTTCCAACCCAATTCATTGACCACTAGGCTACACCTTAGATGCTAAAACTTTGCCTCATCTAAAACACCAAAAGTAATCAATAGTTGAACAATGCTAGAATAAAGAGATACGAATTATCAGTTATTGCATCCTAATGATAAGTATGTGAGAACTGACATTAGAGTTTTGACAATTTGTATTGTTTCTCTATTTCACAGAAAGATTCCGCTACTTCATTAGATAAACCATTGTGCAACAGAACCACCAAATTTACTCTCTCTAACCTAATTTATTCGTACGTTTCACTTATCTTACGATAAATATGTCCAAATTTGGAGTTAAATCAGACGTAAACTCTCTCATTCTTCAAAAATCCACCTTAAACAATCAGAAACTTACAGAAGTCACTACAAATATTTTTCTCATGTCAAAAGGGCTGCATTAAATCTACAGCTTAGACGATTGGTTAAATCTAAAATAACAGATACCCTTTATTTAATACGACCCCACTCATCAGCTCGATGGTTAGGTCACCACGCCCTTAAAAGTCTATACGCGATAGATAGACTCCTGGAATTATGACACATGACACTTCCCAAAACTCAAAATTCTTGATAAACGGAGGAACAATATCACCATTCTTGCTCAGTAAGATACCGAAGTGGATGATTGAAAAGAAAATATGAACACTATTATGGTATAAAGGAATATAACTTATTGTGTCCTAATGTAAGCACATGATCATCTGGAACAAAAAAATGACAATAAAATATTTGAATAATTAAAAAATTCTAAGCATAAAGTAATTATCACCAAAAAAAAATCATTTCTAAGATAAAATTTTGATAATTAATAAGAAAAAAGGAAGTACCAGAATCAGGGTTAATGAGATTGAAATCCAAATCAAATGGAGTATTGGAGAATTTGAGGTAAGCGTAAACGGGCAAACAGTTGGGGCAAGAAGTGGGTAGTCCGAAACAGGATTTTCGGGTCACAAGTGTCAGTTTCTCCCTCTCCTTTGCTTCTTCCATTGAGCAATTTATGGAACAGAAAATATGTGTATCAACAGTGAGATGGAATTTGAAATTGGTGAAATAAAATAAAACCCTAGTGGGTAAGGGTTTTAACTTCTGATGAAGATCTGGAGCGGCGTTTTGTGAATTAGGGAACAAGTAAAAAAGGTGGCAATTGGGCGGGTTGGGTCAAATTTGGATGGGTCGAAATGGTTCAAGATAACAAATAGATCAAGACTTATCTTAATTTAAATTTGTTTGGGTCAAAATGGATTAAGTGATGGGTTATAACTCAACCCCTTCAATTTTTACTAAATTTTAATTACTTTATTTATTTTTTTATAAATTTTTAATTTCGAATAAAATTATTTTTTTATTATTATGATTATACATAACATATAAAAAAAAATCTTTTTAAAATATTTTAACAAGATTTTTCAAAAATCGATTCGGGTTGCATATCAACCCATAAATGGGCGGGTCAATAACCAACCTAAACTTGAATGGGTTGGATTGGACGGGTTGGGTTTGATTTTGCCACCTCTAAAAAAAAAAGTTACTCCCTCTATGCATCTTTACTTATGCACTTTTGACTTGACACATGCTTTAAGAATTACTCTCTCCATTTTATATTGGTTGGCCCCTATGGACTTAGCACACCCATTAAGAAATCAATAAATAGAGATGCATTTTACATATTTACCCTTATATGCCTTTTAAAATGAAATAATCAATGCAATGATTAATCATTGAAATTTAATACATATTACTCCATCTCATGCATTACGTCTAGAACATTGAGTATTTATAATTGAAACTAGTAATAATCATTTAATTTTGGTTTTGAGAATTGAGATTATTTATGCATTATTCAATAATTTTGAAAATTGTAGATGTATTTAGTATTCCTATCAAGGGTAAAACGGGAAACATATGTATAAAATACTCTTGATTTTAAAACTTGGACAACTAAATTGAAAGAAATATTTTTAGAAAGAAGGTCAAATAATACGAAACGGAGGGAGTACTAAATAAAAGGGTGATATAAATTGAGGGGTGATTTTACTATATCACTCTTTGAATATAATAAATTTTTTGCTTTGAAAAATGCAATGAGAGATGAATAGTATTTAATATCAAAAGTAAAATGGGAAAAAAAAAGGGTAAATTATGTATTGATTTTTCAAACTGGATAACTATTGTTGGACATCCCAAAATAGATGGACAAGTAAAGATGGATGGAGAGAGTAAGTGATAAATTAATAGTCCCTCCATTTCAAAAAGAATGACTTGTTTTAACTTGGCACGAAGTTTAAGAAAATAAAAAAGACTTTTGAAGCTTGTGATATCAAATTAAAGTTATGTCAAATGTACCAAAATATCCTTTAATTTTGTGATCTCAAACATGTCACGTGAAAAATTGAAATTAAAGTATTGCCAAAAAAAGAAAGGGGTCATTCTTTTTTAAATGGATTAAAAAAAAGTAAGTCAATCTTTTTGAAACGAGGGAATAGTTATTATTTGACAAATATACAGACTATCTCTTTTGTTAAATAATTAAAGCTAAAGCAAAGATTAAATATAACAAGCAGTTAAAGAGAGGGAGAAACAGTAAAAATGTTATTGCTTTCTCTTTTGTTCGTGTAAGTATATTTACAAAGGCAAAAAGTCATTTATATATAGGCCAAGTTGCTTGGCCACTACTCATGATAAAGTACTAGCGGCAAAGTGCTTGAAGGCCAAGTAATTTCCTTGGCCACTACTCCTTGCTCTGACTTATCCACGTATTATATAACATTTCCCCTTGAATAGTCATGTAAAAGGAAATCTAATGAATACGCATTCGCTTGTTGCCTCATTAAAAATCTTATAAGGAAAATTTAGTGGGATAAAATCTTGGTTAAAGAAAAAAAAGTACAACGCGTATTCTTACTTCCCCTGATAAAGACCACGATTCAGACAGTTAAGTCTTCGCATTTCAATCTTGTGTACCATTTTCTCAAGAGTTAAGGTCGGTAGAGATTTAGTGAACAAATCTGATGGATTGTCACTTGAACGAATTTGTTGTACATCAATATCACCATCATCTGGAGATCACGTGTGAAAAATAACTTTGGCGAGATGTGTTTCATTCTGTCTCCTTTTATGAAGCCTCCCTTTAATTGGGCATGTAGTATTGTCTTCAAATAAGACCGTGGGTACCTTGACATCACACTTCAGGCCACATCTTTCTTTGATGAAATGCATCACTAATCTCAACCATGCACATTCTCTACTTGCTTCATGAATAGTTATTATCTTAGCATGATTTGAAGAAGTAGCAACAATAGACTGCTTTGTAGATCGTCATGATATAGTAGTACTGCCGTATGTAAACACATAACCTGTTTGAGATCGAGCTTTATGTGGGTCAGATAAATAACTTGCATCTACATGACCAACAAGATCTGCACTATCTTTGTTAGTATAAAACAGGCCTATATCAATAGTCCTCTTTAGATATCGCAATATCTGTTTAACTCCGTTCCAATGTCTACGTGTAGGGGAAGAACTATACTTTGCTAGTAAATTAACAAAAAATGTTATATTAGGTCTTGTAGCTTTAGCAATATACATAAGTGCACTAATAACACTGAGATATATATACTTCAGGACCAAGAATCTCTTCATTCTCTTCTGAAGATCGAAACGGGTCTTTACTCACTTCAAGTGATCGAACAACCATTGGAGTACTTAATGGATGTGCTTTGTCCCTGTAAAATCGTTTCAATACCTTTTCAGTATAGGCAGATTGGTGGATGAAGACGTCGTCTGCTAAATATTCAATTTGTAGAAGAGAAAAGATATAAAGATACCATTAAAGTTGTCCCGAATTTTTTAAAAAGATACTTAAAGTTTGCGAGGGGCCCTATTACCCTCCCAAATAATTTTGAAATGATATTATTACCTCTTTTTTGGCCACATAGCATAGAGAGTGAATCCACTCTCTTTTTAAGAGAGTGAAGAATTAAAAAAAATAATTAAATCTTTTTATTTGTACAGATTTTTTCTTTATAAATTTATTTTCCTTTATTAAAAAAATTATTTTAATCTTTTACTTTACTCTTTACTTCTTTTCTTTCTCCTTCATGATCAGAGAAAATTTCCATTCACTCCTTTCACCATTAGCGATCGGAGAATTCACTGCAACGACAATCGACTCCGGCCAGCAAAATCATCACCGGCTGGTGGACTCCCTTCACTCCTCCTCTCTCTTTTACCACTGTCGAAAACTTTGTGAACTGTAGCCAACGAACCTTAGACCCAAACGACGATGTTGTCGTTGCCGGTGGTGGTGACGTCACCTTTTTCTTCTCGTCATCGGAATCAAAAGCCGACGCCGACGCCGGTGAATGATGATTATTGAAATGAAGTTTTTTAGAAATTTTGTCCATCAGGACTCCTCTTACTCTTCCACTTTATGCTCCTTGTGTTCCGCGATGACTGCTAGGAGAAAAATGCTAAACCTTGAAGAGAAAAAATAAGAAAGAGACAAAAAGGCAAAAAGAAGAAAAAATATCAAAAAATGAAAAAATAAAAAATATATTTTTAATTAAATTAACACCTGTCAAGTAAAGATTGGTGTGTGATTAATAGTTGCTTTTCAAAATTGGAGTTGATAAAAAAAGAGGTAATAATGTCAGTCCAAATATGTTTAAGGGGGTAATAGGACTCCCGCAAAGTTTGTATCTTTTTGAAAATACGGGACAACTTTAATGGTGTCTTAATGTCTTTTCTTATTTGTAGACCAAGACAAAGTTTTGTCTCTCCAAGATCTTTCATCTCAAATTCTTTCTTTAGATATTCAATTGCCTTTTGGACCTCTTCTGGAGTTCCAATGAGATTTATGTCATCAACATAAACAGCTAGTCTAACAAACTCTGATGTTATTTTCTTAGTAAAAATACAAGGACAAATGACATCATTTATGTCGCCTTCATTTATCAAGTACTCACTAAGGCGATTATATCACATACGCCCCTGATTGTTTTAGACCATATAATGACCTTTGTGATCCGATTGAATACATTTTTCAAGACTTCAAACTATATTCTTCAGGCATTTTTAATCCTTTTGGAAAACTCATATAAATTTCATTATCAAGTGAAGCATAAAGATAAGTTGTAACCACATCCATTAGATGTATTTCAAGATTTCTTGTACAACTAAACCGATGAGATATCAAAACGTTATTGCATTCATAATGGGTGAATATGTTTCTTCGTAGTCGGCACCGGGTCTTTGAGAGAATCCTTGTGCAACAATGCGTGCTTTGTATCTTACAATTTCATTTCTCTCATTTCTTTTACGCACGAATACCCATTTATGACCAATTGGTTTTATACCATCAGGGGTTTGGAATACAGGTCCAAATACCTCACGTTTAGCAAGTGAGTTCAATTCTGATTGAATTTCCCCTTACCATTTTGTCCAATCATTTCTTCGTCGACATTCTTCGACAGATAGAGGTTCAAGATCCTCACTGTCTTGCATAATGTTAAGTGCGACATTATAAGCAAAAACATTATCCACCGTAATTTTTGATCGATCTAAATTTATCTCATCACCGGTAAAATTCATTGAAAGTTCTTCATTCACTTGAATCTCGGTTTCACTAATTTCTTCAGGAATATCAGGATTAATCAGATCTTGAGTCTCTTCATGAGAATCTTTATAGTGTCACTCTTATCATTTTTCGTACTTCGTTTTTCTAGGATTTTTATCTTTCAAACCCAATGACCTACCACGCTTTTGGCGTGTTTGGGATTCAGAAGCTATGACACCAGTGGATGGTCCTTTTGGGACATCAATTCGGACAGACATATTCACCACAGGGATATACGATTTAGTTATCCTTTTTAAATCAGTAAATGCGTCTGGCATTTGATTTGTTATTTTTTGTAAGCGAATGATCTTCTGGACCTCATGTTCACATATGGGGGTACGTGGGTCAAAAATGAGATAATGATGAAACTTTCCATGCAATTTCTCTTTTGAGTTCCTGTTTCTCTCCCCCTAATTACGGGAAATTTGCTTTATCAAATCGACAATCTGCGAATCGAGCAGTAAATAAATCTCCCATTTATGGTTCAAAGTAGCGAATTATGGAGGGTGACTCAAACCCAATATATATTCCTAACCTTCTCTGGGGGCCCATCTTAGTGTGTTGTGGTGGTGCTATTGGCATATATACAACACATTCAAAAATGCATAGATGAGCAATATTTGATTCATAACCAAAGATCAATTGTAAGGGAGAGTATTTATTATAATGAGTCGATCTGAGACGAACAAGTGATGCTGTATATGAGATAGCATGGCCCCAAACAGTAATGGACAATTTCATTTTCATAAGTAGTCTTAATGGGATCATTTGGAAATTGCACCCTTAATCGTATTATTTATGCCAATAATTTTGCAAATGCCAGGTTGCGAGATGATAAGAGGCACACATGAGACCATCTTGAAGATGCATGTATTAGGACCATAAAGTATCTGAATGACCCACTGTATGGGTGAATAGGTCCACATATATCCCCATGTATACTTTATATAAAAAGAGGGGATCATTGCCAACTTTCAGTGGCGACGACTTGGTTATCAATTTGCCTTGATAACAAGTAGCACACGAAAATTCATCACTTGCAAGAATCTTTAAGTTCTTTAACGGATGCCCATTTGAATTTTCAATGATTCGCCTCATCATTATTGATCCAGGGTGACCCATTCGGTCATGCCAAAGCACAAAAGTATTCAAATCAGTAAACTTCTGCTTTACGATAGAGTGTGCTTCAACTGTACTAATTTTTGCATAATATAGGCCAAAAGACAAAGCTGACAATTTCTCCAACACACATTCTGGCCTGAGACATTCTTGGTAATGTCAAGATATTCAACATTCATTTCATTTATTGTCTCAATATGATATCCATTTTGGTGGATATTTTTAAAACTTAATAAGTTTCCCGGGGATTTAGAAGAGAATAGTGCATCTTCTATAACAAGTTTCGTCCTCTTAGGCAAAAATATAGTAGCTCTTCCAAATACTTCAATCAATTTTAAATTACCAGAAATTGTTGTAACATTTGCTTTTAGTCTAAGCAAGTAAGAAAAGTATTTCTCATCTTTAAATATGGCGTGCTTTGTTCCACTATCAATTACACAAACATCCTCACGATTGATCATTAATTCAAATAAAATTTGAGGAGTATCCATATATCTTCAAAATGAAAATGTAAACAAAGTAAACAGTATACTATTACACAAACTTTATTTATTTACAAGAGCAGTATCCATATATATTCAAAATGAAAATGTAAACAAAGTAAACATTATACTATTACACAAACTTTATTTATTTACAAAAGCAGAGAAACACAACTAATAGAAACGTAAACTAATACAACCAACAGAAAAATAAAATACTTAGACTATTACAGATCCATTACCGACAAGGTAATCTATATTTCCTTCAGGGAATTCAAAGAAATCTGCAACATCTAAATGCATAGGCTCAACATTATCTTCAGAGATAAAGTTTGCTTCCGCATTATTATCCATCTTCTTGATGGATGCCTGATAGAGATCAACCAAGTGCCTTGGCGTATGACAGGAACATGACCAGTGCCCTTTTCCTCCACACCGATAGCATCTATTTTCTGAATTTTTCCTTTGCTCTGGTGCCTCACCCCATTTTTCTCCCGAAAAGCGAGATCCGACGCGACAACTCTTTTTGAATTAATTAGAGGTGAAGAGTCGCCACCTAACGAATTAAGGTACGTTAGGGCACCATACGAGACTAAATTGCGAACTATTTAATTAGTCTAAGTCAACCAAATATTCGGTTAAGGGTTCAGGTTACCTCGAAAGAAAGGTGTTAGGCACCTTTCGAGGTCCACAAATGTGGGTTCCGACCGAACTCATATGTTACGTGGGGGATTTACGTGATAAGCAAAGGTCAATTATTTTTATTAACTTAATATTGACTAAGTGTTTAAATAAAGAACAATTTTAACTAGTGTACATATCATACAAAGAGTGAAAAATACAAGAAATGCAAGACTGACCTTTTGCGACATGCAAATAATAAATGAAAAGTACCATAATTTGTGTATTCTTTATCTTCCTCGGATTACAGGATCTGGTGTACTCCTTTGCTTTGTAGTATATCCAGTAAAGAAAATATTCAAGCTTAAATCAAAATAATAATAAACTACAAATAATGAGAGACTTGTTAGTAAGATATGCCACCTTAATTTGGTGGTAAATAAAATATAAAAGATAAACAAATTGACAACACATAAAGTTAAGGGAGAGAGAGAGAGAGAGAGAGAGAGTGGGATCATGTATGACAAGGCTGAAACGGGCCCAATGCGATGTTACACCCCTCTTCTCTATTTTTATATGATCAACTCTCTTAAACGCCTCAAGACAAGACAAATATAATTCTTAAAGAAATTATTCAAGAGTAGTAAATAAGATATTCGTCATCTAAAAGTAGTGCGAAGCTAATATAGGTATGTATATTTAGATTGTATGAAAGTATATCGATAATTAGTATAATTGTATAAGTTGTCGAGTCTTTGAGACTTTTAAAAGGGTGACATGCAACAATTAGAGAAGAAGGGAGTAACGAGGTGCTTTTTATTTTCTAATAAAGTTCTATGTGCTTCATACGAGAAGTCAGCTATAGCTTGTCTTTTGTCATCATTTCCCAAAAACGCACCTAACCCCCGATGGGGTGACGACTCTATTTGAGCTTTGCTTCGAGCGTTGACTCCTCCACTCACGGTGATTGAACTCCAAGTGACGTCATTCCATTGTGATGTACATGTGCAAAATATTTTAAAAGGGTGAGAGTATATATGTTCTTAGTGTTTAACTGATTAAAATAATAAAGTAACAGTCATACCCCATTTTAACCGAGGTCAAAATATGTACGACATATTGGAGATTTCTAAGTTGATTAACTTAAAGAGTCGCCACCTTATTAATTCTAAGGTGAATTAGGTCACCTAGATAACTAAATTGATAATCTAAAATTAACTCTGTTCTAAGATCTGTTTAATCAAGATTCTAGGTAAAGGTTCAGATAATCCTAAAGGGAAGGTATCAAGCACCCTAAAGGATCCACTAACTTACGGTTAACCGGCCAAACTGTAACACCCCGTACATTTTCAAAACTTATACGATCAACCTAACATGGATAAAGGTATTTAAACTTGAGATAATAACGACATACTTGAGTGTAAAGTTAAAGTTAAGTGGTGGATTAAGGTAGAAGGATTAAGACGTTGGAAAAAGGGAAGAACATAAACGAGGTGCTTCCGTGACTTAATTAAGATAGTAGGTGTATCATCTACTTAAGCTATTGGGATGTACTTGGATACATATTAATGGACTCAATTGAGGCCCAAACTAAGTACCAAAAAGGGGAAAGATCACCAGCCCACTACCTAAATATAATCAAGGCCCAAACTGAAATGGTCCAACTAGAAATAAACCAAGTAGGTGCATCACCTACTTGGACTATTTTGGGCAGATTAATTAGCCAAGTAGGTACATCTCCTACTTGGACTACTTTTGACCAAAAATGTGGCTAAGAATGGATAAAGAGAGGCGGTCAAAAAGGGTGTATATAGGGATCATTTCAGCATTATTTTTCATTCACTACACTTGCAAAATTTCAGCTTTTAATTAACACTCTCTCCCCTTTCTAAACCAAAACAGCCACCCTAGTTTCCCCTTTAGGGTTCTTGGACTAATCTCCCATTTTACAAGCCTTGGTAAGTGTTTACCCTTATAGATTAATGTTATATATGTATAATAGGTTGTGTAAAACATGTTGGTGGTGTTTAAAATGTATAGGGCAGTCCCTTAATTAAGTTGGCAGTCCACTTGTGTTGGTTTTGATGAATTTGTCTTCCTTGTGGCTTGGACTTGTATAGGGGCTTAGGGTGTTGAAGAAATTAAGTTATGATGATGAAATTCCAGTATATTAAAGTGTGGTTCTGCCCCTGAATCGTTCCTTTTATGTATGTCTTGATGGAAATGTTTATATGTGTTGGTAAATGGAACGTTTGTTGTAGTGAAAAGAGAACACTCTTTTGTTATGTTAATCTGAATTTTGGAACTGTTGTGGAATGATTTTGGTATGATACTGTGGAAGGCAGTATGGTTACCTTATGGTGTGAATATATGGAGTTTCATTGGAGTGGAAATGTAAAGGATAAACTAGGTAGGTAATCCTACCGGTTTGTAACGGTTATGTTTGTTTGTGGACTGTTTTGGTGGTGTGTGGACTGATTTGGTGTTGTTGTTTTGCAAAAGCAGTAAGTGTTAGGGTAATGTGGTTGAATACTGTTATCTGGTAGTATAATGAAAGGGGGAGTGATGCAAAATGTGTTTTGGAGGTTGGACGGTTTCTACTTTTCGTTAAGCACTTACTTACCGTCTTGTAAACTTATAATGTAGCTAGCCGTTAATGTTTGCTCCATTATGTACTTGTGTTGTAGAGTAACACATAAGGAAGGAGCTGAATCATTGTAGTTACATATTGAGAAGATAAGGTATGTAAGGTTATTCTTTTTCGCATTCTTCTGCAGCATCTAGTATTCATATTATCATAACACTTGTCCTATCCCCAAAGGGTTGTACAATATCTCATTTCAGAATTTGTAGCACTGTTATAAATGTATCGCTCTTATAACTAAAGAATGAAGTAATGTGAGTAATTGTGTAATGGTTAATGTTGAAAATGGGTGGTATCTCATGGAGTGAAAGAAACACTGGCATGAATGTCGATCCCATTATTACGGGTGGTATCCCATGGGATAAAAGGAACATCCGCATGGATGGCGATCCCGATTATTATGTTATTTCCCACTGATCAGTTGGGCCCGGGCATGACATGATTGATGATTGATGATGTACAGTAAAGTAAAGTAAAGTACAGTAAAGTAAAGGAAGCTATGTACATGATTCCACATATATACCATATGGTAGTTATTTATATCGTTCGTTCACTTGTACTTAATTCCATTGAAGTGCTTATATTTCATACAGTTACTTATAGCCTTACATACTCAGTACATTCTTTCGCACTGACGTCCCTTGGGGGACTTACCTTACGTGCTGCAGGTACAGGTACTAGTAGACCTCCTCAGTAGGCTACGGGTCATCTACAGAATATTGGTGAGCTCCAGTTCGGTTTGGGGCTTTCCGAGTCATATGTATATGTGGTTTTGGTGCTGCATAAGCATTGTATATAAAGTGGGAAATTATACCGACTATATTTTGGGTTTTGTAGCTGTTAGAGGCTTTGTAGACGTTATACAGTTGAAGGAGGGAATGTTGTGTTTTTTTTTTTCTCAACCATATGGCTCCAATGGCCATGTCTCATGTTTATATAAATGTTCTTATTAGATTTATATTATTGATATGTTGTGTCCATAAGTGATTGAATGCTAGCCTATTGACAACAAGTATGCGAACGTATAGAATGGTTCTCTCGGGCCTTAACGGCTTCGGGTGCCATGTCCGCCCTAATGGGATTTGAGGTGTGACAAAAGTGGTATCAGAGCGGTCGTCCTAGGGTGTCTACAAAGCCGTGTCTGAGTATATTCTTACTTATCGATGTGTTGTGCACCACATCTATACGTAGGAGACTACGGGACATTTAGGAGTTGTTTCTTTTCTTTATTTCCTAGATCGTGCAATAGAGCTAAAGTTGTAGGTTGAATCACATCTGACCATTGAAATGGTTTTCTTGTGTTATAGTAAAAATGCCGGTTACAAGAAGAGGTAGAGGTAGAGGTAAGAAGATAGACATGGCTGCCGGAGAAGGAACCAGTAAATCACCACCTAAACAAGCTAATCAAGGTGAAGCTGAAAATGAGTTTGCATCACAGACTTCTTCCACTCTTCCATTGTCAGAAGAGTCAAGAGGAAGAGAAGTACCTGCAGGACCACCAATAAATACTACTGACCAGGATCTAAAGAGTGCAGTGCAAATGTTGACCCGAATAGTTGCTGCACAAGTTCAGGGACAAGGTGGTCCAACGATAAGTGATGATAGTGCAGTTAGAGCAGCTAGTCGACGGACACAGGATTTTCTGAAGTTAGATCCTCCCACATTCACTGGATCAGATCCAAATGAGGACCCTCAAGATTTTGTAGATCAAATTCAAAGGGCTTTGGAGGTTATGCATGTGTCCGGTGTGGAAACGGTTGAGCTTGCGGCCTATAGATTGAAGGGCGAGGCTATTTTATGGTATGAAGATTGGAAACGGTCGAGGGGTATTGATGCACTCCCAGCTAGTTGGGAAGAATTTAAAATGGCATTCATTGATCACTATCTCCCATATGAGGTTCGAGAGGCTCGTGCAGACCAGTTCTTGAATCTGCGGTAGGGTAACATGAGTGTCCGAGAGTATAGCCTTCGATTTAACTCTTTGGCCCGTTATGCTCCGAATGTGGTAGCTACGATGACCGATAGAGTTCATCGGTATGTGGACAGACTGGAGCCATATTTGGTTCGAGATTGTACTATTGCTGCGTTGAACAGGGATATGGACATAGCTAGAATACAGGCCTTTGCACAGAAAATGGAAGATCAGAGGCAACGGAGAAGAACACAAGGGTTTGAAGAAGGGTCATCGAAGAGAGCTAGATCTACGGGACAGTCTATGGTGTGCCAAGGAGAGTTTAGGCCTCGGAGTTTTAATAGACCGCCTAGGCCACTATTTTCTCATTCCATGGCAGGCACTTCATTTCAATTCCAAGGGTTTAGAGATAATCAAGCCGGGCAAGGTAGTGGGAGTCGTGGTTCACAGACATCGGGATCTTTTCGTTCACCATGTCAGCATTGCAGACGATATCATCCAGGTGAATGCCGACTGGGGATGAATGTTTGTTATTGGTGTGGCATGACAAGGCACATGATGAGGGAATGCCCACGAAGAGGCTCGGGAAGCATGGTACGACCTGCGGGATCCACTGTGGCATCATCATCATCGGTGCCTTCCTTAGGTAGAGGAGTGCAGCCTATTGGACGCGGTAGAGGTGCTAGAGGAGCAGCTAGTTCCAGTGGAACTCAAAATCGTATTTATGCTCTAGCAGACCGTCAGAATTCAGAAGCATCTCCTGATGTAGTTACAGGTATCTTGTCCATATTCTCACATAATGTATATGCGTTGATTGATCCGGGTTCTACATTATCATATGTTACTCCTTTGATTGCTGAAAAATTTGAAAGAACGCCGGAATTACTAGTTAAGTCAATTGAAGTAACTACACCGGTTGGGGAATCTATTATAGCAAAGAGAGTTTATCATGATTGCATAGTTACTGTCGGTGGTCATGATACGTTGGTTGATTTTGTTGAGCTAGACATGATAGATTTTGATGTTATAATGGGAATGGATTGGCTAGCTTCTTGTTATGCCACGGTAGATTGTCGAGCCAAGAGGGTACAATTCCATTTTCCACAAAAGGATGTTCTTGAATGGAAGGGTAATGTAGGGGCACCAAGAGGCAGATTTATTTCCTATCTTAAGGCTAGGAAAATGATATCCAAGGGATATATATGCCACTTAGTGAGAGTGCATGATATTGATACAAAACCACCAACTCCTCAATCGGTTCCAGTGGTCAATGAATTTCTTGACGTATTTCCAGAGGATCTTCCAGGTTTGCCCCCAGAACGGGAAGTAGAGTTTGGTATCGATGTAGATCCAGGCACTCAACCTATCTCTATTCCCCCATATAGAATGGCTCCAGCAGAATTGCGTGAATTGAAGGAGCAATTGAAAGATTTGCTGGACAAGGGCTTCATTAGGCCTAGTAGGTCCCCGTGGGGTGCACCGGTATTATTTGTACGGAAGAAAGATGGCACATTGAGAATGTGCATTGACTATCGGCAATTGAATAAGGTGACAATTAAGAACAAATATCCCTTCCTAGAATTGATGATTTGTTTGATCAATTACAAGGTGCTACATGTTTCTCAAAGATTGACTTGAGGTCGGGTTACCATCAAGTAAAGGTCAGAGAAAGAGATATACCCAAGACAGCTTTCCGAACATGGTACAGTCATTATGAGTTTTTGGTTATGTCCTTCGGGCTAACAAATGCACCAGCAGCTTTTATGGATCTGATGAATAGGGTGTTCAAGCCGTTTTTAGACGTGTTCGTGATAGTATTTATAGACGATATTCTTGTCTATTCACGATCAAAAGAGGACCATGCTAGCTACTTACGACAGGTGTTACAGATTCTTCGTGATCGTAAGTTATATGCAAAGTTCTCTAAATGTGAATTTTGGTTGAAGTCTGTAGCATTCTTGGGTCACATTGTATCAGATGAAGGGATAAGGGTTGATACGCAAAAGATTGAAGCGGTGAAAAATTGGCCAAGGCCTACGACACCTACGGAAATTCGTAGCTTCCTTGGGTTAGCAGGTTATTATCGAAGGTTTGTTGAAGGGTTTTCTTCCATTGCTGCACCTTTAACAAAGCTTACACACAAGGCAATCAAATTTCAGTGGAATGATGCATGTGAGAGAAGTTTCCAAGAGCTGAAAGATAAATTGACTTCTACACCAGTATTGGTACTTCCGAAAGGCACAAAGGGGTATGTAGTATATTGTGATGCTTTCGGAATTGGCCTAGGGTGTGTATTGATGCAGCACGGTAATGTAATAGCATATGCTTCACGACAGCTGCGACCGCATGAGAGAAACTATCCCACGCATGATCTTGAATTAGCAGCGGTGGTATTTGCTTTAAAGATATGGCGTCATTATTTGTATGGAGTTCATGTTGACATCTATACTGATCACAAAAGTTTACAGTATATCTTTAAGCAGAAGGAACTCAATTTGAGGCAACGAAGGTGGCTTGAGCTATTGAAAGATTATGATATTGATATTCTATATCATCCAGGAAAAGCAAATGTGGTAGCTGATGCATTGAGCCGAAAGGCAATAGGAGGCACTAGTAGCCACTTGACAGAAAAGCAAGATTTAGTCAAAGATCTACATCAATTAGCCAGCTTGGGGGTTCGTCTTCTCGAATCTTCAGATGAAGGGGTTATTGTACAAAATGCAGCTGAATCTTTATTGATAGTTGAGGTGAAAGAAAAGCAGTTTGCAGATCCTATGTTATTGCAGCTAAAGGAAAATGTACAACAGGGTCTGACTAAGGTCTTTGATCTTACACAAGAAGGGGTGCTTCAATGCCAAGATAGATTATGTGTACCGGATGTAGATGAGCTGAGGAGAAGAATTATGATAGAGGCGCATCATTCACGATATTCTATTCATCTGGGAGCTACCAAAATGTACCATGATTTGAAAGAAGTGTATTGGTGGGGTAATATGAAGAAGGACATTGCTAAATTTGTAACTCAATGTCTAAATTGTCAACAAGTTAAAGTGGAGCATCAGAAATCTAGAGGTTACATGCAATGTATCAATCTTCCAGTTTGGAAATGGGATATGATTAATATGGACTTCGTCACAGGTTTGCCTCGTACACTGCGGAAATTTGATTCTATATGGGTCATAGTTGACAGGCTTACCAAGTCAGCACATTTCCTACCTGTCAAAACCATTTATACAGCGGAAGATTATGCAAGATTGTATGTTAAAGAGATAGTGAGATTACATGGAATTTCGGTCTCCATTATATCAGACAGGGGAGCACAATTTACTGCACATTTTTGGAAATCATTTCAGAAGAGCTTGGGTACACAAGTAAAGTTGAGTACGGCCTTCCATCCTCAGACGGATGGACAAGCAGAACGTACTATCCAGACACTTGAAGATATGCTACGAGCGTGCGCATTAGACTTTAAAGGCAATTGGGATGATCATTTACCTCTTGTTGAATTTGCCTACAATAATAGCTATCATTCAAGTATCAAGATGGCTCCTTACGAAGCGTTATATGGGAGGAAGTGTAGATCACCTATCGGATGGTTTGAAGTAGGTGAAACTACCCTATTTGGACCGGATCTCGTCCATCAAGCTATGGAGAAAGTTAAGGTGATACAGCAACGACTACAGACAGCCCAAAGCCGCCATAAATCATATGCTGATGTTAGAAGAAGAGGGCTCGAATTCGCCATAGGTGATTGGGTATTTTTAAAAGTGTCACCGATGAAAGGGGTAATGCAATTTGGAAAGAAAGGAAAATTGAGTCCACGTTATATAGGCCCATATGAAATTATTAAAAGATTTGGGCAAGTTGCGTATGAGTTGGCACTACCCCAAGAACTCTCCACTGTCCATCCGGTATTTCATGTTTCGATGCTTCGAAAATGCATAGGAGATCCATCTCATGTTACCCCTATTGAAGATGTACAAGTTACGGAGGATCTTACCTATGAAGAGATACCTATTGCTATTCTTGATCGACAAATTAAGAAGTTAATAAATAAAGAGGTAACTTCCGTAAAAGTGCTTTGGAGGAATCAACAGGTAGAAGAGATCACATGGGAAGCCGAGGAGATGATGAAATCTAAGTATCCTCAATTATTTGAAACTGAAGTGGAAACCTTAGATGCTGAATTGGAGCAATAACAAGTAAGTATATAAATATATAAGTGTTATATGGTAGTATAAAGATTGAACTTAAGCTTGAACTCGTTTAAGCTGAATAGAGATGATACTACCATTCGAGGACGAATGTTCCTAAGGGGGGGAGGATGTAACACCCCGTACATTTTCAAAACTTATACGATCAACCTAACATGGATAAAGGTATTTAAACTTGAGATAATAACGACATACTTGAGTGTAAAGTTAAAGTTAAGTGGTGGATTAAGGTAGAAGGATTAAGACGTTGGAAAAAGGGAAGAACATAAACGAGGTGCTTCCGTGACTTAATTAAGATAGTAGGTGTATCATCTACTTAAGCTATTGGGATGTACTTGGATACATATTAATGGACTCAATTGAGGCCCAAACTAAGTACCAAAAAGGGGAAAGATCACCAGCCCACTACCTAAATATAATCAAGGCCCAAACTGAAATGGTCCAACTAGAAATAAACCAAGTAGGTGCATCACCTACTTGGACTGTTTTGGGCAGATTAATTAGCCAAGTAGGTACATCTCCTACTTGGACTACTTTTGACCAAAAATGTGGCTAAGAATGGATAAAGAGAGGCGGTCAAAAAGGGTGTATATAGGGATCATTTCAGCATTATTTTTCATTCACTACACTTGCAAAATTTCAGCTTTTAATTAACACTCTCTCCCCTTTCTAAACCAAAACAGCCGCCCTAGTTTCCCCTTTAGGGTTCTTGGACTAATCTCCCATTTTGCAAGCCTTGGTAAGTGTTTACCCTTATAGATTAATGTTATATATGTATAATAGGTTGTGTAAAACATGTTGGTGGTGTTTAAAATGTATAGGGCAATCCCTTAATTAAGTTGGCAGTCCACTTGTGTTGGTTTTGATGAATTTGTCTTCCTTGTGGCTTGGACTTGTATAGGGGCTTAGGGTGTTGAAGAAATTAAGTTATGATGATGAAATTCCAGTATATTAAAGTGTGGTTCTGCCCCTGAATCGTTCCTTTTATGTATGTCTTGATGGAAATGTTTATATGTGTTGGTAAATGGAACGTTTGTTGTAGTGAAAAGAGAACACTCTTTTGTTATGTTAATCTGAATTTTGGAACTGTTGTGGAATGATTTTGGTATGATACTGTGGAAGGCAGTATGGTTACCTTATGGTGTGAATATATGGAGTTTCATTGGAGTGGAAATGTAAAGGATAAACTAGGTAGGTAATCCTACCGGTTTGTAACGGTTATGTTTGTTTGTGGACTGTTTTGGTGGTGTGTGGACTGATTTGGTGTTGTTGTTTTGCAAAAGCAGTAAGTGTTAGGGTAATGTGGTTGAATACTGTTATCTGGTAGTATAATGAAAGGGTGAGTGATGCAAAATGTGTTTTGGAGGTTGGACGGTTTCTACTTTCCGTTAAGCACTTACTTACCGTCTTGTAAACTTATAATGTAGCTAGCCGTTAATGTTTGCTCCATTATGTACTTGTGTTGTAGAGTAACACATAAGGAAGGAGCTGAATCATTGTAGTTACATATTGAGAAGATAAGGTATGTAAGGTTATTCTTTTCCGCATTCTTCTGCAGCATCTAGTATTCATATTATCATAACACTTGTCCTATCCCCAAAGGGTTGTACAATATCTCATTTCAGAATTTGTAGCACTGTTATAAATGTATCGCTCTTATAACTAAAGAATGAAGTAATGTGAGTAATTGTGTAATGGTTAATGTTGAAAATGGGTGGTATCTCATGGAGTGAAAGAAACACTGGCATGAATGTCGATCCCATTATTACGGGTGGTATCCCATGGGATAAAAGGAACATCCGCATGGATGGCGATCCCGATTATTATGTTATTTCCCACTGATCAGTTGGGCCCGGGCATGACATGATTGATGATTGATAATGTACAGTAAAGTAAAGTAAAGTACAGTAAAGTAAAGGAAGCAATGTACATGATTCCACATATATACCATATGGTAGTTATTTATATCGTTCGTTCACTTGTACTTAATTCCATTGAAGTGCTTATATTTCATACAGTTACTTATAGCCTTACATACTCAGTACATTCTTTCGTACTGACGTCCCTTGGGGGACTTACCTTACGTGCTGCAGGTACAGGTACTAGTAGACCTCCTCAGTAGGCTACGGGTCATCTACAGAATATTGGTGAGCTCCAGTTCGGTTCGGGGCTTTTCGAGTCATATGTATATGTGGTTTTGGTGCTGCATAAGCATTGTATATAAAGTGGGAAATTATACCGACTATATTTTGGGTTTTGTAGCTGTTAGAGGCTTTGTAGACGTTATACAGTTGAAGGAGGGAATGTTGTTTTGTTTTTTTTCTCAACCATATGGCTCCAACGGCCATGTCTCATGTTTATATAAATGTTCTTATTAGATTTATATTATTGATATGTTGTGTCCATAAGTGATTGAATGCTAGCCTATTGACAACAAGTATGCGAACGTATAGAATGGTTCTCTCGGGCCTTAACGGCTTCGGGTGCCATGTCCGCCCCAATGGGATTTGAGGTGTGACACAAACTTAGGTTAATTAATTAGGCTAAAAGTCTAAGTTGTGATACAAGTTAAGACAAACGAATATGGTGATAATTAACTTAAAGTAGTGACTTGGATATTAAGAAGACAGCAAGATAACACTACTGATTAAAAAGCTGATAAGTAGTGGTCTAATAAGTTCAAAGCAATGTTCCATTTATTAAGAAAAATCAACTTGCACTACTTTATAAAATCAGATTGTCCAAATAATTCCATAGAAAACCGAATTTAATTGTAGAAGTAAAAGGTCCCCAAAAGTAATCAACAGCTCAAAACGAGTTTTGAAAACTTAGATCACTCTGAAGTTGAAAAATGGTTTCATTTCCGAAATCACTGTGAGGCCATGCCATGCTAATTTTAAACAGAAACTTTTCTAAGTGATCAAACAAAGACAAACACTTCAAGTTTCCTTTTTTTTTTAATTAAACAAAAAAGACAACTACCAACAGCAACCAAACAATATTCATGATAAGCAAAGAAAAATGTAAACTTTAATTCAAGTAGCATGCAGTGAAAAGAAAATTGTGACATAATGTATTATCTTTTTTCGGTCATTTCCTCCTTTGTTTCTGTTCGGGTGGAGTTCCTAGGGGGTGAGAGACACAAAGTGAAAGAGGGGATGCATGCTTTTCAACTCTAGCGGCGGCTGCAAGTCTCAGAATGAGACTTCTTGCGTCTTAGCCTTGTAGGAAGACTCCAATTTGCTCCCAAAGTGTACATGCTAGAAAGAGAGAGTAATAAAATTAGTAAAATAATTCAACTTACATAAAACCAAGTAAAGTCACACAACGAATATAATATTCAAAACACGAGACGTGCAAAGACCAAACGAGATAACTTTTGAATCAAACTCAAATTAGCTAAATCATATCACACGTCTTTTATGCGTAAAGAATAATACTAGTCAAGTCCACAAGATTTAAACTATAAAGATATTCTTGAGGTACGATGAAAGTAAACCAAGATACTTAGAGATTTTGTACAGGCCATTTACTTAACACTTAGCAGGAAACTTGTACACATTGGAAACTTATACCTATATATCCGCTAACAGAATAAGAAAGGGAGTTTAAACTCATTTTTAGTGTGTGTAGAAATATAAAGGAAGCTATATGCAATGTCTACAGTCATGGTTTTATGCTTTTGGTGAAAAAAATATTTAACCTGCACAACATTTAAAGCCAAGCAAAACAATAACTGTATCCCTGAAGCATGTTTCATATCGGAATACATGAGTCTTAATATTTTTATCAAAACAAATAATACCAAATAAACATCAATTTGGAATGAAAGCTAATTCATTTAGATATTATATAATCCTAAAACCAAATCGTAAACAGAACATGACTTTGCGGGACTCGGGCTAATCAAAAATACATTTTTTACATCACTACTAATGAAATTAATTCTTGTTGGTGCAAAGTTAATAA
The DNA here is from genome assembly GCA_031232105.1 of Capsicum rhomboideum. Classification (NCBI taxonomy): domain Eukaryota; kingdom Viridiplantae; phylum Streptophyta; class Magnoliopsida; order Solanales; family Solanaceae; genus Capsicum; species Capsicum rhomboideum. The sequence goes on along the minus strand of CP124712.1, from coordinate 31,710,501 downwards.
AAGAGAGCAAGCAGACTAATAGGTAAATGAAGGAACTAAGCAAAAATGAGGCTTGACTTAAATTTCGCACAATATTTTATCAGAGAATCAAAAACAAAGGAAAAGGAGGCAAAAATCACCTGTTGTGGAGCAGTAAAACTGGGGTCGTCGGCCTCGAATCTACTCTCTCGTTGTGAATAAATTCGAACCCCCGCAAGAAAACAATAAAGGATAGAAGCAGGAGGATTATAGTAGCTAAGTATTATGAGTAATTTCGACCATGTATGTTGGTGTTATTGCAAGAACTTGAGATTGAAAGCAAAATAGAATCCCGACCCCCTTCGGCTGGGACCTTAAGGGTGTATTTAGAGGCGAAAAATCTAGGGTTTTCGGATCCGAAATTCAAAAACCAAGAAGGAAAGGTCACGGGTCGATATCTTTGGCTCCAAAAGAGCCGTTTGAATCTGTTGCCTCTGCCATAAAGAATCAGAATTCAAAAGATTATTTGGCTTCTTGTGTTGATTGAATCATTAAAGGTGAAGGAGAGAGAGAAGTTGCACGAAAATGGCATGTACTATTCCTGATTCTTTACAGCGGAAGCTTGAACCTTTGTTAAAAATGGAAGAGGGAGCCCTTTTTGTGTTCTCCTTTAAGGTGAATAAGCACCAAATATATGTAGAAAAAGAGAAAGAAAGACGTTGGAGAGTTCAAAATTTGGCAAGGTAAATCATTTTTTTTTTTGGGTAGAGTATATATTGTATTTGAAAAGAGTCAATCAAAGGCAAAATAATACTTTCCAAGAAAAGAAAAGATTTCTTCCTTATAAGATGCAAAATGGAGATATTTTAAAAGATTTGAACAATTTAAAATTTGAAATTATTAATCACAAACCATATGTATGTGTCAATAAGATATCATATGCAAGTTCAAAATATAATTATATTATTTAAAAACATATTTAATTTTATCAAAATAACTTACCAGTGATAAATTTAAAATATTTGGTGTATCATTTATAATAAAAGAATAGATAAATATAAAGAGTAATAAAATATTTTCAAGTTAAAAATGAGATAATTTTATTAATTAATATAATAATAATAATAATAAGAATAAGAATAATATTAAAATAATATAAATAACATACGTTAGCACAAAATTTGCTAAAAGTAAGTAAAAATAGCAATTTTGGCCTCGTAATAAAAATAGAGGCTAAAATGAGTAAAATCACATAAAGAACGGTCCAAAATTGGGTGTCAACAACTACCCCTTCTTTGCTAGGGAATGAAGGATGAATTGTCGGGCAAAGAACGTTGACATAGTAGCCAATTTTGTCTGATCGAGAGGACGGTTCGCGAGAATCATAAAAAAAAAACAAGATGGGTTTAGTAATATAGTGTGGCCGAGACTTTGGTTTCACGTCGCCTACATATCTCTGATTTTACGAGAATCAAGCCATGTGTAGTTCTAGATTTAGGAATGAACGAGATTCCTAAAGAAAGTTAATGTTACAATATGCGGGCAAGAATAATGGTAGTATGGGTCAATGATATTGGAGTGGATAGGATTTGAAGCAACGACGTAATGGGAAGTGTGAAAATGAAAGGTGAATGTATTTCAAGTTGAATTGAAATGACACGAGCTAAGTAGAATTGTATCTTGAAAACAGGAGCGAAAGTTGCTCCCGTTCGTAACTTCGCTCTTCATTGCCTGCATGCTTTCTAGTATAACTAGATAAAATGGTTAGAGCATGTGGATCGAATAAATGATAAGTAATTGTTGCAAATATTTAAATATGATGCAATTTCCCGTTAGACCATGAGTATTTGTTTTAAGATGGCAAGGATGATGTCTTAAGCTATGATGTTTTAGGGCCATGATAAGCAAAAAATAAATCCTAAGGCCATGCAATGATGTCCGCCGGCCATGAAGATGATGCCTTTAGACCATGACACCTTCGGAGCATGATAAACAGAAAGTAAATCCTTAGGCTATGAAATGATGTCCGTGGGCCATGAAAATGACGCCTTTAGACCATGACGCCTTCGGAGCATGATAAGCAGAAAGTAAATCCTTAGGCTATGAAATGATGTCTGTGGGCCATGAAAATGATGCCTTTAGACCATGACGCCTTCAGAGCATGATAAGCAAAAAGTAAACCTTTAGGCCATGAGATGATGTCTGCATGCTATGAAGACGATGCCTTTGAACTATGATGTCTTAAGGTAATTATATAATGATTAAAGAAAGTGTATCTGTCTTGAATGACATAATGTGTCATTGGATGATTTGAGTAGCTTAGCCTGCAGTAATTTGATGTAGTTCAGCAGCTTGATGCAATTTGTATGCTTGATTGCGTATTTTGCAGGTGCAATGTAATGCAGACTCTTGCAGGAGCCATGCAATGTTGACTCTTGCGGGAGCCATGCAATGTAGATTTTATATGGATACACTGCGGTGTGGACTCTTGCAGGAGCTATGTGATGTTGATTTCTGCTGATGCACTGCGGTGTGGACTCTTGCGGGAGCCATGCAATATAGACTCTTGCGGGAGCTATGCAATGTTGACCCTTGCAGGAGCCATGCGATGTAGATTTCTGCGGATGCACTGCGGTTTGTACTCTTGCAGGAGTCATGCAATGTTGACCCTTGTAAGAGCCATGCAATGTAGATTTTTGCGGATGCACTGCGGTGTAGACTCTTATGGGAGCCATGCAATATTGATCCTTCTAGGAGCCATGCGATGTAGATTTCTGTGGATGCACTGTGGTGTGGACTCTTGCGGGAGCCATGTAATATTGACCCTTGCAGGAGCCATGTAATGTAAATTTCTGTGGATGCACTGCGGTGTGGACTCTTGCGGGAACCATGCAATATTGACCCTTGTAGGAGCCATGTAATGTAGATGAGGAGATAGAGTAGCTTAGCCATTTTCTCATGTTGGAAGTATAGTGGGATTTCTTTGATGATGATCGTTCAGGTGTTGCAAGGTAGCTATTGTATTTGTACCTGCTGTTTCTGCACTCAAAGAAAAAATATCTATTTTGAAAAGCAAGGTTGACTCATACCTTTGCTTGTCTAGGCTCCTTATCGTTGTTTTGATTTCATGGACAGACTTGAACTCCATTATGGTGAAATTTTTAAGGAATCCTCAAAAATTTCTACCCCAGTTTAGAATAAAGATACTTTTTGCCACTCGTGAATTGGGATGTTGCTTGCTCATGGAATTTTTGAGGTCTCCTCAAAAATTCTGGCCCCAGTTTTCAATCATGGAGTCTATAATCCTGCTACACTTAAAGAAAAATATTAGTTCAAAACAAATGGTTGTCTTACATTTGAACCTCGAGGTCTTAATTTTGAGTCTGCATTTTGCCAATATGGAGGTCATGGAACGAACCAAAAATAAATTAGATTTATCGAATAGAAGGCTTTGTAAAAAGTTGGCATGATTTGAAAATTTTACTGCCCATAAGGCGGATGAATAGAGAGTGATGACATTTTTCTTGTGACGATATTACGAGAGTAAGAATTGCATGAGGATATATAGTCCAAAAGTATTTTGCATTGGACGAGAAGGAAGAAGACAGAAACGTTTTCGGATATTGAGAATACTTGTCATATTGCAGATTCTCAATAGAGTCGATGTTCAAATGATAGACAACCTTTAAATAAAAATTAATAATTCAAATAAAACAAGAATTAATATACACAGAATTTAAGACACAAGTATCATAAGATGAGTTACTCATCAAAGAGGACTTTAGGACGAATGGGTGGGATATAACTTAAGCTTGAGAGGTGAATTAATATCAAAAGGTAGAAGATAAACTCTAAGCAAGACCTAAATACCAAGCTCGTACTTAAGCTGATGCGATGAACAAGCAAATATTGATAAGATATTTAAAAGATAAGCATAGAATATTTAAAGACTTTATTTTGAAAAAATGAGAAAGCTGAAGATTTGAGAAGTTTTTAAAGAATTAGCTTAACCGAGACATTTAGTTTAAAACATTTGAGAATTTAAAAGATTGTAAAAATCATTTGAATAACCTAAAAAATGCTCTAGTTTTCACCATTATGACATTATAGAAAGGTGAAAGAAAGGGAAAACATAAGATTTATAGAAAAATTATTTGAATGATAAAGATTGTTTTACATTTTTAAAATATGGGGATATTTTGTAAAGAATGAAAAAAGGTGGACCGCATCCTTATAAAGGATTGCCTACGTATCTTGTTGGAACAAGAATCAGGTCAGACGTAGTTCAAAATATGAGATTTATAGAACTTCTAATAATGGATGAAAATGTATGGTGGATAAAATAATTAAGGAGAGCAGCCAAGTACAAATATAAGAAAAATTTAAAGAAATAACAAATTAGGCATATGCACATAAATTATGAAAACATTATTTTCGAGATTATGAAATTTCTTAGAACTTAGGCAAGGTTTTCTTAACAAGGTATCCTAGGCTTTGAGATGCATATTCCTTAGTAAAGGAATAGAAGGTTAGGATCTAGGAATAAGAGTGGTTTTTTGACAGGGTTCCCTCAAGCGGACAACTTGAGAGTGAGAAAGCTCATGACTGTCGACGCACCGTTGATCGACCGATTCATGAGACATTTCCCATAAGGTGTTTTAGAATATGAACGTCCGTGCAACCACGCAACCGTTCTTAAAAAAAGAAAGGAAAAGAGGTTCTAAGTGGAGGAAGATATGACGGAATGTCAGTTATACATAAAGCAGTAACATATAGTACATAATGAAAAGCAATAACATATTGAACGATATATATAAAAAATGATAAAAAATAAGGAAAATAAATAAATTTGCAGTTAAAGTAATTTCAGGAAAATAAGAACAACATATAGACAAGCAAAAGGGAAATGAATGGACGTGAATAAATATAAACATTGTTTGGACAAACAAATAGAGGAAAATGAAAGGGGATTAACATGAAGCAAATAAATAATTTAACACACAAATAAAATTTAAAATCCCACATAACATACAAATTCGTAATGGTTAGAACCTAAGTATCCCTAGCAGAGTCGTCATGTTGTCGCGCCCCATTTTTCTCTCAAAAAGTGGGATCCGACGTGACAACTCTTTTTGAATTAATTAGAGGTGAAAAGTCGCCACCTAACGAATTAAGGTGCGTTAGGGCACCATACGAGACTAAATTGCGAACTATTTAATTAGTCTACATCAACTAAAAATTTGGGTAAGGGTTCAGGTTACCTCGAAAGGAAGGTGTTAGGCACCTTTGGAGGTCCACAAATGTGGGTTCCGGCCGAACTCATATGTTACTTGGGGGGTTTACGTGATAATCAAAGGTCAATTATTTTTATAAACTTAATATTGACTAAGTGTTTAAATAAAGAACAATTTTAACTAGTGTACATATCATACAAAGAATGAAAAATACAAGAAATGCAAGACTGACCTTTTGCGACATGCAAATAATAAATGAAAAGTACCATAATTTGTGTATTCTTCGTCTTCCTCGGATTACAGGATCTGGTGAACTCCTTTGCTTTGTAGTATATCCAGTAAAGAAAATATTCAAGCTTAAATCGAAATAATAATAAACTACAAATAATGAGAGACTTGTTAGTAAGATGTGCCACCTTAATTTGGTGGTAAACATAAAGTAAAAGATAAACAAATTGACAACACATAAAGTTAAAATTGAGAGAGGGAGAGAGAGAGAGAGTGGGATCAGGTATGACAAGGCTGAAACGGGCCCAATGCGATGTTACACCCCTCTTCTCTATTTTTATATGATCAACTCTCTTAAACGCCTCAAGACAAGACAAATATAATTCTTAAAGAAATTATTCAAGAGTAGTAAATAAGATATTCGTCATCTAAAAGTAGTGTGAAGCTAATATAGGTATGTATATTTAGATTGTATGAAAGTATATCGATAATTAGTATAATTGTATAAGTTGTCGAGTCTTTGAGACTTTTAAAAGGGTGACATGCAACAATTAGAGAAGAAGGGAGTAACGAGGTGCTTTATATTTTCTAATAAAGTTCTATGTGCTTCATACGAGAAGTTAGCTATAGCTTGTCTTTTGTCATCATTTCCCAAAAATGTACCTAACCCCCGATGGGGTGACGACTCTATTTGAGCTTTGCTTCGAGCGTTGACTCCTCCACTCACGGTGATTGAACTCCAAGTGACGCCATTCCATTGTGATGTACATGTGCAAAATATTTTAAAAGGGTGAGAGTATATCTGTTCTTAGTGTTTAACTGATTAAAATAATAAAGTAACTGTCATACTCCATTTTAACCGAGGTCAAAATGTGTACGACATATTGGAGATTTCTAAGTTGATTAACTTAAAGAGTCGCCACCTAATTAATTTAAGGTGAATTAGGGCACCTAGATAACTAAATTGATAATCTAAAATTAACTCTGTTCTAAGATCTGCTTAATCAAGATTCTAGGTAAGGGTTCAGATAATCCTAAAGGGAAGGTATCAAGCACCCTAAAGGATCCACTAACTTACGGTTAACCGGCCAAACTTAGGTTAATTAATTAGGCTAAAAGTCTAAGTTGTGATACAAGTTAAGACAAACGAATATGGTGATAATTAACTTAAAGTAGTGACTTGGATATTAAGAAGATAGCAAGATAACACTACTGATTAAAAAGTTGATAAGTAGTGGTCTAATAACTTCAAAGCAATGTTCCATTTATTAAGAAAAATCAACTTGCACTACTTTATAAAATCAGATTGTCCAAATAATTTCATAGAAAACCGAATATAATTGTAGAAGTAAAAGGTCCCCAAAAGTAATCAACAGCTCAAAACGAGTTTTGAAAACTTAGATCACTCTGAAGTTGAAAAATGGTTTCATTTCCGAAATCACTGTGAGGCCATGCCATGCTAATTTTAAACAGAAACTTTTCTAAGTGATCAAACAAAGACAAACACTTCAAGTTTCCTTTTTTTTAATTAAACAAAGAAAAAAAAACTACCAAAAGCAACCAAACAATATTCATGATAAGCAAAGAAAAATGTAAACTTTAATTCTAGTAGCATGCAGTGAAAAGAAAATTGTGACATAATGTATTATCTTTTCTCGGTCATTTCCTCCTTTGTTTCTGTTTGGGTGGAGTTCCTAGGGGGTGAGAGACACAAAGTGAAAGAGGGGATGCATGCTTTTCAACTCTAGCGGCGGCGGCGAGTCTCAGAATGAGACTTCTTGCGTATTAGCCTTGTAGGAAGACTCCAATTTGCTCCCAAAGTGTACATGCGAGAAAGAGAGAGTAATAAAATTAGTAAAATAATTCAACTTACATAAAACCAAGTAAATTCATGCAACGAATATAATATTCAAAAGACGAGACGTGCAAAGACCAAAAGAGATAACTTTTGAATCAAACTCAAATTAGCTAAATCATATCACACGTCTTTTATGCATAAAGAATAATACTAGTCAAGTCCACAAGATTTAAACTATAAATATATTCTTGAGGCACGATGAAAGTAAACCAAGATACTTAGAGATTTTGTACAGGCCATTTACTTAAAACTTAGCAGGAAACTTGTACACATTGGAAACTTATACCTATATAGCCATTAACAGGATAAGAAAAAGAGTTTAAACTCATTTTTAGTGTGTGTAGAAATATAAAGGAAGCTATATGCAATGTCTACAGTCATGGTTTTATGCTTTTGGTGGAAAAAATATTTAACCTGCACAACATTTAAAGCCAAGCAAAACAATAATTGTATCCCTGAAGCATGTTTCATATCGGAATGCATGAGTCTTAATATTTTTATCAAAACAAATAATACCAAATAAACATCAATTTGGAATGAAAGCTAATTCATTTAGATATTATATAATCCTAAAACCAAATCGTAAACAGAACATGACTTTGCGGGACTCGGGCTAATCAAAAATACACTTTTTACATCACTACTAATGAAATTAATTCTTGTTGGTGCAAAGTTAATAAAAGAGAGCAAGCAGACTAATAGGTAAATGAAGGAACTAAGCAAAAATGAGGCTTGACTTAAATTTCGCACAACATTTTATCAGAGAATCAAAAGCAAAGGAAAAGGAGGCGAAAATCACCTGTTGTGGAGCAGTAAAACTGGGTCGTTGGCCTCGAATCTACTCTGTCGTTGTGAATAAATTCGAACCCCCGCAAGAAAACAATAAAGGGCAGAAGCAAGAGGATTATAGTAGCTAAGTATTATGAGTAATTTCGACCATGTATGTTGGTGTTATTGCAAGAACTTGAGATTGAAAGCAAAATAGTGTCCCGACCCCCTTTCGGCTGGGACCTTAATGGTGTATTTATAGGAGAAAAATCTTGGATTTTCGGATTCGAAATTCAAAAAACAAGAAGGAAGGGTCACAGGTCGATATCTTTGGCTCCAAAAGAGCAGTTTGAATCTGTTGTCTCTGCCATAAGAATCAGAATTCAAAAGATTATTTGGCTTCTTGTGTTGATTGAATCGTTGAAGGTGAAGGAGAGAGAGAAGTTGCACAAAAATGGCATGTACTATTCCTGATTCTTTACAGCGGAAGCTTGAACCTTTGTTAAAAATGGAAGAGGGAGCCCTTCTTGTGTTCTCCTTTAAGGTGAATAAGCACCAAACATATGTAGAAAAAGAGAAAGAAAGACGTTGGAGAGTTCAAAATTTGGCAAGGTAAATCATTTTATTTTTTTTTGGGTAGAGTATATATTATATTTGAAAAGAGTCAATCAAAGGCAAAATAATACTTTCCAAGAAAAGAAAAGATTTCTTCGTTATAAGATGCAAAATGGAGATATTTTAAAAGATTTGAACAATTTAAAATTTGAAATTATTAATCACAAACCATATGTATGTGTCAATAAGATATCATATGCAAGTTCAAAATATAATTATATTATTTAAAAACATATTTAATTTTATCAAAATAACTTACCAGTGATAAATTTAAAATATTTGGTGTATCATTTATCATAAAAGAATAGATAAATATAAAGAGTAATAAAATATTTTCAAGTTAAAAATGAGATAATTTTATTAATTAATATAATAATAATAAGAATAAGAATAAGAATAATATTAAAATAATATAAATAACATGAGTTAGCACAAAATTTGCTAAAAGTAAGTAAAAATAGCGATTTTGGCCTCGTAATAAAAATAGAGGCTAAAATGAGTAAAATCACATAAAGAACGGTCAAAAATTGGGTGTCAACAACTGCTTCAGGATTTTCACCCTTTTTTTCTTACACTGCTGGTGCTGAGGGTTATTATTTAGTTCAAGATGATCACCATGGTTAAAATTTCTTCCTCGACCACGGTGACGACTACGACTGGGGCCAGGACCTCTTTCATGTCTGGATTGGTGAAAATTTGCAGCTTTCACTTCAGGAAATGGGGCAGTACCAGTAGGTCAACTTTCATGGTTTTTCATCAAAAAATCATTAGGTTGTTCAGCAATAAGAAGATGCGAAATTAATTCAGAATATTTTTTAAATCCCATTTCTCGATATTGTTGCTGCAGGAGCATACTCCACATAAAATTAACTATGATTTAATTCTAAACATGGCATATAATCTCAAATGGGTCCATTCATAACATGCCTGTGGAAGAACGACCATCTTCAGGTGGTCATATCTATCTTTCACATTATTCCACAGTATAAGAGGATCCTTACCAGTGAGATATTTTATTTTTAAGCCCCCATCGAGGTGATGACGGAGTAATATCATGGCCTTGGCACAGTCTTAGTTCGATGCTTGATTTTTATCTTTGATGGTGTCTGCCAGACCTATCGCATTCAAATGAATTTCGGCATCAAGTGCTCAAGATAAGTAGGTTTTGTCCGACATATCCAGGGCAACAAATTCACGTTTAGATAAATTCGATATTATTTTAAGAAAAATAAATTCTTACCTTTATGACCTTTAAAAGTGTTTGCTCGAGATGACAGAGTCTCGTGTTGATAACGTGTTAAATAATCAAAAGCTAAAGCAAAGATTAAATACAACAAGCAGTTAAAGAGAGGGAGAAATAGTAAAAGTGTTATTGCTTTCTCTTTTGTTCGTGTATGTATATTTACAGAGGCAAAAGGCCATTTATATATAGGCCAAGTTGCTTGGCCAATACTCATGGTAAAGTACTAGCGGCAAAGTGCTTGAAGGCCAAGTAATTTCCTTGGTCACTACTCCTTGCTATGGCTTATCCACATATTATATAACATCTTTTAATTTGTCGTAATATTTCATCTAGCCAACTAGATTAAACTTTGTTACTATTTAAACACTTGACCTCTATTTAAATTGTGTCACTTAGACATATGTTACTAAACAATAAACAAAGTGAACTACGTGTAACTCAATCATTTCGGATGAAATATTTTGAATAGTCCATAGGTTACTTAGAAAATTGCTTGGAGCATATTTTAAACCATCTAGGATTAGAATTTTTTGCAGTATATAAGTATCGATTAATTAGCTTGATGTATTCGTATCATCTTTCACTAAGAAATGATAGTGTAGATGATTGGCCATGTATTTCCTTGCCTTGGGGAGTTTTCACTTTGAATTGTGTGTTTTCTCTTTTTCATTATTATTGCTTTTATTAATTGTTGTCTCGTAATAGAAAGTATTAGTTATTCGAAGGGGTCTCAGTAGTACCTTATAAGAATTCAAGGCATGAAGGCATTTTCAAAACTTTATTATTAATTGACAAAGAGGTAATATCATTTAGATTTTATATTAGATTATTTTATCATTCATATTGTCTTTATTGATGACATCAAATGTTCTTTAAACCTTAAATAAAAGACAAAGATCTAAGCAACACTATTAAATAAGCATATCGAAAAATGGATGGACTCCTTGAAACTAAATAAGAGTTACTATATTATTAATGGTCATTTAGATCATGCTCAACTTCAACTACTCTTGAGTACACAAAGAAGTTGAACTGGCATTTACCGACAACACCATTATAAAGAAGTCTTATCATAACGTAGAAGTTGAACTGGCATTTACCGACAACACCATTATAAAGAAGTCTTATCATAACGTTTTCATCTACAAATTTTTAAATATTTTGTATCGTTGAGCATACGAAAAAGTTATCTAATGACACAATGTTTGATAACTCTCTGTACGAATTATTAATTTTTATATGAATAACTATGCAATACTTATCACTAAATTAAATATCATAATTTTTAGACTTAGTTTGCATGTTAATTATATATTGATTCTCTCATTAAAAAGAATAGAGCGGGAGAAGAGAAATAATTGTTATGAATAAGTGGTAAGTTAAATTTATACGTAATTCACAACCTCTAGAGATATCGTGACATATTTAATATACTATGGTAACTAAAAATTAATTCTTGATCGTACAATTGTTACATTATGGGAAAATTTGTGCATTTTTGAAAAAGTTGAAAGATGTAACAACTTGCGAATTCTAAGTTAAGCTTCGAATCATTCTTCGAATGCATATAGATCTGAATCCGATGATTCTAATTGTAAATAGGTGTTAAGATCAATTCTTTAGTGTGAAAAAAAATTTGGATATGAATTAAGGTCATAAGGAACCTCTAGCACAAAGTTGAATAGAAAGTTTCTTTGCTGATTGATTTTCGTACAAGATTTCACTAGGATCAACTTCAAACACATTACTCCTAGAATATGAAGAGTTACGTCCATTATCCACCAAATTAAAGGGTTTTGAGTTTTCTTTCAAACACCACCGACCGTTCGTCAATTCGAGTTTGGAGTGAAAAGTTATGAGTGTTTTAATGAGGCATTATTCCAGGTGAGAATTGGGCAGCGCTCCGTGGAGCACATGTCAGGAGGTCACTGGTTAGCCTCTGTGTTGGGGTGTGCGGCACGGAGCTCCCCTCCCAAGCATAAAAATCTATTTTTCTCTTATTAAATTAGGGACAATCTAGTCCTTTCACTCCATGTAACTTCCCCAACCCGTTTTAAACCCCCAAAATCGTCCTAAACTATTAGAATCATTCCCAAAACCCTCATTTCCCTTCTCTCCCAAAACTCAAGAACTCAAGAAGGGTTTTTCAAATTCCAAAGTTTTCAAGTTCAAGATTTTCTCCAAGATTCTTTCTAATTTAGGTATGTAAAACTTCAATGAAGATTTCTTTCCATCCTCATGTCCAAAACTCTACTAATTTAATGAATTTAAGTTTATGGTTATGGTCTATGAACCCACTTTCAAGTTTCCTCTTTATTTAGGCAGATTTCATGATTTTCTTGAAGTCCTTATGTATGATTATGGTTTCTATGAATTTTGCATTTACTTATACGCTTAGCAAGGTCTTTTCTTGTTGGACTTTTATTCTTGACATGATTTTGTATATTGTTCTTGATAATTTATATCTCAAGCCTGAAATTTTGAATCTTTATGATACTATGAACAAGGTTTTCACATGAACTTATGATTTCTATCTAAACTACAATTAATTATGCATCAAAATTCATGCTTTAAGATTTCTTATAAACTATGAATTCTATATTGAAAAGATATGCTTTTAAATATATGATTCTAGTATATGATTTATGACATGATATGGAGATGAGGTTCACTACAATAAGATTTATGAATATTACGACATCTAGATATGTCAAATATGATTTATGAACAGCATGACATCAAATATGTCACAGATAGAATGTTATGATCTATATAGATATATTTTGGGAGGATTATTTAGCACCGAGTGGACTTGCGTTCTAGATAGCACTTGTCCTTAAACTTCGTTGCCACCATAGGTTTATGCTCACCCACGAGGCATGATTTCAGAATCCTTATGATAAGGTTCTAACTTTGATTGGTTAGGACAACCTTTTTCAGTGTGGGTGTATTACACTGGACTCCATGATGCTTACATGGTTTATGTCGGTTATAAGAAACTCTCACCTAAAATCTTTACTCTATTTTGATAGCTTACTTGACATGGTCATTATATGATTTTAGATAGCATGATTTCAGATATGCATTTTTAAGAAATCTTTATGGATGATTTTTAACTGCATTTACTCTCGGTTGGATATTCACATCTATAAAGTCTAATTTTAGTCTCTTTTTCAAATTATGATATAGATTTAAGTTATTTGTCATTGAGTTCTTCAACTATTCAGATTCAGTGTCAATATGTATGTCAATTCTTAAATTGCTTAGCTCTTACCTTACATACTCAGTACCTTCTCTGTACTGATGCATATTTTTCTTGCACTACATTATTTTACAATGTAGCTTACAAATATTTAGGTACGTAATCAGATTTCATAGTAGGCTTCAACTTTTCAGATGTTGATGATGCTCTTTGTCTTTTCAGAAGGCATAGTTTAGAGTGTATGTTGATAGTCAGTTACATCAGTATGATTAGTAGAGGCTTCATAGACATGCAGTCAGTCGAGTCGATTTTGCTCTGTTTTTAAATGATTTATGTATTAAACTTATAGTCTTCCAGTTTATTTTCATTTTGCCCATTTTATTATACTTAAACTTCTGCTCAGTTGGTTTTTAAATGTATGATCTTAGTATTACGTCAGAACTAAGGGTTCGCTTGGGATCACTCATGGTTCTAAGCATTATGTCTCGTGTGTGACAAACTTGGTATCAGCACAGAGTTCAAGTGTCCTAGGGGGTCTAGGAAACCGTGTTAGTAGGATCTTATTTATGATTGTGAGAGCCCCACTTCTATAAATAAGGGACTACGGATATTTAAGGAAAGTTTCCTATTCTTTTATACTCTAGATCGTACAATAAAGCAGTCCCCTACGAAACTTATGCAGATTCGTGCGTTGCCTCGAATTTCTCCGACTATGCCTCATCTTCGAGGTAATAGAAGCAGTAAAGCTCAATTTCCTACTAATATGGTGCTCTCAGATAGAACTGAACTGTTGGTTATTTCAGAGACTACACAAAAGGCTTGAGATGAGTCCATTAGTGCATTATAGTCCATCGATTCAAAAACTTTCGCTCTCATCTATATGAATCATGTTGTTTAGCCAGAATATGATATGTATCTAGATTCTTCTCTATACCTTGATTACAAATGACACCCATGAAATGGAAAAAATATGTATCGAGATTAGATTTTTGGGTAGTATTATCATCGAGAGATAGTGTGATTTGGAATGTTATGATTTATAAGTAGTAGAATGACCCCAAAACTAGAAATGTGAATCTAGAAGTGTAGTAGCCAGAAAGGTCGGGTAGTGATTTATTAAAATATAGTATATAGATAGAGTTATGTATCCAGTATCCTACTAAGTAGGCGTTTGGCCATAAATATTATTCACAATATTTTAGAATACGTTTTCACTTTATTTCAGAATACATGTTTGGCCATGAAAATCAAAAACATATTCCGGATTATGTTTTCACAATTTTTGGTTTTTTGAAAAACACCTCTTGAGGTATTTTCACTTTTTTTTGCCTCAATTTTTTCTATCACTTTATAAAAAAGTACATATAAAGTCAAATATTTTTGAAAATATTATGCCTCAACATAACTCCAACTCTATTTTTAACTTTGAAAATACCAAATAAAGTAAATACATTTATGAATTTCATGGCAAAACAAGTCCTAAGTTAGAATTGAGAAGATCTGTCTTTAGGTGTTAACTAAAGGGTAGTAAATATGGTGTAAATTTTATGGCAGAAGGTAGAGTTATTGGTTAAGGTGACTATACTGATAATGTGGAATTCAAAAAAGAAGTTCAAAAAATTAGTACTCTTTTACTTATACTGAATTGATTTTATATAGTGCTTATTCAGTGGCAGAAAGGCAATACCAAAATTTGCAAATTACGAAGGGCAAATTGAAGAACATTTTACATAACTATACAATCTTAAAAAGTATATTATAGAATTTTGATATTATTTTTAAAATTATAGTAATAACTAGGTAATAATTATAGATTTAGTCAAATCTAATCCTAAATAAAATCTCATTTACTCTAAATCAATTCATTAAAAAAAAAGAAAATTATTTTCATTAATGAGGAAAATTAATGTACTTGGTTAATGTAGTTGGACAATTGTTTCTTACTTCTTTCCTTTTTTATTACCTTTTTTTTTAATTTTCATTTCTATATTGACAAAATAATTGTGTTATTCTTTTTGCAATTCAAGTTTTAATAATTATTTCATTTTTAAAAATATGTGATAATTGTATATTACCAGTATATCCTTAATATTGTATGAATATAAATTTTACGTTTTAAATAGTACTGCAAATATAATATATATATATATATAATTGTAATATAATAATAATTTTTTTAGAAAAATATCACCACTCAACACAAAAAGAAATTTGAATTAAAAACATCACAAAATTATGGTGAAAAAGAACATTATGAAAGAGAGCGTATTGATGAAAATATAATTAATGAAGAGAGTTACTAATATTTAAATGAGATTTATTATTGTATTAAATATTTTTCTTTTCAAAATACAAATGGCTACATTTGTTATAAAAAATACTATATTTGATACTTTTAAGAAGACTAGTTTCTGGGAATGTGCTTTGCACGTTTGTCCCTTATTATTATAAAATTCTTATATATTTAAAAAGTTGAGATTCAAAATAGAAAATGCTGAAATTATAAATATTAGAAGATGTATATTCGGTCACTAAAATTGCAGTACCTCTAAATTTTATAATCCAAATGAATTGACAATGGAATCATTACTTATAATCTTATATAACAACACAAGAATCATGCACTCCAAATTGGATCGTAAATACAAAGCATGGTGACGATATGCCAACATTAAGATATGTTCAAGAATCAATAGAAAAACTAACTAATTGATGGCAAAATCAATTAAAAAAAAATTACACGCCACTCATATGTGATCTCATAATAGTTGTACCATAGTTACTATCTTGACAAATTAGTGAAATTTTAAACATACCTATTAAAGTTAACTAATGAAAGATATTGAAAACATATCATTCATTCTTCAACTCAGCCCGAAAAGTTATAAAATTATACCCAAATACTATGAGAAAACTTCATGAAAAATGCTCCGTATCAGACACTTGAAAGTTTATGCCTCCTTGATCGAGGATTAATTGGCAGGACTACTGTACCTTGGTGTAAAAGGTAGTAGCAAGTTAGAGGAATTTTCTTCTTCAGTTTCTGTCGTGTTAATGTAATAGATGGGTAAATTGGGCCTGTGTGTTTGTTGTAGAGTAATTGTTGCTATCTATTGAACATGACAAAAACATATGAAGGGAAGAGTGGTAGTCGTGGCTAAGTGGGAAAAGAGAGTTTTAATTGCAATGCTCATCATCTCCATGATTGTAACCACTACTACATCCAATGTTAAGTTTACCAATACAACAATACATTAATATAGTATTATATACACTGCCCATAGCTAACATTCGTTCACCTTGAGCTGCTTTATGTATCTAGGCATGCATGAACTATCAGTATCTTGATCGTCTCCTATGACGTAAATTATCACATATCAAATAATAACAAAAATAGCATATTGTAATAGATCAGAAACTATAACAAAATAATACGATTAAACCTAACCTTCACACAAAAAAAATTTCAGAGCCCGACTGAACGTTCATCTTCCGCCTGTATTAAACAGAAAAACAACAGATAGTAACAGAACAGAAACTACAATAATCGAGATATTAGAACAATACGATTGAACCTAATCTTCTTTACACAAAAAGATCCTCAAAGTTCTACCGAACATTCATCTACAATATATACTTGAAGAGAACAGAAACTACAATAAAACAATATGACAATCGTGATATTAGAATAATACAATTAAACCTAACCTTTATAGTTGATTTATAGTCTTTGTTCGTCAATTATAGTTAAACATAATGTTGAAAGTAGTTATCACTATTGAAAAACCAAGAAATCCAAGCAGAAATAAATAGAATATTTTTGTTCAAAGAGAAAAACCCCAAAACCATAAAGTTGGAGATACGGAAAAATCAAACAAAACAGGACTGCTACGTTAAAATTTTATAACAAAAAAGTAATAATTCGTAAACTAAAAGAACTACTAAGTCTATATGGGGAAGGACTCCTAAACAACAAGAGAATTGAAACAAATAACTAAATATTAGCATTTATTAAAGTAAAGATTTAATAACATTAATTAAATCCTAGATTGTAGGACTGGAATTCATACATTAAGCAACTTATAATAATCAAGTTTTAATTGATTTTAGTTTTTTTCTAATTCTTCTTCTCATATATTTTAGGAGTCATTAAAAGTTTAATTTGATTTTAGTCTTTTTCTAATACTTACCAAATATATTAGGAGTCAATATTATTAAATAATTATATAATAATTATAATTAGAGAAAAAAAATAGTAAAAAAACAATTTTATCTATTACAGAATCTTTTAATGAAAGGCAAAAAATTCAAACAACATTTATAAAAACTTTCACGCTTTTAATATAATATAATATAGATGTGTTATTTTTGTATATAATTCTTACTAATTGTTTTAGTGGGTAAAATTCTCCAAATTGAAAACAGTGCTATGCAGGGCGGTTGGAGTTCCACAGCAAGTAATGCAACTGTCCCCAAACTGACAAACAAGCCTAAGGACAATCTTCTGTTCAAATGTTGATACTTTTAAGGCTCATTTGGTACAAAGAATAAGGGATAATTTATCCCAAAATTAATTGTAGGATGAGCTTATTCATATTTGGTTGAGATAAAATGCATTAGATAACACATCCCAAAATTAGTTATTCAGGAATTGTAGTGTTATTATTATTCTACTTGTCAGAGAACCATAAAGCACAAATGTCATTAGACACCTAAACAACAATTGATAATCCAATAATCAAAACTTTAGGGTCAACAAAGTGACGCTAACAAAAGATGCAGAAACGGAAAATATACTACTATATAGTACTGACAATCTAGTCAAAGAGTGATAATCCCATATCGTCATCACTCTCTTCTTTCTCTTCCTTCTTCTCCTCATCTGGAGCTGCTTGCACAGCGGCAGCACCACCGGAAGGAGCTGCTGCTGCTGCTCCACCACCAATGAAGCCACCACCGCCGCCACCACCAATGATCACCTATATAATGTGCAAACAATGAGCATACGAATCATGTTCGTAGCGTACAACTTATCATCAAAGATAACAATAATAGAATGAATCAATCAACTCCATCTTTGGCCAGAAGAGTCTTCTAAGTAGATTCCACCTAACGAGGCCCATGAATAATCAAGAAACAACATCCAACAATAAAATACCCAGTGTAATCCCACAAAGGAGGGTCTAGAGAGGGTAGAGTGTACGAAAACCATACCTCTACCTCAAGGTAGAGAGGCTTACAAGAAACAACAGACAATAACGAAAAAAACAAATAGTAGCAGAACAATACTACAACAAAATAATACTATAATAAAAAACAACATCCAAATAGAAAAATGGAAAAATCAAAAAGGGGTTCTCCTTGTGGTAAAGGAAAAGTTTGGGAAATCGTTGCAGTTGTTGGATCTCAGACATCCAAGGAAGGATAAAAGCAGCATTATCTCTCAAGCTTGGCGAAGGTGAAAGATCTTAGGCAGCCACTGCAAATGTTTAGAGAAAGAAGCCTTCAAAGTATCATCACAGAACCCCCAAATAAAAGCACTCAACAATCAATATAAAGCACTGATTCTATCAACCAAAGTCCCAAACAATGTAACTAGTTATGCCATGAATTTCATCCATCGACAAACTATCGTGACCAATTAATTACACTAACTCATAGATCATCAAAAAGAAAACCACCAAATAGCCATTGAGCTTTCTTTTCTTCTCATCTTCTCATACAAATCTTTTTTCAACTACGCGAAAGCTTAAAAACCATATACTATTTCCATTAAATTGCACATGAACAACAAAGACGGAATCTATATACTATTTAATTCACGGGTTAAATCAGACAGATAAACAAACATATTCCATAATAATTCAATGTTCACTCGCAACACACACACATCAAATTTAAAATCTTCAAATCAATTGCTTTTACCCTAATATCCTCACATCTTAGAAGAAATAATCCAACGCTTGATTCAATTTAGAACTGTAAAATTATTATAATTAGAAGAGAAGAAACATAAATAAAGTATCCAGATCCAAGAGATTCATTAAAAATAAAAACAAAGAAAACAGATCTACTTTAGTTTTCAATATAGTTTAAGGTTTATACCTGGAAAACAGCAGAGGAAGGGGTGACATAGGAGAAAGATGACTGAACAGCACCAGAAGAGTCAGAAGAAAGAGCAGCCTGAACAAGCTTGCGTTGAAGATCATAGGTACAAGAAGCAGATGCTTCTAAATCACCCTTGTGTTGCTTAGCACTCCATTCATCTCCGGATCCTTTGCAAATAAAGGTGAAAACTCCCATTTTTGCTGCTGGCGGCTCTTTCTCTCAAAAAATAATACAGTGAGTGTTTGGAGTTGTGTGTGAATGGGGTTTATGTAGGAGGATGAGGAGGAGAAACCCTAAGGTGTTTTATGTAGCATTTGAAAAGACTAATATGTCCTCTTTGAGTGAATATATTTACTATTCGTCCTAATCAATTTTAGTCCAATGTTTTTTTTCGAGTAATATTGGATTGGAAATCTTACGCGTTTGGACATGAGATTTCATCTCGTGATTTTTTAAAAATTTTAATTTGGGATTTCAAAACATATTTGGAATATAAGTTTATATTTTGTAAAAAAAAAATAATTATCATTTTGAATTTTTCAAAAAAAAAAAGATGTTTACTCGACCTGAAGAAATTGTATTAAAGAATAACTAGTTACTATTATTGTTGATTTAGTAGATTTTTATAAACTATGTGTACTTGAAAATTTATAATCGCAAATATTTATTTTGTAAAACGAATATAGACATATATTTATATTTTGTAAAAAAGAAATCCATAAATTGGTAGATATATTTATATCTATCAACCATATTTACTAATTTATTTATAAATTTTTTCTTATTTGATAAGATTGTATAAGAAATTGAGGAAATTTTGATGTTTTTTTGCAACTTTTAGGGTTTTTATGTTTATAAAAAAAATACAACTTAAGAAATCCAAATTACATGTCCAAACAAAACTTTGTCTAACAAAAAAGTTTTTTAGGAACTAAAGTATTAGTTGTAATATATGATGATAGATGGTTAGATTTAAAGAAATCAATAATAGGATTAACTGAAATAGATATGACAAATAATGGAGGAACGTTTTATATAAGTCCTGATTTTATGATAAATAAAAAAGAATTTGAAAAAAATATTAAAATAAGAATACAAACTAAAAGATATGAAGAAATGAATAATGAAAATAATTTATTAATATGTGCAGGGTTTATAGGGAAACTAAAGTCACCTAGTAATTGGAATTGGTGTAATTATCAGCCTAGTAATTACATAGTCTAGTAATTACAATGACCTGTTTGTTTTTCATAATGTAGTTACAGTGCAATTACAAGTGTACTGTTCGGTTGCACAAGTATAATCACATGGTTATATTAACATTTTAAAATAAAAGTTAATTATCAAAAACTAAAAATTTATATTAGACAAATAAGGGCCTTTATAAATGATATTAAATTAAATATTTAATATATATATATATATATATATATATATTGTCTTTTAAAAATATATGAATTAATAAACAAATGTTTTTAACTAATATTATAAAAAAAATTATTTTTTAAATTAATATATTTTAATTAAATTAATCATAAAAACTAAAAGTATATGATTTTTAATAACATCATGAAATGCATGTTTGACAAAAAAATTAATATTATAAATATAATATCATAAAATTATTAAAACATTTGACAAAAAGGTAATCTATCAATTCTAACTAAAAAATGAATGACTTGCAATGTGAAATATCAAGCTAATACTAGTAAAAAAAAAAAATTAGAACTAAAAATATAACATAAGTTTAAAATTCAAAATAAAAAAGTTATCATAATAGTCTTATGTCAAATTTCAACATAATGCACATAAATATAAGTCAAAAGAAAAGGAAAACGTAAGTCTTAACCTTATTCAATAATGAATTCTACTTTAATTCAAAAATTAGAATACTAACAAAATTATGCTAAATGAAAAAAATAAACATAAAATAAATAAAAATAGATAATACGAACAATTGCATGGAATCACAAAAAGTAAAAGTTGAGAAACTAGAAGGAAATGAAATGTAAATAATATAAAATAAAAATAATTTTTTTAAAAATATTAGAATAATAAAATAAAAAAGGATTTAAAATAATAGAAATAAAAAATAAATTAAAACAAAAAAAATAAAAATAGAAATAAAAGGAAGAAATTAAAAAGTAAGCAGCTTGTAATTACATCATATAATTACTTGCAATTCACAACTTCCCCCTGTGAATTGAAGAGTGTAATTACCCCCTTCCAATTACACTAAATTACCTGACCAACCAAACATGTTAAACCGTGTAATTACACCCACTTACACCAAATCCAATTCTCAGGATGACTTTTCAAACAGGCCCTAAATTTAAAATTAAAGTAAATGATGGAGTAGAAGTAATGGAAAATAAAGGAATTAAACTAATAAAACCAATTAAAATAAATCCAGAAGAATATGCTGGATTAGAATGGAACTTAGAGAAATTTAAGGAGAAAAAAGTATTAAGGCCAGAATCCCATTTAACGTATACAAACTTCAAAGGAGAAACGTCAATAAGGTTCACAGACTATAACTACATAATGCGAAAGGAAATAGACGAAGAACAGAAATATAAACAAAATTCATGAATATAGAAGTAATACAAGATGAATTTGAAGTAGACTTATTAGTTTTAGAAATAAGAGAAAAATATAAGAAAGTTACAAGTATAACATTTAAAGGATGTAAAGTGGGAGGAATGAATTTAGAAGCCACTGAGGAACAATTTAAGAAATGTGAATTAAGAAAAGACAATATAGAGTATAGAGAACAAATTCTTTTACAAACTAAAATGGATACTCTTGATAAAGTAATAGAAGAAATATATGATAGTGAAGAAGAAACAGACCTACATTCAATAATAAGTGAAAAAGAATTTATGAGTTTAACAAAAAAAAAAGAAAAAGAATTTATGAAATCAACCAATTCTAGCCCTTTTCAAAGAACTACCCATCAAAGTATGGTAGATACTAGCATAGGAAATATACCTAGAAGAAGAGTATATAGAATAAATTCAGAAATAATGACAGAAAATGTAAAATCAGTAGAAAAAATAATGCCAATAGAAGAATTATGTGCCAATATATTGTACGAGTTGTAGAATTCAGGGACATAGTGAACAATAATGCTATGTTATCCACCCTGAGTTATACCAAAAGAAGGAAAAAATGGAGACAAAAGAGGATGAAAATGCAAAGGAGAAGAAAGAAGAAAAATCAGAGGAGGATACACAACAGCAGACACAAGAAAAAAAGGAACAAAAAAAGAATAGGAGAAGGACCAATTCAAAGAACAGAAGAACAAAAAGGGTGGAGTAAGGAGAAGATATGGAAGGGGTAGAGTGGAACAAACATGGAATAGAAAGCAAAATACACAGGAGAACGAAGGGGTAAGCACAGGGAATAAGTTTGATGACCTAGAAAACCAGGATGAAATAGGAGAAAAGAATGAGAAGGAACCTGATGATGGAGAGGGTAACAATACAAAAAAAGTGGGTAGAGGAGGTTTTCAAAGAAAAGGACAAAGAAAAAGAGGGAAGTGGAACAAAAGAGAAAGAGGACAACACAAAGAAAACAAACGCGCAGGGGAAAGAAGACCAGCCTGTTCCTGTTTAATCTCAATCAGTAGATAAGGTGGGAAATGAAGGAGATGCGAGGAGCAGTAATAGGGAGATTATTAGTAAAAAAGTGGGCCAAGAAAAGATGCACAGTAACAATGAGGGGATGTCTTCCTCTAAACAAGATGATAGGGAGGAGGGACATGAAGGCATTCCAGATTTACAAGAGATCACTAAAGAGGAGAAGTAACACAGAAGGGACATAGAAGAAGATGAAGAGATTGAGGAAAACATTAGTAAGGTGGCAAGAGAAAGGGATTTATCCCCTAGGCAAAGAAAAAACTTGGAGAGTGGAGTGAATAAATGTAAGTCTACTCAGCCTCATTCCCTCTTTAAGTTAAAACAAGGAGCAGCAAGGACAAGCCATAAGACATTTCTCAATGATTGGGAAAGCTATCTTCTGGAACATAAGATCTGTTAAGTCTTAAAAAGCTTTTGAGAGACTAATGGATCTTCATAGACAACATCACTATACTTTCATAGCTCTGATAAAACCTTTTCAAGGACCACAGGAGCTAGAACATTATAAAAGGATATTGGGTTTACAAAATGCTTACTGTAATTGTGCAAATAAAATATGGGTCTTCTGGGAAGATGACTGGAATAGTGATATAGTTAGAGATAATATGCAGCAGTTAACCATGAAACTCATCAAAAACAATACGAAAGTACTGATGACATCTGTGTATGCTAGATGTGATGCATTAGAAAGGCTAGAGTTCTGGGAAGAATTAGAAGATATAGCCTTTGATAATCAGTATCCATGGCTTCTGGGGGGAAATTTCAATGTAATTTTAAATGATAAAGAGAAGCAAGGCGGGCTTGATTTCACACAATATGAAGTTATGGATTTCAACCAATCTGTAAATACTTGTGCCTTGACTGAGCTAAAGAATACATGTAGCAGGTTCACTTGGTGGGATGGTAGAATAGAGAGTGAGTGTATTTTCAAGAGGTTGGATAGAGTGTTCTGTAATTAGGATCTTTTGGACATCCTACCCTATATTGAAGTACATCATCTGGTGACGCAAAGATCAGATCATGCACCTCTTCATGTGATTGCAACTCAGAAGAAAAGCAAATAGTCAGGCTTGTAATCTTATATATTTTATTAAATTCATAATATATTAGTTTGAATATGTAACGACCCTCTTGGTCGTTATGTAAAAGTCTTACATTCCAAATTTTGTATCTAAATTCCTTCCGGTTTGGAAGTTATAAATTTTAGGCTAGTCTAGTTTCGCTTTGTTTCAGAGTGAGGGGCTAGTCTTGGAAAATCTAGGAATAATTTAGACCACGGGAACGATGTTGATTCCTAGTGAGCTAAGGCGATAAGACACCCGTAGGATTTTACAAAACTGTATTTGGGTTAGTAGAACTCTCGAAATTGACCTTAGCGTAAAAGACACTATACGGAATGTCCCATAATCAAGGTGTGTTGTAAAAAAGGGGATTTTTGGGTGAAGACAGACATTCTATCCCATCGACACCGCTATAATGGTTGACACACCGCCATAGTCAACTGCTATAGCGGAAAAATTACTGCTATAGTAGTGGTCAAAGTGTTCAAGGTCGCTATAGCGATGGCCTACCACTATAGCGGTACCGCTATAGCGGTCAGGTACTGCTATAGCGGCAAAAACTTCAGATTAAATGGATTAAACCCCAAAACAGTTTATTATTTTATAAACTCATTTTGGGGCAGAAGGGAAGCGATTTAGGGCAAAAATCACCGGTTTACATCCATCTAAATTTGTTAAGGTAAGGAATTCACTCCCTTTAACTTGTAATTACTTCCTAGTCCTTAGAAGGCGTAAATTATGGGGTTCAAGGAGGGTTTTAGGGCGGATTTTGGTATGTTTGCTGGTGCAAGGGTGAAATTGAGCATTAAGTTGATGGATTTTGTTTATTAACCATGAAATTGGCCTTGCATTCCATTAATTCACTAATTATTTCATGAAATTGGTAGTTTTAGGTGAATTACGGGGGAAATAGCCCTTGAACGATTAAGGAATGATTATGAACTAGCCTTAGGAGGTTGGGGGTGGCTTATAACCCCACCATGTTAGGTCATTTCATTAATGCGGTATTTGTATGCATGTTTTAGACCACAAGTCAGCGAAAAGGGTACAGAAGGGCAAAACTCCGGCTTAGAGTTGTGCAAGCCTGGTTCGAGGTAGGTGATGGGGTGTATTTAATCCAACTTGTGTTATATGTGCATATTAACTACTTTGTAGTATGATTGGTTAATCTGTGTGGTGTCCTTAGTCATTGTAATGTCTACTAGTTTTATGACTTGGCCTCTTTATTGAAAATTGTGGAATGTTTCAGCATTTGAGACGTTCTCACAGGTTGTTGGATTAAGGATTACAGACATTCATGTCTGGGGTTTTTAGTACATGGATGGTAATTGTCCCCTGTAGGTCATAACCAGAGGGTGGATAAATAATGTAACACCCCGTATACTTTCGATCCTACTTGACAACTTTGAAACATGCTTACTTAGGTTTCGAGAGCGATAAGTATGTATTTTGTGGTGTTATTGATGGAACATTTGATATTGGGCTAGTAAATGTGATTAGACCTTTGTAGGAGGTGTTTGTGACTTTTTGGAGCAGTTGTGGAGTGAACATTAAGGTTTGAAGGACTTCCAAGCCAAGGATATTAAAGCTAAGAGCCAAGCAAAAGATTTGGACTTGAAGGATCCAACCAAATCCACAAAGAAAAGTTGAAAACACAATTTTGGGGTGGGGCGCGCCCGGGGGGGTGCCAGGCCGCTCCTGGCCAAAATTTTTGTGGCACAGGCAGCAGAGGGGCGCGCTTGGGGGCGTGCCAGGCAACTAATGTGCACCTGCTCAGGTGCTGAAATTTTTCTAAGTCCCAAGGGCGCCCGGGAGCATGCCGGGGTGCTTTTTGCCCAATTTCTTCTACGATTATTAGTCTATAAAGAGGACTCTTGGGTTATGGTATCATTATTCCATCATAGTATGACTACTCTTGAGCAAGTTCAGCATCTGAGTTGGGATTAATTCTTCGTCATAAGCAATTTATCAAATTATGCTCAATTAAGCCATGAGTGGCCAAAATTGTTGATTCTTGAGATTAAAACTACGAGCATGAATCGCGTGAGTTGAATATTGTCGTAACATTTATGGAATTATTTAAACATGAGATATATGATGGATTAAACATTGAATTTGGTGGGCTAAGATGACATATGTTATTGGGCTCAATTTAAAGCCCAAAATGAAGCCAAAATGCATGGGCCCAAAGGGCAAATGACCCATTCTTCCATATTTGACCAAGTAAACATTGCATTAAATGCCAATAATTGGCTAAGGATGACATGAGAGACTATATAAATGCACAAATCTGATTTTTGATTCATTGTAACTCTCATGCCTTTTTAGATATTTCCAAACCTATTTCTCTCAACACAAACCCTAAGGCAACCATCTCTTGAAGACAAAATCATCACTTTGCAAGCCTTGGTAAGTGTCTACTCTCATGGATTAATTTATTATATGCTTAAGATGGTGTATATATCATGATGTTTATGTTGGCAAGGTGTTGAATAGTGTACTTTTGGGTTTTTGCTAAAAGATGTGCTATCCTTGTGAATTAAAATTGAAAGGAGACTTGAGGTTTGAATGGAAGTGAATGGTGTGGATGAGATACCAACATGTATTGTGTGATTATGTTCTCTAACTTTTTATTTTTCTATAAGTGTAAATTGTGGGATTGTTGTCGATATGTTGTTATGAAGTGTATTGAGGTGACTTGATGGAGTAATTGTGACGTGGTGTTAATGAGGAAGTGTAAGGTTAAAAGTAGTATCAAAATGCTATTGGTATATGATGTTGTGGTCAATGTATGGCATGTTGTGGTATTGTTGGTACGACAAAGCCGTGAATGGTATTGTAAAGGGGGAAATGACGTTATAAGGCAATCATGTAACTCATTATCGTCTTATGCACTTGTAAGGTAGTTGATTGTTAATGTAAGCTCCGTTATGCACTTGTGTTGTAGAGTGAAATGTAAGGAAGGAGCGGGTCTATTGTGTTCACTTATAAGATTGTGTAATCATATTGGGAAGATAAGGTATGTAAGGTTACTTTTGCTGTATCCTTCTGCAACACATATTGTTCACATTGTTATCATATGTATTCCATTCCGAAATGCTCTAAGGTACCTCATTTTAGGTTGTCATCTATTATTAGTCACATGTTCCTTATTCATTGATCTTTTGTTATTCATGTGTTACATAATTGTGAACATGGTTCCAAAATTCCAATAATGTACCATTACCAATGTATCACTCTCACACAAAAGTAAAAGAATAAAGTAATACTTTGTCCCGACTATAGGTTGGTTATGTATATGTATCTGTAGAGGCTCTGTAGACAGATGTGGAAAGACGAATGTAAGAGATATATGTCCATTTTGACTTGACGGCCCCAACGGCCAAGTTTCATATATAGCATATATTTCCATGACTTCCGCCATGAACATTTTATATTTTATAAGTTACACGAGATAGAATGCTATTCATAAAGAGACATGCATATGAAGGTTCATAAGCAAAGATTGGTTCTCTCGGGCCTCAACGGCTTCGGGTGCCAGTCCGTTCCGTTGGAATTCGGGGCTTGACAAATAACCATTAGCATGTGTGTATGGGTTTCAAGGTATGTAATAGTATGAAGGTTACTTGAATGAACCGGTGAATTTGTATTGTTGTGCTTGTCCTTGTTGGTTGTCTTGAATTGAGTTTTATATCATTGCCTTAATGACACTTGTTGACTTGTTGGCTTGTCTCTTGAATGCTACTTGTACATATATGTTTAATGTTTGATGTGTATGTATGTGTTAGCTAGTTATACTATATTTTGGTTAAGTTTCCATATTTCCATCTTGGGTTATTCAAATGATCCTACCAATACACTATGGTTTATTTGTGTACTGATACTACACCTACATGTACTTCTATGAGTGCAACACATATTCCAGTAGATTCATTGTGACCTTACTTGTGATTTCAGCAGTCAATTCTAAATTTCAGGGTGAGCAGCACATCTAGGCTACCATGAGATCTTTCTCTTATTTAGACATTGTCCTTTGCTTGGAATTGTTACTTCTTATAGTTTTGGGGTTGCATCCACACTTGATATTCTTAATATGTTTTGGTAAATTGACTTTCGGGTTCTAGGGGATTTTTCTTTGGTATTTTGTTTTCGCACATTCTTAAGTTATTAGATTGATGGTTATTACGCTATTTATGGGATAGTTCTCGTACTTTTACTTGAGTGTTGATCAATGCTTCTCGGGTTATTGGTTCTCCCATTGGGTGAGTAGTGTGAGTGCCACTTACAACGGGTTTGGGTCATGACAAACTTGGTATTAGATCCTAGGTTTGTCTATCTCGTTATACCAAAATGGGTCCAGTAGAGTCTCGCGGAATGGTACGAAGACGTCTGTACTTTTCTTTGGGAGGCTATAGGGCTTTAGGAAAAATCTGTCTTTCTTGCTTCTTTCGTGCTATGACTTGATTCTAATTGGCATCTGGTGATCTAAATTGGTATCTGATCCTTCACTCTTTTATCCGTAGATGGTGAATACTAGGTCGAACGAAACCCAAGTAGCAGCCCCAACATCGGTCGATCTAGTTGAAGAGCCAATCGTAATAGAAAAAGGACGAGTGAGAGGGAGAGGAAGGA
This sequence comes from Capsicum rhomboideum, assembly GCA_031232105.1. Taxonomy (NCBI): domain Eukaryota; kingdom Viridiplantae; phylum Streptophyta; class Magnoliopsida; order Solanales; family Solanaceae; genus Capsicum; species Capsicum rhomboideum. The sequence goes on along the minus strand of CP124712.1, from coordinate 31,681,953 downwards.
GAGGATGGGGATGAGCCACACCAGCCAGGGGTGGAGCTCAAGTAGTTGTAGCTTAGGCTAGTGAGAAGGAAGAATCCCCTCCCCCACCCTAGGATCATTTTGAGGAGAGGAAAGCAGCAGAGGAGTAGGAGATAGGGCCCGAGGTGGAGGTACCAGTTGGGGTTGCAGCTCTACCTCCCATGTCTGCTGAGGTTATTCAGCAAGTGTTGGCTTTTTTGAGCGGGTTGGCTGGGACTGGATCCACCCTCACTGTTCTGGCTTATCAGGATCCAGTTGTGCACCATACTGTTGCTATGACTTCTAGGATAGATGAGACTTTGGGTTCTGTAATGACTGGTGCTGAACATAACCTACGAACTAAGTTCTTGATGATGAAACCTCCTACGTTTCAGGGTACAAAATCTGAGAATGCTTTCGAGTTTATTATTGATTTCTATAAGAGGATGCACAAGATGGGTATTATGAAGCAGCCTGGGGTTGAGTTTGTAACCCTTTTGCTAGAGAAAGATAAACAGTTGTGGAGAGCATATGTTGAGTGTCAGTCACCTATTTTGCCTTCTTTGACTTGGGAGCAGTTTCATGCTCTATTTTTGGATAAGTATGTACCTCGTTCCCTCCATGATGGCAAGAAGGATGAGTTCTTGGCTTTGGAGCAGGGTGATATGTCAGTTGCAGTATGTGAGGCTAAGTTTCATGCCTTGTCTCGTTATGCCACTCCGCTGTTGACTACGGAGGAAGAAAGGATTCATCTTTTTGTTAATGGGTTGAACTATGACCTTTATGTGTTGACTGTGTAAATGACTTCTCGGAGAAAAGGGTTTAATGACATGTCAAATTATGTACAGAAGTTGGAAGGTATGGTACAGGCGGGACAGGCTAAGATGTTAGCCGAGAAATCTCAAAATATTGGGAATTTCAGTGGATCCTATTCTAAGGGACAACAGGCCTTTCTAGCTTGCCCTATTCAGTCAGCTATGCCAACCTCTATTATGGTTCCAGCTAAGGGCCCTTCCCAGACTCAGGTTGTTAAAGGCCAATGGGTTCTTATTCTTCTGCCAGTCTGTCTTCTCTAGAGCGTGGCTGCTATCATTATGGTGCTGTTGGTCATTTTAAGAGGTATTGTCCAGTGAGACAAGCGAGTGGCCGGCACAGCAGCAGGTTTGGGCTGTGGTTCCAACAGGTAGATGAGGGGGTAATGGCAGGGGTCGTCCATGCGGTAGATGGGGAAATCAGGTAGGCGGTCCTGGTAATGGCGACGCGGGAGCCCAGCCAGGTAGAGAGTTAGCTTAGATTGATAGACGTGCTCATTGTTATGCATTTCTGGGGAAGACTGGTGCTGAGGCTTCTGATGCAGTGATCACATGTACTAATTTTGTCTGTGACCGGATGGCTTCTGTCTCATATGATCCAGGGTCCACTTATTCTTATGTGTCTATTTAGTTTGCTATGGGCATGAGTCTGGTTTGTGATATTCTTGACTATCATGTGCATGTGTCTACTCCGGTTGGAAAGTCTATGATAGTTACCCATGTTTATCGGTCTTGTCCTATTTTGTTTGTGGGTTTTCAGACTTGAGTAAACTTAATTATCTTGGATATGTTGGACTTTGATATAATCTTGGGTATGACCTGGTTATCTTCGTATCATGTTGTTTTAAATTGTAATGCTAAAACAGTGACTCTAGCTATGCCTGGGATGAGGGAACTAGAGTGGAAGGGAGTGTATAAGGCCAAACCGGTAAGGATTATATCTTATGTCCAGGCTAGGAGGCTAGTTGGGAAGGGGTGTTCAATATTTTTATCTCGTCTTTGAGATATGGGTGAGGGATCCTCTTCTATTGGGTCATTTTTTGTTTTCTTTCAATTTACCGGGTATGCCTCCGGATAGGGATATCGACTTCTGTATTAACTTAGAGCCGGGCACTCACCCCATATCTATTCCACCATAGCAAATGACTCCTGCAGAGTTGAGAGAACTCAAGGTTAAGTTGCAGGAACTGCTTGATAAGGGTTTTTTTCTTCCAAGTGCTTTACCTTGAGGAGTTCCGATTCTTTTTGTTAAGAAGAAGGATGGTAGTATGAGGATGTCCATCAATTACAGGCATATGAATAAGGTCACCATCCAAAATAAATATCCTTTGCCTCGTATAGATGACTTGTTTGATCAGTTACAGGGTGTAATAGTTTTCTCAAAGATTCATTTGCGGTCGGGTTATCATCAGTTAAAAATTAGACCGGAGGATATTCCAAAGACGACTTTTAGAACTCGGTATGGCCATTACAAGTTTCTGGTAATGTCTTTTGGATTGACTAATGCACCTGCAACTTTCATGAGGTTTATGAATGACATATTTAAATCCTCTTTGGATTCTTTCGTTATTGTGTTCATTGATGATATTCTGGTGTACTCCAAACCTAAGGAAGAGCATGCAGGCTATCTCCGAATAGTTTTGGGAATTTTGAGGGAAAAGCAGTTATTTGCTAAGTTCTCCAAATGTGACTTCTGTCTATCTTCTGTTGCCTTTTTAGGGCACGTAATTTTGGATTTGGGAGTGATGGTGGACCCTCAAAAAATTGAAGCAGTTAAGAGTTGGATTCGACCTAGTTTAGTGACCGAGGTAAGGACTTTTATGGGTCTTGCCAGTTATTATCACAGGTTTGTCAAGAACTTTACATCCATTGCAACTCACTTGACAAGGTTGACTCAAAAGGATGAGTGGTTTATTTGGCCAGACTAGTGTGAAAAAAGCTTCCAAAAGCTCAAGACACTTTTGACTACAACACCTATTCTTTCGCTGCCGGTTGAAGGTAAAGATTTTATTGTGTATTATGATGCTTCACTTTTGGGTTTGGGTGCTGTGTTGATACAGGAGAAGAATGATATTACGTATGCTTCGAGGCAGTTGAAGCCTTATGAGGAATTACCCAACCCATGATTTAGAGTTGGCAGCGGTGGTATTTGCATTAAAGATTTGGAGACACTGTCTTTATGGTGTCAAGTGTGAGGTCTTCACTGACCTTCGTAGTCTGCAACATTTGTTTACTCAAAAGTATTTGAATCTAAGGCAGAGAAGGTGGGTGGAATTATTGAAGGACTATGATGTGACCATTCAGTATCATTAGAGTAAGGCCAATGTGATGGCAGACACTTGTTATTCTTGAGAGTGTCCAGGAGACCATTAGCTAGAGAGTTTCAGACTCTAGTATCCTTGAGCATGTAGTTTGGGGTCTCGGACAGGGGTGGAATGTTGGCTTGTATCGAGGTAAAATCAGCCTTTGTGGAGCATATTAAGGCCAATTAGTTCGAGGATAAGAAGTTGAATGCACTCTAGAATAAGGTTGTGAGTGGGGAGGGGGAGGACGCCACCCTCAATGCTGGAGAGGTGTTGTGGGTCATAGGAAGGTTATGTGTTCCTTGGGTTGTTGACTTAATTAGTGATATACTTTTAGAGGCTCATGGTTTGCATTATTCTATTCATCCAGGCATGACCAATATGTACCGTGACTTGAGGCAGCTTTATTGGTGGCCGGGGATGAAGAGGGGCATAGTGGATTATATGTCCAAGTATCATAACTGTCAACAGGTAAAGTATGAACACCAAAGGCCTGCAGGCTTACTTCAGAGTATGCCTATACCTATGTGGAAGTGGGAGCATATTGCCATTGATTTTATGGTGGGGCTCCCAAAGACATTGTGAAAGCATGACTCTATTTGGGTGATAGTTGATCGGTTGACAAAATCAGTTCACTTCTTGCCAGTTCGGGTAGATTATAGCTCTCAGCAGTTGGAAAAAACATATGTCAAGGAGATTGTCAGACTTCATGGGGTGCCACTTTCTATCATTTCAGACAAGGATGCAAAGTTTACTTCCAAATTTTGGGACAACTTGCATAAGGAGTTGGGCACCAAGCTTACTTTTAACATGACTTTTCATCCTCAGACTGATGGTAAGTCAGAGCAGGCAATTCAGGTGCTAGAGTATATGTTGAGAGCCTGCGTGATTGATTTTGGTAGTCATTGGGACCAGTTCCTCCCATTGTGTAAGTTTTCATACAACAATAGCTACCACTCCAGCATTGATATGGCTCCGTTTGAGGTACTTTATGAGAGAAAGTGCAGGTCACCTATTGGATGGTTTGATGAGGAAGATGTCAAACCTTTGGGCACTGACTTGGTAAAAGAGGCTCAAGAAAAGGTAAAAATCATTCAAACTAAGATGTAGGCTGCCCGGAGTAGGCAGAAAGAGTATACAGACCAAAAGGTGAGGGACATGTACTTCAAGGCTGGGGAGCAAGTGTTGCTCAGGGTGTCTCCTATAAAGGGAGTCATGAGGTTTAGGAAAAAAGGCAAGATCATCCCTCGATATATTGGTCTCTTTGAGGTTCTTGAGGAAGTTGCTCCAGTTGCGTATAGGTTAGCCCTACCACCGGGTTCATCGAGGGTTCATCTAGTATTTTATATTTCTATGCTGAAATGGTACCATGGAGATGGAGACTACATTATTAAGTGGGATTCAGTGCTTTTGGATAAGGACTTGACTTACAAGGAGGAACCAATAACGATACTTGATCGTGACGTTCGTAAGTTGAGGACGAAGGAAATTCGTTGGTTGAAGGTTCAATGGAAGCATCGTTCGATTGAAGAATCCACTTGGGAAACTGAAAAGGACATGCAGGATAAGTACCCTCAGCTATTTCGAGAATACAGGTACTTTTTTTCTTTCTCATTCTAGCCTGTTTTTCTAGTTTGATCATTAAGGGATGAACGATGGGTAAATTAGTATCTGTTGTAACGAACCTCTTAGTCGTTATGTAAAAGTCTTACGTTCCAAATTTTGTGTCTAAATTCCTTTCGGTTTGGAAGTTACAAATTTCAGGCTAGGATAGTTTCGCTCTATTTTGGAGTGAGGGGTAGTAATGGAAAATCTAGGAATAATTTAGACCGTTTTGGCGGGAACGATGTTAATTCCTAGTTAGCTAAGGTGATAAGGAACCCCGTAGGATTTTATAGAACTGTATTTAGGTTAGTAGAACTCCCGAAATTGACCTTAGCGTAAAGGACATTGTTCGAAATATCTCAAGATCAAGGTGTGTTGTAAAAAAGGGTAATTTTGGGTGAAGATGGACATTCTGTCCCATCGACAATAATTACCGCTATAGCGGTGGTCAAAGCGGTCAAGACCGCTATAGCGGTGGCCTACCGCTATAGCGTTCAGGTACCGCTATAGCAGTAGAAACTGTAGATTAAAGGGAGTAAACCCCAAAATAGTTTATTATCTTATAAACTCATTTTGGGGCAGGAGGGAAGCGATTTAGGGCAAAAATCACTGGTTTACCTCCGTTTAACTTTGTTAAGGTAAGAAATTCACTCCCTTTAAGTTGTACTTACTTCTTAATCCTTAGAAGACGTAAATTACGGAGTTCTGGGATGGTTTTAGGGTGGATTTAGGTATGTTTGCTGGTGCAAGGGTGAAATTGAGCATTATGTTAATGGGTTTTGTTTATTAACCATGAAATTGGCCTTGCATTCCGTTAACTCACTAATCACTCCATGAAATTGGTAGTTTTAGGTGAATTATGGGGCAGATATCCCTAAAACGGTTAAGAAATGATTATGAACTGACTTTAGGGGGTTGTGGATGGCTTATAACTCCCGCTATGTTAGGTCATTTCGTTAATGCAGTGTTTGTATGCATGTTTTTGACCACGAGCCAGCGGAAAGGGCACGGAAGGGCAAAGCTCCGACTTAGAGTTGTGCAAGCTTGGTTTGAGGTAGGTGATGGGGTGTATTTAATCCAACTTGTGTTATATGTGCATATTAACTATGTAGTGTGATTGGTTAATCCGTGTGGTGTCCTTGGTCATTGCAATGTCTACTAGATTTATGACTTGGCCTCTTTGTATTGTAAATTGTGGAATGTTTCGGCATTTGAGACGTTCTCAATGGTTGTTGGATTAAGGATTATAGACATTCATGTCTGGGGTTTTTAGTACATGGATGGTAATTATCCCCTGCAGGTCATAGCTAGAGGGTGGATATATAACCCTTAGCATGTGTGTACATGTTTCCAAGGTATTTAATAGTATGACAGTTCCTTCAGTGAATCGGGGAATTTGTATTGTTGTGCTTGTCCTTGTTGGTTGTCTTAAATTGAGTTGCATATCATTGCCTTAATGACACTTGTTGACTTGTTTCTTGAATGCTACTTGTACATATATGTTGAATGTTTGATGTGTAAGCATGTGTTTGCTAATTGTACTATATTTTGGTTAGGTGTCCATATTTCCATCTTGGGTCATTCGAATGATCCTACCAGTACACTGTGGTTTATTTGTGTACTGATACTACACATGCATTTACTTCTATGAGTGCAGCATATATTCCATCGGATTCATCGAGACCGTACTTGTGATTTCAACAGTCGATTCCATATTTCAGGGTGAGCAACACATCCGATCTACCATGAGATCTTTCTCTTATTTAGACATTGTCCTTTGTTTGGAATTGTTACTTCTTACAGTTTCATGGTTGCATCCCTACTTGATATTCTTAGTATGTTTTGGTACACCGACTTTTGGGTTCTAGGGGATTTCCGTTTGGTATTTTGTTTCCGCAGATTCTTAAGTTGTTAGATTGAATGGTTATTACTCTATTTATGGGATAGTTCTCATACTTTTACTTGAGTGTTGATCAATGCTTCTAGGGTTATTAGTTCTCCCACCGGGTGAGTAGTATGGGTGCCACTCACGACGGATTTGGGTTGTGACAAAATTAATATTATGGATTAATATAATTGAATTGATTATTTAAATTCAACAAATACAAATTCAATTAAAGTCCAATTTTTATTGGTCTAGTCCTATTAATTTGGGCCACAAATAATGAGTCCACCTTGCTAAGCCCAAGATTTCATATTATTCTAGAGGCTCAATTTGATGCCACGTGTCAAATGACGTGGCTGTTAAGTCAAGCGAATGATCCAATAGAATCATGCTATATGTCAATATGATGCAACATGCCTTGTGAAATCAAAGGTCAATGAAAGTACGCCACGTGTACAAGTGACATGTTTCGACCAATCAAATATCGTCGTGTCACTTAAATCTGATTGGCCGGAAAGAGTTTGTACTTACCATAACTCTTCCATCATACAACTATAAATAGGGATCTCCATAATTCAAAAAGAGGACGAACAATTCTACCACGAAGCTAGAGAGAGCTCGTGGATCAAACGCCACAAATTTCTCTACACGCTACAAGTTCAAGCATTCAAACACCAAGTTAGTCAAGATTCAAGATCAAGCTCAAAGACCCTTGAATTCAAGTATAAGTCAAGATCAAGTCCATCAAATTCACAAGTCAAGTTCAAATTCAAATCCCTAAGTCAATATCAAATTCATCAAATTCAAGATCACGCTCGAAGGCCCTTGAATTTATATTTGAAAAGGTGAATCAGAGGATTTATAGAGATTATAACACTCACTATTTAAAATCAAATCAAATAATTGTTGTGATATTTTCTTGTCCCGATTATTATTTTCTCGACTCAAATTTTGTTATCTACAATGCCTTTCCAGTTTCTTAATTTCTGGACAAAACACCCCAATTTCAAGAAGATTATAGAGGAGAATTGGCATATAGATTTTGTGGGTAGTCCTTTTATTGAATTCCAGGCCAAAATAAAGAATATAAAATGGGTGTTAGCAAAGTAGAGCAAGGATACTTTTGGGAATGTCTTTCAACAAAATGCTACATTAGAGGATGAGATAGGGGTGAAGGAAATTCAAATGGAGGTTAACTCTATTGCTGAAAACATAGTTGCTCTTAGTAAAACTGAAGTTGAATTGAAAAAGTATTTAAATACAAAAAAGGAATTCTGGAAACAAAAAGCTGGAATGAGATGGTTTCAAAATGGTGATAGGAACACTAAGTTCTTTCATAATTATGTGAAGGAAGGAGGAAGAAGCTACACCTGGCAGAAATGCAAACAACTCAAGGAGATACTATTAATACCAGTGGAAACATTGAAGCTGAATCTATTTCTTTCTTTGAGGAACAATTCAGAGAAAATTACCGGCATGAAGATGATGATATACTGGACCTAATTCCTAGATTTATTACTCCAGAGCAGAATGAAGAGATGGGGAGTCTACCATGCATGGAGGAAGTCAGAAATGTTGTTTTTGCTTTAAATAGGGATAGTACAAGTGGACCTAATGGATTTTCTGGATTGTTCTTTCAAAGTTGCTGGGAGATAATTGGAGAGGACATAACTAGAATGGTGAAAGCTTTTTCCTGTAGGCAACGACTTCCTAGATTCATCACTCATACCAATTTGGTATTGCTACCAAAGAAGGAATGTGTGAAAGACTTCACTAATCTTAGACTTGTGAGTCTAAGTACATTTGCAAACAAAATTATCTCTAGAGTTTTACATGAAATGATTACAAGATTGTTACCTGGTATCATATCAAGGAATCAGTCTGGTTTTTTAAGGGGAGAAACATAACTGAAAATGTGTTACTGGCTCAGGAGATTATTATAGATATCAATATGAGGAAGAAATACCGCAATGTTGTAGTAAAGTTGGATATGGCCAAAGCATATGATAGGGTTTAATAGTTTTTCTTGATTAAAGTTCTATGGAGATTTGGATTCTCAGAAATCATTATTGATATGGTTTGGCGATTAATTTCTAATAACTGGTATTCTGTACTAGTTAATGGAAAAACTTATGATTTCTTTCAATCTTTAAGGGGACTTAAGCAAGGAGACCCACTTTCACCAACTCTATTCATCACTAAAATAGAAGTATTGGCTAGGGGTTTGAACAAGTTACATGAAGATATGGAATTCAAGGGTTATGGGATGCCTAAATGGAGTCCTCCTGTTAATAACCTATCATATATAGATAATACAATTTTGTTCTGTTCAGGAGAAAAAAGTCCATTTGGCAAAATGATAGGAGTATTAAGGGAGTACAAAAAGGTATCAAGTTAGATGATCAACTTGAATAAAAGTTTTTTCTACCTTCATGCGAACACTCCTTCGATTGATGGAATTAGAGTGAGGAGGATTACTGGTATTAGGAAGGGTTCTTTCATATTCACTTATTTAGGTTGCCCTATTTTCTATGAAAGGAAGAGAAAATCTCACTTTGAGGAGTTGGTGAAGAAAGCTTACAAATGAATAATGTTATGGAAGAATAAATGGCTTTCTTATGGAGGAAAGTTTATTTTGATTGCAAATATTCTCCAGTCTATGCCTATATACTTGCTATCAATAATGAATCCTCCCAAAAGACCATTGAATAGTTACATCACGTGTTTGTAGGATTCTTTTGGAGCAAAACATGAGGTGAGAAAGGGAAGCACTAGCTAACCTGGGAAGATTTGTGCTTTCCAAAGAAGGAAGGTGGAGTAGGGTTTAGATCTCTACATGATATGTCTAAATCCCTATTTGGAAAGTTATGGTGGAATTTCAGAACATCTACATCTTTGTGGAGTGCTTTTATGTGGAATAGATACTGTAAAAAGTTCCAACCACTCATTGTTAGATGAACATGGGGCTTTTAAACGTGGAGAAAAATATTGGAAATGAGAGAGGAGATAGAACATGATATTTGGTGGCAAATTAAATCAAGAGAAGTCAGTTTCTAGTTTAATAACTGGAACCAACAAAGGGCACTATAATTCATTGAAGAACAAGGTAGAAAAGAGGAGGAGCTGGAAGTAAAACAATTTATAAATGAAGGGTCTTGGGATAGATAGAAGCTGAGTGATCTAATTTCAGAGGAGATGACATATTATATTGTGGAGAATATTAGCCCTAAGATAAGTGAAGTAGAAGTTGATAAACCTTGGTGGATGGGAAGCACTAGTGGTGCCTTCATAGTGAAATCAGCTTATAAAGCCATAAGGCATAGAAGAATGAAAGAAGATTGGTGGGATAGCATTTGGAGAAAAGGCGTTCCTTTTAAGATTAATTTCCTTTTATGGAGAAGTTGGAAAGGCAGAATTGCCATGGAAGATAATCTTAAAAGGATGAGGATCAATATTGCCTTAAGATGTTACTACTGTGAAGACTATGAACTGGAAACTATGAGCCATCTTTTTCGAACAGCTCCCATAGCCTAAAGGCTATGAAAGCAGTTTGCTTTTTGTGCAGGTATTCAACTATATGGAGGATTACAACAAGTAATCACATCATGGTGGGAGACATCAAGTAGGCCAAAAATGAAGGAAATATTTCAGGCAGTCCCTGCTATACTGATATGGGAGTTATGAAAGAGAAGAAATGCTAGAAGACATGGCAAGGAGGTGAGTTATTACAAGCTACAATAACAGTGTCAAAACACTATGTTTCAGCTTGTAAGGACAAAATATCCTTGGATTGATATCCCAAGAAGTTGGGAAGGAATACTGAGGTTTTTGCAAAACTACAGGCCTAAACTTTATTTCCATGCAGTGAAGTGGTTAACCCCAAAACAAGAGTACTTATAGTTTCTGCTTAAGGAATGATTTGGGAGACCTAGTATATGAAGAAGCACATGTGATAAGGATTAGAACTAACATGGAAGCAGAAACAATTGCTATCCTAAATGCACTCAGGCATTGCAACAACAACAACATCAAGAATGTAGAGGTCAAAACAAACTCTCTAAGTTTGACCAAAATGATAAAAAGAGAGTAAAGGGTTCCATGGTAACAAACAGAGAAAGTAGAAGAAATTCAAGATCTTTTACTGTACACACAGTCGAACATAAAGCATACTTTCAGAGAGGCAAATCAGTTAGCAGATAGGATGGAAAATGAGGCATGCAACCAAAATGGATATATACAGTGTCATATATTTCAACAATTATCAACGGAGTGTAGGAGAATTCTAAATATAGACAAAGCACAAATACAACCATTGAGAATCAAGTCAAGAAGGATAATAGCTGAGGAACAGTAACATGAACAGGACTAAAAGTAGAAGCAACAACACTAGGTCTCACAGCTATGATATTTAAAGAAATAGTTTGTGCCACTACAGGGCTTACATAACTGTGACATTAACTAAGCTACCTAGCCTAAGCTATGTCAGCTTACAAAAAGTTTCACCAGTAAAAAACAACAGCCTTTAAGTTAGATGGGTAAGGAGAGAACTATGGCTGAGAAAGGACTCTATTGAGAAAGAGATCGTAAGCATCCCATTATCTTCACTACTGCTTCAACTAAAAAGAGAAAAGAAGAGTGAATATGAAAGGGGCAAAGGTAAAGATAGGATAAAGAAAGAGGAAAAGAGCTTACAAAGAGTTCCTCTCAAAGCACACATGACTTGGCGCCTCTATCGAATCCATTACATCTACCAGAATATACCTTTGTAACAGCGGAGGAAGGGGTTATAACATATAAGAAAAGAAAGGTGGAAAGGAAATAGAGGAAGACACTTACTTCTATGAGCTAAGAAAGAGATTAAACAAAGACATAAAAAGGTAAATGTTGATGATCCAAAGCAAAAAGAAACAGAAGGTAAGGTTTTGGAAAGCTCCAGATGGCGACATGAAGGAGGATGTAATGACCCTCCATGTAATTTTCTCAGTTTTCACGTGTTATCAGCATTTCATGCATTCCCTCATCGGATATAGGTTTATGACTTACCAAAATTGTCAATTCAGTTTTTGGGCAGTTCATTTGGGTCTTCGGGCAGTTCATTTGGGTCTTAAGCCCATTTCACTATTTTGGAGCTTTTGTAGTTAGAAAATTGATCTCAAACCAAACTTCTAGTAAACAAACTCGGATGAGAATTCCAACAATGTTGTTATCTCTGGAATGTTGATATTGAACCTGGGGACCCTTGGTCCGGGTCCCGAGGCTTCTGGACTCATTTTGGGCTATTGGTTGGAAATTGATAAAAATAGAAATATGGGTGTGGGACCCATTTTTTATTGAAACGACCTTCGATGGAAATTTCAATGGTTCTGTTGAGTTTGAAATATCAAATTTTATATGGTAACATATTTTGTTTGTGCGTACAGGATTCCAAACGAATCCTGAGCACTCGGTCAAAGTCTATTGGGACTTAGGAAAATCTGGTGTAGGAGCACCTGGTGTAGGCCACATTTGCTCTTCTCGTTTGTGAGGTTTGGTCCATGTTTACGAAGGGTAAAGCTCTTGACTATCGTGTTCATAATGTCATGCCCTATTTTTCACCAAGGTTAAAACAAGCACGACTTATGGACTCTAAAAGAATTAAATTTTGTACAGAGTCGCCACCTAATTTTTAAGGAAAATAAGGAAACCTATTTTCTTTATTATTGACATGTATGACTTATGTTTTAATCTGCGAAAACCAGTTTAGATTCTAGGTAAGGGTTCAAATTATTCCGAAGGGAAGGGATTAGGCACCCTTCAGAATCCACAAAAGGTGGTACCCGACTAGACTAAATTTATCAAGGAGGGAGGAGGTAAAAATCATTCTCTTTAAAAAGTATGAATATGTGGAGTATGTACTAAAATAATGTAATAATATATATATAAAAAGGATGTATTAAATGTATAAATAAAATCTATCGTTATAAAATGTATATATAAAAATTATGTAAAGGTATATTGTATAAAATATGTATGAAATATGCATGGGAAGAAAGTGATTTTTTATGAAACGAAACCACTTTTTGTTTGTGATATATGGAAAGAAAAATATGTAAAATTATTCTCCAATAGTATTTTAACTTAACAAATCATTGAAGGAATGTGCCGTAAAGATTAAATATAAATGATTTAAAGGAGGAGACTACAATATTTTTTCTAACAAAAAATGCAAATCAACCAATTAAATACTTGAATCAATTTAATCTTTTAGGTTAGTATTTACGGCCTAAGTTTTGCATAAGCGCGTGTAATAAATATGTAAGTAAAGGATAATCCCACCCGACGCCCCAAAAGTAAAGTTTTCACTATGATTAATATTTGTACAATTGTAGGAATGTAAAATACAAACAGAAAATTTAAATTCCTCTTTCTAATGTCCTTTTCCGAGAAGTATCCTCGAGAACCTGTGTAAACACTTGTTAGAAATATTAGTAACGAACAAATAATTATAAGAACATGTATGCATATATGTATGTATATATTTATATAGTGGGCTCAGATGAAGTTTTAGATACGCCATGGCTACGAAGTGGTTGCTCGAATTTATCGGCCGTCCTAAATCGCCTTGCCAAGATACGAATCATAAAACCTTTGTGTTGTCGTGATAATATAAAGATTTCATCATCGCCCATATTTATTTATTTATTGTCACGTATTTGTATACGTAATATCCGTCTTTTTATTTGTGGAGGCCTCAAAAACCGACGGGAATTTTTTCATTGGCCAATGTGTAGTATCTGTTCCTACTTAGTGTAAGAAATTGCAAAGCAATTAAAGGACAAAATGCCCAAAACAGTCCAAAAAATCAGCCAAAGAGCAGCGAAGCAAAAATCATCTCCGACGTGAATTTTTTCGGGTGAAAATCGACCCAAAACTAGCAAAACAGTCTGAAAAATAATAACAAAATATAACAGCAACAATGATATAACAGTGAGCAAGATTCCACAAAAAGAAAAAATGTAAAAATGGTCAACAAGTCATAAAAAAGAATGACGTTAGTGGAGCTCGCCGATTTTAATGGAGCTTCGCCGAAAAATTCACAAGTCCGGCCAAGTATGTACAGGTAACATTGAAACATAATTTTTTTTTCAGAAAACCCCATTCAATCAAGACAAAGTAGTGATGTAAGTGGCGTTGCTTCAACGGCTTTCTCCGGAGCAACGCCGTAATTCAAGATCCGACTAGATCTGTGGATCAATGGTGGAAAACACCATTTCCCATAAGCAATAATGAACCAAAGGGAGATGAAAAGGGGACTGTCGCGACGGTGGTGGACCGTCGGAAGTGGCTCGCCGGTCATTACCTCCGGCGAGGTAGTGAAGGAGAAAGAGGGACGGAGGGAGGAGCAGTGACGGCCATCTATGGAAGAGAGAGGGGTGTTGATGGTGGTGGTGGTGTGCTCCGGCGGAGCTTCGCCGGAGAAGGAGCAGCAGCAGTGAGACGGGGAGAGAGTGAGGGGAAAGGAAGAGAAAAGGAGAGAGGAAGGGGGCAACAGTGGTGGCTAGTGATGTGCTCCGGCGGATCTTCACCGGAGAAGGAGCAGCAGCAGTGAAGAGAGGGAGAGGAGAGAGAGAAAAAATTAAGAGAGAGAGAGCCGTCCCCCCATCTGTGTGTGTGTCTATATCTATCTATCTATCTATCTATCTATATATATATATATATATTGTGTGTGTGTATGTAGTGTGTAAAGGTGTATACGTGTAGAGTGTGTATTTATCTTCTTGTGTTCAAGAAAACAATTCACCCCCTCCCCCTATATTTATAATAAAAATTAACCCCCTTATTTTATCCCAAAAATAAAATAATATCCTCTTTACCCACTAGATACCATTTTAGCCTATTAGTTATTACCTAACAGATTTTTTATTCTTTTAACCAAAATATAATGTTATTACTCAAAGGATAAAAATCTTGTGTAGTCATGTCACACATCACCTTTAATAAAGGTGACGTGACAATTCACCTTTAATAAAGGTGACAAGACTTCGACTTGACTGGATTATTACTCCGTGTATTAAAGTAATTGATCCGGCTTATCGTTTGCGGATTGTAACTAACGTATAAAAATATGGGCATCGAAATATAATTACAAAAAATGTAAACAATAACAAAATATAATTATCTCAAAAAAATGTATTATTATGTAAATAGTTAAAAATGTTGTGGACTGCAAAGAATTGTAGTGTTATGTTGTGTACGTTTGCAGATGACTGTGAAAAAATTTAAAATGATAGTAAATTGATAAAAATCCTAATATTTACAAAATTAGGATAATTATCAATGAATTGTAAAAGTATGTGAAGAAGAATGTATTTTGTGCTCTTTAACGATCAGGAAGCCTGAAGACGTTAATTTTAAGCATGGAGAGCCAAAATTGGGTGTCAACAACTTGCCCCTTTTCGTATGAAGATAATGTAGTTGTCTTCAGACGAAAATGTTGACGTGTAGCCAATTTTGCTCGACAAATATCATATTTGACCAAAAATTTGACCGAACTCTAATTTAAAGCTGCCTACATACCTCGAGTTGCACGAGGATCAGGTCGGGTGTAGTTCAAAAGGTTAGGCAAATGTCTCTTTGTACTATTATTATGGGCGGACGACTCTGTGAAAAATGATTATGGAGAGAAAGAATGTTTGGGAGTGAAAGCGTTTGCACATTCTCGGCGTCCTTCAAAATTGCCCCAGTATCAAGTTGTGCGATGCTGGGATGCAAGATTGTATACTCGCTGGGGAGAAAGAATGATCATGTGGTTGTGATGACCGAACTCTGCATAGAGCTTCCTACATATCTCGCGTGTTACGAGAATCAGGTCAATGTAGTTCGAATGAAGAAATAGGGTAAATTTTGAGGCTGTTTTCAAAATTTTGCCCTAGTGTATGATTTGTGGTAACACTGACTTCTCTAAAGGAACCTTAAAAGAAAGTCTTGTTGCTGTGGATTGTATTTTCGATTGAAAAGATGCATGATGTCTCCGATTGTCTATGGAGACTATGTGATGAATGATGTTTCCGATTGTCTACGGAGACTTGATGATGAGTGACGTCTTCGATTGTCTACGAAGACTATGTGAATGTTGTAAAATCCTCCGATTGTCTGTCGGGGACTTATGATGCATGATATCTCCAATTGTCCCTGGAGACTGATGTTGGTGTAAAGTCCTCCGATTGTCTTCGGGGATTTAATGTATGACATCTCCGATTGTCTACGGAGAGTGATGATGATGTAAAATCCTCCGATTGTCTTCGGGGGATTTAGTGCATGACATCTCCGATTGTCTACGGAGACTTGATGATGATGTAAAATCCTCCGATTGTCTTCGGGGATTTAATGCATGACACCTCCGATTGTCTAAGGAGACTGATGTTGACTATTGCAAAGTCCTCCGATCGTTTACGGGGACTTAATGCATGATATCTCCTGTTGTTTACGGAGACCGATGTTGATTGTTGTAAAGTCCTCCGATTGTTTACGGGGACTTGATGTTGATTGTTGTAAAGTCCTCCGATTGTTTACGGGGACTTAATGCATGATATCTCCGATTGTCTACGGAGACTTGATGTTGATTGTTGTAAAGTCCTCCGATTGTTTACGGGGACTTGTGATGCATGATATCTCTGATTGTCTACAGAGACTTGTGTTGATTGTAAGATCCTCCGATTGTCTTCGGGGATTTAATGCATGACATCTCCGATTGTCTATGGAGACTTGGGCCCTCAAATGTCGAGGTGGTTGAAATGTAAGGAGCTCTCGACTGGGGTGAAAGTGAAATGTAATAGTCTCTCGACTGGCGGGACTATTGGAATGTAAAGAGCTCTCGACTGGCGGAGCAATTACAAGGTAATAGCCTCTCGACTGGCGGGGCTATTGAAATGCAATGGGCTCTCGACTGGCGGAGCCATTAAAATGTAATAGCCTCTCGACTGGCAGGGCTATGGAAATGGAAGAGACTCTAATTAGAAGGAGGACACTTAATAGAGAAGTGAAATGTTTGTATTCGAAGGTGAGTGATTGAGAAGGAAAGTCAAATACCTGTATTTGTCATGCCCTATTTTTCACCAAGGTTAAAACAAGCACGACTTATGGACTCTAAATGAATTAAATTTGTTCAGAGTCGCCACCTAATTTTTAAGGAAAATAAGAAAACCTATTTTTATTATTTACATGTATGACTTATGTTTTAATCTGCGAAAACCAGTTTAGATTCTAGGTAAGGGTTCAAATTATTCTGAAGGGAAGGGATTAGGCACCCTTCAGAATCCACAAAAGGTGGTTCCCGACTAGACTAAATTTATCAAAGAGGGAGGAGGTAAAAATTAATTTTTTAAAGTATAAATATATAAAACATGTATTAAAAATAATGTAAATTTTTTTTTTATGTGTGAAGAGTGTGTATTAATTATATAAATAAGAGATATTATCATAAATGTGTGTATAGAAATATATAAACAATATAAAAGGATGTGTAAGAATATATGTAAAAAAAAGAGAGTACTCTTTTGAAAAGAAAAATACTTTGTAATGTATGAAAAATAGAGTGTTGTTTATATTTAAAAAGTATTCTCTAATAGTTTTAACTTAACAAAATTAATGAAAATTAATTAATTGTGAATAATAAAAATATAGTTGTTTTTAAAGAAAAGACTATATTATTATATAACGTAAAGAATGTGAATTAGTTGATCAGATATCTAAATCGATTTAATTCTTTGAATAAATATTAACGGCCTAAGTTTTGCCTAAGCGCGTGATGAAGATTAAGTAAGTAAAAATATCCACCGCCCAGCGCCCCAAAATAAAGTTTTCACTATGATTAATATTTGTACAATTGTAAGAATATAAAAATACAAACATAAAATTCAAGCTCCTTTTTGAATGCCATCTTTAAGAAGTATCTTCGAGAATCTGTATAAACACTTGATAGAAATGTTAGTAATGAGAAAATAATTATAAAAATATGCAACACATATGTATATATAAAAAATAATATTTTATTGTATAGTGGGCTCGGATTAAGTTTTAGATACGCCATGGCTACGAAGTGGTTGCTCGAATTTATCGGCCGTCCTAAATCGCCTTGCCAAGATACGAATCATAAAACTTTTATGTTGTCATGATAATGTAAAGATTTCGTCATCGCCCATATTTATTTATTTATTGTCACGTATTTGTATACGTAATATCCGTCTTTTTATTTGTGGAGGCCTCAAAAACCGACGGGAATTTTTTCATTGGCCAATTTTGTATAGTATCTTGTTCATTATTAGTGTGATAAAAATGTGAAGGACAAAATAGTCCAAAGTAATTTTCAAAAAAAGTGCAACACAGTACCAAACTAATTGAAATATAGCCGACAACGAGCAAGTCACCGGAGTAAGATTTTTCAGCAAAGATCAAACATCAAATTAACAGAATATTGTAAAGTGATAGTCCAAACAGTAGCAAAACAGTCAACAAAATCCACCAAACCAACAGTGAGGCTAAAACAGTGATACTCATCAGTTTTAATGGAGCTTCGCCGGAGAACAAACAACTCCGGCTAGATCTGCGTAGATTCCATAGCAACATAATAATAAGAATTATAATAATTGAAAAATCAACACCAAAACGACGGTTGCAGTGGCGTTGCTTCAACGGCTTTCGCCAGAGCAACGCCGTATATACAAAGATCCGACAAGATCTGGCCAGCCAAGGGCATCCATGGCAGCGATGAAGGGGAACAGTGAAGGGGAGAAAGAAAAGAAAGAGGGCGGCTGCGTCGCTTGAGGTGGTGGGGTTTGACCGGAGCTTCACCGGTCATCACCTCCGGCGAAGCAACAGCCGACAGGGGAGAGCAACATGGAGAGGGAGTGGTTGATGGTGGTGTATCGGAGCTTCGCCGGTCGTCACCTCCGGCGAAGCAGCGGCGGGTAAAGAGGTAACGTTGGCGGCGTGAGGGGTCTGGCCGGCAGTGGTGGTGGAGACGGCGATTTGGTTCGCCGGTTGTGGGCTTGCCGACAATGGTGGTGGAGCTTGGAGTTGAGATCGAGAGAGAGAGTGTGAGAAAGAGAGAGTGGATTGAGAGAGAGTGAGACACGAGAAGGGAGAAGAGAGAAATCTCCCTTTCTCTGTGTGGTGTTGTGTGTGTTTGTATGAATGTGTGTGTATATGTGTAGTGTGTAGAATCCTTGTGTGTGTGTGTGTGTGTCTTTATTTATAATGGAAAAAAATGTCATTCTTTAACCAAAAAATAATAGGTTATCTCCCTTTGTCCGTTAAATATTATTTTAATCTATTGATTATTATTCAAAGGATTTTTATCTTTTTAACCAACGTGTAAAGGCTAATATCCAAAAAATAAAGATCATGTGTAGTCATGTCACATATCACCTTTAATAAAGGTGACGTGACAAGTCACCTTTAATAAAGGTGACGTGACAAGTCACCTTTAATAAAGATGACATGACAAGTCACCTTTAATAAAGGTGACATAACAAGTCACCTTTAATAAAGGCGACGAGACCTCGACTTGATCGAATTACTACTCCGTGTATCAAAGTAATTGATCTGGCTTATCGTTTGCGGATTGTATTAAATAATATACAAAAATGTGTAAATATCGATATGTAATTACAGAAAATATAAACAACAATAAAAAATATAATTATCCTAAAAAATGTATTATGATGTAAATAGTTAAAAATGTAGTGTACTGCAAAGAATTGTAGTGTTATGTTCTGTACGTGTGCAGATGACTGTGAAAATTTTAAAATGACAATAAATTGATAAAAAATCTAATATTTACGAAATTAAGGATAATTATCAATGAATTGTAAAAGTGTGTAAAAAATGTATTTTGTGCTCTTTAACGATCAGGAAGCCTGAAGACGTTAATTTTAAGCACGGAGAGCCAAAATTGGGTGTCAACACATAAGACCTCCCATCGCGTTCATGATAAAGGTTGCCCGACCCGATCCGCCTCTACTCATCGCGTTCGCAACCACCTTGTGTGGTGTTTGCGGTCCTCTGACCCTGACCCATTTTCCTTAATATTGGTGACCTATTACCCATATTTTCAAAGGGAAATTCTCATATTCTTTGCGTTCGCGACCCTTGACCCTCGCGATCGCGAAGGCCAATGCCGTGACAGTATAAAATCACCTCTTCCCCTATTTTTCATTCATTTTCCACCCTTTTTCCACCATTAGAGTCCATTGGAGCTTGGAAATTATTGGGATTTTATCCCACTAAGCTTAGTTACGTTAACCTATCGTTCCTTGGTCAATTTCTCTTTTTGCTCTCATGTTTTTCCGTCCCAAAATCCGTTTAATTCTTGATTTTAGGTTTAGATTCTTTGGGCTTTAGAGGCTGATTTGAGCCCCGATTTGTGTTCCGTTTGTGCTCAAATTTTGAGCATGCATTTCTTGTTGTTTGAGGGACCTCATGACAGATTCAATTTTGAAATTTTGTTAGCGGGCCCTACGGGTATATTTTTGACTCAATTATAGGTTTAAAGTTTTATTTTGCAATATGGGTATCGTTTTACTCATATTTTTTGATAGTACAACGTCATTTCAAAATCATAGAGTAAGGACAAGTGATTTGTGGATGGTTCAAGATTTGCGATTCGGCATCGCGGTAGGCTTTAGCCTACTTTTCTCTATGAGATTTTGTTTTGTATAGATTGCATGCTAGGTTGGGATTATAGGAGAGGTTTATACCTATTAGTATTATGGCTTGACTTATTTAGGGGATTTCGAATAGAAAGGTGACCTGAACCTTAGTCTAGAATACCCGTTATAGTTGTAGGATCTTATTATCCTTGATTACAGACTTGTTTAACCATATATTGACATAAAGGACCCTTTAGTATAAAACTTACCATGTTACTTAGTGAATTGGGTGATATTCCCCGATAGGTCCTCTTAGTAGCTTTATGCCCTTGTTTACCTTAATATTTTGATTTATGGTACTAACATCTTATTGAGTTAAATATTGTTGGGCCCGAGGCCATGGTTACGATACCAGTTGGATGCTAGGTTAGTACTCTATCCCTTGAAAGGATGTGGATACAGTTATGGATGCGTAGGCATTTTCTGAGGTATGTTTGGATACTGGTGATGTCATACATATATTTAGGTGCATTTACACTTGTTTAGTGGTACGATTCCAGTTAGAACCTTGGTTTTACTCCTGTTTTCTAAAAAAGTAATTTATTCCCATTTTTTCTCAACTTTTAAAATTGATTCTTTGAAAATGAAAGTCGTACCACACTTATTATTGAACTATGATATTTTAAACTAAACATATTACTTTGGAAATTAGATCGAGATTGATTCTGGTCTAGTATTGATCCACTCTCTTTTACCACTACTTATTCACTTTGGTCGAGGGAGATTCCGATCCTTTCTACATCACTATGCTGTTTTAGCCCTGAATTCAATCTCGGGCAATGGATTGACAAACAAAACACTTAAATAGTTTTTGTTCAAGTTCGGTATTTCTTATTATACTTTATATATCTCTCCAATTGTAACACCTCGTACCTTCCCAACCCTACTTGACGACGTTGAACAATATTTACTTAGGTGTAGAGAGCCATAAGTATGTATTTTGTAATGTTATTGAGGACATAATTGATATTGGGCCTCGTACATGTGATTAGACCTTCGTAGGAGGTGTTTTGTGACTTCGTGGAGCATTTGTGGGGTTAAAAATGAGGCTTGGAGGACCTCCAAACAAAGGATATTAAAGGTAAGAAGTAAGTTAAAGAATAGAACTTGAAGTATCTAACCAAATCCGCAAAGAAAAGTCGAAGAATGAAAATTTTCAAAAAAAATAGGCCAGGCGCGCCAGAGGGCGTGCCAGGCCGCTTTTCGCCCAAAATTTTTGGGCACAGGCAGTAAGGTGGCGCGCCCAACGGCGTGCCAGGCTGCTTGTGCACACCTCTCAAATGTTGGAAATTTTTCTAAGTCCCAAGGGTGCTCGGGGACGTACCGGGCCGATTTTTGCCACATTTCTTCTACAAACACGAGCCTATACATGGGATAATTGAAGTATTACATTGACATTCCATTTTTATAAGATTATTCGTGGACGAATTTGGCATTCAAATGACGTTTTTACCCTTTCGGTCAAGATAAGCCATACGTGGCTAGAATCAATTGTTTTTGGGATTGAGGCTACGAGTATAAATCGCGTGAGTGGGAATATTGTCTTAACACGTATGAAATGATTTAAACATGAGAAATTATTGATTTTATTGGATTAAGTGAATTGGGCTCAATAAAGGCCCAAAATAAGGAAAAAGACATGGGCCAAATGGGTCAAATGACCCATTCTTCCATTGACCTTCTAGACATGGCATTTAATGCTATAAAGAATGGATAAGGATGAATTGAGGGCTTATATAAAGGGCCAAAAATCTGATTTTATTCATTACAAACACACATGCTTTTCTATGCTTTTCTAGATAATTCCAAGAAAACCTATTTAGCTCTCAAAACCCTAAGTCATCTCTTGGAGCAAGATCATCCTTTTTCAAGCTTGGGTAAGTTTTTAATATTATGGTTTAACATATTATATGCATGGGATATTATGTAGATCATGTTGGTTATGCTTGGAAGTGTTGAACATGACACTTTGTGTTTCTATAAAAAATGTGTCATCTATGGAATTTAAACTTGAAAGATGACTTGTGGCGTTGATGAAAGTGCATGGTATGGATGAAATATCAACATATGTGGTGTGATTATGTTTCTAAACTTGTTATTTTTCTGTAAGTTTAAATTATGGGATTTTGGCCGCTATGTTGTTACGAGGTGTATTAAGGTGACTTGATGGATTAATTGTGATATGGTGTGAATGAGAAAGTGTAAAGGAGAAACTTTGTTGTGAAATGTTATTGGCATATGATGTTGTGGTCAATGTATGGCATTATTGGGGTATTGTTGGTATGGCAATGCCGTGAATGGTATTGTAGAGAAGGAAATGACATTTCTAAGGCAAACATGTAACTTATTGTCATCATATACATTTGCAAGGTAGTTGGTGGTTAATGTAAACTCCGTTATGTACTTGTGTTGTAGAGTGAAACATAAGGAAGGAGCGGGACTATTGTATTCACGTATAGGATTGTATATTCATATTAAGAATACAAGGTATGTAAGGTTACTCTTTCCGTATCCTTCTGTAGCTCATAGTATTTACATTGATGTTGTACTAGTTCATTCCAAAATTTCCAAAGGTATCTCATTTCAGGTTTTTATCTATTGTTAAGTCACATATTCCTCATTCATTAGTCGTTGTTTGCTCATGTGTTACATAATTATGGACATGGTCCCAAAGTCCCAATAATAGTATGTTCCAAAGCTTCCAATAAGGTTATGATGACAAATATATCAATCTCTCATAAGTGAGCATATCAATCTCTTGAAAGTAAAGAAATGAAGTAATGCATATATGTGTGTTCCCAATAATATCATGATCCTCAATGTATCAATCTCACACAAGTAAGAGTATCAATCTCTCCCAAGTAAGAAATGAAGAAAGGTGTGTATATATTATATCATTAACCCACCAATAGAGTGGATGTATGTTAACCCACCAATAGAGTGGATGTACGTTAACCCACCAATAGAGTGGATGTATGTTAACCCACTGATAGAGTGGATGTATGTTAACCCACCGATAAAGTGGATGTATGTTAACCCACCGATAGAGTGGATGTATGTTATATCATTAATCCACCAATAAGATGGATGACTAATAATAATGATGATGTGCATAAAAGTAAAGGAAAGAAACCTCTTGAATGGAAGAATCTCTTGAATTAAGGTAAATCTCTTGAATGAAGGTATGTATGAAAGCTAATATATGAATGATAAGGATATGAATGAATGATCGAAAATGACAATAACAGAAGCAATATACAAGGTTCCACATATAGAGTATTCTCTTATAATTATTTCCATTAAAGTTCTTATGTATTGATGCAGTTTTCTTATGGCCTTACATACTCAGTACATTCTTTGTACTGATCCCCTTGGGGGACTCACTTTATTTGTTGCAGGCGCAGGTGCTAGTAAACCTCCTCAGTAGATTACAGATCATTGGTGAGCTCCAGTTGGTTCGGGGCTTTCCGAGTTGCTATGTACGATTGTTTTGGTGTAGTATATATGTATAGAGCGGGGTGTGTCCCGACTCTAGGTTGGTTATGGTTATGTATCTGTAGAGGCTTTGTAGACGGATGTGGGAAGAGGAATGTAAGAGATATATGCCCATTTTGACTTGATGGCCCTAACGACCAAGTTTCTTATAAGTTACATGAGATAGCATATTATTCTTACATGAGATAGGATGTTATTCATGAAGAGACATGCATATGAATGTACATGAGCAAAGATTGGTTCTCTCGGGCCTTATTGGTTTCGGGTGCCAGTCCGTCCCGAATGGGATTCGGGGTGTGACACCAATACTGAATGGAGTAGATTGGTTATCATGGTTACTGGAAGTCCTGGTTCGGGACCAGGCAGTGTATATGGATATACGGAGTCCCCTATGAGCCCCTTCATTTGATGAGTCATGGTACCGGAGAAGGATAGTCACCATAGATCCTGCCTTTGCAAGCTACTAAGCTGGAGGAGGTATATACACTTGGTGCAGTTTGGCACTCAGCTGATATGGTATTATTGGTTTACGTTGCATTTATTCATTAATATGCATTGCCTATCACCAGTATAATTGTTTGGATCTTGTATCTATCAGTCTTATGGGGGGCTGCATAGATATGAGTTATGGTTACTGTTTACTGATTATTTATTTGTACCTCTCCGGGCTTTTGGGGGCCCGATTGGGGTTATTGGTGGCCCGAGCTATTCGATTACTAATCATCTTGTTATTATTGCATAACTCGTGGCAGGTTGGTTGTGGATCGGTACCAAAGGTTGTCAGTACGTTTTTGATCCCTTTTCTCATTATTATGGCAGGATTTATCATTGTTAGGTCATCTTTTGATTATACATATTACGACTAGAGACCCTGTTTATGCTAGAGATAACTCCTATATCACTTATGATCCTTGAGATATTAGACTCGTTTCCTCAGAGTAGTATCTTTGGGTTTGGTCGCTGGTATAGCGTTGATATATATATATATATATATATATATATATATATATATATATTTATATATATACACACACTCTTCCATAGCCATAAGTTGTATATATTTTCTTTCTTTCCTACTATTATACATTGTATATACATTCCTTTATTCTGGTATTGTATATGATATATCTCTTTCTTTACTTACTATTGTATATTGGCTAGCCACTTATGATATTGCGCTTTGTCCTGGATTATTGGTCGTTTAGGTTAGGTTACCCTTATCGCTTCATTAGTATTATTATACTTAGTCTTGTAGATAGTTGTCTCTAAATTATATTCCTTCTTTACATGTTATTTATACCTGCATTATCTTTGGAGCTCAGTCGGTCAATGCCTACTGAGTACCACATGTTTGGTACTCATACTACACTTCTGCAGCCTGCAGATCATAGTACGAGTTCTCTTCGTTGATGTATGTATCGTGCTGAGCAGCTATGGATCGGAGATTTGGGGTGAGCTCCTGACGTCTAGAGTGTTCCTACTCTCTCTCTTATTGTTGGACTGATCTCAATTTTGTATTTTAGAGACATCTTGTATATATTTATTCTGTATTTTACTTTGTATTCCTGTGGTATTAGAAGCTCTTATACTGACTTCACTAGGTTGTGGGGATATATTTACTTTCTTCTTGCTTTCTTTCTCATTGTTATTTAGTTTTGCTTACGTCTTTCATGTTAGTTCGTTACTAGCTATTTCGGAATATGAGTTGACTTACCTAATAGTGGGTTATTGTAGGTGTCATCATGACCTGAGAAATCAGATTGTGACAGAGGAGAAAATGGAGATCAAAATAGGAAACCCTATTTTTTTGGGCTATGTATTTATAAGCTGGCAGGTGCCCTTTATGGACTGGGCCAGGTTTATTTTGTTGCTTTAGTTTTTTCAGTTTTTGTTTTGGGTCCATTGAGCCTTTTTGTATAGACTTATTGGAATTAATAAAAGGAGCACTTAGCTCCACAGTTTAACCAAAATAAAAATGAAATTAGATTACAAGAAGGAGGAAATAGAAGTAAAATATTAAATATTGTTGCACATGATCCACAAATGTGGAACTCAGTTATAGACCTTTGGAAAGGAATAGTAGTAGCAGATTATATCAAAACATATCAAGATACTGATGCAGAAATGATGTATAAATATATGTAAACCTTTTTAGGAGAATCAACTAAAGCATTATGGGAAGCATATAAATCTGAATTCCCACAAGAATTTCAAGTTTTAGTAAATATGGGAGCAAACCCATATAATTTTACAAATAAGATACATCGTAATCATAACTATTCCAAAAGTGGGAAGCTACTTAGTTACAACTTAGATTACTATAATACCGTTCAAATATTGATTGACTTAATTACCCCTTATCCTAAATCAAAACTCTACATATTGCATTAACTACAATACCCTAAATTCTAATAACCACTACTCCTCACTACTTGGCTACTTTAAGACTAAAACGTTTAGATCAACCCCCCCAAATTCTAATAACCACAACCCCTATTTATTGATAGCATTAACATTAAAATTAACAACTAGAAACAACCTTTTGAGTCCTACAATCGTGCAAAAAAGTAATAGATAATATATAATTTAAATGAATTTCCCTTTATTGATTGCATTAGCACCTAGAAATAACCTCTCAATCTCCAATCGTGCAAAATAACACCGATAATGATATATAATCATCATATCATATTTCATTATTATAAAAGTGAGAAGACACAAAGTTAAACGTTGGACTACTATAATACCCCACAAAAGTTGATGATTAGAAAATTACAAAAAAAATAATTTAAAAAGAGGAAATTAAGACCAAAAGTTACATTTTCTCTTATTAAATGGGGATATAAATTCCCGCGCATGTGATCTTATCACCATTTACAATTAAAAGTTTTTTCTTTCATATGTATGTAGACATTTCAAAAATTAATACTGCAATCAATGTTGGAAGATTAAAGGATTTGAGATTGTCATTAAATAAACATAATTACTAAAAGAGCACAATACATACACTTTTGGTAAATTTGTGCTTATGAGTACTTTTGCAAAGTCTATTTTTTTCCCTTTGCAGATTTGTTATTTGTACTTTTGAATATTTTTCTAAACTCTATTTTTTCCTTTGCAGATTTGTTCGTTCACCTTAGAGTTTTGCAACTGCCAAAGGTTTGAAAGTAAGCATACATTTTCTTCCAGTCATCTACTCATGAGTTAGGATTCTATTTGGATTTCTTGTATTACATGTAAGTTGTTATATTTCCTCCTTTCTTAATTTTTAAGATTAAATTCAAATTTTTGTATGAACTTTTTAAACTTCTTAATGATATTCTTAAAGTTGCAGAAATAACTATAACTGAATATTTAAAATCAGTCTGATGAATCCAATTTAAAATTTCTTTGCTTGAAACATAAGAGCGATTGATGGAAAAGTATTTAAAATGTTAACAATTTCTTGAGTCTTTTTCTCCATCATCTTCAGTTTCAGGTACTCAATGAAGCATAATAATTGCAATCTTATGCTGCCATATTAATAATTTTCACAAACAATTTTGTATTTCCTTTTTGTGCTCTGCATTAATTATTATACAACTATCTCTTTTTTTTTAAATTACTTTTTTAATATTGTAATGACCCTCCAGGTCATTTTCTTGATTTCCATGTAGTTCTGACATTTCGAGTCTTCCCACAACGGCTACAGGTCATTTATGACTTGTCGAAACTGTCCGTTTGGTTATATGATAGTTCGTTCAGGTTTTAGGCTCTTTTCCTTGTTTTGGAGCTTTTGCTGTTAAGGAATTGGTCTCGGACCAAAAATCCTAGTAAATAACCTCAGATGGAAATTCTGACAGTGCCATCAGCTCCAAAACATTGATTTTAGGTTAGGGGAACCCTCGGTTTAGGTCCCAAGGCTTCAGACTCGTTTTGGGCTATTGGGTAGATTTGATGAAAAATGGAACTATGGGTGTGGGGCCCATATTTAATCAAAACGATCTTGAATGAAAGTTTATATGGTTCCATTGAGTCCAGAATGTCGAATTTGGTATGGTAGCATAGTTCGTTTGCACGCATGGGGTTTCGAACGAATCCCGAACACCCGATCGGAATCCGTTTGGACTTAGAAAAATCTGATGCCTGATATCTGGTGTGACCGCTTTAGCGGCCAAGGTACGCTTTAGCGGCAGTTGTCTGCTTTAGCTAACATCGCTTAAGCGACCATAGTGCCTCTTTAGCGGCCACTCGCCCTTTTGCACCAGCCGCTTTAGCAGCCAAGTGACCGCTTTAACTGCACCTGGAGGTTTTAAATCCCCCTTTTCACCCAATTTTCCATTCATTTCTCAACCCTATGTCCCCCATTTTTGATAGCTTGGAACAAGGGAAAGTGTGGGAAATCATCCATTGAAGGTAAGGTAAGCTAGCCCAACACTCCTTGGTCATTTCCCATTATGTTTCCCCATTAAATTCCATCATTTTCATTGTAAATTCTTAGAAATTAGGTCTTTGGTTCATAAACTTTGCGGGCCAATTTGAGCCCCGATTTACGCCCCTTTTGTACTCAGCTTTTGAGCACACATTCCTTGTCCTTAAAGAGACCTCGTGACAGATTCAATTTTGGATTTCGTTTGCGGGCCTCGCCGGCCGGTTCTTCACCCAACTTTTGACCCGAGCTTTTATATAGCAATATGGGTCTTATTTGACTCGTATTGATATATAGATAATTGTTTTGATAGCGTAGTGTTATTTTGGGATCGTGGAGCAAGGTCGATCGAATTATGGGCGATTTAAGACTTACGGTTCGGCATCGAAGTAGACTTCGGTCTACTTTTCTCTATGAGATGGTGTTGTGTATAGATAACATGCTAGGTAGGGATTGTAGGATGTGATTATGACTAGTGTATCATGACTTAGCCTATTTAGGGAATTTGGGATAGAAATGTGACCCGAACCTTAGCATCAGATACTTGTTATGGCCTTAGAATCCTACTATCCTTGATTATAGGCTTGTTTAGTCATAGATTGGCATTATGGATTCTTTAGTATAAGGTTTACCATTTGACTTAGTGATTTGAGTGGTATTTCCCCGATTAGATCCTTGTAATGGCTTCATGCCCTTGATTACAGTAGTTTCCCGAGTTATGAGGTTTAATTATATATTATTGGGCCCGAGGCCGTAGTTACGATACCAGTTGGACTCCAAGTGAGTATTTTATCCCTAAAGGGGAACATGATTCTAGTTTATAGATGCTTAGGCACTTATAGTGGTATTGTTTGGATACTGGTGATGGCATGCATACTTTTAGGCGCATTCATGCTCACTTAGTGGTACGATTCCAACCAAAACTTGATTTTACTACTGTTTTCTAAAAAGGGAATTATTCTCACTTTTCACTTTTAAAATGAATTCTTTTACAATGGGAATTGTACCACCGTATTTATTGGACTATGAGCTTTTGGAACTAAAAATAATATTTTGGAAATTATACCGAGATTAAATCCGATCCATGGTTTACCCACTCTTTTACCACTACTATTTACTTCGGTCGACGGAAATTCCGATCCTTGCTACATTATTATGATAATTTAGTGCCGAACTTGATCTCGGGCAATGGCTTATAGATGTACACTCTTTTAGTCACGGTTCGAGTCCGTGCACTTATTATATAATGTACACTCTTTTAGTCACGGTTTGAGTCCGTGCACTTATTATATTTATACATCTCTCTTGTAATGGATGGAGTAGATTGATTATAATGGTTACTTCAAGTCCTGGTTTGGGACTAGGCAGTGTATAAGGATATCCCGAATCCCCTATGGGCACCTTCATCCATAAGCCGCAGTGCCGGAGAAGGATGACCGCCGTAGGTCCTGCCTTTGCAAGCTACTGAGCTGGAGGAGGTGTATACACTAGGTACTTTATGGCACTTGAATTGGTTATGATATTTCTATTTATGTTGCATTCATTCATTCATATGCATCCCCTATCAACAGTATAATTGTTTGACACCTATATCTATCGGTCTTATGGGGGGCCGTGTATGTACATGTTATGATTGTTGTTTATTGAGTGCTTCTGTGAACCTTCTGGGCTTATGGGTGCTCGGTTAGGTATTGT
Source organism: Capsicum rhomboideum (assembly GCA_031232105.1). NCBI lineage: Eukaryota > Viridiplantae > Streptophyta > Magnoliopsida > Solanales > Solanaceae > Capsicum > Capsicum rhomboideum. The sequence goes on along the minus strand of CP124712.1, from coordinate 31,652,065 downwards.
TTTTCTGGACTAACCGGTTACTTTACTATTGGTTATTATGGTTAGTTTGTGGCAGGATGATTATGGACTGGTACCCGAGGTTGTCAGTGCATTTCTTGTTCCCTTTCTTTATCATGATAGAATATGTTATTGGTAGGTTGTCTCATGTTTAGTCACCCTTCGATTGGAGGCCCTAATCATGGTAGTATTAGCTCTTTTACTTGGCTATGGACCTCGAGATGTTAGGCTGACTCCCTCAGGTATTCACCTTTGAGTTAGTCCTATATATATATATATATATATATATATATATATATGACATTACCGTATATCCCCCTATTTCTTGTCCATTCAAATTGTATATATATTCTTTGGCCTTGTATACTACCATATATATACTTCTTTCAATCTTCATTGGTATATTGACTAGTGATATACGGTAATGTACTTTAGCTCCTGAGCACTGTTAGAATAGGGTAGTTTACCCTTATTGCTTCATTATCCTCATTATGCTTAGCTTTCCTGGATAGTTGCCTATAGTTATATTGCCTTACATGTTATTTATGCTTGCATTATTTCTGGAGCTCATTTGGACGATATCTACTGAGTACCACGTGTTTGGTACTAATACAACACTTCTGCAGCATGCAGATCATAGTACGAGTTATTGACATTGATGTGTGCATCGTGTGGAGTAGCTATGGATCGGAGACTTAGGGTGAGCTCCTGACGCTCGGAGTTGCTCCTACTCTCTTTCTTGTTATTAGACTGATCTCTATGTTGTATTCAAAGACATCTTTATATATATATATATATATTTGTCCTGTATTTCACTTTTACTCCTGATGTATTAGAAGCTCTTGTACTGGCTCCACCAGGTTTTGGGATTATTATCCTTTTTATATATTATTTATTCCACAGTTTCCTATTTTCTCTTGGTAGTCTGTTACTAGCAGTTATGGACTACGGGTTGACTTACCTACTGGTGGGTTAGAGTACTTGCCATCATGACTTGAGAAATCGGGTCGTGACAAGTATTCATATGTTTGAGTCAAAGCTAGGTTCTATGACTTCTAACATCATTTGAGTTGATCATGATACGATTCAATATATGTATTCGTTTAGTTTTTATATTTCATACTTAATAAATAATTTTACGAGATAAATACTTTTATTATATGCACGTATGTATTTATCTTTAAATTAACGTACTTTATATGTCACTAAAGCAACATCAAATTTGAAAGATAATTCTCTAACCTCAACTTATGAGTTGTTACTTTTTTTTTGTATGTTTTAATTTTTATTTCGTAGCACAGAGAAAGTTCAATAATATATATCATTTAAAATTTATCATTAACAATACATAATTCATTTTACATATTTGGGAATAAATGTGCAACACACGTTCTCAGATACTAGTAGTTTAATAATAGGAGAAGATCCTAATAGTGGATTAATAATATTGCAAAGAAATGCTTTAATAAAATTACAACAGTTAAGCATAACCAGTTGGTTTCATATAAAGAATTTTCTAAAAGACTATTACTATTATTTTACTATTAGCGGAAACTCTTTTGACCAAGACTTAGGAAGAAATTATTTAATAAATTATTATGAGCGTTAGGAAGAGAAATAGAAGATAGATGATATAAAAGAGAAGGAGTAATACAAAATCCTAATTCTAAGTGGTCAATAGGACATAAAGTACAACATGTAATGGAAATTCTAACAGAAAATGGACATATATACAAAAACAATTAAAACAAAACGAAATGAGTTTTTGTAAAAATATAGTATCCACCACTCAAAGTTATGATAAAGGTACTCCCCAAAAGAAAAAATATAAAAAAAATATAGACCACCATATAACAAAACTTATAATAAAAGGAATTATTATCTTAGGAAATCATCAACTAGAAAATCATATTTAGATAAAAACAGACATGTTAGGAAATATAAAACATATAGAAACTATAAAAATAAATTAGAATGCTTTACTTGTGGAAGTATAGAGCATCTAGCTAATATATGCCCTAAATGAATTAACAATAGAACAAGAAATTCACAACTAATAGACGATTTTCAAGAAACTCTAATAAATGTGGATGAATATATGTCAGATAATGAAAGCATATATTTCAATAGTAACCATGGAGGCAATGGAAAAATCTCAGTCAGACTCATCAGACTCAGATAGAGATAAATTAATAAAAGAAATAGGATCAGAACTAGAAAATCTAAACCTAGATGAACTACAAGCAAGTGCAATGGTAAATATTTCGGAAGAATGCATTCCTTAGTTTGAAAGAAATAAAGGAATAGACAGTAATCAATGTGCTATATGTACATGGTATCCAAGTACAGATAAAAGAGCTAAATGTAAACTATGTCATTTAGAAGGATGTATTTTTGCTAAAATCTAAAGTAGAGATAGAAGAAGAATATGAAGAAATAAATAATGAAACCACAAATTTAAGACTAATAACTTTAGAATCAAGAATAAATGAACCAGAGAAACGAATACAAAAATTAGAAAAAGAAAAATAAAGAATATCAAGAAACAACAACAGAATAAAACCAATACATGAGAAGAAGAATTAATAAGTGTAGAAGACTACCCAACTATAGTATGTAATGAAGAAAAAATAAATTAAATACCATAAAAATACTTGCAAGAATTAAAATTGCAGACATAGAGATAGAAACTTTGGCACTAGTAAATACAGAATGTACGGGATGCATAGTAAATAAAAAATTAATCACCCAATCTAATAAGTACTTTAGAAAAATCGATTACAACAATACGTATGGATAGAACACATAATATATACCAACATTATAGAGAAAAAACACAAGTTAGTTTTATAAATACCTACAACGAATTCTATAAGCCCAGTTATAAATTCGACAGAATATGGATAAGAGACATAAATATAAATGTACACTTTGTATTGGGATTAAACTTCATATTACGTAATAATTAAAGTTGTTTCATTGCAAGAGATGGGGTAATCTTTTTTAAGAATATTACACATACACTAGTACAAAAATGAAAATAGAAGCCAAAAATAGATACATAGTTCCTTACCATAACCAACAATAAAAAAAAATAACAATACTGTAATGACCCTCGTAGTATTTTTTAGACTTTTATGTATTTGGACCATTTTGTCCTTCTCCGTTGTTGCTTTATATCATATATGAGTTGCGGGAATGGTTTGCACGGTCCCCGAGTCCCCGATGTGTTTGGGAGTGATTTATATGAGTATGTAGTTTTGAATAACCTTATAGTGATTAGTTTGACTTTGGTCAATACTTTGTGATCCGAGCTTCAAATGGTGGTTCTGACAGTTCTATTAGATCCAGGATATTTATTTTGGGTTAGTAGCATGGTTAGTTTGGGTCCAGAGCCTTTATTTTGCTTTTTGACCTTTTAATCGGATACTAGTTGAATTTAGCTTAAAAAGGGGTCTCGGGGGTTAATTTATTATAAACAACCTGTTTTCATAAATTCAATGATTCCATTGGGTCCATAACTTATTTATGATTAATTTTCACTATTGGTTCATGTTTATAGGGTTCCGAGGGTCAAAACCATATTTTGAAAATTGTTGGTTTTCTGGTGCGGAGGTTCTTCTTCGCGAACGTGGTGGGGGTACCGTGAATGTGAATAAGGACCATTTTTATGACCGATCAATGCAAAAAAATTTTCTTCGGAAATGCAATAGGGGTACAGCAAAAGAGAAGAGCAAAACTTTCACCTGAGCAGTGCTTAAATCGACAAATCGCGAAGTCTTAGCATTTTTGACATTTTGGGAGTTTGGAAACTCCATTTTAGGTGATTCTCGATGCGTTTTTTTTTGTATGATCATTGTCTATGTGATTATACCTTCACATTGCTCATTTTTCAAGAATATACATTCTATTTCTCATTATTTCTATCCAAAGTTGAGATTCAAAAACCCCATTCCACCATTTTCAAAGCTTCCAAGCTCGTTTTTGAGAGTTTTAAAGTGGGTTTTCAAGATTGAAACTTTAGGTGAGCTTCTAAACTACTATTTCATTATTTTCCATTGATTAATTCATATTTTCATCCTCAAATCTTTGATCTTATACTTGATTTTGGGGATTTTACTCTGTAAAGTAAAAAATTGGTTGTTCTTCGATTCAAGTCGGTTTTCAAAGTGATTAATTAGATTTTACCCCTGTATTTTCGAAACTGATTTTCAAAGTGATTTTTGAGTTGGAATCAAAATATATCGATATGGGTATCGATGGACTCCCTTTGACTTGTAGATGTTATATTTGATTACATTGGACGTGTTTGGTGATGATTTGAGGAAGTAGGGCTTTTGGTTGATGCTTTGGACTATATTTTGGCTTGCGGATCTTCTTTAAAGGCAAGTTGAGATGTACCTTGACTTTTTTTGAAGTGTTTTATGTGTCGTATGCTTGTGTAATGTGAATCACTTAGGTTTTTGGGGGTCCCGCTTAGGTGAAATGGCGAGCATCTCAATGGGTACCAAAGTTTTTCGATGTATTGTAGTTGTATAATTGCTTACCTTAATTAGTTTTGCTACTTATGATTATTCTTAGACTAGATTGTAGATAGTTGGCTTATTGACCTTGAATAATTGATAGTGGATACCTATTTTAGAGCTTGAATCATGTTTAGTGGACTTTATCTTGATAATCGGGGCTAAGTGACCTTTTAAAGGATAAACATTTTATTATTGTTATTTGATGGAATGATTTGAGGTTTAGAAAATACCTAAGGTATAAATAGACTTGTAATAGCTGATGTAATTATTGGGGTTTAGTATCTCTTATTAGAGCATGTTGTTAACTAGCGTAGTTCTCCTTTTAGTTATTTAGTCTAATGATGTCATCTTTGGGAAAAATGAGACTTATTGTATTGAATAAGCTAGGTTTGAGTAAGTTTCACTATATATTGTTGTTTGAATTATTTACTATTTCTCTGTTGCCTATGTGGGGAATTATGTGAATATTATGTCACGACCCAAAATTTGAGGTCATGATGGCACTTACCTCGGAATTAGCCTTGGTAAGTAATCCAAAACCCACTCGAAAATAAACAAGCAAATAATAAGAAAGAAACCCATAAAGGAAACTTCTAGAATGAAGTCAGGCTATAACATAACACATAGCAAAATCTAAAGAAAATACATAAACCCCAAAAATAGTGTCATAAGTAGAAGAACATCTAATACATAGTCTGAAAGCGATAAATACAAAATCTGTCTTTGAATGCTAATAAAGTCATGATAAGGATAGATGGAGGCTGGAACAACGCTTCGAACAGGGAGCTCACCAGACACTCTAAAAGGTCAACTGCTACCGCACAATCAGCTATCGCGGCTTGTGCTCACACTGGGATCAGCACTGAAAGAGCACAGTAGGTGTGAGTACGATCCTCTTATACTCAGTAGGTAGCATAGGCCGGCCAAGCAAAGTAGAAAATAATGCTGGTAAAATATAATATGAGCACGTCAACTGCAAATAGAGAATTTTCCAAACGGTAGCTCACACAGTCTCCACTAACAATTCTATAATATAAGATCAAAGAGTAACCACTACACACGAAGTATAAAAGAAATCTAATGTAATGACCCTCCTGGATATTTCCCCCATTTCTGTGTATTTTTGACGTCTGGAGCTTTCCTATAACTGTCTCAAGTTATTTATGACTTGCTAGGACTGACCGTTCAATTTTCGAGCAGGTTGTTTGAAAATTTTATTAATACCAAACGTATTGTGAAATATTTATATTAAATTAGAATTTGGTAAAGATATATTTTATTACCTTTCTAAAATATTTTAGATGTTTATGAAAAACTTTTAGTTACGACACACTTATATGATTTTATAAGTTATTAATATTTTAAGCGGAGATAGTGAATCTAGATATGTTAAAATATTATTATTATATAACAGAGATTTTATTCGAAATAATTTTCTATTAATTATGATATATTCAAAAATTTATATTTATTTTACCATGAACCTACGCAATACCAGAATATATACGTAACGAGATAATAATGAAGTAATTGACACCTCTACCTCCACGTAGAACTGGAGGGAAGGAACCACATGGACAATTAGGTTACTATGCATGACATGTGTGCAATATATGCATATGATACCATAATGGGGAATTGATTAAATCACCTTAGCATTTATTAGTACTAGTTTGTCTAACAATCTGGTGGACATTCATTTTTCCTTACAAAAAGGTTAAATATATATATAGTTTGCATTGCATATGTACATTTCCACCTATATAGCTACTGCTCGTAGAGAATTTTTGGGAATAATATTTTGGTTTCATATTTAATCTCTGAACAAATCTCAATTATCTACATCAAGTTATTCAAGCTCGGGTTCTAGTGGAGCATTATTCGGAGACTTCTCGGGGGGCCTTTTTGTTTTGGCGTCCAGGTAGGCTAGGCTTACCCTATCTTTATATTGAGCTTATGTATGATATTAGTATACTATTATGCTAGTCATGGGTAAGTAGTTGTATCCCGGGTGTCGTTTGAAATATGTTATGCCTTCTTTATCCAATTAGGGCCTCATTTTGGTAAATTTTGGTCCCGTTATCCCTTAATATGGTGTAGAATTTATGAGCTTAGGGCGTGGAATTTAGCTTGGAAACCTTGGATTCCTTTGTTTTAGCTACTTATGTATATGTTTATATAAATGCATTTCAGTTTCAATTTGGGACCAACATATACTTTAGTTCTGTTATTTATTATGAGTTCTGGCACAACTTTGGCATCGGTTACGGTGTGGTTTGGGTTTTGATTTTACAGTTGCATTTGGTTACTTGTGGGTTCACTGGATTATAGTTATGTTATGGTTACTATGAGTTCCGATTTGAGTCCGGCGTTTGGTTATGATATGATTGGGGTGTACTGGTGTTGATTACAGTTGACCTGGGAGTATTGACAGTGGTGCTGAGTTCTTTTGTACATGATTTATGTGGCCTCTTGTTATTACCCACTATTTTTGGTTCGAGCTCGGCGTCTGGCCTCTCGTTATTACCCATTGGTGCCGGTTCAAGCCTGGTGCACATCTGGATGGTTATTATGGCTTGGGTTCATATGGCTACTTAGGATCAGTTTAGCTATGGGTTATTTATGCTTTTAATTTTTTTACGTCTTGTGTGTACCCACCAGCTTATGGGGGCACGGTCGGGTTAATTGCTTTCTTCTGTGTGCCTTTCGGGCTTATGGGGGCCCAGTTATATTATAGTTGGTTTGCTTTCATACTTCTGAGTCATTTACTTTCCTACATCGCTCAAATTTATTCCTTTATCACATTTGCATAGTTCAGTAGCTATTTACTTTCTACCCCTATCTACTGTTGACTTAGATTATACCCTTTTATTTTAGTTATACTTTTCCTATATCTGAGCTCCATCAATCTGCGGTATGCTAACTAACCCCAATAGCTGTAACAATACATCCCGCAGAGCTGAAGAAGATATAAACCCTGGTAGGGTCTGGGCTGTCCCCTGGCCCATCTGCTGCTGTGGTGGTAGAATACCTGGAGCTGTCTCAGGCTCAAGAGCTATAATAGGGTCCGACGATGGCTCCCTAGCCTGATCTCAAACTGGGGCTGCTGCTCTAGCCTGGCCTCAACCTTGGGGTCGACCACTTCCCCTAACTGGAGCTCTAGCAGCAGGATCGGGGTCTTGATCCCTGGCTGCTGCACCCCGCGTCCTAGCCATATGTGATAGAGTGAAGTAAATAAAGATTTAGAGACCAACACAGACACAACGCATGGAAGTGAATCAAAAAGATGAGATTTTTCCTAAAAATGTTCTTTAGCCTCCAAAATATAGGATACAGATGTCTCCGTACCAATCCACGGGAATCTACTAACATTGGCTCTATTACCAACAATACTGGTGAAACCTAGGCTCTGATACCAATCTGTCATAACCCAATTTCTCAAGTCATGATAGCGCCTACTCTATCTCACCGATAGGCAAGCGAAGCCATAGCCCAAAACAGTGAGTAACAGTCTAACGAGTTCAAAACAAGAAAAGACAGGAATAAATCAACACCAACAATGAAGACATAAGTGAAAGTGAAGAAACATACAAATATAATATACCGTAAAGAGGGAAGGAAGAGGACAAAATATACAAGATGATCCCACCCAAGACTTGGTAAGACCGGTACTAGAGCCACTATTAAATAAATAAGAGTACTAGATAGTATCCCAAATATACATAATATATACACAGTAGTCTCGAAGGTAAAAGACTATACTGGAATAGATGGAGGAGGATCAGCCACAAACTCTAGAAAGCTCACCTTGCTCCGGATCAGTACTGGGTCAAAAAATCATGTCAATGCTGGTGGCTCATACTTATACTGCACTTATGCATCCTTTCCCTGATGCATATCCGAGTAATCTGAGCTCAGTCGACTGATGATGCCTACTAAGTACCTGTTGCTTTTGTATTCATACTGCACTTCGACATCCTTTTCCTGATGTAGATCTGAGTACGAGCCGCCAACATTAACGTGATTCTCTGATCTAGTACTGATCCAGAGTAGGGTGAGCTTTCTAGAGTCTGAGGCTGATCCTCCTTCATCTATTCCAGTATAGTCTTTTGCCTTCGAGACTACTGTGTATATATTATGTATATTTGGGATATTAGCTAGTACTCTTATTTTGTTAGTAGTGACTCTAGTACCGGCCTTACCAGGTCTTGGGTGAGATCATCTTATATATTTTGTCCTCTTCCTTCCCCCTGTACGGTATGTTATATATGCATGTTTCTTCACTTCCACTTATGTCTTTATTGTTGGTGTTGATTTATTCCTAGCTTTCCTTGTTTTTTGCCCGTTCACCCGTTACTCGCCGTTCAGGCTATGGCTTGGCTTGCCTACCGATGGGATAGAGTAAGCGCCATTATGACTTGAGAAATTAGGTCTTGATAGATTGGTATCAGAGCCTAGGTTTCACTGGTATTGTTGGTACAAGAGCCAATATTAGTAGAGTCCTGTGGATCGGTACAGAGACGTTTATATCCTATCTTCGGGAGGCTACAAAACATTTTTAGAAAAAATCTCATCATTTTGATTCACTTTCGTGCACTGTGTCTGTGTTGGTCTCTAAATCTTCATTTGTTTCACTCTTTCACAGATGGCTAGGATGTGGGGTGCGACAGCTAGGGATTAGGACTCTGAGTCCGCTACTAGAACTCCAGTTAAGGAAAGAGGTCGACCTCTAGGTCGAGGGTAGGCTAGAGCAGCAACCCTAGTTTGAGATCAGGCTAGGAAGCCATCATCAAACCCTATTATAGCTCATGAGCCTGAGACAACTCCAGGTATTCCTCCACCACAGCAGCAGATGGGCCAGGGGCAGCCCAGACCCCACCCAGGTTTATATCTTCTTCAGCTCTCCGAGATGTATTGGTATAACTATTGGGGTTAGTTGGTGGACTGCCGACCAATAAAGCTCAGCCAACAACACAGAGTAGTATTATTTAGAGGCACAACCTGCAGCTGTGGCTCCCTGAGTAGATGTTTCACCAACACCAGTAGTCCCACAGTCAGTAGTAGTCCAACCAGTTATGTCCGTGAAGGAGTAGAAGATGCTGGGCCAATTTCTGAGGTTGACTCCACTTAGGTTTATCGGGACCCCAGGAGAGGATGTTTATGAGTTCTTATCCAGTTATAAGGAGAAGTTATGGAATTTAGGGTTGGTTGAGTCACGCAGAGTAGATTTTGTTGCTTATAAGCTAGACACAGCAGCGAAGAGGTAGTGGAGAGGTTATCTTGATTCCAGGCCAGCTGGATCACCACCTGTGACTTAGACTCGATTCTCCGAGACTTTCTTGGGTAAGTATATTCCTCACAGCATGTGCGAGTTTCTGAGAGATGAGTTTTCTGTATTGACACAGGGATCTAGGTCTGCGGTTGAGTATGAGGCAAGATTTCACGAGTTGGCAAGACACGCCACTATGATTTTTCCTATGGAGTAACAACGTGTTTGATGCTTTGTTAGGGTTTTGAGATTACTGCTTCGTAGGGCTACACAAGTTTTGGTGACTTTGGGGAAGTCATTTTCTGACATAGCTGAGCATGTGTATTCGATTGATAAGATGGATCACGATGCCCAAGGGGGTAGTGATAAGAGACCTCATTATCAGGGCAGTTACAGTGGGAGACACAACAACTCATAGTTCAGAGGTCGTGGGTTTTGGGGTAGGTACCCCAAGCAGTCAGGGTCAGCCTGATTGTAGTAGTTTGGGTGGTCAGAGTAGTAGTCAGCCTCAGAGGAGTGTTCAGTTAGGATTATCGAGTCAAGGTGGTCATTTCGGATCAGTCAGACCTTCTAGACAGAGAAAAGTGCCAGGGGCATGTTATGAGTATGGGGTTGTTGGTAACTTTGTTTGTGAATGTCCCTAGTGTGGGATAATTGAGCCATCCATATAGACTGTACAGTCGATTTGACCAGTACCACCTCCAGCTAGGGGTGGTGCACAGGGTCGTAGAGGTGGTCCCTAGGGTTTGAGAGGTAGTCCTCAGGGAGGTAGGACAGGTGGTCAGGTAGGCACCCAGTCTGGTAGCGGATAAGACCATTTGTATGCGGTACCAGGTAGGCCGGAGGCTGAGACTTCTGATGCTGTGATCATAGGTATGATTTTGGTATGCCATCAACAACTTTTACTTTATTTTATCCCAGTTCCATATTTTCATATTTTTCTACTTATTATGCACCGCGGTTGGGTTTGTGTTCGGAGTCTTTATCTGTGCCATTACGTATAGCTACCACCATGGGTGATTCTTTAGTAGTGGATCAGGTATATATGTCATGTCTGGTGACTGTTTGGGATTTTGATACTTGGGTCGATCTCACTGTAATAGATATTATAGATTTTGACTTGATTCTGTGCATGGACTAGCTGTCTCCCTATCATAATGTCTTGGATTGCTTCGCCAATACCGTTACCTTAGCCATTCCTGGCATAACTATAGTTGTGTTGCAGGGTTCCTTCATCCACGCACCAATGGGGATTATTTCTTATATTTAGGCTAAGAGATTGATATTGAGAGGTTGTGAGTCATTCCTTGCTTATGTTTGGGATGCTAGTACTGAGAGTCCATCGCTGGATTCTGTTCCCGTTGTTCATGATTTCCCTGATTTTTCCTACCGACCTACCTGGCTTTCCTCCTGAGCGTGATATAGAGTTTGCTATTGACCTCGGGCCAGGCACCCAACCTATTTCTATGGCTCCTTATTGTATGGCTCCTGCTGAACTGAAGGAGCTAAATAGTCAGCTTTAGGATCTTCTAGGTAAGGGTTTTATCAGACTGAGTTTGTCGCCTTAGGGGGCTCCAGTTCTGTTTGTGAAGAAGAAAGATGGCTCTATGCATATGTGTATGAACTACGTGTAGTTGAATAGGGTGACAATGAAGAATAAGTATCCTATGCCTCGTATCGATGATTTATTTGACCAGCTTCAGGGTGTAGTAGTGTTTTTTAAAATTGATTTGAGGTTTGGTTACCATAAGTTGAGGGTCAGGCTGAAGACATCCCTAAGATAGCCTTCAGGACTCGTTACGACCATTATGAGTTCCTGGTGATGCCTTTTGGGTTGACCAATGCCCCAACAACATTTATGGATTTGATGAACCGTGTGCTTAGGCCTTATTTGGACTCTTTTGTGATAGTGTTCATTGATGACATTCTAGTGTATTCAAGGAGTAAGGAGGATCACGAGCAGCATTTGAGGACTGTGCTCCACACTTTGAGAGATCACAGGCTTTATGCCAAATTCTCAAAGTGCGAGTTCTGGCTTGAGTCTGTAGCTTTCTTGGGGCACGTGGTGTCCAAGGGTGGTATATGTCAGACCCAGCGAAGATTGAGGCTCTTTATGGTTGGGCTAGGCCTATGTTGCCTACTGAGGTTTCATTGGGTTGGCAGGCTACTACAGACGGTTCATTGAGAGTTTTTCCTGTATTGTATCCCCTATGACTATATTGACTAGGAAGGAGGTTTTGTTTCAGTGGTCTACGAGTTGTGAGGTGAGCTTTTTGAAGCTCAAGGACTTACTCACCCCAACTCCTATACTGACTCTTCCAGTTAAGGGTGAGGGTTTTACCATCTATTGTGATGCTTCTGGTATTGGTTTATGCTGTGTTCTGATGTAGCGAGGCTGTGTTATTACATATGCGTCAAGGCAGCTGAAGGTGCATGAGCGTAACTAGCCCACTCATGATTTGGAGTTAGCAGCAGTAGTGATTGTGCTTAAGATTTAGAGACATTACTTGTATGGTGCTCGCTGTGAGATCTTCACCGACCACAATAGTCTTCAGTATATTATGACCCAGAAGGAGCTTAATTCAAGGCAGCATAGATGGATTGAGTTGCTGAAGGACTCTGATATCTCTATTCTATACCATTCGAGCAAGGAGAATGTGGTAGAGGACGTCTTGAGCCAGAAGGCAGTGAGTATGGGTGGCTTGGCCTTTATTTCAGTTTCACAGCGATCGTTGGCTTTGGACATCCAGTCCTTGACTAACTTGATGGTTCGTTTGGATATTTCTAACCCCAGAAGGATTATTGCTAGTGTTGAGGCCATATATACCTTATTGGAATAGATTTGGGGTCATCAGTTTAAGGATAGCAACCTTCATAGCATTCGAGGGTAGGTGATGAGAGGTGAGTCCAGGAGGGCTACCTTAGATTCTGAGGGTGTTCTGAGATTTGATGACCGCATTTGTGTTTCGAGGGTCAAGAATTTGATTAAGTTGATTCTTCGTGAGGCTCATAGCTCCAGGTACTCTATTCACCCCAGGACAACTAAGATGTATAGAGATTTAAGATAGTACTATTGGTGGAGTGGTATGCTGAGAGATATAGCGAGGTTTGTGCCTCGATGCCTTTATTATCAGCAGGTAAAAACCGAGCACCATAGACCTGATGGATTGCTTCAGTAGCTATTCATTCCCGAGTGGAAATGGGAGCAAGTTACTATGGATTTTATGCATGGTTTTCCTCACACTTTCCGTGGTCTTGATAGCATTTGGGTCATCATGGATTGATTGAAAAAATCTGCTCATTTCATCCCATTCATATCTCCTACAGTGCCGAGAGATTGGCCCGTGTCTATATTCGAGAGGTGGTTCGCCTTCATATGGTACATGTGTCAATTATTTCAGACCGAGGCTCTTAGTTTACTTCTAGCTTTTGGAGGACGTTTCAGGAGGAGTTGGGTACCTAGGTTTACCTTAGCACCGCCTTTCACCCCCAGATGGATGGGTAATCAGAGCAGACTATTCAGGTTTTGGATGACATGCTTCTCGCTTGTGCGTTGCATTTTGAGGGTCAGTGGGACCAGTTGTTACCTTTGGCGCAGTTTGCATATAATAACAACTTTCATTCTAGTATTCAAATGGCCCTATTTTAGGCATTGTATGGTAGACGACGCTGATCTCCAGTTGGTTGGTTCGAGACTTTTAAGGTTAGGCCTCGTGGTACAAATTTATGAAATGAGTCATTGGACCGGGTTTGGGTGATTCAGGATAGGTTACAGACAACTCAGAGTCGGCAGAAGAGTTATAGGGGTCGTTCATTAAGGTTCAGAGTTAGTGATAGGGTATTTTTATGAGTATTGCCCATGAAGGGTGTGATGAGGTTCGGGAGGAGGGGCAAGCTCAGCCCCAGGTATAAAGGACCATTTGAGATCCTACGGACAATTGGGGTTGGAGTATATGAGTTGGCACTACCTCTTTCCTTTTTAGCCATCCACCCGGTGTTTCATGTGTCTATGCTGCGGCAGTACATTCCAAATGAGTCGCACGTGCTTTGGGGGGACTTGGTTTAGTTGGATGAGAGGTTGGCATTTGTAGAGGAGCCTGTGTCCATTTTGGCCAGAGATGTCAGGCGGTTACGCTTCATAGACATTCTTGCAGTTAAGGTTCAGTGGCGTCACCATCCAGTTAGGGAGGCTACTTGGGAGACCGAGCGTGATATGCGGACCCAGTATCCTTACCTGTTCGAGCCTTCAGGTACTTCGTTATCCTTTACTTTCATGGATGAAAGTCCTTGTAGTAGTGGATGATGTAATGAACCTCCCAGTCATTTCCCCCATTTTTGTGTATTTTCGGTGTCTAGAGCTTTTCTATAACCGCCCCAAGTTATTTATGACTTGCTGGGACTGACAGTTCGATTTTCAGGCAGTTCGTTTGAGAATTTTATTAATACCTAACGTATTGTGGAATATTTAAATTAAATTAGAATTTGGTAAAGATATATTTTATTACCTTTCTAAAATGTTAACGAAGCAATTGACACCTCCACTTCCACGTGGAAGTGGAGGGAAGGAACCACATGTATAGTTAGATTACTATGCGTGACATGTATGCAATATATGCATATGACACCATAATGGGGAATTGATTAAATCACCTTAGTATTTATTAGTACTAGTTTGTATAACAATCTGGTGGACATTTATTTTTCCTTACAAAAAGGTTTAAAAAAAATATATATATAGTTTGCATTGCATATGCCCATTTCCACCTATATAGCTATTGCTCGTAGAGAATTTTTGGGAACAATATTTTGGTGTCATATTTAATCTCAGAACGAATCTCAATTATCTACATCAAGTTATTCAAGCTCGGGTTCTAGTTGGGCACTATTCGGAGACTTCTCGGAGGGGCTTTTTGCTTTGGCGTCCAGGTAGGTTAGGCTTACCCTATCTTTAGATTGAGCTTATGTATGGTATTACTATACTATTATGCTAGTCTTGGGCAGGTAGTTGTAGCCCGGGTGTCGTTTGAAATATGTTATGCCTTACTTATCCGATTAGGGCCTCGTTTTGGTAAATTTTGGTCCCGTTATCCCTTAATATGGTGTAGAATTTATGAGCTTAGGGCGTGGCATTTAGCTTGGAAACCTTGGATTCCTTTGTTTTAGCTACTTATGTATATGTTTATATAAATGCATTTCAGTTTCAATTTGGGACCAACATATACTTTAGTTCTGTTATTTATTATGAGTTCTGGCACAACTTTGGCATCGGTTACGGTGTGGTTTGGGTTTTGATTTTACAGTTGCGTTTGGTTACTTGTGGGTTCACTGGATTCTAGTTATGTTATGGTTACTATGAGTTCCGATTTGAGTCCGGCGTCTGGTTATGATATGATCTAGGTGTTCTGATGCTGATTACAGTTGACCTGGGAGTATTGACAGTGGTGCTGAGTTCTGTTGTACATGATTTATATGGCCTCTTGTTATTACCCACTATTTTCGATTCGAGCTCGGCGTCTGGCCTCTCGTTATTACCCATTGGTGCCGGTTCAAGCCTGGTGCACACCTGAATGGTTATTAAGTCTTGGGTTCATATGGCTACTTAGGATCAGTTCAGTTACAGGTTATTTACGCTTTTACTTTAATTACATCTTGTGTGTACCTACCAGCTTATGGGGGCACGGTCGAGTTAATTGCTTTCTTCTGTGTACCTTCCGGGCTTATGGGGACCCTGTTAGGTTATATTTGGTTTGCTTTCATACTTCTGAGTCATTTACTTTCCTGCATCGCTTTGATTTATTCCTTTATCACATTTGCATAGTTCAGTATCTATTTACTTTTCTACCCTTATCTACTATTGACTTAGATTTTACCCTTACATTTTAGTTATACTTTTCTTATATTTGAGCTCAGTCGGCCGATGATGGCCCGTTGCTTTAGTGCTCATACTGTACTTCTGCATCCTTTCCCTGATGCAGATCCAAGTACGAGCTGCCAGCATTGACATGATTCTCTGACCCAGTACTGATCCAGAGAAGGGTGAGCTTTCTATAGTCTGAGGCTGATCCTCCTCTATCTATTCCAGTATAGTCTTTTTCCTTCAAGACTACTGTGTATATATTATCTATATTTTAGATGCTATATAGTACTCTTATTTTGTTAGTAGCGGCTCTAGTACCTACCAGGTCTTGGGTGGGATCATCTTGTATATTTTGTCCTCTTTCTTCCCCCTATACGTATGTTATATATGCATGTTTTTTCACTTTCGCTTATGTCTTTGTTGATGGTGTTGATTTATTTCTGTCTCTTCTTGTTTTTGGCCCGTTAGCCCGTTACTCGCCGTTTCGGGCTATAGCTTGGCTTGCCTACTGGTGGGATAGGGTAGGCGCTATCATGACTTGAGACATCGGGTCGTGACATCTAAATACACATCAAGGGTATAAGTAAGGAAACACAGAAATGCAACGAAATGAAATGCAATGATGCAATGATAGTGGGACTTACGTATACACCTTCTAAGCCACGGCGCTTTAGGACAGGATCCATGGGGGATTCACAACCCATATACTTTCATAATCTCAATAAACCTTACAGGCAATGACTTCGGCCTAGGTTTCCAATACCTCATAATCCACCTTCCAGGTAAAAACCTCGGCCAAGGGTTTCATAAAGGAATTTCCATTTTCTTTCAAAATCATAATGACTCAATGGTATCAAGTTTGATGAACCTACATAGATGATATGAGGATATGATGCTCATAACCAAGAAGTATGAAGATAAACATCAATTCAATACAGGTATGAATGAGCTCAGAATCTACTCCATAAGACAATGATTCATGATATAAGCCATTATAGGGCACCACTGATACGTATAGTCACGTAAGACATTAATAGACTCCTTTAAAATCATCATTCTGGCATCAATCATGTGATAAAGGCAATTAAATGCTCAAATATGTCCTACAATATCTAGTCAATCCCCCACTCGAGTGACACAATAATAATTATGGCAAATAATGCACAAGTAAGGCCTGAATAATCGAATAAAGCCCCCGCATGGACATCACATCATTTACCACTTCTCAAGTCAAATATAATATGCATACAAGCCCTCCACACAGGAAACACAATAAAATAAAGTACTCTCAAAATATGGTTTCCACGTCTAAAATCCTAACCCATAGCATGCTTTATAAGTTCATTAACTATCCAGCCCAGTCTGAAGGAAGTTAATCCATAACCTACCTCGTAGCAACAAAAATTCGAGCATAAAACCTTCAACACAGAGCCTTCCCCTTTCGAACGGTCTCGAAATGAGCTAAAACATACAAATATAGAATCTACGCGTTAAAAGGAAGCCAATGATACCCATATCGACTATATTTAAGATGGGTCCAAAAATGGGTTTGAAAAACGAGTTCAAAAAATGAAAGGGGTAAAATCGAAATTTTATTTAGAACGATGTTCCCCAAAGTTATAGAAGTCTACCATCGAAAACCCACGCGAAAATGAGCTAAAAACGAGGCTTAAATCAAAGAAAACCCATTTTAAGAGTTTATCGACAAGACCCCCAAAATTCTAGTTTGAAATCATGATTAAAAGGTGTTTTCGAAGATATAATCAATAGGAAATGATGAGAGGATGGATTAGAAGCTTACCCATGCAAGAAAGGTGGATAAAACCCTCAAAATCGCCTCTTACCAAAGCTCCCATGCCCAAAAATGGTGGAATTCATGAAAAATGGAGTATTTTTACTGTTCTATAAACAATACCCTGCGAACACGGTCAACCATTCGCATTCACGAGGGTCAATGGTGACTAGGCTAATTAACTTGGCCATCGCGTTCGCTGCCAGGGCTTCGCATTCCCGAAGGCCGACAACTCAAACCATCGTGTTTGTGACAGCCCTATCGCATTCGCGATGAAGGAGATAACCTGACCTAGACCCAAGGGCTCTTCATGATTGCAGCTACCTCCTCGTGATTGCGATGAAGGATAATATCCTTCTCCGCATTCGCAGCTAGAGGCCCGCGTATGCAAAAAAGGAATGTACCTGCACCAGATATCAGCACAGGCTGAGTTTTTGGCAAGCTGAAATGTCTCCGAACGGACCCTCAGGATTTGTTTGGGACACAACAGAACTAAAATATATATGCTACTAGGCTATTTTCGACGTTCCAGACTCAATGGCAATGTCGTATTTTCGAAAAGAAGTCGTTTTCAACAAATTAACCCCCGAGACTGACCCAATTTAGGTATTTTTCACTAGTTTTTGAATGAAGGGTCAAAATATAAAATAAAGGCTCCAAGCCCGAACTACCTTCTCTACTAACCCAAAATCGATGTTTCGGATCTAATGGAACTGTCCAAATCATCATCCGGTGCTTGAAACACAAAATGTTGACCGAAGTCAAACTAATGACTTTTAAAACCTCTAAGAGTCTCAAACTCTCCCAAATCACCACTAAATGCATAGAAAACCATGCCAACTATCCCCACGCCTCATAATCAACATGTTATAACTACGGGGAAGGGCAAAATTTTCAAAACACATAAAAAAGAAAATTTCACATATCAGGTTGTTATATTATCCACCACGAAAACACTAGTTCATCCTCGAACTAAAAGCAAATATGGTACTTGGAGCGGTGAAAAGCTGGGGGTATCTACAACGCATGTCAAACTTGACCTCCCATGTAGCCTCCTCAACAGGACGATGTCTCCACTGGACCTTTATCGATTCAATACTCTTAGACCTCAGCTTCTTAGTCTACCTATATAGGATAACAATAGGTTCCTCTTCAAAGGACAAATTAGCGTCTAACACAACAGAATCCCATCGAATTACATGGGCATCATTAGGACGGTACCTCTTCAACATAGAGAGATGAAAAACATGATGAACAACCTATATATATAAAGGAAAAGCTAGCCTACACGCCACATCACCATACTTCTCAAGGATCTCAAAAGGGCCAATGAACCTCAGAGTGAGCTTTCCTTTCTTCCTGAATCGCAGCACACCGTTCATGGATGAAACTTTCAATAGAATTCGATCTCCAATCATGTATGATACATCGCGGGATCGAAGGTCGGCGTAACTCTTTTGCCTACTCTGGGCAGCCAATAGCCTCTACTGAATCAGTCTCACTCGATCCATCGAATCCCTCAACAAATTTGTACCCCAAGGTCTCACCTCGAATGCGTCAAACCATCCCATAAGAGATCTACACCTCCGCGCATATAAAGCCTCAAAAGGCACCATCTGAATCCTGGAATGATAACTATTGTTGTAGGCGAACTCCACTAAGGTCAAGCACTGGTCCCAATGACCTCCAAAGTCTATGACACATTCTCGAAGAATATCCTCTAATACCTGAATAGTCCTTTTAGACTAACCGTCGGTCTGAGGATGAAACACTGTGCTCAAATCAAGATGAGTACCCAACTAACTCAGAATAGTACTCCAAAAACCCGAGGTAAACACAATACCTCTATCAGATACAATGGAAACAGGGACACCATGCAATCGAACAATCTCCTTAATGTAGATCTTGGCCAACTTCTCTGCAGTATAACTCGCCCTCACAGGAATAAAATATGCTAATTTGGTCAAACGATCTGCAATCACCCGAATAGAGTCAAACTTCCCCAAAGTCGGAGGTAAGCCGGCTTTGAAATCCATGGTGATCTACTCCCACTTCCACTCGGGAATGGGCAACCTCTGCATCATACTACCCGATCACTGGTGCTCATACTTCACCTATTGGCAATTCAAACACTTAGCCACGAACTCCACAATATCCTTCTTCATACTATCCCACCAATAATGCTGTTTTAAGTCATGATACATTTTAGCCGCTCCTGGGTGAATGGAATATCTAGAACAAGAAGCCTCCTGCAAAATCAATCTCACCCATCCACCAACTTTCGACACACAAACTCGGCCACTAATCCTCAAAACACCATTAGAATCAAGAGATGCCGCCTTGGCTTTGCCACTCAACACCTTATCACGAATCACCCTGAATCTATCATCAACAAATTAATAAGCTTGAATCTGCTCCATCAAAGAAGATCTAGCCTCAACAAAGGCTAAAACATGGTCGAGTGTCAAAATATCAAGCCTAACCAATTGGTTAGCTAAGGACTGAACCGCCATGTCCAAAGGTCACTCATAAGTCAAGAGATGAGTGAGACTCCCCATACTGGTCGACTTTCGACACAAGGAATCTGCCACCACATTTGCCTTACTCGTCTGATAAAAAAATAGTGAGATCATAGTCCTTAAACAACTCAAGCAAACGCCGCTATCTCATATTTAGATCCCGCTGGGTGAAGAAGTACTGAAGGCTATGATGATCCGAGAAAATATCACAAAGGACCCTATACAAGTAATGCCGCCACAACTTCAAAACAAAGATGACTGTTGCCAACTTTAAGTCATGGGTAGGGTAATTCTTCTCATGGGACTTGAATTGACGAGAAGCATATGCAATCACCTTACCCTCCTGCATCAATACTGCACCCAAACCAACACCAGAAGTATCACAAAATATGGTAAATCCCATGCCCTTCCTGCGCAAAGTCAAGATAGGAGCCAAAGTCAACAACTCCTTAAGCTTTTGGAAGCTCTCCTCACAAGCATCCGACCATTGAAATACAACCTTTTCCTGAGTCAACTTGGTCAAAAGAGCTGCAATAGAAGAGAAACCCTCAATAAAACACTGATAATAACCCGCTAAACCAATCAAACTCTGAATCTCGGTAGGCAAAGTAGGTTTGTCCCAATCATGAATCGCTGCTATCTTGGTTGGATCAACCATAATGCTATCCATGGTCATCACAAGACCCAAGAAAGAAATAAAATTTGACCAGAACTCGCACTTGGAAATCTTAGTAAATAGCTTCTCATTACATAATCTCTGAAGTACAGTCCTCAAGCGTCTCACATGGTTGTCCTCATTCTTGGAATAAACCAAGATGTCATTTATAAACACAATAACAAAGGAGTCAAGATACGGTCGAAATACTCGGTTCATCAACTCCATGAACGTTGCTAGGGCATTAGTCAATCCAAATGGAATGACTAGGAACTCATAATGACCGTATCAAATTCAAAAAGCCATCTTTGGAACATCTGAAGCTCTAATCCTCTACTAGTGATACCAAAATCTCAAGTCAATCTTGGAAAACACCGAAGCACCCTGAAGGTGGTTAAGTAGATCATCAATGCGAGGAAGAGGATACTTGTTCTTGACTGTCACCTTATTTAAGTACTGATAGTCAATACACATGCGTAAAGAACCATTATTCTTCTTCACAAACAAGACAAGAATACCCCAAGGATATATATTAGGTCGAATGAAACCCTTACCCAATAAATCCTGCAATTACTCCTTCAATTCCTTCAACCCAGCCGGGGCCATCCTATAGGGAGGAATGGAAATGGGCTTGGTACCTGACTCAACATCAATAGTAAAATCAATATCATGGTCCAGAGGCATAATGTGCAAATCCGTAGAAAACACATCCATGAACTCGTGAACAACCTAAACAAATTCCAAAGAAGGTGGGGAGGCAACATTAGTATTTCTAACATAGGACAAATAAGACAAACACCCATTTTCTACTATACGATGAGCCAGTAGAAAAAATATAACTCACTTTGGACCCAAATTAAGAGTACCCTTCCAAGCTAACTTTGGCACACCCGGAGCAGCTAAGGTCACGGTTTTGGCATAACAATCCAAAATAGCATGATAGGGAGCTAACCAATCCATACCCAACATAACATCAAAATCGACCATATCTAGGATAATCAATTCTTCCCAGGTCTCACGCCCTACAAAGGTCACAACACACTACACCCGATCCACTACTAAAGAATCTCCTACGGGTTAGAAACACGAAGGGGCACGACAAGGGACTCATATAAAACATCAAAACCAGTAGCAAAATGTGTAAAAGCATATGAGAATGTAGACCTAGTGTCAAATAACATGGAAGTAGATTGGTGGCAAACTAGGATGATACCTGTAATAATTGCATCAGAGGCCTCCGCCTTGGGTCTCCCAAGTATAACATAAAATTATCCACGTCAGCCCCCAGACTGAGTAACCCCACATCTACTACCATGAGCTCCCCAAGCTCTATCTCAAGCACCTCTAGTAACACCCCTGCCTTTCTATAAACCACCTCTAATGGCAGAAATAGGAGTAGGGTAGAGCTGAAGCTGAGGACTCTGCTGGGCAAGACCCAATACACACCGAGGACAGTCTCTCGCATAATGTCTAATCTCATGACACATAAAACACTCCCTGCTACTAGTATCATACTGAGAGGACCCAGAAGAACTAGAATGAACTCCTTATCCTAAAGAACCATAATCGGAGACTCTACCCACGCGACCTGAACCTTGGCTACCTGGAGCCACAGAAACCACGGACCTGCTACTCAAACTCTGCAAGGCTGCCTAAACTAGTCTACCATGATAACTATAAGAACATCTATCAAAGAAATCCCTACCTCGAGATATATGTCCACTAAACTCACCATATCGGTGCACCTTCTTAGTGCAACCCTGAGTAGTCTGACTAATCGACTCAATCAACTTAGATGCTTAATAATACTCTGAAAAGAAGCCCCTAACACTAGTATCTGAGTTGTTGCCAACTTGTAAGAACTATCCAATCCCTTGATAAACTTCCTAATCTTCTCTGACTCAGTAGAGGTACTGGCGGCAGAAAATCTGGATAAAGCATGAAAGCGTGCCTCATACTCAGCAACAGTCAAGGAGCCCTGCTCCAGGTGATCAAAATCATCTCTCATCTGATCCCTTAAACTGTAAGGCACGAACCTCTCCAGAAAAGCCTAAGAAAACTAAGTCCATGTCATAGCAGGCGAACCCAATGGTCTACAACTAGAAAGAGATCTCCACCACTATCTGGACACGTTAGTTAATTGATAAGTCGTATAAGCAACTCCTTAGGACTCAAGGGATTCTAGGTTGTGCAACCTCTCTTGACAGTCAAGCAAAAACTCATAGGTATCTCTCGGATGACACCACTAAACATGCGAGGATCTAAGCGAATGAATAGTGAGCCTAGTAGGTAATGAATCAACACATGGGGTACCAAAGAAGACCGCTATAACCCTGAAGTTGGAATACCATAAGCAGAAGCCAATACAGATGGCTGAACACCTCCTAGAGTCTAAGGAATACCCAATACACTCAATAAAACACCAGTTCAGGGAACACTATCTAGAAGGCTCAAGAAACAAATTAATAGATCTTATATTACTGGGGTGTCAACTGAACTCTGTGGGACCTGAGCTGGCCCCGCACCTACTATTTAATAGTCATACTCAACATACTCAACCTTAGGCTTGGGAGAGGCCTCCCTAGCACATCCTTTGGTTGGGGCAACTCCTCATGCCCGACCTCTACCTCTGGGTCATCCACGACCTCTACCTCTCCCCCTGACTGGGGCTCTAAAATCGGGTGCCGGCTCTATATCCCTAGCATCTCTGAACCTAGTCCTCACCATCTATGCAGAAAAGAATGAAATGTAAGTTTAGAATATAGGGTATAAATAACCCGCACGATAAAGAATCAAATTAGAAAAGTTTTGCCTAAAGATATCTTATAGCCTCTCGAAGATAGATACACACGTCTACGTACTAATCTGCGAGACTCTACTAGACATCCTACTCTTGCACTTATGAGACTGGTGAACCTAGTGCTCTGATACCATTTGTCATGACCTAAAAGGTGAGGACATGATGACACTTACCTTAGAACTAGCCTTAGTAAGTAAGCCAAAACCCACTAGAAAATAAACAAGCAAATAATAAGAAAAAAACCCATAAATGATACTTCTAGAATGAAGTCAGGCTATAACATAACATATAGAAAAATCCGAACAAAACACATAAACCCCAAAAATAGTGTCATAAGTAGAAGAGCATCTAATACATAGTTTGAAAGTGATAAATACAAAATCTATATCTGAATGCTAATAAAGGCATGATAAGGATAGACAGAGGCTCGAACAAGGCTTCAAACAAGGAGCTCACCAGATACTCTAAAAGGTCAACTGCTACCATATAAATCAGCTACCATATCTCGTACTTGCACTGAGATCTGCACCAAAAGAACACAGAAAGGGTGAGTACGGTCCACTTGTACTAAGTAGGTAACATAGGCCGACTGAGCAAAGTATAAAATAACACAAGTAAAATATACTATGAGCATGTCACCTACAAATAGAAAATTTCCCATACGGTAGCTCACACTGTCTCCACTAACAGTTCTATAATATAAGATCAAAGAGAAACCACTACACACGAAGTATAAAAGGAATCTAAATACACATCAAGGGTACATGTAAGGAAACACAAAAATGCAATGCAATGATACAATGATAGTGGGACTTATGTATACACCTTCTAAGCCTCGGTGCTTTAGGACAGGACCCATAGGGGGTTCGCAACCCATATACTTTGATAATCTCAACAAACCTTACCAGTAATGACCTTGGCCTAGGTTTTCAATAACTCACAATCCACCTTGCCAGTAATGACCTCGACCAAGGGTTTTATAAAAGAATTTCCATTTTTGTTCAAAATTATAATGCCTCAATAGCATCAAGTTTCATGAACAGGTACAAATGATATAAAGATATAATGCTCATAACCAATAAGAATGAAGATAACCATCAATTCAATACAGGTATGAATGAGCTCAGAATCTTCTTCATAGGATAATGATTCATGATATAAGCCATTATAGGGCACCACTGGTATGTATAGTCATGTAAGACATCAATAAACTCCTTTAAAATCATTATTCATGTATCAATCATGTGATAAAGGCAATTAAATGCTCAAATAAGGCCTATAATATCTAGTCAAGTGACATAACAATAATTTTGGCAAATAATGCACAATCAAGGCCTAAATAATCAAATAAAGCCTCCGCACAGGCATCACATCATTTACCACTTCTCAAGTCAAATATAATATGTATACAAGCCCCAAACACAAGCAACATAATAAAATAAAGTGCTCTTAAAATATGGTTTTCACGTCTAAAATCCTAACCCATAGCAGCTTTGCAAGTTCATTAACTACCCAGTCCAGTCTGAAGAAAGTTAAGCCATAGCCTACCTCATAGCGACGAAAATACGAGCCTAGAACCTTCAACATAGAGCCTTCCCCTTTTGAAAGGTCTCAAAATTAGCTAAAACATACAAATATAGAATCTACATATTAAAAGGAAGCCAATGATTCCCATATCGACTATATTTAAGATGGGTCCAAAATGGGTTTGAAAAATGTTCAAAAATGAAAGGGGTAAAACTTAAATTTTATTTTACAAATATGTTCCCCAAAGTTATAGGAGTCTACCATTGAAAAGCTACATAAAATGAGTTAAAAACGAGGCTCAAATCAAAGAAAAACCATTTTAAGAATTTACCGGCAAAACCCCCTAAGTTCTTGTTTGAAATAATGATTAAAAGGTATTTTCAAATATATAATCAATAGGAAATGATGGAAGGATGGATTAGAAGTTTACTCATGCTAGAATGGTGGACAAAACCCTCAAAATTGCCTTTTCCCGAAGCTCCTAGGTCCAAAAATGGTGTAATTCATGAAAAATGGAGTATTTATACAGTTCTATGAATAGTACCTCGTGAACATGGTCAAACCTTCGTGTTCGAAAGGATCGATGCTGACTAGGCTAATTAATTTTTCCATTGCTTTCGCGGTTAGGGCTTTGCGTTCACGTTTGTGATAGCCCTGTCGTTTTTGCGATGAAAGAGATAACCGGACCCGAACCCAAGGGCTCTTCATGATCGTGATGAAGGATAATATCCTTATTCATGTTTGCGGTCAAAGGCCCGCATTCTTGAAGAAGAAATGTACTTACACTAGATATCAGCAAATGCTGAGTTTTTGGCAAGTTGAAATGTCTCCGAATGGACCCTCGGGATTCGTTCGGGACCCCATAGAACTAAACTATATATGCTACTAGGATATTTTTGATGTTCCGGACTCAATGGCAATATTGAATTTTTGAAAATAAGTCTTTTTCAACAAATTAACCCCCGGGACCCCATTTAGGCTTTTTCACTAGTTTTCAAATGAAGGTTCGAAATGCAAAATAAAAACTCTAAGCCCAAACTAACCACACTAATAAACTAAAATATTTTGGATCTAATGGAACTGTCCAAATTGTCATCCGGTGCTCGAAACACAAAATATTGACCAAAGTCAAACTAACAATTTTTAAAGCCTCTAAGCGGTCGTTTGGTTGGGAAAGAGTTATCCTGGAATAATTAATCTCGATATTAGTTATCTCATCATGTATATGGGATAAATTATCCCATAATTATGGTATAAATGATAGGATAAATAATTTTGGACTAACTAATGCCTCCAACCAAACACTGGATAAAATAATCCTGCATTTTATCTCAAGACTAGTATATCTTATACCTCATACCAAACGACCTCTAAGAGTCTCCAACTCTCCCCAAATCACTCCCAAATACATCGGGAACCATGTAAACCATCCACACACCTCATAGTTAACATGTAATAACTATTGGAAAGGAAAAATGGTCAAAACACATAAAAAGAAAATTTCACATATCAAATTGTTACATATTATTACTGACTTGAGAGATTATTATTATGATTCCTGAGTGGGGTCTTGAATTGATATTATTGGCCTTATTTGTGTATTAATTACCTTATTATTATCGTGATGCCTAACAGGGGGCTTGAATTGATGTTATAGGCCTTATTTGAGCATTAAATTGCATTATCATTATAGTGATGCCTGAGTGAGGGGTTGGAAATGATATCATTGACGTCCTACATGACTATTTATTCCAGTGGTGTCGTGTGAGGGCTTATATCATGAATTATTGTTATCTTGAGTTGATTTTGAGCTCATTTATACCTGTATTGAATTGATTATTATCTTAATACTGGATGGTTGTGAGCATTACATCCTTATTTCATTCATACATATTCATGAGATTTGGTACTAATGAGAAACACTAATTTTGAAAGAAAATGAGACACTTTATAAAATGCCTATACTGAGGGATGTGCTGGTAAGGTTGATTGAGAAACATTTTATAAAATGCCTATATCGAGGGATATGCCGGTGAGGTTGATTGAGATATGAGATTGAGATTGTGAAAGTGTATGGGTTGTGAACCCCCCATGGGTTCTGTCCTGAAGTGCTGAGGCTTGGAAAGTGTATACGAAATATCCCACCATCATCACTATATTGCATTGCATCAATTGCATTACATTGCATTGCATTCCTTGATAGTTTGACACTGTGTTAGAGTATTTACTTTTGTGTTGAATTACCTTGATTGAGCCTTGTTTGTAATATTGTGTATTCTACATTTATTTCACTACATTACACCATATTATACTACCTCTTGGTTGATTTGGGAGTTAAGATATTTATGAGAGGTGGGGTATGGCTATGACTTGATCAGTGAGAAATGTAGTGTCGCACCTATTGGTAGCATGATATACACCCATATATACACTCTCACTATTTTGTCCCAGATTATTGGTTGAACATGATTAAGTAAGCCTGATATACTGTGTTAGTGAGTCTCCCTCATAAATGACTTCTTTTACTTATTGACATAAAATGAATAGTGTTGACTCACCTTGACTAAAGTGCCTACCCTATTTATTGATTTTCTTAAGACTGTTGCGTTGGGATACCCTATTAGGATGAAGTGGTGTATTTACCAGTTGTAGATTGATGGGGGACTTTGGGTAGTTGGGATAGTGGATTTCGGCATCACTTTAGATTAGGGTCGGTTATCGACGATGCTTGCTGAGTACGCGTGTTTCATACTCACCCTTTTCTTTCTTTCCTTTTTTATTTAAATTTTTTGCACCCCGTGCAGGTATCTGTTTGAGCAGTAGATTGTAGATCGCGTCACAATAGTGTTGACATTGTGGAGATCGTGTTACAATAGATCTCTCCTCTTCTATCTTATGCTTATTTTTGCATTTAAGATACTTTATACTATTTGATATTATTCTGTACTAGAGACTTGTACTAGTGACAACCAGACCTGGGATGAATCTAGAATTATTATTTCGTCTTATTAATTTTGGGACTATTCGCTTCTTCTTCTTCTTCTGTTTTTGATTTTACTTGAGTATTGAGTTTGGGTTGGGATAGGCTTACCTGTACCGTAGGGTGTGACAGGTGCCATCACGTATCCTATTTTGGGTCGTGACAGATACCTATTGTGAAAATAATACATATGAAGAAGAAGACGATGATAGAGATATATTAGATATAGACTGTACTTTGATAGAAGTAAAAATTGATTTTTATAATTTTAAGACAAGAATAGAAAAAATAGGAGCAATAAAAAATCAACAAGACCTAGAGAAAATAATAGGGATACTAGATAAAATAAAAATAATAGGAGAAAAATCCTTAAAATATTGAAAAATAATAAAATAATATGTAAGTTAGCTATCATAAACCCTGAGTATATAATAAAAATTGCCTCTATAAAAACCACCAATCAAGACACAGAAGACTTTACAGTCAAATAAAGAATTGTTAAATTTAGGAGTAATAAGGAGATCTACTTCTAAGCATAGATCGACTGCTTTTATAGTAAGAAATCATGGTGAAACAGTAAGAGGAAAAACTAAAATGGTAATTAATTATAAAAGATTCAATGATAATACTAGAACAGATGGATACAAATTACCAGACAAAAGTGAACTAATAAATAGAATACTAGGATAAAAGGTATTTAGTAAATTCGATTGTAAATCAGGATATTGACAAGTAATGCATGACGATAGTGTAGAATGGACTGCATTTACCTGTTCTGAAGGACATTTCAAATGGTTAGTTATGGCATTTGGACTAAAAACAACTCCACCTATTTTTCAAAGAAAAATATATAACATATTTGGAGATTTTAAAAGATTTGCCTTGATATATATAGACAACATTTTGGTATTTAGTAGAGATATTAGAGAACATTTAGAACATTTACAGACAGTTTTTAGATTATTTGTAGAAAATGGAATAATAATTAGTTAAAAGAAGATGAAATTATGTAAAGCTCATATAATTTTTTTAGAAGTAATACTAGGAGATGGCAAAATTAAGCTTCAACCTCATATAGCTAAAAAAAATCTTAGAAATGCCAGATAAATTAGATAATACAAAAGAGCTACAAAAATTTCTAAGACTAATAAATTATGCAAGAACTTTTATTAAATACTTAGGAAAGATGGCAGGACATCTATATACCAAGACAGGAGTTAAAGGACAAAAGCATTTTAACAATGAAGACATCAAACTAGTACTAAAGATTAAAAAAAAATAAAAAATGTCCCTAATTTAATATGCCACTAGAAAATGACTATTTAATAATAGAAATAGATGGAAGTTTTGAAGGATATGGAGCAGTACAAAAATCTAGGCTGCATAAATATAGTAACAAAAATGAAGAGAAATTTTTTGCTTACCAAAGTGAAAAATATATATAAAAAGGAAATATGAGTATCATAGATGCATAAATACTAGCCTTTATATATGGATTGAATAGCTTTAGGTTAGGAGATATTAGTAAGAACTAATTGTGAAGCTATAGTTAAATTTTATCAAAAAATAAATGATAAAACTAGTAGTAGAAGAAGATGGGTAAATTTTATGGATACAATAACTACATACGAAAATATTGTTTTCGAGTATATTAAAGGAAAAGATAATAATCTTGCAGATCAGTTAAGTAGACTAAATATACGTATTAATTAACTTATTTGTTTTTCAGCATGAGACCAACAATCCTTAAGCCTGTAGATAAGGAAAAAGTCATGGCCTCTCCCTTAGACACATATGCATAGACATTGGTAGGTAATACACATTTTAGACCACAAGCATTATCTTTAGAAAATAAAATTGAAAGAATGTATTTTGGAAAACATAATTTAATATTTTATCCGCCATCTAATTTATCTTTTAGAGTTTTACCACAATGCATAACAGATAGACAACAGAGGTGCTTAATAGATAGTTTATGGTTTCTTATAACAAAAAAAAGATAATACGTATTTTATAGCAGTTATAAATGCTTTGTGTCAATATTTTACAGAGAAAAGTAAAGACAAAAAATTTAAATATTATGTAGTAGTTCATGGGAGAACAAATGGTATTTTGAGACTTGGATAGAAGTTTTAGATGGTTTTGAAAACCCCCTTTTTAAAGGTCTCAATGATTAGACTGAAGCATTGGATTATGCGAGAAGTATATTAGGACCAAATTACTATATTTCTCCTTTCCTCAGATAAAATTTGAATAAAATACCCTAGTATAATATTAAAAAAGATACAGACAAGATAATTTTTTGTGATCATTGTTCGTCAATGCCTGAAGCATTCAAAAGGCTGAATCAGAAAAATGAAGCCTTGATTTAAGAAAAAGCCAGACTCATCAAAAAAGTGAGATCACTAGAAGATAGGTTCAAATACGTAAAAACAGAAATATAGCAAATCCAGATGCAAATATTTTGTGACTCTTAGCCACAGAGTTCTCCATCTCAAAATAAAATGGATGAGACAGGTGTGCATTCCCGAATGAATGCAACAAGATTCACTATGTCGGATAGAGACACAGCTAGTCCGGCTCAAATGGTAACCGGTAAAGACTTATCAAATCTGTTGATGGCTGTCACTGTCACGACCCAATTTCTCAGGTCATGATGATGCCTACTATAACCCACCAGTAGGTAAGCCAACTTGTAGTCAGGAATATCTCGTAATAAACTACCGATAGAAATAAAGTAAACAACGGAATAAATATAATAGCAAGGCTAATATAACCCCAAAACCTGGTGGATCCAGAACAAGAGCTTCTAATATAATAGGAGTACAAATGAAATACAGGGAAAAGTGCATATATACAAGCCGTCTCTGACATAACATAAAGAACAGTCTAATAAAAAGAGGGAGGGTAGGGATACTCCAAAACATCAGGAGCTTACCCCCAAATCTCCGATCCATATCTGCTCCAAACGATACACACACCAACGACTATGGTTCGTACTATAACCTGCAGGCTGCAGAAGTGTAGTATGAGTACTAAACACGTGGTACTCAATAGGCAACGGCCGACTGAGCTCCAGAAATAATGCAAGCATAAAATGACATGTAAGGCATAAAAATAACTACAGACAATTATCTAAGAAACTAGGCATAACAGTGCTAATAGAGCAATAAGGATAACTATCCTATCCTGAAAGCATTCAGGAACTAAAGCACAATACCGTACATCCCTAGCCAATACATAAATAAATAAATAAAGAAGTAGATATAGTAATAAATTACGCCAAAGGGTACATATACAATATGAATAGATCGAGGAGGAGAGGGATATATGGTAATAACATACTTATATGCATACATATAGGACTAACTCAAAGGTAACTACCTGAAGGAGTCAACCTAACATCTCATGGTCCCTAGCCAAGTAAGGAGTTACACTAGCATCACCAAACCTCTACCCAAAAGGGGTGACTAATCCTGGGATAAACAATATAACTCGCCGAGAAGATAAAGGAATCAGGAATGTCCACAACCAACATGCACCGAACTATCCATAATAATCAATAATAAAGTAACAGGCTAGGCCGGTCAAACAAGTGCCTAACCGGAGCCCCATAAGCCTGGAAGGTTCAGGAAAACACTCTGCAAACAGCAACCATAGCCAGTACCTATACAGCCCCCCATAAAATTGATAAATACCGGCGCCAAACAACTATACTGGTGATAGGCAATGTACATGAATGGATGAATGCAACAAAAATTGAAATGCCATAGCCATATTGTAGACGCCGGACTCGAACCGGTTCCATCACCTCAAACCATAAGTACCAAGCACCATACCATACCAAGTATATACATTCCTAGCTCGCAAAGGTAGGACCTATGGCGACCATCCCTCTCTGGTATGATGGCTCTCGGACGAAGGGCCCCCCTAGGGGATTCGAAAAATCCGTATACACTACCTGGTTTCGATCTAGGACTTCAAATAATCATCATAATCCATCTACTCCATCCAGTACCGTAGAGATATATATATAAAATCAGTGTACAAACTCGAATCGCGACTAAAAGGATGTAAATCCTTAAATCCATTGCCCGAGATCATACTCGAGACTAAATCATCATACTTATGTACAAAGGGTCGGAATATCCTTTTACCGAA
Organism: Capsicum rhomboideum; assembly: GCA_031232105.1. NCBI lineage: Eukaryota > Viridiplantae > Streptophyta > Magnoliopsida > Solanales > Solanaceae > Capsicum > Capsicum rhomboideum. Next base: position 31,619,982 of record CP124712.1, on the reverse strand, counting down.
GTAAATAGTAGTAGTAAAATGAGTGGATAAATAATGGACTAGTATCATCCTCGGTCGAAGTTCTAAAACATCATCTTTAGTTCCAAAAGCTCATAATCCAGTAATTAAGGTGGTACGATTCCCGTTATAAAATAACCCTTTTTAAAGTGAAAAGTGGGAATAAATCCCCTTTTTGAAAATAGTAGTAAAATCAAGGTTTTGGTCGAAATCGTACCACTAAATGAGCATGAATGCGCCAGATAGTATGCATGCCATCACCAGTATCCAAACAATACAACCATAAGCGCCTAAGCGTCTATAAATGATAATCATACCCTTGCTAAGGGTAGAATACTCACCTAGAGTCCAACTAGTCTCATAATCACGATCTCGGGCCCAATAACATATACCCAATATAGCAAGGTCTCATAACCAGGGAAACCACAATAATCAAGGGCATAAAGCCACCACAATGATCCAATTGAGGAAAAACCTCCCGAATCGCTAAGTCAAATGGTAAAACTCATACCAAAAGATCCGTAATCATCAACTATGGTTAACATGCTTATAATCAAGGGTAATAGGACTCTATGGCTATACAAGTATTTTACACCGGGGTTTGAGTCATATTTCTACCCCAAATTCCATAAAAAGGCTAAGTCATGCTACACTAGCCATAATCCTATCCTGTAATCCCGACCTAGCATGCAATCTATACAATACACAATTTCATAGAGAAAAGTAGACTGAAGCCTACCTCGATGCCGAACTGCATTTCTTGAAGTGTCCACAAATAGCTCGATCTTACTCCACGATCCCAAATCGACATCACACTATCAAAATAGTAACGTACACTTCAACATGAGTAAAACGACACCCATATTACAATATAATACTCTGGGCCCAAAATCGTGTCAATAATGGGCCCTTGGGGCCCACTAACGAAATCCTAAAATTGCATCTATCACGAGGTCCTCGAAGAACCAGGAATGTGTGCTCAATAGTTGAGAACAAATAGAGCGTAAATCGGGGCTCAAATCAGTCCCCAAAGTTAAGAATTCAAAGATCTATTTTCTAGGAATTTACATTGAAATGGAATGAAATTCAACAGGTAAACTGATGAATAAGGACCAAGGAGCATAGAGCTAACTTACCTTAGCTTCAATGGATGTTTTCCCCCATTTTCCCACGTCCCATGCTCTCAAAAAATTAAGGAAAAAGGTTTGAGAAATGAGGGAGAAAACGGGTGAAGAAGGGGATATGACAGGCCCAGGTGCAGCTAAAGTAGACACCTGGGCTCTTAAGTGCCTACCGCTAAAGCAACAGGTGCAAAAGGGTGAGGGTCCGCTTAAGCAGCATCCTAGACGCTAAAGCGGACGAGGACCGCTAAAGCGACCCCCGACCGTCCTACCAAGGATGCTAAAGCAGTACAAGGCCGCTTAAGCGACAAGACCTTTAGCGTTCACACCAAAAAATCAAATATCAATTTTTTGGTAAGTCAAAAATGGACTCTGACTAGGTGCTTAGGATTAGTTCTGAACCCTGTGCACGCAAACGAACTATTTTATCATACCAAATTCAATATTTCGGACTCAACGGAACCATTGAATTTTCCATCCGAGTCATTTTGATTGAATATGGGGCCCATACCTATAGTTTTATTTTTCACCAAATTTACCCAATAGCCCAAAATGAGTCCAGAAGCCTCGAGACCTGGACCAAGAGTCCCCTAGACTAAAATCAACGTTCCACAGCTAATGGCGGTGTCAAAATTTCCATCTGAGATTATCTACTAGGAATTTTGGTCCGAGACCAAATCTTTAACAACGAAAGCTCCAAAATAGGGAAATGAGCCTAAAACCCAAAAGAACTATCCGATAACCTAATTGACAGTTTCAACAAGTCATAAATAACCTGTAGTCGCTATGGGAAGGCTCAAAATACCGAAATGCAAGAAAATTGAGAAAATGACTTTGAGGGTCATTACAATATCCACTACTAAAAGGACTTTCGTTCGCAAAAGTCAAAGGATAAAAAAAGCCCGAAAGCTTGAGAGGAAGAGGTAATGGGACTTCATACCCGAGCATGACTCCCCAGGTAACCTCTAAGTAGAAGCAACGCTTCAATGGGATTTCACCCAAGGTATCCCTTTTTCAACCAACTCCTTACTCCGCTTTCCAAACAACCAAAACTCAACCTCAAAAACCAACTGGCCTCCAACTAAATCGAGAACGACTGATGCATCCAAAGAAAACCATAACACACCGACATCACAATAATACAAGTGTAAACAAGTAGAAACTCAGCCAAGCTAAAGGCAATCCAAGGCCAGAATCATGCTACAACTCTAACATCCAAACTTAACCTTCTTTTGCTTTTCCAAACCTGCTAATCTATTTTGAATCACGTAAAATGTCATCTGAGTCCTGTCCGCGCAATCACAATACATCATCCTCTAAAGGTGTAAGATGACTTACCAAAAATCCATGATGGCAGGCGCAAGAATAAGCCCATAAGGTTCTACCAGGAAGCACAAACAGAAGTGACCAAGGTCTGCACACTTAGGCCAAAGCTACAACTGGTCTGGATGACCCTCAAAACTGACGGTTAGAAGTTTGAAGCTCCAATCTCATAAAACTGAACAATCGGCTCCAGGATGTTCCACCAACCGTGGATAAAGCCATTCTAAGACCATCTTAAGCACACTTCTCCCACTAAGAAGACAATCCATTATTCTGACCGAAATGGAGAACTGAGGTCAGAAGTAGAAGAAACCAATACCATATACCAATGGATCACCTTCCGAGCATCTATCAAGCACAGTCTATCCAAACTGAAGGAAACTAAACCAGTATGCAAGGAGTAGGCTTAGCCAGCCTAAAAATAAATGCCAAACTGAGGCGAAACTGGAAACGGGGATGCAACAAAGTTATGCAAACCCAAAATTGATTATGTTGATGAGTAGGCATCCACAAATCAAAATTCATCACGACTCTAAAGTTGTCATACAGAAAGGTCAAAATCATAACTGGGGCAAACAAGTCCTTACAAAGGCCAATTGCCCAAATCAACCTCTCTATCAGAAAAATCAAGCACATACCCAACAATTTCCACAAGGGAACTAAAATATCGCCGAAGAACATAATCATAATAGATGGAAACCACCAACCGAAGATGCAAGCAATCAACTCCATAAATGCGGGAGGGTATAATGCAACAAGGCATAACCAAGAACTTGCCAAAGCTGAAAGTAGTACTAGTGATAGCCAGGACTCGAGCAACTTAGAATGTACAACTTAACCGTCATTTGGTAAATCCAATAGCCAATCTACGACGACAAATACTTACTCCCAAAGATGCCCGCTTTGGTAACCAACAACTGATAACCAATAACACACCACTGATTAGAAGCATCCCACGAAGCCATAATAGGCCGAACAAGAGTCAAAATAGGAATTCTCAGAATTCTCCCAATTATATCAACTATAACTCGACTGAACCATAAACCATAGAATAGTAAGAACGGAGTATCCAACTTCATACCAAAACCAAGATCAACACGCTCACCAGGAGACGAATCCACAAATCAGAAAGTAAGTCTCAGACCTCTCAATCTTAGAAACGGGCGATAGAACTGAATTGTCAACTTCAACTCAAAATCAACATCAAGGTCAAGACCACTACTGGGCGATGAACTATCCAAATCGGTAGAGTCAAATCTCAATGTATGATCTACAAAAATGGGCTATGGAAGAAGACTACCAATGCTTAAGTCATAACAAACCCTGGATGGTCGAACTTACCTTTATTTCCATAATCCACTCTACAACCGACCTTGCTAATAGAAAGGGGATGCTTACCAACCAAAGTGGCCATCTAAGCCAACGAAATCAGAATCACAAAAAAGGGGAAACACTAACTAGGTAACGCTAGTCTAGCCTTCTATCAAATGGGACTCAGTCAACGCCCAACAATAACAGTAGTAACAATTACAATAGTGACCTTAAAACATGGTGCAGGTGGTACCAAAAATGAAAATCAACAGAAGTACCACTCTAGGGTCACAACAAAGCCAAAATACCAAGGAAACGGGACTTTAACTCAAATGCCATACCCCAAGGGAAACACGATACTGATCCACTCTATAGCTACAACAAGGCCAAAATGCCAAGGAAAATGGGACTCTAACCCAAATGCTACACCCCTAGGAAAACACGATACTGATCCACTACTAAAGAATCATCTACAGGAAAGGGGGGGGTAGTCATATATGAATAAACCTACACCAAGGCCTTCATCAATCACTATGAAAACACCAAGGCATACAATAACCAATATAGAAATACCACGACATATAATCATTAATGGGTATGTAAACCCCAACATAATCCAAATAGAAACAAAAGGATAGAAAGTCAAGGACGCACCTAACACGGTGAAAATCCAAAATCATAAGTCTGGTGTGACCGAAAGATTATGAGTCTGAGCATGTCCGAACTCGGGCTGAACGTTTGAATCACCAACTGAGGCACTAAGTGCACTACCTCTAACTGAAGGTGCAACAATACTGTGAGACTGGTCTGTATGAACTGAATGACTAATAATGCCGCGTCAGGGACACTCTCTGGACCAGTGACCGGTCTCTCTGCAGTCATAACTAATTCCTGAAGTTCTAACCTGGCGAAAAACACGAGCTAACCCCAACTGACTGACTGACTCATGCCTGGAGAACTCTCTAGACCAATAACCAATCACGCCATAATTGAAACATGCTCCTGGAATACTCTGAGGTACTACACCCACTGCTTCAGAATGGATGCCATGGCCTAGCAACCTAGACCGAATAACCTGTACTGCCTGACCAGAACTCTATCTACTGATATCACCACGATTTACCTGAGAGCTACCCATAAGATGAGGTGCAACTTGTGCAGGCCTAATAGGCGGTAAATAATGTTGACCTTTACTGGGAAGATTCTGACCTCCAGACGAAATACACCTAACACTGAACTGTTGACATGGCCTCTTACTAGCACCTCCATATGGCTCAAACAAAGCCCTCTCTGTAGCCCTCGTGTGATCAACAACCTCAAAGAAAAAAAATCCTGCTACTGGCAAATGGTCCGAGCCAAACGAAGTGGTAAAGTCAAACTTATTATAAATCTCTGCACCATCTCATGCTCAGTAGAAAATAACATAGGAGTATGTTTGGCCCATTCGAGAAACCCAATCTCATACTTTGAAACAGACAGAGAACCCTGCTGAACACCAATAAACCCAACTTTGGCCTGAAAACTACTCGATGGACCCGACATTACCTCTAGCTGAGAGGTATCCAGAAACAGACTCGAAACCCCTAACACTTAATCCTGAAAAAATGAGGCAGTCATAAACTCTATCGAAACCTAGGCTGACCCCAGATCCTATGGCTGACGCTGAAGATCCTCGATATTAATCTCTAACTCACTTGCCCGACACTAAGCTGAAACTTTGGTAACATGCGCCGAAATACCATCCGCATCTATTGATGACCTCGTGCTATCCCTCTATTAGAGAATAGAGAGAAATACTTAGAGGTTTATAGAAGTACGAACACATGACAAGGCGTCAAGAATTGAATTTCCTAAAAATGCCGCGTAGCCTCCCGAAGATAGGATACCAACGTCTCCGCACCGATCTGCAGGACTCTACAAAACACTTAGCTCTTGTACCAACAACACTGGTAAACCTAGGCTCAGATACCAATTTTTCATGACATAATTTCTCAGGTTATGATGGCACCTACTATAACCCACCAGTAGGTAAGCCAATCCGTAGTCTGAAACAGCTAGTAATGGACTACTGATAGAGATAAAGGAAACAACGGAATAAATATAATAGCAAGGCTAATATAACCCCAAAACCTGGTGGAGCCAGTACAAGAGCTTCTAATACAACAGGAATACAAATGAAATACAGGGAAAAGTATATATATACAAGCCGTCTCTGGCATAACATAAATAACAGTCTAACAATAAGAGGGAGGGTAGGGATACTCCAAAACGTCACCAAATCTCCAATCCATAGCTGCTCCGCACGATACACACACCAACGACGATAGTTTGTACTATAGCCTGTAGACTGCAGAAGTGTTGTATGAGTACCAAACACGTGGTACTCAGTAGGCAACGACCGACTGAGCTCCAGAAATAATGCAAGCATAAAATGACATGTAAGGCATGAAAATAACTACATGCAATTATCCAAGAAACTAGGCATAACAGTGCTAATGGAGCAATAAGGATAACTATCCTATCCTAATAGCATTCAGAAACTAAATGCAATACTATATATCCCTGGTCAATACATAAATAAATAGAGAAAGAAGTATATATAGTAATATACTAGGCCAAAGGGTACATATACAATATGAATAGATCGAGGAAGAGAGGGATATACGGTAATAACATACTTATATGTATACATATAGGACTAACTCAAAGGTAACTACCAGAAGGAGTCAACCTAACATCTCATGGTCCCTAGCCAAGTAAAAGAGCTACACTAGCATCACCAAGCCTCTACCCAAAAGGGGTGACTAATCCTGGGATAAACAATATAACTCGCCGAGAAGATAAAGGAATCAGGAATGTACCTCCAATCTCAGGTACCAGTCCACAACCAACATGCACCGAACTATCCATAATAATCAATAATAAAGTAACAGGCTAGGCCGGTCAAACAAGTACCTAACCAGATCCCTATAAGCCCAGAAAGGTTCACAGAAACACTCAGCAAACAACAACTATAACCAGTACCTATACATCCCCCATAAGATCGATAGATACCGGTTCCAAACAACTATACTGGTGATAGGCAAAAACATGAATGGATGAATGCAACATGAACCAAAATTCCATGACTATATCATAGACACCAGACTCAAACCGGTTCCATCACATCAAACCATAAGTACCAAGTACCATACCATACCAAGTATATACACTTCCTCCAGCTCACCTAGCTCGCAAAGACAGGACTTATGGCAACCATCCCTCTCCAGCACGATGGCTCTCGAATGAAGGAATCCCCCTAGGGGATATGGGAAATTCATATACATTGCCTAGTCCCTATCCAGGACTTCCAATAATCATCATAATCCATCTACTCCATCCAGTATTATATATATATATATAAAATCAGTGCACAGAATCAAACCGCGACTAAAAAGATATAAATCTGTAAATCCATTGCCCGAGATCATGCTCGGGACAAAATCATCATAATCATGTACAAAGGGTCGGAATATCCTTCGACCGAACTAAATAGTAGTGGTAAAATGAGTGGATAAATAATGGACCGGAATAATCCTCGGTCGAAGTTCTAAAACATCATTTTTAGTTACAAAATCTCATAATCCAATAAATAAGGTGGTACGATTTCTGTTATAAAAAAACCCTTTTTAAAGTGAAAAGTGGGAAATAGATCCCCTTTTTGGAAATAGTAGTAAAATCAAGGTTTTGGTCAGAATCGTACCACTAAATGAGCATGAATGCACCAGATAGTATGCATGCTATTACCAGTATCCAAACAATACAACCATAAGCGCCTAAACGTCTATAAATGATAATCATACCCTTTCTAAGGGTAGAATACTCACCTAGAGTCCAACTAGTCTCATAATCACGGTCTCAGTCCCAATAACATATACCCAATATAGCAAGGTCTCATAACCCGGGAAACCATAATAATCAAGGGTATAAAGCCACCACAAAGATCTAATTGGGGAAAAACCTCCCGAATCGCTAAGTCAAATGGTAAAACTCATACCAAAAGATCCTTAATCATCAACTATGGTTAACAAGCTTATAATCAAGGGTAATAAGACTCTATGGCTACACAAGTATTTTATACTAGGGTTCGGGTCATATTTCTACCCTAAATTCCATAAAAGGGCTAAGTCATGCTACACTCGCCATAATCCCATCCTATAATCCCTACCTAGAATGCAATCTATACAATACATAATCTCATAGAGAAAAGTAGATCGAAGCCTACCTCGATGCCGAATTGCAATTCTCACCCATATTGCAATATAATACTCCGGGCCCAAAATTAGGTCAATAATGGGCCCATGGGGCCTACTAATGGAATCACAAAATTGAATCCGTCAAGAAGTCCCTCGAAGGACCAGAAATATGTGCTCAAAAGTTGAGCTCAGATGGAGCTTAAATCAGAGCTCAAATCAGTTCCCAAATTTAATGATTCAAAGACCTAATTTCTAAGAATTTACAATGAAATGGAACGGAATTCAATGGGTAAAATGATGAATAAGGGCCAAGGAGCGTAGAGCTACCTTACCTTAGCTTCAATGTATGTTTTTCACTATTTTCCCACGTCCCATGCTCTCAAAATATTAAGCAAAAGGGTTGAGAAATGAGGGAGAAAAGGGGTACGGAAGGGGATATAACATCCCCAGGTGTACGCTTAACATCCCCAGGTGCCGCTAAAGCGTACACCTGGGCACTTAAGCGCCTACCACTAAAGCGGCAGGTGTAAAAGAGCGAGGGTTCGCTTAAGCAGCATCCTAGCTGCTAAAGCGGCATCCGCTAAAGAGGACGAGGACCACTAAAGCGACCCCCGACCGGTCTACCAAGGACGCTAAAGCGGTACACGGCCGTTTAAGCCACAAGCGCTTTAGAGAGCCTTGACCGCTAAAGCGGTCACACCAGAAAATTAGATATCAGATTTTTGCTAAGTCCAAAATGGACTCCGACCGGGTGCTCAGGATTCGTTCGGAACCCTATGCGCGTAAATGAACTATGCTACCATACCAAATTCGACATTTCAAACTCAATGGAAATATTGAATTGCCATCCGAGGTCATTTTGATTGAATGTGGGCCCCACACTAATAGTTCCATTTTCCACCAAATCTACCCAATAGCCCAAAACGAGTTCGGAACCCTCAGGACCCGAGCCAAGGGTCCCCCAACCTAAAATTAACGTTCTGGAGTTGTTGAAGCTGTCAAAATTTCCATTTGAGATCTTCTACTAGGAATTGCGGTCCGAGACCAAATCCTTAGCAATAAAAGTTGCAAAACTGGGAAATGAGCCTAAAACCCAAATGAACTGTCCGATAACCGAACCGACAGTTACGACAAGTCATAAATGACCTGTAGCCACTATGGGAAGGCTCGAAATGCTAGAATGTGTGGAAATTGAGAAAATGACCTGGACGGTCATTATAGTCACTTTGCCAAAAGGTGAAGATACATATCCTAAAATAGGAAGAATACTCAGAGACTACAGTAAAAGGAGAGTCGTCATTCAAGAAAAGGATGATAATTTTTTTTTTTAAAAAGACGAGATGAAAATATTAATCGAACAGACACTTAAATAGTTTCTTCAAAATAGTCAAGACAACCAAATAGTTGAACCACATATCCAAGACAAACATGAAAATCTGAACGAAGAAAAAGAAGCAGTAGTAATTTTTTTTAACTTCGCTTAAAAAATTTACTACTGTTTGTCTTGGATATGAAAAATATGAAAATTCAGTAAAAATAGGGACTAAAACATGAAGAAAGACATAAGTGAGAGAGGGAGTAGTAGGATTTTTACATCAAGTATTACAAACAAACTACCTCAACACTCTCTTAATCTCTTTAATTATCTATCTATCTATCTATCTATCTATCTATCTATCTATCTATCTATCTATCTATCTATCTATATATATACAAATATTGGTCTTTAATAAAAATATTGCAGGGAATAATGTAGGACCCGTTTGTCCATGAAAGTTTTTCACTTTATTCTATTTTTTTACTATATTTAAAAATCAGCATTTGGCTGATTGTATTTAGAATTTGGAAAACAACCAAAACTCTGTTTTCTCTTTTTTTACTTTTACTATTTTCACTTTCTAAATTTTTTTAAGAAAAAAATTTAAATTTTTTTATTTTCATAAAATAAATTCATTTAAATTATATTTTATGTTTAAATCATATTCTATATTTTTATTAAAAAAATGCATTTGAATTCTAAATATTTATTGTAAAAATTATGGCCAAACACAACTCCAACTTGAAAAATCCAAATAAAGTGATTTTTTCTTATTTTCATGGACAAATGCCCACATAGAATAATAGAAAAAGTTTCATAAGTAGCGAGATAAGTTCCCTTAATAAATTTTTGTTTGTTGCTATTTGGGCCAGGTTTCCTTTGGCCAGACCTTTGTATATATTTTTGAATGGAAACATTTTAAAACTAGCTAACATTTAGGCTAAAATGAGGCGTCATAGCTAATCTTTATTTAATTACAAAATGTAGCTACAGTTTAGTAGCTCTTTTAGATGGGAAAATGAGTTCCAAATTCACTTATATATACAAATACTTTAGGCTGAAAATTCGTTTAAATACACAAGTACTTTACCAAAAATTCACTTAAATATACGAATAAAATTAGAGATTTGTATAGCCCCAAAATTCGCTTTGTATCCATATGCAAACGTATATGAGCCCCAAAATTAGAGATTTGTATATGAGTCCCGAAATTCGCTTAAATATACAAATATAAACATCTATGAGCCTTCAAATTCGCTTAAATTATCATGACCCAAATTATGAGATCTTGCGGGCACCTACTCTATGCTAACTAGTTAGGAGAACCCTTACCACAAAATCAATTTTATAGAGGATGTTCTTGAAATAACCTTTATATAAACAATTCAATTTAAATAGTTATTAATAGTGGTAATAACTTCAAGCCTTTACAACTGTTAACTCAACAGTATATAATATTTCTGAGGACCTAATCTAGTCATGTACAATAGATTCTAAGAGAATGAAAGCAGACAACAAAAAACACAACTTCCGCCTGGAATGAGATGCAGAAGTTGATGAAGAGTACTCCCCACTCCAACTAAGAAACTTTAAGTCAACCTACAACATACCTACACCCCAAAAAGGATGTAGCAAGAGTAGTATCAGTACACCACACGTACTGGTAAGCATCATCGACCGATTAGAATTAGTTCACACAATAATATATAGAAATCAATGAAATAAATTGTGACAAATCTCATACAACGGTTTAGCACCAAAGTTTACATTCCTTATTACGACCTCTCAATAATTTCAAAAATTCCCTAACATCTTTATTTGTTCAATTAACTCTATCCATTACATTAAGTATTCTGTTTTCATTAGGGTAAGTTTCACTAACCGTTAACACAATCACATACATCTTTCTTTAGAGAATATGAATTCAACTAACGGTTCGACCAACACACCAATCTACCTAAACATTACAAGAACACATTAAGCCACAACAATAACAATGTCTCACAAATCAGATAAGGCAAGTAGACAGGCATGTTAACACACAACAAGTAGTTTTCCTCAACCAACCATTCATTCCAAATCAGCTACACAATGTCAACAACAAGGATATACAAGTAACAACAATAACAATGTCCCACAAATCAAATAAGGCAAGTAGACAGGCATATTAACACACAAAAAGTAATTTTCCTCAACTAACCATTCATTCTGAATCGGCTATACAATGTCAACAACAAGGACATATAAGTCACAACAATTATCATAAATAACCACAACCTCTACCATCTAACTATTCATGTTAATACTATCAAACCTAAGGACACGTAAGTCATAAATCAAACATATTGAGTAGCACTAAACTTTGCAACTATAGCAATTATATCACAACTTGGAACTTTGTCCGTATCAATGTCAAAAGCTGTAAAATATCTGTATCTCATCCACTCATAATACCAGCTCATCTCATAAACACTCTTTCATCTATACACACATGTTAATGGGTCTTACTTCTGCCCAATAGTCATGACCTGCAAGGGACACACTAGGGTCCATATACGGTACCGACGTGGTACCTGATCTATAATAAAGATATATCTATATCATACCAGCGTGATACCTGCTATATAGTGAAAGACATACTGATGAAGATGCTCATGCCTCCTTGAAAGTTCATATCATCCAGTGTTATGGGCCCGTCTAATTTCAGGGTACCTTTGATACTCTAGCCTAGGATCATGTAGAGATCCAAAAAGATTTGAAGACAGAGAAGAAGAAAAGACGCTCTTGGGACTGGTTGTTCGTCCGTATGTGGAAGGGGATAAAAACCATCATGAAGATCTTTGTACCAAAAGAGAAAATTCCTACTGTGGAGACGACTGAGACCCAGGAGTTCTGTTTCCTGAGTGGGATGTATGAGGACAGTTTTAATGCTTCAAGCGATGAAAATGATGATGGAGCCACCAGCTAGGTCCCGACATATGTTTTCCCCTTTCTTATATCCCTATTTTTCAGATTATGTTGGTTTTTCCCTTGTAGGTTCTTTGTTAGATATTATCTACTTTTCTCTCACTTTTGGATAATTTCTATTGATTTTTGATTTTTCAGTGCCCTTGGTGGCATCTTTGCGAACAATGGCCTTATTTGTAGGCCGATACTTTTATGAATTCTGTATTTTGCATTAGAAATTGCCCTTGAATTATGTTTCACAAAATGAGATATTTAAAGTAGAAAGATGGGCTAGCTACTACCTAATGACCGCTACAGTGGTCCTTCACACGCTACAGTGATTTCGCTATAGTGGAATAAGGTCCGTTGTGGCAGACTTATCGAGTAGGCCTAGACCCGCTACGGCGGGCACGCGACCGCTACAACAATATTGCTGTAGAGGTATCCCCACCATTACAGCGGACTTAAACTAGTAGCTTGGGTGAAATTTAAGTTTCTACCCACTGACGCAACACAACATCTCACAACACACTAACATATCTCAAATTCTACCACAAATGTATACAACCGTACAAGATATTTATTTTTGGGCTACTAGCCTTGAGAGTTTAACTATCTTAATCATTGGGGAAGTTCCATCAAGGTAGCTTAGATACGAGCCTCCCCTTTTTCATTATTTCATCAACACAAAAGGCATTAATATTACGTCAATGCACCACAATTATCGTAATCTCATCGTACAACAATCCTTTTATTATCAACTTCATCAATAATAATTAGTTAAATAGTTTCACCACAATTCATACAAGAAATGTAAATCTTGACTCCTATGAACAGATATCAGTTGGAATTGACTAGGTTCCAATTGCGAACTCACAAAGATACCAATTGGAATCAACTAGGTTCCAATTATGTTCATCGATATACCAATTGGAATTGATTAGATTCCAATTAGACTCAACCCAGGTAGACAAATAATTGAGATAGCACGATAAGAAGGAAGAAAGAAAATAACTCCCAGATGCCTTATAGCATCCCAAGGATTTGATGTGGACATCTTTACACTAATCCGCAAGACTCTACTTGACATTGCTCTTGCACTTATGAGACTGGTAACCTAGGGCTCTGATACCAATGTCACAATCCTAATTATGAGATCATGCAGACACCTACTCTATTCTAATAAGATAGGAGAATCCTTCCCACCCAAGTAATTTCATAGAGGAAGTTCTTGAAATAACCCATAGAAACAATTCAATTTTAAATAGTTAATAATCGTGGGAATAACTTCAAACCTTTACAACTGTTAACTAAACAAAATACAACATTATCCGAGTACCTTGTGTAGATATGTACAAGAGATTCTACAAAAAATGAAAGCAAACAACAAAAGATACAACTTCAGCCTGAAATGAGATGCAAAAGTTGATGAAGAGTACTCGCCACTCCAACTAAGAAACTTTAAGTCAACTTGCAACACATCTACACCCATAAAGGATGTAGCAAGAGTTGTATCAATACACCATATGTACTGATAAGCACCATTGACCTACTAGGATTAGTTCACACAATAGTATATAGAAATCAACAAAATCAATCATGACACATCTCATATAATGGTTTAACACCATAGTTCACATTCCTTACTACAACCTCTCAATAATTTTAGAAATTTTCAAACATCTTTCTTCATTCAATTAACTCTATCAATTACATTAAGCATTTTGTTTCCATTAGGGTAAGTTTCACTAACCGTTAACATAATCACAAATATGTTTCTTTAGTGAACATGAATTCAGATAACGATTCCAAACCAACCAATCTACCTCAATATCATAAGAATACATTATGCCACAAAACCAACTATGTTCCATGAATCAGATAAGGCAAGTAGACATGCATGTTAACAAACAACAAGTAGTTTTCCTTAATCATTTGTTCATTCCAAATCGGCTACACAATGTCAACAATAAGGACATGTAAGTCACAACAATAACAATGTCCCACGAATCATATAAGGTATGTAAACAGACATATTAACACACAACAAGTAGTTTTCATCAACAAACCATTTATTCCAAGTCGGCTAGACAATGTCAACATTAATGACATATAGGTCACAACAATCATCATAAATAACCACAACCTCTACCATCTCAACAATCATGTTAATACTATCAAATGTAAAGACACATAAGTCATAAATCAAACATATCGAGTCATACTAAACTCTGCAACTATAACAGTCACATCACAACTTGGAACCCCATCCATATAAACCTCAAGAACTATATAACATCAGTATCTCATCTACTCATAATACCCTCTCATCTCATAAACACTCTCTCATTTGTACACACACACTAAGGGATCTTAATTCTGCCCAATAGTCATGACATGCAGGGGACACACCAGGGTCCATGTATTATACCGGCGTGGTACCCAATTTATTTTTATATATATATACTTATATATATATATATAGATTATATGTATTTATATATTTATATGCCGTACTATCATGGCACCCACTCCATAGTAATACAAATATATTATACCAATGCTGGCTTTGATCCACAATAATACTGCTTATCCGTAAACTCACACCGGACATGAGCCACTCATCAACCAGAAAGTTGATATCTATCTTCTTACCTTTCTTGACATATCACAATATGATTCCACACTCCTCTATCTCTCATGATAATATCACAATGTACCCAATTTACAAGTACATATCATACTCATATCTCAATCCAACAGCTCAACAATCAATAACTTATTCATTTGAATATTAACACAACAACAATCAATCAACTAGAAGTATGTTTGAAAAACAATCAACATACCATTCACATTAGGAGCATACAAGAGGCTAGATCAAGTCTAACTCCAATCAAATTCTCATAAATTCATTCACTTACTCAATCATTGTTATTTACATCAAGGACTGATGGATTCAATTACTAATATGATAGCCCTAAAGTTCAAGTTGTTATCTAATTTGTAGATACCACTTCATAAGCCGTTCATTAGACGATTTAACCACCTTTATTTTATGATTCTAACTTAGTTTTACATTCTTACACCGATTTCTCCCTAGCACTTAGTCAAGATTTTCTTTAGACACCTTATATTATGACACCACTTTCCCCTTCATGAAATAATGTTACATTAAGGAAATCACACAATCAAGATACACATAACATCAATTTCACCCATTTAAGTTATTAAAACTAGGTTTACAGATCACATGTATACACAATTTCTCCATCGTCATCCGCATTCACCTTATTGATATTGCATTTCATCATGAAAGTCATACAAGCACATATCATACATCAAGGGATTATATGTCAACATATTACCACCCATTTTTAGGGCTTTTATGCTAATTCCATATTTTATCTATCAAACTTCATGTCTGCGGGCCTAATCACGCTCCTCTTATCAATTTTATATTATGCATATGCTTACTAATCACAGTATACTACTGATAAAACCATAGCCTACCATGATAACAAGCTATTGCCACCGAATGCACGCAACCTTATTCCTCGTTCCCAGTCTAGCAGTTTTGACGGAGAATCCATAAGGATAATGATGGGGCTGTGTCCCTGGAGAGCCTTGCCTATTTACTATGGTTGTTCTAGCTTGGGAATAACACTAGAGGCATTCTTAGGAGAGAACATTTCTTTTTAAAACAAGTGTTGGACAAAAATAGGTTTTAATTCGCGTACTTACTGGTCCAACACTGCTACAACGACCATCCCATTGTTACAAAAGGCTCGCTGTAGCGGCCAAGAGTCTGCTGTAGTGGCTCTTAAATAGATCATGCCCCACTCTTTAATCCTATACCCGCAATGATCATTAAACGAAATAAACGGTTAACCTCGACTCAAATTTGAATCTATGTAAAATTTTAATTTTTTTGTATTCCGTCCATGAATATTTCAATAACGATGGAATAGATTGTTACATAAATATACAAATACAAAAGAAGCATATATTTAGCTATTTTATCTAAATCTTAGCTATAAATGGTAATTATTTTAAACATTAGCTATGCCATGTAATTATGTCCGGATATTTTCTATGTCACATAATTTTTTCTTTTTGATTTCTGAATAAATGGGGCCTTTGAGCCTCAATCTTTAATTTTTAAAAAAGTGCCATTAATTGTACAAACTAGTAATATTATATATTTTTTAAAATGTTGCAGTATTTTTCTAAAATGCAGCATATATTATATAAGTGCACATACAATATCAATATATATGCATTGATTCATTATATATAAATGTATATATACTTAGTGTTGTACATACACTGATAATAAATACACAATATAAAGATTTTTTCTACGTTTAGAGATACATGTATTAATATATATAATTGTAATAAAATATAAAATATAACTATATGTTGTAATTATCTAAAAGTATCGTTCTATAAAGTGTAGCTAAGAACAATCAATTACATTAGGTAATTCTTTTAGGAAAGTGATTGACGTATTAACATATTCATAAAATTTTATTTAGAAAATTAAGCTTAAAAGTAATGGCATTCAACAATCATCTCCTTAAGGGTGTGTTTAGTATGGAGCCAAAAACTATTTTTCAACTTTTCAATGTTTCAAAAATTTTAAAAATATTTTATCTAGGAAAACAGGTCCTTCAAAATGAGGAAGACGTAGGGAAAATAAGTTTCACACGTGGAACTCCACATTGATTGTATCTTTACCACCCTCCAATATGCCTTATCTTCACCCCACTTCTATTGTAAAAACCCTCACGATTATTTTTCTATTTTTGTGCATTTTGATTTGTTTACCCTTTTCCGTAGTTGCCTTATTGTATTTATGATCTCCGAGGGTAGGTGGCATGATTTACAATATGGTTGGTTGAGAAATATGCGAGCTTTTATTTTGGAAGGATTGAAAGTTGATACGATTGACTAAAGTCCACGTCCGTTGAAGATGAGTTTGAAATGAAATTTCGATAGTACCATCAGCTCCAAAAAGTGATTTTTGAGTTAATTTGACTATTGGTTCGGGTCCCGAGGCATTCAAAAGAGTTTTGGAAGAGTTTTGAGTTTTGAAAGTTGGAAACTTACAAGAGTTGACCAAAGTCAAAATTTGAGGTTAGAAAGGTCATTTTTGAGTTTTGGCGATTCCACTAGGTCCGTAGGGTAATTTTTTGCATAGTTGAGGATTTGGTTATGTTTTTGAGGCTTGTGGTGGTATTTTGGTTTTTGGTTGAATTTTTAATGTTTTTGTTAAGTTTGTGTTGAGTTTGATCAACAACTATTTTGTGTCCCAGAGGTCTCAGATGAGTACCCATGAGTTTTGGGTACTTGTTCAGAGTTTGGAGTTTTATGTTTTTGAGATTTAATAGTACCACCTGAAGCAAATGAGCTCTATATGATGTTTGGATGGAACCATTTGATCCGTATTGTAATTTCAGAACCAAAGCAAAAAGAATTGACGCCTTTTGAATCTGTATAAGGGAGATATGGTCAATTTAGTACAGGTAACTGATGTGTCGTGGTTTTAGGACACTTTCGATACTTAAAACTAGGAAAATATGCTAAGTCAAAGGTTTGTTTATGTGGATATGATGCTTTTGTGTTAGTTTTACAGGAAAACAGGTCTTGGTAGAAAATAGATGAAAAAAGGGCTAAAAATAACCAAGGGTGGGAACTGGAGGTAGGGCATGACTTGTTGGGTCACGCTACCAGTCGTGGCCCGAGTCATTGCATTTGAAGGGAGAAGGACATAAAGAATTGAAACTTGAATATTGGCTACGACTGTTGGCTACGAGCAGTTGGGAGAGGCGACGGGTCGTATGTCATGACCCAAAAACTCAAGGTCATGATGGCACTTATTAAAGTCCTTGATAAGTAAGCCAATCACTCAAAAAGGATAGAAGTATGAGATAATAAAGGAAATAAAGCAAATGAGACTCCTAGAACGAAGTCAATTCACATATACATAATAATAATGGAAGACTAAACAAAATATCATAAAAGCCCTAGAAATAGTGTCACAAGTGTAAGAGCATCTACTACAACTCAGAATCTTGAATAATACACAGTCTGTCTCCAAAATAGAAATAAAGACAGCTAAATAATAAGAGGAGGTCTGGGGTCGACTCTGAAAGCCTAGAGCAGACCAGTACATCGAAATCACCAACTCAACAGCATGAAATCAGCCTCCACGTGTCATACTCATGCTAGGATCTGCACCAAAAAGGCATAGTAGGAGTGAGTACGATCCACTTATACTCAGTAGGAATCATAGACCGACTGAGAAAAACAGAAAATAATACAAGTAAAGAAAAACAATGAGCACGTCACCTGCAAGCAGAAAAGTTTTCAAACGGTAGCTCACACCTTCTCTACTAATAGTTCTAACATATATAACCATAAATAAATAATGAATAGCAACAGATATAATCAAACAAGTACAGAACTAAATACACGCCAAGAAAATGAAAGCAACACAAAAATGCATATACAATTCAATGCAATGAAGATGGGATGATGAATGATTGAAAGCTATCGCATGACCTTCTGTATACACCTACCGAGCCTCAGTGATCCCAAGATAGAACCCATAGGGGGTTCGCAACCCGTATACCTATCTCATAACCTCAATCCACCTGTCTGGCTAATGTTCACGGATCAAGGTCTATAAAGTGTTTCTTATATCTCAATCAACCCGACAGGTACATCCCTAGGTTTAGGCATTTTTAAAAGTGTCTTATTTTCTTTCAAAATCAGTGTATCTCAGTGATACCAATGTCTTATGAATATAAATGTATGACATAAGGATGTAATGCTCACAACCAATCAGTATGAAGATGATAATCCATTCAATACTCGTAAGAGTGAGCTCAGAATCAACTCAATGTGTTAACAACCCAAATCTCAATATCTCATTGGGCACAATTCGGAAAATTAGTCATTTAGGACATCGTTAATATCATATCAAACCCCCAATTCAGGTATGTCCATCATAATAAGGCAAACAATTCTCAATAAGGCCTCTAATATTTTTCAAGACCCGTACGACATCACATTAGGAATAAGGCATGTAAATGCACAAATAAGGCCAATGATGTCAAATAAAGCCCCCACTCGGGCAACACACAATATATAATATCACCAATCAACAATAATGAGAATATAAGTCCCCACACAGGCGTCAATAATATATATATAAAGCTCGAAAATAATTCCCATAGTTAATTTTTCCCAATACGTAGCATGTTTTACTTATTTATTAACTACCCATCCCAATCTGAAGAAAGTTAAGCCATAGCCTACATCAAAGCATTGAAATCCAAGCCTAAAGTCCTTCAACACGGAGCCTTCCCCTTACGAACGACCTCGAAATCAACTAAAACTTACAAATATAACATCTACTCATTAAAAGGAAGCTAATGATACCTATATCGATTATATTTAAGATGGGTCTAAAATGGACTCGAAAATTGAGTTCGAAAACTAAAGGGATAAAACTAGAATTTTATTTTAGAAATACATTTCCCAAGGTTATGGGAGTCTATAGTTGAAAACCCATGCAAAAATGAGTTGAAAACGAGGTCCAAATTGAAGAAAAACCATTTTTAAGTTTTACAGTAAAAATCCATTTAGAAATCAGGATTAAAGAGTGTTTTTGATGATATAATCAATGTAAAATAATGAAAATAAGGTTTTGGAGCTTACCCAAGCTCAAACGGTGAAAAAACCCTCAAAAATCGCCCAAACCCCAAGGTCAAATGTCTAGAAATGGTGAAAAATTGCAAAATGGGGTTTATATGCTAGCGATGGCCGCTTAAGCGGCTAACTGACCGCTTAAACGACCACCGCTTAAGCGTCTTAAAGGTCGCTAAAGCAACCATGCCACTTAGTCCGACCATTGCTTAAGCGATCAAGTGCAGCTAAAGCGGACACCGCTTAAGCGATCCCTTGTCACTAAAGCGGCTATCGATTAAACGGTACTTTGGCCGCTTAAGCGGCTGCACTAGCTATTAGCAAGTGCTGAGTTTGGGCAAGCCAAAAATGCTCTGAACGAACCCTCGAGATTTGTTTGGGACCTCATAGAAACAAACCATATATGCTACTAGGCTATTTTCGACGTTCCAGACTCAATGATGACGTTAGATTTTTGATAAAGGGTTGTTTTCACCAAATTAACCCCTAGACCCCCTTTAAGCTTAATTTAACTAGTTTTCACAACAAGGGTCGAAATGCAATATAAAGGTCTCTAACCTGATCCAACCTCGCCACTAGCCCAAATTCGCCATTCTAAATCCAATGGAACTGTCCTAATCGCCATCCGAAACTCAGAACTTCACATGTTGACCCTATAGAACTTTCAAAGCCTCTAGAAACCACAAACTCTCCCAAAAGCATCTCGAAGGCATTGGGAATCGTGCCAATCATCTCCACACCTCAAAATCAACATTTAGCAACTACGAGAATGGGCAAAACCATCAAATTATAATAGAAGCAAAATTTCACATATCAGGTCATTATAGTATCCACTACTGATACTCTAGTTCGTCCTCGATCTAAAAGCGAAAGAAATACCTGAATCAGTAAAAAGCTGAGGGTAACTACTACGTATGTCGGAATCGATATCCCAAGTAGCCTCCTTAATAGAATAGTGTCTCCATTGAAACTTAACCATAGGAGTATCTCTAGAACACAATCGTCTAACATCCCTGGCTAAAATGGAAATTGTCTCCTCAACAAAGGTCAACCTCTCATCTAACTGAACCGAGTCCCAACAAAGTAAATGAGACTCATCCAAAATATAGCGCCAAAACATAGATACATGAAACAGTGGATGAATGGCTGAAATGTATGGAGGTAAGGCCAACTCATAAGAAACCTCCCCAACTGTCTGAAGTATCTCAAAAGATCTAATATATCGTGGGCTAAGGTTGCACCTCTTTCTAAACCTAATCACACCCTTCATGGACGACACACGAAGGAAAACCCGATCACCAATCCCAAACTTCAAGGTACGAAGCCTGCGGTCAGCATAACTCTTTAGTTTACTCTGGGATGCTCAAAACCAATCCTAAATCACCCGAACTCTATCCAAGGACTTGAGAAGCAAGTAGGTACCACAGGGCCTATCCTCGAAAGTCTCAAACTAATCAATCGGAGATCGACAATGTCTACCATACAATGCCTCAAAAGGTGCCATCTCAATACTCAAATGGTAGCTATTATTATAAGCAAATTCTGCTAAGGATAAATGCTGCTCCCACTAACCTTTGAAGTCCATAACATATGCGCGGAGCAAATCCTTCAAAACCTGAATAGTCCGCTCCAACTGCCCATTGGTCTGGCGGTGGAAAGCTGTGCTAAGGTCCACCTAAGTACCCAACTCCTCCAAAAACATCCTCCAGAAGCTAGAAGTGAACACTAAGCCTCTATCTAAAATAATAGACACAAGTACCCCATGAAGATGAACTATCTCTCTAACATAGATATGACTTTACCTCTCTACACTAAAGGAAACCTGAATAGGGATAAAATAAGCTGATTTGGTCAATCGATCCACGATTACCCAAATACTGTCTGAACCACGATAAGTATGAGGCAACCCACTCATGAAATCTATAGTGATTCACTCCCACTTCCACTCAGGAATGGGTAATCTCTAAAGCAAACCACCCGGTCTTAAATGCTCGGCCTTCACCTGCTAACAACACAAGTAACAAGCTACAAAGTCCGCTACATCCTTCTTCATACCTCCCCACCAGTAATTCTGCTTTAGATCACGATACATCTTGGTCCCTTAGATGAATAGAATATCTGGAACAATGTACCTCTTCCAAAATAATCTCACCCATCCACTAACTCTCGACACATAAACTCGGCCACAAATCCTCAAAACACCATCAGAATCAAGAGACACCATCTTAACCTCACCATTCAACACCTTATCTTGAATCACCCTCAAGCTATCATCAACAAACTGGTGAGCTCTAATCTACTCCATCAAAGAAGATCTAGCATCAACTAAGGCTAAAACACGTTCAGGTGCCGAAATGTCAAGCCTAACCATCTGGTTAGCTAAAGCCTGAACCTATAAGGCTAAAGGCCTGAGTCAAGAGATAAGCTAAACTTTCCATTTTAGTCGACTTCTAACTCAAGGAATCCGCAACCACGTTAGCCTTACCCGAATGATAGAGAATAGTGAGGTCATAATCCTTAAACAACTCAAGCCAATGTCGTTGTCTTATATTAAGATGTCCCTGGGTGAAGAAATACTGAAGGATACAATGACCAAGAAAATCTCACAACAGGCTCCATACAAGTAATGCCTCCACAACTTCAACACAAACATAACTGAGGCTAACTCCAAATCATGGGTAGGACAATTCTTCTCATGAGGCTTTAACTAACTAGAACCATAAGCAATCGCCTTACCCTCCTGCATCAACACTGCACCCAAGCCCACATTAGAAATATCATAAAACACGATAAAACCCATTCCCTCCTTAGGAAAAGTCAAGATAGGAGCCAAAGCCAACAACTCCTTGAGCTTTTGAAAGCTTGCCTCATAAGCATCCGACCATTGAAAGGTAACCTCTTCTGAGTCAACTTAGTCAACAGAGCCGCAATAGATTTGAAACCCTCTACAAAATGCTGATAATAACCCACTAAACTAACAAAACTCTAAATCTCGGTAGGAGAAGTAGGTCTAGCCCAATCATGAATTGCTACTATCTTGACCGGATCAACCATAATACCATTCTTAGTCACCACATGACCCAAAAAAGAGATAGAATCAACCTAAACTCACACTTAGGGAACTTAGAATACAACTTCTTATCATGCAATCTCTAAAGTACAGTCCTCAAGTGTCTCACATGATCAGCCTTATTCTTGGAATAAACCACGATGACATCTATAAATACAATCATAAAAGAGTCGTGATACCGTCCAAATACCCAGTTCATCAACTCCATGAACACTGTTGGGGCATTGGTTAACCTAAAACACATGACCAAGAACTCATAATGACCATATAGGGTCCGAAAAGCCATCTTCGGGACATCCAAAGCTCTAATCTTCAACTGGTGATACCCAGATCTCAAATCAATCTTAGAAAATATGAAACCGCCCTAAACCTGGTCAAATAAATCATTAATGCAAGGAAGAGGATACTTATTCTTAACCATCACTTTGTTCAATTATCGATAGTCAATACACATACACATAGAACCCTTCTTCTTCTTCACGAACAAGATAGGAGCACCCCAGGGAGATACACTGGGCCTATTGAACCCCTTTTCCAACAAATTCTACAACTGGTCTTTCAACTCCTTCAACTCGATCAGGCCATACTATAGGGGAAATGAAAATGGGCTTGGTGCTCGACTCCAGATCAATAGCAAAATTGATATCATGATTCAGAGGCATACCAGGAAAATTCATAGGAAAGACATCTATGAACTTACGAACAACCCATATAGAATCCATATGAGGTGGTGAGGCAACACTAGTATCACGAACATAATCCAAATAAGACAAACACCCTCTTTCTACCCTGCAACAAGCACGTAGACAAGATATAACTCTCTTCAGACCCAAATTAAGAGTACCTTTCCAAGCTAACCTTGGGACACCCAGCGTAGCTAAGGTCACGATCTTGGCATAACAGTCCAAACTATTATGATAGGGAGATAACCAATCCATACCCAAGATAACATCAAAATCAACCATATCTAGGACAATCAAGTCTACCCAAGACTCGCACCGCGAGGGTAACTAAACAAGATTGCTACACTCGATCAACCACAAAAGAATCTCCTATGGGGGTAGGCACATGAAGAGGTATAACAAGAGGCTCGTAGAAAGCATCAATAATAGAAGCAAAATATGTAGACATATAGGGGAAGGTAGACCCAGGTTTAAATAACACGGAAGCAGATCTATAGTAAACTGGGACAATACTTGTAATAACTGCATCAGAGGCCTCTGCCTCAGGTCTCCCAGGTATAGCATAACACTGACCACGTCCTTTACTAGACTTAGCAACCCCATATCTAATATCACAAGCTCCCCTACCTCTACCTCGAGCACCTTTAGTACTACCCCTACCACTCTGTAAACCACCTCTGATTGCAGAAATAAGAGTAGGTTAAAACTGAAGCTAAGAACCCTGCTGGGCAGGACCAAATACACACAGAGGAAAAACCTTGGCCAAATGACAAATCTTCTCACAAACAAAGCATCCTTTATGGCCTAACTTAATCTAAGGGGGCATAGATGAACTAGAATGACTTTCTTGGAACCAAAGCTGGAGCCACCACTAGCATGACTTGATGCCTGGCTACCTGAAATAAAAAAACTTGAAGGTACACCATTTGATCCTTTTAAAGTGGCCTGAATCGGCCTACCACGATAACCATAGGGACCTCTAGTCAAGAAATCTCTACCTCGGGAGGTGTGGCCACTAAACTCACCCTATCGGCGTACCTTCTTGATGCCTCCCTAAGTAGCGTGGGTAATAGACTCGGTCAACTTGGCATGCTCAATAATGATCTAGAGAGAAGCCCCTAAAACAACTATCTAGGCAGTAGCCAACTGATAGGAACCATCTAACCCCTTAACAAACTTCCGAATCCTCTCTGGCTCTATGAAAAAATTGGTGCCCACATATCTGTATAGGTCATGGAAGATATACATAGAGCCCTACTCCAAGTGATCAAACTCATCCCTCATCCGATCTCTCAAACTGTAGAGCACAAACCTCTCCAAAAAGGCCTCAGAAAACTAAGCCCAAGACATAACAGACAAACTCAAAGGTCTACAACTAGATAGTGACTTCCACCAATCCCTGGCCATATTCATAAACTTATAGGTAGTATAAGAAACTCCATGAGATTCAAGGGATTTAAGATTAGGTAACTTCTCCTGGCAGTCAATTAGAAACTCATACGCATCCTCACTAAACTTGGGAGGAGCCAAGCAAATAAACCTTCCAAACCACTTCTGGTTATCAGAAGACATCACTGTACTCGAAATAACTAGAAGAATAGTAAGTCTGACAGGCAATGAATCCACACGCGGGGGTATTATAGATGATGGTTGTACCTATACAGTAGGAAAACTATACGTAGATGTCGGTACAGATGGTGGAACACCACTTGAAGTCTGAGGAACACCAGTTACACTCAAAGGAATACCATTCAAGCGACTCAAAAGGCAAACCAACAAATCCTGAAGCACTGGGGTATCAACTGAACCCTATGGAACCTGAGCTGGCCCCAACACCCCCTGTCTGATAGCCATCTCTAGCATATACAACCTCAGGCTTGGGAGAGGCCTACCTAGCACATACTCTGGCTGAGGCAGATCCTCGTGCCCATCCTCTACCTCTTGGTTGGCCATAACCTATTCCTCTTCCTCAAATCAGAGCTCCTATATCAGGTTCCAGCTCAGTATCCCTAGAATCTCTGGACCTAGTCCTCACCATCTGCACAGAAAAGAATAGAATATAAGTTTAGAACATTGGGTATGAACAACCCGCATGATAAGGAATCAAATTAAAGAAGTTTTTCTTAAATATATCTTATAGCCTCTCAAAGATAGATACAGACGTCTATGTACCATTCTGTGAGACTCTACTAGACATCCTGCTCTTACTCTTATGAGACCAATGAACCTAGCGCTCTAATACCAATTTGTCATGACCCAAAAACTCGAGGTCATGATGGCACTTATTGCGGCCCATCCTTGATAAGTAAGACAATAACTCAAAAAGGAAAAAAGTATGAGATAATAAATGAAATAAAGCAAATGAGACTCCTAAAACGAATTCCAGTCACATATTCATAATAAAAATGGAAGTCTGAAAAAATATCATAAATGCCCCAGAAATAGTGTCTCAAGTGTAAGAGCATCTACTGCAACTCAAAATCCAAAATAATACACAATCTATCTCCAAAATAGAAATAAAGACAACCAAATGATAAAAGGAGGTCTGGGGTCAACTCTAAAAGCCTAGAGTGGGCCAGTACCTCAAAATCACCAACTCAACAGTATTAAATCAGCCTTCGCGTGTCGTACTCGTGCTAGGATCTGTACTGAAAGAGCGTAGTAGGAGTGAGTATAGTCCACTTGTACTCAGTAGGAATCATAGGCCGACTGATCAAAACAGAAAATAATTGTCACGCCCCAACTCCCATCGAGGCGTGATTGGCACTCGTAGCCGATAAGGCCCGAGAGAACCAATCTTTGCTTACGTTTGTTCATATGCATGCCATAAGAAATACCATCATCACGTAAGAACTTATCATGCTAATAACGAAATTCATGAAACATGTGCTAAACATATACATATGTGAAAATTGGCCGACAGTGCCATCAAGTAATCATGGAGGGCGGGTGCCCGTTTCGGCCAAAAAGGATCTCTTTTGGATCTTTTTATGCAATTAATGGCCCATGATCATAAATAAACTTATTTTAACATATTTTTGATCATATTATATGCCAGAAATCAGCCATGGTCTCACAACACACATAAACATCACCAAAACGATAGTTTACGGTCAATACGTCACCAAAATCATAACCAATTTCACAATAGAAATTCCAAACATTATACACCATGACAAAGCAAGGAAATGCTATAATCACATCTAACATGTCAATATTAACTCCAGCATGTTCACTTCCTTTAAGACCATAAGTCCATGTTCAAGTTTACAAGGTAAAATCATCCTCCGATTTAGCAAACACAAGTTATTTTACACATAGTGAACTTCTCACACTTCACCAACATAACCAATATGATATAAAACACCTCCCATGCATAAAATATATTAAACCATAATAATAAACACTTACCAATACTCACCAAGTGATGATCTTTGGCCAAAAGGATGAGAGCTTAGGGTTTGTGGAAATATTGAGAAAATTCTAGAAAGGCATAGGTGTCCAAATGAATAAAATTCTGATTTTTGGCTCTATTTATAGCCCCTTTAAGTCTCTCTTTATCCAAACACTTGGTCCAATAATAATGTAGGGACTTGTTCTTGCAAGAATGGGTTAATAATGGGTCAAATAGCCATGTTGGGCCATGTCTTCTTATTAATTTTTGGGCTTTATTTTGGGCCCAATGATACAAGACTTTTTCATGCCCACAAATTAATGTGTAATTCATCAATTCTCTCATGTTTCATTATTTCCATAAATGTTACGGTAGTTAGCTAGACTCCGAAACATACGGGGTGTTACATTCTTCCCCCCTTAGAAACATTCGTCCTCAAATGTTAACAACGTCGTCTCATATGCAACAAATGCATCTTTATATATATATTCATATAGATACTTACTTAGACTTTCTCCACTTTCTCACTTTGCTTTGGTGACACTTTCAAGAGTATTTTCTCATCTATGATCACAACATCTACTATACCATCGCGATATGTTCTTTCCACTATACGAAATGCACCGACAGGTGGAAATATTTCTATTGACTTAACTCATAACCCCAGTGTCCTATTAAATTCACGGTAGTCGATGAAGGAACATACGATAGAGTAGAGCTCAAATCAATCAATATATATACATCATGTGAAAATAGGGTAATATACCTGTACCCTCATCAGGAGATGCCTCTGCATCCAGCCGGTCCACTAAAGCATAGGTGCGATTCTGAGTTTCACTGGAACTGGATGCTCCTCTGGCACCTCTACCACCACCAGAAGACTGTCACGCCCCAAACTCAGGGAGGCGCGACTGGCACCTGGTGCCACACTTGACTGAGTGAATCGACTGAAACTAAATAATACAAAGTTAATTGACCATCAAGGCCAAACCGAATAAAAAGAAATACAACTGAGAGAGACTAAAATATAACAAAAGTATAATACAATGTCACCTAAACTTTAGATGACTACTAAACCCACAACAGTTGTCTATAAGCCTCTAGGATGAGAAATCTCTAGCCACTAATCGGGACAGACCCCATAGTACTTACTAAATATACAAAGTCAAAACAAACTCTAGACTCAGAAACTCCGGAAAGAATGGAGCATACCAACCATCAGCTGAACTCGATCATACGTAGCAAGGATCCCTTTCTACCTACTAACCTGCAGGCATGAATGCAGTGCCCCCCAGGCAATGGGGACATCAGTACGAAAGAATGTACTGAGTATGTAAGGCTATAAGTAACTGTATGAAATATAGGAACTCAAATAAAATCAAATACACGTGAGTAAACAATATGGATAAACCACCGTTCTGTATGTGTGGAACCATGTACATTACATTCATTACTTTCCTTTTACGTTCATTATCATCATCACTCATATCATATCGTACCCGGGCCCCAACTGATCAGTGGGTCATAACATAACATTGGGATCGTCTCTAGCTAGGCTTATGCCCCTTTGAGCTACCACCCATAAATCAATAAATCAGGTTCGGCCCTAGCTAGGTTTTCACCCCTTTGGGCTGCCCCCTGTCAGGTTCGGCTTGAGCTAGGCTTTTGCCCCTAAAGCTGCCCCCTGATCCAATAATCTCGGGATCGTCTCTAGCTAGGGTTTCGCCCCTTTGAGCTACCACCCGTACTCAAAAAAACACATATATGCATTACTTCAGTTCTTTTGTTATGAGATTGATACATTGGTGGTTATAACATTATTGGAGCTTTTGGAACTATAGACATGTGATGTAGATATATGAATAAAATACTCGAGGCAGCAACAATGATATAGGAAGTAAAAAGGAACTTCAACGCGATACTTAGGAACTTGTATGACTCAACGAACTTCATTGGACACACCGAATATACACACGTGAGCTATGAAGACGTGTGAGAAGTAAGGACTTTAGGGCATGTATAAATGGTCCATTAAGGTGTATAAAAAGGGAGAAAGTAATTCTATTTAGCACATGGTTCATTTAAAACACGTTTAGACATTCCAAATGCGGGCATACGTGTGTTTAGAATGGAGACATGTAACTCCTCAAATGAAGAGGTTCAGACTATATAATAAATACTTACTAGGTGAGAACGAATAAAAGGGTTACACGAGCATAGGAACTATTGAAGCACGTGGATAGATACCAATTAAGAACAAATGCATATTCTAAGTAAGGACATAAAATTTTATGATTAAACCAGCAAGGGCTCCATAAGGTCACATTATCATTATCCTAACACGACAGAAGTGATATCGAATTAAAGGAACATGTAATCGTGTGAACCAACTAAAGTATATGATCAAATAGACAGTTGGAGTATACGACACAATGAACATTTCAAATACACCAGAAGGTAACAAGAGTTCAAATTCATGTTTATACACAAACCTTAGTCTTTTAACACATACGCAGTTCAACCATAACTTAAAGAGTTCAAATCGGAATCCAAACAATTATTCTAAGTTCTTCATTTTATACACAAGTATATATAACCTTGACACATAATTAAATACCTCTTGATTTCCAGTAATTCAAGCATGTTGAAGATTAGCATCAAAAGTAAGCCTAGTTTGCACAAATTTCACTAAACCCTCAAAATAGTAAACCTGGGCAGCCCCACTGTCCAGTGTTGTAACTTAGTTTTGATCAGGTAAACAGCAGAATAAAGCATTATGGACTTCATAAAAGTTGTAGGTACATGTATTGGGGTTGCAAAGAATCCACAATCACCAAAAAATACATTTTGTACAAAAAGATACCATTAAAATACTACCAGTAGCACACAGGGGATTTCTAAATTTAAAAAAAACTGGGCAGAACCTGTCCTATATTGCGTCCCCTATTTCGTGTTCTTAATAGAAAAACCAGCTTTTGTTGTAAAGATAAAAGTTGTATAGCTATGTGTTAGCTTTTCAAAACATATTTTTGTATTTAAAACAAAGCTATATACAATAATGTATGCTATGTTTACTAAACCCTGTATAATTTCAAAATGGGTTTAAATTACTTACATGGACCTTCCTATTTAGGTGTTAATCTACAATGCGATAAGTGGTAAAGCTCATATCAATAGCCAATCAACTAACAATCTACCTGAGCCCCCATAGGTTCGGCATATGACCACCACGATCACATGATAATGAATGCTCTACAATGCAAAACTGTCCATACCAAACAAGTTGTAGCCTCATCAATCTTACTTGCCCCTATTTCAGCTCATACAACCATCACGACTATCACAGGACAACCTACTACCTATAACTCGCTACCAATTCTATCTGTGCTTGCTTCTTATATCACCATAACACTAGTAACTCGCTAAACCTCCATAGGCCCGACACACATAAAACAACAATATACCAAAGTCATGTCACACAACCGTATGAAATGCAATGAAATACATATAATGTCAGCGTACACCCCGATCCCTAGCCTCAAAAGGCATAAAACGCATAAAGGCAACCAATAAACAAATCATATCACAACAACAATTTGGCTAACCAGAAGTCCATACCTGGTCGACAAGACCACCATGAAATCTAAACATGAAGTAAAGCATAAATGTGTGTTCACACTAAATAGGAACCCCACCAATAACGTGTATGTGACCATCAATTCCCCGTTTTGCTACAGCATAAGACGATATCCACAACCTTAATTCACATATTTTGCGGTCCATGTTAACACTACCAGTACTTACTAGTAATTTTAATATCAAATGACATAAGGGTAAGTTCAATTTCCAATGGTATTCTCCAGTTAATTAGAAAGCATAATATACTTGTAAATTCTCAATGCCAAAACGTTAGCTCCTCATTTCCCAACTAACAATAGACTAGAAATACTACCTCATAACAGAAGAGTAGAACCAAGTAGTACAGGTACTATAATTTATGGAAATTATCATCTAATACGCAAGATATTAAGTCTTGTTCTCATTTTGATCAATTACTTCCGCATACTATTCAAATTATATAAATCATCTCCGAAGACAAGAGTTAAATGCAAAGGACCACCTCAAAAAGGTTAAGTGCTACTACATGGCACTAAAGAATCGGTCCTATAGTTATAGTACACAATGCGATACGGAATCAAAATCACCCGGATACGAGTTTTTAACAAGGATAATACCAATTATAATTTAGACACACCTAATAATCGACTCTTTCGATAGCACGATAAACCTGAAAGTCATAAATCTTATAAAATCATGCCAAGAAAAGAAAGGAATAGCCTTAACATACCTTAATTTCCGATTCATGAAGCCACCACAACTCCTCTCCATACCCGTTGTGATAGGTCATTGTAGCTCAACCCGTAATTTATTTATTTTCACACATAAAATCCTCTCAGTTACCGATCACTATCCTATACTATACAAATTTATCTTTCCCACCATTAATTTCTAACTAACGTAAAATATATATATATATATGACCAGTACATTTGTAAGAACAATTAATGAATGAAAATGTTAGTGGGAGTACATATAGGTATATTACAATATGTATGGTAAATGAATGGTAATTATAGATGCCTTCACAATTGATTTCCACTTTCCAAATATAAAATTAAAATACATGAAATGATGCCACCTAATCTTGGAACAACTAATTGCTGCCCACTCTTTAAAGTTCCACGTAGAGGTGGAAGTATCCAACCCACACCACATCCCAAAATTATTTTTATCCCGTTATATATATATTTGGG
Source organism: Capsicum rhomboideum (assembly GCA_031232105.1). Classification (NCBI taxonomy): domain Eukaryota; kingdom Viridiplantae; phylum Streptophyta; class Magnoliopsida; order Solanales; family Solanaceae; genus Capsicum; species Capsicum rhomboideum. Next base: position 31,588,051 of record CP124712.1, on the reverse strand, counting down.
TATTGCATAAGTTCGTAGTAAAATAAATATAATATTTTGAATATACTACAATTAATAGAAAATTATTTCGAATAAATCCTATCAAATATAATAATAATAATTTATCAACAAAACTTGACTTACTATCTCCGTTAACATATTAATTAATAATAAAACTCTTTTAAGATAAGTACATACACAAATGTTTCATAACTAAATAAGTTTTATAACTATTTAAAATATTTTAGAAAGATAATAAAAATATAACTTATTACCAAATCAAATATTTTCGTAAACACTCGCTATTAATAAAATTCTCAAATATAAGCTCGTAAGCCTTCGATAGGGGATGAAGGACAGTCGTAAATACTTGGGGCGTTACATCCTTCCCCCTTAGGGACATTCGTCCTCGAATGTGGAATAAAACACATGATCTCGATAATCCAAATCGTAGGACTTAGCTCTATAGCACGATTTGGAAGATGAAAGAACAGTAACCAATCCTAAATGCCTTGTAGCCTCCTGATTATAAGTGTGGTGCACAACACACCCATAAGCAAGACTCTACTAGACACGGCTTGTAGACTCCCTAGGACACAATGTTCCTAAGGGGGGGAGGATGTAACACCCCGTATTCTATAGACACTACTCTTACTTATATGGAAAATGGTACAGACTTATGGCAATAGGTGATGGAATAACTAGTTCTTGGATTCAAGTACAACACCTCGTACATTTTTGAAACTTGTGCGACTAACCTAACATGGATAAAAGTATTTAAACTTGAGATAGTAAGGACATACTTAAGTGTAAAGTTAAAGTTAAGTGGTGGATTAAGGTAGGAGGATTAAGACGTTGGAAAAAGGGGAGAACATAAACGAGGTGCTTCCGTAACTTAATTAGGATAGTAGGTGTATCATCTACTTAAGCTATTGGACTGTATTTGGACATCTATTAATGGACTCAATTGAGGCCCAAACTAAGTACATAAAAATGGAAAGATGACCAGCCCAACACTTACTATTAATTCAGGCCCAACAAGACATGATCCAAGTAGAAAAAAGGTGAGAAAATGAACTGTTTTGGACAGCTTATATAGCCAAGTAGGTGCATCACCTACTTGGACTATTTTTGACCAAGAATTGGCTAAGTATAGCCTTATAAAGTCGGTTCTAAGAGGGAGTATATAAAGCTGAAATGCAGCTTATTTTCTTCACAATTCACTTGCCAAATTCCAGTATTTAAATTAAATTACTCTCTTCTCTCTCAAACCCTAACGAACCACCCCTTTGGACAAATCTTCCACTTGCAAGCTTTGGTAAGTATTTAACCTTATATATTGATGTAATATATGTATAATAGGTTGTGGTAATCACGTTGGTGGTGTTTAAAATGTATAGGGCAGTCCCTTAATTAAGTTGGCAGTCCACTTGTGTTAGTTTTGATGAATTTGTCTTCCTTGTGGCTTGGACTTGTATAGGGGCTTAAGGTGTTGAAGAAATTAAGTTATGATGATGAAATTCCAGTATATTAAAGTGTGTTTCTTCCCCTGAATCGTTCCTTTCATGTATGGCTTGATGGAAATTTTTATATGTATTGGTAAATGGAACGTTTGTTGTAGTGAAAAGAGAATACTCTTTTGTTATGTTAAACTGAATGTTGGAACTGTTGTGGAATGATTTTGGTATGCTACTGTGTAAGTCAGTATGGTAACCTTATGGGGTGAATATATGGAGTTTTGTTTGAGTGGAAATGTAAAGGATAAACTAGGTAGGTAATCCTACCGGTTTGTAACGGTTATGTTGGTTTGTGGACTGTTTTGGTGGTGTGTGGACTGATTTGGTGTTGTTGTTTTGCAAAAGCAGTAAGTTATAGTGTAATGTTGTGGAATAATGTTATTTGGTAGTATAATGAAGGTGGGAGTGATGCACAATGTGTTTTGGAGGTTGGATAGTTTCTACTTTCCGTTAAGCACCTACTTACCGTCTTGTGAACTTATAATGTAGCTAGCCATTAATGTTTGCTCCATTATGTACTTGTGTTGTAGAGTAACACATAAGGAAGGAGCTGAATCAGTGTAGTTACATATTGGGAAGATAAGGTATGTAAGGTTACTTTTTCCGTACCTTTCTGTAGCATATAATGTTCACATCGACGTTACACTTGTCCTATTCCGAGATGTACCAAGGTATCCTATTTCCGATTATCAATGGTTATTGTCACATGTTTCCTATTCATTGCACAATGGAGAATCTTGTTTCATAGTCAGTGCTAAGGTTCCAAAGGTCCAACAAAGTTGTGTTCCAATGTTCCAATAGTGATTATATTCATGTCTCTGTTATGTTCCAAAGTTCAAAGTGAGATTATAATTATCATTGTATCAACCTCATTGTACCAATCTCAAAGTAAAGAACAAAGTAATGCATTTGTGGTCAATGATCAAGTTTGGGTGGCAAGTCTAGGGGCATAAGCCTAGCTTGACTCGATCCCGATGTATTGATTTATGGGTGGCAGGTCTAGGGGCGTAAGCCTAGCTCAACCCGATCCCAACATGATGATATGTTATGTAAAGACCCACTGATCAGTCGGGGCCCGGGTACAGTATGACACATGTAATGACAAGTAAGCATTGAAGGAAAGAAGCAATCAAAATAATACACATGGTTCCCAAAATACAGAATGGTTACTTATTCATTGGATTATTCATATGTATCTGAGTTCATTGAAATATTCATGTGTTGTATAGTTTTATATGAGCCTTACATACTCAGTACATTCTTCGTACTGACCCCTTTGGGGAATTTACCTTACTTGCTGCAGGCGCAGGTTCTAGTAGACCTCCACAGTAGGTTACAGGATATTTACAGTTTTTGGTGAGCTCCAGTTGTTCGGGGCTTTCTCCAGGTCACAGTTGTACATATGTTTTGGTGTTGTACATGTCGTATAAAGCGGGGACTTGTCCCGAATTTTAGCTCATTTTGGTCAATGCACTTGTTAGAGGCTTTTGTAGACGGATGTGGGTATATGTATATAACATGACGCATGAAGTCTTATTTTGATGGCCTCAACGACCAAGTTTCACATATGTATATTTGTATATGTCATATGTTCAATGAATTTTCGTTGTTAGCATAATAAGTCCTCACGTGTTAAGAGTGTTTCTGATGGCATGTATACGAATGCACATAAGTACAGGTTGGTTCTCTCGGGCCTTATCGGCTACGGGTGCCAATCACGTCTCGATGGAATTCGGGGCATGACAAAGACTGTACACCAGCTGCCGATGCCATATCATCTGATCCTGTAGATCGTGCCACACTATTTGTAGGCCTCTGTGGGCACTCTCTCATCATGTGTCCTGGTCTACTACACACAAAACAAACATTCGTATCAAATCGACATTCGCCTGTATGAAATCTCCCACAGCGCTGGCACAACTGACGAGAAAATCTTGTTGCCTGTGATCCATGAATTCAAACTGCTCTATTCAGATCGACCCCCTCTAGACCCTCGGACTTGAGAATGAGCACCTGTTGTGGAATAAGAGGATGAGGGCCTAGGCGGTAACATTCGAGATCTAGATTCTTCTGGGGACACCATAGACTGCCCCATAGTTCTAGCCCTTTTTGAGGGCCCTTCCTCAGATTTCTGTGTTCTCCTTCTTTGCCTTTGGTCCTCCATCTTTTGTGCGAAGGCCTATATTCTAGCTATATCCATATCTCGATTTAAGGCAGCAATAGTGCATTCTCGTACCAAATATGGCTCTAATCTATCCACATACCGATGCACGCTAGCTTTCATTATGGCTACTACATGTGGAGCATATCGTGCCAAGGAATTAAACTGAAGACTATATTCTCGAACACTCATGTTCCCTTGACGTAGATTTAAAAATTGATTCGCACGAGCCTCACAAATCTCATAGGGAAGATAGTGATCAAGGAAGGCTGCTTTAAATTCTTCCCAATTTGGTGGCGTTGCACCAATGCGACGAGACTTCTTCCAATCTTCTTACCACAATATCGCCTCTCCTTTCAATCTATAGGCTGCCAACTCAACCATTTCTACACCTGTTACGTGCATCACCTCTAGTGCTCTTTTGAACTTGGTCCACGAAATCCTGTGGATCAGCTTTCAGATTGGACCCTGTGAATATGGGAGGGTCTAATTTTAGAAAGTCCTGTGTACGGAGGCTAGCTGCTCTAGCCGCATCATCTTCATTTACCATTGGACCAGTTCGTCCCTGTGTTTGTACAACCACTAACTGAGTCAACATATGTACTGCATTTCATAGGTCCTGATCTGTGGCATTCATTTGCAGTGCTGCGGGTACTTCCCTACCTCTTAGCTCTTCTGGAGCTGGAAAAGTAGCGGAATACCGCGATGCAATTTCAGCTTCAGCTCTACCTTGACTAGCTTGGTCAGGTGGTGATTTACTCATTCCCTCATCGGCAGGCACATCTACCTGCTTACCTTTGCCTCTACCTCTTCTTGTGATTGGCATTTTACTATACCAAAGAAAGACAATTACCATGGTCAGATACAATTGAACTTGCAACACTGGCTCTATTGCACGATCTAGAATTCAAGAAAAGAAACAACATACTAAATGTCCCGTAGCCTCCTACTTATAAATGTGGTGCACAACACATTGATAAGTAAGACTCCACTCAGACACGACTTTGTAGACACCCGTAGAACGACCTGCTCTGATACCACTTTTGCCACGCCCCAACTCCCATCAAGGCGTGATTGGCACTCGTAGCCGATAAGGCCCAAGAGAACCAATCTTTGCTTACGTTTGTTCATATGCATGCCATAAGAAATACCATCATCACGTACGAACTTATCATACTAATAACGAAATTCATGAAACATGTGCTAAACATATACATATGTGAAAATTGGCCGACAGGGCCATCAAGTCATCATGGACATACACCTCTTACATTTGTCTTCCCACAACTGTCTACAAAGCCTCTACAGATACATGACCATGTCTGTACAATATTTACATAATACCAAAACCTAGTGTTCACGTGTGACTTGGGAAGCCCCGAAGCAACCGGAGCTCACCAAAGACCTGTATATGATCCGCAACTTCCCGAGGAGGTCTACTAATGCCTGCACATGCAACATGTAAGGTAAGTCCCCCGAGGGGGTCAGTACGAAGAATGTACTGAGTATGTAAGGCTCATAAGAAATAGCATCATACATGAGAATATCAATAGAATGAAATGTGAGAGAATAGCCAATGTGGATAAACCATCATTTTATATAATATCTTTTATAATTACTCTCCTTCAAGGGAAATTACTTTCACTCAAGAGACTTGCCTCTAATAGATTCTTCTATATGCATGAGATTTTTCTTGCTTCTATGTTCATTACCACTATTATTCATCTACTTGGTTAGTAGGTTGTAAAAGAATAACATTCATCCACATACATTCACTCTAGTGGTGGGGGAACAATATAACATACATCTATTCTTTCGGTGGTTTAATAAATAACGTACATCCACTCTCATGGTGGGGCAACGTACATCCAATCTATTAATGTACATCCACTCTCATGGTGGGGCAACGTACATCCACTCTCATGGTGGGTTAATATACATCCAATCTCATGGTGGGGCAATGTACATCCACTCTCATGGTGGGTTAGAATGTAACATATACACACCTTCATCATTTCTTACTTGGGAGAGATTAATTTATTCACTTATGAGATATTGATATATTGAAGATCATGACACTATGTGAAACACACAAATTTGCTTTACCTCACTCCTATACCTCATCAGATTAACACCTTCACTTATGAGGACTAATTATACTAACTTGCACATCGCCTCTCTTATTACTCTTATGAGATTGGTACTTTTACTTATCAAAGATTGGTACAAGAAATAATCATCATACTATAGGACTTTGGAACATGACATGATTGGAACAATGCTATTCAAACTAAACAAGCTCTCTTTACCTCATTAATCTCGTTGAGATAGTTCTCTTAGAACTTACAACATCATGACATCTTAGGAACTTCAATCAATGAATAAGAAATAAGTGAATCATCAATCATCTACAAGTAAGACACATATGAATAACAATATATGTCGGTCTTAGTTGGAATACTATAGAACCCCTTTGGACTATAACACTTTGAGACTTTTGACATATTAGCTAATGAATATGAGCCAACCAATGGACATGAGTCATGTGATTTACCATTTACCAATGAGTAAGTAACATATGAGTTACACTATCCAACTACCGGATACGGAATAGCTTAGAGCATTTCGGAGTCGAATGAGTACTATGACAATGTGAACATACATGCTGCAGAAGGATATGGAAAGAGTAACCTTACATACCTTTACTTCCAAGTATGAGTACACAAGTCTATATATGAACACAACAGTCCAGCTTCTTCCTTATGTTTCACTCTACAATACAAGTCCACAATGGAACTCTCGTTAACAATTATTTACCGTACAAGTGTACAAAACGGCAATGAACCATATGACTGCCATATAACTTCATTTCACTCCTTACAATACAACCCACTGCATTATCATACCAAAAACACCATAATCATGCCACACATTGACCAAGATATCATACATCTATAGCATTTCACACTACACTTACCCTTTACGCTTCCTCATTATCATTCTATCACAATTACCCTATCAACTTGCCTCATAAAAACTTATGAACAATCATACATACTTAACATAGTCCAACATGCCTCCATAAGACACTTTAAAATTATTAAAACAACATCACAAGTTGATAATTACATCCATGAAGGGTATAGGGGTTTCGGGGGGCCAAAGGGATGCAAAAACAAGCAATTCGGAGTTCTGGGCCGATACGCTAAGCCACCTACGCATGTAGGTGGATGACCTGCATCCGCAGGTGACCTTTGGAAGTAGCCATAGGCACCTGCATTGGCACCTGCGCCCGCAGGTGCTTCGTCTGCGAGGGCGGGTTTCCGTTTCGGCCAAAAAGGGTCTCTTTTGGATCTTTTTATGCAATGAATGGACCATGATCATATATAAACTTATTTTAACATATTTTTGATCATATTATATGCCAGAAATCAGCCATGGTCTCACAACACACATAAACATCACCAAAACGACACTTTACGGTCAATACGTCACCAAAATCATAACCAATTTCACAATAGAAATTTCAAACATTATACACCATGACAAAGCAAGGAAATGCTATAATCACATCTAACATGTCAATATTAACTCCAGCATGTTCATTTCCTTTAAGACCATAAGTACATGTTCAAGTTTACAAGGAAAAATCATCCTCCGATTTAGCAAACACAAGTTGTTTTACACATAGTGAACTTCTCACACTTCACCAACATAACCAATATGATATAAACCACCTCCCATGCATAAAATATATTAAACCATAATAATAAACACTTACCAATACTCACCAAGTGATGATCTTTGGCCAAAAGGATGAGAGCTTAGGGTTTGTGGAAATATTGAGAAAATTCTAGAAAGGCATGGGTGTCCAAATGAGTAAAATTCTGATTTTTGGCTCTATTTATAGCCCCTTTAAGTCTCTCTTTATCCAAACACTTGGTCCAATAATAATGTAGGGACTTGTTCTTGCAAGAATGGGTTAATAATGGGTCAAATAGCCATGTTGGGCCATGTCTTCTTATTAATTTTTGGGCTTCATTTTGGGCCCAATGATACAAGACTTTTTCATGCCCACAAATTAATGTGTAATTCATCAATTCTCTCATGTTTCATTATTTCCATAAATGTTACGGTAGTCAGATAGACTCCAAAACATACGGGCTGTTACAATAATACAAGTAAAGAAATACTATGATCACGTCACCTACAAAAAGAAAAATTCTCAAATGGTAGCTCACACCGTCTCCACTAACAGTTCTAAGATATATATATCGATAAAGAACAATCACAACAGATATAATCAAACAAGTATAAAACTACATACATGCTTAAAATATAAAAGCAATACAAGAATGCTTAAGTAATGCAATCCAATGAAAATGGGATGATGATGAATGATTTGAAAGCCATTACATGACTTTCTGTATACACCTACCGAGCCTCAGTACTCCCAAGATAGAACCCATGGGGGGTTCGCAACCCGTATACCTGTCTCATAATCTCAATCCACCTCTTCAGATAATGTTTATGGATCAAGGTTTATAAAGTATATCTCATATCTCAATCAACCTGACCGGTACATCTCTCGGTCTAGACATTTTTAAAAGTGTCTCATTTTCTTTCAAAATTAGTCTTTCTCAGTGATACCAATGTCTCATGAATATAAATGTATGATATGAGGATGTAATTCTCACAACCAATCAGTATGAAGATGATAATCTATTCACTACACGTAAGAGTGAGCTCAGAATCAACTCAATATGTCAATAATCGAAATTTCAATATCTCATTGGGCACCATCAGAAAATTAGTCATTTAGGACATCGTTAATATCATATCAAACCCTCAAGTTGGGTATTTCTATCATAATAAGGGAAACAACGCTCAATAAGGTATATTTATCTATTCAAGACCCCGCACGACATCACATTAGGAATAAGGCTTGTAAATGCACAAATAAGGCCAATGATGTCAAATAAAGCCCCCACTCGAACAACACGCAATACATAATATCACCAATCAACAATAATAAGAATATAATCCCCCATATGTGTATCACACAATATATATATAAAGCTTGAAAACAATTCCCATTATTATTTTTCTCTAACCCATAGCATGCTTTACTTATTTATTAACTACCCAACCCAGTCTTAATAAAGTTAAGCCATAAACTACCTCGAAGCATCGAAATCCAAGCCAAAAGTTCTTCAAGATGGAGCCTTCCCCTTCTGAATTACCTTAGAATCGACTAAAACATACAAATTTAGCATCTATGCATTAAACCAAAGCTAATGATACCCATATCGACTATATTTAAGTCGGGTCCAAAACGGACTAGAAAAATGAGTACAAAAATGAAAGGGCTAAAACCAAAATTTTATTTTAGAAATACATTCTCCAAGGTTATGGGAGTCTACAGTTGAAAACCCATGCGAAAAGGAGTTGAAAACGAGGTCCAAATTAAGGAAAAACCATTTTTAAGTTTTACCATAAAAATCCTCAAAAATCCATTAAGAAATCAAGATTAAAGAGTGTTTTTGATGATATAATCAATGTAAAATAATGAAAATAAGGTTTTGGAGCTTACCTAAGCTCAAACGGTAAAGAAAACCTCGAAAATTACCCAAACCCAAAGTTCAAATGTCCAAAAATGGTTAAAAATCAAGAAATAAGGTTTATATACCAGCGATGGCTGCTTAAGCAGCTAACTGACCACTTAAGCGACCACCACTTAAGCGGCTTGAAGGTTGCTAAAGTTGCCAAGCCACTTAGACCGACCATCGCTTAAGAGATCAAGTTTCGCTAAAGCAGCTAACGCTTTGGTAGTACTTTGGCCGCTTAAATGGCCGCACCTGATATCAGCAAGTGCTGAGTTTGGGCAACCAAAAATGCTCCGAACGGACCCTTGAAATTTATTCGAAACCCTATAGAAACAAACAATATGTACTACCAGGCTATTTTCAATGTTCTGAACTGAATGAAAATGTTGAATTTTTGAAAAAGGGTCGTTTTCAACAAATTAACCCCCGGGACCCCCTTTAAGCTTAATTTAACTAGTTTTCACAACATTGGTCAAAACGCAATATAAAGGTCTCAAACCTGAACCAACCTCACTACTAACCCAAATTTGACATTTCGGATCCAATAGAACTATCCAAATCTCCATCCAAAACTCAAAATTTCAAATGTTGACTGAAGTCAACTATAGAACTTTCAAAGCCTCTAAAAATCACAAACTCTCCCAAAAGCCTCCCGAAGGCATTGGGAACCATGCCAACCATCCACACACCTTAAAATCAATATGTATTAATTACGGGGAAGGGTAAAATAGTTAAATGATAATAGAAGAAAAATTTCACATATCAGGTTATTATATCGTAGGATGACCCGTCCTGAGCTAATTGATCAAAAGACCATAAAGGTATAAAGTGGCATCAGTTGAAACGAGTACAACCTACGAGATGTTACTAGACCATATGAGTCATTACCTAGATTCGTACTAAGTACAATTGGTCAAAGTCCCACAAAGATGCATAACTTGACCAGGTGCAATGGGTCACCCAATGAGTCATTGGCTGAACTTACGAGTCATCGCCATAGCTGATTAAGACAAGACAACAGATGCCCAATGAAGTTTAATGAGTCAGAGATAGACCCTGTGACTCGTTTCTTGTGCCATCGCCACTACCGACCTTGATAACCTATTTTGTTTAGGATAGGATTCATTTTTGTCTATAAATACTCTTGATAGGTTTCCTATTTTAGGTTACATTCTATTACTACTTTTGAGGCATATACTTGTTATTATGAGTTGTAAACATTGATTTTGAGGTTTTAATTCATAATTAAGATTCGTGGTTTTCATCTTATTCTTCGTAAGTGCATAATTATGTTTTCTTTCTAGAATTATTATTTTGTTCTTATGATCATGAGTAGCTAAACACCATGTCATGACCCAAGCCACGGATCGTGCGGGCACCTACCTGACCCCACTCTAGATAGGAGAGCCCTTACTACATAACTATTTATTTAATGCAAAAGTTAAAACAATTCTATTTGAACGACATAATTAAGTCATCTAGTTAAATAATCCTTAATTCAACCCATTAATCCAGTTAACTCATATATAAATCTAGTTTAATACATTTGATATGAAAAAGTCATGCAGAAAATAATCAATAGTGAATCCCCAGAAATTAGCATAAACCTGTATATGAGTACTAGACAAGGAGTAGGAAAATCCATGAAACAACATCCATTCAGAATAAAGAGGGTAGGAACTGTTGGAGAATGATCACCGTCACTGATATAGAAACTCCAACTGCGCTGTAACATGGATATATCCTTGAAAGGAGATATATAAGTGTAGCATCAGTACAACCACATGTACTAGTAGGCATCATCGATTGACTAGGGTTAGAAACAGATAATAATTACTAATAGAAAAGAAGCCATGACCTTAAGTAAAGTTTCAGTTACTAATCTCGTTCACAAACACTTGTTTATTTACACTTAGTCTCCTTGTGACCTACTTATCATTTAACATTTTCGTATATCTTTGTCTATAATAAGATATTCTACCTAACCTGGTTGTTCTATCATGTAAGGACCTGTTTCTAACCTAGTCTAGACAACTCTATGGGGTTTGATACATCAGTACTTGAGAACACTAGTGAAAGATTGAGTTATTTGTTATTTAATCCTTTTATGGTGTACACACCTATTCATGAAATCTTAAGTAAATGTATTCACAACATATTCACCCAAGATTGACCAGCAGGATCTAACCATCAAACATACTTACCGGTTTCCACAATCAGATAATCATAATATATAAATAGGGAAGAATACCCATTGCATATGAGGAATGAATGTATGCAACATCCAAAGCTTCTCTTTCCCTCTCATCAAATCACCATCATCATCAACAATATCAACATCATGATATAACAACATACTCATCATCATCAATATCAATATCATTAGCATCATGAACATCATAAGCTCAGTATCGTCATCACTATCATCATCATCATTACATGATTACATCGTTATCATCAACAATCTCATTAATATCAACAATGTCATGAATGGGTATACAATGCAGTCACAATCACAAATAGTGCCCGAAAAAAATTACGTACTTTCAATCATAAGAATATGGATAACCCCAGAGGGACTACCTCACCACATCACCTATACTAATTCTCCCAGTATCTTGTTACCCTTATCTTATTTACCCCTTCTCTCTCTCTAAGGACTGAGGATTTAACACATGTATACCTTTTAAGTTTATAACCAAGTACCCTCATCTAAATCACATGCAACTACTTAAAGTCTAAATCTCACCCCTTAACTCCTATCAACTATGTGCACTCTAAGTCTTCCTCATCCTTTTTGATGATATTTACGGGCTGAATACTACCGCTATAGTCACCTTTCTGACTTAGCTTTTACATTAGGCTTACGCCTCATTATTATTCCTAATACAAGAATGGTTTATCAAAATCACTAACAATGGCCCAACTCTACCTTAGTTCATTATTTTTCCAACGTATTTAATCCCCACTTCGCTCCTACGCATTTAAATTTGCTTAACAAATCTTAAAACCACCCCATTCGGTTAATTAACTACATGAATAAAACCCAATTGATTTTAACATCAACTTCCTAAAACATTCAAACCTACCTGAATTATTGTTCATTTTGTCCATCCAAACACCATGCCTGAAGGCCTAAAACATAGAATCGCCCGACATTGCTTTTAATAGTACTGCATCAAACCTTAGTCTACTATAATTAACCATAACCTACCTCGACCGATGATCTTGAAACAAGCAAGCAACACCAAGGATGCTCCTTCCCTTTCTCCAGGCCTTAGAATGCTCAATCATCTAACAAACAAGTAGTTACACAAGTAATTAATCAATTACTCTTCAAATAAATACTTTGAGAATTCAAACCCACTAATTCTACCCTTATTCATGGTGTATAACAATACCCATGAGTAAATTACCCATTAACTAGCTCTATCATATTCAACCCATCTCCATTAATGGAGTTTCAAGGCTAAAGATTTCATTTTTATTGAATTCAAGGTTCCCCAACCATCAATTTTATGTTTTAGAATTACTAATTCATGCTAGGAGTCATTAATTAACAATCTAGAAGTAATTCTAGGTGATATTACCCCAACCCATAGGTTTTCCCCAAAATACTATGAACTTAGGGTTCAAATTCTCAAGAATTCCACTATTGAATATTGTTCTAATGATTCTAGAATGTTAAAGGATTGAAATACGAAGAAGATGACGAAAGAAACTTACCTCAACAAAGAATTTTCACCTAAGAAGTTAGTAAATCGCCCTCCTAAGACTTTGGGATGAAGTTTTTGAGTTAAAACCCCAAAACCATCAAAACTAAGGTTATAAACTGCCTAGTTACTGCTGTAGCGGTTAGATTATCACTGCAGTAGTATCATTGCGGCCGTTAACTTCTCAGCTTGGACAGTGTTTAGTAAAACGGCCATAACTTTCTACTCCTAAGGCAAATTAACAAATGGTCGGATGCATTGGAAATAAGACTAAAGATCTTTCATTTGGTGGGTATTTGACTCCATAACTCTTTATATTCTAGGAGATATGCTCGTTTGAAGTTGAACCTAGTTTAAACTTAGCTCGTAACTCAATCGGTAAGAACACTTCCAACTTAACTTTGTGCTATGGGTATTATATGACCTTAGTACATATCCAATGCACTCCCACACTAAAGAATTGGTCCTATAACTTATGATGAATAAGGTCTTATTCCTTTACCATAGATAATATCAATAATAATGGAATGAGTCATTACATTAGATACCAATTTATCCACCGTTTGTCCCCGAATGGTCATTAGTGTAGAAGAGAGTTTTTAGCATGATTCTCGAAATTCAGCATACCCAACCAACCTACGCACCATAGACCAGTAAGATCTAGGCACAAAGCATGATTATTATAACCCAAGAAATACAATTCGTAATAAAATTTATATAACTGGTCATCTATAATACCCAGAACACCATACAATATTACGATGCATGAACATTTTGAGAGATAGTAGAAATAATGGGGAATGAGAAAAGCTGAAATTTGTATTTTTACTGCTGTGGCAGTAAAGTTACCACTGCGGTGGTAAAGTAACCGCTGCAGTGGCTTGCAGGCATATTGAGGTTACAGCTGCAGCCTCCCTCAACTCTCTTGGAATGAAATGCCCTAAAAATGTATCCTCAAAAACACCCCATTTTAGAGGTGAAACATCTTCACCTCTAATCTAATTCCACTGACCATACCAAAAACTTTCAACACCCTTAAGATGGTAGGAGGAAAGCTTTAACACTCTTAGTGTCGTTAATATGCATTACCCAAAAGATCTTCTGAACCTTAATAATAAAATATTTTGGATCCCCATTAAGCTTTGACAATGTGAATTCACGTGGTTTCATTCTGAGAAATTTGCAAATCCTAGAATAGAACACCCTAAGGATATGCAGGGGTTACTCTTTGATGGTTAACCAGAGCCGTCATCACTTGAGAAAGCATTCGAATGACATTTTAAAACTAAACATTAGTAACATCCACATGTGGTGGCTGAACAATAGATGCATTGGGACCCTTTGGTTCAAATGGCATGGGTGGCACCTGAGGATTATCATTTGGACCAGCGGGACATACTCCATTATGGGTTTCAATCACACTAGAAAAAGGTGCCAGTGATGTATTATCTCTAGCACTAGAAGTAGCTCTCTGACTGGCGTTTCTCTTTGGAGGAATGATCTTTAACACATGTAAGCACGAGTTAGAATTAGAAGAGATACATAGAGTTAAAGTCTATTTCATAAACTATAACATGAAAGAGGACATGTTTCCTAAACGTCCTGTAGCCTCCCAATTATAAGTGCGGCATGTTGCACACCCATAAAGGGGACTCTACTGAATACTGTTTTTCAAATATCCTAGGACTCTTGAACCTAATGATCAGAAACCAAGTTTGTCATAACCCAAGTCTACACCCTAGGTATGACCGACACTTGAAACCACAAGTATCTCTAAGCGGACCCTTGGAAAAACTTATATTTTGAACAATATTAAATCATTTGAAAATTAAAGCGGAAGCAGTGCATTAAAATAATGAGTAATTTCTTAAAATCAAAACATGTTTAATACATAGCGAATATCTAATGTTTGTCAAACCTCTAATAACTGAATGAAACAAGTTTGCCAGGACAAGACCCCCATGTACCCATAATAAAGAACAAAGTCTGTACTAAAAAAAGCTGCAAAAAAAACAAACTATGTTGTGTAACATAGCTAAATCAAAGTTTTGAGTCTCTGCTCAACATAGTTGTAAACTAAACTGTAGTGAACCTATGCTCAATATCATGTCGTTAATCATATGCATAAAATCACGTATCTAAAAGAATGTCTTTTCAGTACAGAGTTCATAGTTCATAAACAAACCTCAAATCATGAGTTCGAATGCACAAATCAGAATTTGACAAAGAAATCATAAGATCATAGAAACTCTGCTCATAGAAATCAAGTAAAACATATAAAGAAGGCAACTTTAATGGTTTGGGCATAAGCCCTAGCTTTGAACATAATTTCATATGTACTTAAAGTACTTGGACATGAGGATGAAAGGAATACATCACTGAAACCTTGCGTACCTAAAGAAGACAACTAATCTGGAAGAAAAACTTTGAAAAGCTTACTGAAACTGAAACCCTAGATTACTTTATTTTCCTTAGACTTGTTCTTGATAGAATAAAAGAAGAATAGGCCTTAGGATCTGATATTTATACCTTTTGGTAGTAAAACACTATGGGATAGGGTAAGGAAAAGTCAAAATTACCTTATTGAAACATTACTGAAATTTTTGGGACAGGGCTCCATGAGTCAGTTCACGGCTCGTGGTCTTAATCATGGTCCTGGAAGTTTTCTCAAACTCATGGATCACTTTTAAAACTTCTTAGCATGACTCATGAATACCTTTCATGATTCGTACTGTGACTGGTGGTTTTGAGGAGACTTTGTCAAGCCTCAGACATGGTTCCATGAGTCATACCATGATTCGTGGTCCCACTCCGTGACTCGTAGTGTAAGTTGTGGCATACTTGGGATTTGGAACATGTGAGGATTAGCTTTATGAGTTAGTTCATGACTCATGGACTGCATTCACGATTCATGAACCCTCAAATATAAGCTTGGGACTTCAAGTTTCAGATTTTGTTTTTTGTACTATGGGCAGAGTATTCATAGGTTCAAATCCAAAGTGTTATAGAATCTTTGGTATTTTTGAAGTTAGAGAGGAGAAGAATGAGAGAATGATCTGATTTTTTTTCTAATTCTAGGATGTACTCGAGGGTCTAAGTCAGGTTTTGGGAGGTTAACTGAGGGTCAAAGGACCAAAATACCCTTAATTTTGAAAAAGAGGAAAAGAATTTCATGCCTGGGAAATGACGGGCATGACCCGCCTCCCAATGCATGGGAGAGGCTACCGTGATACACCTGTCTAGACAATGACCTATCTCAAGCATGTCCCAATGCAAGGACCCTCATGCACACATGACCCTATTCTTCGGTCCAAAACATACCTCCAAGTACCAAAATTAAACCCAAATAATTTCTAACCTTTCTAAGAATCAAAAGACTTAATTAAACGGGTATATACTCATGGAAAACTACTAGGATCATGAGAGAACTTGGGGAAGGGGGTGATAACTATAGGCCCAAATTATTTTTTTTTTCAAATGAAACTAAATATACTTGAACAATTTATTTTTATTTGATCAATCACTTATTTGTTCACTTTGTAATCAATTAATGAGAATGAACTAATGAAGGAGCATCAAGGTGAATAAACAAGAAAAGAGAACCAAGCTTCTTCACAAATAAAGGATGGTCACTAAGGAAGGAAATAAGGACGTGATGGTCGCAAAGGAAGGAAATACTGACGTATATGATACAAACGTATAATGTCATCTTGGTTTCCCAAAATATATTCTCGATGACCACAAATCTCTTAGGTTTCCCAAAAGAGAGCTCAGAATTAAAAGAATGGAAATTCTAATTCTCCAAATCAAGGCAGCTGGAAATTAATTCTATCAATGGTAATAAAAAATGCTAAAGATCTCGCTGCTACATCAATGGACTAATGGTCTTCTACACAACATATCTATAAATAGAGCCTAGGAGTCTAGAATTCATTGTACATCTTCACTTGAGCAAAATTTTAGTTACTTCTATTATTTTATAGAGTTCACTATAATAGAAAAAAAAGAAGAAATTAGGTGCTATACAAGTAGAGGCTAAAACCAGATCTGAAGGAAAAGAAACAAATCAGTTCCCCACTTCAATCATTTTGTAAATTGACAATTTCTATAAAGGGAACCCTTCCAACCCAAGGGAACTAAAAGTAGACACCACAAGGGTGTTCCAAATCAGTATAACTCACTGTGTTCTTGTATAGTTACTTTACCTTTAATCATTTTCTTTATTATCTGTGCTACTAACTTTATTCTGCAGGCCAGTCGACTAGTAATTCTACATAGTCGACTCTCAAGTTTAATAAGAATTTCAATTCACCCCCTCTTGATTATCATTTGGTAACAGAGCAGGTCTTACTTAAATGCTTGTGATAAAAGATTAAATGGTAAATTACGAAATTCCAGGAGCTATCCTTCAAGACAGACATTCGTTAAATAGGCCACCTTACTTCAATGGTCAACATTACTCATATTGGAAGGAAAGGTTTAGAATCTTTGTTCAATCTAATGACTTCCAGACATGGGTGGTAACCAAGAATGTACCAAATCCCTTTCTGGGAATAAAGGCAGATGGCATAGAATTTAGCAGAAGTGTTGATCTTAAAACCTTTGAAATAATAAATGAACAACAAGAGGTAATTCAAACTAATGCTAGGGCTATCAGTTTGCTTTATTGTGTAGTGAATGGATCAGAGTACGACAAGATCTCAACTTGTGATACGATAAAGGAAATGTGGGAAGAAATGACCAAAGTAAAGAAGGCAAGGATAGGAGCTCTTGTTAATGAATGTGAGTTTTTCGAAATGAATAAAGATGAAGGCGTGGAATCTATGTTTTCCCTATTTAGAAAAATTGTCAATGAACTCAAGTCACTGAGAATGATCTACTCAAACAACCTGAAAGTGTAAAGGCTCACAAGATGTCTACCTAAAGCTTGGGAGAAAAAGGCCACCATACTTCAAAATAGAGATCTGCATAAAATGACCTACGATGAACTCAGAGGTAACCTTCTTGCTTATGAACAAAATCATATAAATAGGTATAACAAGGAAGATAAAAAGAAGACAGTAGTCTTCAAAGCTACTAGCATCAAAGAAGAAGGGGACATAGAAGAAATCAACACCGAAGGTATGTCCCTTATAAATTATAGAGTTAGACACATGTTGAGACAAAGGTAAAAAAGACCTCAATAGAACTTTAAGAACAATGATTATTAGAAAACCGATGATCGATACTAGCACTATGGAAAACCAATCGATATCAGGCAAAACTATCCAGACTATAAAAGAAGAAACTCTAGAAAGAACAACTCTAAAAACTTGGTGCATGGAGTGAGGATGAAGGATCTGATGATAATCAAGCAGAGACAACAAATATTTGCTTTATGGCTATGGGGAAGCCAGTGGTAAATAATTCCATTTGCCAAAATTGCATGGATATTCAATATTCTCTTGACATGGTGTTGACGAACTAGAAAAGGTTATTAATGAATATAATAAAATGCTCAAGAAAAGAAAGAATGGCAGATACTTTTGGAAGTAAGTCAAATTAAAGTCGACCTACTTCTAGAAGAACTTGGTGAAGTAAAGATGCAATTAAATGGCATTTAAGAAATCACCAGGTCTGAATTCTGTTAAGTCTAATATCTAACCTAGAAAGTGGCTGTAAAAAAGTAACACTTTTTTCTCAACAAAATCAGCCTTTTCTCGATATAAACCTACATACTTTTCTTGTGGTAAATAGGTCACAATTCCTTTAATTACAAATAAAGATCTGGTGTAAAATGGATTTGGAGACCTAAAGACACAACTTCTAACCCCCAAGAACCCAAGAAATCTTGGGTACATAAAAGAAACTGATTTTCTTATTTTGTGGGAACACACCTAAAAAAGCTACAAGAAGGGAATGTGGGTGATAGACAGTGGTTGTTCTAGGCACATGATAGGAAAGAAAGAAAATTTTAGTTCTATAAAGAAAATAGATAGTGGACATGTAAGATTTGGAGACAATGCAAAAGGGGAAGTTATGGGAGTCGACTCAATAAGAATCATCCCCTTGTGTGATCTAATTGAAGTATAGTTAGTTGATGGACTCAAGCATAATCTATTGAGTATCATTCAATTGTGTGATGCAGGTTTTGATGTACTCTTCAATGACATCAGATGCACCATCAATAATGTCACAAAAAATATCACCCTCATTGGTGATTGGGTTGAAAATATTTATGTACTTAATAATATTAATTTACCTACTTTAACTTGTCTTACTGCTTTATCCTATGATCCTTGGCTATGGCATAGAAATCTTGGTTATGCTAGTATGCATGCTCTCAAGAAACTGTCTAGACTTATACTAGTTGAAGGTCTGCCTAAACTAAAGTTTGAAAAGGATGACATTTATGATGCTTGTCAACTTGGTAAACAGACCCGATCCTCCTTCAAAGTCAAGGATATCATGAGAACTTTTAAGTTACTCCAAACAATTCACATGGATTTGTTTGGATTAACAAAACATCTAGCATTGGTAGAAAAAGATATACTTTTTTCATTATCGATGATTTCTCTCATTTTTTTCTTGCTCACAACCAGAAACATTCACTAACTTTGAATTTTTTTGTAGAAAAATCCAAAGATAAGTAGGTTACTTTAAACCCACTATTTATAGTGGTCATGGATGTGAATTTGAAAATAAGGCCTTTGAAGAATTCTACGCACAAAATGGATACACTCAGAATTTTTCTTCAACACGATCTCCTCAACAAAATGGAGTTGCTAAACAAAAAAAAGATATCTTCAAGAAACTAACTATGCTTTTAGAACAAAGCCTGATCAATAATTTCTAGGCAAAAGAAGTAAGCACATTATGCCATATTCTGTACAGATGCTTGATTTTGCCTATCTTGAAGAAGACTCCTTATGAACTCTGGAAGAAGAAGAAGCCAAACATCAGCTACTTTCATCTTTTTGGATGTAAGTGGTTCATTCACAAAAATGGTGAAAATAATCTCAGGAAGTTTGACCCTCGAAGTGACAAAGGTATTTTTCTCGGTTATTCTCCTACTAGTCGTGCATTTAGAGCTTTCAATAAAAGAACTCTTAGTGTGAAAGAATTTGTGTATATGGTATTTGATGAATCTAACCTTAACTCTATAAGTATGAGTATTGATGCAGAACAGATTCCCACTCATGCACTTGATGATTCATCCGGAATCATTATATTAGCTAAACCAGAGTCGACTACTACACCAGATAAGTCGACTATCGCCTCTAAATCACCTGATTGTCCCAAGGGAATGGAGGCATAATGCAAGCTTTCCTACTAATTTCATTATTGGAAATCCAAATGAAAAAATGCAGACAAGATCTTCACTGAAAAAATAAGCTTTTGTGGCACTAGTTTCACAACTTGAGCCCAAATGCATTGATGAAACACTTGAAGACAAATCATGGATTCAAGATATAAAAGACAAACTAGATCAATTCGAAATAAACCAAGTATAGACCTTAATCAAAAGGCCCAAGAATTGATCGGTAATCAGAACCAAATGGGTATTTCATAACAAATCGAATGAAGAAGGCAAGGTCATCAGAAATAAAGCAAGGTTGGTTGCTCAATGGTATTCTCAATAAGAAGGTATTGATATGATAAAACCTTTGCTCTCGTAGCAAGGTGTAAATCCGTATTCTCTTAGCTTATGCTTCCTTTAAATGTTTTAAACTTTTTCAAATGGATGTTAAAAGTGCCTTTTTAAATAGTTTCATAAAAGAAGAAGTCTTTGTGAGACAACCTCCTAGTTTTGAAAATTCATCTTTTCCTGACAATGTTTTAAAACTTTCAAAAGCACTTTATGGTCTCAAACAATCCCCTAAAGCTTGGTATGAACAATTAGTACTTTACTTTTAAACAATAATTTCCAAAGAGGAAAAATTGACACCACTCCCTTTATTCAAAAATTGAATTCTAGCATTCTTAGTATGCAAATTTATGTATATTTTATTATTTTTGGTAGTTCTGACCCATCATTTTGCGAGAATTTTGCTAATCTTATGAAAGGAGAATTCAAAATTAGTTTCATAGGAGAACTCACCTTCTTACTTGGGTTACAAATTAAGTATTCAACTAATGGGACCTTAATCAGTCAAAGCAAATAAACGAAGAAGCCCATAAAGACATTTGGCATGGAAAGGGTAAGACTTTTGGTAATCCCATAAATACATCAACTTGCCTAGAACTGATGCTCAAGGAAATAGCATGAATGAAAAAATCTATCGAGGAATGATCATACCACAACCTAAAAGTTCAGGTCAGGATGGCACCTACCCCGACCCCACCTTGGTAGGTAAGCCAAAAATTGACAACAGATAAGAAATACAAAAAAAGAAGAAAGGAAATGATATGAGACTTCTAGAACAAAGTCAGGCCATAGTGATCATAATCCAAAGTATGAATAAAAACACAACCAAATCCCAAAACCTGGTATCATAGGTACAAGAGTATTTAAGCAAGTCCAAAAACTGAAATACAATAGTCTGTCTCCGAATACAAGTAAAGACATAATGATAGATAGAGGCTGGAATACGGCTATAAATGAGGAGCTCACCAGGTACTCCAAAAATCAGTCATCACCGCACAAATCAGCTATCGGGCCTCGTACTCGAATTATAATTTGCACCAAAAGGGTGTAATAGGAGTGAGTATGGTCCACTTGTACTCAGATCAATCCTAATTCATGCATGATATTTCAGAAGTTTTGAAATAATTTTTCGATCTTGAAAACTAATAATGAACCTTTTTTTTGACTGATTTTACTTAAACAGGGCCAAAGCACCCAAAATATTCAAAACCTCATCCAAAATTCATTTGGAACCTCCCAAGCACAAAGTAAATATGCTAATAGCTTGGAAATGACATTCCAGACTCAATGGTGTAGTCAAAATTTCCAATAGAGGTTGTTATCAAAAAATTACCTCTGAAATCAACTTTAGGCAACTTAAAACTAACTTCTCGTCTAAAAACTCAAAATCAAACTAAAAACCTCAAAACCCAAACCAACCATGCTAATAACCTCAAATCGATATTTTGAATCTAATGGAACTGATGAAACTCTCAATTCGATGCTCGGATCATAGATTGTTGACCAAAGTCAACTATACCACTTTAAAGGCTACTCAAAACCACAAACTCACATAAATCACTCCCAAATGCTTCGAGGACCATGCCAACCATCTCCACAACTCATAAATGACATAAAGCAACTAAAGGGAAGGGCAAAATGGTAAAAATATAGCAAAAGCTAAAAATCACCATGAGGGTTGTTATAGTATAATTGCTAAGTGATACATGGTTTCTCTTGTTTACAAATTGTTGGTTATGTGTTCACATTTATTAAGTTGAGTTGGACTATGAACCTACAGTACATAGTGGTTTCTTACTGATACTACCATAGACCATTCTTTTTGTTGAGTGCAGAGCATATTTCAACAGCTCAAATGAGACCTCATGTGTAGATAGTGATCAATTTTCAACTTAAAGGTAATCTTCCTCTTTCGAGCAACCATGGGTATTCTTACACTATGTTCTTGTCCACTTGTTTCGGACACAGACAATTTAGCTGTTGCTAGTTTTCTGGGTTGTACCCATAGATTATTTTGTTTAGATATTTTGTTTAGATGTATTGGTACGATGACCTTCAGCTTTTAGGGGCATTTTAGGCATATTGATATTATTCAACATTATTTTATTAAGAATTATTTTGGATATTGTTATCAATATAGAATTGCCTTATTTTGCATTAAAATGGTTAAGTATTGGTAGTGGTTATTCGGGTTAGATGGTTCTCCCACCGGAGGGTTATTGTGGGTTCCACTTAAGATGGGGCTTGGGTCATGAAATGATCAGAGTAGATACATCAATAGGTGCATCAACCATGTCACAGATAATATTCAACCCCAAAGTAAATCTAACAGACAGATATGAAAAGGTAGAACCTGGATCAAATAAAACTGAATCCATCTGGTCACAAACAAGAATGGTACATGTGATAACCATATTCGATGTCTCAGTTTTTCCAAAAAGGCATCAAAATGAGCCTTATCATTAATCTAACCACCTCCCATAGTTGGCTTTGCACCACCTCTACCAACATTGCCACCTTCCCCATTACTACCTTGACCTGCATGATATCCACTACGCCCATACTGTGAATGATCTCTAGAAATACCTCCGCCCTCTCTACCAGCCATAACAATGCTCTGGATTGTTGTTGCTGACTCTGGAATCATGACTGTCTACCAAAAAGAAAATTCCTTTTCAAGTACCCAATTTCGCTTCAGGCAAAGCATGCTCAATCTAATTAAGACCGGTGAGCAAAAGAGTCAGAAGCCACCTAACTACCCGCACCTGAAGATTACTGAATGGTCTCTGATGAACCTCTTGACAAAACTGGCAAGGCTGACTGGATAGGACTGATGGGGTAAGCCTGAGAACTGTGGCCTTTGGTGTATGAACCACTAAAGTTTCCCGCATTTTGGGCCCTCTTCCTTGCCATCTTTGCATAACCTTTCTTTCTAACCCCTTCATATTCTTCAAGAAATCTATCATTTCATTAAAGGTCTTACCCGAGGAAGTAGCCTAAAATGCAGAAATCTAGAGAGTAGTGTTCAAACCTTTCACAAAACGGTGGATCCTCTCCTCCTCTGTATCTATCATCTGAGTAGCAAACCTAGACAAGACATGAAATTTAGCCTTATAAGCTGCAATAGTCATGTTACCCTATTCAAGGGAGAGAAACTTATCTCTCTTTCTATCACGAAGAGTGTGTGGCATATTCTTCTCCAGAAAGAAGGTATGGAACTAAGTCCAAGTCAACAGAGGCAACAAGGAGGATCTACACTCAACATAAACCTTCCACCATTGCTTAGCATCCCCTTCCACCTGGAAGGTCACAAAATCCACCCCGTGCTACTCTAAAATACCCATCTTATGCAATATCTCATGACAATCCATAATAAACTCAAAATCATCTTCTATTTCAGGACTGGAGGCTTTATTTTTGAGAACTTACACAACAACTCATGTTCACATTAGTATCCAAAGCTTCATCCATCTTGGGGGTTACTATGGCAGCATGCTATACCCCTGGCTACTAGTAGACAAGAATTACAGGCGTGGCCCTGGTATCGGCCAGCCCACTTAGAAAGCCCAAAACCTATTGTATCAACTCTGAAGATATCTGAATAGTATATGCACCTCCCTGAACCGGTCCTGCACCCACATACACTGGTAAATCATCATTCACCACCTCTTCAAGATGATACTTAGGAGAGGGAGGTGATGCCTACCTCTATCTTGCTGGACTAGCTACAGCCTGGGCTCAACCCCTGATGGGTGCTACCCTACCTCCTCTCCTTCCTCTTGCATGCCCTAGGCCCCTAACTACGACTTCAGCAACTGAAACAGCTGGTGCGAGAACCTCTACTCTAGCTCTGTTAGATCTTATATTCACTATCTACAAGAAATTGAATAAAGAAGTCTAGATACTATTTTGGATCACTAGATACCAATTGGAATCAAGTCATAGCATGAAGGAAAGAAGAAAGTGAAGTTTTTCCTAAATTCCTGTAGCCAATTGAAGAAAAATACAAACATTTTTGTACCATTCTCAAAACTCTACTAGACTCCTTCTGGTATGATGAGATCAACGAACCTAGAACTCTGATACCAACTTTATTACTACCCAAACCTGTCATGAGTGACACCCATATTTACCCTCCAGTGGGGGAGAACCATCTAACCCAAAAATCAAGATCATTTACTTTACCAATTTTAAAACCAAACACAATTCATTAAAAAAGTCAATACTTTATTATCCAAAACAAAAATGTGGAAATAATATCATTATCTAAAACATATCAAAAAACTAAAAGTCAATGTACCAAAATTCCAACTATCAAGTCTATTACAACCAGAATCTAACAAAACTAAATAAACTGTCTTTGTATGAATCAATAAGGACAAGATAATGATAAGAGAGATCCATGGCTTCGCAGAAGATGAATGCTCACCCTTGGATCAGATGTCATGCTATCATTCATAAGTGCGGTCTCATAGAAGCAGCCGGAATATGCTCTTCACTCAACAAAAAGAAGAGCACATGGTAGTATTAGTACAAAATCCTATGTACTGGTAGGTATCATAGGCTGACCCAACTTAACCAATATGAACACTTAACCAAATATTTGTAAACAAGAAACAAACATAACCACTAAAACATATATTCAAACAAAATTCTACAACAAACCTTCAAGTTCAACCTCAACCAATTGGGTATTAATAATCTCAGTTATGCAAGTCAATGCTCAATTTAATGTCAACAACAGGAATAACTTGTAACCAAATCAAATTATCATTTTAGATCATGAAAATGTCAATATCTTGTCAACCTCAAGGAACAATACACACTAAGAATAATTAACTGATAATAACACAAAAAACCATTTCACACAAGTAGCCAAGGTAATATTAACAACTAATGGTCCCTATAATTGCCCACTAGCCATAACCTGTCGGGGACGAGCTCAGTTCATGTACCATATATACTAGACAACTAGTGCCTTGCCACCCTTATCCCAAAACAAGTGTTATACCACCCTTATCTCAAAGTCTCCACCTTTATACCGCTTTACGTCCACCAATTCAATCTCAACCATGCCTTTAGAAAAATCAACTTATAACAACAACTACGTACTATTAACAACTATAATCACACCGTAAGTTTAGAAACCACAACACTTGCATATCAACAAGGTCCATACCTATCATATTACATGTTATCAAACCATAGTACTTACATTAAACTTTTAACATAATCATTCCTTATTAGCATGTATTGCAACTAAATAAATAACCATTCAGTTAAATATGCACACATACAATCAAATTGAGTCTTAACTCTAATTCAACCATAACTTGCCTCCATCAAAGCTTAAAATGCTCTAAATGACTTGAGCCTAGTCCTTTCTTGTAGCCTCAACTTGATCTCAATCTAAGAACAACAAACAATTAACAATTCAACCATTTATCTAACTATTCTAGGCATTAAAACCTAAATACATAGCTTTTAGGCAATGTTCATTGATAATTTCACAATTATAGGGTTTTGTATCCTTCATTCCACTCAAATTTCCCCATAAAGAAAGATTAACAAGACAAATTCTAGTTTAGAAATCATAATTCGACACTTTTAAACCATTATCAAGTGATTTTAACCCCTCTATACTTATATCATACCAAGTTCTTAAACCTAAGGTTACATCCACCATCCCCACCATGATAAATCCCTATTGATTCTAAGGATTTGGGGATTAAAATTAAGTCAGAGGGGAGAAAATTCACTTACCTTAGGAATGGGAGTTGATCAAAGTCGCCAGAAGTAGCCTTTTTTCACCTTAGTTTGACCTCTGAAGGTTTTGGAATGAAAATAATATTTTGGACTCGAAACTGAATTTTAACTGACTTGATCCCTCTATAAAGGCCCAATTCTTGTTATAGCGGGATCCTCCCACCATAACGATATTGACTAACATAGACTGTCGTTGCAACAACACTAATCCGGTTATAGCGGGACCACTGCAGTGGCTATCCTACCCGCTATAGCTTAAGTGAGGAAAAAACTTGGGACTAGTTTCCAGTTTTGGTGTTTTTACAACACAATACTCAGATTTTAACTTAACGAACTAACCCATTTACATCAAATGCTATTTCTGGAGTTCTACTAACCCGATTTCCATTTCTAAAGTTTCTATGGATGACTAAACCTCTTGGATAACACAATATGATCTTAAATACATGAAACACTACACCATTAATTACCAGATTAACCTAGGCACACAACACCTGAAATCCCTCTGAAGCTATCTTAGCCTGAAATTTTAAATTTTCATTCGGAGAAAAACATAACCTAAATTTTTGCATGCTAGGTAATACTATAATGACGGAGAGGGTCATTGCACCCACTATTTCCATCTCTTTGTGTTATAGAATCCGAAGATCTTACAAGACAACTCAATATGTTGTACAATAATAACAAATTCATTTTGTTTTCTATGAACAATAATGGCCTTCAAATCAATCACTTGGCATATGCAGATGACATTGCCATGTTTTCTGGGTCCAAAACCAATTCCATTAAGATTGTTATGAAACAAATCCAAAGATATGAGAAGAGCTCCAGTCGGAAGGTTAACGAGAGAAGATCTTCTTCATAACATCTCCTAAAACCTCAAACTACAGAATCAATAGAATGAGACAAGCTGCTCATTTCTTGGAAAAAGATTTTTGTTTTATTTATCTAGGTTGTCCCATTTATATCGGTGCAAGGAAAATTGAATACTTTGATAGTTTGGCTACTAAAATTGTGAATAAAATTAGTGGATGAATCCATTCCTATTTGCATAAAAAACATTCTTCTCGCTAAGTGCTGTCGCGCCCCATTTTTCTCGCGAAAAACGGGATTCGACGTGACAAACTCTTTTGAGATTTAATTAGAGTGAAGAGTCGCCACCTAACGAATTAAGGTGCGTTAGGGCACCATTCTAGACTAAATTGCGAACTTATTTTAATTTATTAGTCTATGTCAACCAGAAATTCGGGTAAGGGTTCAAGTTACCTCGAAAGGAAGGTGTTAGGCACCTTTCGAGGTCCACAAATGTGGGTCCCGGCCGAATTCATATATTACGTGGGAATTTCTATGTGATAAGCAAAAAGGTCTATTTATTAATTAATCTAAAATAATCAAGTGCCTAAGCATGCAATATTTAACTTAATTATTCTAGGAGAAGAATAAAAGCGAGTTAAAATGTAACAAAAAGATGAATCAAAACCTAACAAAATACATGCATTTTAAAATACAAACATAGCTTAAAATTACCACATAAGTTTACACACAACCTATTTATAGCTAAATGAAGTACAAATTCAATTATTACTTAGTGACATTCTACGAGCATAAGGAAATGAAAGAGATTAAGTTAATTAATTTATACTATACAAAATAATAATTGCGAAAGTCAAGGAACTGACCTGGTTTATGGAGCATCAATTTAATAAAAATGTTAAGGTATTCAAAATGTTGAGTTACAAATAATAACGAGACTCCAATAAGCCAGTTGAGATTCCCGAAGAGCTCTCAACTTTTCTCTATTCCGCATAGTGCTCTAGTCCTCTCGTAAATTATAACATCTCACGTAAGGAAAAGATTGTTAGTAGAATATATGCCACCTTAATTTGATGGTGAATATAATGTAAGGGAATAAATAAAACAATACATAAAGTTAAGACAGAGAATGAGAGAATGTGGGATCAGGGTATGACAAGGCTGAAACGGGCCCAATGCGATGTTACACCCCTCTTCTCTATTTTTATATGATCAATTCCCTTAAATGCCTCAAGACAAGACGAATATAATTCTTAAAGAAACTTATTTAAGAGTACTAAATAAAATATTTTAGCATTTAAAAGTCATGTAAATCAAAAAAGGTATGTTGGTATAATATATAAATTATATCAAAGCATGTCGACAATTAATATAATTGTAATAGTTGTCAAGTCTTTGAGACTTTTAAAAGGGTGACATATTAAATAAGAAAAGAAGGGAGTAACAGGTGCTTTATATTTTCTAATAAAGCTTTATGTGCTTCATACGAGAAGTCAGCTATTGCCCGTCTTTTTAGTCATCATTTCCCAAACGTACCTGACCCCCGATGGGGTGACGATTCCACTTGAGCTTCACTTTGTGTGTTGACTCCTCATCTCCCATGGTTGAACTCCAAGTGACGACATTTCATTGTAGTGTACATGTAAAAAATATTCAAAATGGGGCCGAAAATTAAATAAAAATGCAAGATGTTAAGTTAAGAATGCCTAAAATTAATCTAGGAATGCTAAAAAATGAATTTTAACATGCTTAAGAATTAGTTTAATCATGCTAACAATTAATTCCACATGGTGGAAATTGAATAACAGCTACTGAAAAATAGTCTAAGATGCTGGAAATCAATTTCGATTGCTGGAAAATAGTCTTTAGATGCTGGAAATTAATCTTTTATTGCTGGAAATTGATTAAGAATGCTAAAAATTAATTAAACTATTGCTAGAAATGAGTCAATCATGTTAGAAATTTATTAAACACACTTAAATTAAATTAACACATTCAAGATTAGTATAATACGTCGCAGGTGAGTTAACGATCCTAAATACATGATTTTCTAAGTGATAGGACAAATAATGACCCTAGAACATTTGCCTAAGTGATAAAATAATTAAACCAACACATGAAATCTATTAAAGAACCCTATAGGCATGATATCTAATAATGGACATGTTTTTCATAAACAAATTTCAAACACTTCTGGTGATAATCTATTCCTAAGGACATGTTTTCTATAAGTTCAACTAGAGTCTCGAACAAACACAAAATACTTGCTAATAAATAGCATGAGTGGCCAACAAAAAAAAAGATTAATAAGGAGAGAAAACAAAAATACTACAACATGATTTCTAAGTATTTGAACATGAAAATCGAGAACACTGAAATAGACAAACCAAACATTTATCTTTGGATTATTTAGATGGATTTTAGAAAAGGTAGACAAGTGTAATAAAAAAATGGCCTGGCAGCGTAGAGTCTAGATATTAGAAACATTGGCGATGTAATTTAAATATGTGAATACCGTTTGAGATGGCGATGTAATATTTACTAACTTGTGATCCTAAATCAGACGATCCAAATGATGGCCATTGTTCTAGGAAAGTATCCAACCAATTATCCAATTCAATGGTGACTTCCTACTTAAAACTTAAGGTCAAAAATAGCTATGACAGGCAAGAACCATACCTTGAACGCATACAACATATTAGAACCTTAAGAGATAAGAGATCATTGGCTTCCAAATGTAATGTTTCTACAGCACTCGAGCAACGTGAATACATAGAAAGTGCAAGGTAATTAACATGACACTACACACAGAGGAATAGAGATATGCGGGATAGAGGACTGACCTGTTTTGCTTCCCAAATAAAATGCTTAACGTGTTAATGACCGCATAGCGTTTTTCTTTTCATGCATAATGCTTGTCCCCTCTTTTTATAATTATAGTCTAGGTATCTAAAGAAAGAAAGAAAAAAATGAAAGAGATGTTAGGGAGGGATAGTAAATTAGGTAGGAAAATCTTTTAGTTTTGGCCGGGATCATTTTTATATGGAAAGGAATGATAAGAGGGGATTATCTTTGGAGAAAATAATATTCTTCCCTCTAATAAAAGAATATTTGATTTTGTAGGAGGATATTATGGATATGGAGGGAGTAAAAATAAAAATAGAAAAATTGATTTAAAATGATTTTGAGAATAAAGATATTCTTCACAAGAAGTGAGAAGGATTTTTTCTACTTATGAAAAGATTTAACAAAATTTGAATTTGAAATTTGAAATTTGAGCTTGTTTAGTACTAAATTAGTTTCTACCAAAAATATATAAATGACTACTAAATTACTAAGTGAAGGAAAATAATATTAAATTATTAAATTAATAATTGTATTATTATATAAAAAAATAATTCACAATAAAAGAATAATAACTCTTAAAATATTTGATCAAATACTTTTAAAATAGAATAAAAGCGAAATGTGAAAAGTTAAGTAAGGAATATGACATGATAATAGTGAAGAGAATAATTAAAAATAATAATCATATAATAATAATAATAATAGTCATAAAATGATATTAAATAATATGAATAATGTTTGTTTGCACAAAATTTGATAAAAATAAGTAAAAATAGCGATTTTGACCTCGTAACAAAAATAAAGGTTAAAAAAAATGAGTAAAATGACAAAAGGAGGGTCAAAATTGGGTGTCAACAAGTGTATATAATAAAATAGAGTGAAAAGGTCCACCCCGAAATCAAGGGGGTACTAACTAACAGTTGAGTCCTCTTTGAACCGTAAGAGATAGTTGCCCATTATAGGGATCACCAACTTCACTTGACTCTGTGGGAGGAGAACTTTGGGCATGTTCGGATTACTTACAATAGGCGGGCTCTACAAAGGAAGGGTATGAGTTAGAAGGTTTTTCACTATGATTCTTTTCCTGTATTTGTTCAATGAAAAACGCGAGTTTGTTTGTCCACCTTCTTCACCCCCCTATATCAAAATGATATAGTTGTTGAGGTATAATTTTAATAATGACTGTGGTTTTTGTGAAGGATAGCAACAAAACAAAAAAGAAAAACCAAAGTACCACGGCTAGAAGCTTTGAAGAATAAAACAAATACCAATAAGCTAGGTACTTGATCCAATCAACATGAAATCATTCAAAATACAACTTCCAAGGATAATTCATTTCAAGGAGCATTAATTTAAAACTCAAAATAATGAAGAATAAAACAATTAATAGAGCCGGGAAACTTGAAGCATTCAAACTACTTCTATTCAAGTTCAAAATTCAATATTTAGAATTCGAGAAGAAATACATTGAAGACCAAAACATGCCAATTAAAGTCAAGGTGTGAATTTGCTTTATTCTTGGAAAAGAAATCATTCACTTTTCCAATGATAAAAAATCTCTTGGGTTGCTATCTCTTCAACATCCTCCAAACAGCTAGCTTCCATCACTATATAAAGAAGCCCTTGGAGAACTAGTTGAATATACAAACAGTCTTAGCCAACTACAAATCTTTGCACTACTTTTAAACAAGCATTGTATTACTTAGTGTTTTACTGTGTAACAAGAAAGGAGAGGAGTGTAAAATATTGTTGGTGAGGCATTGTATCAAAGAAAGAAAAGAAAAAGAAAAAGAGAAGAAAGAGATTGAGAGCAAAAGATAAAAGTAAAAGATTGAGAGCAAAAGAGAAACTTAAAAGATTGAGAGAAAAGAAGAGAGAAGAAAAAGATTGAGATTGGGGGGAGCTGGTAGGGGTGGGGGTTGGGGTAGGGGTAGGGGGTAGGGTAAGAATTTTTTTTTTAAAAATAACAAAATTAAAAAAATTAAAATAAAAAATCATTTGGGGGGCTGATAGGGGGGGAAGGAGTTGGGGGTGGGATAAGAAATTTTTTTGAAATTTAAAAATAAAATTAAAAAAAATTATTTGGGGGGGAGGGGCTGGTAGAGAGTCGAGGTATGGGGGTGGGGTAGGAAAATAATTTGAATTTTTTTTTAAAATAAAATTTTGGTGAGGGGTGGTTGGGGGTGGGGGTCGGGGTCGGGTAAAAAGTTTTTATTTTGGGGTGGGGTGGGTGATTTTGCGAGTGAAATGAACATTGCGACTTGTTTTCCCTACTTTGATTAAGGAAGTCATTTTCCTTAGTTTGAAGGAACTTGTTTTACTAGGGAAAATATTTTCCAAAACCTTTAGCCAAACGAATATGAGAAAATCGGAAAACATTTTCCTTCATACCGAACACACCCCAATTATAGGATCTCTATTCTCAATGTTGTACCAAACCCAAAAAAATTGCAAAGACTTAGAAGAGAACTCCCTTGCAACCCAAGGGGACTGGATGTAAGATCCACATTGGATCCCAACCAGTATAAAATATTTGGTGTCATTTACATTTTAGCTCTTTACTTTCCAGCATTTTGTTTTACAGTTCTGTGTCTATCAGTCGACTTACTACCTTGACTAGTCGACTAAGGAAACAAAAAATAGCAATTCACCCCCCTCTTGTACTTTCAATTGGTATCAGAGCTTGGACTCACATTAAATTGCCTAATAGCAAGTGAGAATAGATCATGGCTCAACCATCACTAATTGGGGCGCTCTTTTCAAAAGGAACTTCCCAAACAAGACCTCCTTATTTCAATGGCAAGCATTTCTCTCACTGGAAAATCAGAATAGAAACATTCAAAAGTGCTTTTTTAAATGAATTTATAGAAGAAGAAGTGTGTGTTAAACAACCTCCTGGTTTTAAAAATCCAAAATTTTCATATCATATTTTCAAATTATCCAAAGCTCCTTACGATCTAAAACAAGCTTTTAGAGCTTGGTGTGATAGACTCAATACTTTTCTTAGTGAATATGGTTTTACAAGAGGCAAAATTGACACTACCTTGTTTATTAAAAGAAGCTCATCTGGAAATCTTATTATTTAAATTTATGTTTATGACATTATATTTGGTAGTACTAATGCTTCTCTTTGCGAGGAACTCTCTAAGCTTATGCAGAGTGAATTTGAAATGAGCATGATGGGTGAGTTAACCTTCTTTTTGGGGTTACAAATTTATCAATCTGAAAGAGGTACATTTGTGTGTCAAAGTAAGTAAACTAAGGATCTTATTCAAAAATTTGGCATGGAAAATGCAAAAGCCATAGGGACTCCAATGAGTTTCGCTTGCTCTCTTGAAAAAGATGATGAAGGAAAGTCTGTGGAAGAATGAAAATATAGAGGTATGATTGGTTTTTTATTATACCTAACAACTAGTCGACCAGATATCATGTTTATTGTATGCAGGTGTGCTAGATATTAGTCAACTCCTAAGGAGTCACATTTTACAACTGTTAAAAGAATTATCAGATATCTTGTTGGCACCCCTCCTTAGGATAATGATATCCAAGAGGTGATAATTTCAAACTAGAAGGGTTTTCATATGTTGATTTTGCTGGGAACAAAGATGATAGGAAAAGCACAAGTGGATCCCGTCAATTACTAGGAAAATCCTTGATTTCCTGGAACAATAATAAAAAAGGGGAGTGTATCCTTATCAATCACTGAAGTTGAATGCATAGCCATTGGGCAATGTTGTGCTCAACTTTTATGAATGACCCATCAATTAAGTGATTATGATTTAATTTTTAAACCTGTTCCAAATTTTTGTGATAATTCTAGTGCTATATATCTTTCAAAAAAATCATGTGCATCATTCTAGAGCTAAGCATATTGATATTAAGCATCATTTTATTAGAGATCATGTTCTTAAAGGTGACATTGAAATTTCTTTCATTGGTATTGATTTTCAACTAGCTAACTTCTTTACTAAGCCCTTAATGGAAGAAAGATTTTGTATTTTACGAAATTCTCTTGGAATAATTTCAAATACTTTTCTAAAATAATAATAAAAAAAATCTGTCTTTGATTTATGTGTATGTGAGTAGACCCTTATATTAATTATTTTAGTATTTGTGCCGTTGATTGAGTGTATTAGTCCTCTTTTCCAAAAATCATCATGACAACGCTTCATTTCTGCAAGATGCCACCTTTCAAATCAATCCATCACCCCTTTTCGTTTTCTTCTCCACCTCTTCATATTCCTTATTTAATCCTCTTTGTCCGCCTCTTCATATTTCTTCTCTAAAAATTTTCTTTAAATTCCTCACTTCTGTTTCTTTCCTTCTTCATTCAAAACCTTCTCATTCACTTCTTTTTCTAAAGGCAAAAATGGCAAAGAAACCCACTCTTGCTAGAAAAACCTCCAGGGTAAAAGGAAAAGGAAAAACTTTATCTCTTGTACCCCGTTGATTCTGACTATTATTCTCCAGCCATCTCTTCTGAATTATCTCATCCCAAACTAGGGAAACACTCTTCGTTAAATGATGACTTTGGGTGCTTAAAGAAGAAAATCAAGTTCGATTTTGAAATCTCTCTTGATGTGAAGCATGATTTCTGGAATCCATCTCATGAATTTCTGTTCATATCTCTCAAAGATAAGACTATTGTGTATGGAAGAATTGTTCATTTAGATCTTTTTGTTTCTCTCTTGTCCCATAAAATAGTTTTTTGAATTTCAGGGTTGGGAAAATATTTTTTCTTATCCAAAAGTTGTTTATGAACCTCTTTTCAGGTTGTTTTATGCAAATCTTAGATCTTTCAAGACTGATGAACTTGACACACTGGTTTTGGGAAAAAGAATCTTTTTGGACTGCTCTTTATTTGATGAAATGTTTCATTTAAATGTACTGTTTATTCTCCCTCCTCCAAGAACTCTTGGCCCTCTGATTTCGAAGTCTCTTTTGATCAAGCAAAGAAAAATCTTGCTTTGGACAATGCTGGAGTTTTACCATCTCAATTAGGTCCCAAGGTTTTATCTTTTGAAACTCGTGTTCTTGTTCACATTGTTGCTACTACCCTATTCCCGCTGCTGGCTCTCATACTACTCCATCTCAAAGGGATACTCTCTTAACCTACTGTATTGTCAATAAAAGTAAGGTTAAGTTGTCTTCCTTTATTCTCAATTATATGATTGAATCCGCTGCTAATCCATCCAGTCTTCCTTATGATTTACTTATCACTTGCATCCTTGAAGCTCATCACATCAATCTTAATGACTTTTCTCCCATTACTGTAAAATAATGTTATGATACTAAAGATTTTATCAGTATGGGGTGTGTTCGCTCTAAAACTTTCAGGTCTCTGAAAGTTGAAGGGGATATTCATGTCATTCCCTTTACCTCCAAGCCTATTGTTGCTATTGATATTCCTTCATCTTCTTCCTCTGTCTCTGTTCTTGAAAAATTATTTGATTTGGAAGCTAAAGTGGATGAACTTAAGGACTTGCTGGTGGCCACTCACTTTCGGATGCATAAGGCAAGTGATGTAACCAAGGAAGTAGGTACTGATGTTGCTAGACTAAGGATCAAGCTGGATCAGGTCATCAAGGAAGCTGTCAGAGTTGCCTCCAAATTTCAATAAAATTATTATGCCTTGTCCACCACTCTCTCTAAATAATTTATAGGACTCAAGGATGGATGTGTGAACACTATCTCCTACTTCTTTCGTCGTTATGAGCCCAAGCATCCTCTATGAAATTTTTGACTTTTGTGTGACTCTTTCAGACAATCTTTATGTTTTGTTTTTTTGGGATGACTGTAACTGAGCATAAACTCAAAACAACTTTTGTTTTTTTGTCTCTTTAAACCTCTTACCCCATATTATATTAGGTTATTCTATTATCTTTATTTTCCTTTTTGATAATATCAAAAAGGGGAGAATAGATGCATAGATACAGGGAGAGCTATCACATCCAGGGGGAGTTGACTAAGTCTACTCAAAAGAAGTCAAAGTGGAGCAGTCGACTTGAGGCAATTAGAAAGGGAAGTGTACTGAATTTAAAATTTTTCATCATAAAAAAGGGGAGATTGTTGATGTATAATTTTAATGATGACAGTGGTTTTTGTGAGGGATAGCAGCAAAACAAAAAGGAAAACTAAAGTACAACGACTGGAAGCATTGAAGAATAAAACAAGTACCAATAAGCTAGGTACTTGATCCAACCAAAATGAAATCATTCAAGATACAACTTCCAAGGATTATTCATTTCAAAGAGCATTCATTAATGACTCAAAAGAATGAAGAATAAAATAATTAATGGAGCCGGGAAACTTGAAGCATTCAGACTACTTCTATTCAAGTTCAAAGTTCAATTTTCAGAATTCGAGAAGAAATATATTAAAGACCAAAACATGCCAATTAAAGTACAGGTGTGACTTTGCTTTATTCTTGGAAAAGAAATCATTCACTTTTCCAAGGATAAAAAATCTCTTGGGTTGCTATCTCTTCAAAATCCTCCAAACGGCTAGCTTCCATCACTATTTAAAGAAGTCCTTTGAGAACCAGTTAAATATACAAACAGTCTTAGCCAACTATAAGTCTTTGCTCTACTTTTAAACAAGCATTGTGTTACTCCGTGTAACAAAAAAGGAGAGGAGAGAAAAATATTATTGGTGAGGCATTTTATCAAAGTAAGAAAAGAAAAAGAAAATGAGAAGAAAAAGATTGAGAGAAAAAGAGAAAAGAAGAGAGAAGCAAAAGATTGAGAGTAGTTGTAGGATCTCTATTCTCAAAGTTGTACCAACCCCAAAACATTTACAAAGACTTAGAAGAGAACACCCTTGCAACCCAAGGGGATTGGACTTAAGATCCACATTGGATCCCAACCAGTATAAAATATTTGGTGTCATTTACATTTCAATTCTTTACTTTCCAGCATTTGGTTTTACAGTTCTGTGTCTATCAGTCGACTAACTACCTTGACTAGACGACTAAGAAAATGAAAAATAGCAATTCACCCCCCATTTGTACTTTCAATAGTAAATTATTGTCGTTTGGAGGTAAATTAGTCCTTATTAAGCATGTTTTGTAGGCTATCGTGTTTACACTTTGGCTGTCATGGATCCTCTAAAAGCAACTTTCAAGCTCATAGAGAAGCATCTAGGTAGATTTTTCTGGGGCTCTACAAATGAAAAATCAAAATATTACTAGAGCTCTTGGGAGAATTATGCAAAACCAAAGAGGAATGAGGGATTGGCATCAAAAGACTCCAAGAGATTTGTGACAGTTTTGCTACAAAAAGTAATGGAATTTTAGAACCAGTGAATCTATTTGGGCAAATTTCTCACTTTTAAGTATTGTTCTGCCATTCACCCCATGGCAAAAAAAAACCTATGGCCAATCTCATACTTTTAGAAAAATGATGGATATCAAGCTGCAGGTTCAGGGCAACATAGTTTGGAAAATTAACAAGGTAGATTGTAAATTCTGATAAGACAACTGTAAATTCTAATGGGACAACTGGATGGGAGATGGGGCTATTGCTAATATATGACCATGTACCCCCAAATCCAAAAAGATAAATGTGAAGAAGTTCATGGAAGGTAATAGTTGGAATGAAAGGAAGATAAACACTTCTCTACCTAAAGACATTGTCAAGAAGATTCCTAACATTACTTTGGGTAGTACTGAGCTACAAGATTATGCCATATGGTATCTTTCGATGCATGAAAATTATTCTAATCATAGTGCTTGGCAAACTATAAGAACAAAATACCCTCAATGAATTTCATCAACCGGGTTTGGCATAAAAATCTTCCTTTCAAAATATTCTTTATTTCATGGAGAATGATACGAAAAAGCTTTATTTTGATGACACTCTTTGTAAACTAAGGAAACAACCTCTTAACCAACTTACTCATAATTGTAAATGTTGTTCTAACCCTAACTGTGAAACTTTAGAGCATGTTTTTGTATAGGGGAAGATTGAAAAGAAGATATGAATTTTTTTTGGATCCTCGTTAGGCATCCAAGGTCTCGGCCAGAATGTTAAAAGTACTATGCAAACATAGTGGAACTTCAAACCAGTCAATTGTATCCACAAGATGCTGCTAGAAATCACCCCTATTGTAATATGTTGGGAACTTTGGAAGGGATATTGTTCTTGTATATTTGGTGAGCAAAACAGATTCTATAAGTTCAGGATCCTTCATCAAGTGTGCTGGAATATTCAGATGGCTATGTCTCAGGCCTTTCCTAATTGAAAATTATCTACTCTTTGGCTTATTCTCTCCTCTTCATAGAGAAAATGAAACCTAAAATTATGTGGAAGCAAATAACTTGGAAGTTTTCGAGTACAGGATGGGTAAAGATAAACACTGATGGTAGCTACTTGCTCATTCAAGGAAAACGGGCATTAGAGGAGTGGTTAGGGAAAGTTAATCATCGCTTTTTCTGGACCTATTTCATGGGAGAGCAATAACTCTTTAGAAGAGTATCATGCCTGGCTTAGTGTTTAGTGGTGGATAACTAATGGTAACAAACAATTCATTCATGAGTTAGATTCTCTTTTGATCGTCAACATGATTAACCAGAAGGATAATAGAAATGCTAAACTCAAAAGGGTATTGAGTTCCATTTACCAGCTGCTGGAGAATGTTATTTACCAAGTCACTCATTGTCTTAGAGAGGCTAACCAAGTTGTTGATGACTTATCTAAATAAGGGGAAGATTTACAAAAACCTTTTGATCTATACAGACTATAGGCTTCTGCCCAGAATCACTCGAGGTGCATATCACTTGGATGGTTATTAGCTGCCTAGTTTTAGAATTAGATATGATAGAGCTAACTTCTTTGTTAGTTAATTCTTTTTGCTATAATTTTAGGGAAGAACACATTCTATCACTTTGTAATATTTCCTAAAACTGTTCAGAGGTTAGGCTTAGGCCCCCTCTTTTTTTGCGTAATGTATTCTTCTATGAATATATCCAAAGATCATGGGCCATCTAAATTTTTTTTAAAAAATATTTATTTTTTTCTATTCATTGGTTTCATCATAAAAAGATATTAGCTTATATACTTAATCAATATTTTTCACTTTTTTCGACAAAATTAATATTTTTATAGGAAATTTGTTTTATAAGTTTGAACACAAAAATATCATGATTCTCAAAAAGTAAAAATAAATAAAATAAAAGCAGATAACATGAGGGTATAATAAATATTTGTAAAAAATAAATTAGAATAAAGGAGGAGAATGATTATTTTTTAAAGCTCAGGGGGAATTTGATTTTTAAAGTAATGTTGGAAAGTTTAAATGATTTTCACTCTATTTCTCACTGCACAAGAAATTGAGTTTCAAAAATAATGAGTTTAAGTTTTGTGCATCGTAATCTACAAGATTTTTTATACCATCAGATAATTTCAAAGGTGAATGATTAGCTCAATAACTTTTATTATTTGACAAAGCTATAATTTAAGTCTAAATTTTGTCCAAAGTCCATGTACAAGATTTTTTACACAATCAAATAATATCAAAGGTAAATGACAACCTCAATAAATTTATCATAATTTTGACATAATTATAATTTATGAACATAAGAAAATATTAAAGTCTAGTTGAATTCTTATGGCACTGGTATTCAAAATTATTTCATTTTCCAACATTAATTATCAAAATCTAAGCTAGCGTTTGGCCATATATTACCAAATATTTTTGGGAAACTAGACTGGGATAAAGTTTTAATTGAAGTTTCAAAATTTGTTTAGCCATAATTTTTCAACACCTATTTCACTCTTTTTTTTTTCTAAAAAAAACAACATGAAATATGACTTATATCCATGAGCTCTATAAAATATTAAAAAATATCCATAAATTTGACACAAAATTATCATGCTTATAGTGAACTACACAATACATTATCCTTTTGATGCAGATCCTAATAAGAGTTGTCCACGTGGCCTTTGCTCTTGTGGAGTCTAGCTACTTATGGATACGTGGTGAGCTCCCAGAATTCGGGAATTGACTAGTTTCCTTCTTTCTCCATTTTGTCGATCCCTTTGTCTTAGATAGTGTTTCAGTAGACTTATCATTATTATTCCCTTTAATTAGATGCTCTTGTACTGATGACACTAGTGTTTGGGTGTATTTCGTTATTTTCACATATAAAAAATTCACTTTAATATTTTCCTTCGGCTATTATTACTTCCGCATTTTGACTTGATTTCTATTTGGAGTGAAGGGTTGATTTATCTATCATGAGGTAGAATAAGTGTCATCATGACTTAATCAGTTTTCGATCGTAACAAATATACGGTGCAATGTAAATATGTTTACATTGCCATTGCATAAGTTTGCTAATTTAGCAACTTTTTCCATGGATTAAATTAGATGAATTGGAATCAATGATTTGGTCAAAGTACAAGATGATGATGGTAGATTCTAACTTAATTAGTTTTATTATTAATTGTAGTCATTTTTCAATACATTTCTCAAAGAATAAAATTTATTATACTCAAAGAGTGATATAATAAAATTATCATTCAATATATTTTGCTCCTCAAGGAGTGTACTGGACAAGTAAAAATGGACGGAGAAAGTAACATCCGGTCAACTCAATCAGAATATATCACAACATCATCTGATTAATGGTATATAACATATTTAAGTTATTTAGATTACTTCACTTGACATAAAAAACGACACTGACCCGAAAAACGTACAATATCATAAAACAAATATAATATAGTACTATTTCGTCAGAATCACTACCATTCTAATGAATTGGTAGTGTTTTTATTCTTTCACACACAAGATAACACACCATTAATTTCTGAGAGCAATTGATGATGCTTATTTGCAGTTGCGCCAGCAGTAGCAATAACGATTAAAGCCTTTTCTAATGCACTGACCCTTGGTTGCCTTGGAATACTCTACTTTGCATTTTTTGAAACAATCCCCGCTGAACAAGCAAAAGCTATTGAAGAGTATTTGGCTCCTCCACCGACAAACTTTGCCCTCAGCTACTTGTATCTCTGAATGGAACAACAACTTATCATAAGTTCTTTCTTTTGTTAATATATCATTTATTAGAATTGAAATAGACGAATTTCTTCTAAAAAAAAATTAACAGATGGATACATGTACAAATGCATTTATGTATAAATATATATAACGATAAATATTTGATATAACATAACGAGTTCGATTCTAAGTGTGCAAAGGCATAGTAAGGGTTACCTACATAGCTTATACCGTGAATGGATTGTGGCGAGTTAACAACCAGTGTGAAATTAATTAATTTGTGATGGATCCTCACAATTCTATTTAATATGCAATTGTAAAATTTGGTCTAAATAGAGGACAATGGATGGTGAGTAATATTTACAGAAATCGACCAGAAGTATCTTTGGATTGAAGCATAAATATCATTATTGTTTTAAAATTTTATTATTGGATATAAAATATAAGCAAACGTAATATGTATTCAGAATATTCACAAAATAACAAATTAAGAAGTACAAACCATTGGATGAAATGAAGAGGAAGCACAAGAGGAGAGCAAGGAAGGTTGTGTAGCTCACTAGTGACTTTGCCATATTCTTATACCTTGGATGTAATTTTTGATCTTTCTATTGTCTTTGAAGTGATCTGTGTGTTGAAATTATTAAGTGAAGAGAGGTATTTATAGCAAGGACTGGCAATTTATTTAATGATTTAGTCAAATTTTGCAATGAAACAGCTGTAGTTAGTCAAACAAGAAACGAGTTGTTTAACTATATAATACTATAGGTGATGAAGAGGAATGAAGAAAGTATATTATATGTAAGTTAAATATTTGGTTTACTATAGGTGATGAAGAGGAATGAAGGAAGGATATTATATGTAAGTTAAATATTTGGTTTACTTATGACTAGTGGAGAAAGAATACATTTCTCATTGCATAAGAAACTGAGTTTGCACACTAAAAAAAATGAGTTTATATTTGTGCACTGTTGATGTGTAGGATTTTTTACACCATTTATGACCATCAGAAAATACTAAAAGCAAGTAGAATTCTAATGGTACTGGTAAAAGGGTAGCACAGTGGACTAAAACTTTTGCTACGCGCGGGTTATAGGGAAGGGAAGCTGAACTACAAGAGCGAGAGACTGTTTCCAAGGCTTGAATCCGTGACCTCCAGGTCACATGGAGGTAACTTTACCAATTACTCCAAGGCCTCTTATGGTACTGGTAATCAAACTTATTTCCTTTTCAAACATTAATTATCAACATCTAAGAGAGAGAGAGAGAGCGCTCAAAACTTGATTGTTAAGAATGGTGACTTAATTCAAGAATGTCCTGCAATATCATAGTC
The DNA here is from genome assembly GCA_031232105.1 of Capsicum rhomboideum. Classification (NCBI taxonomy): domain Eukaryota; kingdom Viridiplantae; phylum Streptophyta; class Magnoliopsida; order Solanales; family Solanaceae; genus Capsicum; species Capsicum rhomboideum. Next base: position 31,545,688 of record CP124712.1, on the reverse strand, counting down.
TTTGTATATCTTAAGCAATCTGGTCATTTTGTTAATGTGTCTTTATAATAACTAAACCATAAGTGGATCGTAAGAAGGGATCACGCAAAGATAAGGAAACCCTTTATCACACAAAAACAATAGAAGCAATTCTAATAAATACAGTTAGCTAGCTATTCTAAAGCAATTCCAATTTTCTAACACACATTAACTTTACTCTTTGTTTCATCCCAACATCATCTTGCACATACTCAATGCAAGATTAAATCCTTTTTCTTTCGGGGATTTATAAACCATTTAATTTCTTAATAGTCTGTTCTTTGTTTAATTTTTCTAGTGGCCTAGATTTAGAGGTGATAAAATTAAATTACAACCTTTCCAATTCGTTTAAAGTTGAGCTGGATATTTATCTGTTTATTAATTTATTAGTTCGGCCTATTTTAGTCCAATCCATTTTAACTCATCAAAATATGGCTTGAATTTTAGCTTAAATTGATTCATGAGAAATCTTGTCAAAATATTTTCAATTTTTTTTTAATTTAATATGTTATTTATAACCGTAATAAAAAAATAATTTTATTAGAGATCTCAATTTTATTAGGTACACAGATTATAAAAGAACAAATAAGCAATTAATATTTGCTAAGAATTAGATAGATTCGATTTTGATCCACCTATTGGCTCATCTCAGCCAAAATAACTTTTGGGACAGTGATTAACTCAATCTATTTTGACCCTCTCAAATTCAACCTAACCAGCTTATTTATTGCCTCTGCCCTGACATCTTTGGCAAAGTTCCAGTTTTGGTGTTTTTACAACACAATACTCAGATTTTAACTTAACGAACTAACCCATTTACATCAAATGCTATTTCTGGAGTTCTACTAACCCGATTTCCATTTCTAAAGTTTCTATGGATGACTAAACCTCTTGGATAACACAATATGATCTTAAATACATGAAACACTACACCATTAATTACCAGATTAACCTAGGCACACAACACCTGAAATCCCTCTGAAGCTATCTTAGCCTGAAATTTTAAATTTTCATTCGGAGAAAAACATAACCTAAATTTTTGCATGCTAGGTAATACTATAATGACGGAGAGGGTCATTGCACCCACTATTTCCATCTCTTTGTGTTATAGAATCCGAAGATCTTACAAGACAACTCAATATGTTGTACAATAATAACAAATTCATTTTGTTTTCTATGAACAATAATGGCCTTCAAATCAATCACTTGGCATATGCAGATGACATTGCCATGTTTTCTGGGGCCAAAACCAATTCCATTAAGATTGTTATGAAACAAATCCAAAGATATGAGAAGAGCTCCAGTCGGAAGGTTAACGAGAGAAGATCTTCTTCATAACATCTCCTAAAACCTCAAACTACAGAATCAATAGAATGAGACAAGCTGCTCATTTCTTGGAAAAAGATTTTTGTTTTATTTATCTAGGTTGTCCCATTTATATCGGTGCAAGGAAAATTGAATACTTTGATAGTTTGGCTACTAAAATTGTGAATAAAATTAGTGGATGAATCCATTCCTATTTGCATAAAAAACATTCTTCTCGCTAAGTGCTGTCGCGCCCCATTTTTCTCGCGAAAAACGGGATTCGACGTGACAAACTCTTTTGAGATTTAATTAGAGTGAAGAGTCGCCACCTAACGAATTAAGGTGCGTTAGGGCACCATTCTAGACTAAATTGCGAACTTATTTTAATTTATTAGTCTATGTCAACCAGAAATTCGGGTAAGGGTTCAAGTTACCTCGAAAGGAAGGTGTTAGGCACCTTTCGAGGTCCACAAATGTGGGTCCCGGCCGAATTCATATATTACGTGGGAATTTCTATGTGATAAGCAAAAAGGTCTATTTATTAATTAATCTAAAATAATCAAGTGCCTAAGCATGCAATATTTAACTTAATTATTCTAGGAGAAGAATAAAAGCGAGTTAAAATGTAACAAAAAGATGAATCAAAACCTAACAAAATACATGCATTTTAAAATACAAACATAGCTTAAAATTACCACATAAGTTTACACACAACCTATTTATAGCTAAATGAAGTACAAATTCAATTATTACTTAGTGACATTCTACGAGCATAAGGAAATGAAAGAGATTAAGTTAATTAATTTATACTATACAAAATAATAATTGCGAAAGTCAAGGAACTGACCTGGTTTATGGAGCATCAATTTAATAAAAATGTTAAGGTATTCAAAATGTTGAGTTACAAATAATAACGAGACTCCAATAAGCCAGTTGAGATTCCCGAAGAGCTCTCAACTTTTCTCTATTCCGCATAGTGCTCTAGTCCTCTCGTAAATTATAACATCTCACGTAAGGAAAATATTGTTAGTAGAATATATGCCACCTTAATTTGATGGTGAATATAATGTAAGGGAATAAATAAAACAATACATAAAGTTAAGACAGAGAATGAGAGAATGTGGGATCAGGGTATGACAAGGCTGAAACGGGCCCAATGCGATGTTACACCCCTCTTCTCTATTTTTATATGATCAATTCCCTTAAATGCCTCAAGACAAGACGAATATAATTCTTAAAGAAACTTATTTAAGAGTACTAAATAAAATATTTTAGCATTTAAAAGTCATGTAAATCAAAAAAGGTATGTTGGTATAATATATAAATTATATCAAAGCATGTCGACAATTAATATAATTGTAATAGTTGTCAAGTCTTTGAGACTTTTAAAAGGGTGACATATTAAATAAAAAAAGAAGGGAGTAACAGGTGCTTTATATTTTCTAATAAAGCTTTATGTGCTTCATACGAGAAGTCAGCTATTGCCCGTCTTTTTAGTCATCATTTCCCAAACGTACCTGACCCCCGATGGGGTGACGATTCCACTTGAGCTTCACTTTGTGTGTTGACTCCTCATCTCCCATGGTTGAACTCCAAGTGACGACATTTCATTGTAGTGTACATGTAAAAAATATTCAAAATGGGGCCGAAAATTAAATAAAAATGCAAGATGTTAAGTTAAGAATGCCTAAAATTAATCTAGGAATGCTAAAAAATGAATTTTAACATGCTTAAGAATTAGTTTAATCATGCTAACAATTAATTCCACATGGTGGAAATTGAATAACAGCTACTGAAAAATAGTCTAAGATGCTGGAAATCAATTTCGATTGCTGGAAAATAGTCTTTAGATGCTGGAAATTAATCTTTTATTGCTGGAAATTGATTAAGAATGCTAAAAATTAATTAAACTATTGCTAGAAATGAGTCAATCATGTTAGAAATTTATTAAACACACTTAAATTAAATTAACACATTCAAGATTAGTATAATACGTCGCAGGTGAGTTAACGATCCTAAATACATGATTTTCTAAGTGATAGGACAAATAATGACCCTAGAACATTTGCCTAAGTGATAAAATAATTAAACCAACACATGAAATCTATTAAAGAACCCTATAGGCATGATATCTAATAATGGACATGTTTTTCATAAACAAATTTCAAACACTTCTGGTGATAATCTATTCCTAAGGACATGTTTTCTATAAGTTCAACTAGAGTCTCGAACAAACACAAAATACTTGCTAATAAATAGCATGAGTGGCCAACAAAAAAAAAGATTAATAAGGAGAGAAAACAAAAATACTACAACATGATTTCTAAGTATTTGAACATGAAAATCGAGAACACTGAAATAGACAAACCAAACATTTATCTTTGGATTATTTAGATGGATTTTAGAAAAGGTAGACAAGTGTAATAAAAAAATGGCCTGGCAGCGTAGAGTCTAGATATTAGAAACATTGGCGATGTAATTTAAATATGTGAATACCGTTTGAGATGGCGATGTAATATTTACTAACTTGTGATCCTAAATCAGACGATCCAAATGATGGCCATTGTTCTAGGAAAGTATCCAACCAATTATCCAATTCAATGGTGACTTCCTACTTAAAACTTAAGGTCAAAAATAGCTATGACAGGCAAGAACCATACCTTGAACGCATACAACATATTAGAACCTTAAGAGATAAGAGATCATTGGCTTCCAAATGTAATGTTTCTACAGCACTCGAGCAACGTGAATACATAGAAAGTGCAAGGTAATTAACATGACACTACACACAGAGGAATAGAGATATGCGGGATAGAGGACTGACCTGTTTTGCTTCTCAAATAAAATGCTTAACGTGTTAATGACCGCATAGCGTTTTTCTTTTCATGCATAATGCTTGTCCCCTCTTTTTATAATTATAGTCTAGGTATCTAAAGAAAGAAAGAAAAAAATGAAAGAGATGTTAGGGAGGGATAGTAAATTAGGTAGGAAAATCTTTTAGTTTTGGCCGGGATCATTTTTATATGGAAAGGAATGATAAGAGGGGATTATCTTTGGAGAAAATAATATTCTTCCCTCTAATAAAAGAATATTTGATTTTGTAGGAGGATATTATGGATATGGAGGGAGTAAAAATAAAAATAGAAAAATTGATTTAAAATGATTTTGAGAATAAAGATATTCTTCACAAGAAGTGAGAAGGATTTTTTCTACTTATGAAAAGATTTAACAAAATTTGAATTTGAAATTTGAAATTTGAGCTTGTTTAGTACTAAATTAGTTTCTACCAAAAATATATAAATGACTACTAAATTACTAAGTGAAGGAAAATAATATTAAATTATTAAATTAATTATTATATTATTATATAAAAAAATAATTCACAATAAAAGAATAATAACTCTTAAAATATTTGATCAAATACTTTTAAAATAGAATAAAAGCGAAATGTGAAAAGTTAAGTAAGGAATATGACATGATAATAGTGAAGAGAATAATTAAAAATAATAATCATATAATAATAATAATAATAGTCATAAAATGATATTAAATAATATGAATAATGTTTGTTTGCACAAAATTTGATAAAAATAAGTAAAAATAGCGATTTTGACCTCGTAACAAAAATAAAGGTTAAAAAAAATGAGTAAAATGACAAAAGGAGGGTCAAAATTGGGTGTCAACAAGTGTATATAATAAAATAGAGTGAAAAGGTCCACCCCGAAATCAAGGGGGTACTAACTAACAGTTGAGTCCTCTTTGAACCGTAAGAGATAGTTGCCCATTATAGGGATCACCAACTTCACTTGACTCTGTGGGAGGAGAACTTTGGGCATGTTCGGATTACTTACAATAGGCGGGCTCTACAAAGGAAGGGTATGAGTTAGAAGGTTTTTCACTATGATTCTTTTCCTGTATTTGTTCAATGAAAAACGCGAGTTTGTTTGTCCACCTTCTTCATCCCCCTATATCAAAATGATATAGTTGTTGAGGTATAATTTTAATAATGACTGTGGTTTTTGTGAAGGATAGCAACAAAACAAAAAAGAAAAACCAAAGTACCACGGCTAGAAGCTTTGAAGAATAAAACAAATACCAATAAGCTAGGTACTTGATCCAATCAACATGAAATCATTCAAAATACAACTTCCAAGGATAATTCATTTCAAGGAGCATTAATTTAAAACTCAAAATAATGAAGAATAAAACAATTAATAGAGCCGGGAAACTTGAAGCATTCAAACTACTTCTATTCAAGTTCAAAATTCAATATTTAGAATTCGAGAAGAAATACATTGAAGACCAAAACATGCCAATTAAAGTCAAGGTGTGAATTTGCTTTATTCTTGGAAAAGAAATCATTCACTTTTCCAATGATAAAAAATCTCTTGGGTTGCTATCTCTTCAACATCCTCCAAACAGCTAGCTTCCATCACTATATAAAGAAGCCCTTGGAGAACTAGTTGAATATACAAACAGTCTTAGCCAACTACAAATCTTTGCACTACTTTTAAACAAGCATTAATCCTCTTTGTCCGCCTCTTCATATTTCTTCTCTAAAAATTTTCTTTAAATTCCTCACTTCTGTTTCTTTCCTTCTTCATTCAAAACCTTCTCATTCACTTCTTTTTCTAAAGGCAAAAATGGCAAAGAAACCCACTCTTGCTAGAAAAACCTCCAGGGTAAAAGGAAAAGGAAAAACTTTATCTCTTGTACCCCGTTGATTCTGACTATTATTCTCCAGCCATCTCTTCTGAATTATCTCATCCCAAACTAGGGAAACACTCTTCGTTAAATGATGACTTTGGGTGCTTAAAGAAGAAAATCAAGTTCGATTTTGAAATCTCTCTTGATGTGAAGCATGATTTCTGGAATCCATCTCATGAATTTCTGTTCATATCTCTCAAAGATAAGACTATTGTGTATGGAAGAATTGTTCATTTAGATCTTTTTGTTTCTCTCTTGTCCCATAAAATAGTTTTTTGAATTTCAGGGTTGGGAAAATATTTTTTCTTATCCAAAAGTTGTTTATGAACCTCTTTTCAGGTTGTTTTATGCAAATCTTAGATCTTTCAAGACTGATGAACTTGACACACTGGTTTTGGGAAAAAGAATCTTTTTGGACTGCTCTTTATTTGATGAAATGTTTCATTTAAATGTACTGTTTATTCTCCCTCCTCCAAGAACTCTTGGCCCTCTGATTTCGAAGTCTCTTTTGATCAAGCAAAGAAAAATCTTGCTTTGGACAATGCTGGAGTTTTACCATCTCAATTAGGTCCCAAGGTTTTATCTTTTGAAACTCGTGTTCTTGTTCACATTGTTGCTACTACCCTATTCCCGCTGCTGGCTCTCATACTACTCCATCTCAAAGGGATACTCTCTTAACCTACTGTATTGTCAATAAAAGTAAGGTTAAGTTGTCTTCCTTTATTCTCAATTATATGATTGAATCCGCTGCTAATCCATCCAGTCTTCCTTATGATTTACTTATCACTTGCATCCTTGAAGCTCATCACATCAATCTTAATGACTTTTCTCCCATTACTGTAAAATAATGTTATGATACTAAAGATTTTATCAGTATGGGGTGTGTTCGCTCTAAAACTTTCAGGTCTCTGAAAGTTGAAGGGGATATTCATGTCATTCCCTTTACCTCCAAGCCTATTGTTGCTATTGATATTCCTTCATCTTCTTCCTCTGTCTCTGTTCTTGAAAAATTATTTGATTTGGAAGCTAAAGTGGATGAACTTAAGGACTTGCTGGTGGCCACTCACTTTCGGATGCATAAGGCAAGTGATGTAACCAAGGAAGTAGGTACTGATGTTGCTAGACTAAGGATCAAGCTGGATCAGGTCATCAAGGAAGCTGTCAGAGTTGCCTCCAAATTTCAATAAAATTATTATGCCTTGTCCACCACTCTCTCTAAATAATTTATAGGACTCAAGGATGGATGTGTGAACACTATCTCCTACTTCTTTCGTCGTTATGAGCCCAAGCATCCTCTATGAAATTTTTGACTTTTGTGTGACTCTTTCAGACAATCTTTATGTTTTGTTTTTTTGGGATGACTGTAACTGAGCATAAACTCAAAACAACTTTTGTTTTTTTGTCTCTTTAAACCTCTTACCCCATATTATATTAGGTTATTCTATTATCTTTATTTTCCTTTTTGATAATATCAAAAAGGGGAGAATAGATGCATAGATACAGGGAGAGCTATCACATCCAGGGGGAGTTGACTAAGTCTACTCAAAAGAAGTCAAAGTGGAGCAGTCGACTTGAGGCAATTAGAAAGGGAAGTGTACTGAATTTAAAATTTTTCATCATAAAAAAGGGGAGATTGTTGATGTATAATTTTAATGATGACAGTGGTTTTTGTGAGGGATAGCAGCAAAACAAAAAGGAAAACTAAAGTACAACGACTGGAAGCATTGAAGAATAAAACAAGTACCAATAAGCTAGGTACTTGATCCAACCAAAATGAAATCATTCAAGATACAACTTCCAAGGATTATTCATTTCAAAGAGCATTCATTAATGACTCAAAAGAATGAAGAATAAAATAATTAATGGAGCCGGGAAACTTGAAGCATTCAGACTACTTCTATTCAAGTTCAAAGTTCAATTTTCAGAATTCGAGAAGAAATATATTAAAGACCAAAACATGCCAATTAAAGTACAGGTGTGACTTTGCTTTATTCTTGGAAAAGAAATCATTCACTTTTCCAAGGATAAAAAATCTCTTGGGTTGCTATCTCTTCAAAATCCTCCAAACGGCTAGCTTCCATCACTATTTAAAGAAGTCCTTTGAGAACCAGTTAAATATACAAACAGTCTTAGCCAACTATAAGTCTTTGCTCTACTTTTAAACAAGCATTGTGTTACTCCGTGTAACAAAAAAGGAGAGGAGAGAAAAATATTATTGGTGAGGCATTTTATCAAAGTAAGAAAAGAAAAAGAAAATGAGAAGAAAAAGATTGAGAGAAAAAGAGAAAAGAAGAGAGAAGCAAAAGATTGAGAGTAGTTGTAGGATCTCTATTCTCAAAGTTGTACCAACCCCAAAACATTTACAAAGACTTAGAAGAGAACACCCTTGCAACCCAAGGGGATTGGACTTAAGATCCACATTGGATCCCAACCAGTATAAAATATTTGGTGTCATTTACATTTCAATTCTTTACTTTCCAGCATTTGGTTTTACAGTTCTGTGTCTATCAGTCGACTAACTACCTTGACTAGACGACTAAGAAAATAAAAAATAGCAATTCACCCCCCATTTGTACTTTCAATAGTAAATTATTGTCGTTTGGAGGTAAATTAGTCCTTATTAAGCATGTTTTGTAGGCTATCGTGTTTACACTTTGGCTGTCATGGATCCTCTAAAAGCAACTTTCAAGCTCATAGAGAAGCATCTAGGTAGATTTTTCTGGGGCTCTACAAATGAAAAATCAAAATATTACTAGAGCTCTTGGGAGAATTATGCAAAACCAAAGAGGAATGAGGGATTGGCATCAAAAGACTCCAAGAGATTTGTGACAGTTTTGCTACAAAAAGTAATGGAATTTTAGAACCAGTGAATCTATTTGGGCAAATTTCTCACTTTTAAGTATTGTTCTGCCATTCACCCCATGGCAAAAAAAAACCTATGGCCAATCTCATACTTTTAGAAAAATGATGGATATCAAGCTGCAGGTTCAGGGCAACATAGTTTGGAAAATTAACAAGGTAGATTGTAAATTCTGATAAGACAACTGTAAATTCTAATGGGACAACTGGATGGGAGATGGGGCTATTGCTAATATATGACCATGTACCCCCAAATCCAAAAAGATAAATGTGAAGAAGTTCATGGAAGGTAATAGTTGGAATGAAAGGAAGATAAACACTTCTCTACCTAAAGACATTGTCAAGAAGATTCCTAACATTACTTTGGGTAGTGCTGAGCTACAAGATTATGCCATATGGTATCTTTCGATGCATGAAAATTATTCTAATCATAGTGCTTGGCAAACTATAAGAACAAAATACCCTCAATGAATTTCATCAACCGGGTTTGGCATAAAAATCTTCCTTTCAAAATATTCTTTATTTCATGGAGAATGATACGAAAAAGCTTTATTTTGATGACACTCTTTGTAAACTAAGGAAACAACCTCTTAACCAACTTACTCATAATTGTAAATGTTGTTCTAACCCTAACTGTGAAACTTTAGAGCATGTTTTTGTATAGGGGAAGATTGAAAAGAAGATATGAATTTTTTTTGGATCCTCGTTAGGCATCCAAGGTCTCGGCCAGAATGTTAAAAGTACTATGCAAACATAGTGGAACTTCAAACCAGTCAATTGTATCCACAAGATGCTGCTAGAAATCACCCCTATTGTAATATGTTGGGAACTTTGGAAGGGATATTGTTCTTGTATATTTGGTGAGCAAAACAGATTCTATAAGTTCAGGATCCTTCATCAAGTGTGCTGGAATATTCAGATGGCTATGTCTCAGGCCTTTCCTAATTGAAAATTATCTACTCTTTGGCTTATTCTCTCCTCTTCATAGAGAAAATGAAACCTAAAATTATGTGGAAGCAAATAACTTGGAAGTTTTCGAGTACAGGATGGGTAAAGATAAACACTGATGGTAGCTACTTGCTCATTCAAGGAAAACGGGCATTAGAGGAGTGGTTAGGGAAAGTTAATCATCGCTTTTTCTGGACCTATTTCATGGGAGAGCAATAACTCTTTAGAAGAGTATCATGCCTGGCTTAGTGTTTAGTGGTGGATAACTAATGGTAACAAACAATTCATTCATGAGTTAGATTCTCTTTTGATCGTCAACATGATTAACCAGAAGGATAATAGAAATGCTAAACTCAAAAGGGTATTGAGTTCCATTTACCAGCTGCTGGAGAATGTTATTTACCAAGTCACTCATTGTCTTAGAGAGGCTAACCAAGTTGTTGATGACTTATCTAAATAAGGGGAAGATTTACAAAAACCTTTTGATCTATACAGACTATAGGCTTCTGCCCAGAATCACTCGAGGTGCATATCACTTGGATGGTTATTAGCTGCCTAGTTTTAGAATTAGATATGATAGAGCTAACTTCTTTGTTAGTTAATTCTTTTTGCTATAATTTTAGGGAAGAACACATTCTATCACTTTGTAATATTTCCTAAAACTGTTCAGAGGTTAGGCTTAGGCCCCCTCTTTTTTTGCGTAATGTATTCTTCTATGAATATATCCAAAGATCATGGGCCATCTAAATTTTTTTTAAAAAATATTTATTTTTTTCTATTCATTGGTTTCATCATAAAAAGATATTAGCTTATATACTTAATCAATATTTTTCACTTTTTTCGACAAAATTAATATTTTTATAGGAAATTTGTTTTATAAGTTTGAACACAAAAATATCATGATTCTCAAAAAGTAAAAATAAATAAAATAAAAGCAGATAACATGAGGGTATAATAAATATTTGTAAAAAATAAATTAGAATAAAGGAGGAGAATGATTATTTTTTAAAGCTCAGGGGGAATTTGATTTTTAAAGTAATGTTGGAAAGTTTAAATGATTTTCACTCTATTTCTCACTGCACAAGAAATTGAGTTTCAAAAATAATGAGTTTAAGTTTTGTGCATCGTAATCTACAAGATTTTTTATACCATCAGATAATTTCAAAGGTGAATGATTAGCTCAATAACTTTTATTATTTGACAAAGCTATAATTTAAGTCTAAATTTTGTCCAAAGTCCATGTACAAGATTTTTTACACAATCAAATAATATCAAAGGTAAATGACAACCTCAATAAATTTATCATAATTTTGACATAATTATAATTTATGAACATAAGAAAATATTAAAGTCTAGTTGAATTCTTATGGCACTGGTATTCAAAATTATTTCATTTTCCAACATTAATTATCAAAATCTAAGCTAGCGTTTGGCCATATATTACCAAATATTTTTGGGAAACTAGACTGGGATAAAGTTTTAATTGAAGTTTCAAAATTTGTTTAGCCATAATTTTTCAACACCTATTTCACTCTTTTTTTTTTCTAAAAAAAACAACATGAAATATGACTTATATCCATGAGCTCTATAAAATATTAAAAAATATCCATAAATTTGACACAAAATTATCATGCTTATAGTGAACTACACAATACATTATCCTTTTGATGCAGATCCTAATAAGAGTTGTCCACGTGGCCTTTGCTCTTGTGGAGTCTAGCTACTTATGGATACGTGGTGAGCTCCCAGAATTCGGGAATTGACTAGTTTCCTTCTTTCTCCATTTTGTCGATCCCTTTGTCTTAGATAGTGTTTCAGTAGACTTATCATTATTATTCCCTTTAATTAGATGCTCTTGTACTGATGACACTAGTGTTTGGGTGTATTTCGTTATTTTCACATATAAAAAATTCACTTTAATATTTTCCTTCGGCTATTATTACTTCCGCATTTTGACTTGATTTCTATTTGGAGTGAAGGGTTGATTTATCTATCATGAGGTAGAATAAGTGTCATCATGACTTAATCAGTTTTCGATCGTAACAAATATACGGTGCAATGTAAATATGTTTACATTGCCATTGCATAAGTTTGCTAATTTAGCAACTTTTTCCATGGATTAAATTAGATGAATTGGAATCAATGATTTGGTCAAAGTACAAGATGATGATGGTAGATTCTAACTTAATTAGTTTTATTATTAATTGTAGTCATTTTTCAATACATTTCTCAAAGAATAAAATTTATTATACTCAAAGAGTGATATAATAAAATTATCATTTAATATATTTTGCTCCTCAAGGAGTGTACTGGACAAGTAAAAATGGACGGAGAAAGTAACATCCGGTCAACTCAATCAGAATATATCACAACATCATCTGATTAATGGTATATAACATATTTAAGTTATTTAGATTACTTCACTTGACATAAAAAACGACACTGACCCGAAAAACGTACAATATCATAAAACAAATATAATATAGTACTATTTCGTCAGAATCACTACCATTCTAATGAATTGGTAGTGTTTTTATTCTTTCACACACAAGATAACACACCATTAATTTCTGAGAGCAATTGATGATGCTTATTTGCAGTTGCGCCAGCAGTAGCAATAACGATTAAAGCCTTTTCTAATGCACTGACCCTTGGTTGCCTTGGAATACTCTACTTTGCATTTTTTGAAACAATCCCCGCTGAACAAGCAAAAGCTATTGAAGAGTATTTGGCTCCTCCACCGACAAACTTTGCCCTCAGCTACTTGTATCTCTGAATGGAACAACAACTTATCATAAGTTCTTTCTTTTGTTAATATATCATTTATTAGAATTGAAATAGACGAATTTCTTCTAAAAAAAAATTAACAGATGGATACATGTACAAATGCATTTATGTATAAATATATATAACGATAAATATTTGATATAACATAACGAGTTCGATTCTAAGTGTGCAAAGGCATAGTAAGGGTTACCTACATAGCTTATACCGTGAATGGATTGTGGCGAGTTAACAACCAGTGTGAAATTAATTAATTTGTGATGGATCCTCACAATTCTATTTAATATGCAATTGTAAATTTTGGTCTAAATAGAGGACAATGGATGGTGAGTAATATTTACAGAAATCGACCAGAAGTATCTTTGGATTGAAGCATAAATATCATTATTGTTTTAAAATTTTATTATTGGATATAAAATATAAGCAAACGTAATATGTATTCAGAATATTCACAAAATAACAAATTAAGAAGTACAAACCATTGGATGAAATGAAGAGGAAGCACAAGAGGAGAGCAAGGAAGGTTGTGTAGCTCACTAGTGACTTTGCCATATTCTTATACCTTGGATGTAATTTTTGATCTTTCTATTGTCTTTGAAGTGATCTGTGTGTTGAAATTATTAAGTGAAGAGAGGTATTTATAGCAAGGACTGGCAATTTATTTAATGATTTAGTCAAATTTTGCAATGAAACAGCTGTAGTTAGTCAAACAAGAAACGAGTTGTTTAACTATATAATACTATAGGTGATGAAGAGGAATGAAGAAAGTATATTATATGTAAGTTAAATATTTGGTTTACTATAGGTGATGAAGAGGAATGAAGGAAGGATATTATATGTAAGTTAAATATTTGGTTTACTTATGACTAGTGGAGAAAGAATACATTTCTCATTGCATAAGAAACTGAGTTTGCACACTAAAAAAAATGAGTTTATATTTGTGCACTGTTGATGTGTAGGATTTTTTACACCATTTATGACCATCAGAAAATACTAAAAGCAAGTAGAATTCTAATGGTACTGGTAAAAGGGTAGCACAGTGGACTAAAACTTTTGCTACGCGCGGGTTATAGGGAAGGGAAGCTGAACTACAAGAGCGAGAGACTGTTTCCAAGGCTTGAATCCGTGACCTCCAGGTCACATGGAGGTAACTTTACCAATTACTCCAAGGCCTCTTATGGTACTGGTAATCAAACTTATTTCCTTTTCAAACATTAATTATCAACATCTAAGAGAGAGAGAGAGAGCGCTCAAAACTTGATTGTTAAGAATGGTGACTTAATTCAAGAATGTCCTGCAATATCATAGTCTTTGTATATCTTAAGCAATCTGGTCATTTTGTTAATGTGTCTTTATAATAACTAAACCATAAGTGGATCGTAAGAAGGGATCACGCAAAGATAAGGAAACCCTTTATCACACAAAAACAATAGAAGCAATTCTAATAAATACAGTTAGCTAGCTATTCTAAAGCAATTCCAATTTTCTAACACACATTAACTTTACTCTTTGTTTCATCCCAACATCATCTTGCACATACTCAATGCAAGATTAAATCCTTTTTCTTTCGGGGATTTATAAACCATTTAATTTCTTAATAGTCTGTTCTTTGTTTAATTTTTCTAGTGGCCTAGATTTAGAGGTGATAAAATTAAATTACAACCTTTCCAATTCGTTTAAAGTTGAGCTGGATATTTATCTGTTTATTAATTTATTAGTTCGGCCTATTTTAGTCCAATCCATTTTAACTCATCAAAATATGGCTTGAATTTTAGCTTAAATTGATTCATGAGAAATCTTGTCAAAATATTTTCAATTTTTTTTTAATTTAATATGTTATTTATAACCGTAATAAAAAAATAATTTTATTAGAGATCTCAATTTTATTAGGTACATAGATTATAAAAGAACAAATAAGCAATTAATATTTGCTAAGAATTAGATAGATTCGATTTTGATCCACCTATTGGCTCATCTCAGCCAAAATAACTTTTGGGACAGTGATTAACTCAATCTATTTTGACCCTCTCAAATTCAACCTAACCAGCTTATTTATTGCCTCTGCCCTGACATCTTTGGCAAAGTTTCAGATATAGCTCATATTTAGGCAATAAATAAGGCGTCATAGTTAAAGTTTGTCTAATTATAGGACGTAACTACAATTTAGTAGCTAAATATACAAATTAGAGATTGTGTATACAAATACAAATTCGCTTTAGATATTTGTATATGAGCCTCGAAATTCTCTTTGTATACAAATATAAATCTTTAATGATTTGTATATGAGCCTCGAAATTCACTTTGTATATAGAAATACAAATGTATTTGAGTCTCGATATAAGAGATTTATATATGAGGTTCGACATATACAAATAAAAAAGAAATGTATATTTAACTATTTAATCTAAATTTTAACTGTAAATTGTAATTATTTTAAACATTAGCAACACCTAATAGTTATGACTTGATATTTTCTACTCCACGTAATTTTTCTATTCATCATCTTTTTAACAATTCTTATTATTCTCCACTTATTATATTTCCAAGTCATTTTAATCTTGATTGCAAATAGATCGAGAGAAGGGGAGATAGGATTTAAAGAAGAGGCAGAGGCAGACTTGGAGTGGAAATCAGGGAGAGAAAATGGATCAAGAGATCTGAAGGGCCAAAGACGACGGATCGGATTGTTTGAAGGGCCGAGGGAACGCAATGTTTGAACTTTAGAAAAAATTAAATTAGGAAAAGGATAGTAACCTCATATAGCAGGTAAATGTTATCCGATGGTGTAAAAAATTTATACATTGACCGTGCACAAAATTTAATCTAAAAAAGAATGGTACTTCCTCCCTCCGGCTCATTTTATATGACACCTTCCTTTTTTAGTCATTCCAAAATGAATGTCACTTTACTATAACTAGAAACAGTTTAATTTTGAAATTTTGTTTTACCTTTAATGGAATGATTTACAACCACACAAATATCTAAAAGTTATTTTACCACAAGTTTCAAAAGTTTTTTTGTTTTAAATGCCGTGTCAAATCAAAAGAATAAAATGAAACGGAGGGAGTATAACATTTGCATTCATGATAAGTATATCAATTCAACTCTTCTACTAAAAAATATACAATTATTTATCTATAAAAACAATTTCATAACCCAAAAAAATACTTTTCAATAGTTGATACTTATTGTTGGTGAAATTACAATAAATTACAATTGAAAAAATACAAATGAAGAAAATAATAATATCTTCTTCTTGGCTGAGGCGCAGATATCTCGCTCTCTTTAATGAAATTCAAGCCCACTCCAGCAAATATTTTCACCGGTCCAGTAGTAATCTTCTTGACTTGTCCCCTCAAGGATACAACAGCCTTCTCACAAAGTACAACTCAACAAACTCTGGACAAGAGTTGAGTTCAAAGCTCCACACAAAAAACACCTCCCTTCAACTAATAAACTCTCTATTTTACTAACTTTAGTGAACTCTCTCTTTTCTAGTTCTTTCCTTGTTCTACAAAAATATGCAAAACCCTCACCATTTATAGTTGAGGAAATCATCCATGCAAAGAAATGGAAAGACAAAATGTGAAGTTGCCACATGAATTATAAGGACTAAGTGGCGACATGGGTTATAGGACTAAGTGGCGACATGAGTTATAGAAGTTATAAGAAAACATAAGGTCACCCCCTGCCACTAATGTTGGTGCAGCATATTGATATAATAATATTAAAAATCTCAAATACAATATCAATCCCCCACTCATTTTAATATTAATAAGAGAGTCTACTAGCTGAAGGAAAACTACCATGCATAATGAAGGTGTGCTATGCATTGAACCCCCACTTAGTAAAATAGTAATTTTTACTCCAGAGTCGTAGTGGTCTCAGACTTGAACTATGACTGCTTTAGGGAAATAAAAAGTCACTGCTTACACGTAATAGTCAAGGTGTTGACATGAGCTTTATAGCCAACACATTACGACCTTGTGCTATCCCAGTTTCATGAGTGTCTTTGAGAATGAGCCTAGTTCTCATAGGAAGCGGCCTCCTTCCATACTCACATAGGTGAAATCTGTTAAGAGTGCTCCTGTAATTTTAGCACCCCACTCATACGATCTACAGATTATCATTAAGAGTTTTTTAAACTCAACCTCGCAAATCATTATAGGAAAATGCACTCACATTATAGGGAGGGATAAAAATAGTGCATTTTTTTACAACAAGTCATCATGTGATTCGTTTTTCCCATTGAACCTGGTTATAGGATCTCTAGTCCCTAGGTTGGGTTTCTTCACATATGACTCAAGAATTTATTGACTTCAATCCCATCCCCCTCGATATGCTCCAGGCCTTTTCTCTTGCTAAGGCCTTAGTCAATGGATCTGCAAGATTATCACAAGATTTGACATAATCAACATTAATGGTACCATTTGTCAAATATGATCTCATATTACTGTGTTTTCTCCTTATAGGTCTGGATTTACTGTTGTAATAATGGTTTTGAACTCTACCAATTGCAGCGGTTCTATCACAATGAATCAAAATAGGAGGAATTGGTTTTTCAAAATAAGATATTTGAAATAATAAATCTCTCAACCAATTCGCTTCCTCGCTAGCTGAAGCTAAAGCAATTAGTTCAGCCTCCATGGTAGAGTTAGCAATAATTGTTTGTTTTTTTTGATTTCCAACAAATAGCACCACCACCCAAAGTAAAAATATAGCCAGTAGTAGATAAAGAATCACCTGATAAAGTGTTCCAATCTGCATCACAAAAGCCTTCAAGTACAACAGGATATTTTTATAGAACAAACCATAAGTTTTTATAGAAAAATGCAAAAGCCATCAAAATTCTGTACTTTGGTTTGAGGATCAATGAGTACAACAGGATCTCTGGATCACCAATGCAAAAAAAATTTGGAATTCCCTAGGGGCATATGAAGGCACATCTCAGGTAAAGCAATCCAGGATTGATATGCTCATTAGGAAGTATGAATTATTTCCCATGAGTGAAAAAGAATCAATTAAGGATATGTTTACTAGATTCACTCATATTACTGATGAACTTAAGTCCCTTGGAAAAGAATTTTCTATTAAATAAAATGTTAGGAAAATCTTGAGAATTCTGCAGCTTCATGGGAGCCCAAAGTCAGAACAATTGAGGAAGAAAAGCAAATGAGAACAATGCAGATGGATAAGACGGTTGAGGAACCCAAGAAAGAGCATTGTATGGTGCTAAAGGCTGCACAACATGATTCAGATACTGATGATGAGCAAATTTCTATGTTTGTACGCATGTTCAAGAAGTTTTTCAGGAAGAAAAATTTTGAAAAAAGAGAACTACGCAGCAAAGGAAAATTTACTAAAAAGAACCAGTTCAACCGATACTTTAAATGCGGAAAGTTGGATCATATGATCAGGGATTGTCCTCTATTGAAAGAGGAACAGAAGAAGGAATGCACCAACTCTATAAAAAAATAATTGCTTGCCTCTAAATTCTTCAAAAAGGCTATGAAGGCAACTTGGGGGGAGATTACAGAGGATGACTCCAAAAATGATAGCAGTGATGAAAATCAATCACTTATGTCCCTCATGGCCAGAAGTAATTTCTAATCTGATGAAGACTCCTCTGAGGTAAGTCTATATGAGCTTAAATCTCAGGTTCACAACTTATCAAAAAATAAGATTGTGAATCTGTTACCCTCCTTAATGGATGAATTTCATCTTGTGAGTGTTGAAAGAAATGAACTATCCAAAACTCTTTCAAGTTTAAAATCTGAGTGCAAAGCTCTTAAGAAAAACAAAACTGAACTTAAAACTATCCAGGGAACACTCACTGATGAAAACTGCAGTTTGAAGGAATCAATGTCTTCTTTAAAGGTTGAAATTTCCAATTTTAAGAAAATTCAAATTGTGAGCAAAAAAACAAAGTGACACCCATCAAAGATTTCTTGAATTTGAAATTTCCAAATTGAAAAATGATTTAAATTGAGAAGTTGAAAAAAATTCAGATCTTCAAGAGACATTGAAAAATGTTAGCTCTGAACTTGCAATGATCAAAAAATGAAATAAATCCTCTGAAGCTTTAAAATGGCTGAATGAACACCTATAATAGATGCCGCAATGGTATAGGCTACAAAAGCAAGCCGGTAAAATGGGATATAAAAAGAAAATATGTTGGTTTGCCCAAATATCGCTTGTGTAGCTACTGTGAACACACTGGCCACTATAAGTATAAATGTTCGAAAAGAATTAAAGCACTTGAAAAAAATGGAAATTATGTGAAATGGATAAGGAAAGATTTAATTCATCAAGTCACTCAAAGAAAGGGAACCAAACTGGTGTGAGTTCCCAAGACTAACAAATGATTTTTTTTGCAGGCTGAAGTGAGAGGGAGGAAAAAAAGGTTTGATATCTAGTTAGCGGTTGCTCCAAGCACATGACAGGAAATAAAAAACTTTTTCTCTCACTAACAGCCTTTGATAGAGGGAGAGTATCTTTTCGAGGAGGTAAGAAAGGTACATTAATCAACATAGGTAAGATAGGTAAGTCTCTCTCTCATTCAATTAAAAATGTGTGTTTGGTTGATGGTCTGAAATCCAACTTGTTAAGCATATCTCAGCTTTGTGACCGTGGTGTATTCTCTTTCATTGGTTTCAAAGTCATAAATGACAAGTCTGGGGAAGTTGTACTGAAAGGAAAGCGATATAATAATGTGTACAAAGCATGTATTTTATCTCTTTCCAAAAATGGCCTAACTTGTTTAAGTGTTCTAGATGATGATACTCTTCTTTGGCACAAACATTTAGGACATGCTACTCTACCATTACTAAATAAATTAGTGCTAAAAAATCTTGTCATTGGTCTTCCCGAGATAAAATTTAAAGATGATAAGATATGTGATGTGAGCATCTCAAAACCTCTCGAACTACTTTATATGGATCTCTAGGGACATGAGAGTGGTAAGTCATGGAGCTAAGAGGTTTGTTCTTGTAATTGTTGATGATTTCTCATGCTTTACATGGACATTATTTTTCTCCACAAAGATGAAGCGTTTGATATGTTTAAAGTGTTTGCAAAAAGGATTCAAGGAACTCTTTGAATTGATGTGGTAAGTATCCGATATGATCATGGCACTGACTTTGAAAATGTCAAATTCAGTGATTTTTGTAATAAATATGGAATTGAGCATAATATTTCAGGCCCCAGAATACCATAACAAAATGGTGTTTTGTAAAGAAAAAATAGGACCCTAGAAGATATGGCACAAACAATGCTTATTGCTAGCAGACTTCCTAAAAGTTTTTGGGCTGAAGTCGTGAATACAACTTGCTACATAATAAATAGATGTATGATCAGAACACTCCTTGACAAAACTCCATATGAACTTCTCAAAGGAAGAAAGGACAATATTAAGAACCTACGAACCTTTGGGAGTAAATGCTTTGTGCATAACAGTGGAAAAATGCCTTGGGGAAGTTCGATGCAAGAAGCGCTGAAGGAGTATTTCTTGGTTACTCACCACATAGAAAAGCTTATAAAGTGTACAACAAAATAAAACAATGTATTGAAGAAAGTATTCATATCATATTTGATGAGTCTAACATATTTGTTGAGACAAATGTCAAGGAAAGTGATGACGATTTTGAAATTGGTCTCAGTCAAATCTCAATGAAAGAGGTAAGTACACCTGTTCAGGTTGAAGGAGCAGTTAATGAGACTAAATATATGACTATTCCCTTAGAACCTGAATAGGGTATGGAGCATTCAGAGGGAATAAGTTCTGAAATAGATACAAATTCTAGGAATGGAACGGAAAAGGGAACAAAACCCAAACACTATTCCAGGGGTTCAACAAAATGATACAAATTATCAAAATTCACAAGATCTTAACTTGAAGCACTAGAAGCACCAAAGCTCTTATCCCTTGGATCTAATCATAACTGATATAAATAAGGTAATTCAGACCGGGGTTTTAATGAAAAATATTTGTGCTTTCTCTACTTTTTTATCTTATATTGAGTCTAAACATCATGTTGAGGCTTTGCAGGACCCGGATTGGGTATTAGCTATATAGGAGGAGCTGAATTAGTTTGAAAGGAACAAGGTATGACACTTAGAACCACCACCAAAAGGATGAACTATGATTGGAACCAAGTGGGTGTTCCGAAATAAATTGGACGAACATGGAACAGTTGCAAGGAACAATGCTCGCCCGGTGGTCCAGGACTATAACCAAGAAGAAGGAATTGATTATGAAGAAGCATTTACCTCAGTTGCCAAAATAGAAGCAATCAGGTTGCTCATTGCCTTTGCTGCCCACATGGAGTTCACACTCTACCAAATGGACGACAAAAGTGCCTTCCTGGATGGGTACTTAAAGGAAGAGGTATATGTTCGTCAACCCCTTGGCTTTGAAAATCTTGATTTCCCTAATTTTGTTTATAAATTGGACAATGCGTTGTATGGTTTAAACAAGCTCCTAGAGTATGGTATGATCGTCTATCCAATTTTTTTACAGGAAAATAGATTTCAAAGAGAAAAAATTGATAGTATCTTATTTCTTAAAAGCGAAGAGAAAAATTTCTTATTAGTTATTCAAGTATATGTTGATGGCATTATATTTGGTGCAACTGATAAGAAATTGTTCAAAGAATTTTAATTGTTGATGAGGAGTGAACAACATGCTCATAGAGCACAACATACTCACATAGAACAGTATGCTCCTTTCCAAAAAATAATATCTATTGATATCGCCCTTAGTGTCCAAAATTGATATACATAGACAGGAAGGGAACAGAGGAAGAAACAGAGGAGGAAACACTGTCAGGTAAGCATTCCAAATTCCATGACTAATTATCAATATTGTTCATATTTTTGACCCAAGCCAATACCCACCCCAAAGTTTTTTTTTCCTTTTCTTAGTCTGAAATTAGTCTCATTACCACTTCAAACCAATAAAAAAAATTACTATATATCTTTTCCCTCTCTAACACCGTCTCTTTCTCTTACATTATTTTTCCCTCTCTAAACCTATTCATCTTTCCACCAGAATCTATGGCAATTCTAGTCCCATAAATGTGCAGGTCACCTCCACAACTAGCCCTCCCTCCCTCCTACCTATTCCTCTTTCTCATCTGCTTCTTCCACTCCATTACCCGACACCCAACAAGACTCTATAGGTTTGATTGATGGGGAAATTATTGAGAGTGAAAATCATTCCATCATGGATTTGAGAATTTTAGTGGCTTCCCTTCACTGCCGATATATGGGTTCGGAGTCTATTGATGCTATTAGTCCTGATACTTTTGTTGAGTACGGTGAAACTTCTATGGCTGGCTCTCCAACTCTAATTCCCAAGTCCGTTTCTGATTTAGAAAGCTCATTTGATGGTGTACCTCTACCAGTTTTAGGAAAAGGTTCTAAAAAGAGGCTTCTTACTATGGCTCAGACTTCTGTTTCTAAGAAATCCAAAAAAAAAAATTGGCTTCCAAATAGTTTGCCAAGAAATCTAAATCTGTTGGGCACAAATATAAGTAAGAGTAAATCTTCCGCTATCACGAGTCCTTCTTCCCGGATCCAGGCTCGTAGACCTCCTATGCGTCTATCTGATCCTTCACCCATTAATCTGACAGAGGAAAGCAAAAGTGCTCTAGATACTCGACGACAAAAATTCTCTAAGCGGATGCTTTTGAAAGTTAAAATGCTTTCCTCTTCCTCTGATCCATCTATGCTTAAGTTGTGTTCTAAAGTTTGTTAGCAAGGGTGGAGGTCCTTGTTTCTAATGTTTAAGTGAAATTTGCTGGGGCTGAGCTTGTTGATTTTTTTATAAATTGTGCTGTTGCTGGTAGTGGTGTGGAAGTAAGGTTAATGGGAAGAAAATTAAGTTTGACATGCACCGGTTAAGTGCCTTGCTAGGGATTCTGTGTGTTGGTTTTTTAGAGTACATAAACGGGCAATCGTTGAAACTTCCAAAAACCTTGGAGCTTGTGGGCATCGTCTAGAAATTTTTTGGCAATCCTGCCAGGCTCACGACTACCAAAGTTCCAAAGCATGATAGGTCTACTTATCACAAATTGCTTTTCTCCTTTGTAACAAAGAACTTGGTCCCTCAGAAGGAGCATTGTGATGCAGCCTTCTATGATGTCCTTGATTATTATCTGACACGGAGTATAGTTGGAGCTGTTGTTGATCTATCTAGTGCTCCTGCCAGGTCTACTAGTACTGCTTCCATGTCTTCCTCTTAGCCTCTTCAGGAGGCCAATGCATTATTGCAGCAGGAAAAGGCTCTGTTACGTCAAGAGATTGCTGCACTTTGCACTCAGATGGATCAGGCTGAGGCTAATAATGCAGAGCACCATCTTGAGCTGCTTGCACTACTTCAGCCCTCTTCTCAGACTCCCACCACACCATCCTACCAACAACCACCCCACTATCCATCTGTAGCCTAATTATTCACTTATTTCTCTGAACAATGTTAATTGTTAGTTATGGTTTTTGATCTGTTGCTACTTGCTTAACTCTCTTCGTTTCTACTTTTTTTTTTTTGTTATATGACTATCTATGTTAATCTTTTAAGGATGTCCAATATCACTAGAGTGCTTTTTGGAAATCAATTACTCAGTGTCTCTTGTGTGTGATGTCCCAGCGGTGGTGAGTTATGCAATGTTTGGTTATCTACTTTCTTTTTTATGTATTTCATTTTTGGCTTTTTAATGATGCCAAAAGGGGGAAGTTTCGTGTGTTTGAGTGTCTTGATAAATCTTAAGTCTGGTTTATTTTTTTCATCATACTGAAAGAGCCTAGCTCTAGAGTAATTGTCGATCAATAAATACTATAAGCAATTTTTATTTGTCATCATCAAAAAGGAAAAAATTGTTGAGAATGGTTTTGATGATGATTAATAAAATATTCTTGTTAAATTAATGTGTCCTAAGTCATGTAAAGTTGGAAAAATAATAAGGTTTAAGAAAAAGATATTTGGCGATTATTTTAATACTGGCAGGTAAAAGAATTGTTGCTAAATTACCATGGTGAAATTGCAAAGTTTTAACCTTTGTGTTATTATATTTTCCAGCTGCAAGGGACAAGGGTATAAGGAGTTAGAATCAAATAAGGAGTCCAAAAAGGATCCAATTTAGTTAAGGATAAGCACACTTTTGGCTGCTACGTGCTCTTCTTTTCTTAGTAGGACTCAAACACAAGGAGATTCAGGTTTACCTCTATAAAAGGAGTCCATAACGTTCTGGGATGGTAAGCATTCACAAAAAGATTTTTAGTAACATAGTTCTCTGAGCTTTCCAGCATAAAGAAGCCTGAAAACTTGTTGTAGAGTTAGGCCAGTGTCTAAGTCTGTTCTGGGTTCTGTTTCATAGTCTGTTTCAGAAGTTAAAGAAGATCTTCTCTACATGTCAACTCTAGTGAATGTGTTAGGTTGAGTTGTAATTGTTTATCATCTTTTGTAGTAGCGTTTTGTGAAGTCTAAACAGTTTTTAAAGTTTTTTTTTTGTTTTTGAAGCTAAGGGTAGTTTGGAAACAAGCTAGGAACATTGTAAGGGCTTAGGGGTAGGTCCTTTGTATTTTGGGGGGCTAATCCACTTTGGCTCGGTGTTTTAGTGAAGTTTAGTTGAAATCCTACAAAGGTGTAGGTCGTGGTTGTTACATCCATTTGATGCTGGATGGTTTTTCATGAAAAAATCGCGTGTGCTTTTCACTTTGTTTAAATTGCTTTTTATCTTTAGAATTGCTAACCAAGAACGATTGAAGGAACATAGTTCATTACTGTTTCATTAAAATCAGAAAAGTTAGTAAAAATTTTAAATAGGCTAACTCCCTTGTAGACCCAATTCACCCTCCTCTTGTGTCTGCTTAAGAAGTCATATCCATCAATTAATAATATCATCATTAACTAAAATAAAAAAATAAAAAATTGTAGCATCGTTATTTCTAATTACGAATATCTTTGCTCTTTATAAAAAAAATAAACAACTATTCAAATATAAACTAATAAATGAATAAAAAAGGAAACTTAAAATAGAAACGATTGGATTAACCACACACAAAAAAGTTTCAAATCTAACTTACAATTTTAATTTGTTTAATGATTTTTGAAACTCCAAGAATGAACCCAAAAGCGAAAAAAATAAAAATAAAAAAAGAAGACCACAGAAAAAGGAAGCTGGAAAAAAGAAAATGCGAAATGAAAAAGCAGCAAAAAGAAAAATAGAAAAGAATGAAAGGAAATAGAAAACATGTTTTAACTAGTTGTGTGTCGGGCATTTGATTTGATCCCTCAACATGGGATTTGAGGGTGCACACATTCACCAGTGTGTTGAAAAAGTTCTGGAATATTGATATTGTATGGGGTAAAATTGGTGTAATGACACGTGATAGATTTCAGGTGAATAGCTTAAGTGCATGACTACCACAACAAATACCATGACTACGAAAGGGCACACTCGGAGGCACCATTACAAGAAAGTCCTCTCAAAGGGATAAGGAAGCTCCTATCCGTCACCACTAGTGACAGGGCCCAAAAGAACAAGCAGGGGACAAGAGTGTCTGATCCCTCAGAAATGCAGACGAGCTCCTGTAGAACAGAGCAAGAAGAATACTAGACAATCCACTAATAAATCAGAACAAGTGGCATACCCAGAAAGACAGAAATCCTTTACAACGTTGTCACTAGAATACTAGTGGCCAAGGCCTAACTTTGTACACTATAAATAGCCACCCTTACTCACTTGTAAAGGAATATTCTCCCTTTTTTCCGGTTATTACATATTTATTTTCTTGCATTATTCAATAGCGTTCCAATTTACTTTTGTGTCATTGGTATAATGATCCTAGCCCTCAAGAGCATTCGTGGATGACCTTGGTTCACCCCTGCTCATTGTCTACTTACTCATTATTTTATCTAAGTTAATATTAGTTTTCCTTAATATTTAATTGTTCTAATCACTAGCAAATCAAAGTCCGAGTGAGATTGAATCGTAACATATGATCTTGACTCACTTATGAATTCTACTGTACCAAATCCACAGTAAAAAGTTTGGTGCCTACCGTGGGCAAGAGAAACTATTGGGTTTGATCTTTGTTGACCTTTGTTAGCTTGTTTGTTTTGTGTTCTTACAGATCTACGCTAAGACAATGGCCAGTAATGGAAAGCAGACTGAAGGGGTGCATGTAGCACAAGATGTAGCAAGAACTCAACCCCCAGGCCCGATTGACTCCAGTGGTCAAACGAACCGTTGTGATGATGGAAGACCACATATCAAAGCGGGTCTCACGAATATGAACAATCAAAAAATAGGTCACAACTTCCTAGATGAAGAATAAGAAATGGAAGGAGGAACGACTGACTTAGACAACCTCCACAAAATCCTCAAAAGCTTCATTGAAAGACATAGGAAGCTTATGGAAAAGGTGTAAGCCCTAGATAGGCAAATAAATTAGTTTTAGCATGGTCCTTCCCAAGGAACTCTGATTTCCTCCAAAGAAAACAAGGAGGATGACAATGACGAGGAGTTCTAAGGCAATTTTGAAGGATGCAAGATCAGAAAGTTAAAGAGTGAGTCGAGCCTCATCCCTTCCACTGGAGTTTGTGATGGAAATGTTGAGGGAGGAGATGAAGATGATGAACACAGAGCTTCACACTTGCATGAACCACATTTCAAGAGCTCCTCCCATAGCCAATAGGCCAAATTTAAAAAGCTATGCCAAGGTGCCCTACAAGGCTAGTATGGTGACTAGGCCCCTCCCTAAGAGGTTCAAGATGCCGAACATTGCCAAATATGATGGGACTACTGCCCCTCTGAACATCTGATGTTCTTTACTATGAGTATAAATAGGAACGATCTGACAATAAAGGAGGCCAAGTTGGTGACGGTCAAAAAGTTCAGTAAAACCCTCCCATGTGGGGCTCTGGTTTAGTATTCTGTCCTACCCGTAAACTCTCTTGAATCTTTTAACATGTTGGCACATACTTCTCCGTTTCATTTTAGTTGGCCCTCTTACTAAAAATAGCCGTTTTAATTTAGTTGTTCGATTTAGGAAATCAAGAGAAGTTCATTATTTTCTTCCAATATTTCCCATATCATTAAATGACTACATAAAGTGTACAAATCTCAATTTTATATTTTCAAAGCATAATGAATAAGACTAGTTTAGTAAAATAAACCCCTAATTAATATTTTATGAAGAAGAGTGTCAAGTTAATAAGGGCCAACTAAAATGAAATGGAGGGAGTAACTTTGTTAGGTTTACACAGGAGCTACGAAAGTACGACCCCACAAAAAGGATATCTTCAAAATAAAATAGGGAGAAACTAAGCTGCTCTGGGAGTTCCTTGAGAGTTTCTAGCAGGAGCGGATACAACTACCAACTATACTGGACAAGTGGTCCACGAAAGACTTCATGAAGGGACTGAATCCCAAGAGCTCAATCATTTCATACAAATTAAAGAAAAGCCTAACAGAGTTCCAGGCCACAATATGGGTCGAAATGCACAACCAGTAAGAATTCAAGATTCAGATTAAGGATGATTGCAGAAAATCCAAAATCAACATTCCCGAGTGTGGAATAAAGCAAAGGTGAAAAGAAACCTTGGCACCGGGGGGATAAATCATCTCAAAGCATCTTGAGGTAGGGCAATTCAACAATTCAAAGGGAACACCCTAGGAATGGTACACCCCATACGTAATGGATACAAGAGCTGGTTTGATCCAACACGCCGACCCTTACTCCATAGTCTCCCCTCACATGAAAAAGTAGTACTTTCAATGGAGGGGCCTCCAGGCTAGAGAAGCTCAAAAACCCATGGTATACACCATTGACAATGTTCCCCTTCTATTAGAGTATTGCTTCACTAGTAGCCTAGGGGAACTAATGTTGGCCATCTGAGACATCAAAGGGACCAAGTTTGTGAAACCTATTCACACCAGCCCCGATTCTCAAAACTGTAATGCATGGTGCAAATTTCATAGGATGCATGGGCACGACACTAAGGACTGCCACCATTTGAGAGAAGTGATAGATGAGCTGCTCCAGGATGGACACCTAAAGGAATTCCTGAGTGACTGGTCCAAGACCAACTATGGGAATGATATTGAAGGGAACAAGCAGCCAGCCAACCCAAGAGCCCCTTACAATATGATAAATTAACAAACCTTGTGCGAAATAAGAGGTACGTTCTCATTCCTTTTCAATTATTTCTAACTGCTTATTTTTCTCTTTCTCTATGGATTGGCAGGTTTTCAACAACAATTCTCGCTCTCAGAGGGAGGGACAACCCCTTAACGAAAGTATGAACTCAAAGCCAGCGGCCTAGGGTAAGCAGACCCTTCAAAGGCACCAGGAGAAAAGGGAGTCCATCGATTGGGGAATAAACCATGAACGCCCAGAAGAACGAGCTACACTTTTTTTCCTTCGTCTAAGTTTTTTATCCCCAAAGAGGGTTTTTGCTGGCAAAGTTTTTAATGAGGTGTAGTAGGGACTTTCGGGAGAATATTAGGACAAAAATATTCAGAAAATCATATATCTGATCCGTTGGTCTCAAAAGATAAAAATTATAAATAAAGAAGTTTTTCAAAGTATCCAATCATGTGCAAGAAGTTAAAGGTTGAATTCTCCAAAACTTTTAGCAAAGGGGATCAAGCCCCCACATTCAAGTACGTAACGATAAGAGATATTAATTGCTAGTCTCTCAACTAACAGGATGAGCTTTATCTCAACCACTCGTACACTCTCATGCACTCAGGGAAAAGATGGGTTAATACTAGGGACTATCAATCCTAACAACATAGCCCTCTAAGACCCTGAATATCAAGGGTAAGCCACACCTAACAGCTTTCTGAAATATGAAAAAAAGGATACTGGGACTGCTGCAAAGGTCACAAAATAGCTCTTAAATATTGTACTCGGGAAATGACATTCAGTTAATACTAAAATATAGGTCAATAAATTACTAAAATAAAGAACTTCTCTCTTGATGCTACGCTCTATAACTCTCGAAGACGTCCAGACATAACAACACATCCATTAAAATAAATAGGGATCCCTCCTTGACTATGAGGTTTTAAATAATTAGACTTACAACATTCTTTATTCGAACTAAGAGCTAACTACACACCGACCTCATCGATGATTTCACAAGAAACATTGAAAATAAAAAATCGATTAGAGTCTGTCTTTGATCATCCTTAACAACGACTCATATCTTACTAACTAGGCCTTAAATAATCTTGAGCATGCCCCAATAATAAAATATTCTAAGGGTATAACCCTTAGAGGACACTCATGAAAAAGGCAATCATTGCCACATCACATGAAGACCATCTTTCAGGAAAAACATATTAAAATAAGCCTCAGAGTTATCAAGCTTGAGTTTATTAAGCAAAAACAAAATACAATTCAATGCTTTCGTACAAAAATATGACATCTTTATTCACCTAAACAAGAGAAATACACAAAATGCATCAAGGTCGTACATAAAAGCGTTACACAAAGTCATCCTTCAATAACCTGAAAAAGGGATTATGAGCATTCAAGCAAATTTAATCGTAAATGGCTTCTGATTCTCTTAAATATGCATGTAAGTAGTGGCGATGCGTCTTTATGTTGAACCATGGTGAAAGCTTACGGGGAAAGGCCACTTTGCTCGGGTAGAACACATACTTGTGAAGGAAGCCTCGACAAAAACTTACCAGGGCATGAGCCCTGAGGGGGGGCAATTGTGTCCTTCTATATATCTATACAGGATGTAACTCGAAGGCCCCTCCTTGGGTAAAATGATAATCACACCTCAAAATCTCTTAAAGGCCTTCCATGAGGAGAACTTTCGTGACTCGGGTAGTCGCGCTAAGCCTAGTTAGGGACTTGGTGGGGTTACCCTCAGCCAGGGGGAACCCTCTATATAAACTCAGAGAGATTCGGGGTAATACTCCTCCCTATCCTTAAAATACATCAGGAGGGAGAGGACCAAAACCAATAACCATGGAGGAAGAAAATGGCACCTCACTCTAACATGAACCACTTTCTCTCTTAGCCATGCATATAAATTTTACATTACCCTTCCTATCAACCTCAATGGGACAACTCTAGGTAGGGTACCTAGATCAAAAATAAGGGTAAGACAAAAATTATAAGAGAGACCTAGTTCAAAGTCTGAACGTTGGAAGGAATAAAGAAGGAGTGCCATGGAAGAAAGGTTTTCCCATTTTTCTTTCTTTCTCTCAAATATTGAAGAATAAAGGCTTTGAAAAAAATAACAGGCCTAGCCTGGAAGGTTTCTTCTTAAAGTATAATGCCTAATCAATGCACTAAAAGTAAAAGACCGTGTATCACTACCACGTGGCTGGTTCAGTCTATTCAAATAAAATTAAAAGCAATAATACATAAAAATTAAGGTATCAAAGTTGTTCCATCTCTTTGTAAATCTGACAGTTCATATCTCCAAAAAAGGATTCCTCTTAACTTTCTACCTTTATCTAAATAAGGTAAAATTGGAAAATAAGGAGTGGAGCAATTTTATTAATATATTTAGTATTGAATAAAGAGGTTTGACCTCACAGTCTTGAGTGCGAGACCCGAAACAAATAGATGAATCACACAAAGATACATATGGATGAAGTACCTTCTATCCTACTTGACACTAATCCTCAATGCCTCAAAATAGGCTATCCTTAAATATTTTAACCTCTAAGAAAGAGATAGATGCTCTCTCTAAAGCAAATTGATTTGTGAGATCTACCATGGCCTGAGACTAAAAAATCTTCCTATCCAAGTCAAAACCCTTAACTTGAGTCTCTTATAAGACCCTGAGGCAAATGAGTTGAGTATCTCAGGTTGTTCTCACGTCAAGGAGCTCATCTCTATGCCTGATTTTCTCGAATAGGGCTCTAATTTTCTTTGACAACTAATGGACTTCATCTTGAGGCGGTTGCTGAGAAGGCAAAGCTGTGGATGGGAGTAACGACTCAGCTATAGTTGATAGAATATGCTCTATCAATTTAAATTTCTTCTCTAATAGCCTCTCGATAGCTCCAGCCTGCTTAGTGTTCTTGTGCTTCATGTATTATCTTTTTAGTCCAATAAAGCATATCCTGGCAATGCCCTTCCTTTCATTCAAAATCACATACCTCTCAGTTCTTAATGCCTTAAGATCAGAGGTTCATTGAGCAAGGGCAAACACTGGGATGGGATGATCTCCCATAGCAGCTAGAGCCTTCTCAAAGTAGAAGAATCTCGACAAAAGGTCTTCTCTCTTTTTTAAGACCCATTGAATACCTTATACCACCAAGATACTATGCTATGTACAATAATGCCAAAATATTCATCAAAAGGGGGAAAAAATACCTGCAAAAACACTGGTGAAAGTCAAATTACTCATCCTAGCAGCAATTGAGCACAATTAATGATCAGGCAGTCTATTGAGGCAATGTCCATTTTTTGAAAATGTATCATAGAAACCATATAATCCAAATAATTGACCACTCCCACCAGTCTTGATGTTAAGCTGACCTCATTGGCAATTTGTAAAAGTGTCATCCAAAACTGTATTAGACCCTGAGTTAAATCAAGAGAAGCATTAAGAGTAGCATGAGAAATTAGCAAAGCTGTCATTGGATGGACTACTGATGTCGGAACTCTATGAAGTGTCGAACTTTGATGAGTCATGGGGACTCCCAAAGAAAATGGAGAGGCAACAACATGCTTATCCTTAAGGGACATAGAGGATCTCATAATAAAAGGCACCCTAAGGCCATGAGCCTCGCATCTTATTTCGTCGATGATTTCCAACTCTCAAAACAAGCTATTTGTATCAGAGTCAATTTCAATAGGGGCACTCACATCTTGACCCAATATTGAGCCTCCTGTCCTCGTAGCATCATTGTTTGGAGTGACATCCTAGAAATCATACCTCCTTACATAGGGCCTGAATCTTTTGGTGCTTTTTTTCTTAGCATATTTAGGAATGGCCATGGAGGAAGGCCTACTTGCAGCTCCTATGAGAGCATTCAATCCCCTGCATAACTCTTTGGAAATAAAGTTAAGGGCGACAACCTGGGATGTCAAAATCACATGGCTAGAAGACAGACCTACAAAGAATATGCATCAGAAACCAAGTGAAAACAAGAAATAACAACGATTTTGTGACAACGAAATCACCATGATTCTTGTATTTCTAGCCAAAATGACTGGATAAATGAATCCACAAGCAATTGTCGACAGTGGATGAACTCAAAATCTTCTCAGCCCACAACTAAAATTTCCTAACTAAGCGGATAAAGGTCATCTTCGAAGGAGGAATCCATCAAGAAGCTGCATGAAATAAAGATAGATTAGCATCTAACATCAAAGAAATATGTAGGGAAAAAAGAGTGATAATCTACATTACCTATGATTGAAATTCAAGGTCACAGTATGAATATTCTTAGATGGATCAAGAGTGGCCAGTACAACAAATCGATTAACCCAACCTCAGTCTCTGGGATCATTTAAACTACCAAGAAGAGACCTCTTACTGCATCCAGATAACTGAATTATCCACCCTGAACAAAACAAGAAGAATAAATAAGAAGTAGATGGGTCAAAAAAAAAAACTCCTCGCCCATTAAAGTAGCCAGTACTTGGAGGCATGCAAAGATTATCCAGACCACTGGGCTAAATTAATTGAGGCACACCTTAATGGCACTGTAAAATGAAGTAATCACACCAAATACAGCGTCACCAAGAACCATGCTGAATGGAAAGGTATAAATAAAGGTATGATCAAGCCGAGACAACATAATGCTCTTTGAAGGATGGGGCATTTCAACTTGGAATACATCCGTAGGCTAGCCACAATCTCTTTAAATAGTAACTAGATTGCTCTTTCTTATATGGGAATACAACTTACTCACTATCCTATCCTCCTTTTTTGTGCCTCAGCTTCTCAAAGATCTGAAATCCTTATTGAAAGAGTAAGAATCGAGAAGAATCTCACCAATGTTTGGCTCAGAGAAAGCCAACTCTTTATCCTTGCCCTTAGAAGCAATGATATACATGGTAAATTATGACGTGGTACAGTCGGAAAAGGCTCAAAGTATGCTTCATGGACAAAGAAAGAAAATGGATGCATAGAATGACAGAGGGAACTTAGTTTATAAAGGGAAAAAAGAAGCGACCAACCTTAAAGAACACCTCAAAAAGGGTGTGATTTCTTAGCCATCCATATGTTGAAGGGCCAATTTGCAATCTGATACAATATTCTAAAAATATGTTAAAATAACAATCTTCAATTCACTTTCCATTTCTCGAGACTACATAGCACAGTGCCTCGAAAGATGGAGGGACTATCTATAAGGAGTGAAATTGGTGTAACACACATGGAAAATTTTAGGTGAATAGCTCGAGTGCATGACTACCATACAAAATACCATGACTACGAAAGCACATTCTTGGAGGCACCATTGCAAGAAAGTCCTCTCGAAGGGATAAGAAATCTCTCATCCATCAACACCAATGACATGGAACAAATGGACAAGCAAAAGGCGAGTGTCAGATCCCTCAGAAACATGGGAGAGCTCTAATAGAACAAAGGCAGGAGAAAAATTACCTACCCAACTAATGAATTAGGACAGGTAGCATACTCAAAAAGGCGGAAATCCTTTACAACATTGTTTCTAGAATACTAATGGCTAAGGCCTAACTTTGTATACTATAAATAGCCACCCTTACTCACTTGTAAAGGAATATTCTCCCTTATTCCTCATACTTCATATCAATATAATATTAGTTGTTTGGTATCTAAGCTTTCTTTATTTTCTTACATTATTTAACAATTTTGTAGTTTAATTAGGTCTTGCTGGTAGAAGGATCCTAGCCCTCAAGGGCATTTGTGGACGACCTCAGGTCACCCCTATTGTTTCTCTACTTACTCATTATTTTATCTAAGTTAATATTAGTTTCTCTTGATTGTTAATTGCTCTAACTGCTAACAAATCAAACCTCGAGCGAGATTGGATCTTAATGCATTCTCTTGAGATACATACAAATTCAAATTTACCCAATCCATAGTAATAATATATTGAACCAAAATTAAAAATAGTAAGAGAATAGTCAAAAATACAATGTCATGGTAAGCCACTACCTTGAAAGTGATTTCGGCTAACCTCTAGTGCAAATTGTTAACACCGGTCACTCCCTAAGGTTCGACAACTCTTCCACGTGCACTCGTGGATGAAAGTTTTGAGTCACACAAAAACAAAAGCCCAAAAATTCACAAAGGTTAGGAAAATGGCTCTTT
The DNA here is from genome assembly GCA_031232105.1 of Capsicum rhomboideum. Classification (NCBI taxonomy): domain Eukaryota; kingdom Viridiplantae; phylum Streptophyta; class Magnoliopsida; order Solanales; family Solanaceae; genus Capsicum; species Capsicum rhomboideum. The sequence goes on along the minus strand of CP124712.1, from coordinate 31,511,784 downwards.
GAGATAATTAGAGAGGTGAAAGAGAGCTAATGAAAGAATATTTTTTTTTTGTTTTCTACATGTTCAGTTCACAAATGATGTTCCTTAAATAGGAACATCATTTACTTTTTCATCCATCAAAAGAAAGGTTAGTGTATAGAACAATGAATAACTGAATATAAGTAAATGCAGAAAAATAAAAGATACAAGAGCTTATACTTGTTTGGATCATTGGTGTGGTGCCTAGTCTAGTATCTTAGGTTACAAGGATTTGCTTAGATCTTTGAATGAATGGATACAACCTTAGTAGTCTGAACAGACTAATCACTCCAGATGGATTTCCTTAGTAGTTACAACATTTATCTGTAAAGCTACTTAGTAACTTCTGTCTTTTATGAACACTAATAATCTATTACAGAATATAATGTATTGCATAAGATATAGAAGAAACTAAGAGTTTTATCAAGTGAAGTTGCATGCTTTTCTTCTCATCCTTCGTCTCATTTTACAGGTCCTTGTAAACTATTGTACCATTGAAGATTGATTTGAGATCTTGAAATGTGGGATCCTGATTTGTATCATCAAGGTAGATTTTATTATCTTCATTTATGGAATCAGATTTTCCTTATCTGATTTTGACTTTACTCTTAAGGATAACCCAAGGGATTTTGATCTTACTAATCTGGAATATATGATTGACTCCAGATTGATATTATACATCCATATTTTTTCCCTTCAATGGATTTCTTTACTTTCTTTTGTCTTGTTCTCTTTCCTTGTATTTATTAAATCGTCCTCCTTGCATCTTATTTTTTAGATGATCTGATCTTCCTATGATTATGGAGTTCTCCTTAATTTATGGACTGGATTTTGATCATCTCCCATTGTTCCTGACTGCTTGACTTTTCCTTTTATGTTTTGCCTACATATAAGTGGTCAGGTCCCTCTGTAGGCTAATAATGTTAACAATCTCCCCTTTTTAGATTGATAACAAAAAAAGTAGATAGAGGTAGTTTACTTCACTATTTATGTAAAGCTCCCCCTTACTGTCTACCCATATTCTTTAATGAGTCTTCTCTCCCTTTGGTATTATCAAAAGAAAGGAAAAAAAAATACAACACTAGGCATAGGTAATAATACCAGATAAATAGAGCAAAATAGAGTTAGGAGGCTAGGATTCCCCAATTATAGACCAGTATAACATAGTTAGAAAATAGGTCACAAAGAAAACAAATGGATTAGGAGACACAAAAGTAGAGAAAATCAAAATCTAGACAGGTAGTATTTGAGGGTGTCGATGATCCTTTCAGAGAAAGATTAGTAGAATCGTTCAACTTTCCCAGTAGGGTTAGAATAGGAGGTGTGGATGGTCACTACAAGATTAATCTGAGATGAGCTAGCTCCTTGATTGATTGAGTCAAATTAGGTGAGCAACTTTTTGACAATTTTAATGCGTTCGTGTTGAAGTCCCTCCAGTGCAATCCTGCGTTTACCAGCTTCAACACTTGTATCCTTAGAGAGTTAAAGAGTTTTGTCCATTTTCACCAGTATGAGCTGCATTGCATCTTCCAGCCCTTAACTTCAACCATTTTCTTTAGTAACTCAGTAGTTGAAAAGGCATTTACCTTGGTTTCCTTTGGCACTTTAGCCTTAACCTTCCTTGCATCCATATTGAGTCATTTGTCATGAACCAAAACATATCCCATACTGCCAAAAAGCATGAGAGTCATAGGTTGTAGAGACTTTATCTGACTAATAGTCTAAGAGATCCATCTCTGAATCCACTAGAATATGAGAGATGATCAGTCCATAAGGAAGATTAGCGTGACTTCAAGATTTTGAAATGCTCTCAATCATGTAAAATTTGATCTATTCTGCCTAGTTAATCCAATACCTTTTCAATAGATAATAGAGAATAAATATATCCCTGTTAGTTATGCTACTCAAAGAACCATTTCTAAGAAGTAAAGTAGTTTCCACAATGTGAGCTAATATGTGAGTTTCAAAACATATAGTAGACGGACCAAAAGAAGACAGGTCCAACCCATTCTCTGCAACAAAGAGTTTGATTTCATACAAAGTTGCCTCAGAATTGTTTGGCCAATTACCAGACATGAAAGGTATAAACCCAGAGAATTTTGTCCCAAAATTTTGTACAAATAGAAAATCATTTAGAATAAATTGATTTCCCAAAATGAGAGTTTCTAATTCCCCACTATCTTTAGAAAATCTCATATTTGCATAAAATATATGAACGAGTTCCTCATAGACTTCCAATCCACAAAGTCAAAATGGCAAAGCCAATTTTTGTGCTTTGAAATAAGTACTTATAATATAGAAAATAATATAGTGAGAGTTTTCCAATTGTTCCAAGTTAGTTTCCCTTCCAGTCACAGTAGGTCAATTTTTCGATGCCATACACTTTTCGATATGTTCAGTATTCCAAAAGAGACATATATCTATAGGAGAGAAAAAGTCATGATATTTCAGTTTCTTCTTAGATTCACCTTTTCATAGAGGAGAAATAGAGTGTTTCTTGAGCTTTGGATGAGGTATGGAAGTAGGGATTTTTGATTCTGAATCAAAGGAGTTAAGTAGGACATCAATTTAAGAATTATTGTGGAGTCTTTTACTAGAACATTCGATGGAGGAGGCCATGTATGCTTTCTTTCTCATGAAAATATGAGTGGAGAGAGGGTTTATGAAAGACGAAGAGGGGTATTAATATAAACAGAATAGAGAAGAAGATGAAGGGTTTAGGACCGACATGATGTGACTCTTGAAAGGAAAGGGCGCAGGAAAGAAGAACAGACAGTATGAAGATCAAGAGTAATAACTAAAAAGGATCATAGTATAACCAAAAATAAAAACAAACAAGTCAAAAATAAGTAACCACTTGAAGATTTAACCACGGTAACAACTTGAATATCACAAAGAAAATAAAAGTAATCTTCCAAATGAGGTTTTATAAGTATATCAGCATGTTGATTTTCCAAATCAATGAATTCAAGCATAGAATTTCTATTTTCAACATGATCAAGAATAAAATGATGCTTGATATCTATATTTTCCACACAAAAATGATGCGCAATATATTTAGACATACTAATAGCACTGGTATTATCACATAAAATAGGTACCGCTTCATAAACTAGCTCATAGTCAGTCATTTGATGCATTTCATAATAGTTGAGTACCACAACTATACCTACAGCTAGATATTCTTACTCTATTGTAGATAGGACCATAATGTTTGTTTCTTATTGTACCAAGAGATAAGTGCTTCACCAAGAATTGACATGTTCCACTAGTGATTTTTGATCATTTTTATCTCCTGTAAATTCAACATTTGAATATCTGATTAAATCAAAATTGTAAGATTGAGGATACTATAATCTATATTCTTGTGTCCCAATGAGATATCAGATGATTTTGTTAACTGCCGTGAGGTAGGATTCTATTAGAGTAGATTAAAACCTTTCATATTTGCATATGTTAAACATGATGTTAGTTTGACTTGCTATGAGAAATAGTAATGATCTGATCATTTCGTGATAGTTCTTTTCATCAACACTTTTTTCTAGTGTATCTATTTCGAGATAGATTGAGGGGCTCATAGAAGTTCCAAAGGACTTACCTTTCTCTATACAAACTTCTTGACGAGTTCCTTGGTGTACTTTGTTTGACTAATGAAGGTGTCATTAGTCGATTGCTTTATTTGTAACCATAAGAAAAAGGTGAATTCTTCCATGAGGCTCATTTTAAACTCTTCTTTTATGAGGTCAACAAATTTCTCATATAACAGAGGTTAGAACTTTCAAAAATAATATCGTCCAAATAAATTTGAGCAATAAGAAATGCTAGAATAGACATTTTGAGTAAACATGGCTGTATCAATTTTTTTCTTTTTGAAATTGTTTTCCAGTTAAAAATTGCTCAAAAGTTCATACCAAGCCTTAGGGGCTTATTTTGAGACTCTAGAGAGCTTTGGTTAATTTTAAAACATACTCAGGGAAAGTGGAATTGTCAAAAACAAGAGGTTGTTTTAAATAGTCCTGTTCTTTTATAAAGCCATTTAAAAAACACTTTTTATATCCATTTGAAAATTTTAAAACATTTGAAAGATGCAAAAATCTAAGAGAATGTGAATAGTTTCTAACCTTGCCACAAGAGCGAAAGATTCGTTGTAATCAATACCTTTATATTGAGAATAACCTTGGTCAGTAGACTTGCTTTGTTTCTTATGATTTTTCCTTCTTCATTTAGTTTATTTCAAAATATCCACTTGGTTCCTATCAGTGATGAGTTCTTTGGTCTTTTGAATTGATTCCACACTTGATACTTCTTGAATTGATCAAGTTCTTCTATTATTGTCTTTATCCAAGATTCCTCTTCCTGGGATTTATTGATTCACTTCAATTCCAATTGACATATAAGAGCTACAGATGATTGTTTTCTTAATGATACTCTTGTATGCATTTTTTCAGTTGGGTCTCCCATGATGAAGTTAGTTGGAAAGCTGGCATTATGTCTCTATTTTCATGAAATATTTGTCTTATGAGATCTGGAGATATAGTCGACTGTTCCTCAGTGATAGTTGACTGTGTAGTCATTTCTTCAGACGGCTTGCATGTGGATGAATCATTTCTTTAGAGGATACATGAAATACCTAATCTGAATTGCCCTATTCAACTCTAGAGTTCTGTGCACTAGGGTTAGATTCATCAAATGCCACATGTATAGATTCTTCGACACTAAGTGTTCTTTTATTGAAAACTCTAAATGAGCATAGGGGAATAACCCAAAAAGATACCTTCATCACTGCGAGGATCAAGCTTACCCAGATTGTTCTTACCATTATTGTGAACAAACTACTTACATCAAAAGGGATGAAAGTAGCTAATATTTGGTCTTTTCCCTTTCCACAGTTCATATGAAATTTTATTTTGAATAGATTTGATCAGGCATCTATTCAAAATGTGGCACATGGTGCTACTACTTCTACCTATAATTGATCAGGTAGGCTCTGTTCTAGTAACATTGTCTGACCGGTATCACAAAGGGAGCAATTTTTTTTTCAACCACTCTGTTTTATTGAGGACAACGTGGTGATGAGAAATTCTATTTGTATTCTTATTATGTACAGAACTCATCGAATGCATTATTCTTTAATTCTCATTCATTGTCACTGTGAATGGTAGAGATAAAGTACCCTGCTTCACTTTGAACTTTTCTATAAATGATCTCAAAATTAGCAAAAGTTTTATATTTATGAACCAGAAAGATAACCCAAGTAAACTGAGAGTAATCATTAATAATTACAAAGCATACCTCTTTTCTCTAATTCTAGCTATTTTAGAGAGACCAGTCAGGTACATATACAGAAGCTCTAAGGCTGTAGCAGAGCAAACAATGTCTTTAACTTTAATAGAAATGGCATTTTGTTTACCTAGTTGACATGCATCACAAATATTGTTTATTGAAAAAGTCAGTATAGAGTGTCCTATAACAAGATCAAGTCTCGAGAGCTTATCAAGAGCATGTATGCTGGCATGGCATAGATTTCTAAGCCACAATCAAGGATCACTAGATAAAGCACTAAGACAAGTTAGCGTAGGTAAATCAACATTATTTAACACATAGATATTATCAATAGGATGACCCACTAGGGTAATATTTTATGCAAAGTTGTTGATAGTGTATTTGATGGAATTGAAGAGAACATCAGAGGCTGCATTACACAATAGACTTGTGCTCAGCAATTTGTGTTTTAGTCCATCCACCAGATACACTTAAACTAAGTCGCAAGTTGGGCTGATGGTAATTGCACTTACTCCTACTACTTCTCCTTCTGTATTATCTCCAAACCTTATGAATCCAACATCTATTATCTTTATTATTTTGAAGTTTTTCTTTTTTCCTATCATATTTTTGGAACACATGTTATCAATGAATCGCATACCCTTTTTATATGTCTTTTTGGTGTGTTCCTGCAAAATAAACTGATCAGTGTCTTTTAGGTACCCAAGCATTCTTGGGTCCTTAAAGGTTAGGTTGAATTTCTTTTGGTTTCTCAATATTTCCACATGAAATCCATGTGGGCTTATAGTGCCAAAAAGAGTATTCTACAGAGTGAAACATATTTGAAGAATTTGGTTGAAAAGAGTATTTAAGACTTTCCCTTTTTGAGGAATCATTTGATTTGACTGACATGTGACTAAGTGATCTCTTAATGCTGCTTAATTGCATTTTGACATCACCTAGTTCTTCTTCGAATAAGTCAAATTTAATTTGACTTGCTTCAAGAAGGATTTGACAGTTTTTCTTTTCTTTTGCCAACTTATTATATTCATTAATAAATTTTTGAAATCATTAGTGACCAAATCAAGAGATGTTTGGAGATCTATATAATTTGGACAGTTTGAAAAGCATACCTAATGTCGCCCCAATTACACCTTGCTATGAAATATAAAACGGTCGCTGAATCAAATATAGAATCCAACTAGGTTGGGGTTGATCTCACAGGGAATAGACTAGAAGATCGGTTGATGCAGTTATTTAAACTATTAGTAAATAATTTTCAGTAATTAAAGGGTTTTGAAAATTAGCTTTGAACAAGTAACAATTGTGAATTTCTTCAAAGTTGTAATCAATATAGGAGAGACACTAGGACTGTGTTCCCCAAAACTTTATTACTCTATAGGTTCTTCATACTGGTGATATCTCCCGGTGCTTAGCATGTAGAATTGATAAGTTAAGTTCATCTAAAATACCGTACAACCCCTATTAGATGACTATCCTCATTCATGCATCCACGTCTTATGAGTTTTGCAATTTAACCCTTATTACCAATCCTAAATTAGCTTTCCCGCATCCACAACTCAAGCTATTAAGTGAAGGTTTATAGCTCCAAGTCTCCATTGTTTGTTGTATTTTCCCATCCGTTACTCCTTCATCCAAAGCAAGTAAGAATAAGGCGAGTTCTAATAATTGCAACCATTAGAAAGTAATCAAAGCAAAAAGAACAACAATTTATGCATAAACACCCATCACAAATCACTGTGTACTTTGAACCCTACTTCATTAATCCTTCATAGATCTCTAACTACCCAAATTATCATTACACTGAAATAGGACGTAGAACCTTCACCAAATTTCCCCTTAGATAATTTTTAAGAAGTTCAGGGCTGGCCTAGTATTGGTTGAATTTTGAGAGTGTACTAGTCTAAGAAAATTTGATATTAATGTGAGCTTTGGTGGGGAAATTTGACTTGATATATAGATAGGGAATGAGTTTAGAAAGTCGTAGCAACTTCCGACACGTTAAATGGGTTTATAGAACAACGGTGATAGAGTTGACCGTGAAAAGATTAATTCGCGATGTCATATTTTGAGGGTATATTGTAAAATAAATCCATTTGAGGAGCGACCTCAAAATTCATCCTCGAGATTGCTGTAGCGATAAAGGAACCATTACAGCAAGAAAAGTACCACTACATTGGTAGCCTCAAAAACGTTGTGAACCGCTGCGGCGTTACCGTTGTAGTGGTGAATCGTAGTTTTACAGTTTTAAAACTCAAAAAAATATTTTGATTCCCTATTTTATGATACACGTGAAATAGCTCTAAGGGAGGCAATTTTCTACCAAATTTTGAGAGTTTTCATCTTTGGTCGTAAGTTCTTTACTTTCTAAACTTGAATTAATTCTTAGAATCATTAAGAATCGCTAGAATCTCATTCATGGTGGAATTTGGGTTTACCCTAATTTATGAACTTAATATAAATTTATAGAATGTATATAAAATTAGATAATAGTGATTTGAGGGTTTTAGAAAACACTATTTAGAGTAGAATTATAGTGGTTATTCTAAATGAAGTAGAATTCATGGGGTTTAAAGGATAGAAAACCCTAAGATGATGAACTACGAAAAATTGTGAATAAAGTTGTAAATTATTGATCCTCAATGGTTATAAAAGATGAAATGATTGAATTGGGTATGTAAACTTGTTGTTATAAATTAAGAACGAAGTGAAAGAGAAAGAAAAGGCAAGATTATGGCCTAAGGGTGATTTCAAGTAAGGAATTGAGGTATGTTACGGTTTAATTATAGCATTCAGACATGCTTGAATTTGTACTTATATGTCAATTGAATATTTGTAATTGCTTTCGTGAACTACTTGTGATTATTGACTATATTTGTATACTCATACATGTTGATGATGATGGTGTTAATGTTGAGAAAATGAGTTGATGATATTGATCATGATGTTGAGATCGTGCTGATGATGATATTGATAATGATGCTGATGATGATAATTTGATGATTTTGATAATATTGTTGAGATCATTATGAATTAATCAATGTTTATGGTATTGAGGAGAGAAAGGGATGATGCACACATCTTGTATACATACATTCATCATGTGCATTGAATGTTCAGTCATATATATATATATATATATATATATATATATATGTTGTGATGCAACTTATTGATGAAATTGACTAAGTGCAAAAGTACATAAATATGAGCTTGTATTCCCTCTAAACTGAGGTGGCATAAATGTGTTTGTTTATCTTTGGTTTTAAGTTCTGTGATGATTGTTGTTGCATGTATTTGGTTTGCTTTTTTGTATTGTGTTGAGTTGAGTCGAGTCGGCCTATGATGCCTACCCATACATGTTGATATGTTTATGCTACCTATGTTCTTCCTTTTTATTAAGTGTACAGTGTGTTCCAGCATTTGAGACTAGACCTCGACTCTAGCCAGTAGTTTCGGACTTTGATTCAAGAGTGAGCACCATGATCGGGCAGCTATTGAGTCATCTAATTTTCATTTGTGTCCCTTGTTTTGGGACAAAGACTTAGTTTATTTCTTTAGTATTTTGGATAAACTCTTAGTTATAGTTTTGGATATTTTTAGTGTTCTTGTATGGTGACTTCAGGTGCCGGGGATGAAATAAATAGAGGATTTTTGCACTCTATCTTTACATTGATGATTGTTTAAGATTTGCAACTTTATTTATTTAATGAACAATTGGGTTAGTAAATTTATACTGATAAGGTGATGAAAAGTAAATTGATGACTATTGGACTTGGTAAGTGAGGGTTAGCTTAATGGTTCTCCCACTATAGTTTAGGATGAATGCCAATCATGACTATTTGGGTCGTGACAAAGATGGTATCAGTGCACTGGGTTTGTAGATATAGTCGTACAATAACATGTCTAATAGAGTCTTACGGAATGATACAGAGATATCTTTACTTTTGTTTTAGAGGCTACATGGCTTTAGGAAACAAAATTCCTTTCTTTCTTTCCTTTGTATTGTTACTATATTCCAATTGGTATCTGGTTATCCAAATTGGTATCTAACTCCTTAATTCTTCATTTCCAGATGGTGAATACATATTTTTATAAAGCAATAATATCCACCCTAGCACCGACACTAGCCGCCAAGGCTGCGGCTCAGGGCAGACCTTGCTTGAGGGACAGGGCTAGGAGAGGAGAAAGAGGGGCAGCACCTGCTAGGGGTAGAGCTCGGGCAGGTGGAGGACTGTTTAGACAAATAACCCCCTCTCTTCCCCTAAAAAAGGGTGCTCTGGAGTTACCACAGAATGAGGAGGTAGACATTGAGGAGAAGAAAGTGGTAATTCCTGACAATACGGTATATGTATAGAATGTTGCAGCTCAGGTACCTATGACTGCAGAGTTAATTCAACAAGTTTTGGGGGTACTTAGGCAGTTTGGCAGGCAGAGATACTACTCCTGCTATTCCTGTGTTCCCATTCCCAGCCTTACAACATACAACTATTGTAGCACCAAGGATGGATGAGGGCTCAGGGATAGGGGTGTATCCCCGATAGGTACTTGGACCGGTGATGATTGATGATGAGAATGGACCATTCTACAAGTTCATAAAGATGAAACCCCTATTATTTCAGGGTATAAAGTTTGAGGATGCATTTGAGTTTTTGATAGATATTCATGAACGTCTGTATAAGATAGGTATTGTTGAAAGATACGGTGTGGATTTTTTATTTTTTTTCCAGTTGTAGGGCGAAGCCAAGCAATTATGGAGGTCATTCATTGAGTGTATTGCTGCCTCACCTCCACTTACTTGGGCATAATTTTAGAATGTATTCCTTAAGAAATATGTTCCCTGATTATCGTGACCAGAAGAATGAAGAGTTCTTAAGATTAGAGCAGGGTGATATCTCTATGGCAGCATATGAGGCCAAATTCCATGCCTTGTCTCGTTATACACTTCAGTTGATCACTTCAGAGGAGGAAAGGATCTGGTACTTTGTGAAGGGTTTGAATTAAGGAATCCCGATGATTACTTTATCCGTGGCTATGCCTAGTAAGTCCTTCTAGGATGTGTGAGCTTGCTAAGAAAGCTAAATCAATTGGGAAACAAGGAGAAGTGAAAGCAGAAGCAAAGAAGGCACGGACCTCTGGCCAGTGTAGCTGTACTTTTTCAAAGGGTCGTAGTTCTCAAGGTCCTTCTTTCTGACCTTATCATTCAACCATACCTGTGCCCGCAGGGGGCCCGTCTGGGGTCAATTATCAGTATTCACCTATAGGCAGCTGTACACCTTCGTCCTCTTTAGTCCAGAGACCTGCTTTGGGCATCAGGTTGCATAATTGTGGAGGTTTGGGCCATATCAAAAGGTATTGTCCTAATTTATTGTCTGTAGGTCAGTTGAATCAACAATGAGCTTCTAGTGCTCTAGTTCCGATTGGTCATGGTAGTATAGAAAATGGTAGAGTTCATCCTTAAGATGGACGTGGTGGCAAGGCTGCAGAAAGGGGTGGCTACCAAGCTAACCGAGGTAGAGGATAGGTTACTAGAGTTGGTGCTTAGGCTGGTAGAGGTGGCAGTTAGGGCATTGATAGAGCCCAACTTTATGTTGTTTTATCCCATCCTGAAGCAGAAGCTTCTGATGCTGTAATCATAGGTACTATTCTTTTCTGTGGTCATATGAATTTTGTATTGTTTGATCCCGAGTCTACTTTCTCCTATGTGCCTGTGAAATTTGCTTTGGTTGAGACTTAGACTGTGAATTGCTTGATACTCCTACATATATGTCTACACTAGTTGGGGTGTCAGTATGTGTTGATCAGGTTTGTAGGGCATACTCTGCTATCTTTATGGGGTACAAAACTTTAGCAACTTAGTAATTTTAGACATGGAGGAGTTTGATATTATCTTGGGGATGAGTTGGTTGTCTCCTTATTATGCCATTCTTGATTATTATGCTAAAACTGTAACTGTAGCAATGCCCAGGATGGAAAAGCTAGAGTGGGAGGGTACCTTTAAGCCTACTCCTGTGAGAATTGTGTCATCTATTCATGCTTAGAAGTTAGTGAAGAGGGAGTGTAGGGTATTTTTAGCCCATCTTTGGGAAGATAGTTCTGTAGTTCCTCCTATAGCATCAATACCACTTGTGTGTGAATTCTTAGAAGTATTTCCTGATGTCTTTCTTGGTATGCCTCCAGACCATGAATTTATCTTTTGCATAGACTTAGAGCCCGGAACTTGGCCCATCTTTATCCCTTCTTATCATAGTACACCAGTAGAGGTAAGGGAATTGAAGTCTCAGTTGCAAGAATTTCTAGAGAAGGGATTTATTCACCCAAGTGTTTCTCCTTGAGGTGCTCCCATTTTGTTTGTGAAAAAAAGAATGGTAGTATGAGTATGTGCATAGACTACTGTCAGTTGAATAAGGAAACCATTCGTAACAAGTATCTCTTGCCTAGGATAGATAACCTATTTGACCAGTTATAGGGAGCTACAATATTCTCCAAAATTGATTTAAGGTGAGGGTATCATCAGTTCAAGATTACGGCGGAGGACATCCCAAAGACTGCTTTCCAAACTCGTTATGGGCACTATGAGTTTCTAGTCATGTCTTTTGGCTCGACCAATGACCCGACTACTTTTATGAGTCTGATGAATGTGTTTTTAAGTCATTTCTAGATTCTTTAATTATTGTCTTCATCGACGACATTCTAGTTAACTCCAATAGTAAACAAGAGCATAAAACTCACTTGTGTATAGTGTTGAGGTTGCTTAAAGAGAAGCAATTATATGTTAAATATTCCAAATGTTAATTCTGGTTGTCTTCTGTGTCCTTCTTGGGGCACATAGTATCCAAGGAAGGGGTTATGGTGGACTCGCAGAAAGTAGAAGCTATTAAGAATTGGGCTAGACCGACGAATGTAACAAAAATTCATAGTTTTGTAGGATTGGCTAGTTACTGTCGCAGGTTTGTTAAGGGCTTTGATACTATTTCTTCACATATGATCCACCTGATTCTAAAAGAAGTTCCATTTGTGTGGAATGACAAGTGTGAGGAGAACTTCCAAAATCTCAAACTTTGCTAACCTCAACCCCAATTCTCACCTTTCCTATTGAAGGTAAGGGTTTTGTTATATTTTGTAATGCCTCACAGTTAGGTTTAGGTGTTGTCTTGATGAAGGATTAGAATGTGATTTCACATTTGTTGAGGTAACTGAAGACTTACGCAAAAAACTATCCTACACCTAATTTGGAATTGGCTGTCGTGGTATTTTCTTTGAAGATTTGGAGACATTACCTCTATGGGGCGAAGTGTGAAGTGTTCACAGACCACCATAACTTGCATCATGTGTTCACCCAGAGATACCAGAATCTGAGGCAGAGAAAGTGGATGGAGTTGATCAAACACTATGACATTTTAATCCTATATTATCTAGACAAGGCCAATGTGGTGGCAAACATATTGATTTGGAAGCCAGTAAGCAAGGGAAGTTTAGCATGGCTGGAGGTGTCAAGACGCCCATTAGTGAGAAAGGTACAGTCTTTGGATAATGATCTCCTACGATTATCGGTGAATAGTTAGGGAGGAGTATTAGCCTATGTGAAAGTTATGTCCACGTTCTTTGATCAAATCAAAAGTAGACAGTTCGAAGACAAGAATCTTTGCAACCTTAGAGAAAAAGTTTTGTAGGGTGAGGCTAGAGAGGCCATTCTTGACAATGAAGGAGTGTTGAGGATTCGGGGGCTCTTGAGTTTGCCTTATGTGGGTAACTTGATTTCTACTATCCTTGCAAAGGCTCACAACTCTAAGTACTTTATACATCCGGGTGCAACCAATATGTATAGGGACTTGAGGAAAAATTATTGGTGGTGAAGAATGAAGAGTGATATTGTAGATTTAGTGACCAAGTGTCAGAATTACCAACTAGTCAAGTATGAGCATCAAAGACTCAGTGGCACCTTTCAAAGGATACCTATTTTAGAATGAAAGTGGGAAAGAATAACCATAGACTTTATGGTTGGTTTTTCTAAGGCCTTGAGGAAGTGTGACTCTAGATGGGTTATTATTGATCAATTGACCAAGTCAGCTAATTTTCTTCTGGCGAGGGTAGATTATAATGCGACTAAGTTGGCCAAGATTTTAGGAGAAGGAGAATGTAAGGCTCCATGGAGTACCATTTTTGATTTTGTCAGACTGAGGTACTCAGTTTACCTCTAATTTTTAGGAGAAATTTCAGTCAGAGTTGGGTTCTAGATTGAACCTAAGCACAAATTTTCATCCACAGACTAACGGGCAGTCAGAGCAAACTATTCAAGTGCTTAAGGATATGCTTCGACCTTGTGTTATGCACTTCGGGGGTCAATGGAACCAGTATTTACCTTTGGGTGAATTTTCCTACAATAATAGCTACCACTCAAACATTAACATGGCTCCTTTTGAAATATTATATGGTAGAAGATGTAGGTCACCAATCGGATGGTTTTACGCATTTAAAGTGAGGCCTTAGGGTACCAATATGCTCAATGATTTGATGGAAAAGGTAAGGTTTATACAAGAAAATCACCTAGTATCTCAGAACCGACAAAAAGAGTATGAGGATGATAAGTCAAGGGATGTAAATTTTGAACAAGGAGAGAAGGTACTCTTGAAAATTTCACCCATGAAGGGTGTAATGTATTTTGGCAAGAAGGGCAGATTGAGTCCAATGTACATCAAACTCTTTAAGTTTTTAAAGAGAGCAGGGTCAGTAGCTTATAATCTGTCCTTTCCTCCTAGTATGTCTGGGGTTCACCTGGTATTTTAGGTATCCATGTTAACAAAGTACCATGGAGGTGGGGATTACATCATACGTTGGGACCCGGTGTTGTTTGATAAGGATTTATCTTACAAAGAGGAACTAATTACTATATTGGATCAGGATGTGAGAAAATTAAGATCTAGATCCATTCCTTCTATAAAGGTTCAATGAAAGAACAGTCCAGTGGAAAAGGCAACTTGAGAGACAGAGGTGGATATGCCCAAGTGGTACCTGCACTTGTTCGTAGACTCAGGTATATACTCTTGCTTTTGTAGTGTCATTTCAGGCTAGTTTTCATTTGTGGACAAATGAGTGGTAAATTGTTATCTAATTTAACGATCCCAAATTTCGTTATGCTGAATTAAGAAGTAAAATTTTTGCCAAATTTTTCCTAAGACAAGTTTTAAGAAGTTCAGGGCTGGCCTAGTATTAGGTGAAATTTTAGGGTGTACTAGTCTAAAGAAATCTAGTATTAATATGAGCATTGGTAGGGGAGTTTGATTTGATTTATAGATAGAGGATAAGTTCAGGAAACTGTAGCAATTTTTGGCACGTCAAACAGATTTATAGAACTTCAGTTATAGAGTTGACCCAGAAAGGGTTGATTTATGATGTTGTATTTTGAGGGGTGAGTTGTATAATAGACCCATTTAAGGAGAAGCCTCGAGATTCTGCCTCAATATCACTACAAGGGTAAAAAACCACAATAGCAATACCGCTACAACGATAGCCTCAAGAACATTGTGAACCCCTGCAACGGTAACTTTATCGCTGCAATGATAACTTTATCACTGCAGCCGTAACTTGAGATTATTGACTGCGTTTACATACTAATACATGTTGATAATAATGGTGTTGTTGTTGAGAAGATGATTTGATGAAATTGATCATGATATTGTGATCATGCTGGTGATGATATTGATAATGATGTTGATGATGATGAATTGACGATTATGATAATGATACTGTGATCATTGTGAATTGACCGATGATGATGGTACTGAGGAGAGAAAGAGATGATGTGCACATCTTGCATACATACATTCATCATGGGCATTGAATGCTCAGTTATATTTATATATTGTGATACAACTTATTGATGAAATTGACTAAGTGTAAAAATACATAAATAGGAGCTTTTATCTCCTCTAAAGTGAAGTGTCGTAAATGTGTTTGTTTCTATTTGGTTATAAGTTCTGTGATGATCATTGTTGCATTTATTTGGTTTACTTATTTGTATGTTGTTGAGTTAAGTCGGCCTATGATGCCTACTAGTACTTGTTGATGAACTGATGCTACATGTACTGTTCTTTTTATTGAGTAAAGAGTGTGCTCTAGCATTTGAGACGAGACCTCAACTCTAGCCAGCAGTTTTAGACTTCAATTCAAGGGTGAGCACAATGATTGGATAGCCATTGAGTCATCTGATTTCCATTTATGTCCCTTGTTTCGGACTAAGACAGTTTGTTTATTTCTTTAGTATGTTAGATAAATTCTTAGTTATAGTTTTGAATATTCTTAGTCGTTCTTGAACGGTGACTTCAGGTCTCGGGGATGAAATATATAGAGGATTTCCTCACTCTATCTTTAGATTGATGATTGTTTAAGGCTTGCAACTTTATTTCTTTAATGAACAAGTGGGTTAGTAACTTTATAATGATAAGGTGATGAAAAGTAAATTGATAACTATTGGACTTGGTAAGTGAGGGTTGGATTAATGGTTCTCCCTCCATTATTTAGGGCTGGTGCCCATCATAACCATTTGGGTCGTGACAGGATCCCACAACCCTAGTTGTGGGGGGTTTAGCTACTCATAAATGCAAGAACAAAATAATAATTCTTAGAAGAAATCACAATAATGCACTTACAAGAAGAAGTAAAACAACAAATCTCTATTATGAATCAAACTCTCAAAGAATGTGTTTACGACTCTCAAGAACAAGTTTATGGACTCAAAAGTAGTAATAGAACGTAAACTCAAACATAAAACCTAATAGGAGTATATATAGATACAAAATAAATCATGTCCTAAACATAATGGGAAAACTAAGTAGGCAGTGGCAATGAAAGAGGCAACGGTTAGTATGGCCTGGCTATGCCTTGTTGCATACACACGTATCCTATTGGCTTATTTTTTTGCTAGCTGGTGATGATGGCTGATGACTACTCATAGGTATACCCAACGGCTCTTTGGGTTAGTCGTTAACACTAGAGTAACTTTTGCTCACTTTTAAAACTTTGGGAATGTCTTCTGAGGATAAGTCTTAGCAACGACTCGTAGCCTCTCATAATGGCTCATATGGTGTAGTCATTTCCCCTGTGAAGGAGTTTCAACTATGTAGGACTTTTGGACAGTGTGTTCAGGATAGGTCACCTAACGACCCATCGCCTCTCCCGACGACTCGTAGCATTGGGCCGTAGCTAACACTTAATATTCAACATCCAAGATCCTGCTCACTGTTAACACAACGGTTCAGGCCATGACTTGTAGTGTGACCCAATAAGTCATGTCCACGCATCAGATGCCAACACTTGGTTAAATTTAGCTCTTTTTTCATCCATTTACCACCAAGACCTATTTTTCTACAAAACGCTTAAACAAACACATCATACCTATAAATACACCTACGTTCTTGCATATTTTCCTTGTTTTGATTTGAAAGTGCCATGAAACCATGCCATATCAACACCCTCAACTTAGAGTATTTGCATGTCCTTAGGCAAAAAAATAACACAAACACTATGACGCTTAACAAAGAGAAACCTAAGTGGCTACATAGTCAATTCATTGATGTTAGCACAAAATTTTCAACCCCTTCCTACACAAGAATTTCAAACCACTGTGTGTACATATACATCCCATTACCATGACCCAAAGGAATTAAGAGATGGCATCACATTATGAACAAAACAACCGAGCATATATACAAGTGACATTACCCAAACAAATATCAAGTAACAATACAACCTGTGTGCCGTCACAACAAAGAATCCTAATACGCTCACATTCTAAAGATTCAAATATAAATACGTACTTGATTAAGACACTCAATCTCATAAAGAAGTTCTAACAGTGTGTGTGAAATATCATAGGCTTGCTCTTATTTTCTATGCCTTAGTTTTTTGGATGGTTGGACTAGGATCACTATAGGGGTTTTATTGGCTTGTAATGTAGGGTTAGAGATGGGTATGGTAGATATAGATACTGAGACTCAACCCTCCTTGGCACTACACTATTTTTGGTTTCGCCTTTCAACCTCACTTATTTTCCTCTCCCTTATTCTTCTTTGTTTTTCTACAAATTTTGAATGCAGTTTTCTTTTTACATTTTCTCTTCCTTTTGTTTCTTTTTCAAACTTTATTCAAATTCTCTCTCTTTTAGTTTCTTATTTTCGTTCTTACCCCACCCGACTGCTTTTTCTTTTCTTTTACTTATTTTTTAGCTCTTCACACCCATTTCGTACTACACACCCCTATGATAGCCACCCTCAACTTAGATGATTTTTCTGAGTTGAGGTACATAGTGTCTAAGGAGGGACCAGGGCCAAAATAGGTTCATTGTAAGTGACAATCGAAAGGTGAGTTGGCTTATGAAAGAAATAGGTTGATTTAGGTTCATACTCGGGATCAAGGAATGTTTATTCCTTTTGGTAGGGAATTTAGGCTAAAAGTGGACTACGAAAGAATGACCTGTGATCATTTCCTAACCAACTATTCTACAACCTAGGCAAGACTAACCGGTCAAGTTCTACATCACACATACATCACACATACCTAACTGAACTAAGTACCTCACACGTACATAGCATAGGGTTACATTATCAGCTACTACCTATCTAGTTCATGCAATGCTCTGCTATGGTTACTATGCCTATAATACTAATGCCATAACAAGATCCACAATGGTCACAGTTCAAAATAGAAATAACACACTAAGGTTCCCTTTAAACAAACAAATTTTTAGGAGGGGTATCCTTTAAACATTAAAACCAAAACTTTAAAAACATGACTGCACTAAGGTTCCCCTATTTTTATCCTGATCAAACATAACAAAACACAACAAAAGTACATCAAAAATAGAAATAAAACCCTAAACATGCCAGTTATATGATGATAGCACTCCCGGGGGAAAAGAAACATGGCAACAAAAACCGTTGAGTGGTGGTACACCTCCACCCCCAACTTTGAGAACATGCAGTGTCCTCACTACATGACTATAGAAATAAAATAAAAGCACGAAGGGCAAGGAAATACTTGTGGCTCTATAGGCGCCTAATGTGGTCTCATAAGCTACTGTGGTCTTAGAAGTCACCCAACCCCTAATCTTGTGGCCTCGACTATTGCCAAAGCACTCAAATTAACATTGGCACTGGTGTTGACTGGTGCACTCAAAGGTGTGGAACTAGAAGGAACAGCTTTAATACCCCCACCACTCTCAGAAGCAGCAATAGACTCAACTCTCAAGGCCTCATGAATTTTGGATCTCTCGATTCCATTCCACCCTCATGAATCTCACACAAGTGATCTTGGAAGGACTGCTTTCTTGCCTCCCTAACATTCTTCAATTCTTATTTATCTCTCTTTCTTTTCTTTCTTCATCAGGCCAGCACTGTACCATCTTTGGTACCTCTTTTCATTTCCCTTAGTGCTTCATATATTGGTTACCTCAGCCTCCTTGATCTCCTCTATTACGAGCATTGTTAGAGCCATAAATACCAGAAATACTTAAAATGATTAAAGTGATCTCCTCTTTGAGACCCTTAAAACGAGGAATATTTTCTAGTTTGACGATAATTTTTATGAATTTGATGTGTTTGTTTAGTGTTTGCAGGCCTTACAGACTTAGCAAAGAAAATGCTGAAAAATGGACATGAAGGGCATCAAATGAGCTTTACCACGATCGTGGTATCTAATCACGATCGTACCTAGACCTTCGTAGGTTGAATCAGAGATGCCACATGTTGGAGGCAAATTGATGAAAGATCCTTCGACTGAGAGTTGATGTCACGATCGTGCAATAAGGTCATGAGATGAAAGGGGAAAATAAACCTACAGGAGTTAAGTGTAAGGAGAATAGATGATGGATACCACGACCGTACCTTGAAGGAACGATCGTACCATATGGTCGTGAAAAGCAGATCCATATTTGAAGAGGTGCAGGACTTTTAGGACAGGGATCAGACGACAAGAAGCCTCAACTCACGATCGTATGTTTTTCTCATCCGAGGCAGCCGACACCAGTTTCCTATTTTTTTAAGGATTGGATTTGTTAAGTCTATAAATACTCTTTTAGGGTTATTTTTTACGTGTTAGACATTATTATTATTATATAACACTGTTTTATGGGATTCTAAGGCACTTTCTTGGGATCTTAAAAATATTGGTTTTTATGGTTTTAATTAAAGTTGAGATTTCAGAGTTTATTCATTCTTGTTTGCTTCAATTAATATTTTCATTCATGAACGATTATTTTGTTCATATAATCATGATTAACTAAACCCCATAACTAGGGTTGTCGTAACCGTAGCAGATTAACGACATAGAGTTCGAAGTACAAGGTATTTCTCAAAGGGTATTAGGGCAAGTATTATTATTTCTTCTGAAGTGATTGATTTCTGACGAGTGCCAGTGTTGGGACTCATCCTGTATCTACCCTGGACTATAGCAAGGGTAGTAGTATAGGACTAGCGATTCAATAACAAGACTCACAGTTATCTTTGTTTAATCAGCTTTGAGTCATAATACGAGAAAGGCTGTATTAGGATCATTGATAGGGGCAACATAGAAACACTTATGATGCATTAACCTTTGTGCTTGAGGATAGTCATCTACAAAGGGCGTAACATAGTTAGTTAGATGATACTTAGCATATCAATTCTGCTTGCTGTATACCTAAACAGAACACCAAGTACGGAGAACCAATGAAGTTAAGAATTTATTGGGGAATACAATCCTAGTGCTTCTCTCATCTTGATTTTAACCTCAACAAACGATTACAAGTTTAATTTATAAACCCCCCTTTTTACTTTTTTGCTTAGTTACCAAATAACTCAAACAAATAAAGTTGATTGGATTTTGACCTATTCCTCATGGGATCGACCCCAACCTTTGTTGGGTTCTATATTTGAACAACGACCACTTTATACTTTCTTAGTGGTGTAATTTGGGTGACTTCACTCCTCTCTAATCCCATCCAAGTCTAGAGACTTCACTCCCGCAAGCTTATCATTACTCCTCTTCTCAAAACTGTCAAAATGGGTTTGTATCCCATGAATCTCACTCTTAATCTCACCTTTCACCCAAGGTTGAACCCCACTTTCTATATTTTCAACCTTCCGCTCAACTGTGGGCAACCATTTCTACAGGTTTGTAAGAACTCCTATGGGACTAGGACATATCAACTAGTAGATGGTATAGGTATGGATGTATCGTGAGTAGGAGTTGGTGAGATAGGAACTGATGGCTGTTATGAAGTGGAGGAAGTGGAAGCATCAATAGTAGCATGGGTCTCGGGCCTCAAGGGCTCAATCTGGGTCTCAGTAGGTGTATCCCCAAGATTAGAAAATATGGGCGTATCAATCTCTATGCGTATAGCCGACTAAAATGCCTTCTCCAATAATGCAGCACCTGCGAACATTTTTCCTTAAACACAGGATTAGTTGGATCTTGAATCAACCCAAGATCAGTGGTGCAACAAACCATGATAAAATGATCTACCTTAAGAAATATAGGAACACCAACCTCTAAGTATATATTTATCACCAAAAATGGGAATGGTATGCTCATCTTGGGCTCAATTTATATATCTGAAATTTCTCAGGTAATCAACTTGCCATTGTTGATACCATAACCCTCCATATTTCCTGCCAACAGGGAAACTCGGTCGAGGCTTAAAATATTATCAGCAGATATGGGACCCAATCAGTGAAGAATCAAGGTCCACCAAGATTTGGCAGCAAATTTCAAGCTACTTTTCTTTATCTATGACTCTTTACCGGTCACCCACTTAACATATTCCATTGCTACAACAATAGTATTTGTTATCTAACGAGTGTGCACCATATTGTCATCGCTGCTAATCTATTTTGGCTTCACCTTCCTTATCTCATCTATACAATAATGTATTTATGAAGTGTTATTCAGGGGCACAAATTCCCGACCATAAAAAAAGCATGAAATAATCTACACTGAAATGTTAACATCAATACCACGAATTAACACAATAGGTATTGGATCATGTGCCTTCCATAGCAGGCCCTGTGGAGGAAGCAATATCAGCCTGGCCTACTAGGCTGCATAAAATTCTTGAATTAGTGTCGAACTATATCTACCTAGATCCACAGTCATCCATTTAAACATGAACCTATTAAATAACCTCTTGAACTTAGGCATCCCAGACATACCCATAGTGATCAATATTTGTTCCTCGTAGAAACCCCTTTTAGGTAGACCAATGCTTTGGTTGATTGTAATGTGTCGATCATAAATAGTTGGTATGCCCCAAATACCTCATCTCTCAACCTGTGGGGCTACCTCAATCTGAAGTGTGGGTTGGACCTATTGTAGAGGTTGATTCTGTGATGGGGGACTATTTACCAAGGTCTCATGATCTTCCTTGTTAGATATATGTGTGCTTAACCCTGACCCTACTTGATCTTTCAACTGACTGCCAGATACAATCCTATTTGTGCTTCTAGAGTCATTTTACTCTTTGCTTTCCTCGGACTCTGAATCTCCGCTCTCTTCAGACTGGAGAGGTATTGGTGTGTGTGGTGGAGACACCCTTGCACTCTTTATTCGGGGCATCAATCTAACAGTCTGAGGCAAACTCTCACGTGGCTCAACTAGAGCCAAAAGTGGATATTCCTCCACTGAACCACTAATTCTACTTCTACATCAGTAGACACGTCTTTCAGTTTCTTAGTAAATCATGCCTGTTTCTTAGGATTAGGTTTCCCTCATTTCTTGACTCTTTTTTGTGCATTGTTCTTGGATATCATGGTACCTGTGGAGGGTAAACATTAGTACTCAAAAAGATCAAGAAAATAAAATGCAAGTGTCAATGAACAGTCAGTTTCTACGGGTCAGGCAATGAGTTGTTTCTAATGGCTATGACCCGTAGGGTAACTCGTAGGGTAAAGCTTAAAATTTAATCAGTTTCTATTCTCACTATGTATCTACCCTATGAGTCATTGAGTCTCCCTATGACTCGTCGAGAGCCTCGTACTAAGAACTTTCCATAAAGTTTAGAAACCATGCAATATTGAACTATAGTGCCAGTGGTCACGACTCACCCAATGACTTGTTGGCTTTTGGTATGAGTCGTTGGGAGAGTCGCGAGAACTACACTAAGGTAGTTATGAAAACCCACAGTTACAATCACATAAGCTCCAAAAATTTAATACTTAAACCATATGTATGATCATTGGAATGGTCGAAAAACCCAATTCCTCACGTGTACGCATTACAAAAAATATTGGGGCTACTCAGACTTCAGCTTGAATCACAGGTACATATATAATTTAGCCCAAGTCAATCATGAACTCACATTACCACCCCTACACCTCCTCGTCCTAGGTTTTAACACATATCGATTGATCATGATTTTAAGTTTAACCCAACTTAATTCTATTAAAGTAGGTTCACTTAGGGTTTAACATACATATACATATGATAGAACACCCTTATAGAACATATTATAACAAGAACTCAAAGTAACTAAGAGGAATTTAACCTATTTTTTTTAGTAAGAAACTTAAAGTAAAAAATAGCTTGAAAACAATCACTCAGATCCGAGTTTGAGAGCAGTTGGGTAAAGGGATATGATTATGATAGATTTTGATTTTGATTATGCATGATTAAGGGAGTAAATTAATGGAAAGTTCCAGTTTAAGAGTGATGGAGGGAGTTACAGTTTTGAATAGGAAAGGAGGGTCTAATCGGGTGTGGATTTGAGGTTTTTAAATGCATGGATCGGGTCGCGCCCATATTTGACTAAGAGATTTTTCCAGTGGTGATGAATGACCTAACGACTCGTTGCCATAGGCTATGAGTAATTCCCATACCCTTTAGGTGCAAGTTAAGAACACTTACCTGCGCTTCCATCTATAGTCCCCATGACTTAATATGACGAGTCGTAGTGAGACCCTATAAGTTAGTTTAACTCGTGTGAGTGTCGTGGGGTGAATTTCCTGTATTTGTGCATACTTTTGTTTTTATCCTAGTGGATACGGTTCATCCTACGGGTCATTGTCAAGGGATACGACTAATTGGGATTGCCGTTGGGCCTGTGCACCAGAACTTACTCTATTTTCAGCTGTAGTCTGCAATAACATGCACACTTCAACACCTATTAATCCTATATTACCAACTAAAAATTAATGGGGAAAAAAAAACAATCCTTGGGTTGCCTCCCAAGAAGTGTTTGATTTAATGCCGCGGTACGACGTGGCTGATTTGGCTACTCAGATTTCATTAAGACACATATCACCTTGACCTCTTCAACATCACCCAGGTATTGTTTCACCCTTGGTTTATTCACTTTAAACCTCTTACTATCGTTATTCTCAAGCTCAATGGCACAATAACGAAACACTCTTACCACCCAATATGGTCCCATCCTTATAGACTTCAGCTTGCCAAGAAATGAGCAAAGCTTAGATCAAATATTAGAACCATATCACCATCAGAGAAATCTCTCTTCTTGATCTTCCGATCATTATACAGTTTCATCTTTTCCTTGTACAATGCTGAACTCTCATATTCTTTAAGATGAAACTCATCCATCTCATTTAATTTCTCAAGTCTCAATATTATCGCATCACGCCATGCCAGATTTATCCTCTTAAGTGCCTACAACGCCTTATCATTAAGTTTGATTGGCAAGTGACATTCTTAATAGGAGTCTTAAATGTTGTTCGGTAAGCTTATAATGCATTATCTAATTTTCTAGTCTAGTCCACTCTATTGGAATTCACAGTCTTCACCAAAATGGACATGATCTCCCAATTGGAGACCTCAACTTTCCCACATGATTGAGTGGTAAGGTGTTGCAACCTTATACTTCACACCATATTTTTCAAGCAAGGCCTTGAACAAATGATTATAAAAGTGAGAACCCCCTCACTGATGATGGCTCTTGGAGTACCAAACCTGGAAAATATATTTCTCCTAAGAAAAGTTGGGACACTTTTTCCATCATTATTTGAAAGTACAACTGCCTCCACCAACTTTGAGACATAATCGACATCAACCAAAATGTACTTCATATCATATTAGCTCACAAATGGACCCATGAAATTAATATCCCACACATCAAACAACACCTGATGACTTAGGATCTGATGCATTATTAGTTTAACACTTAGTCCTTATTGTTCATATGATCTCGAATGCTTTCAGATAAAGTACTTAGCTTTTAATCTCAAATCATTAGTATTATTGAGATATTCAGTATACCATTTTATACCCAGTTGGGAGTAGAAGCTAGCACCAAGAAGATGCAAGGATGAAGGCTCATCCGTCAGTTATACTGAGACCTTTAGTAGAAGTCCCTAAGTCCCAGAACTATGATGCCACCATAGGTTCTAAAGGGTCACTCGTCAGACTAGGCTTGAAACCTTAGTCCTTTTGGACAACAGTCTAGTGGATCTGCATTAGTCAGTGTTCATACCCTTGGTAAGGTACAGGGAACCCTTCTAGCTGGGGTTACAGGTTGGGCCCCATTTAGCTCAAATATGGTATGTCAATTAACATTAACTCCCAAAGTTCAGATTCAGATATTGTATGACCTTGTATTCAGTTTATTCAGCATATTATATAGTTATATATTTATTTCTTGGTCATTACTTTAGTTTACATCATTTAGTTCCATGTTTAGTTTGTTATGTCATTTTCAGCCTATTCAGTTCATATAGTGTAGTGCATATCTCACATGCTCAGTATATTCAAAGTACTGAATGCATACCTTATTTTGTGCTATATTGTAGAATAACATAGGTTTATATGTTCAGCATCCAGCTCGCGATTAGCATGACTCAGTATTACTTCAACAGTAGAGTTTGGTGAGTCCTTATCATTTAAGGGCTAGCCTTCAATATATTTATTTTAGTTTTATTTCACTTTCAGGAAGTTAGAGTTAGCTGGGGGCTTGTCCTAGTAAGCCATCCTAGTATAGGATTTCAGATGGACAAATTAGTATTTTCGACTTTATAATTTTATTTAGATAATTTCTATTTTAACTATTAAGTTTTGTTTTGGATTTACTTATATCACATTCAGATTTAGCTTCTACTCAGTGATTATCAGTTTATACAACATTCTTAGTGTCATGCCAGGCCATGGGTTAGCTTTAGGTTACTTGTGACTCTAAGCATCATGTTACGACTAGGGGTAGTCTCGAATCGTGACAATGATATAGGTTCTGGTGCCCTTACCCATTCATATGGTTAGACTCTCTTCCAGTCCATAGTTTAACAGTTATTGGTGACTCCTCATGATCTGAGGGCATTAACGTTCTTTATTTCTCGCTTTAGTCTTATTTATTTTATTTTCAATTTTTATCATCGTGAGTTAGCTGAGGGTTTGTCCCAATAACTCATCAGTTTAATAGAAGGATTCCAGACATACACTAGATAATTCAATTTTTTGGTTGTATTAACTCTATTTATCAGATATTCAATTTTATTCAGTTTCTCATCTATTAATGACTTAGATTTTGCATAGTTATTCAGTTGTATTTATAGTGTCATGCTAGTAACATGGGTTATCTTAGGACTACTTGTAGTCCTAAGTACTATGTTGCTTCTAGGGTGAAGACTTGGGTCATGACAAACTTGGAATTAGCGCATCAAGTTCAAGTTTCCTAGGGTATCTGAAAGCCACATTAAGTAGAGTCTTTTTCATAGGTGTGAAGCATGTCACATTTATGAGGAAGAGGCTATGAAACCTCTTTAGAAAACTTCCCTTTTTTCATGCTTGTTATCATGCGATAGAGTTTAACTTTATTTATCTCTCTAACTTATACTTTAAGAATTCTGAATATGTCTCCATGAGGAGATATTAGTTAGATAAGTAATCAAAATTATAAGCTTTCTACATCTGTGGATCAGCCTACAAATAATGATATTTCTAATACAAAGTTTTATGATGTCATTCAGATGTTGGATGAATTTATGACTGCTCAGTGGAATCAATAGGTAGCATTCCTCGCTAATCCAATTGGTAAGGGACAAAAATTAAAAAGAAGAAAAAGAAAGAATAAGAGGGACATATAAGGGAACGATGACCTTAGCCTATAAAAAACTAGTAGTGGGAACCGACCGTTTGTTCAGCAGAGGCCTTTCAGACCATCCCCATCTTCAGCTAGCACACCTATAACCGATTCGTAGTCTTGTCATAGTAGTGCTCATGGGACTTTGAGGTACCCTTTATGTAGTCATTACGGTAAGTTTCATCCTTATAAATGCCATTGGGGAATGGAGGGTTGTCTTGGCCGTGGTAAGATAGGTCACAGGTTAAAGAAATGCCCTTTAGCCAGACAAGTCAATAATAGTAGTCGTGCATAATCTACCTCTTTATCATCTCTTTCAGGTCTCCTAGCTCAGTAGGGTGCTTATTCCAACGTGGGTGGTCGTCAACACCAACACTGATTCTTTTTATTATCCATCCAACTAGGTCAGGATATTCCTCTTGAAGCTGAGATGGGTATGTTGCTAGATTTCTTTCTACTTGCATCCATAGCCATCAGGCTCTTATTATTTTATGGTAGTGAGTTGTCTTAGAGTAGAAGAAAGTAGTGGTAGAAAGTCATGAGTATAGTATATATAGCCCTAGATGAGATAGAAGATTGATGTTGATACATTTAGGCTAGGCAGAGCCTTGGACTATAGAAGAAAATGTAATTAGATTAGATTCACGAGTAGTGGTTGTCCAAACTATTAGGGTAAAATGATTATATGTTAGTTTAGAGATTAATGAAGAGGTCTGTAGACTTAGGAAGGCAACATAGATCCAAGAGAAAGAAGCTAGAATGTAGAATCAGTCAGATTTTAAGATTCAGGTAGTAATGCTAATGAGTTCTAGAACAAAGTTAGGGGGATGTAGAGACCTATTCCTATCCTAGTATCTTAAGTATACTTCTGTCATTTTGACACCTCGCTCATTCCTTGTATGTCTGCATCATGATCATAAGTCAAATTTATGCACTTCATGTCGATGAATGTCCATTCTTAGTTACCTATGTAAGGAGTAATAGTATCACCAAGTAATCCAAATCATACCCCGTAAACCCACAAATTCCAATCTCATATCTTACAGCCTATGACTCATGCACTCGTCTCTCAGCATGTCAAGTCCAATCCCATGGACCCATAATTTGTCCTTAATGATTAGTGAAGTCACACTACATCATGTATATTCGCATATCAAATCTCTTGAACAAGTTCATTTGTACTATAACTTACTTCTCAGGCCCAAGTTGAGTGTCAGAGTTATAAAAACCCTTAAGTCATGACTCCATAGTATCCCTCTTATTCTAGATCTTCTTGTTCCAGTCCTTCAACGAATTTTTATATGCTATGATAGTGGTGTTGGTGGTAGCTGAATAGTAGGCTTAGGTGTTTGTGGATACGCATGGTAGATATTGGCTTTGTGGGCTAGTGACTTCTTGATTAGAATTTAAAGTTGGTTGTTTAAGGCGGCAAGAAAAGGTGTATTTCAAGGGTGATAGTTCCTAGA
The DNA here is from genome assembly GCA_031232105.1 of Capsicum rhomboideum. NCBI lineage: Eukaryota > Viridiplantae > Streptophyta > Magnoliopsida > Solanales > Solanaceae > Capsicum > Capsicum rhomboideum. The sequence continues at coordinate 31,483,965 of CP124712.1, read as the reverse complement.
GAATGTAAAATTCAAATTTCTTCAGTTAAGACTAGCATGGTCATTTTTACGAAAGTACCTTATACCTCCGAGTTGGGCTTGAACAAAGTAAGATCATGTAGCTAAACTTAGCCTTTGACAGCTAAACTTAACCCTTAAAATAAGAGAACTTGTAGTTGAACTCAGTGAAGTATAGTGGTTCGTAAGGAGGAGAATGTGTGAGAACTGTTACTTAGCTTGGAAGTTATTAGTTGTACCGCTTAAGGTGTGGCAGCCTTATCCATATTCTTACTTTCTACCATAGATGTCCATATTCCATGGTATACAATTTTAGGCCAAAGGTATCTCTTGTACGAATCTACACTATTTCTTTTTGATGAACTCGTGTTAGCAGACTAGGGTACTTAGACCATGTTAGAATCTCTTACTCGGATGTGTCACCAATATTGTGCTTGTGATTCTTTCCCCTAAATGTTATTAGAGCTTTCAATAAAGAGCATTTGGAGTAACAAATTTCCTTTCTCAGTGAATCCTAAAAATTTTGAATTACTATCTATCACTTTACAGTTCTATGCATACGTTTGTGTCATGCATGTTTCAGTTGAATTCTAAGCTCGCATTATGAATCAGTTCCCTATATCTAGCAATTCAGTTCAAAGATCAGACATACATGTCTAGAAATTTCTATTCCGTCCTTCTATTCATACTATTTTAAGCTTCATGTCTATGCTTATTCCATGTGGTTCTTTATGTGAGGTCGTGCTATATATAGTTAAGTGGGTTCTTATTCCTTGTCATATCAGGTATTCAGTTCTAGTTAATTAATTTTATAGTGGTAATTCTATTAGCTTTAGTAAAGGTTCTATCGAGAAACCAAGTGGTTGAGGGAGCTTGTTGGGTAGCAGAAGAAGACATGATGGCCAAGTACCCTTAATTGTTCACTCCTATCATTAAGTCAGCATGAGGTATCAATTGTTCACTCCTATTGAGTCAACATGAGGTATAGATCTTTCTCCTAGTAGCAATATCTTAGTTTCATTTTCTTGTCTATTTCATGTGATTCCATGTACTTGTTCATGTTCCGTATAGCTCATCTAAGTCAGTACTCATAGTCGAATTCAGCTCCTATTATGATATATGACCAGTTTCAGAAATTTAGTGTCATGTCGTTAGTTCATGTTTATAGCCTAGTTCAGTTCTCATTTGAGGATGAATATTCCCAAGGGGGATATACTGTACCACCCCCAATGTTTCCTATGCTTAAAACTCAGACTTAGACCCAAAAATAACCTGAAAAATTTCAGTTTCCAAACCAGTACGACTCAACCTACGAGTCATATTTTGAAACCACGAGTAGTGGAATGACTCGTGGTATGATGTCAAAAATTATCCCAAGTTTCCCGTCACCACAACTCAAACCATGAGTCATGGGACCAGCGCATGAGTCTTACATAGTACTCGTACTGATAGCCCTAGCCATAATCAAAGAAGTTGTCAAATTTGCCTCTAGGACCATGACTCATTGTAAGAGTCATGCTATCAACCTACGAGTCATATTATGACTCATAGGGAGACTTTCTAGTAGCCCAGTCAACACTAACTCTTAGACCATGATTCAAACTATGATTCGTGATTCTAAACCATGAGTCATAGGATGACTCGTGATTAACCTTCCAGAATCAATGCAAAATTTATCCAAGGACTCAAAGTGCAAACCACAACCTGTGGTTTGATTGTATGAGTCATACAATGACTCGTGAGGCCCATTCCTCAGAAAATTAGTTACATTTTAAAGGGGTATTTTGGTCTTTTCCCACTTTTTTAACCCCTACATTATGTCATCAAAAGCCTTACTAAGGGATGATTAAAGGGTCAATTGTTGATTCTTTTCTCAAGAACTTTCAGAATACTCAGATAAAGTGATTCAAGTTTCTCTAAGCCCTAAGTCTAGGATTTCTGATCAAGTCCAGATTATTAAGTTCTAGTCTAAGATTTCTTCAGTCCAGGTATGTGAGAATTCAATAAGGGTTTTCCTTTAACCCTTATGCCTAAAACATCAGATTTAAAGTTATGATTTTTATGATTTATTGATTTAGGATTTATGCGCAATTATGCAAACTCTGTGATTTTCAGTTCCTGTATGCTTCTCATGATTATTGATTTAGTTAAATACAAACATGCATGATTTCACTGCTTTGGATTGTGATTTAAAACTTTAACATATGATTTAGCATTATTTAATAAGATTTGGCATGATTTAACATTATGGTTTTAGATTTAGTATATGTTGATTTCATGAGCAAGGTTTTCTCACGATTTTTTGATTTCTCCACAAGTTCCTTATTGTGCATTAAACATATGCTTTAAGGTATCTTTATGAACTATTATAAACTCTATATTAAAGAGACATGCCATAACATACTTTATTTTCAGCATAGAAATTATGACATGATATGGCGCTTAGGCTTATAGCAGTATGTTTTATGATTAATATGACATCCAGATATGCCATCAATAATTATGAGCATTTTTCTCATAAAAGTAAGTTTCATGAGCAGTATGACATCCAGATATGCCATCAATTATTATGATCAGTTTTGTCACCCATATAAGTCACATGATATGATATAAGCACTAGTATATTTTGAAAGAGGTATTTAGTACCGAGCAGATGTGGGTTCAGTCAAACCTAAGTCCCAGAACTACCTTGCCATCGAAGGTTTTATTTTTACCAAATTGGCTCATGTAGTGAATTCATGTCAGTTATGCTATTAAACCCTTGGAAAGGTATAGCGTAGTACCCCAATGAGGGGTATATGTTTGAATCCATGTTGCTTGCATGATTTATATTGGTTAAGAAAAGCTTCCCACAGAAAATGATTTAAAGCATAACAATTGTACATGACTCACTAGTTTCCCTTACAAACATGATTATCTTATGACTATTTCAAATGATTAAGTTTTCCAGTTAACTTTATGACAGTGTGAGTCATTGAGAATTATTTCTTACATATGCTTATTTTGACTTGAGTATTTCTCCATGACACATGTTTTCAACATGATTTTATAATGCATACATGATATTGCATATCTCACATACTTGGTAAATCTTATAGTACTGATCGCATATTTTTTCTTGTGCTATATCCTATCATGATATAGGTTTTGGTGCCCCTTCCCTGTCACATGGTTAGACTCGCTTCCTGTCGATAATTCAGCATCTATTGGTGAGTCCTTATGATCCGCGGACATTGAAGTTCTTTACATTCAGATTTAGTCCTATTTATTTTAGTTTCAATTTTTATCATCTTGAGATAGTTGGGGTTTGTCACAGTAACTCATCAGTTTAGTAGAAGGCTTTCACACATAAGTCAGATAGTTAAGTTTTATGGTTGTATTGTAGACTTTACTCTATTTCTCAGATATTCAATTCATATTCAGTTGCTCATCTATTCATGGCTAAGCTTCCGCATAGTTGTTTAGTTGTATGTTTAGTGGCATGCTAGTACCATGGGTTAGCTTGGGACTACTTGTAGTTCTAAGTACCGTATCACTTTCAGGGAGTACACTGGCATTGTGATAGTTTCTCATGAATGTAGTATTTCCTATTAAGATAACATTAGCTCAAAAAATTCTCAAGTCATGATTTCCTTGATTTTTGAAAAAATCCCAAGAACCCTTTATGAAAATATTTGATTTCTAGAATATTTTCCTACCTCATGAATTTTTATAAATTTACTTTGTGAGCTTCTAAATGATTATGAAATGAATGTATTTTTGTCTTGATAAATAAACTCAGTGAATTCCTTATGATTTTGAGCGCAAGACATACTAGAATGATATAAGAATTATGACTTCGAGCACAAGGCTCCAAAACATGATTTAAGAACTTGATTCTCATTTTATTGTTTTAAAGATCATGATATGAGAATGTAGTATGTTTTGAGAGAACTATTGGCAACCGAGAAGGTATGGGTTCAAATAATGAATACCCCAAACTATGTATGCCAGTGTAAGATATGATCATACCACTGATTTGAGCGACTCCTTTACAAGTACCTGGTAATGGCTAAGCATTGATCCACAATCATAGTACGTCCTATGTCATTGCAAGGTATAGGACAACTCATCAATCGAGCGACAATTGGACATCATTAGCACACATGATGTTATATCATTTTTTAGAAACACCCCAATAGAAAACTTTTTAAAAAAAAGATAATTCTGGCACAAGGCCAATTTTTTTTTTTGAAAATCTTCATAAAGATTTATATTTAGTTTATTTTCTGCTTTAGATATTCAATCTATCTTATGATTTAGTTACACAGTCTATATCATGATCTTGTTATATGTAATGATCCACGAGGTCATTTTCCCAATTTTCATGCATTCCAGTATTTTGAGACTTCCCACAGCGGCTACAGGTCATTTGTGACTTGGTGGAACTATTGGTTCTGTTGTCGGATAGTCCGTTTGGGTTTTAGACTCATTTCCCTATTTTGGAGCTTTCGCTGTTAAGGATTTGGTCTCAGACCAAAACTCCTAGTAGACAATCTCAGATTGAAATTCTGACAGTGCCATCAGCTCCAGAACATTGATTTTAGGCTAAAAGGACCCTTGGCCCGGGTCTCGAGGCTTCCGGACTCATTTTGGGCTATTTGGTAGATTTGGTGAAAAATGGAAATATAGGTTTGGGACCCACATTCAATCGAAACGACCTCGGATAAAAATTTTGATGGTTTCGTTGAGTCCTAAATTTTTAATTTGCTATGGTATCATAGTTCGTTTGCGCGCTCGGGTTTTCGAATGAATCTCAAGCACTCGATCGGAGTCCATTTTGGAATTAACTAAAATCTGGTAGCTGATATTTGATGTGACCGCTAAAGCGGTCCAGGAGACGCTTTAGCGGTACCAAGCAGCTTTAACAACCTTTGACATTTCGGTAAGTATCGCTTAAGTGCTCCCTTGTTCTCTTAAGAAGAATTTTCTTAAGCGATGGGGTGCCGCCTTAGCGGACTCATCCCTTTTGTCGGTGACTTGTTAAGAGGTCAAAGTCCTCTTTAGAGATAGCCGCTTAAGCGGCCAGGTGTCCACTTTAGCGGCACCTGAGGGCTGTTATATCCCCTTCTTCACTCGATTCTCTCTCATTTTCTCAACCATTTTCCCACTATCATTAATAACACGAGGAGTGAAAAAGAGTAGGGATTCACCCATTAAATCTAAGGTAAGTTTTCTCATCATTCCTTTGTCATTATTCATCATTTTACCTGTTGAATTCTGGCCCATTTCATTGTAAATTCTTAAAAATTAGGTTTTGAAAATTCTAATTTTTGGGTTCTAATTTTAGCCCCGATTTATGCTCTATTTGTGCTCAACTTTTAAGCACACATTCCTTATCATTTGAGGGACCTCGTGATGGATTCAATTTTTAGATTTTGTTAGCGGGCCCCACAGGCCCATTATTGAACCAATTTTGGGCCCAGAGTTTTATATTAAAATATGGGTATCTTTTTACTCGTAATGATGTGTAGATGATTATTTTGATAGTGTGACATCAATTCGGGATTGTGGAGCAAGGACGAGCAAATTATGGATGATTCAAGAATTGCGGTTCGAAATCGAGGTAGGCTTCGATCTACTTTTCTCTATGAGATTGTGTATAGTATAGATTTCTTGCTAGGTAGGGATTATAGGATATGATCATGACTAGTAAATCATGATTTAGCCTATTTAGGGAATTCGGGGTATAAGTGGGACCCGAATCTTAGCATATGTTGCTTGTTATGGCCATATAATCCTATTACCCTTGATTATAAGCATGATAACTATAGTTGATGATTAAGGATCCTTTAGTATAAGGCTTACTGTTTGACTTAGTGAATTGGGTAGTATTGTTCCCTATTAGATCCTTTAGTGAATTTACACCCTCATTTACCATAGTTTCCCGAGTTATGAGGCCTTATTGTGTTGATGATGTATTATTAGGCTCGAAGTCGTGGTTACGATGCTAGTTGTACTCCATGTGAGTATTTTATTCCTAAAGGGGACATGATTCTAGATTATAGACGCTTAGACGCCTATGGTTGCGTTATTTGGATACTAGTGATGGCATGCATACTATCTGGCGCATTCATGCTCACTTAGTGGTGTGATTCCAACCAAAACCTTGATTTTACTACTATTTCCAAAAAGGGATTTATTCCTGCTTTTCACTTTGAATATGGATCATTTTATAATGGGAATCGTACCACCTTATTTTTTTGGATTATGAGCTTTAGGGACTATAAATTAGATTTTAGAACTTCGACTGAGGATGATTCTGGTCCATTATTTATCCACTCATTTTACCACTACTATTTACTTTGGTCGAGGGATATTTTGACCTTTTGTACATGATTATGATAATTTAGTCTCGAGCATGATCTCGAGCAATGAATTTATGAATTTATATCCTTTTAGTCACGGTTTGAGTTCGTGCACTGATTTTATATATATATATATATATATATATATATCCAGTACTGGATGGAGTTGATGGATTATGATGATTATTGAAAGTCCTGGATCGGGACTAGGAAATGTATATGGATTTTCTAAATCCCCTAAGGGCTCCCTTCATCCTAGAGCCATCATGTCGGAGAAGCTTGGTCGCCGTAGGTCCTACCTTTGCGAGCGAGGTGAGTTGGAGGATGTGTATACACTTAGTACGCTATAGTTTGATATTGCAAAACCAGTTCGAGTCTAGTGTCCCCGATATGGTTATGGCATTTCGGTTTATATTGCATTCATCCATTCATATGGATTTCCTATCACCAGTATAGTTGTTTAGCACCTGTATCTATCGATCTTATAGGGGGTTGTATAGGTATAGGTTATGGTTATTGTTTTCTGAGTGTTTTCGTGAACCTTTCGGGTTTATGGGGGTCCGATTAGGTACTTGATTGCCCGGGCCAGACGGTCACTTTATTATTGGTTATTATGGTTAGTTCATGGCAGGTTGGTTGTGGATTGGTACCCGAGTTGAAGGTATATTTTTGATTCCTTTACTCTTGTAGTGATTTATATTATGGTTTGGTTATCTCATATTCATTCATGCCTGGTTAGGGATCCTGGATATGCTAGAGTTAACTTCTCTACTTAATTATGGGCCTTGAGATGTTAGGGTGATTCCATTAGGGTGTTACCACTAAGCTAGTCCTATATGTGTATATATATATATAAATGGTGTTACCGTATATCTCTATTTTCTTTGCCTATTCATATCATAGATGCATTTTTTGGCCCTGTACTGCTATTATATATCCTTCTTTCACTCTTTATTTGTATATTGGCTAGTGATATACAGTATTGCACTTTAGTCCCGGATTGTTGTCAGAATAGGATAGTTGATCCTTATTGCTCCATTAGCATTATTATGCTTAGTTCTTGGATAGTTTCCCATTGTTTATATTCATGCCTTACGTATTATTTATGCTATTATTTCTAGAGCTCAGTCGACCATTGCCTACTGAGTACCACGTATTTGGTACTCATACTACACTTCTACAGCCTGCAGGTCATAATACGAGTTATCGCCATTGATGTGAGTATCATGCGAAGCAGCTATGGATTAGTGATTAGGGGTGAGCTCCCGATGTTTGGGAGTATCCTACTCTTTCTCTTATTGTTTGACTGTTCTCTATGTTGTGTTAGAGACAACTTGTATACATACAATTTTCCTGTATTTCACTTGTACTCCTGTTGTATTAGGAATACTTGTACTGGCTCCACCAGGTTTGGGAGTATATTAGACTTGTTATTATATTTATTCTGTTGTTTCCTTTATTTCTATTGGTAGTCTATGACTAGCTATTTCAGACTATGAGTTGGCTTACCTACTGGTGGGTTATAGTAGGTTCCATCATGACTTGAGAAATCGGGTCGTGATAAATTGATATCAGAGCCAAGGTTTATCAGTGTTGTTGGTACAAGAGCTAAGTGTTTAGTAGAGTCATGTGGATCGATGCAGAGACGTTTGTATCCTATCTTTGGGAGGCTACATGACATTCTTAGGAAATTCTATTCTTGACTCCTTACCGTGTATCCATACTTCTATGAACCTCTAAGTACTTCTTTTGACTCCATTCATTATCAGATGGATAACACGAGGTCATCGATAGATGCGGATCGTATTTGAGTACGTGTTACCAAAGTTTGAGCTCAACGTTGGTCCAGAGAGCTAGAGGTTGATATAGAAGATCTTCAGCGTCAACCAAAGGGTCTGGGGTCAGCCCAGGTTTTGATAGAATTTGTGACTGCCTCAACTTTTCAAGATTTGGTGTTAGGGGTTCCAAGTCTATTTCTGGATACCTCCCAGCTAGGGGTAATGTCGGTTCCATCGAGTAGTTCGCAGACCAGAGTTAGATTTATTGGTGTTCACCAGGGTTCTCTATCTGTTTCAGAGTATGAAATTGGGTTTCTCGAGTGGGTCAGACATACTCCTATATTATTTCCTACTGAGCATGAGATGGTGCAAAAATTTATTAGAGGGTTGACTATACCACTCTATTTGGTATCGGAGCATTTGATAGTAGCTGGGTTTTCTTTCACTGAGGTTGTTGATCACGGGAAGGCTACATAGAGGGCTTTCTTTGAGGCGTATGGAGGTGGCAGCAAGAGGCCATGTCAGCAGTTCGGTGTTAGGGGTATTCTGTTTGGTGGTAAAAATCTTCCCAGCAGAGGTCAGTACCATCTGCAGTTTATTAGACCCATATAGGTAGCACCTCAGCTTATGGGTAGCTCTCAGGTTGGTCATGGTGGTATCAGTGGATAGAGTTCTAGTCAGACATCACAGAGTTTTTGGTCTAGGTCTTCAGGCCATGGCGATCATTCTGGATCAGTAGGTTCAGTGCATTTGAGAGTTCCAGGAGCATGTTTTAATTGTGGCGGGATTGGTCATTGGTCTAGAGAGTGCCCCAGGCGCGAGTTGGTCAACCAGTTGGGGTTAGCTCGTATTTCCTATCGGGTTAGAGCTTCAGGGGTTTGTTATGACTGTAGAGATCGATCACTGGTCCAGAGAGTGTCCCTGGCGTGGGATCATTACTCATTTTGATCATCCAGATCAGTCTCACAGTATGGTGGCACCTTCAGTTAGAGGTAGTGCAACTACTGCCTCAATTGATCATTCAGACGCTCAATTCGAGTTCAAATATTCTCAAATTCGTACTTCTTCGGGCACACAAGAGTTATGATTTTGGATTTCCATCGTGATAGGTGCGCCTTTGATTCTCTGGCTTTAGTTACTATTTGAGTTGTTTTGGGATTTTCATGCCCATTAGTGGTTATATGCCTTGACACTTCTATATTGATTGTTGTATGCCTTGGTGTTTTTATAGGGATTGATGTATGCCTTTGTATAGGTTTAGGCATATATAACTACCCCCGTAGATGATTCTTTAGTAGTGGATCAAGTGGATCAGTGTGGTATTGTCCTAGGGGTGTACCATTTGGGTTAAAGTCCCATTTTTCCTTGGCATATTGGCCTTGTTATAGCAATAGAGTGGATCAGTATTGTTGATTTTTGTTTTTGTACCACCTGCATATTATGTTATTGTTATTATGGTCATTGGTTTGACCTTTACTGATTCTTAATTGATAGATGACTAGACTAGCATATCTAGTTAGTGTTTTCCCTTCCTTACAATTCTTATTTCATTGGATTTGAGGGATACCTCGGTTGGTTTGCCTTCCCTTTCTGTTAGCAAGGTTGGCTATACATCGAATTATGAGAATGAAGGTAAGCTTGAGCTTCCAGGGCTTTGTTATGATTTTAGCATTAGTAGCTTTCTTCTTAGCTCGTTTCTTTTGGTGATGCACTTGGGATTTGTCCTTTGGATTTGGATAGGTCATCACCCGATAGTGGTCTTGATCTTGATGTTGATTTTGAGTTGGGATTGGTGATTCGATTCTATCGCCCATTTTCGAGATTAAGAGGTCTGAGACTTATTTTATGATTGGTGTATTCGTCTCCTGGTGAGTGTGTTGATCTTGGTTTTTGTATGGAGTTAGATACTCTATTTTTCCTGTGTTATGGTTAATGGTTCAGCCGAGTTAAAGTTAATATAATTGGGAGAATTCAAAGAATTCTCATTTCGGCATTTCTTCGGCCTTGTATGACTTTGCGGAGTGCTTCTGCTGGATGATATGCGCCTATGGGTATTTGTTGTCATAGATTGAGTAGTGGTTTGACCAAATGCAGGCTAAGGTTGTAGTTCTTCCCAGTTGCTCGAGTGTCGACTATCAGTAGCGCTTATTACAACCTTAGTGAGTTCTTTGTTATGAGACCTTAGCGGATTGGGTCTTGATTGCTCGTATCTTTGTCATATTATTTTTCCCCAGTTGGGATTATGTTCCTCGATGATATTTCAGTTTCAGCTCTTGTGAAAGTTGTTGGGCTTGTGCTTGATTTTCTGGTAGCAAGGTTGATTGGGGCAATTGGCCTTTGTAAGGACTTGTTAGCTCCAGTTGTGATTTTGACCTTTTTGGATGACGGCTTGGGAGTCCTGATAGATTTTAATTTGTGGATGCCTACTCGTCAACATGATCAGTTTGGATAGATGAGATAGAGTAGTTCAGCTTCAGTGTTGGAATTTTATCTTGGGTTTGCATAACTTTGTTGCATCCCCATTTCCAGATTCACCTCGATTGGGCATTTATTTTTAGGCTGGCTAAGCCTACTCCTTGCATATTGGTTCAGTTTTCTTTAGTTTGGATAGATCATACTTGATAGATGCTCGAAAGGTGGTCCATCGGTATACAGTATTGGCTTCTTCTGCTTCTGACCTCGATTCTCCATTTAGGTCAAAACAATAGATTGTCTTCTCAGCAGAGAAGTGTGCTTAAGATAGGCTTAGTATGGCTTTAACCACAGTTGGTGGAACATCCTGGAGCCAATCATTCAGTTTTTTGAAATTGGTTCTTCAAACTTCTGACCGTTAGTTTCGAGGGTTATCCAGACCAGTTGTAGCTTTGGCCTAAGTGTGCAAACCTTGGTCACCTCTGTTTGTGTGTCGCAGTAGCACTGTATGGTCTTATTCTTGCTCTTGCCATCATGGATTTTTGGTAAGTCAGTTTCAACCTTTAGAGGACGGTGTGTTTTGATTGTGCGGACACGACGCAAATGACATTTTGTATGATTCAGAATAGATAGCTTGTTTAGAAAGGTTAAGTTTGAATGTTGGAGTTGTAGAATGATTCTAGCCTTGGATTGCCTCTAGTTTGGCTGAGTTTTTGCTTATTTGAGCTTGTATCGGTGTGATGTCAGCGTATTATGATTTGGTTTGCGTGCATCAGCCATTGTCAGTTCAGTTGGAGACCATTTGGTTTTGAGGTTGAGTTTTATTTATTTGGAAAGCGGAGTAAGAAGTTGGTTGAAAAAGGGATACCTTGGGTGAAATCCCTTTGAAGTGTTGCTTCTGCTTAGAGGTTACCTAGTGTCACGACCCGAATCCCATCGAGACATGATTGGCACCCGTAGCCGATAAGGCCCGAGAGAACCAACCTTTGCCTATGTTTAATCATATGCATAACATGAACATCACCATCATTACGTAAGAACTTGAAAGGTGAATAACAGAAAACATGGGACATATATATACATATGAAACTTGGCCGTTGAGGTCATCCAGTCAAAACAACATATGCCTTTTACATTGATACACCCACATCCATCTACAAAAGCCTCTAATAAGAACATTGACCAAAATGAACCATAAGTCGGGACAAGTCCCCGCTTTACACAATATGTACAGCACCAAAACATATATACACTCCGACTCGGAGAAGCCCCGAATTAGCTGGAGCTCACCAATGATCTGCAACGACTGGCAACCTAATGTGGAGGTCTACTAGTGCCTGCGCCTGCAGCAAGTAAGGTAAATTCCCCAAGAGGGGTCAGTACGGAATAAGTACTGAGTATGTAAGGCTCAAATGAAACTATATAACACATGAACATATCAATGAACTCAATACAAATGACTAATCAATGTGAGTAAGTCACCATGTTGCATTTTGGAAACCATGTGAATTGCTTTCATTACTTTCATTACTTTCTTTACAATCAGTGCTTGCTTGTCAATACATATGTCACAATGTACCCGGGCCCCGACTGATCAGTGGGTCTTTACATAACATATTGTTATGTTGGGATAAGGTCGAGCTAGGCTTATGCCCCTAGACCTGCCACCCATAAATCAATGCATCGGGGATCGGGTCGAGCTAAGCTTATGCCCCTAGACCTGCCACCCCTAAACCAACATATCCGGTTCGGCTCGAGCTAGGTTTTCACCCTTAGAGCTGCCCCCTATCAGGTTCGGCTTGAGCTAGGCTTTCGCCCCCAAAGCTGCCCCCTGATCCAATAATCTCGGGATCGGCTTGAGCTAGGCATTTTGCTCAAAGCTGCCACCCGTACTCAAACATTAACCACATTTGCATTACTTTATTCATTACTTTGAGATTGGTACTTTGATAGTCATAACATCACTTGAAACTTTGGATCATAACATTGTTGGAAGCTTTGAATCATTAACCAATGAGTGAGAGACATGTGAATAAACATCATGAGAAATATAACATTAGTAGCACCATGACACCATTGGAACCATTGGACAATAATCCATGAACAAGGGGCATGAGTATAATCACTATTGGAACATTGGAACACAACCTTGTTGAGCTTTTGGAACATTATTCATGAATATGAGACATGAGATTCACAAATGATCAATGAGTAGGAAATATATGACAATGACCATTGATAACCGGATATGGCATACCTTAGTACATTTCGGGATAGGACTAGTGAAATGTCAATGTGAGTACTATTTGCCGCAGAAAGATACGAACAGAGTAACCTTACATACCTTGTATTCTCAATACGAATATACAACCTTAGATGCGTATACAATAGTCCCGCTCCTTCTTTATGTGTCACTCTACAACATAAATACATAACGAATTTCATATTAACCTCCAATTACTTTACAAATGCATACAATGTCAATGAGTTACATGTTTGCCTTTAAACATGTCATTTCCCCTTGACAAAACCATTGACAAAATTATTATTCCAAAAATTCCTTAACATTCCCAACATTGACCAATACATGATAATTGATACATTTCACCACAACACTTCTCCTTTACACTTTCTTATCCATGTCACATCGCAAATAACCCATCAAATGACCTTAATACAACTCATAACACATATAGGCCAAAATCCCGCAATTTCCACTTATAGACAAGAACAAGTTTAATACCAAATATAACACCATACATGTTCATATTTTGTCCATACCATGCTCTTTAATCAAAGGCACAAGTCCTAATTCAAGTTCAAATCACCAAGATAGCACATCTTTCACCAAAAGCAAAAATACACTATTCACCACCCTGCCAACACAACTAGCATAATATACATAATCTCCTATGCATATAATATGTTAATCCATGAGAATAAATACTTACCAAGGCTTGGAATAGGATGATCTTCTCCAAAAGTTGACTTAGGGTTTTGAGAGCTAAAGGGGTTCTCTTGATATTTTCTAGAAAAAATAGAAATACATGTGTGTTTGTAATGGATAAACAATCAGATTTTTACCCCTTTATATAGGCCCTCAAGTCCATCCTTAGTCACTCTTTAGCATTAAATGTTATATCTAGAAGGTCAAATGGAAGAATGGGTCATTTGAACCATTTGGGCCATGTATTTCTTCCACTTTTGGGCCTTAATTTGGGCCTAATAATACATATCCATTTAACCCATCAACTTTCATGTATTATTCACCATATATCTCATGTTTACATAATTCCATAATGTCACGACAATATTCTCTTACGAGATTCTCATTCGTCGTCTCGATCGCAAAAAATAGGAATTCTAGTCGCCCATGGCTTCATTAGACATTTTGGATCACTATTCGTGTTTCATGATTTGATCATGTAGGAGTATGTAGGAGTGTATTGAAGTGTGTGAAGCTTTAATAATGCTCAAAGAACTCCAAAGAACCAAAAGAAACCATCCAAGAATCGTCGTAGAATTGAGTTACAAAACGAGTCCGGAAAGGCATCATATTTGTGCCTTGCGCCACTAGCTGCAAAGCAAGCTGTGGCGCAAGAAATAATCTCCCTCTGAATTCAGGTGGCTTTTGCCACACCCTTGAAACAGGGTAGTGGCGCAAGTTTCAGCACCTTGCTGAATTTTTCGGCCACTTCTCCAATACTTGCATATTGTCCAATACCTTATCATAACACTACAAAATACTTACTTAGTGATCTTAATCATCAAGTAAACATGCCTCCAAGTCACCAAATGAGGTTAGAATGTGTACGGGGTATCACCCAAATGCTCCACGAAACCACAAAACACCTCCTACAAAGGTCTAATCGCACATATTAGGTCCGATGTCAAATGTTTCACCAATGACACTATAAAACACACACTTATGGCATCTTAACACCTAGGTCGATATGACCCCAAGGTATAAAGTGAGGTTAGAAAAAAAATAAATACAGGGTGTTACACCTAGAGAGTCATGCTCAAGGGATGCGGACCCACTACCTCTTTCTTTCGAGTTTTTGGGCTTTTTTTATCCATTGACTTTTGCAGATAAAAGTCCTTTTATTGTGGATATTGTAATGACCCTTGAGGTCATTTTCTCGATTTCTACACATTCCAATATTTTGAGCCTTCCCACAGTGGGTATAGGTCATTTGTGACTTGCAGGAACTGTCGGTTTGGTTGTGGGACAATCCGTTTGGGTTTTAGACACATTTCCCTGTTTTGGAGCTTTCGCTGTTAAGGATTTGGTCTCAGACCAAAACTCCCAGTAGACGATCTCAAATGGAAATTCTGACAGTGTCATAAGCTCCGAAATATTGATTTTAGGCTAGAGAGAACCTTGGTCCGGGTCCCGATGCTTTTAGACTCGTTTTGGGCTATTAGGTAGATTTGGGGAAAAATAGAACTATAGGTGTGGAACTCATATTTAATCGAAACAACCTCGGAAGGAAATTTTGATGGTTCTATTGAGTCCGAAATTTCAAATTTGGTATGGTAGCATAGTTCATTTGTACGCAGGGGTTCCGAACGAATCCCGAGCACTAGATCGGAGTCCATTTTTGACTTAGCTAAAATATGGTGTGACTGCTAAAGAGGTCCGCTAAAGTGGTGTAGGAGCCACTTTAGCAGTAGCCTCTTTAGCGGCCTTTTCCATTTCGGCGAGGACCGCTTAAGCACTCCCTTGTCCGCTTAAGCGAAGGGGTGCCGCTTTAGCGGCCTCAACCCCTTTGTCGGTGATCGCTTAAGCGGTCAAAGTCAGCTTTAGCGGTAGCTTCTTAAGCGGCCAAGTGTCCGCTTTAGCAGTACTTGAGGGCTGTTATATCTCCTTCTTCACTCGATTCTTTCTTTTTTTGTCAATCTTTTTCCCTTATTATTAAGAGAATGAGGAGTGAAAAAGAGTGGGGATTCACCCATTGAAGCTTAGGTAAGTTAGCTTATCACTCCTTTGTCATTATTCATCATTTTACTCGTTGAATTCCGTCCCATTTCAGTATAAATTCATAGAAATTAGGTATTTGAAATCGTAATCTTGGGTGACTAATTTGAGCCCAGATTTACGCTCTATTTGTGCTCAACTTTTGAGCACACATTCCTTATCATTCGAGGGACCTCGTGACGGATTCAATTTTGGGATTCAGTTAGCAAGCCCCATGGGCCCATTATTGGCCCAAGTTTGGGCTTGAAGTTTTATATTAAAATATCGGTATTGTTTTACTCATAATGACGTGTAGCTGATTATTTTGATAGTGTGACATTGATTCGGGATCGTGGAGCAAGGATGGGAGAATTATGGATGGTTCAAGAATTGCGGTTCGGCATCGAGGTAGGATTCGGTCTACTTTCCTCTATGAGATTGTGTATAGTAGAGATTACATTCTAGGTAGGGATTATAGGATATGATTATTACTAGTAAATCATGACTTAGCCTATTTAGGGAATTCGGGGTATTAGTGGGACCCGAATCTTAGCATAGGTTGCTTGTTATGGCCATAGAATCCTATTAACCTTGATTATAAGCATGATAAACATAGTTGATGATTAAGGATCTTTTAGTATAAGGTTTACCATTCGACTTTGTGAATCGGGTAGTATTTTTCCCCAATTAGATACTTTAGTGAATTTACACCCTCATTTACCGTAGTTTCCCGAGTTATGAGGCGTTATTATGTCGATGATGTATTATTGGGCCCGAGTACATGGTTACGATGCCAGTTGGACTCCTGGTGAGTTTTTTATCTCTAAAGGGGACATGATTCGACCAAAGATGATTCTAGTCCATGATTTATCCACTTATTTTACCACTACTATTTACTTTGGTCGAGGGATATTTCGACCCTTTGTACATAATTATGATAATTTTGTACCGAGTATGATCTCGGGCAATGGATTTATGAATTTATATCCTTTTAGTCGAGGTTTGAGTCCGTGCACTGATTTTATATATATATATATATATCCGGTACTGGATGGAGTAGATGGATTATGATGGTTATTGGAAGTCCGGGATTGGGACCAGGCCATGTAGATGGATTTCTCGAATCCCCTAGGGGGCCACTTCATTCGAGAACCGTCGTGTTGGAGAAGCTTGGTTGCCATAGGTCCTACCTTTGCGAGATAGGTGAGCTAGAGGAAGTGTATATACTTTGTAAGGTATAGTTTGAGATTGCAAAACCAGTTCGAGTCCAGTGTCCCCAATATGGTTATGGCATTTCGGTTTATGTTTCATTCATCCATTCATATGCATTGCCTATCACTAGTATAGTTGTTTGGCGCCTGTATTTATCGGTCTTATGGGGGGTTGTATAGGTACAGGTTATGGTTGCTATTTATTGAGTATTTTTGTGAACCTTTCGGGCTTATGGGGGTCCGGTTAGATACTTGTCCTCCCGGGCTAGCTGATTACTTTATTATTAGTTATTATGGTTAGTTTATGGAAGGTTGGTTGTGGATTGGTACCTGAGTTGAAGGTAAGTTTTTGATTCCTTTACTCTTGCAGTGAGTTACATTATGGTTTGGTTATCTCATATTTAGTCATGCCTAGTTAGGGATCCTGGTTATGCTAGAGTTAACTTCCCTACTTGATTATGGGCCTTGAGATGTTAGGGTGATTCCCTCAGGTTGTTACCACTGAGCTAGTCCTATATGTATATATATATATATAGATATAGATAGATAGATAGATTGATAGATAGATATATGTAAAAATGGTGTTACCGTATATCCCTCTTTTCTTTGCCTATTCATATAATATGTGTATTCTTTGGCCGTGTACTACTATTATATAACCTTCTTTCACTCATCATTTGTATATTGGCTAGTGATATACCGTATTGCATTTTAGTCCTGGATTGTAGTCAGAATAGGATAGTTGATCCTTAGTGCTCCATTAGCATTATTATGCTTAGTTCTTGGATCGTTTCCCATTTTTTATATTCATGCCTTACATGTTATTTATGCTTGCATTATTTCTGGAACTCAGTCGGCCATTGCCTACTGAGTACCATGTGTTTGGTATTCATACTACACTTCTGCAGCCTGCAGCTTATAGTATGAGTTATCGCCGTTGATATGTGTATTGTGCGGAGGTGCTATGGATCGGAGATTTGGGGTGAGCTTCCGACGTTTTAGAGTATCCCTACTCTCCCTCTTATTGTTCGACCGTTCTCTATGTTTTATCAGAGACGGCTTATATAAATATATTTTTCCTGTATTTCACTTGTACTCCTGTTGTATTAGAAACTCTTATACTGGTTCCACCATGTTTTGGGATAATAATAGCCTTGTTATTATATTTATTTCGTTGTTTCCTTTATTTCTATTGGTAGTCCGTTACTAGCTGTTCCGGACTATGGGTTGGCTTACCTACTTGTGGGTTATAGTAGGTTCCATCATGACCTGAGAAATTGGGTCGTGACATTATACATTTTTCTTCATGTCACAGTTATACAATTATAATAGTAAGTAGTCATCCCTTTATGCTTTGTTTCATTCATCTATATTACATATGGTATATTCTAGGTACTCATACCATATGGTGTTGCATCTTTTAATGATGCTGACACAGGTATCCAGGTTTGTGATCGGAGGCTAAGTTAGGCTTATCGCTTTCAACTATTCATGAGCCCCTATTCAATTAAGGGGGCTTAGTTTGAAGTTTAGTATCTGTAATTTTTGTTTTGAGAAAGGTATGTCGAGTTTCTTGTCACGTGGTTAGCATTCAAATAGATTTGGGGTCTTTATAAATACAAAAGTAGTCAGTTAGTACAAACATGTTTTTAGTTTTATTTTTGGCTTTTAAGTCACATCTTTAATGCATTTCCCTTTAATAAAAGATCTGTCTCTTCAAATGCTCTTAAGAATGTTTCTGCTCATGTATAGTGTATTCCCTAGTATTATGCCAAGTTAAGAGTACACATAGTAGTGGCTTTGAGTTCCAGTCTCACCCAGGGTGTAAACTCGGGGCATGGCAAACTTAGTAGAAGGGCACTAGGTTAAAGTCTCCTAGGATTTCTATGAATCCGTGTCTAGTATTATCCTTTTTAAGAGTGTTAAGAACAACACACTTCTAATAAGAAAGCTACAGGATATAAGGAAATATTGCTCTTCTATTATACTCTTGCTCATGCTTTAGAGTTAAGTCTATGAAATTGATTATAACTTATGTGTTGTTACGTGTTTAAGAAATATACCTCCTAAGAGAAAGATGACTTCAAGCCTAAGGGCTACCACCAGTACTGAAGTTACTAATTAGGAAAATACCATTAAGTCACCTCAAACTTATGGGATACAGATTAGAAATCGAGGCCACCCTTCTGGCCAACCTTTAGTTGCATCTCTACCTTTGACATAAGGCTTAATGAGAGGTCCTTTGTTATTCACACCTCATTCATTTAACACTTTAGATATAGAGTTTAGGTGAGCTATCTAAATCCTTACCAAGTTTGTTGAAGCTCAGTCACGTCATCAGGATGTCGTCTCTGCCAATTCTATCTCTCATGACTGATCTGGCACTTCTAAAATTCATGAGTTCCTCCAAATGAATCCACCGATATTTACAAGGTCTAATGTTTAGGATAACCCTCAGAATTTCATTGATGAGATACATAAAATTCTCAACTGACATGTGTTAGTAATAGCGAGGGGGCTGAGCATACTTCTTATCAGCTAAAAGATGTCGCCAATACTTGGTAAGAATTGTGGGAGTTATCCTGAGGAGATGAATCATCTCCCATAGTTTGGGATTATTTTAAGGAATCTTTTATTGATCATTTTGCTGCTGATGAGTTTATTAACCTCAATAAGGGAAATATGCGTGTGAGAGACTACAGTTTCAAGTTCACAAAGTTGTCCTAATATGCTTTGGAAATTATGTCAACTATAAGAGAAAGGATAAGGAAGTTTGTGTCTAGCGTGCGAAGACACTTGGTTAAGGAGTGGGCTGCGGCATTGCAATATAATGATATGGATATATCCATATTGATGGTGTATGCACAGACCAAAGATGAAAAACATAAAGATAGGGAAAAGAACAAGAATAAGAGAACCTGGTCAGTTGGAAATAATGTTAGCATCAGAAGAATAGTAAAGGACCTTCTTTCATAAGAGGTCATCAAGATATGCTCCATATTTATCTAGTTTTCCGTCTTAAAGGCCCAGAAATGACTAGAGGTTACACATCAATTAGAGCTTTAGGGAACCAAGCTCAAAGTCATAGGGCTCAATGGACATCCCAGTACCCTACCTACAACAAGTGTAGTAAGAAATATCTAGGGGAATGTTATTTGGGTGTAACTGGGTGCTATAGGTGTGGCCAACCAGTCCACTTTCTGAGGGATTATCCATCCACAAAGCATAATAGTGAGGGAAATAGAGCCTAGTCTACTAATTCAACCGCTCCAGTAGGGCGAGGTGGGCAAAATGGTACTACATCAGAAACAGGTGGGGGTCATAACTGATTGTATGATTTATCTAGTTATCAAGAACTACAAAAGTCCCCACATGTCACAGGTATGTTAAAAGTCTTTTCTCATGATGTTTATTCTTTACTTAATGCTGGATCCAATTTATCTTTTGTGACCCATTTTTTTGCTAGGAAGTTTGGAATAAGTCCTGAATAACTCCTTGAACCACTCATTATTTGTACTCCTGTTAGTGAGTCTGTTGTAGCTAAATGAGTCAGTAGAAATTATACAGTAGCCACATTCATAATAGAGACATCATGGCCGACATAGTTCAGTTAGATATAGTTGACCTTGACATCATTATGAGCATGGATTGATTGTACACATGTTACGCTTCAGTTGACTGTCGAACTAGAGCTGTGGAATTTTAGTTTCTTAATGAACCAGTCTTAGTATGGGAAGGGGTGTAGTAGTTCCAAAGGGTAAGTTTATTTCAAACCTTAAGGCTAGAAAGAAAATCTCTTAGGGGTACACTTATAACTTAGTCAAGGTTATGGATTCCAATGCCAAAGTCTCGACTCTTTAGTCACTGTCAATGGTCAATTAGTCTCGCAAAGTTTTTCCTTGATGATCTTATTAGTATTCCTCATGACAGGGAGATTAAATTTGGAATTGATGTACTTTTCGATACCCAATCAATATTTATTCTTCCATATAGAATGGCCCCAACTGAATTGAAGGAGCTAAAAAAGCAGTTGAAGGATTTTCTTGATAGGAGATTCACTAGACAAAGTGTCTCTACATGGGGTACTCCAATTCTATTTGTTCATAAAAGGATAGCTTATTCAGAATGTGTGTTGACTATCATCAGGTGAACAAGGTGTTGACACCTAATTTTTGTCCTCCACAGTCTATATTAATCTTTAGCTTCTCTATTTTAAAATAAATTTCAAATATTTATTTTTATAAAATTAAGGATTTTGTCAAGTCAATTTCAGACTGATCTTGTCATTTAAATAATAGTTATGCATTTTCGTAATTAAGTACCTGGAATTATATGATTTATTATTTGAAAAAATGATTAGAATTGGTTTTTGATTGGAGTTTATCCCTAAAATCTGATCAAATTGGAATTCTAAATGACTCAATTGTTTTTTGCCTTTAAAATGAGACAAATTTCAAAATCAAGTATTTTAGTTTTTTTTTAAATTAAGAAGCTCATAATTAAATAGATGTCAATTCCGGGCTAAATTTGGTCAGTTGCACCAATGCAACCACCATTACGATTTATTTTGGCCACGATCATAATTCATTTGGCCATAAGTGCAATTAGCTTCTCTATTTAATAATTCATTCCTTTAATTTCCAGCCAATTACAACATAATCTTATACTCGATCCACTACCCTTAATTTTCCCTTCTTCTTCATCCAAATGATAGGCTAACAATAGTCGAACCAAATGATTCCCATCACAACACCAAATGACGTCTCATAATTTCCAGAGTCCTTCTTATTTCACCTCATTTTCTCATCGTACAAATGAAGAATGCGATTATCACACAATTTTTATATGAACCAAAACACAAAAGTTTCAAGAAATTATTCTAGTGGCATTCCAATAGGATTATTTCCTCAATTATTCAAAATTCTTTTTACCAATTCGTACAAGATGAGTTGGCAAACCTTATCCCCATTTTTTATTTTCAAAATTATCTTCAAAATTCCCAGAAAGCCCCTCTAAAAATCCCCATAATATTCTCAAAGTGCATATCCCTCTCCTCTCATTTGCTCATTGTACGAGGAAGGACGGAGATGCATCGATTTCCATCCATTTCAGTGAATTCATGTGTAATCATATGATTTGGGATTCACCCATTATCCAACATCTCCCAAATCACTAAATTCCCATCCAAATCTCTGCCTATAAATACCATTATTATTCATTAAGGAGGTTTAAGCATTGAAGAAGCAAAATCCCGAATTGAGAGAAGGATTTTGCTTCGTTTAAAATTTTCAAGGCCGAAACTCTTGTAAGATTTTTTTGAGATTGTGTTACTGAGCCAAAGAATCCTAACGCCCTTTTTAGCGGCGGTGAAGAAGCAAGGATCCTGATGAAAGATCAAAGTTTCCAGTTTGCTGCTCCAAAAAGGTAAACCACTCATTTATTTCATTTTCGTTTTTCGATTCCTTGTTGTTTTTTTTGTTTTCTCTTGCTTTTGCAATTAGTAGTTTGTGTGTTTGAATTTGTACTTATCGAATCTTATAATTAGATACATAAAGCCAGTCTTATTTGAGAACTAGTATGACTACTAGCGTATTGTGTGAAAGTTTCAAGCTTTACAAAATTTGGGATTGAGTAAGTTTTCATTCGTGTAAAGAAGATAAAAGATGCATTCTTACTGTTTAAAATAGTCAGTAGATGGCTAATAGAGTCTTTTGTTGTTTGTTTATACTGATTAAAAATTTGTTGGAATTGCGTGTGACTTGCTATGCAAGCATTAGACTTCGGAGTTTTTTGAATGTTTTCCCGCTAGTGTTTGAATGTATGTAGTTTTTTGATAGCACCATGTTGGTAACAGTGGAGAAGCATCGATTCTGTTATTTGTGTTACAATTTGGTTTGGCTAGGGATTGATGCTCACCCTAAAGGCTCTCTCGGTTTGCAATACCTAGTAGAGTTCTTTAGGGAAAACGAAGGTTTTGAGGACTACACTCTAGTAGTTCCTCAAAACCACTGATGAGAGATGAAGTCAAGCTAAATAATAGCATGTTTTCACCTTTAAACTTTTCCTCTTTAAGCTCTTAATGAGCACAATTGCTTGGCTACTTTTAACTTGTTTGCCTCTTCCTTTGTTTCTTTTGCTTGTTTATTTTGTTAGATGCTGGGATTGAACTTCAAGTATTTCTTCTGTTCATAATACCAAGAAAGACTCTTGAGGAAGGTTTATGGTGTAAAATTCTCCCCTTCATAGTATATTTGCATCCTTAAACTTTGAATTATCTAAGAATTTGTGAAAAGAGCCACTCTCCGGGTCCTTTTTTGACTCGAGGAGAAGAGCTTGAAATTATATAGACTTGTCCTGTGGCCTAATTATAACTCTCAAGTTTTTCCAATAGTTTTTTTTCATGTTAGCTATAAGGACCAAAGTCGGAGCAAAACTATGCTCGAGTCATGTGCTAAAAACACCTTTATTTTATCTCGGGCTTTGGAATGTTCAAATGGCATTTGTCTGAAGCTGATTTGCAAAGTTAAAGGTAGATTCACTTGATAATGCTCAAGATACACACAAGATGTATGCGTTTGTTAGCAATATAATTTTTACCCAATTTGGGGCCGGGTTTGATTCCACAGGAAATAAAGGCTATAGGTTCACCTTCGAGTGTTGTAAGTGACTAAGTGTTTGCATATAATGTTAATAATAATGTGGAAAAGTAAAATGTAGGGTTAACTTAAAAGGATTTTTTATTCAAATTATCAATTTTGTTGTTGGTTTGTCAAAACAAATGCTGGAGAATGTAATCGATACATAGAGCCATTTAGGGTTATGCCTTCTTAAGAGTTATTATAAGTGTGGGTAAGTGAAAGAGCACCTAAAATTCAATTGATAGTTATGACTAGGCTTGGTCTTAGGTATTGGTGGTAATCTTTCAGTCTACCACCAAATTTCATAAGGGTTTCTTTCTAGCACCCATATGTACACAATACCAAGCAACCAATAACCTCAAATTAGTTGGTCTATTTCTAGCACAAGCTATTAAGTGAAAAATTCTCAAGTCTTTGTTAACTAAATCTCTCCACCCTAGTCTTCTCTTTCAAGCAAAACAAGATATCTAAGCATGAATAGAGTTTGCAACCTCAATTCTTGAGTTCAAACATAGAGATTTATTGAAAATCATAACATTCAATCTAATATAAAGGTAAATAATCACTACTCCATATAATAACCAACACTCAATAATGCATAACCCCAAGCTTGGGTAATTATCTACTCATAACAAGAGAAAAGGGAAATATCCCTATATTCTCTTTCAAATCTGCCATTGAATCCAAATATTTCCAAAGAAATTCCAAATTCAAAAGATAGAAATTAGCAATAAGTAACCAAAATTCCAACTAGGGTTTCAATTACAAGATTTAGTTTCAATATATGACAAAATACTGGGTTACAAGATACCAAAATAGCCTAAATAGCTTCAGTAAAAATTTGTTTCAAAATTATAGAATTGCCACCTCGTCAAAATCGGCTGAGGAGTTCGCCATCACCAAATAATTCAGTGATATGTCGAAGTGCACTAGTTTCACCAAATTGACTTTGAACTTGAACTCCAGGGGTTGGAATCTGTTACTTTTGGCAATGGAACATTGTTTAGTCGATCATTTCGGTGATGCACCGAATCGCATCCTTCATTGTTGTTTTGTCAAACTTGGACCTGCACTGAACTGTTATAATTTACGATATGCCAAGCACTTCGGTGATGCGCTGATTATCTTAGGCGATGATCCTTTGCATTTTTAGCTTTAATTTTCCATCTTTTTGCTATTTCAACCACTTCATGGTCTCAACGCTGAAATTAAACTTAATGCATTCAAATTAACATTGAGGACTTAATTTCTTACAATTTTTTGGCCAAATGAGTCACAATTTGTTGACTCATCAACATTCCTAACTTAAATCTTTGCTTGTCCTCGAGTAAACCAATGGACACATAACAAAATCAACAATGCCTACAAATGATACTACTTGGGAGCTTAGACACATGCATCTTTGTGAGAACACTTTGCCCTCTTGGTTTTGAAAACAATGACACAAGTCTCACCTATCAAATGCTAATATTGTGAACAACGAACTTCAATTGTTTACTAAATGTTACCATACCTTGCACATGCTCATAGACTCCAAATCAAAAAGTGCTTAAGTATTTCAATCAAGTGCCCTCACACAAAGAAGTCCTTTCCCTTAAGAGCAAATTAACATTAAAACAAAGGACTATCACGAATCACTCACACTACAAAAGATGATAATGCAAATGAGAACCAAACCATAGGCTTACCCATAAGCTCCATTTTACCACATACAAGCTGCTACTTTGGAGATCACTCAGTTCTTGCTTTGGCTTGTAGCTTAGGCATAGGGTAAGGTAAGGAAGGTTAAGGTTTTAGTGACTCTACCCTCTCGAAGCATCTAAGGAGAACTCAATTACACTTATTTACCAAATCTTACTTCTCAAGTCATTCCAAGGACCAATTCTCAATGGTTTTCAAGTTATTCTCCCCCTTCTATCCTTTCAACACAAAAACATCTTATTAACTTGCTAACATAATTTCAACTCTTTTCAAACTCTTTTTCAAATCTTTCTCTTTTTCTTTATTATCTTTTTTTACTATTCATGAGGAATACTAGGATAACTAGGAGGGATGGAAGAGATTGGTCCTCAATTTCATAAACTTCCTATTACAAATCCTACTCGAGATATCTACCACCCCCAACTTAGGCTTTTGGCCTAAGTTGATTTTCAGTCTCACCTAAACACTTCAAAAAGGGTTAGGTTTAAAAGAAGGGACTTTGGAAAATGGATTTAGGCTTATAATTAGGTTATCCAAGAAAAAGGGTTTCAAGGATTAGGGACAAAATTGGTTACTCAACACACAATGATGTGGCTATTTTGGTAAAATTTGAGGTTCACTCTCGATCAATGGCCTAATATCACTTCTCGACATCACACACTCTTTGCTTTAGAATTAGAGCAACCAAGCAAATTCTAGGTAGAATCAATGAGCAAGATCAAGATGAATTCTCACCCACACATGGAACACAATTACATACTTGAAGCACCCTTTCTCAATTGATTTACCACATTCATAACACATATCGAGAAAGATACTGAAAAACACAAAATAAGATACGGGTGTTCACAAATGATAAGCGCCTAACTAGTTAAACTAAACCAAAGAATTTTTTTGAAAAGGGGCTCATTTTTTTAAAAATGGAGCAATGCACAATGATACATCATTTTTAAGAGTTGATCTTATGAACATCTCCCCAAGAGTACTATTTGAGTCAAAGTGTTCTATAGCTAGTATACTTTTTTCTCTTAAGTACACATGCTAAAAAGAAATTGTATTTTCAACTAACTACAAACTATAAAGCTAAAATAAAAAGTGAAACATTGCACACCACACACTCAAATATTACAAACCAAATGAAATAACCAAAACTATATTCAAATCGCAGTCATCACCACATACCAAAATAACAGAATATATAGAATAGCGTATTAGAAAAAACAAATCTCAAGAATATATTACAAAGCCAAATCAATTAAATAGCCCACCCCCAACTCTAAAATATGGATTGTACTCAATGCAATAGGACTAAAAGAAATAGAGGAGAATGAGAGTAAGGTTCCGTATGAACATGGCTAAGCCTGTGGCGATGACTGGCTTATAGAAGTGGACACTATCTAGTAATTAGTTCCTGCCTCAACTCCAAGTGTGTCCTATGGGGAAGGATCTAGTATAATGTCCTCAATATCCATTGCAGCAGCTGAACTATAGGTCCCAACATGTGTCATCTCATGAACCGACCACTCCATAGCGGCAGCTATAATAGGATCATCAGTCTTCTGCATGTCAAGCTGCACATCAATATGCACTAGAACTTGAGGATCAACGTATTTACCAATTAAGAACCGCTCCTCAAAATAGCCCTCGATCTCAGAATCATCAACATCCTCATTTGAAGTACGATCATCATCATCCTCCTCTATCTCCTCTGGTACTCGGTGATCTTTACGAATAGGTGTTGGAGCTGGAGTTGGTGTCTTAGATAAAGCTCCCCATAAATATGTTAAATCAGGGAACCGAAGCTCTTTCACATGCTTCCAAAGAAAAGCTAGCAATCTTGCATCTTTGTCACTACATTATCAGAAATAGCAGGTCTTGGAGCACTCACCACATCCAACTTAGTACCATAAATGCACAATATCTCTTGGATGCCCTGATGTGTCGTGGTTTCATGGCACTTTTGATGCCTAAAACAAAGAAAATATGTAATAACTTGGGTATGTTTGGTTGGTATGATGTGTTTTCTATTCTATATGGACAAAAAAGAAGAATCATGCTCGAGAACGAAGTTTCTGAAGATGAAAGAGCCAAGTACTGTACCAGAGGAGTGACTCACGGTAGGACCCACATCACGTGACTTAGTTCTATGACACCAAGTCACGATATCGTGGAAAAGTGTTGACTCTGTTTTCCTGTTTTGTTTAGGATCGAATTCATCTTATATCTATAAATACCACTATATTGTCCTATATTTAGGGGTTGGTCATTACATTGTTTTGAGATATACTTTTATTATTTTGAGTTCATAAACAAATTATTGATTTTGTAATCTTGGAACATCGATTCTAGGATTTTTATTCATATTGAGATTTCAGAGTTTTTTTCTTATTGTGAGTTTACAATTATGTTTTCAATATTGAATTCTTCTTGTGTTCTTGCAATCATGAGTAGCTAAACCCGTTAACTAGGGTTGTGTGAACCATGAGGAATTAACAAAATGGGTTAAGTACAAAGCAATTCTAAAATAATGTGAATGCATGTATTGTTATTACCTTTATTATAATTGATCTTCTAACTATTGCAAATGTTAGAAACTCACCTATATTTTAGACTTGCTCAAGAGAGAGGTAGAGATTGGGAAAAGGGAATAACAATAAAGATTTAAAGCTATCAACCTTCATCTAATAACTTGAGCCATAACAAGGATAGTTATCTGAGATCCAGGACAAGGGTTAGTAGCGACACTAGGAGACCGAGAGGAGAAGAGTGAAATAGTCTAACCAGGGTCGAGAGATGTTTAAATGAACATGTCTTGTTAGATTTTGCATGCAACGCAGCGGGATAGTTTTGCCAGCACAAGTAAATGGTGGAGTTAAGGAATCATTGGGGATCACAGTACTAGTGTATTTCTCATATTGATTACAAATTCGAAAATCAACAATCATTACTGTTATTACTTACTTACAAACCCCCCCCCCCCAATTTTTACTTTCTTGCCAATTACTCAGACTAGCATTCGATAGACTTTCATCCTATTTCCTGTGGGATCGACCCCAACCTAGTTGGGTTTTATATTTAATACATCGACCACATTATACTTTTCTGGAGGTATATTTTGAGCGATATCAAATTTTTACACCGTTGCCAGGGAATACAATTATGAAGTTAATTAGTTTGCTTGTTGGAGTTGATTGGTTTTATTTTTCTATACATTTAAGGGCACACACCGGTGTATGCCTAACACTAGGAGTCAAGGGAATCCTCTGATTCCACTTAAAATTGAAATATAAAGAACAATGAGAGCAAATCAAAGAATGGTCAACAACGATGGAGTTTAGAATCCTGCAGCCATGGGAGATATTCATAACCAGCTAATTCAGCTAATTGGTCATAAAACTTCAGAACAAATCACTGCTTGATTGACAGCTGAGGAAAATGTAAGGCAAGCAGCACTTAGATAAGCTGATATAGATCATTAAGAAATGCAAGAAGCAGCATAATCGCTGCACTTGAAGAGAGACAAAGAAGACTGAGGGTGCAACAACTCCCTCAAAGACCATATGTACCAGTTTATGATGATCCTAAAGAAGAGGATGTAATTTATTTTAAGACGATAGAGACTACTGCTATTATTCCACAAGAGTTACCTCAGGGCACTAAGTTTGACATTACAAGTTCCATGATCCACCTGCTAAACTTAAACGGTGTGTTCGCCGATCTTCCTTCAGACGATCCGAACATGCACTTGACAAATTTTGTGGGGCTCTGCACTTCATATAATTTGCCTGGAGTTGACTAAGAGGCTATTTGTTTGAGATTGGTTCCATTCTCTCTAATAGGAGAAGCAACTTTGTGGTTGGCTGAGTTACAACGAAGATCCATCACTACTTGGAAAGAGTTGAGAAATTAATTTTTAGAGAGATTTTTCCCACCCTCCAAGTTGCTATAATTGAAGGATGAGATTTATAACTTTAGAAAACTACATTCTGAAGAACTTTAAGAGACATGGCTAAGGTTTAAGAAGAAACTGCAATATGTGCCAAATCATAGGATGCATGGTAGGAGTTTACTTGAAATCTTCTACAAGTCTTTTAATGCCAATACAAAGGTTGTAGCAGATACTATCATTGGCGAAACATTTATGAGTCTGAGGTGGGAACAAGCTTCAGAGATTTTAGATCATATCACTAAGACCAATCAAGAATGGCATAATTGGGGCATATGCTATTGTAGCCTCAACAACACAACGGGCTTTGGATGAATCTGTAGCTCAGGAGGTTGCATAGTTGAAAACAGAAATTGGCTTGCTAGCCAAATAGATTACGGCTAGAGGTGCTGAAAAAGGTGCATGCTGTAGGTGCTCAAGGAAAAACACTTAGACATGATGATTATGAGTTTGATGAGGAGGATAAGTACTTGGATCAAGCGGTGGAGAGTTCTCAAACCAAGGGTCAAGGGTCTAATCATATCTCTTGGAACTCAAGGCAAGGGAATCAAGGTCGAAACTACTACAGAGACAGTTATAACAAGCCAACATATAGAGATAGAGAATTAGATCGTGATGGTGATTTGAGACGAAAGGATGATTATAAAGAGAAGAGTGGCGCATCTGTTCCACCAGGGAACCGCGATGCTGACTGTGGAAATTTAAGAATGGAAGCCCTTCTCAATAAACTGGTTAAAGGGTCAGAGAGAAAGAAGAGTTGCTTGAAGTATATAAGATCAGACATTTTGAGAATAAGTCAAAAAGTAGAATCCCATTCGACTGCCATTAAATAGTTGGAGCAACAGTTCGAGCAGATATCGGTGGAATCGAACCAGCATCAACCAGCTGCCTTTCTGAGCAATACTGTCTAGAATCCAAAGAATGATGGTCATTATTTGGCCATTACTACTAGAATTTGGAAGTGCACGACTGACCCATCCATACTTGTGGATAGTGGTAAGAAAGATGAGCCGGTGGTAGTTGATGTAGAAACTGAGGCAGAGCCAGAAAATTCAAATAGTGATGCAGTTCAAAAGCCTCAGGATGCTGACAAAAAGACAAAATATGATAACAAGAAGGAAAAAGAGGTCCCTCAAGTGTACAAACAAATTCCTCAACCACCCCCTCCCTTTCCTTAAAGGTTGAAAAAGAAAGGTGAAGAGCATAAATATCAAATATTTATCTCAACGTTAAAGGACTTATCGATAAATATTCCTCTTGTATAGGCTTTAGAACAGATGCTAGGTTATGTGAAATTCATTAAAGAATTAGTGACAAAGAAGAGAATTGTTAGTTTTTATCCAGCAGATAATTTACACCATTATAGTACAATTGTTTCTCGCTCACTTGTCGAGAAAAAGGAAGATCCGAGAGCTTTCACAATTTCTTGTACTATTGGGTCCTATAATTTTGCAAAAGCACTGTGTGACTTGGGGGCTTGCATAACTTGATACAACTAGCTGTTTTCAATTAGTTAGGATTGAAAGCACCGAAACCAACTTTTATAAGACTCCTTATGGTGGATAGAACTGTAAAAAAGTCGGTGAGCATTCTGTATGATGTTTTGGTGAAGGTTGCATCTTTCATCTTCCCGATTGACTTTATGATTCTAGATTGTGAAGTTGATTTTGAGGTTCCTATCATCTTGGGAAGACTATTCCTTGCCACTGGCCTTGCATTGGTCGACATAGAAACTGGGCAGATGAAATTCAGGTTGAATAATGAACATGTCACTTTCAATGTTTTCCATTCCATCAAGCAACCGAAAGATATGATAGTGATTTCTGTAATAGATACAATTGATGAGAGTAATATTGTAGTTCCTCTTGAAAAAAGGTTGGGGGTAGAAGCCCTTGCGGCCGTGATTATGAATTGGACAGCGATCGTATTGAGAAATACGATGAGATGGTTGGGTCACTCGTTGGTAGGGGATCATACACTTATACTCCTAATAAACAGGATCTTGATTTAAACAATAAGGTGACCCCACCAGTACGACCCTCTATTGAGGAGCCTCCAGTTATGGAGCTTAAAGCTCTCCCGTCTCACCTTAGTTATTCTCTTTTGGGATCCAACAACACCTTACCCATGATTATCTCGGCTAATTTGGTGGAGTGGCAAGTGAAAGCTCTTGTTTCGGTGTTAAAAAGGTTTAAGAGGGCCATTGGTTAGTCCATCACTGACATTATCGGGATTCCACCCAGTATTTGCTCTCATAAAATCTAGCTTGATCCTGAATGCATACCAAGCATTAAGCACCAACGTCATGTAAACCCACCTATACAAGATGTTGTGAAGAAAGAAATCATCAAGTGGTTAGATGCAGGTGTGGTTTACCCCATTGCTGATAGCAAGTGGGTGAGCCCAGTTCAGTGTGTGCCAAAAAAGGGAGGAATCACTGTGGTTCCAATTGAGAAGAATGAGTTAATCCCAATAAGGCCGGTTACTGGATGGTGAGTTTGCATGGAATATCAAAAGCTAAATTCTTGGACCAAAAAAGATCACTTTCCTATGCCCTTCATGGATCAGATGTTAGACCGTCTTGCTGGTAGAGGTTGGTATTGCTTTCTTGATGTCTATTCGGGGTATAATCATATTTTCATTACTCCCAAGGACCAAGAGAATACCACTTTCACTTGTCCATATGGGATGTTCGCGTTCAAAAGAATGCCCTTCGGTTTATGTAATGCACCGACCACATTCCAGCGTTGCATGATTTCTATTTTCTCCGACATTGTGGAAGAAACTATTGAGGTTTTTATGGATGATTTTTGTATTATGGGAGACTCATTTTAGGATTGCTTGGCCCACCTTCCTAATGTGTTACAAAGATTCCAGGAGTGCAACTTAGTGCTAAATTGGGGAAAATGTCACTTTATGGTTAATGAGGGTATCGTATTGGGGAATCAAATCTCAAAGAAAGGTATTGAAGTTGACAAATCCAAGAATGAGGTGATTGAAAAGTTACCTCCACCTATTTCGATTAAAGGAATTCGAAGTTTCTTAGGATATGCAGGTTTCTATTGAAGATATATCAAGGATTTCTCTAAGATTGAACATCCATTATGCAAGCTTTTAGAGAAGGAGGTGAAGTTTGTATTTGATGAAGCGTGTCTAAAAATATTTGAGTGTTTGAAAGAGAAGTTGATTTTAGCCCCTATCATTGTTTCACCATATTGGACGATGCCATTTGAGGTTATGTGTGATGCTAGTGGTTTGTCCTCTGGTGTAGTCCTTGGCCAACGACGTGAGAAGATTCTCTATCCGATTTATTACACTAGCAAAGTGCTTAATCCATCTCAAGAAAATTATACTGTAACCGAGCAAGAATAATTGACAGTGGTATTTTCTTTCAAGAAATTTTGATCATACTTGATTGGTACGAAAGTAATTATGCAGACAGACTATGCATCACATAGGTATCTTATGTCAAAAAATGATGCCAAGCCAAGACTGATTCGGTGGGTACTTCTATTGCAAGAATTAGATTTTGAGGTCAAGGATCAAAAGGGGACTGAGAATCAGGTTGCAGAGCACCTATCACGCCTTGAGAAGGAGGCCATTCTTAGATTGAGGGATGATCTTGATATTAATGATAGTTTTCCAGACGAACAAGTGTTGGCAACATCACAAGAATTAATCCCTTAGTTTGCAGATGTTGCCAACTTTTTGGCAAGTAACCTAGACCCGAAAGATATGTCATCTCAGCAGAGGAAGAGATTTATGCATAAAGTGAGAAAATTCTTTTGGGATGAGCCTTATTTATTTAGGGTGTGTATGGATGGCATAATTCATAAGTGTATTTTAAAAGTCGAGATGATGAGTATTTTGGAAGCATGTCATTTATCTATAGTTGAGGGTCATTATGGAGGTGCGCGGACTGCTCATAAGATCTTATAATACAATTACTACTGGCCCACCATCTATAAAGATGCTCATGACTATGCTCAATCTTGTGACCAATGTCAAAGACAAGGGAACATCTCGCGCAGACACGAACTTCCTATGACAACTATTTTCTAACTCAAATTGTTTGATGTATGGGGAATTGATGTTATGGGCCCATGTGTGAGCTCACATGGGGTGAAATACATTCTGGTAGCTGTTGACTATGTTTCTAAGTGGGTGGAGGCAATATGGCTTCCCAATAATGAAGGAAGAAGTGTCACAACGTTCTTGAAAAAGAACATCTTTTCACAATTTGGTACACCCCAAGTTATCATTAGTGATGGAGGATCCCATTTCTGTAATTAGCTGTTCAAAGCTTGCTTGAAAAATATGGTGTCAAATTTAAGGTGGAAACCCTTACCATCCTCAGACAAGCGGGCAAGTTGAGGTGTCAAATCATAAGAAATAGTTTATTTTGGCAAAGACGGTGAATGCCAGCCGGACTGTTTGGGCGAGAAAATTGGATGATGCATTATGGGCATATCAAACTGCGTTCAAGACACCGATAGGTGCATCTCCATATCAGTTGGTGTTTGGTAAATCGTGCCATTTGTCGGTCGAACTTGAACATAAGGCTTTATGTGCATTGAAGAGGTTGAATCTGGAATGGAGTGATGCGGCTAAATTAAGACTAGAGCAGATGAATGAGATGGATGAATTTCGTCTTTGGGATTATGAAAGTTCAGCGTTGTATAAAGAGAAGATGAAATTATATCATGATCGGAAGATTGAACGACGAGAGTTTCACCCGAGAGATTTGGTACTACTTTATAACTTCAGGATTCGCTTGTTTCCTGGAAAGTTAAAATCCAAATGGTTCGGACCATTCACGGTGGTTAGGGTATTACTGCATGGAGCAATCAAGCTGAAAGGTGATGATAATATTCCATTCAAGGTCAATGGGCAGTGTGTAAAGAAATATGTGGGAATCACAGAATAAATAAGGACATACGAGGATATTAGTCTTGACAAAGTCTGAGTAGTCAAGTAAGGTTGGTCGTGCCGCTATGTTAAATCAGGCGCTTCATGGGAGGCAACCCATAGCCTGGTTGGTGTAGTCTGAGTAACCAACCTAGCTATGTTGCGCCGTGATGGTACATTAGGCACTGCTTGGGAGGCAACCTAAGGATTGTTACCAGTCGTGAGTTGAAAATAAAGATGTGAACTAAAAAGTATGCAGCTTAAACCACAGTGGTGACCCACGTGACATAGGTCAACCTAAGTGGCATGGGTTGGTAGCGTGGGAATCAGAGAAAAATTTTTGTTTGCCGAATCTAACCCATGATAGGGATCCACGTGATGAGGGTTTGTATCGTGGGAATCAGAGGGTATTTTTGGCTGCAAAATTTGACCCACGACAGGGACCCACGTGATGAGGGTCAACCCACGTGGCGTGGGTTGGTACCTTAAAACTCATACCCGCTAATAAACTTAAAATACAACCCGACCCAACCCTAATTTCGGCCTACTCTCAATAAAACTAGACACTACCTATTTGAAAACCCAAAAACCCAATTTTCCAAGCCCCCAAATAATCGATTTCTTTCCCCAATTCATCTAAATTAACACCTCAAATCCTATAATCACTATTATTCCCAAGTACCAACCTTTCCAATTCGTACCCCTACCACTCCAATAGCAAGAAATTTTGAGTCCCATCACCCCAAAATCACCAAAACTGACCCGACCTTACACCATCGAAACCTAACCCAAAACCTATACCCGACCCGACCAAACCCCACCAAAGACCCGACCATGAAGCCTAAAAGAAACCCTAAACACGGAGACATAAGTTCCTCTTTATAAATTCATATCAAGAACCCAAAAGTCACAACAAGGCTGAGAGATGAGTCTTCGGAGCCAAAGAAAAGTGGGTCTGAAGAGGTTTATGAGATCCCTCTAGATGATTCTGCTTCTGTGCCTCGCGCCACAAGACCACGAACTAGGGTACAGGCTGCATCTCAGGCCACCACTCAGCCTATAGTGGTGAATCCTATTTAATATTTAGAATCCTACCCCCCCAGTCTGAAGAGGGGGTGGATGCTTCTGCAATCGGTGATACTGAAGATGTGGCTGATGCACCTGGGACCGATGAGATTGCTGAGGGTGCAGATGATTTTGAGTCCGTGGGTAGTGGTAAGGCTGATGAGACAACTTCTATTTCAGGAATTGGTGTTCAGGATCCATGACTTCCTCACAGAGACAGGTGGCTACACAGTGGGCCACAACTGCAGTACGAAGGGAAAATAAGAGGTGGTGTTTTCAGGGTATGAAGTCCATTTATGACAGGGATGCAGAGCCGAATGAGTAGGGTGTGTGTAGACAGAGTATCACTGAGGAGCCCTGATATAGGTTAGATGAGTAAAAGGCACTACCCGCGATTAAGGCAGTGTTTGATCGCTATGGGTTTGGGTGGATAATGGAGCCTTCTGGTGGCTATAGCCCAGAGTTGGTCTGTGAGTTTTATGCTTCATATGTTGCATCTATTGAATTGATCACACCAATTGAGCAACGGTTTTGGCACCAACCACCATTGACTCACACTTTGGTTCGTGAAACCAGAGTAGACATTTCTGAGCAGACTATTAGTGCATAACGTCCACTTCCAGCTAGTACTGTTGAGTTTGATCACCGCATGGAGATGGTGAAAAATAGAAACAAAATTAAGGATGCTGATCAACATTTAGAGCTGCTACGGTGGGTTGCACATTATATCATGGAGGATGGTGTAGATGCAAAATGGGTAGCTGAGTAGTTGGATATTAAGAAGTCCTTACTTAACTTTATGGGTAGGTCTTGATGGTCAGTTATACTGCACCGTCTCGGTTCCACAGGTGTAGATAATCCTCTTACTCTTGACCGAGTTGTTCTGGTAGCGAGCATCATCGTCGGATATGACATCAACATCTCTTGCTACATTATTAGGGAGATTCATGAGCGTACCTATAGAGATTTTACCAGCATCCTTTTCCCATGTCTGATTCAGGGCCTATGTCATAGTGCTGGTGTAGTTACAATGCCTGCAGTAGATCATGCCATTGAGGTGACCCACATAGCTGATGTAGGACTGATGCAGCAGCGAGGTGCTATTCATATTTCCCAAAGGGGTTCTCAGCCCTCTACTTCATTAGGCGTCGCCCTTTTTTAAGGGCAAGTGGATCGCGAGGAAGAGATTAGCACTTCCACACCTGTTAGTGACCCCAAGGCTGGGAGGTTGCCTACCGAAGGCATAAGCCCTGTGACTGATGAGGGGGCAGCTGGCCCCACTGCACCATTACCCTTATCTAGTATGGTTGTAGTTTCATGATAATTTTTACAGCAGTTAGTGGATAGATGATATGTCATGGTTTCATGGCACTTTTGATGGTTAAAACGAAGAAAATATGTAATAAATCGGGTATGTTTTGTTGGTATGATGTGTTTTTTGTTCTATATTACAGGAGAATAGGTTTTTGGAGGCAAAATGGACAAAAAAGAAGGATCATGCTTGAGAGAGAAGAATCTAAAGATGAAAGAGCCAATTCCTGTACTAGAAGAGTGACTTAAGGCAGGACCCACGTCACGTGAGTTGACCTACGTGGAATAGGTCTGTGTCATAGGTAAACTCCTACAATTAATTGGAGAAGCTTGATTTCCACGGCAGGACCCACGTGGCGTGGGTTGGTACAGTGGAAAAGTGTCGACTCTATTTTTCTATTTTGTTTCGGATAGGATTCATTTTGTATCTATAAATATACCTATATTGTCCTATGTTTAGGGGTTGGTCAGTATATTGTTTCAAAAGATATTTTTCATTATTTTTGAGTTCATAAAGTCATTCTTGGTTTTGTAATCTTAGAACACAAATTCTAGGGTTTTATTGATATTAAGATTTCAGAATTTTCTTTTTATTGTGAGATTACAATTATGTTTTCATCATTGAATTCTTCTTGTGTTCTTGCAATTATAAGTAGTTAAACCCATAACTTGGGTTGTGTGAACCATGAGGGATTAATGAAATGGGTTAAGTGCAAAGCAATTCTGAACCAGTGTGAATGTATGTATTGTTATTACCTTCATTATTATTGATCTTCTAATGGTTCCAAACGTTAGAAATTCTCCTGTATTCTATACTTGCTCGAGAGAGAGGTAGAGATTGGCAAAAGGGAATAACAATAGAGATTTGAAGCTATCAACCTTCATCTAATAACTTGAGCCATAACAAGGATAGTTATCTGAGATCCAGGACAAGGGTTAGTAGTGCGACACTCAGAGACCGAGAGAAGAAGAGTGAAATTCATCTAATCAAGGTCGAGAGGCATTTAGATGAACTTAACTTGTTAGATTTTGCATGAAACGCAACGGGACAGTTTTGCCAGCACAAGTAATCGGTGGAATTAAGGAATCATTTGGGATCACAGTCCTAGTGTATTTCTCATATTGATTACGTATACGAAAATCAACAATCATTACCGTTACTACTTACTTATAAAACCCCCCTAGTTTTACTTACTGGCCAATCACTCAGACTAGCACTCGACAGACTTTCGTCCTATTCCCTATTGGATCGACCCCAACCTAGTTGGGTTCTATATTTGGTACACTGACCGCATTATACTTTTTTGGATGCATTGTTGCGACCCAGCTATACACGCAAGTGTACGTGATCGTTTAAGAAATAAAGTGGCTCCTTTAAAAGAGTCGGATATCGAACCCAAGGGACTTTCGTCAATAGGAATCAATTCTAGACGCCAAACAATAATTAAAAACTAGTGTTACGAAAAGGAAAAGGGATTTGTTACTAAAAATTAAATGGTTGCAGACTATGAACTCCTATCTTCGCTACTGTAACTTTATTTTTCATAAATATGCTTGAAAAATCAATAAAAAGTAACCTCCCAGGGCTAAGGCACTCCGAACGTCGTCTCTTGAGCACAATTGTTATTGGTTTAAGCAATTTGAGTTGTTTATCTTGGTTATTGATCACGGGGTTAATTTTACAATTATATTCGTCTCCAAACTATAATCTTCTACTAGAAATTGGAAACCTAACTACATCAGTGAGCGGTGATAAGTTTAACCAATTCTAATGCATTTAAGCTATCATCTCATAATTAACCAAGTGCGGCGGATTAGGTACCTCTTGGTTCTAACCACATGTCAATCCCTTGGAATTCCTTCCCTGAGAAAGACCACACTTCTTATATCCCACGTTCTATCTCTTAGTTTCTCTCTCGAGCTCACCTCAAGACAAGGGGTTTATTTCAATGGTGATCAAGCATTAAAATAATAAAATTAAGAATATAAGAATAACCAATTTATGATAAACTTCCGCAAAAACCAATAAAATTAACCCAAGAGATTCATGTTCTTGGCCTTAACCCTAAGAAAGAGGGATTTTAGCCACTCATAATGTCACTTATCATCCAAAAGTAATAAAATACCATAAAAGGAATTAAAAACTGAAAAGATGAAGAATGAAACCTAATTTCAATGCTCAAAAATGCCCAAAGTAGCCTAGTCAATATGGAATTTGATACAATAACTCAAAAGTCCTATTTATAGAGAGAATTTCGAGGCAAAAATTTGCCAAAAAGCGGCCTGGCACTTAGGAAAATTTTGACCTCTGTAAAGGTGCTCCCAGGCGGCCTGGAATGCCCCTGGGCGCCCCCCCACTGCTGCCTGACTGAGCAAAAATTTCACCAAAAGCGGCCTGGCACGCCCTTTGGCGCTCCAGGCCCTTAATTTTTGATTTTCTTCTTTCGTCGACTTTTCTTTGCGGATTTGGCATGATTCTTCAAGTTCAACTCTTTGGCTTGCCTCTTATTATCAATATCCTTTACTTGTAGCTTCTCCAAGCCTCGCTTTCCACGCCAAAAACGCTCCAAATAGTCGTAAATTCCACCTACAAGGGTCTAATCACATTGGTTAGCACAATATCACATATTCCATCAAAACCATACGAAATACATACGTATTGTTCTCAAAACTAAGGTAAACATGGGTTAAAGTCGACACTAAGGCATATAAATACGCCTTAGATCACCACCCCACACTTGAACCTTTGTTTGTCCTTGAACAATAACCACACTCAAACCCGGGCGACTTTAGACAATTGACACACAATAGCATTCCTACATAGCTACACAACCACATTCATAAATTTATGCACTAACATGCTAATATCACCAAAAAGTGAATAACAAATTGAAACAACCTATCCTCACAAAACAACTTTCTAGTTGCGACTTCATGCATGACACGTTACCAAGAGATCACCAACCTTTGCTACACATACGCCCTCGCCAAAAAAGAATCACCCAATATTTCACACAAAGTAATTATTGAATGGGTGCATGAGTAAAAGTTCACTCACTCTTGGAAAGAATTCACATGCGACACAAGATGATCCATAAGCTTGCCCTTAGTGTAGTGCTCCACGTATGTCAAAATGTTAAAGCTCAAGATCAAGTAGGACTTTAGGGGTTGTAATGTAGGCTAAGGGACGGGTAGGAACTATTTGGTCAAGAATAATGACTATCTTCCCTAAGCGCTTTAATACACTACAAATTACATTAAGACCACCTTCAATCAACCGATTTTCCACCATTTTTATCTTCCCAACTCTCTTTTGTTTTGCCCCCATATTTTTAAGCTAGCTTAAGCATATTAGGTAGGGAGTAACTTCTATCAACCATTGATTCAAAAATTTATATTTTTTATTATTTTTTTATTATTATTTTTTTCATTACCATACACCCTACCAATACACACAAACTTTTTCGCACACCCAAAGGATATATACTTGGGGCTTTAACTTAACTCTTTTCTTCTTCAATTTTTTTTTTTTAACACTCCTTCACATCTTAATTTCTCAATTAAAGTGGTTAGGAGTTTTGGATCAAATTGTGGTTCATTGAAAGAAAAGGATCAAGCTACATGTAAGGCCACCAAAGAATAGGCTAAGGGCTCAACGGGGCTGACTAAGATCATGCAAAAAGGGTAGATAAAGTAGGTCTAAAACATGGCTATCAAAGAAATGCCTATATCATCTCCTAAACTCAACACCTTTTATTTCGCTTTGCAAACACACCGGGCAAGTTCTAGACATCATTATGCACATGGAATATTACAAAAACCTTACTCACACATGGCACATGTTCAGCTCAGTAGGCTCACTATAAAATATCCGAAATCAATGCATAAGTTCAACATTAAGCAACTTAGCCCGTCAACTAAGTGAGAATTAGGTGTCTCAACAATTGCTATTGCATATCCTAGCATGTTTAACACGTGTATGCACCATTGTATAGCAAGCAGGAACACCCGACACTACATGACTAATTCACTCTTAAGACGGTCGTCATCCATCCATCATAGAGCAAGTTCCTTAATCCTATGACTAAAAAGCGACTCAAAAGTAATAAAAAACCAAAAAACAACATAAATTAAAATCTTTTTTTGGTTTTCTACGGTTCAAAGGGACTCTCCTTAGTAAAAGAACCAAAAACAAAGGCTAAGGAACCCAAAATAAAAGCAACTAAAAGAATACAGAAACACACATATACATACATACAAAGGAATCCCATAACACCCCACCCCACACTTAAAAGATTAGCACTGACCCCAATGCTACAAAAATAAATAATGCAAGAGTAGGGTGTAAGGAGCTCCCTGGTCAGTCGAGGAAATCATCATCCTCCGATCCGCGGACTGCGAGCGGTGTATCATCCACCTCCACCTCGTCATCATCGAAATTGGTCTGGTGGTCATTCTCATCTGTGGGGATATCATCATCCATAGGCTCAACAAAATTAGGCCCAATTCTCAATAATGCCATGGCATACTCGTTAAGAGGATAATCCCTCTTAACCTGGCTCAGCTCTTCCGCCGTAGAGGGCCTACCCCCAGTCCTGTGCCGTAGCATCTCCAACCCATACATACGGGCTAAAATTCCGTCATCTCGAGCGTGACGTTCTGCTAAGGTGAGAGTGGGGCAGAGTGCATCCGGTGCCCTGGTTTGGGTGACATCCACAGGGGTCTGCACCATAGGAGGATGATAATTAAATACCTCTTAAGGCACTTCGAATGCTCATATACCACCAAAAGCATAACGAAGACCGCCTTGCAGACGAGCTTGGCACATAGCCGACAGCAACACAGACCCTACGTCAATCTCCACATCAGTTATGAGAGCATACACCAGACAGACAAGGTCCCTAGTGACCTCCGTCATGTGGCTCCCCAGAATCAAACAACAACACATAATTTTTAACCAAATTCACGCCTCTTTATTTAAATGAGTATAGGGTAGACTCAAGTGGCACCCTTTTTTGTGATGGCGCAGCCATCTTACTGTCGAACGTTGGCCGCAAAGAGTGTGTCTTATTTCTGCATACAAAGGCCTAACATTCAGCTTGTGTAGGTAATAAGGACTAGTCCGTGTGTGTACTCCCAATATACCATTTAATCCCAGGGAATAAAGTATAACATCCGACCCTCGTACAACCACCGAGCTGCTAGGTGCATCTGGGTTCCAATTTGCATATAATTCCCTCACCAGATAGAGGTTACAATCCGTAGGTCTGTCGAAGATGAACTTCATACCTACTTGCACAATCCGATCCAAAATCTTAGGGTAAGTCCGAGCTAGACTAGACCTATCAATACATTCATCTGCAAAGTATTTAGCTTCGGGAAGGCTTTTGTACCAACTTTTGTCGGCACTAGATACAACATTAAGCCCATACTTGCATTTCTGGCCCTTTGGGACTAGGGGAGCCGTAGGGACCTTATTTCCTGACCGATGTCTTTTGTGAGAACTGGACGCAGCCACATTAGCATCTGACATTGTACCTGTAGCAAAGATCCACAAGCAAGTCAATTTCCCACATCAAGATAGCTAATCAACTCAATGGGCGTTGGCTATAAAGGCTACCCCACACTTAGTTGTTTAGCACCA
This sequence comes from Capsicum rhomboideum, assembly GCA_031232105.1. Taxonomy (NCBI): domain Eukaryota; kingdom Viridiplantae; phylum Streptophyta; class Magnoliopsida; order Solanales; family Solanaceae; genus Capsicum; species Capsicum rhomboideum. The sequence goes on along the minus strand of CP124712.1, from coordinate 31,442,047 downwards.
AGTCAAAAGAAATGGGTGTAGGGTACTCATACTTCCCCTCACCATTGAATGTCTAATTACCAAGTCCAAACCATATACAAATTTCACATTCCCAACACAAGTTCAACAATCCCACAATTATCATTATAATGACTTACTTGTTTTACTCAAGAATTCAAACAAGACTCATACATATTCAACAACATATAAGTTGTATCAAGTGATTTCAACCACCAACTTGATCAATTATCACTAATAAAGATAAACCCACTTCCAATTATTCCAACTAAAACAAGATTAGTACAAACAATTGCACATGCCTTTCAAGTTCATCTTAACGACACCCCATGAATTCCAACAATATCATAATAATCAAGTCAACATACCAAGAACATACTGGGCATCACAAACAAAATCCAAGAATTCCCAAATTCGCATCATTTTCATAACAATCTAGAGAGAGAAAGCTTAAGGAAACATACCTTGATAGCTTGAAGGGAGTTTTGTAAATATAATCCCAAGAGGAGAAGGCAATCATTTGAGATATGTGTGGACAAGAGTAAAGAAAAGAAAGAGAGAATTTTTGATGCTTTGGGAGTAAAATCGGGTCTTTGGTTGTAGAGTTTGGGAATAGTTGACAAGAATAATGAAAATTAGGGATTTAAAAGAGAAGGGGTGGGGTGGTTCGGGTAATGGAGCCCCTATTCTTAAAAAAAATTCGTACCAAAAACTTAAGGGGGTAGCGGCTTGGCACGCTGCCTAGCGCGCTACCCCACTGCCCAGTCGAGAAAAATTTGGGGTACAGGCGGCGTGGCACGCCCCTTGTCGCGCCTGCCCACTGCCATTAACCAAAAAATTTTTGGGGCAGGCGGCTTGGCACGCCCTGTGTCGCGCCTGCCCACTGTCAGTCGAGAAATTTTTTTGAGCAAGTACGCCCTGGCACGCCAGTTAGCGCGCCCAACACTTAACCTCATACCTGAGCGATTTTTCACATTTTTCACATAATCTTGGGGCTTTCACAAGTCCCACGACTCAAAACTTCACTCCAAAACATGTCCTACCTGCCCGACACCTTCAGAGAATCATCTATCCACCCATTTTACCTTTTTCTCGTGGATTTCAAGGGCAAAATGCTCCGTGCCTCTGTATAAACACAAGATCCTAGAACTACGTTAGAAAAGAAAAAATTTAAAAGAGATGGGTTGCCTCCCATCAAGCGCATTAGTTTTGGTCGTGGCACGACTCTTCTTTTTGTATTTTTACTTTATAAATCTTAACTATTGCAACACATTCATGGGTTGTCTCCCATGTAGTGCCTAGTTTAATGTCGCGACTCGACCATACTTAGCTAAATTATTATCAACGTGAAGCACGTCCTTCTTCTGCTTCTCTTCTTCACCAAAATAGTGCTTCAATCTCTGGCCATTTACCTTAAATCTCATACCATCCTCTTTGTTCAAAATTTACACTGCACCATGAGGCATCGTGCGACTTACCTCAAAAGGCCCACTCCACTTAGATCTTAGCTTGCCCGAAAACAACCTAAGTCTTGAGTTAAACAAAAGTACCAACTGGCCTGGCTCGAAAGTGCGGGGAGAATATGCTTGTCATGCCATCGCTTCATTTTCTTCTTGTAGATCTTCGCATTTTTATATGCATGGAAACAAAATTCTTCCAACTCATGGAGTTGCAGCAACCTTCTTTTACCAGCCAACCCCGGATCTAGATTCAACTTCTTTACCGCCTAATATGCTCGGTGCTCAAGCTCAACCGAGAGGTGACATGTTTTCCCAAATACAAGATGATAGGTAGAAGTCCCTATAGGAGTCTTATACGCAGTTCGATAGGCCTAGAGAGCATCATCCAGCTTGAGTGACCAATCCTTCCTCTGAGTATTTACCGTCTTTTGCAAGAATTGTTTTATCTCACGATTAGACACTTCCACTTGGCCACTTGTTTGGGGATGATACGCTGTTGCAACCTTGTGTCTCATACCATACTTTTCCAACACACTCTTCACCTAATAGTTAATAAAGTGTGAACCTCCATCGCTAATAATAGCTCTTGGAGTTTCGAATCTTGTGAAGATGTATTTTTGGAGGAACTTTACCACAACCTTGGAATCATTTGTAGGTAGAGTTGTAGCCTCTACCCACTTAGACACATAATCCACTGCTACAAGTATGTATTGATTTCCATTCGACTGCGGGAAAGGGCCCATAAAATCTATCCCCCATACATCAAAGAGTTCAACTTCTAGGATATTATTTAGAGGCATCTCATGTCGCTTTGAAATCGTCCCCATACATTGGCATTGGTCACAACTCTTCAAAAAATCATGAGCATCTTTAAATATAAAAGGCCAGAAGAAACCTGATTGCAGAATTTTTCGGGCTATGCGTTCACCACCATGATGGCCACCATAAGGTGATGCGTGGCATCTCTCTAACACGTGCTTCACTTCTGCATCCAGAATTGTAAGACCCCGTAGCTTCCTAAACCTATGTGATGAAGATGAAAAATGGTTACTTAGGTGTCGAGAAGCCATAAGTATGTATTTGGTAATGTTAATAATGAGAAACTTGAAATTTGGCTTCGTACATGTGATTAGCCCTTCATAAGAGGTGTTTTGTGATTTTTGTGGCGCATTTGTGGGGTTCAAAACGAGGCTAAGAGGAACTCTAAACAAAGGATATTAAGGTTAAGAACTAAGTTAAAGAAGAGGACTTGAAGTATCTAACCGAAACCGCGAAGAAAAGTCAAAAAATAAAATTTTTGAAAACTTTCAGTGAGGGGCGCGTTAGGGACCGTGCCAGGCCACTCTAGTTAAACATTTTATGCCCATAGGCATCAAGCTGGCGCGCCCCATGGCGTGCCAGGATGGGTTTTTCCATTTTTCAAAAGTTGGAAATTTTCTAAGTCCCAAGGGTACCCGAGGTCGTATCGAGCCGATTTTTGCTAAGTTTCTTATACAATCATGAGAATATTCACGATATGAGTAAATTATTATGTTGTTATGAAAAAATTACTCGAGAACGAATTTGGCATCAAAATGACGATTTTACCCTTGTAGTCAAAATAAGCCATACGTTGCTAGAATTGCTTGTTTTTGGAATTGAGGATACGAGTATGAATTGCGTGAGTGGGAATATTGTCGTAACATGTATGAAATGAATTAAACATGATAAATTATTGATTTTATTGGGTTAAGTAAATTGGGCTCAAAAGAGGCCCAAAATGAGGCAAAAGATATGGGCCAAGAATGGGTCAAATGACCCATTCTTCCTTTGACTAATTAATCATTGAGCAAGGTGGATAAAGAGGACTTCAAGGCTATATAAAAGGGTCAAAAAAATCAGATTTTAACCCACAAAATACACATGCTTTTCTATCTTTTTTCTAGAATTCTCAAGAAAGCCTCTTTGGCTCTCAAAACCCTAAGGCACTTCTTGGAGCAAGATCATCCTTTCTCAAGCTTAGGTATGTGATTATTATTATGGAATAATATATTATATGCTTGGTATAGTATGTAAATCATGTTGGTTATGCTTGGAAGTGTTGAATATGGCACTTTGTGTTTTTGTAAAAGATGTGTCATCTATGGAATTTAAACTTGAAAGATGACTTGTTGTCTTGATGAAAGTGCATGGTATGGATGAAATATGAACATGTATGGTGTGATTATGTTCCTAAACATGTTATTTTTCTATAAGTATAAATTATGGGATTTTGGCCGATTTGTTGTTGTGAGGTGTATTAAAGTAATTTGATGGAAGAATTGTGATGTGGTGGTGATGGAGAAGTGTAAAATATGAGCTTGGTGTGACATGCTATTGGTTATCATGTGTTGGTCAATGTATGGACTATTGTGGGATTATTGGTATGATGATTTCATAAATGGTATTGTCAAGGGGGAAATGACATGTTAAAGCTAAACATGTGACTTATTGTTATTGTATGCCATTGTAAGGTAATTGGTGGTTAATGTTGGTTTCGTTATGAACTTGTGTTGTAGAACGGAACAAAAGGATGGAGCGGTATTATTGTATGCACACTTAAGATTGTAGAATCGTATTGAGAACACAAGGTATGTACGGTTCCCCTTTCCGTATCCTTCTACAACATATTGTTCCTATTGACATTGGGCTTGTTTCAATTCCGAGAGGCTTGAAGTACATCAATTCAGGGTGACGTATATTGTTATTCATATGTACCCTATTCTTAGATGAATTATTATTCACTTATCCCTTGTTCATTGATTGAAGTTCCTAAGATGTCATAACGTGGTAATTTCTTAAAAGAACTATCCCAAGAGAGTAAGATGCAAGAGAATCTATTTAATCTTGAATAGCATTTTCCAATCATGTCATGTTCCAAAGTCCTATGGTATGATGATTATCCGTGTACCAATCTCTTGAAGGAAAGGAGTGAAGTGAGATGTGTATATAAGTGTGTGCTTTAATGTCATGATCTCTAGTGTGTCACTCTCATAACTAGGTAAAGGGTATAAGATTGTAAAGAAGTAAGGCGCTTGGTTACTATATGTTTCATTAAGTATGGATCACATTCTAAAGGGGTATAAGTTCAATATAGAAAATCCCTATATTGTGCTATGTTAGTTATTGTATCCCCCCAAAGGTGGAGGCTCGATATCATATGCTTACTTAGATAAGATCTCATAAGAGTAGTGAAGAGGTAATATATGAGCTAATATACCTATCCCTCATAAGGTAAGGTGTTGATCTCATGAAGGTAAGAAGTGGAGTAATATTTGTGTGTTTCAAATAGTGTCATGACCATGGTTGTACCAATCTCTTATAAGTGCGTATGGAAATCTCTCATAAGTGAACGTATGAATCCCTCATAAGGAAGGAATGAAGTAATGTATATACGTGTTCCCAATGATGTTCCAAAGTCTTCTAATTTTGTAATTATGGTGGTACCAATTCCTCACAAGTAAAAATGCCAATCTTGTAAAAGTAATAAGAGAGGTGATGTGCAAGTTAATATAACTATTTCTCATAAGTGAAGATGTCAATCTCATGAAGTACAAGAGTAACGTAATATATATATGTGTGATTACAATTATGTCATGATCCTCATTGTATCACTCTTAAGAATGGAAGTAAGAATAACAAGATAAAGAAGTGATGTATAATTATTAAGAATCATGGGTGGTATCCCAGGGGTTAAAATACCTAGCATGGGTCGATCCCAATAACACGGGTGGTATCCCAGGGGCAATATAAAAGCCTAGCATGGGTTATGACAGTACATCCCAGGGGCGACACGAAAGCCTAGCATGGGTTAATATGACATCCCAGGGGAGATAAGCCTAGCATGGGTTAATGACATCCCAGGGGCGACACGAAAGCCTAGCATAGGTTCACATAACATCCCAGGGGTCAAAGTACCTAGCATGGGTTAATCTCATCCCAAGGGCTACAGAATAGCCTAGCATGGGTAGAACAATAGAGATGAATAAAAGATGAAGACAAGAGAAGTAAAGAATGCAATATACATGGTTCCACACATACAGAAAGAGAGTTTATTCACATTTCTATTTCCTTATATTGATTCTATTATTGTTGTTATTATGTATGATGAATTTCGTATGAGCCTTACATACTCAATACATTTTTGTACTGACCCCCTCGGGGGAATTTCCTTACATGTTGCAGGTGCAGGTACTAGTAGGTCTCCATTGTAGGTTGACAGTTGATTGTGGATCTTTGGTGAGCCCCAGTTGCTTCGGGACTTTCCGAGTCATAGTCGTACAGTTGTGTTGTTGTTGTAAAAAATGTATAAAGCGGGGACTTGTCCCGACTGTCAGTTGGTCTGGTAAATGCGTCTGTTAGAGGCTTTTGTAGACATGTATGGGTGATGAATGTAAGAGATAAATGTCCGTTTTGACGTGATGGCCCCAACGGCCAAGTTTCCTAAATCTATATATAGCATATGTTTCCATGTTCATGTTTTCCGCATAGTTGCACGAGGTATAATAAGATTTATATGAAGATATACATATGAAGATTTATGAGCAAAGATTGGTTCTCTCGATCCATATCGGCTTCGGGTGCCAATCCACCCCGTTGGGATATGGGGCTTTACAAAAGTGGTATCAGAGCAGGTCGGTCTAAGGGTGTCTACAAAGCGGTGTCTAAGTAGAGTCTTACTTATCAATGTGTTGTGCACCACATTTATAAGTAGGAGGCTACGGGACATTTAGGGTGTTGTTTCTTTTCTTCATTCTAGATCGTGCAATAGAGCCAGTGTTATAAGTTGAATTGTATCTGATCATGGTAATTAAAAGACTATACTGCAAGTGTATAGTAGCTGTGAATCCTGATGATTATAAGGAGTATGGATTGGTTGGTTTTTATGCTATGGTAAAGTGCCAAGTTAAGGGGTTACAAGTTCATTGTCCACAAAAGAATGTCTTGAATGAAAGGGTACATACGTCACTTAGTCAGAGTGAAGTATACTAGTCTATCCCCGTAGGGTGTACCAGTGTAAAGAAGTACCGACAAAAGATGCCACGTCGAGAATGTGCATTGATTATAGGCAACGGAATGAAGTATCAGGTAGCTTTTATGTTTCGGGTATATATGTGAGCTAAAGAACTGCATTGTGATAAGGGCACATCAGGGAGTAATCAATATGTACCATGAATGGGAAGCGACCTATTGATAAGATTACATGGAAAGAATATTGTGAAAGTTATGCTTCAGTAATTGAAGCCAGAACAAGTGAAGATGAAGTGTTGGGAATCTGAAGGTTATAGGCTATGTAGAGATTCCTTGTTGATGAAAACATATGTGATGCCATATGGGTGAAATTCAAAGAATTTCCTTTCATATTGTTCCCATTGGAAATATATAAAGTTCAGAGGAACCCACTAGGAAGAGATACTTATGACTATTCTAGAACGACAAGTGCAGAGGTTGGTAAATAAAGATGTAACTTCGTAAAAGTTCTTTGGAGAAATCAACATGTAGAAAATATCGCATAAGAAGTTGAGAAAGCGAAAAAAAATGATGAAATCAATGTATCCATATTTGTTTCAAATGGGAGAAAAAGTTCAAAGTGTGGAATTAGGCCAATAACAAATAAAGATCCATGAGCCTTAAGTGTTTATGTGTACGTATGCTAATATGGAGATGCATTTGTTGTAATTGAAGTGACATCGTTAACATTCGAGGACGAATGTTTCTATGGGGGGGACAATGTAACTCCCCGTACCTTCCTAACCCTATGTGACGACGATGAACAATGGTTACTTAGGTGTCGAGAAGCCATAAGTATGTATTTGGTAATGTTAATAATGAGAAACTTGAAATTTGGCTTCGTACATGTGATTAGCCCTTCATAAGAGGTGTTTTGTGATTTTTGTGGCGCATTTGTGGGGTTCAAAATGAGGCTAATAGGACCTATAAACAAAGGATATTAAGGTTAAGAAGTAAGTTAAAGAAGAGGACTTGAAGTATCTAACCGAAACCGCGAAGAAAAGTCGAAAAATAAAATTTTTGAAAACTTTCAGTGAGGGGCGCGTTAGGGACCATGCCAGGACGCTCTGGTACAACATTTTATGCCCATAGGCATCAACCTGGCGCGCCCCATGGCGTGCCAGGATGGGTTTTTCCATTTTTCGAAAGTTGGAAATTTTCTAAGTCCCAAGGGTACTCGGGGTCGTATCGAGCCGATTTTTGCTAAGTTTCTTATACAATCATGAGAATATTCACGAGATGATTAAATTATTATGTTGGTATGAAAAAATTACTCGAGAAAAAATTTGGCATCAAAATGACGATTTTACCCTTGTAGTCAAAATAAGCCATACGTTGCTAGAATTGCTTGTTTTTGGAATTGAGGATACGAGTATGAATTAAGTGAGTGCTAATATTGTCGTAACACGTATGAAATGAATTAAACATGATAAATTATTGATTTTATTGGGTTAAGTAAATTGGGCTCAAAAGAGGCCCAAAATGAGGCAAAAGATATGGGCCAAGAATGGGTCAAATGACCCATTCTTCCTTTGACTAATTAATAATTGAGAAAGGTGGATAAAGAGGACTTCAAGGCTATATAAAAGGGTCAAAAAAATCAGATTTTAACCCACAAAATACACATGCTTTTCTATCTTTTTTCTAGAATTCTCAAGAAAGCCTCTTTGGCTCTCAAAACCCTAAGGCACTTCTTGGAGCAAGATCATCCTTTATCAAGCTTAGGTAAGTGATTATTATTATGGAATAATATATTATATGCTTGGTATAGTATGTAAATCATGTTGGTTATGCTTGGAAGTGTTGAATATGGCACTTTGTGTTTTTGTAAAAGATGTGTCATCTATGGAATTTAAACTTGAAAGATGACTTGTTGTCTTGATGAAAGTGCATGGTATGGATGAAATATGAACATGTATGGTGTGATTATGTTCCTAAACATGTTATTTTTCTATAAGTATAAATTATGGGATTTTGGCCGATTTGTTGTTGTGAGGTGTATTAACGTAATTTGATGGAAGAATTGTGATGTGGTGGTGATGGAGAAGTGTAAAATATGAGCTTGGTGTGACATGCTATTGGTTATCATGTGTTGGTCAATGTATGGACTATTGTGGGATTATTGGTATGATGATTTCATAAATGGTATTGTCAAGGGGGAAATGACATGTTAAAGCTAAACATGTGACTTATTGTTATTGTATGCCATTGTAAGGTAATTGGTGGTTAATGTTGGTTTCGTTATGAACTTGTGTTGTAGAGCGGAACACAAGGATGGAGCGGGACTATTGTATGCACACTTAAGATTGTAGAATCGTATTGAGAACACAAGGTATGTACGGTTCCCCTTTCCGTATCCTTCTACAACATATTGTTCCTATTGACATTGGGCTTGTTTCAATTCCGAGAGGCTTGAAGTACATCAATTCAGGGTGACGTATATTGTTATTCATATGTACCCTATTCTTAGATGAATTATTATTCACTTATCCCTTGTTCATTGATTGAAGTTCCTAAGATGTCATAACATGGTAATTTCTTAAAAGAACTATCCCAAGAGAGTAAGATGCAAGAGAATCTATTTAATCTTGAATAGAATTTTTCAATCATGTCATGTTCCAAAGTCCTATGGTATGATGATTATCCGTGTACCAATCTCTTGAAGGAAAGGATTGAAATGAGATGTGTATATAAGTGTGTGCTTTAATGTCATGATCTCTAGTGTGTCACTCTCATAACTAGGTAAAGGGTATAAGATTGTAAAGAAGTAAGGCGCTTGGTTACTATATGTTTCATTAAGTATGGATCACATTCTAAAGGGGTATAAGTTCGATATAGAAAATCCCTATATTGTGCTATGTTAGTTATTGTATCCCCCCAAAGGTGGAGGCCCGATATCATATGCTTACTTAGATAAGATCTCATAAGAGTAGTGAAGAGGTAATATACGAGCTAATATACCTATCCCTCACAAGGTAAGGTGTTGATCTCATGAAGGTAAGAAGTGGAGTAATATTTGTGTGTTTCAAATAGTGTCATGACCATGGTTCTACCAATCTCTTATAAGTGCGTATAGAAATCTCTCATAAGTGAATGTATGAATCCCTCATAAGGAAGGAATGAAGTAATGTATATACGTGTTCCCAATGATGTTCCAAAGTCTTATAATTTTGTAATTATGGTGGTACCAATTCCTCACAAGTAAAAATGCCAATCTTGTAAAAGTAATAAGAGAGGTGATGTGCAAGTTAATATATCTATTTCTCATAAGTGAAGATGTCAATCTCACGAAGTACAAGAGTAACGTAATATATATATGTGTGATTCCAATTATGTCATGATCCTCATTGTATCACTCTTAAGAATGGAAGTAAGAATAACAAGAGAAAGAAGTGATGTATAATTATTAAGAATCATGGGTGGTATCCCAGGGGTTAAAATACCTAGCATGGGTCGATCCCAATAACACGGGTGGTATCCCAGGGGCAATATAAAACCCTAGCATGGGTCGATCCCGATACATCCCAGGGGCGATATAAAAGCCTAGCATGGGTTATGACGGTACATCCCAGGGGCGACACGAAAGCCTAGCATGGGTTAATATGACATCCCAGGGGAGATAAGCCTAGCATGGGTTAATGACATCCCAGGGGCGACACGAAAGCCTAGCATAGGTTCACATAACATCCCAGGGGTCAAAGTACCTAGCATGGGTTAATCTCATCCCAGGGGCTACAGAATAGCCTAGCATGGGTAGAACAATAGAGATGAATAAAAGATAAAGACAAGAGAAGTAAAGAATGCAATATACATGGTTCCACACATACAGAAAGAGAGTTTATTCACATTTCTATTTCCTTATATTGATTCTATTATTGTTGTTATTATGTATGATGAATTTCGTATGAGCCTTACATACTCAATACATTTTTGTACTGACCCCCTCGGGGGAATTTCCTTACATGTTGCAGGTGCAGGTACTAGTAGGTCTCCATTGTAGGTTGACAGTTGATTGTGGATCTTTGGTGAGCCCCAGTTGCTTCGGGACTTTCCGAGTCATAGTCGTATAGTTGTGTTGTTGTTATAAAAATTGTATAAAGCGGGGACTTGTCCCGACTGTCAGTTGGTCTGGTAAATACGTCTGTTAGAGGCTTTTGTAGACATGTATGGGTGATGAATGTAAGAGATAAATGTTCGTTTTGACGTGATGGCCCCAACGGCTAAGTTTCCTAAATCTATATATAGCATATGTTTCCATGTTCATGTTTTCCGCATAGTTGCATGAGGTATAATAAGATTTATATGAAGATATACATATGAAGATTTATGATCAAAGATTGGTTCTCTCGGGCCATATTGACTTCGGGTGCCAGTCCACCCCGTTGGGATACGGGGCGTGACAGGAATACATCTTCTTACTATTTGATCAGGCCCTTGCTTGAATAAATATGGCTCATCCCATATATAAGAACGTGCCTCATATGACAACTTCTTCTTTTGTTGAGGACTCGAATCAGGAGGAAATAGCCCACTTACCAATAGATTCACAATATTTGTATACCATGGCAACTCATCAACTCCCAAATCTAACAATTGCTCCTCTGGAAATTCCTTACAAATACGCCCATCATCAACTACATGTGTTGAGATTTCAAGTCTAGAAAGATGGTTAGCAATTTGATTCTCTGTCCCCTTCCTATCTTTAATCTCTAAGTCAAACTCTTGTAACAATAAGATCCATCTAATCAACCGCGGCTTAGCATCCTTTTTATTGAACAAATACCGTATTGCAACATGATCTGTGTATACAATGACGCTAGTGCCCACCAAATATGATCTAAATTTATCAAATGCGTACACCAAAGCTAGCATCTCCTTTTCAGTCACTGTATAATTCACTTGGGCTGCATCAAGGGTTTTGCTCTCATAATAAATAGAGGGAAATACTTTATTCTTCCTCTGCCAAAGAACTGCACCTACTGCAACATCATTTGCGTCACAGATGAGCTCAAAAGGTAAAGCCCAATCAGGAACAATCAGGATAGGTGCCTCCACCAACTTTTTTTTCAATACCTCAAAGGCCTTCACGCATGCCTCGCAAAATATAAATTTAACATCCTTCTCTAAGAGCGTGCACATGGGGCGTGCAATCTTGGAAAAATCTTGAATGTACCGTCTGTAAAACCCAGCATGTCCCAAGAAACTACGCACCCCTTTCACCGACACAGGTGAAGGTAATTTATCGATAACTTAAATCTTAGCTCTATCAACTTCGAGCCCCTGCTTTGACACTCTATGCCCAAGAACTATACCTTCCGTCACAAGGAAATGACACTTTTCCCAATTGAGAACAAGATTAGTTTCTTCACACGGAGCAAGGACTCTATCAAGGTTTTGCAAACATACCTCGAAAGAGTCACCAAAAACTTAAAAATCATCCATAAAAATCTCTACGAACTCCTACACCATGTCATAAAAAATAGCCATCATGCAACGCTAAAAGGTAGCCGGTGCATTACACAATCAAAATGGCATAAGCTTGAAAGCGTAAGTGTCATACGGGCAAGTGAATGTAGTCTTCTCCTGATCTTGAGGATCTATAGCAATTTGATTGTATCCGAAATACCCATCAAGAAAGCAATAATATTCCTGCCCGGCTAAACGATCCAACATTTGGTCAATAAAAGGGATTGGATAATGGTCTTTCCTCGTAGCATCATTTAATTTTTGGTAATCCATGCAAATATGCCACCCAGTCACAGTTCTTGTAGGAATCAACTCATTATTATCATTCGTGATCACCGTCATTGATGCCGCCCAAAGTATACCTCCAAAAAAGTACAATGCGATCGCTGTATCAAATATAGAACCCAACTAGGCTGGGGTCGATCCCACAGGGAATAGGTCAAAGTATGAGTAGACTACTAGATTGAATAATTGGCAAGTAACTAAAACTGGGGGGTTTTGCTAGTGAATAGTAATGATGACGATTGCTGGCTGATATCGAGTTTGTAAACAATAAGAGAAATTCACTAGGACTGTGATCCCCAATGATTCCTTAACTCCACCAGTGACTTGTGCTTAACAACATTGCCCCACTGCGTTGCATGCAAAATCTAACAAGTTAGGTTTATCTAACTGTCTCTCGAATGTTATTAGACAAATTTCACTCTTCTCCTCTTGGTCTCCGAGTGTCGCACTACTAACCCTTGTCCTGTATTTCAGATAACCTTTCCCGCTAAGGCTCCGGTTATTAGATAAAGGTTGATAGCTTCAAATCTCTGTTGTTATCTCCTTTTCCCAATCTCTACTTCTCTCTCGAGCAAGTCTAGAATACAGGCGAGATTCTAACGTTTGCAACCATTAGAAAAGCAATCATAACGAAGGAAACAACAATACATGCATACACAGCAGTACAAGGTTGATTTGCACCTAACCGGTCTCGTTAATTCCTCATGGTTCACACAACCCTAGTTGATGGGTTTAGCTGCTCATAATTGCAAGAACACAAGAATAATCCAAAGATGAAAGCATAATTATGATCTCACAAGAATGAATGGAAAACCAAAATTTCAATTATCAATCAACCTCAACAAAATAGGGTTTGTGAATACAAAACCAAACATATGTCTGAAACAGTATGAAATAACTCTCAAAGTAGTAAATTGTCCAACTCCTGCACTTAGGACTACATAGGTGTATTTATAGATACAAAACTAATCCTATCCAAAACAAAATAGGAAAACAGAGTCGACAGTTTTCAAGGTGTCGTGACTTGGCATCGTGGAACCAAGTCACGGCACGTGACATGTATCGTGGGAATCAGGCCTCTCTTTTTAGATCTCTAAAGTGAACTTACGGCAGGCTTCCACGTCACGTGGGTGTCAGTCACGCCACGTGACCCCTGCCGTGGAAATCAGACTATTTTTCAGCATCTGGACTTAAGTCACGATAGCCACTCACGCCACGTGACTTGTGGCGTGAAATCTCCTCAATTGCAGCCTCTTGTTCTTTCTTCATCCATCACTTCGTTCTCGGGCTTGATTCTTCCTCTTTTGCTCATTTTGCCTTTAAAGCCTGTTTTTCTGCAAATTAGGACAGAAACCACATCATACAAACAAAACACACCCAAGCTATTGCATCTTTTCCTTGTTTTAAGAATAGAAAGTTCCATATAACCATGGCACATCAACACCCTCAACTTAGAACGTTTGCATGTCCTCAGGCGAACAACATAAAACTACACCAACACAATGCTTAACTAAGAGAAACCTAAGGAACTTATGGCAGTCAACTTATTGCTTTTGATACAAAACTTTTCCGACCCCTACTATTTTCAAAGTAAAACCAAAGTGTGTATGTAAGCAACGCAGAATCATGACATAGCAGGGATCCAGTGATGGCACCAAATTATGCACAAACAACTAAGCGTATATGCAATTGACATTTCTCTAACAACTAGCAACTAATTATGCAACCCATGTGCCCTCACAATCAAAGAAGTCCCATGCACTCTCAGGATACTAATGGATGTCAACATAGGGATGAGGTCAAACCACTCACGCTCACAAAGAAGTTAAGACAGTGTGCATTAAATACCATAGGCTTGCCCTTATTTTCTACGCCTTAGTTTTTGGACCGTCGGACTAGGATCACAATAGGACTTTGCTCGGCTTGTAATGTAGGCTTAGGGACGGGTATGGTGTATATGGGTATAGTGACTCAACCCTCCTTGACACTACACTATTTTTGGCTCCAACTTCTAACCTTTTTCATCATTTTTTTTTCTCCCTTATTCTCTATTTTTTTATTCTCAGATTTTGGGTGTGGAAACACATATACATTTTTATTTTATTTTATTTTTTCTTTTCTCTTTTTTTTTTCTTTCTCACACCCAAATCTGTTTTCTCTTTTTCTTTTATCAACCCTTCTTCATACCCAACTCAATCTACGCACCCCTATAATAGCCACCCTCAACTTAGGCGATTTGCCTGAGTTGAGGTACACAGTGTCTAAGGAGGGACCAGGGCCAAGATAGGTTCATTGTGATTAAAATGGGAAGGTGAATAGGCTAATGAAAGAAATAGGACAATTATGGCTCAAAGTCGGGATCAAGGGATACTTATTCTCTTGGTATGGCATTTAGGCTAAGAGTGGACTTTTTTCAACAACGGCCTATGATCCTTTCCTAATCCTTATCTTCTAACCTAGGCAAGACTAACCGGGCAAGTTCTGGATTGCACACACAGAGCTAACTGAGTAGTGACCTCACACGCACATAGCACAGGGTTATACTACCAACTACTACCTATCCATTCATGCAATGCTAGCTACGGTTTTTAGCCTATAATTCTAGTGCCATAACAAGATCCAACAGCATTCACACACAAAGCATGTCAATTCCAAAAACCAAAATTTCAGGAGGGGTATCCTTAGCAACAAAAACACATAAGAAATCTTTCAAAACTGAACTGCACTAAAGTTCCCTCATTTTTTCCTAATATAGCAAGAAACATAAAAACATCAACAATAACATCCTAAACATGCCGGTTCTACTATGATAGCACACTCGGGGGAAAAGAAACACGGCAATAAAAACCCCCAAGTGGTAGTACACCCCCACCCCCAACTAAACATGGTGCAATGCCCTCAATGCACCGATATCAAATCAAAAATAAGGGAGTGAAGACATACCTGTGGCACTCTAAGCGCCGGAAGTGGGTCCGCCAGCCACGAGATCATCAGCCTGTGTAGTAGAAGGTACAACCGGTGGAGGGACTGCCTGGCTAGCAGACGCACCACGTGACCTCTGCTCTGCCTCAATCTGGCTAGCCTGATACTCTACTCGGGAGGCTTTAATAGCCCTTCTCAAATCGGTCTCATATTCAGCATCACTCGTACCCTCATCCTCCGGACTGCGGGGTTGCTTGCCTCTATCCATCGGAGGCTCCTCATTAGCAAATAAATCAATCTCAAAGGCTGGTTGTACGGAGGTCGGGATAGGCATAGGTGGTATGATGGGCGTGCTAGTCGATGCCAGTGCCCGAACCTCCTCTCTCAATGCCGCAACTTTCTAGGTCAAGCCGGTCATATCAGGGCTCTGTGCAGCACTCAATCGGGAGGCCATACGTGCCTTGAAACTATCAATCCGTCCATGCAGGACCTGAATAAACTGGTCCATAGCTACATTCATCCGAGCCTCTACCCTAGTCTCTGTAGCCTCTACTGTAGATCGAACCCAAGGCTTAAGCTGGGCTACCAACTTAGCCATCTGAGCCTCAGTGTGAGCCTGGTGCTCAAACATCTCTGTCTTTCTGTCAACTAGCTGCTACAAAAAGTCTTGGGATACTGACACCATCCCAGCAGGAGTCGGTGGGGCACTAGTACTGGGTACTCCCTCATCAACAGGGCCAGCACCCTCAGTCGGTACAGGTATCCTAACTGGTGCAGGGACAGGCAAAGGTACACCACTCAAATCATCTAGGGCAGCACCCTATGCCTCAGACGGTTATGACCCACGGGGAAGAATGGGGTGCAAACCCCTCTGCTGCATCATTGCAATATCTGCCAAACGGGTCACCTCTATAGAATTATTGATGACAGGTATCCTGGCCACTCCTTCTCTATCACACAAACTCTAGATCAGGCATGGGAAAGGGATACTCGTGTGATCTCTGAACGCTCGCTCGTGGATCTCCTGGACGATGTACCCTGCGAAATGAATCTCATAACTAGCCAAGATGCTGGCTACTACTACCGCCCTATCCAATGTGAGTGAGTTATCAGCGTTTGTTGGACACAACCTATGACGAACCACTGACCACCAGAATCGACCAGCAAAATGGAGTGTGGACTTTTTGATGTCCAGCTTCACAGTCACCCAACTAGCCGCTACACCCTCCTCGTCTATGTAACCTGCAATCCATTTAATCAACTCCAATTTCTGCACTGCATCTCTCATCCAAACTCTATCTCTGACCGCCTCCATCCTGTGATCAAATTCAGCTGTCGAAGATGAAACAGAATGGTCAGGCCCAAACAGGAAGCGGTGAATGGTCTCTTTCGAAATGTCTACTCGGGTACCGCGCACCATGACATGAGTCAGCACTGGCTGCAAAATATATCGCTGCCTAGCTGGGGTGCTCAAACCAACCGATGCCGCATAAGAAGCATAAAACTCTCGGACCAACTCCGAGCTATACCAACCAGAAGGCTGCGCCACCCAACCCAAGCCATATCACTCAAATAGGCCAAACATCCGACAATGTCCTCAACTCCTCCACTCTATATCGGGGCTCCTTCATAATGCTCCTCCGACAAACACCCCTCTCTATTAACTCAGCATCTCGATCATAAATCACTCACATGCCCTGCACACACCACCGCTGAACCTTCATATTCTGTGTAGGAGTCGGGGTACTCTCGCCACCAGTACCGAAAAGAGAGGCTGTAACCTCTGCCACAGATATGTCCTGACCTGTAGCATCATATGCATACGTACCCTGACCTGTAGCATCAGCCACAGACCCTGACTCAGAACCCTCTTCCCCCTCTTCAAACTAGGGAGCGGACTCAGAAGACTCAGCAGGAACAACTGGTTCAGCAGATGGTGGGGCCGGCTGAATTACTGCTCGGGCAGCTGCTCAGGCTTGCGTCTGTAACCTCGTAGCTTGAGGGACTAATGCAGTATCGTCTTGACTAATATGAAATTCCTCTACAGACCCACTTGGCTCAGACTCAGTGGGTTCACCCCTCAGATGGGTCAGTAAATCTGGATTTTTAGTCCGAATTCGAGATGATGCATCAAGGTGGTCACTTTTGGGATTGGATTTTGGAGGCATAGTAACGGGTTTGGAACGAATTTTGGGTACTTGGGTCGGATTTTGGGTCGGGTTTGGTCTGTTTGATTCAAATTTTTGGACTTAGGGTTCAGATTTTCGAATGGGTTTTGTAATGGGGGTAGGATTTTATACGAGTTTGAGGAGAAGGGGTTCGAATTTAGTGAGTTTGAGGAGGATGGGTTCGGATTTTGTGAGGGGAGGAAGAGAAAATTGGAGTTTTAGGGTTTTAGATTAAGTATTTGAAAGTGGGGGAAAGAAGAGATTAGGTCGATTTTAAATCGGGTATAGAAGAAGAGCTCCGATTTTATTCTTAGAAAATTTGGGTCGGGTTGGGTCGGAATTGGGTTGCTGATATTTTTATGTTTCACGACACGACCCAGGCCACGTGGGTGTGACCTACGTGACATGAGGTCAGTCGTGACTGAGGATCTGAGAATGGCATGATGATCTGATTTTCATGACACTACTCACGTGTCGTGAATCCCATCCACGCCACGTGGATTCCTCCCGTGGAATTGATTCAGAACTTGGACATTCTCCTCTGATTTTGATGATACCTACCACATGGTGTAGAACTTCCTCACGTGTCGTGATTTATGTCGTGGATGAACTTTCACTACTTCAGGTGAATTCTGGGATTTTCAACTACCTGTTACTCAATAATCCGATCGCCTCATAACAAAATCTTGGGTTGCCTCCTAATCAGCGCCTGTTTTAATGCGGCACGACGTGGCTAACTGGGATACTTAGACTTCCCCAACTAGCCCATGGGTTGCCTCCCATGAAGCGCCTGATTTAACGTCGCGGCACGACATGGCTAACTTGACTACTCAGACTTCATCAATTTCAAGGTCTTCAATCGTCCTTATCTCTTCCAAAATTCCTACGTAATGCTTGACACGCTATCCATTGACTTTGAATAGGACATTATCTGCTCCTTTTAGCTAAATAGCACCATGTGAGAATACCCGAACTACTGTGAATGGGCCAGACCATTTGGACTTTAATTTTCCAACAAACAGGTGAAGCTTGGAATTATACAGTAGCACCAAATCTCCCAGATGAAACTCTCAGTTCTCAATTCGCCGATCATGATACAATTTCATCTTCTCTTTATACAATGCTGAACTCTCATACCCTCGGAGACGAAATTTATCCATCTCATTCATCTGTTCCAGTCTCATTTTAGTCGCTTCACTCCAGTCTAAATTCAACCTCTTTAATGCCCACAATGCTTTATGTTCCAGTTCGATAGGAAAATAGCAAGCTTTTCCAAAAACCAACTGATATAGTGAAGCACCAATCGGTGTTTTGAAAGTCGTCCGATATGCCCATAACACATCATCCAATCTACGAGCCCAATCAGTATTATTAACACTAACTGTCTTCGCCAAGATAGACTTGATTTCACGATTTGATACCTCAACCTACCCACTTGTCTGCGGATGGTAAGGTGTGGCCACCTTATGCTTTACACCGTATTTTTCAAGAAGGGCCTTAAACAGCCGATTGCAAAAGTGGGATCCTCCATCACTAATAATAACTCGAGGGGTCCCAAATCGTGAAAAAATGTTCTTTTTCAAGAAAGTTGTGACACTTCTTCCTTAGTTATTAGGAAACGCAATTGCCTCCACCTACTTAGAAACATAGTCAACAGCCACCAAGATGTACTTCATTCCATGCAAGCTCACAAAAGGACCCATAAAGTCAACTCCCCACACATCAAACTATTCAATCTCAAGAATAGTAGTCATGGAAAGTTCGTGTCTGCGTGAAATATTACCTTGCCTTTGACACCGGTCACAAGCACGGGCATAGTCATGAGCATCCTTAAAATGTTGGGCCAATAGTACCCACATTGCAAGATTTTATGGGCATTCCTCGCACCTCCATGATGACCCCCAACTGGAGATGAGTGACATGCCTCCAAAATACTCATCATTTCAACCTCTAGGAAACATCTTCGAATAATACCATCAGCACACACTCAAAACAAATATGTCTCATCCTAGAAGAATTTTCTTACCTCATGCATGAACTTTCTTCTCTGCTGATACGTCATATCTTCTGGAACTATATCACTTGCCAAAAAGTTGGCAAAATCAGCAAACCGAGGGATTAAATCTTGGGATGCTGCCAGCACTTGCTCATCTGGAAAAGTATCATCAATTTCAAGATCATCTTTCAATTTCAGCATGGCCTCCTCCTCAAGGCGTGAAAGATGGTCAGCCACTTGATTTTCTGTCCCCTTTCTATCCTTGACTTCAAAGTCAAATTCTTGCAACAGAAGTACCCACCGAATCAGTCTTGGCTTAGCATCCTTTTTCGACATAAGATACCGAAAAGCTGTATGATCTGTATGCACAATCACCTTCATACCAATCAAGTAAGATCTGAATTTCTCAAAAGCGAATACTACGGCCAACAGCTCCTGCTCTGTCATAGTGTAATTCTTTTGGGCTGGGTTAAGCACTTTGCTAGCGTAGTAGATCGGGTGTAATATCTTTTCATATCTTTGGCCAAGGACTGCACCCAAAGCCACTCCACTAGCATCGCACATAACCTCAAATGGTTTAGTCTAATCCGGTGACACAATGATAGGGGCTGATACCAACTTCTCTTTCAGACACTCAAACGCTTTAAGACATGCTTCATCAAACACGAACTTCACCTCTTTCTCTAAAAGTTTGCACAAGGGATGAGCAATCTTGGAGAAGTCTGTGATGAACCTTCTATAAAACCCAGCATGACCTAGAAAACTCTGAATACCTTTTACAGAGATAGGTGGGGGTAGCTTCTCAATTACTTCAATTTTCGCCTTATCCACCTCAATGCCGTTCTTAGAAATCTGATGCCTCAATACAATACCTTCATTTACCATAAAGTGACATTTCTCCCAATTCAGCACTAGGTTGCACTCCTCGCATCTTTGTAGAACATTAGCAAGGTGTGCCAAATAGCCCTCAAACGAGTCACCCACTACAGAGAAATCATCCATAAACACCTCGATAGTGTCTTTCACTATGTCGGAGAAAATAGACATCATACATCGTTGGAAGGTGGCCGGTGCATTACACAAACCGAAAGGAATCCTCTTGAATGCAAACGTCCTGTATGGACAAGTGAAATTGGTCTTCTCTTGGTCTTCGGGGGCAATAAAAATCTGATTATACCCAGAATAGCCATCAAGAAAACAATACCATCCTCTACCAGACGGTCTAACATCTGGTCCATGAAGGGCATAGCAAAATGATCCTTTTCAGTCTACGAATTCAGCTTCCGATAGTCCATGCAAACCCTCCATCCAGTCACCGGCCTCATTGGAATCAACTCATTTTTGTCATTCGGAACCACAGTGATTCCCCCCTTTTTCGGCACACACTGAACCGGGCTCACCCATTTGCTATCCGCAATTGGGTAAACCACCCCTGCATCCAACCACTTGATAATCTCTTCTTTACAAC
Organism: Capsicum rhomboideum; assembly: GCA_031232105.1. Lineage (NCBI taxonomy): Eukaryota > Viridiplantae > Streptophyta > Magnoliopsida > Solanales > Solanaceae > Capsicum > Capsicum rhomboideum. The sequence continues at coordinate 31,421,257 of CP124712.1, read as the reverse complement.
CTCCTGCATAGGTGGGTTCAGACGATGCTGGTGCTCAATGCTAGGGATGCACTCAGGAACAAGCTGGATCTTATGAGTGCAAATGTCGGGTGGAATACCTATGATATCCGTAATGGACCAACCAATGGCCCTCTTGAATCTTCTCAAAACCGAAACCAAATCCTCTACTTGCCACTCTACCAACTTAGCAGAAATAATCACTGGCAAGGTATTGTTGGCTCCCAAGAATATTTAGCGAAGGTGGGCCGGAAGAGCCTTAAGCCCTAAAACTGGAGGCTCCTTTATAGATGGACGAGCTGGTGGAGTCACCCTATTTTTCAAATCAAGATCCAATTTCTTGGGCGCATAAGTGTACACTCCTTTACCAGCCAGTGCACCCACTATCTCATCATAGTCTTCTATACTATCATCTTCAAAATTCATAATCACGGCAGCCAGAGGCTATACTCCCAACCTTTCTTCGATGGACACCGCAATCCCGCTATCATTAACAGCATCTATCAATGAAATCACTCGCTTATCGCTTGGCTGCTTCATTGACCGACAGACATTGAATGTAACCTGTTCATCATTCAATCTAAATTTCAGCTACCCGATTTCCATATCAACCAATGCACGACCCGTGGCAAGGAATGGTCTCCCCAGTATGATGGGAACCTCAAAGTCACCTTCACAATCGAGGATCACAAAATCAGCCGGAAATATGAAAGAAGCAACCTTCACCAACACATCATACAAAATGCCAACCGGCTTTTTCACAGTTCTATCAGTCATGAGAAGTCTCATGGAGGTTGGTTTTGGTGCTCCCAGCCCCAATTGCTTGAACACAGCTAATGGCATCAGGTTGATGCTAGCACCCAAATCGCACAATGCTTTAGCAAAGTCGTAAGACCCAAAAGTACACGGGATTTTGAAAGCTCCTGGATCCTCTTTCTTTTCAACTAAGGACCGGGAAGCAACTGCACTACAATGATGAATGTTATCTGCAGTCTCAAAACTGACCATTCTCTTCTTAGTCACCAAGTCTTTTATGAGCTTGGCATAACCTGGCATCTTCTCCAATGCCTCTACAAGAGAGATTTTAACTGACAGCTCCTTCAACATGGTGATGAACTTCTGATACTTTCCTTCCTCCGCCTTCTTCTTCAACCTTTGAGGATATGGAGGAGGAGGTCGTGGGATAGTTTTGAGCACGTTTGGTACCTCTTTCTCCCTCCTCTTCTCAGATTTTGCATTGTTGCTATCCGCATGCTGATTTGGAACCATGTTACCCTCTGCATTATCTGACTCTAACTCAACTTCTTCATCGATAACCACTGGATCATTAGGCACACTATTGTCGGCAGGCATAGGTGGATCTGTCGTGCACTTCCCACTTCTAGTAGTGATGGCGAGGCAATGACTATCATTTTTAGGATTCTAGACGGTATTACTTGGGAGGGTGCCTAGCTGACGTTGATTCAGTGCCAATGAAATTTGCCTAAACTGTTGCTCCAACTGTTTAATGGCAGTCGAATGAGACTCCACTTTCTGACTTATGCCCGAGATGTCAGTCCTAATTTCTTTCAAGCAATTCTCCTGACTTTCTGCTCCTTTCACCAATTTATTTAGAAGTGACTCCATCCTCGAATTTCCAGACTCCTCATAACATCTTCCAGGAGGAACATACATGTCATTCTTTTCTCTATGATCATCTTTCCTCCTCCAATCACCATCTCGATCCCGTTCTCGATCTCTGTATCCCGATTTGTTGTAGTTGTCACCATAATAGTTCTGACCTTGATTCCCTTGCCTTGAGTTCCAAGAGTCTTGATTAGACCCTTGTCCCTTGGCTCGAAAACCCGCCATTTCACAATCCAGATACTTGGCCTCTTCATCAGACTCACTGTCATCGTGTCTAGCCAATTTACTTTGTGCACCTACAGCATGCACTTTCTCCGCATCTCTGGCTGCTATCTATTTGTCTAAAAGGCCAATCTCTGTCCTCAACTGAGCAACTTCTTGCGCTACAGATTCATCCAAAGCCCTTTGAGCTGCTGAAGCTCCAATGGCATATGTACCAGCCAGCGTATCTGCCTCCCGAGTATGCCATCCTCGGTTGGTCTTAGTGACACGATCCAGTATCTCAGAAGCTTGGTTCCATCCTAGACTCATGAATGCTCCACCAGTGATAGTATCCGCTACCCCCTTTGTGTTGACATTCAAAGCTCTGTAGAAGATTTCAAGTAGATTTCGGCCACTCATCCTGTGATTAGGCACGTTCTGCAACTTCTTTTTGAATCTCAGCCATGTTTCATAGAGTGCTTTCGAATGAAGCTGTCTGAAATTATAGATCTCATCCTTCAACTGCAATATCTTGGATGGTGGGAAAAATCTTTCCAAGAATTAATTTCTCAATTCCTGCCAAGTAGTGATGGAGCCTCTTGGCAGCTCAGCCAACCATAATGTAGCTTCTCCTGTAAGAGAGAATGGGAACAAACTCAATCGAATCGCCTCTTAGTTAACTCCAGGCAGATTGTATGATGTGCAGACCCCCACAAAATTCATAACATGCATGTTTGGATCATCAGTAGGAAGACCCGCGAACACACCTTTCAAGTTTAGCAGATGGATCATGGCACTAGTGATGTCAAACTTAGTGACCGGAGGTAACTCAGGTGGAACAATGGCACCGTTCTCGATTGGCTCAAAATAGGCCACATATTCATCTTCAGGATCATAATAAACAGGCACATGTTGTCTCGGTTGTTCTCTTAATCATCTTTGTCGCTCTTCAGCATCAGCCAGACGCTGTGCTGCTTCTTGCATAGCTCAATTATCTCTTTCTGCTTGTCTAAGAGCAGCTTGTCTAATATGCTCTTTTCGTGTTAATCGAGCAGTCGTTTGGTCCGCTGTTTCCTGACCAGCCGAATGAATTGGCTAGTTGTGAATCTCTCCCGCAATTGCGGGATTCTGGACTCCATCAGTATTCGTCATTCTCCGATTAGCTCTCAAAGTCCTTTCGATTTCAAGATCAAGTGGAATCAGGGGATTGACTTGACTCCTAGTATTTGGCATACACCGGCGTATGCCCTCAATCAGTATGTAAAAACACACCCACTCAACTCAAACCAGTAATGTTCAACTTCGTAATCGTATTCCCCGGTAACGGCGCCTAAATTTGATGTCGCCCAAAGTATACCTCCGAAAAAGTACAATGCGGTCGCTGTATCAAATATAGAACCCAACTAGGTTGGGGTCGATCCCACAGGGAATAGGTCGAAGTATGAGTAGACTACTGGATCGAATAATTGGCAAGTTTCTAAAACTCGGGGGTTTTGCTAGTAAATAGTAATGATGACGATTGCTGGTTGATATCGAGTTTGTAAACAATAAGAGAAATTCACTAGGACTATGATCCCCAATGATTCCTTAACTCCACCGGTGACTTGTGCTTAACAAGATTGCCCCACTGCGTTGCATGCAAAATCTAACAAGTTAGGTTCATCTAACTGTCTCTCGACTGTCATTAGACGAATTTCACTCTTCTTCTCTCGGTCTCCGAGTGTCGCACTACTAACCCTTGTCCTGAATTTCAGATAACCTTTCCCGCTAAGGCTCCGGTTATTATATGAAGGTTGATAGCTTCAAATCTCTGTTGTTATCTCCTTTTCCCAATCTCTACTTCTCTCTCGAGCAAGTCTAGAATACAGGCGAGATTCTAACGTTTGCAACCGTTAGAAAAGCAATCATAACGAAGGAAACAACAATACATGTATACACAGCAGTACAAGGTTGCTTTGCACCAAACCGGTCTCGTTAATTCCTCATGGTTCACACAACCCTAGTTGATGGGTTTAGCTGCTCATAATTGCAAGAACACAAGAATAATCCAAAGATGAAAGCATAATTATGATATCACAAGAATGAATGGAAAACTGAAATTTCAATTATCAATCAACCTCAACAAAATAGGGTTTGCGAATACAAAACCAAATATATGTCTGAAACAATATGAAATAACTCTCAAAGTAGTAAATTTTCCAACTCCCGCACTTAGGACTACATAGGTGTATTTATAGATAAAAAATAATCCTATCCAAAACAAAATAGGAGAACAGAGTCGATAGTTTTCATGGTGTCGTGACTTGGTGTCGTGGAACCCAGTCACGGCATGTGACATGCATCGTGGGAATAAGGCCTCCTTTTTTGGATCTCTTAGGTGAACTCACGGCAGGCTTCCACGTCACGTGGGTGTCAGTCACGCCACGTGACCCCTGCCGTGGAAATCAGACTATTTTTCAGCATATGGACTTAAGTCACGATAGTCACTCACGCCACGTGAGTGTCTTCCACGCCACGTGACTTGTGGCGTGAAATCTCCTCAATTGCAGCCTCTTGTTCTTTCTTCATCCATCACTTCATTCTCGGGATTGATTCTTCCTCTTTTGCTCATTTTGCCTTTAAAGCCTGTTTTCCTGCAAATTAGGACAAAAACCACATCATACCAACAAAACACACCCAAGGTATTGCATCTTTTCCTTGTTTTAAGCATCGACAGTGCCATATAACCATGGCACATCAGTCATACCACCCTTTTTTGGAACACACTGTACTGGACTAACCCACGTACTATCAGAAATAGGGTAAACAATGCCCGAATCTAACCACTTAATTACCTCTTTCCGTACCACTTTTTTCATCACCGGATTCAAGCGTCGTTGGTGTTTCACACTCGACATATGCCCTTCCTCCATGTAAATTTTATGCATGCATAAACCCAGATTAATACCATGGATATCAGACATCTGCCAACCAATAGCCTTCTTTCTTCGTTTGAGTATCAACAATGCCGCCTCAACTTATGCCTTGGACAAATTTGTTGCAAGAATAACAGGAAGGGTCTTATTGTCACCTAAGAAAGCATATTGAAGATGAGATGGGAGTTCTTTCAATTCAAGCTTTGGTACCACCTCAATTGATGGCTTTGTTGGAGGATCGAGTGGACGATTTAAAGGTTCCCATCCACTTTCTTTAGCATAGATACCCATAAGATCAAGAACCTGCACCATATCAATAGCTTCCACATCACCAAAATTATCTTGCCCCATCAACACTTTTTCCAAAGGATTTGTAGACAAAGTTTGGATGTCTTTAACCACCAAATCTATAGCTGTAATAGCTGACAAGTTCTCATAAATCTCTGGGAGCTTCAAAGACCTATAAACATCAAAAACCTCAACTTTATCATGAGTTCGTATAGTTAGTTTCCCGGCTGATACATCAATGATCGCACCTCCTGCGGCCAGAAATGGATGCCCCAAAATAAATGGGACTTCCGGATCAAGCTCAAAATTTATCACCACAAAATCAACCGAAAAGATCAACGAACCCACTTGAACCAGAACATCCTCAACAATACCATCAGATCTATTCACGGATAGGTCTACAAGCTGCAAAATAATAGTAGTAGGCTTAGGACGACCCAAATCCAACTCCTTGAAAACCAAAGTGGGCATCAAATTTATACTAGCCCCCAAATCGCACAACCCATGAGCACAGACACGATCTCCCAGAGTAATTTTTACAGTGAAGCGTCCAGGATCCTTCAGCTTGGTAGGTAATCGATTTTGAATGCGAGAATTACAATCCTCAGTCAGTGCAATTGTGGCATACTCTGTCAATCTACTCTTGTTTGCCACAATATCTTTCACAAACTTAGCATACTTTGGAATACCCTGCAAGATATCCACCATAGGCAAATTAATGTGGACTTATTTAAGTAATTCAATGAACTTACCAAAGCATTCATCTTCCTTCTTCTTCTTGAACTTCTGAGGAAAAGGAGGAGGCAACTTTACACTATGGATCACTTTATCATCTTTGGAACTTTTGGCAGACTCAACTTGTTAGTCTTCACTCACAACCACTTTCGTCTCCAATTCTTTCGCTGGTGGAACCATATCCTCTAACTTCTTACCACTACGAGTAACAATAGCATTCACCTACTTTGGATTAGGCTCGGTATCACATGGAAGACCTCCTTGGGGCCTTGTATTCTGTGCGTTAGCTAACTGGCTAATTTGTTTCTCCAAATTCTAAGTAGCCAACTGATTGTTCCTCACATCTGCTGCCAGCTTAGCTTTCTCTGCCATAATCTGTTTTAACATATCTTCCATGCTCATATCTCCAGACTTAGCACCCACTTGATTTCCTTGACCTTGCTGTTGGTTATATTGTGGTGCGTATCCTTGAGGCCTATATTGATTCTGATTACCTCCCCAAGATAGGTTCGGGTGATTTTTCCACCCAGCATTATAAGTATTTCCATAATTTTGGGCTCCAACTCCTCTTTGGGCATTACCAACAAAATTTACGGAATTCGGATTTTCACTGCACAACTCGCTGGTATGATCCCCGTTTCCACATACACTACACATCACAGAGACCTATTGCTGTACTGCATTTACAAGAGCTTGTTGCTGCCCCAAATTCAAACTACTAAAGTGATTGTTCATCATGTTTTGCATAACTGAAATTTGGGCAGACAATACCGTGACTGCATCCACTTCTAGTTTCCCAGCAACATTCTTTGTAGAATTCCTCGAATTATCACTATGCTAGTCTGGATTTCCCTGTGAAATATGATTCAACATAGCATATAATTCATCATAAGTCTTCTCTAAAGCTTGTCCACCTGCAGCTGAATTAAGTAGAATTTTAGTGTTGGGGTCGAGAGCCTCAATGAAAGTATGCACCAACACTTCATTAGCTTGGTGGTGGTGAGGACAATCCCTCAACATGGATTTGAATCGGTTCCAAGCTTGGTACAAATTCTCATTATCTCTCTGTCTGAAACTCAATATCTCACTCCTCAGCTTTGCTGTCTTTCCAGACGGAAAGAACCTTAACAAGAATTTTCGAGAAAGATCATGCCAAGTAGTGATAGAATTAGCCGGCTCTGCATCTAACCACCTTCTTGCTTCCCCCAACAGATAAAAAGGGAACAAAGTAAGTCTCACATAATTCGAAGACACACCCGCAAGAATATATGTGTCACTGATCTCTAAAAAATTACGGATATGCCCCTGCGGGTCCTCATGAGCAAGACCTATAAACTGTCCACTTGAGTGCAAGAGTTGCACCATATTCTGTTTAAGCTCAAATCTACCTCCAGCCGCCAGTTTGAGAATACTGGAGGTCACATTAGTGGCGAGTGGGATTGCCACATTGCTAACTGTTCTAGCTGCCATTACTTTTGGCTCACGTCTCTCCGCAACTGGTTCTTCAATTCTTACGGGATAACCCCGTATGACTTCACCAGCCAGTTCGACTTGTGGGATTGGGTAATCTGCAGCCTGTCTCCTCAATCTATTAAAATATCTTTCAGGTTCAGAATGCGGGGCTACCAAATCTTTATTCCTTGCCAGTGTTTCGATGAAGTAAGCCTGCAAAATATAACAGCTAAGATCAAGTTGTCAACACTTAGCTGAAAATAAAAGTAAAAACGTCAATAATTGAAATCTATCTATTTGAAATTCCTCGGCAACGACGCCAAAAACTTGTTGCGACCCAGCTATACATGCAAGTGTATGTGATCATTCAAGTAATACAGTGGCTCCTTTAAAAAGCCGAATATCGAACCCAAGGGACTTTCGTCAACAGAAATCAATTTTAGAAGTCCAGCAATAATTAAAAACTAGTGTTACGAAAAGGAAACAACATTTGTCACTAAAACTTAATTGTTTGCGAACTATGAACTCCTATGTTCGCTACCGTAACTTTAGTTTTTGCAAATACACTTGAAAAATCAATAAAAAGTGAATTCCCAGGGCTAAGGCACTCCGAACGTCGTCTCTTGATCACAATTGTTATTGGTTTAAGCAATTTGAGTTGTTTATCTTGGTTATTGATCAAGAGGTTAATTTTACAATTATATTCGTCTCCACACTATAATCTTCTACTAGAAATTGGAAACCTAACTACGTTAGTGAGCGGTGATAAGCTTAACTTCTAATGCATTTAATCTTTCTTCTCGTAATTGACCAAGTGCGGTGGATTAGGTACCTCTCGGTCCTACCCACATGTCAATCCCTTGGAATTCCTTCCTCGAGAAAGACCACACCTCTCATATTTCACGTTTTATCTCTTAGTTTCTCTCTCGAGCTCACTTCAAGACAAGGAATGTATTTCAATGGTGATCAAGCATCAAAATAGTGAAATTTAAAATATATGAATAACCAATTTATGATAAACTTCCACAAAAACCAATAAAATTAACCCAAGAGATTCATCTTCTTGGCCTTAACCCCAAGGTTGAGGGATTTTAGCCACTCATAATGTCAATTAGCATCCAAAAGTAATAAAATACCTTAAAAATAAATAAAAACTGAAAAGATGAGGAATGAAACATAATTTCAATGCCCAAAATGCCCAAAGTATCCTTTTCAAGATGGAATGTGATACAATAACTCAAAAGCCCTATTTATAGAGTGAATTTCGAGGCAAAAATTTGCCAAAAAATGGCCCGGCACGTCCTTGGGCGTGCCGGGCACTTAGGCGAATTTTACCTCTGCAAAGGTGCGACCTGGCACGCCCTGAATCGCGCCCCATTGCTTCCTCCCAGAAAAAATTTTTACACAAAAGCGGCCTGGCACGCCCCTTGGCGCGCCAGGCCCTTAAATTTTTGATTTTCCTCTTTCGTCGACTTTTCTTTGCGGATTTGGCATGATTCTTCAAGTTCAACTCTTTGGCTTGCCTCTTATCTTTAATATCCTTTGCTCGTAGCTTCTCCAAGCCTCGCTTTCCACGCCAAAAATGCTCCAAATAGTCGCAAATTCCACCTACAAGGGTCTAATCATATTGGTTAGCACAACATCACATATTCCATCAAAACCATACAAAATATATACGTATTGTTCTCAAAACTAAGGTAAACATGGTTTAAATTCGATACTAAGGCATATAAATACGCCTTAGATCAGTAAGCTATATGCGAGGTTCTCTAAGTACGAATTTTGGTTAAAATCCATAGCGTTCTTGGGTCATGTTGTGTCAGATGAAGGAATTCATGTTGATTCTCAAAGGATTGAAGCGATGAAAAATTGGCCAAGACCTATGACACCTACAGAGATTCGTAGTTTTCTTGGACTGGCAGGTTACTATCGAAGGTTTGTTGAAGGGTTTTCTTCTATTGCTGCACCTTTGACTAAGCTAACATACAAGGCGATCAAGTTCCAGTGGAATGATGCATGTGAGGAAAGTTTCCAAGAGCTGAAAGATAAATTAACCTCCACACCAGTTTTAGTACTTCCCGAAGGTACATAAGGTTATGCAGTGTATTGTGATGCTTTCGGGGTTGGCCTCGGATGTGTATTGATGCAGCATGGTAAGGTAATAGCGTATGCCTCACGATAGTTGCGACCATATGAGAGAAATTATCCCACACATGATCTTGAGTTAGCAGCTGTGATATTTGCTTTAAAAATATGGCGCCATTATTTGTATGGGGTTCATGTTGATATCTACACTGATCATAAAAGTTTGCAATATATCTTTAAGCAGAAAGAACTAAATTTGAGGCAACGAAGGTGGTTAGAACTCTTAAAAGACTATGATATTGATATCTTATACCACCTAGGGAAGGCAAATGTGGTAGCTGACGCACTAAGTCCCAAAGCATTAGGAAGCACCAATGATCAGTTGAGGGAAAAGAAGGATATAGTCAGGGATCTACATCAACTAGCCAGCTTGGGGGTTCGTCTTCTTGAATCTCCAGATGAAGGGGTTATTGTGCAACATGAAGCAGAATCTTCCTTAATAGCTGAGGTAAAGGAGAAGCAGTATGTAGATCCTATTCTATTGTAGTTGAAAGAGAATGTGCAGCAAGAGTTGACCAAGGCATTTGATCTTACACAAGAAGGAGTACTTCAATGCCAAGGGAGATTATGTGTACCGGATGTAGATGAGCTGAGGAAGCGGGTTATGACAGAGGAACACCATTCAAGGTATTCTATTAATCCGGGATCCACCAAAATGCATCATGATTTGAAAGACATGTATTAGTGGGAAAATATGAAAAAGAACATTGCAAAATTTGTAGCTCAATGTCCAAATTGCCAACAAGTCAAAGTGGAGCATCAGAAACCAGGAGGTTACATGCAATGTATCAATCTTCAAGTCTGGAAATGGGACATGATTAATATGGACTTCATCACAGGTTTGCCTCGTACACTGAGAAAATTTGATTCCATATGGGTGATAGTTGACAGGGTTACCAAGTCAGCACATTTCCTACCAGTCAGGACCACCTATACAGCTGAAGATTATGCACGGTTGTATGTTAAAGCGATAGTAAGATTACATGGGATTCCAATCTCCATTATATCTGACAAGGGGGCGCAATTTACGTTACATTTCTGGAAGTCTTTTCAAAGGAGATTGGGTACACAGGTGAATTTAAGTACGACTTTTCATCCTCAGACAGATGGACAAGTGGAGAGTACTATCCAAACACTTGAAGATATGCTACGAGCATGTACAATTGACTTTAAAGGTAGTTGGGATGATCATCTTCCTCTCATTGAATTCGCCTACAACAATAGCTATCATTCAAGTATTAAAATGGCACCTTATGAAGCTTTAGATGGAAGAAAGTGTAGATTGCCAATTGGATGGTTTGAAGCGGGTGAAACTGCTTTACTTGGGCCAGATATTGTTCACCAAGGCATGGAGAAAGTTAAAGTGATCCAATAACGGCTACAAACGGCCCAAAGTCGACACAAGATATATGCTGATGTTAGAAGAAGAGGGCTTGAATTTGCCATAGGCGATTGGGTATTCTTGAAGGTGTCACCAATGAAAGGAGTAATGAAATTTGGAAAGAAAGGAAAATTAAGTCCACATTACATAGGCCCATATGAAATTATCAGAAGATTTGGGAAAGTTGCATATGAATTGAAATTACCCCAAGAACTCTCCTCAGTCCATCCAGTATTCCATGTTTCGATGCTTCAAAAGTGCATAGGAGACCCATCTTGTATTCCTCCCGTTGATGATGTACAATTTACGGAGGATCACACTTATGAAGAGATGCGTATTGTTATTCTGGATAGACAAGTGAAGAGGTTGAGAAATAAAGAGGTAGCATCCGTAAAATTCCTTTGGAGAAATCAACAAGTAGAGGAGATCACATGGGAAACTGAAGAAATGATGAAGTCCAAGTACCCCCCATCTATTTCAAATGGAAGAAAAAGTTCAGAGTACAGAAGTGGAGCAATAACAAGTCAGTATCTATGGGCATTAAGTGTATGTGTATATATATATATGCTAATAATAGAGATGCATTTGTTGTAATTGAAAAGATGTTGTTAACATTCGAGGATGAATGTTCCTAAGGGGGGAAGAATGTAACACCCTGTACATTTCCGACCCTACTTGACAACTTTGAACAATGCTTACTTAGGTTTCGAGAGCCATAAGTATGTATTTTGTAGTGTTATTAATGGAACATTTGATATTGGGCCTAGTACATATGATTAGACCTTTGTAGGAGGTGTTTGTGACTTCGTGGAACATTGGTGGGGTGAAAAATGAGGCTTGGAGTACTTCCAAGCAATGGATATTAAGGTTAAGAGGTAATCAAAAGACTTGAACTTGAAGGATCTAACCAAATCCGCAAAGAAAAGTCGAAGAAAGGAAAAAAAATCACATTTTGGGTGTGGGGCGCGCCCAGGGGAGTGCCAGGCTGCTTCTGGCCAAAAAAAGTTTGGCACAGGCAGCACTGGGGTGAACTAGGAGCGTGCCAGGCCACCTATGCCAGAAATTTTTCTGGCATAGGCAGCATTGGGGCGCGCCAGGCGGCGTGCCAGGGTGCTTTTCGCCAAAATTTTTCTCCGACTATTATGATATATATAAGACTTTTGAGTCATGTTACCATTACTCCATATTAGTAGGACTACTCTTTAGCGCGCTTAGCATCTGAGTTGGGGTTAATTCTTCGTCACAAGTATTTTATCAAAATATGCTCAAATAAGCCAAGAGTGGCTAGAATTTCTTATTTTTGAGATTGAGGCTACCAACATGAATCGCGTGAGTCGAACATTGTTGTAACATTAATGGAATTATTTAAACATGAGAGAATTAGATATTACACATTGAAAAGATAATATGTGTAAATGGGCTTAATTTGAGGCCCAAAATGAAGCCAAAATGCATGGGCCCAAAGGGTAAATGACCCATTCTTCCAAAATTGACCAAGAAACATGGCATTTAATGACAAGGAGTGGCTAAGGATGACTTGAGGGCTATATAAAGGCACAAAAATCAGATTTTTATTCATTCTAACTCCCATGCCTTTTAGACAATTACAAGATATTTTCTTTCAAACCCTAATAACCCTAAGGCACTTCTTTGGGCAAGATCATCACTTTGCAAGCCTTGATAAGTGTCTAATCTCATGGATTAATTTATTATACACTTAATATGGTGTGTATATCATGATGGTTATGTTGGCAAGGTGTTGAATAGTGCACTTTTGCTTTTTGCTAAAAGATATGTCATCTATGTGATTTAAAAGCAAAAGGAGACTTGAGGTTTGAATGAAAATGAATGGTATTGATGAGATATCAACATGTATGGTGTGATTATGTTCCTTAACTTTTTATTTTTCTATAAGTGTAAATTGTGGGATTATTGTCGATATGTGGTTATGAAGTGTATTGAGGTGACTTGATGGAATAATTGTGACGTGGTGTTAATGAGGAAGTGTAAGGGTTACAAGTGGTATCAAAATGCTATTGGTTTATGATGTTGTGGTCAATGTGTGGAATGTTGTGGTATTGTTGGTATGACGATGCCGTGAATTATATCGTAAGGGGTGAAATTATGTTATAGGGCAACCATGTAACTCATTGTCATCTTATAAACATGTAAGGTAATTGTTTGTTAATATGAGCTCCGTTATATACTTGTGTTGTAGAGTGAAACATAAAGAAGGAGCTGGACAATTGTGTTCACGTATAGGATTGTGTATTCATATTGGAAGTATAAGGTATGTAAGGTTACTCTTTCCGTATCCTTCTGCAGCACATGTTGTTCACATTGACATTGTACTTGTTTCATTCCAAAATGTCCAAAGGTATCTCATTTTCAAGTTGTCATATAGTATTTACTCATAGGGTCAATGGTGATTCACATGGTTCATAGTCATTGATTAATGTTTCAAAATACCAATAATGTACCATTCCCAATGTATCACTCTCAAACAGAAGTAAAAGAATAAAGTAATGCTTAATTGTTCATTGTTGAGCACAGGGGGCAATCCAGAGGGGTGAAAACCCTGGTCGAAACAAACCTGTTTTATTGGTATGGATCGCAATCTAAGGGGCATAAGCCAGGCTGGAACGATCCCAAAATTATGCTATGATGGATCGCAATCTAAGGGGCATATGCCTGGCTGGAACGATCCCAATAGTATGTTATTTCCCACTGATCAGTCGGGGCCCGGGTATGATATGAATCAAATGAAGGTAAATGAATGTAAATGCAAAGAACACAATGAATATAATGTACATGGTTCCAAACATATGCACATCAATGGCTTATCTATATTGTCTTTCCAATTGTTATTTGACTCCATTGAAGTCCTTATGTATGATGCAGTTTTATAAAGCCTTGCATACTCAGTACATTCTTCGTACTGACGTCCTTTGGGGGACTTACCTTACTTGTTGCAGGAGCAGGTGCTAGTAGACCTCCACAGTAGGTTGCAGGTCATTTGCAGAGCACTGGTGAGCTCCAGTTGCTTCGGGGCTTTCTGAGTCACATATGTACATTTGTTTTGGTGTTGTGTGGGTACTGTATAGGTCTATAGAGAGGGGGCTTGTCCCAACTCTAAGATTGGTTTTGGTTATGCATTTGTAGAGGCTTTGTAGATGTTGTGGGACATATGAAGGATATGTGAGGAACGTATGTTTTTGTCGTGATGGCCCCAACGGCCAAGTTTCATAGTTATCATATATGTTTCATGAATTCTGCTATTGACATCTTATATCCATTTGTGGTGGTGTTGTATATTGAGTAGCATGCGTACGAATGCACATGAGCAAAGATTGGTTCTCTCGAGCCTCAACGGCCTCGGGTGCCAGTCCGCCACGTTGTAATTTGGGGCGTGACATATTTCCTCCATAACCTCCTATCTAAGGTCATGTCCTCAGTAAACTGAAGTTGTGTCATATTCTGTTTAATCACCTCTCTTCATTGTTTCTTTGACCTACCTATAACTCTCTTATAACTATCCATAGTCAGCCTCTCACACATTCATGCATCTTTTTACATACCTGAATCATCTCAATCTTGCTTTCCACATATTATCCTCCATTGAGGCCACACCTACCCTCGTCCTGGATATTTTTATTTCTAATCTTATTTCTCCTAGTATGCCCACACATCCATCTCAACATCCTTATTAAAGTAAATTTCAATTTCTAGATGTGAGAGTTCTTCACTGAGTAATATTTTACTCCATACAATATAGTCAATCTAACCACCACTCTATAGAATTTGTTTTTAAGCTTTGGTGGCACCTTATTATCACACAAGATTCAAGATGTGATCCTTCATTTCATCCATCCTACATCAATACTATGTGTGGCATCCTTGTTGATTTCTCTATTATTTTGGATAATAGACCCAAGATATCTTAAAAATTCCTTTCTTATGGATGACATGTGTATCAAGCTTCACCTCCACATCATCCTCATGTGTTACATCACTGAACTTGCACTCCATGTATTCTACCTTGATTCTTCTCAATATGAACCCTTTAGACTTCAAGATTTGTCGCTAAACCTCAAGCTTAGCATTAACTATGCCTCGAGTTGTCAATCAAAACTATATCATATGAAAATAACATACGGCTTGGAACCTTACCTTGGATTCCCCGAGCTTGATGCAACCCCATCAACACTAATTAATGTTTTGGGTCCCCATCAATTGTCCTTATATGAGTCTTGGATCTATTGTACATTTACTTAATATCCTTATTGTACACCATAGGAACACATTTAGCCCCCAAGCACCTCCATAGAACCTCTCTCAGATCTTTATCATAAGCCTTCTCTAGGTCAATGAATACCACGTGAAGGTCCATCTTTCTCTCTCTATATTACTCCACCAATCTCCTACCTAGATGAATGACTTTTGTTTTTGAATGGGCCGACATGAATTTGAATGGATTCTTGGAAATCGACATGCCCCTTCTCACCGTCATCTCCACCACCATCTTCTAAACCTTCATAGTATGACTTAGCCGCTTGATCACCTTATAGTTGTTGTAATTCTAAATGTCACCCATGTTTTTTTACATCAGGATCATCTTACTACACCTCCATTTTTCTAGAATCCTTGTTTTGTCATCTTAAAATAACATTAAATAACTTCGTCAATCATTCTATACTTGTCCTGTCTGCACTATTTCAAAATTTAATCTGAATCTTATTTGGTTTGATAGCTCTCCCTCTGTGCATACGAATAGAAACCTTAACCTCTTTAAGTTGTATACACCTACAATACACAAAATCACAATGCCTATCAGAGTGCTTCATATATATCTCCTATCTCAATGTATTTATCCCCGTCTTCGTTCAAGGGATTACAAAAGTATGACTATCATCGTTATCTAATAGGTGCCTCCTCCACCAACACTTTGTTGTCCTTATCATCTTTGATGCACTTCACTTGGTCCATTTCTCGGGCCTTCCTCTCCCTCTCTCGCATTGGCTAGCTTTTACAGTTTCTTATCTTCGCCTTTATCCTCTAATTCTACATATATAAGCGTTCAAAAGGTGCCACTTTTGTCACCGTAACCACTAACTTTTCTTCCTTCCTCAGCATCTTGTACCTTTCCTTGTTTGTTCACTTCTTCTCCTCATTCTTACTCTCCACCAACTTCACATACGCCACCTTCCAGATTTCCACTTTCCCTTGGACGTCCCCATTCCACCACCAATCTCTTTGATGCCCACTAAAGTTACCTCTCAATACTTCCAATGCCTCTCTAGCTGCTACCCTAATGCAACTAGTATCCTATCCCAATATTGTTCGCATCCTCACTCCTCCCCTATGCGATATTTGAAAAAAATAATATTTGAGAAAAAAATTTTGAAAAAAGGATATTTGATAACTGAAGTCGTGTTTTCAAAAAGAAAAAAGGTAAAAATTTTGTGAGTGAAAATAAATTCACTTAAAAACTTATCAAAACCAACTTTTCCAACTAGAGACTCAATTAAAAGAAGATTAAAATTTTTTTGTTCATTTAACCAAAAACTATTTGGAGAAAAAGATTCATGTCCAAACAGTTTCTAATAAAATCCCCATGCAAGTCAGACTAATTGTGACAATAGGTTTGACACATATAAATGCTTGTTAAGTCAATACAACATACCGGTAGAAGAAAAAGAGATAAGTTAATTAAATGGCGTTTACTTGAATTTGGTTGGGTCGTGTGTCTTTTAATTCCTTTTCGCATGGCAAGCCAAGCATGGAAATCTTCTTTTGACTGCTACATACCCCTCCGTTCACTCACTTTTGCACCTGCCACGTTCATTAAAAAAAAAATTTTAATATAATTATTAATTAATATTTAGTTAGGTTTTGAAAAATAATTACGAGAATTAGTAATCAACATTAAAGGTAAAACACAGAAAAAATAACTATATTTTTTTGATATATTAAAAGTGATAGGTGAAAATAAATAATCAATACTTAACATAGCAAACAAGTAAAAGTAAACAGATAGAGTATTATTTATTATTTCCGCAGGGAAAACCAAGTCCTAATTGTGAAATCTGATAAATTTGCTGATGAAAGACAAGGAAAATGGTACATGTAGCTGTAGACTTTGACTATCTTGAATTGTTTATGTCACATATCTTTAAAAGTGTTGTTTGCATTGAAGAAAAAGAAAAACAAAGGGACAGAATAAAGGGAAAATTATTGCAAGATTTTTCAAAATAGAAATGAAAAATTATGTTCAAAAGCCACGCAGGGAAGAGATTTCTTGAAAGTAGCAACAAACGAAAAAGCCCGGTGAAGTTGAGAAAACATACTTTTATTTATTTAATTATATTATGAACACACTATTTTATATGTGGATATTTGATTTATTTTTCTGAGCCAAAGACATGAGAATCTTTTTTTATAATAGGCGGTAGTGAAATTCGATCTTAGGATCATTGTTTTTGATACCATATAAATTAAATGTGTGACCTTACCCGTTAGAATTAAGTTATGAGAGAAAGAACACTTTTATTTACTTCATTATATTCTCAATAATAAGGAATAACACTGAATCTTCTTAAAACTTACTCCTAGAAATGACCCTCTATTGCTGCATAAACATTGTCAATCTTGAAATTATGATTACTCATGGTCGAATGTCTATTTAAGTGATATACTATCACGACCCAATTTTTGAGTCATGATGGCACCTACCGTAACCCACCAATAGGTAAGCCAAGCCCTAGCCCGGAGCGACAAGCAACAGGCTAACGGGCAGAATCTCAGAAGAACAGAGATGAAGTGGAAGTAACCATACTAATAAACATGCTAGAAATGTAAAAATAGAACCAAAATATATATATACATACCAAGACTGAGAAGGAAGAGGACAGTATATAAAGTAAAAACCCCCTCTCAAGACCTGATGAGGTCGATACAAGAGCCACTACTAGACATACCCAAAGTACAAGAAAGAAAACAAATATATACAACAAGTACCACAGTTTTTAGTTTCAAAGACTATACAATAGAGATGGAGTAGGATCTGCCTCGAACGTCAGTAAGCCCACCCTGCTCCGGAGACAGTTCTGAGAAGAGAGCACATCAAAGCCGGCGGCTAATGCTCGAATTTGCATCGGGAAAAAGATGCAGAAGTGCAGTATGAGTACCTGGCAACGGGTACTCAGTCGGCATCATCGGCCGACTGAGCTCAATGTAATATAAGTAGGCTAAAATGCGAGGGGGCATGCTAAGTCTGGGGTATAAGTAATAAATACATAAGTAACTACCGAGGCGTATAGATATGCTCAGGATATAAATAAATGTGATACCGAATAATGAGTAAATAAATGGGTAAGTAAACACACAATCAAACATAATCTATCTAGGCCCCCATAAACCCGATAGGCACACGAAAGAAAACAATAACCCAGCCTGGACCCCATAAACTGGCTGTAACACACAAGAATAGTAAATGCATAGTCACCAGTGTCTCAAAGTTGTACCAGTATCCAGTAATCACAATAACCAACAGGGCGCACTAGGCGTGAACCGACACCAATGGATAATAACAAGAGGACAGACGGCGAAATCAAACCGGACACAATGGGTAATAATAATAGGCCACATATATATCATATCTGTCAGAATCGAACCGGAACTCAGAGAACAATAGTATCATAATCATGGTACCCAGTACCAGAACTCATAGTGTACCATAATTCGGGGCCAGACTCGAACCTGGACACCCAATAGTCAATAACCAAAATCATCATACCTGAATCAGTAGCCAGACTCGAACCGAACTCATCATAGCTAGTACCCAGAACAAATCCAAATGTCATATCATAACCAATAAACGGGGAACATGCTAGTCCCAAGCCGAAGTCGAAGTATAGGTAAAAGAGCTAACCTAGCATCTTCTACAAGGTAAGTCCCTGTGTCCTCCTAGGTCCATAGTCTACTATCATGTAATATCTAAGTCATTCAGGGTATCTAGAGTAGCTCATGGCAAGACGGGTCCCAATTCTAAGCCAAGGCCAGCCATCCCGATCAAGTGCGGTGCTATCAGGGACTAAAATGCTAAACAAGCCAATCAGGTATAATCAGTATGACTCAATCCCGTCACAAGCCTAATAGGTCCAACTAGGGCTTAACTAAGCCCAAAGATGTTAATGTTCTGATAAATCGACAAAAAAGGTAATGGGGCCCACTATGGGGTCCCAAAAACTAAGTCTAGTTATACTTGTCTATGTCTGAGCTAAGTCTGTCTAAGACTCGAATAAGGTCCAACAATAACATTCCCCAACCAGCAGCAACAACAACAATACTCCGACCATATTGCACTAGTTTAGAAAATGTCCGAACAGTCCATATGGGCCCGGCTTGGGGAATCGCGAAATAGAAACAGTCACAACATCCCAAATCATCCCGTGAACAATAATTACAACAACAACCACTAAATACGATCTCAAAATACGGCTCATATAGAATAAACAACACCAACAATCCCAACGTAAACTAAAACTATTGTAAAAATTAGAAAACATGCCGTAGAAACGACGAGAACGCTACCTCGGATCCAAATATACCAACCCCTAACCTTGAATCTCACTAGAAATGCTCAAAGTTGAGCTTAAATGATTAATAATTGTGTGAAATAAGATGGAACAGTGGAAAAAAATGTAAGGTAACATTTATCCAAAATGTATAAATCGTGCTCATATTCCACTAACTAGCTTCCTACATGCCAAGTGGCAGCATTCACTTAGCAAAGGTCACCATGGTGTGCACTTCCCCACTTTCCACGTGGTGGTGGAGGTGGAACATCAATGTAATTCTTATCCCATTATATATATATATATTCGGATATTGCATAGGTTTGTGGTAAAATAAATACAACTTTTTGAATATACCATAATTAATAGAAAATTATTTCGGATAAAACTTCTATAAAATAATATTATTATTTTAACATATTTAGATTCACTATCTCCGTTTAAAAATTAATAGATTATAAAACTATTATAAAGTAGTATAGATATATCATAACTAAAGAATTTTATAAATATCAAAAAAAATTCGAAAGGTAACTAAATATATCTTTTTACCAAATTCTAATTTAACTTAAATATTTTGCAACACGCTCGGTATAAATAATATTTTCAAACGAACTGCCTGAAAACCGAACTGTCAGTCCCAGTAAGTCATAATTAACTTGGGGCAGTTATAGAAAAGCTCTAAACGTCGAGAATGCACAAAAACGAGGAAAATGACCGGGAGGGTCATTACAACAACCACTACTAAAATGATTTTTATCCGCAAAAGTCAAGAGTAAGCATATACTTGAAGACGTGAATAAGTAGGGATATTGGGCTCGCATATCATGCTCTAGTTCCTAAGTGGCCTCCTCAATTGGACGGTGACACCACTGTACCTTAACAACTGAAATGTCCCAGGAGCACAATTGCTTAACATCTTTGGCTAAAATAGACACTGGCTTCTCCATAAATGTTCACTTCTCGCATAATTAAATCGAGTCCCATCGAAGCACATGCGACTCATCCGGAATGTACTGTCGCATCATAGAAACATGAAACATTAGGTGGATAGCTGAAAACACCAAAGGTAAAGCTAACACATAAGCCACCTTTCCAAGTGTTCGCATAATTTCAAAGGGTCCAATATATCTGGGGCTAAGCTTGCCCTTCCTACCAAACCGCATCACGCCCTTCATGGGCGATACTCATAACTAGACCCTATCACCAACTATGAATTTCAATGGGCGATGTCTACTATTAGCATAACTTCTCTATCTACTCTGAGTTGTCCATAACCTGTCCTGAATTACCCAAACTCGGTCCAAAGACTCTTGGAGTAAATCTGTGCCACCATGACTAACCTCTGCAGTTTCGAACCAAGCAACTGGAGACCGACACCGTCTACTATACAGAGCCTCAAACGGAGTTATCTGAATGCTGGAGTGGAAATTATTATTATACACGAACTCTGCTAAAGGCAAGAACTGATCCCACTGACCCCCAAAATCTAACACACAAGCGCGGAGCATATCCTCCAATATCTTAATCGTCCACTCTAACTGCCCGTCGGTTTGAGGATGAAATGCAGTACTAAGGTACACTTGAGTACCCAATTTCTCCTGGAAAGTCTACCAAAAACTGGAGGTAAACTGAGACCCTCGATTTGAGATAATAGATATTGGCACTCCATGTAGGCGAACCACCTCCTAAATATATACACGAGCTAGCCTCTTAGCACTGTAAGAAACTCGAACAGGGATAAAATATGCAGACTTAGTCAACCGATCCACGACGACCCAAATACTATCAAAACCACAGAAGGTGTGAGGTAATCCAACAATGAAATCCATAGTGACCCGCTCCCATTTCCACTTGGGAATAGGCAACTGCTGAAGCAATCCACCAGGTCTCTGGTCCTCAACCTTTACCTGCTGATAACAAAGGCATCGAGCTACAAACCCTACTATATCACTTTGCATACCGCTCCACCAATAGTGCTGCCTCAGATCCCGGTACATCTTAGCTGTCCCGGGGTGGATAGAATATCTGGAACTGTGCGCCTCATGCGAAATCAACTGAATCAAATCTCTAACCCTTAGAACACAAATACGGCCGTCCAACCTCATAACACCATCAGATTCCAAGGTAGCTCTCTCAGACTCACCCTTCAATACCTGATCTCGAATGCTATGGAGACTGTTATCCTCAAATTGATGACTTTGAATCTGCTCCAACAAAGTAGATCTCGCACCAACACAAGAGATAACCCTCCCGGGGTCAGAAATATCCAAATGCACTATCGAATTAGATAGGGACTGAATGTACAAAGCCAACGGCTGCTGAGAGACTAAATAAAAGCTAAGCTACCCATACTCACTGCCTTCCGGCTCAAGGCATCCACTATCATATTCGCCTTGCCTGGATGATAGAGAATAGAGATGTCATAGTCCTTCAGCAATTCAATCCACCTGTGCTACCTTGAATTAAGATCCCTTTGAGTCATAATATATCGAAGACTGCGGTGGTCTATAAAGATCTCACAATGAACACCATAGATATAATGCCTCCAAATCCGCAGTGCAAACACAACCGCTGCTAACTCTAAATCATGAGTGGGGTAGTTACGCTCATGTACCTTTAGCTGCCTCGATACGTAAGCAATGACATGACCCTGCTGCATTGGAACACAGCCCAAACCAATACCAGACGGTGAAACCCTTGCCCTCAATTGGAAGAGTCAACACAGGGGAAGAAGTAAGTCGATCCTTGAGCTTCAGAAAGCTGGCCAAACAATCCTCAAACCACTGAAATGGAACCTTCTTCCTGGTCAATCTGGTCATAGGCGATACAATAGACGAGAAACCCTCAACAAATCATCTGTAATAACCTGTCAACCCAACAAAACTACGAATCTCGATAGGAGACGTGGGCCTAGCCCAACCTCAAATAACCTCAATCTTTGCTGGGTCTACCATGATACCGTGTCTGGATACAACATGCCCCAAGAAAGCTACAGACTCAAACTAAACTCACACTTTGAGAACTTGGCATAAAGCCGATGATCTCTCAAAGTGTGGAGTACAATCCTCAAATACTGCTCGTGCTCCTCGCTACTCCTCTAATAAACCAACATGTTGTCGATGAACACAATCACAAAGAAGTCCAAGTATGCCTGAATACACGATTCATCAAATCCATGAAGGCTACAAGGGAATTAGTCATCCCAAAAGACATCACCAGAAACTCATATTGGTTGTACCTAGTCCTGAAGGCTGTCTTTGGGATGTCCTCAGCCCTAACTCTCAATTGATGATATCCAGATCTCAAATCTATTTTTGAGAACACCACTGCACCCTGAGACTGATCAAACAAATCTTCAATACGAGGCATAGGATAATAATTCTTCACCGTCACCCTATTTAGCTGCCTGTAATCGATACACATTCGCATAGATCCATCCTTCTTCTTTACGAACAGAATTGGAGCACCACACAATGACACACTCGGCCTGATAAAACCCTTCCCCAAAAGGTCCTGGAGCTGGCTACTCAACTCTCTTAACTCAGCAGGAGTCATATGATATAGAGCCATGGAAATATCGGGTGCCCGGCTCGAGGTCAATAATAAACTCTATATCACGCTCAGGAGGAAGGCCAACTAGATCAGTTGGTAAAACATTAGGAAACTCACGGACAACAGGGATGGAGTCAAGTGAAGGACTCTTAACACTAGCATTCCGAACATACACAAGGCATGAATCACATCCCTTCAATAGCAGTCTACGAGCCCGAACATAAGAAATAATCCCCAACGGTGTGTGCCTAACAGAACCCTGCCACACTATCGGGGGTACACCAGGCATGGCTAAGGTAATGATATTGGCAAAGCAATCCAAGATCGTACGGTGAGAAGACAACCAGTCCATGCGCAAAATCACATCAAAATCTACCATGGCCAATACAATAAAATCAACCTGAGTCTCAAGCCCCCAATCAGTCACTAGACAAGATCTATATACCCGATCCACTACTAAATAATCACCAATAAGGGTAGCTACACGCAAAGGAATAGATAAAAACTCCGAACACAAACCCAACCATAGTGCATAATAAGTAGACAAATAAGAAAACGTAGATTTGGGATCAAACAATGCAGAAGCTGGCTGACGACATACAAAAATCATACCTGTAATCACAACATCCGAAGCCTCATCCTTCGGCCTAGTCGGTATGGCATACAACTGATGTTGGCTACCACTAGTCTGAGCACCGACCTAACCACCAATCCGACCTCCCTGCACTCTACCTCGAAAACCCTGGGGAACACCCTAATGACCCTATACACCACCTCTGCCTGCTGGCGGTATAGATCTGATGGGTTGTACCGTCTGAACTGAAGGCTCAATCATCTTGCACTGAGGACATTCACGCGCAAAATGACCGACAACCCACAAGTATAATATGCTCCTGGCTCCCTGCTCAGCCTAGAAGATCTGTTTGATCCTATATGACCACCTCTAGTCGATTAACTAGACTGACCACGTCCCTGAGGCTGACTACTAGAACCACTATAGGCAGGCTGACCCCAATAAAAACTAGGCTGACCCTGTCGCTGAAAAGACTATTGCTGCTGTTGAGGGTACCTACCCTGAAACCCGCGACCTCTGAACTGCGTGTTGCTGTAGATCCCACTGTAACTGCCCTGGAAATGAGTTCTCTTATCGCTGCCCCCTTGGGCCTAGCGATCCATCTCCTCAATAGAGTACACATGCTCAGAAATCTCTGCAAAAGACTTTCCTAAAGCCACTAAATACTATGTAGCTTTGCGAAGTGTCAACCGTAAGCCTCTGATAAAACATATGATCCTCTTATACTCATCTGGCAAGATCGTAGTGGCATACCTGGCTAAATCATGAAATCTCGCCTCAAACTCGGCTACTGACATCGAACCCTGTCTCAACCCAAAAAACTCATCTCGGAGCCGCTCGCGAATACTGCGGGGCATATAGTTCCCCAAGAATGCCTTGGAGAACTGAGCCCAAGTAACCGACAGAGATCTAGCTGGCCTGGAATCAAGATAACCTCTCCACCATCGCCTCATTGTTGTGTCGAATTGATAGGCAACAAAATCTACACCGCGAGCCTCAACTATTCCAAATTCCTCAAATTCTCCTCAAAACTGGATAAGAACTCATAAGCGTCCTCCCTTGGAGTACCCACAAATTTGGGTGGAGCTAATTTGAGAAAATGATTCAACAATTTTTGCTCCTCGTCACACATAAGTGGTTGGACTGCTATCGGCTGTGAAACTATCTGTACAGGACAAACCTCAACTATGGGTGTCGCAGCTGCAGGTTGTGCCCCAATAGCAAGTCCATGTATTGCTGGCTGGGCTCCTTCGATTGACGGACCTCCAACTAATCCCAGCAACTGCACAAAAGTATCTCGGAGCACTGAAGAATTAATAAATCTGGGTGGAGCCTGGGCTGCTCCCTGGTCCACCAGCTGCTATAGCGGCAGAGCGTCTAGAGCTATAACGGGATAGGGTGACAGGTCCCTAGCATGATCTAGGCCTGGGGCTGCTGCTCAACCATGCCTCCGACCTCTAGGTCGACCTCATCTTCTAACAAGAGACCTCGCTGCAGGCTCGGGGTCCCGACCCCCAGCTCTCGCACCACACGTCCTAGCCATCTGCATAAATAGTAAACCAAATGAAGATCAGAAACCAACATAGACTCAACGCACGAAAGCGAATCAAATAAATGAGATTTTCCCAAAACATGCTTAGTAGCCTCCTAACGATAGGATACGGAAGTCTTCGTACCTATTCGCGGGACTCTACTAAACATCGGCTCATGCACCAACAATACCAGTAAAACCTGACTCTAATACCAAGCTGTCATGACCTAATTTTTGAGTCATGATGGCACCTACCGTAACTCACCAATAGGCAAGCCAAGCCCTAGCCTGGAGCAATAAGCGACGGGCTAACGGGCGGAATCTAACAAGAACAAAGATGAAATGGAAGTAACCATACTAATAAACATGCTAGAAATGTAAAAATAGAACCAAAATATATAAACATATACATACATACCAAGACTGAGTAAGAAGATGATAGTATATAAAGTCAAAAACCCTTCCCAAGACCTGATGAGGTCGGTACAAGAGTCACTACTAGACATACCCAAAGTACAAGATCGAAAACAAATATATACAACAAGTACCACAGTTTTTAGTGCAAAACACTATACAGTAGAGATGGTGTAGGATCTGCCTCGAACATCAGTAAGCCCACCCTGCTCAGGAGTTAGTGCTAAGAAGAGAGCACGTCAAAGCCAGGGTCTAGTGCTCAGATCTACATCGGGGAAAAAGATGCATAAGTGCAGTATGAGTACCAGGCATCAGGTACTCAGTAGGCATCATCGGTCGACTGAGCTTAATGTAATATAAGTAGGCTAAAATACGAGGGGGCATTCTAAGTCCGGGGTATAAGTAATAAATACATAAGTAACTGTCGAGGCCTATAGATATGCTCAGGAGATAAATAAATCTGATACCGAATAATGAGTAAATAAATGCGTAAGTAAACACATAAGTCAAACATAACCTATCTAGCCCCTCATAAACCCGATAGGCACACAGAAGAAAACAATAACCCAGCCTGAACCCCATAAATTGGCGGGACACACAAGAATAGTAAATGCATAGTCACCAGTGTCTCAAAGTTGTATCAATATCCAATAATCACAATAACCAATGGGGCGCACCGGGCGTGAACTAGCACCAATGTATAATAACAAGAGGCCAGACACCAGAATTGAATGGGACACAATGGGTAATAACAATAGGCCACATATATATCATATCGGTAGGACTTGAACCAAAACTCAGAGAACAACAGTATCATAATCACGGTACCCAGTACCAGAACTCATAGTGTACCATAATACGAGGCCGGACTCAAACCTGGACACCTAATAGTCAATAACCAAAATCATCATACCTGAATCAGTAGCAAGACTCAAACCAAAACTCATCATAGCTAGTAACCAGAACAGAGCCACATGTCACATCATAACCAATAAACGGGGAACATGCTAGTCCCAGGCCGAAGCCGAAGTATAGGTAGAAAAGCTAATCTATCATCTGCTACAAGGTAAGTCCCTGGTTCCTCCTAGGTCCATAGTCTACTATCATGCAATATCTAAGTCAGTCTGGGTATCTAGAATAGCTCATGGCAAAATGGGTCCCAATTCTAAGCCAAGGCCAGCCATCCCGATCAGGTGTGGTGTTATCAGGGACTAAAATACTAAACAGGCCAATCGGGTATAATCAGGATTAATCAATACCGTCACAAGCCTAAAAGGTCACACTAGGGTTTAACTAAGCCCAAAGATGTCAAAGTTCTGGCAAATCGACAAAAAAGGTAACGGGGCGCACTACCGGGTCCCGAAAACCAAGTCTAGTTATACCTGTCTATGTTTGAGCTAAGTCTGTCTAAGCCTAGAATAAGGTCCAATAATAACATTCCCCAACCAGAAACAAAAACAACAATACTATCCGACCCCAAATAGATCATCTATGGTGTACCACGAGGATAACGGGCCTGGAATGTGTCCGAATAGCCCTATCCGACCTAAAAGGCCTAAATCACAGCAATCCACCACCAAGTATATAATACCAGCAACAACACCAGCACAATAGCATACATATATCACACATAAGCCCAATCCAAGTGTTAAGGAAACCTAGCCTCCTTGAACGTCGCCGGAAGCCTGCCGATGAATCCACTAAACTGGAGCCTTCCCCTTTTGAGAGGCCTCCGACTGCTTCCATGCTGCCAAAACAATAAACTATAAGTCAAAACATGACTATTGATATCCATATTGCACTAGTTCAGAAAATGTCCGAACAGTTCACATGGGCCCGCCTTGGGGAATCGCGAAATAGAAACAGTCACAACATCCCAAATCATCCCGTGACCAATAGTCACAACCACCACCACTAAATACGATCTCAAAATACGGCTCATATAGAATAAACAACACCAACAATCCCAACGTAAACTAAAACTATTGTAAAAATTAGAAAACATGCCGTAGAAACGACAAGAACGCAACCCCGGATCCAAATCTACCAACCCCTAACCTTGAATCTCACTAGAAATGCTCAAAGTTGAGCTTAAATGATTAATAATGGTGAGAAATAAGATGGAACAATGGAAAAGAAATGTAAGGTTGTACATTTATTCAAAATGTATAAATCATGCTCATATTCCACTAACTAGCTTCCTACATGCCAAGTGGCAGCCTTCACTTAGCAAAGGTCACCATGGTGTGCACTTCCCCACTTTTCACGTGGTGATGGAGGTGGCACATCAATGTTATTTTTATCCCATTAAATATATATTCCGGTATTACATAGATTCGTGGTAAAATAAATACAACTTTTTGAATATATCATAGTTAATAGAAAATTATTTCAGATAAAACCTCTATAAAATAATATTATTATTTTAGCATATTTAGATTCACTATCTCCGTTTAAAAATTAATAGGTTATAAAACTATTATAAAGTAGTATAAATATAACATAACTAAAGAATTTTATAAATATCAAAAATATTTTCGAAAGGTAATTAACTATATCTTTTTACCAAATTCTAATTTAACTTAAATATTTCACAACACGCTCGGTATAAATAATATTTTCAAAAGAACTATCAGTCCCAACAAGTCATAATTAACTTGGGGCAGTTATAGAAAAGCTCTAAACGTCGAGAGCGCACGAGAACGAAGAAAATGACCGGGAGGGTCATTACATATACTAACATTGTGGGAATATTATATAGTAATCAAATCATGCCATCTGGCATGTCCCCTGTCCATACCTTGATCTTGCAATTACTCAATCTAGGGTTTAATCACATGTTATCCAGTTATTGTCATATTGGATTATTGGTTGTATTAATTTATGTTTCGAATTAATTTATTTGAAGCTTCTTTAAGGAGACAAAAAGATTAATTTACCTTAACTAGTGGAGTTTTTACTATTAACAGGAAGGTTCGAGATGATAACCAACTAGCTAGTTGTTTATAACAGGAGAACGGGGGAAAGTGGCACCAATCTTAACTCTTTAGAAGAAAAATTGGAAGCTATAACAAGGAAGGAAAAAAGAAAGATCTCCCTCATGACTTATTTACAAATTGAATTAACTACATTAAATTGATAATGGCACATAATTTTCACACTAATAATGTACTGTGCCATATAGTAGGATATATACTAATTCTCTACGTTAGTAAATTATATATTACTTTGGACAATTATCTATAGCTATATAGTTATTTGCCGAAAAAATTGCATGGGTGCAAAGTAAGTTAAATTCTATAAAATAGGATTAAAGGTAAGTGAATTAGGTCTGATCACGTTTCCTATCTGTTTCATCCAGGAGCTATTAATGAAAGCAGATAGAAATAATATTACCCATAATAAGAAATTGTCAAATTGGTGACACACCGACACTGATTGGGCGCCTTAGCTTTTGTAGACAAATAAAAAATTTAAGCAATAGATTGTTCATCTACCAGTTAAGTCATGCTCTATACAATTTACATTTGTCTAAATGGGTCAAAATTATAGAGTAAAATATTAATGTTCTCCCTGAATATCAATAAAAGTCTTAAGGAATTATTCCAAGTGTGGTTGAACGACAAAATGATATGAATTATGCCTTTGGTAGTTTGGATTTTGACAGCAAACTTCCCAGGAATCAAAGTTTCATGTCGTAGTTTAATGAATTTAAGTTATATATATAATTGGTGCAAGAAATATTTTACACACACCTCATCCAAAGAATATTTAAATAAAAGTGTTTTTAAAATGTGTTGAAAATAACATTAATTAATTACTTTTTATAAGAGGTAAAAACAAGATATCAAAGTTCTTAACATTAACAATATATATATAACTTATATTGGTAATTTAAAATGCAAGTGAACAATGTGTACCGGGACAAGGCCCCAAGATATCTTAAACAATAGAACTGAACCAACATAAATAACCAAACCAAGCCTTCCAGAAAGACGGAGGGCTCACCAATAGATGAGTTGGATGAACTTAATGATGTGCTAAATCACGAGTGTACGTCCCGAAATCTGCATCATAAAATGATGCAATGTAAAGACGTCAATACATTGAATGTATGGTATGTAAAACTGGGAGGAAGAAACATGGCACAAGATATGAATATCAACTGAAAAAATAGACTTGTAACAATACGATATGGGACAAACATAGGCATGAATCAATATACTATGATGGTAGGATACACAATAATTAACTGTTGAACTAGATGGTATAATCGACATAAATGCATAATACACCACGGGTTATGTGGGTTCGATCAACACCCAATCGACTAGGCACCAGTCCATATTTACCGCATGGACTAGTATATTTTGTATATAACAGCAAGAAGGGCATGCCAAATCATCCTCATAGAGGGAAACGTGAAAGGTCTTTCGAGTTTACTGAATGAACCATATCTATGTCGGCAAACATAGTTTTGCATAATGAGCCCCTTACGAGTCACACCTTCTCGATTAACCATCTAATTCTCATAAGCCCGAATTATATCATTTTTTCCATCTTTACTAAAGTTCATAACTTAATTAGTCGATTGACTCATTATCATAGCTTAAGTATCTTGGGTCCATTTTCATATCATCCAACATCCATTAGATTAGTAAGAGATTCATGAGAGATTGGTACCATTATACTAAAACTTGCAAGCTTATAATTTTATAGCATAATGATTCTTATGGATGTTGTGGGGATGTTCATATCGTGAAGCAAGGTTATACTTAGGAAGTCTAGAAAAATTCATGTCTTAACTATTCAACTTGAAACCATGATAAAAAGGATCTACATATGAGGTAAAAATCCATCAATTAGTGTTATCAAACTAACTTCACAATTCAAGTTCAAAAGGATCTTATCAATAGGAAAAAAGGATCTTAGTTTTGCAAAAATCATAATATCATAGAATTATAAATCAATTCAATTTATAAAGATGGAACCATGAAAATACGTATACTAATTAGGTCACGAAATATGAACAAGAGTGAGGACTTTTTCATGAATACACTTCAAGAATTAAAGATCTATTAGGTTTACAAAGGATTTTGTTCTAACCCTAGATCTTCAAGATGGAGATTCACTAATCATAAGGAGGTTATGATTTTATGAGTTTATGAAATAGAGCAGCCTTACATACCTCAAATACGTAGAAGAACTTGTGATCAAAATAGGAAGGAACTAGGCTTGATTCTAGTGTTAATTCTCTTGAGTTCTTGAGTTTGGTATTTGGAAAGAGCAAGAGGAGTGTTATATGAAGGAAAATAGCATACAAACTGATGAAAAAGAGTGTTTTAATCGTGTAGGGGGTAAGTTAAAATTGCCCAGACATAATACCACTGAAGGGGCTTGCAAGAAGTTGAGCATGCCTAATTATCTTATTGTGTCGCCCTGGGCGTGGCCTGGTGGGCGCATCAAACCTTTTTGGAAGTAGCTCAAAGCTTTCTACCCTCCTTGCCAATTTGTACTGGTGCGGCACATAGGGTGCCGCCCTGGGTGTTGCGGTAGTTTAATTTCATGCCCCGGGTGAGTTTGTCTTCCCTACAACTCCTAAATCAAATATGTATAACCCAAAGTTGATTTCTTACTTAATTTAGAGCACATTAAACTCGATTACGGAGCTCTGATACATTATTCGTCGTGAGTGGCACCCATACTACTCATCCGGTGGGAGAACCAACCACCCCAAAACTAAACCCATGATCAACAATTAGAAAGAATAAATAGAACTAATCCATCAATAAAATATCAAGTCTAAAAAAAATATAAGTACAACTTAAAAGTGAAACATTGTACTTAATCAAAAACCATCCCTAGGACCTGAAAGTCATCCATACCAAAACTACTAAGATTGTCAAGAAGGGGATGCAACTCCAAAACTAAAATGGAAAGCATAAGTCCAAAAATAAAGACTCTATCATCCACGAAGGATTCATGGTTGCCCTAAACATGCTGCTCACCCTTGAATCCGAAGTCCAGCGCTAGAATTCACAAGTGAGGTCTTGTAGGAGCTGCTGGAATATGTACTGCACTCACAAAACTAAGAGCAGGTGTACGGTCAACACACAAGAAAACAACAGTGTACTGGCAGGGTCATTTGGCCAACTTAAGATGAGAATATGAGCACTTAACTAAAACATATTATAAAAAGTTAATACATGATCAATCAACCTACACCTGGCACAACAAGAATCAAATAAGTAATTTAGAGTTATAAGCAACAAGTCAATACAACTTAAGTAAATATCAAGTATATATAATTGTATTTCCCAGTTCACTTATGGAACCGTCAAACTCACCTGAACCTCGTACATACACGCTATGGGTATAATAACAACCCTCTAGCCATGACCAGCAGGGGATAAATTTCGTCTATGTACCTAGATCCCAGACACGAGTGTCTTTCAACCTTATTCCACCAATAAGTCATGAGAACATCCCACATACCAAGACATTCCATATTTAACAATAAGGTTGGTCAAACCATACAACAAGGTAAAATCATTTGAGTTGACCACACCAAACAATATGCACTAACAAGCCACACTACGAAGTAGTTAACAGGTACATATAATACAAATTGGATTAAACTACAATACCATCACCTACCGCAATCCAAGCGTGCACAACTCAACTAAGCCTGAGCCTTACCTTTTCGTGTAATTTCTGCTTGATCTCAGTCTAGAAAATACATACAGGCGTATAATTAATGAAATGACCTACCACGTTGGGAATTATAACTAACACCCAACCCCTAAGGCCAAGTTCATGATCATTCCCTCCCCATTTTAGGGCTTTTCTACCGTAATTCACAAAAAAACTACCAATTCCATGGATTAATTAGTGAATTAATGGAATGCAAGGGCAAATTAACCATTAATAATCAAAATTCATTAACTTTATGCCTAATTTACTCCCTTGCACCAGAAAAATGACTAAAATCAGCCCTACACCCTCTCCAAACTCGGTAAATTAGCAATTCTAAGACTAAATTATCAATTACTAGTTAACGAAGATGAAATCCTTACCTTAACGAAGCCAAACAATGATGATCTGGTGAAAATTGCCCAAAATCGGCTCTCCCTTACCCCAAAATGTGTTTTAGAAAAATTAACCATTTTGGGGAATTTTAGAATAAATCTGCAACTTTCATTGCTATAGAAACATACGTCACTATAGCGGCGTCGCTATAGCGGTCATTAATTGGGTTGACCGTTGCTATAGCGGGATTTTCTCTTCCATAGCCATACGTCGCTATAGTGACATGCACGTTGCTATTGCAATATGCACATCGCTATAGTGACATCGACGGGACAGAAAGTCCTGAGTCTCCCAAAAATTCCAAATTTTATGACACACCTTTAATTCGAGACATTTCAAATAATGCCCTTTATTCTATGTTCTATTCCGGGAGTTCTACTCTCCCAAATTCAATTTTGTAAATTCTTATGGGTTCCTTATCGTCTTGGCTAACTAGAAATCAAATTAAACCCTACCAAACTTGCCCAATTCAATCCTAGATTTTCCTAGATCATACCTCGCTCAGATTTTGTCTGAAACTAACCTAGCCTGAAATTTATAACTTCAAATCGGGGAAGAATTTTAATATGAAATATTAAGCAAAAGACTTATACATAACAATGGATTTAGTCATTACAACAGAAACCAATTTTCCTATCGTCCAACTCCGAATGATCAAACGAGAAAATAGACCAAAATAAAAAAGAAGAGAGTACCTGTATCCTCAAACAATTGAGGGTACTTGTCCCGCATGTCCTTTTCGATTTCCTAAGTGGCTTCCTCAATTGGACAATGCTTTCATTGAACCTTAACTGAACGAATTTCCTTTGTTCTTAACTTCTGAACATCCCAATCTAGAATTGCTTCTGGTTCCTCCACTTATGCCAAATCCTTATCTAAGAGAACTGAGTCTCACTTAATGATGCAGTCTCTATCCCTATGGTATCATTTAAGAATGGAGACAATAAATTCCTGATGGGAGTTCTGACAACCCCTGCAGTAAAGCTAACCTGTATACAATCGGACCCACATCCTCAAGAGCCTCGAAGGGACCAATATACCGAGGGCTGAGATTGCCCCTCTTGCAAAACCTCGTGACTCCTTTCATGGGAGACACCTTACGTAAAACTTTCTCACGAACCTTGAAGTCCAGGTCTCTTACGTTATGGTCCGCATACTCTTTCTGTCTACTTTGAGAAGCCAACAAATTGGTTTGAATGAACTTTACTTTCTCTTGAGCCGCCTTCACCAAGTCAGTGCCCAAAGGTTTAACATCTTCAGTATCAAACCACCCAGTAGGCGACCTACACTTTATTCCATAGAGTGTCTCGAATGGTTCCATATCTACGCTGGAGTGATAACTGTTGTTGTATGAAAACTCACACAACGGAAGAAATTGGTCCCAATGACCACTAAAGTTAATCACGCAGGCCCTCAATATGTTCTCTGGCACCTGAATCGTTCTCTCCAACTGCCAATCAGTTTGAGGGTGAAAAGCTATGCTAAAGGTGAGCTTGGTGCCCAACTCCTCGTGCAACCTATCATAAAATTTGGAAGTGTACTTTGCATCTCTATCAGAAATGATGGTCAGGGGTACACCATGAAGCCTCACTATTTCCTTAACTTAGATTTTAGCTAACTACTGGGAGTTGTAGCCTACCCGAACTGGCAAAAAGTGATTTAATTTTGTCAACCAATCCACTATTACCCAAATGGAGTCATATTTTCCCAAGGTCTTAGGAAGACTCACCACAAAATCCATAGCAATGTTCTCCCATTTCCACATAGGTATAGTCATTCTCTGTAGCAACCCCGCAGGCCTTTGATGTTCATACTTCACCTACAACAGTTGTGACACTTAATCCACTCTGTCCCTCTTTATCCCGGGCCACCAATAAAGCTGCCTTAAGTCATGATACATTTTTGTTGTACCCGGATGAATAGAATAACACGGACCATGGGCTTCTGAAAGTACATCACGAATCAAATCACCAATCTGAGGAACACATAAACTTTCCTTGAACCAAAACACCCCACTAGCATCAAAAGTGGCGTCCTCCACCTCCCTATGCACCACTTTATCCCAGAGATCATTTAACTTCTGGTCCTCAAATTGTTTGGCCTTAATTGATCAAGAAATGTTGACTTTACCTCAACACTAGCCAACATTCCACCCCTGTCTGAAATCCCAAACTGCATACTCTGAGATGCTTGAGTCTGAAACTCTCTAGCTAAAGGTCATTTGGACACCCTCAAGAATGACAAACTACCCATACTTACAACTTTTTGACTCAATACACCTGCCACCACATTGGCCTTAGTTGGATGGTATTGAATAGTCACATCATAATCCTTTAATAAATCCATCCATCTCTGCTGCCTTAGATTCTAATCTCTTTGAGTAAACACATGTTGTAGGCTACTGTGGTCTGTGAAGACCTCACACTTGACATCATAAGATAGTGTCTCCAAATCTTTAATGCGAACTCCACCGCTGCCAACTCTAAGTCATGGGTTGGGTAATTCCTTTCATAAGGCTTTAACTTCCTCGAATCATTAGCAATGGCATTCCTATCCTACATTAACACAACACCCCAGCCCAAAACTAAAGCATTACAAAACACTATAAAATTCTTACCTTTAACCTGTAAAGAAAGGATGGGAGCTATAGTCAAGAGAATCTTAAACTTTTGGAAGCTTTCCTCACATTGGTCTGACAAATTAAATGGCACTTCCTCCTAAGTCAGCCTTGTCAAGGGCGTTGCAATGGATGCAAAGTTCTTGACAAACCTGTGGTAATAACTAGCAAGACCCACAAAGCTCCTTACCTCGGTCACTAAGCTAGGCCTTATCCAACTCTTAACTGCCTCAATCTTCTGGGGATCCACCATTACCCCTTTCTCACAAACAACGTGCCCCCAAAAGGCAACTAAAGACAACCAAAACTCACCCTTTGAAAACTTGGCAAATAGCCGTTTTTCCTTTAGAATCTCCAACATTATGCAAAGGTGACCTGCATGCTCCTCTCAATAAACACCAATAAACACAATAACAAAGGAATATAAGAATTCCTTAAAGATATCATTAATCAAGCTCATGAAGGCTGCAAGTGCATTAGTTAGCCTGAAAGACATCACCAGAAACTCATAATGGCCATACCGCGTTCTAAAAGCTATCGTTGGTTTATCCTTCGGTCTAATTTTCAGCTGATGATAACCCGACTACAAGTCAATTTTGGAAAACACTTCCAGCATATCCAGAATAATCAAATCTACCCAAGTCTAAAAATAGACTAACAATATGGAATAAGAACGGTAAACATAAGTTACTACCACAGACTCACCAACAGGAGTAGACACATAAACAGGATAGTCAAGTACATTAAAAACTAGATTCAGACCCACTGCAAACTGAACAGACACATAAGAATAAGTAGACCTCAGGTCAAATAAAATAGAAGCCATCCGGTCACAAACAAAAATGATACCTGTGAGAACCGCATCAGAAGCCTCAGCATCAGTCTTTCCCTGAAAGGCATAGCAGTGAGCCCTATCATTAATTTGAGCTAACTCTCTCCCTGGCTATACTCATCCCCCTAGGCCACCATTTCCTTGGCCACCCTGACCAACTGTCCGATTTCTCCATCCACCCTGTGGATGACCCCTACCGCCACCTCCTCCTCCTCTACCTGCGGTAACTATAGCCCGAGTCTACTACTGCGCTTGGCCGTTTGCCCGCCTAAAAGGATACTCCCTCTTAAAATGACCAACCCCATAATAATAGTTACATTCTCGCCCAAGAAAAGGTCGGCTGTTAGAAGAGTAAGAAGCCCCTTGACTCCTAATAACCTGTGACTTAGAAGAAACCTTAGCTGGACCCAAAGTATAAGCTGACAATGCTGACTGAATAAGGCGAGCTGAATAGGCCTGCTGACCATGGCCCTTAGAGTAAGATCCACTAAAATTCCCAACATTGCGGGACTTCTTGGCTAACATCTTAGCCTGACCCGCTTGTATAACCCCTTCCAATTTCTTAACATAATCAAAAACTTCATTGAACCCTTTTACTACAAAAGTCATATGCACAGACAAGACCTGAAAATCATAGTTCAAACCCTTAACATAACGTTGAATGCTCTCCTTCTTAGTAGCCAACAATTGAGTAGCATAACGAGACAAGGCATGGAACTTAGCCTCATAGACTGCAACTGACATATCACCCTGATACAATGCCAAAAACTCATCCTTCTTGTGATCATGGAGGGAACGAGGAAGCACATACTTCTCTAAGAACAAAGCATAAAATTGTTCCCAAGTAATGGGGGCAAAATCGTTGACCGGTATTCAACCTACACCCTCCACCATTGCTTAGCATCCTTCTCCAATAAAAAAGTCACAAACTCAACTGCATGTTGCTGTACAATACCCATCTTATGTATCCTCTTATAATAGTCAATGATAAACTCAAAAGCATCTTTCAATTCAGTACCCTAGAAAGCTAGTGGTTTCATCTTCAGAAACTTGGTCAGCAGATCATGTTCAGTACCGGTCATCACAAAACCCAAAATTGGATGAGGAAAAACATTAGTCCCTGAAGCCTCATCCATTCGAGGAGCCATAACAACAATAGGGTAAACACCTGGAACTTGAAAAGTTGGTACAGCAGGAGTGGCTCCATAGCAGCCAACCCACTCAGAAAATCTAACACTTATTGACCAACCTTAGCTAACATGAGAGGCAAGGCTGCAACCCCAGCTGGTGCTGCCACCTCGGGCTCCAATGCCTGCTTTCCCCAGAGGTGATACTAACCCTTCACGAGCTTGGCCAACAGCTGCTTGAGCTTCACTACTGACGGGTATGGCTCGTCTCTTTTCTCTCTTACCTCTTTCTCTCACTCATCTTTTTCCCCTTACAGCTAGCTCCGCAGCTGGAGCAGCCGGTATGGGGGCTGTTGCACTGGTTCCATTTGACCTAGTAGTAACCATCTGTGGACAAAAGAGTGAAGATATTAGATACCAATTTGGATCGCCAGATACCAATTGGAATCAAGTTATAGCCCGAAAGAAGCAAGAATACCAATTTTTCTAAATTTCTATAGCCTCCCAAAGAAAAGTACAGACGTCTCTGTATCATTTTGCTAGACTTTACTAGACCCATTTTGGTACGATGAGATCGACGAACCTTTGCTTTGATAAAAACTTTGTCACGATCCAAATCTGTCGTGAGTGGCACTTACAATACTTATCCGGTGGAAGAACCAACTACCCCAAAAATTAAACCCATGATCAACACTTAGAAGAAATAAATAGAACTAATCCATCAATAAAATGTAGAGTCTAAAAACAAAACATAAGTACAACTTAAAGGTAGATCATTGTACTTAACCAAAAAGCATCTCTAGGACCCGAAAGTTATCCATACCAAAACTACTAAAGATTTTCAAGAAGGGGATGCAACCCCAAAACTAAAATGGAAAGCATAAGTCCAAAAATAAAGACTCTATCATCTAAGAAGGATTCATGATAGCCCGAAACACGGTGATCACCCTTGAATCCGAAGTCCAACACTAGAATTCACAAGTGAGGTCTTGTAGGAGCCGCTGGAATATACGCTGCACTCTCAAAAGTAAGAGCAGGTGTACTATCAGCAGACAAGAAAACAACAGTGTACTGGTAGGGTCATTTGGCCAACTCAAGATGACAGTATGAGCACTTAACTAGAACATAGTATAACAAGTTAGTACATGCTCAATCAACCTACACCAAGCACAACAAGCATCAAATAAGCAATTTAGAGTTACAAGCAACAAGTCAATACAACTTAAGCAAATATCAAGCATATATAATTATATTCTCCGGTTCACTCATGGAACCGTCAAACTCATATGAACCTCGTACATACACGCTATGGGTATAATAACCAGCCTCTAGCCATGACCTGCAGGGAATAAATTCTGTCTATGTACCTAAATTCCAGACACGAGTGTCTGCCAGCGTTATTCCACCAACAAGCCATGAGAATGTCCCATATACCAAGACATTCCATAGTTAACAATAAGGTTGGTCAAACCATACAACAAGGTAAAATCATTTAAATTGACCACACCAAACAACATGAACTAACAATCCACACTATGAAGTAGTTAACATGTACATATAATACAAATTAGATTAAACTACAATACTATCACCTACCTCAATCCAAGCTTGTGCAACTCAACTAAGCCTAAGCCTTGGCTTTCCATGTAATTTTCGCTTGATCTCGATCTTAAAATTACATACAGGCGTATAATTAATGAAATGACCTACCACGTTAGGAATTATAACTCACACCCAACCCCTAAGGCCAAGTTCATGCTCATTCCCTCCCCGTTCTAGGGGTTTTCTATCGTAATTCACCTAAAACTACAAATTCCATGGATTAATTAGTGAATTAACGGAATGCAAGGGTAAATTAACCATTAATAATCAAAATCCATTAACTTTATACCTAATTTACTCCTTTGCACCAGAAAAATGACTAAAATTAGCCCTAAACCCTCCCCGAACTCCATAAATTAGCAATTATCAATTACTAGTTAACGGGGATAAAATCCTTACATTAACGAAGCGAAACAATGATAATCTAGTGAAAATCGCCCAAAATCTCCTCTCCCTTACCCCAAAATATGTTTTAGAAAAATAAACCATTTTTGGGGAATTTTAAAATAAATCTGTGACACACGTCGCTATAGCGGTAGTTGACTGGATTGACTGTCGCTATAGCGGGATTTCCTCTGCTATAGCGACATGCACGTCGCTACAACGACATCAATGGGACAGAAAGTCCTGAGTCGCTCGAAAATTCCAAATTTTACAACACACCTTCAATCCAGGATATTCCAAACAATGCCCTTTATGCTAAGTTTGATTTTGGGAGTTCTACTCGCCAAATTCAATTTCGTAAATTCCTACGAGTTTCTTATCGTCTTGGCTAACTAGAAGTCAAATAAAACAACACCAAACTTGCCCAATTCATTTTTGGATTTTCCTAGACCATACCTCTTTCAGTTTTTATTCGAAACTTGCCTAGCCTGAAATTTATAGCTTAAAATCTGAGAAGAATTTTGAGATGGAATATTAAACAAAAGACTTATACGTAATGACTGAAATAGTCATTACGCAGACGATTCTAAATGCAACTCAAGACATGAGGTGAAATATAAATCACCCTCCGGGCCTAGTAAAATTGTCAAAACTCAAATCCAACACCGACAACTCCAAATATTGACTTTTGTTGAACTTTTCAAGTTCTAAACGTTTAAATTAAAAAACTTTTCCAAAACACATCTGATCACCTTGTAAATCATGTAACCTATTGACACAAGTCATAAACACCTGATAGAAGTTATGGGAGGGCCAATCAGAGGCAAGGAAACAGAAATCATAAAACAACCATGATGTTTGTTATAAAAGAAGAATGAGAAGAAGAAGAAGGAAGAAGAGGAGGAGGAGGAGGAGGAGGAGGAAGAAGAATGATTGCCAAAATGATGTTGGCTTACGAGCTTTAATTTCCTGATGCTCAAGTCCTTGGACGACGAGGAAGAAGACGACGAGTGATTGCTGAAATGGTGTTGGCTTATGATCTTTCCTGATGCTCAAGTCCTTCATATCCCTAGAACCCACTTAGATCGTTGCCCACTAGTATTTACTCTTTTTAAGTACAATAACTTTAAAAAGAAACCTATATTTAGGTTTGAAATGATATGGTCCTCTTATCCTGATTTTATCAAATTTATTGATAATATTTTGAAGCATAACTACTCTCTCTCAATAGCCATTGACGCGTTAAACAAGATCTTACTATATGGAATAAGAAAATTTTTGAAAATATTTTCTAAAAAAAAAAAATTAATGAAAGACCGCAGGGTATTAAAACTCTAAAAGTTACCTTGAAAGCTCTTCTCTTAAAACTTGTGCAAGATTTCATCCTTGAATATAATTCTATTTTAAAAGTTGAAGAGGATTTCTGGAAATTAATTCAAAAAATATTGGTTAAATGAGAAAGGTGTAAATACAAAAAAATTTCCACACTACTACCTTGAACCATAAGAGAAGAAACAATATTCTATCCCTACAACTTGATGATGATTCCTGGATTTATATCCAAATCTTAATCACTCAGTAAACTATCGAATATTTTAAAAAGTCATTTAAATGTAGCCACATTAAACCGGCAAATGTCCTATTATTTATGACAAGATTTGATTTTTACAAAATGATAGAAAACAATTGGGAAGAGAACCATTTGAAGGAGATATCATTGACGCCATTAAATCTTTTCAATCCTTCAAAACTCTTGGTCCAAATGGTTTACACTTTTTTTTTCCTTTAAAAAATATTGGGACATTCAGTGGTCTCCTTCTCCAAAAAGATCTTTATGGATGAGTATCCTTGAGAGAAAAATAGAACCCATGTATGTTTGATTTCAAAATGCAGAAATGCTACTATTTTAAAGAATTTCCTTCTTATAATCTTTGCAATACATTTTATAAAATTATTACTAAAATTGTTTCCAAAAACTTAGACCAATAATGGAAAAATTAATAGGATCTTGCCATATAAATTTTCTAAAAAATAGACAAGCTTCTAACAATGCTATCATTGTACAACAAATTATTAATAATTTTAGAGAAATGAGGAAAATTAAGGAACCTTATTATTAAAAGGGAAAAGGCTCAAATATGGCATCGAACTATTGGAAATAGCTCATTTATGCCATCCGTTAAAAGTTTGGCTCATTTATGCCATCGCCGTTACAAAAAAGGCTCATTCATGCCATTTTTTTTAACGGTGGTTTTTTAAAAAGGGAAAAGGCTCACATATGCCATCGAACTATTGAAAATGGCTCATTTATGCCATCCGTTAAAAGTTTGGCTCATTTATGTCATCGCCGTTACAAAAAAGGCTCATTCATGCTTTTTTTTTAACAGTCCGATTTGATGGTTTTTTGCAAAACCATTTTGTACACGTGGCCAACAATAATTCGTCCACATCATTAATTAAAGGAAAAAGACTCAAATATGCCATCGAACTTTGAAAAAAGGCTCATCTATGTCATCCGTTAAAGTTTAGCTCATTCATGCCATTTTTTTAACAGTCCAATTTAGGAGTTTTTTGCAAAACCATTTTGTACACGTGGCCAACAATAATTCTTCCATATCATTAATTAAATCAACCAAAGAAATTTTAAAATTCCTAATAAGAAAATATCGATTTCTCCAGCCAAAATATTTCTATGCATTTTGTAACTCCTTTATAGGCACTATAAAGAGTTCATCCATTTTCAATTTCTTCGGAATCGCCGAACACAATTCTGCAAATCTCAAGACCAATTCAAGCCCGAAACAGACATCAACTATTTCAAACAACGAATCAATTAGTTACCGAAACACAATTTTTTAAATTCTTAAAAAATTGTACTTGAAGTAAAAATCAAAAAAATTCTATAATCGGTGAATTTTTTGTAACGGCGATGGCATAAATGAGCCAAACTTTTAACGGATGGCAAAAATGAGTCATTTCCAATAGTTCGATGGCATATTTGAGCCTTTTCCCTTTTTAAAAAACGACCGTTAAAAAAAATGGCATGAATGAGCCTTTTTTGTAACGGCGATGGCATAAATGAGCCAAACTTTTAACGGATGACATAAATGAGCCATTTTCAATAGTTCGATTGCATATTTGAGCTTTTTCCCTTATTAAAATAGACCTAAAAACGCTTTCAATAAATAAGAGTGGTCTTTTATACGACACACCCTGCACTATTGCAATGTCCTACCCAACACTATAAATTTCGTAATTACTACTATATAGAAGCGTGAGTGAAGCACACAGGTGGCGGT
This sequence comes from Capsicum rhomboideum, assembly GCA_031232105.1. Lineage (NCBI taxonomy): Eukaryota > Viridiplantae > Streptophyta > Magnoliopsida > Solanales > Solanaceae > Capsicum > Capsicum rhomboideum. The sequence goes on along the minus strand of CP124712.1, from coordinate 31,378,917 downwards.
CGACATGTGTGCTTCCTCACGGGGCAATTTAATTTTTTCACATCTTCCTCCTTTTGTCTAAAATTTATAGCTGGGTTTGCTATGTGAATTTGCAGACTCTTTATCAACGATTTCTCAGATCAAATCGAGCTCTTCGTCCATATTTTCATTCCAAAACTTTTCGAACGTCAATGGAATCACTTCTCGGCAAAATTGACATTTTCCAGACCAGAAAATACAACGCCTCAATCCTCAATCCAAAAATTATCTCTTCATAATTATTCAATACAAGAAATTAGATCTACAAAAAGAGTTGAAAAAAAGCAAACTTTACCAACAAAGATCAACAAATCTGATGAAAATAAAACTTTCGAAGAGGATAACACAATTGATTTTGAATCTTACATTGTCTAACATAACGATTTGAAAGCAAACATATGAAACAAGGAGGTGCACAGAGATTGAAATGGAGCTTCCATCGGTGTAACACCCCGTACCTTCCTAACCCAATGTGATGACGATGAACAATGTATACTTGAGTGTCGAGAGCCACACGAATGTATTTTGTAATGATATTGACAAGAAAATTGAAATTTGGCCTTGTACATATGCTTAACCTTGCGTAGAAGGTGTTTTGCGATCTTCATGGAGCATTTGTCGGGTTCAAAACGAGTCTAAGAGGACCTCTAAACAAAGTATGTTAAGGTTAAGAAGTAAGTGAAAGAATAGGATTTGAAGTATCTAACCAAACCCGCGAAGAAAAGTCGAAAAATGAAATTTTCGAAAAATTTAAGGGAAGGGCGCGTTTGGTAGCGTGCCACGCCACTCTGGGCTGAAATTTTCAGTCCAGAGGCAGTAGAGGGGCGCGCCAGGCAGCGTGCCACGCCGCCCCTGCGCACCTTTCAAAAGTTGAAAATTTTGTTTAAGTCCCAAGGGTTCCCGGGGACGTATTGAGCCGATTTTCGCCATGATTCTTATAAAACCATGAGAATATACGTGAAATGAGTGAAATATTATATTGGTATGATAAAATTACTCGAGAACGAATTTGGCGTCAAAATGACGATTTTACCCTTTTGGTCAAAATGGGTCATACGTGGCTAGAATCACTTGGTTTTTGGATGGCGGCTACGGATATGAATAGCATGAGTGGGAATAATATTATTGTAATACGTATGAGACGCCTTAAACACGTGAAATTATTGATTTTATCGGGTTAAGTGAATTGGGCCCAAAAAGGGCCCAAAAATGGAAAGAAGACATGGCCCATATGGGAAAATTTGACCCATTCTTGTAAAAACTTCTAGAACACCACATGGAATGCTATAGAGTGGCTAAGCATGGACTTGAGAGCCTATATAAAGGGCAAAAATGCTGATTTTATTCATTGGAAAACACATGCCTTTGTAGATATTTTTTTTCAACCCTTTCTTTTTCTCTCAAACCCTAAGAGGTCAAAGCTAACCTTTGGAGCAAGATCAACATCTTCCAAGCCTAGGTAAGTGATTATTGTCATGGATTAATATATTATATGCATAGGAGAGTATGTGAATCTTGTTGGTTATGCTTGAAAGAGTTGAACATAGTACCTTGGGTTTTTGTACAAGATGTGCCATCCATGAGATTTGAACTTGAATTAGAACTTGTGCCTTTGATGAAAGATCATGGTATGGCTAAAATATGAACGTCTATGGTGTTATTTTTTTTGTTAACCTTGTTCTTGTCTATAAGTGTAAATTGTGGGATTTTGGCCGATATGTGCTATGAAGTGTATTAAGGTGAATTGATGGATTATTTGTGATGTGGTATGGATACGGAGGTGTAAAAGAGAATTGTTATGGTGAAATGAAATGATTATTATGTATTGGTCAATGTTGGTAATATTGGAGGATTTTTGGAATAATGATGCTATCAATGGTTTTGTCAAGGGGAAATGACATGTTTCAAAGCAAACATGTACCCCATTGATGTTATATGCATTTGTGAAGTAGTTGTGGTTAATGTGAATTACGTTATGTATTTGTGTTGTAGAGTGACACATAAATAAGGAGCGGGACTATTGTATGCACATCTAGGACTGTATATCCGTATTGAGAGTACAAGGTATGTAAGGTTACTCGGTCCGTATCTTTTTGCGGCAAATAGTATCCACATTGCTAATTCACTAGTCCTATCCCGAATTGTGCCAAGGTATCCTATATCCGTTTATCAATAGTCATTGTCATATCTTTCCTACTCATGGATCATTTGTGAGTCTTATGTCTCATTATCATGGTTAATGTTCCAAAAGCTCAAACAAGGTTATGGTCCAATGTTCCAATAGTGGTTATGCTCATGTATCTTGTTATGAATGATTGTCCAATGGTTCCAATGGTGTCATGTTTCCAATAATGTTTATTCACATGTCTTCTATTTTGATTATGGTTCCAAGTTTCCAAACATGCTATGTCACATGAATATGTCAATCTCTCACAAATGAATGTACCAATTTCATATGTCTCTCACTCATTGGCTAATGATCCAAAGTTTCAAGTGATGTTATGACTATCAAAATACCAATCTCAAAGTAAAGAACAAAGTAATGCAAATGTGGTCAATGATCAAGTATGGGTGGCAAGTCTAGGGGCATAAGCCTAGCTCGACTTGATCCCGATGTGTTGATTTATGGGTGGAAAGTCTAGGGGCATAAGCCTAGCTCGACTCGATCCCGATGTATGATTTATGGGTGGCAGGTCTAGGGGCATAAGCCTAGCTCGACCCGATCCCTGGGTGGCAGGTCTAGGGGCACAAGCCTAGCTCGACCCGATCCCAACATGACGATAAGTCATGTAAAGACCCACTGATCAGTAGGGGCCCGGGTACATTGTGACATATGTAATGACATTGAAGTAAAGAAGCAGGAAAGCAATGAAATCAATGAAAGTAATACACATGGTTTCCAAAGTGCAAAATGGTTACTTATTCATCTGATTATGCATATGCATTTGAGTTCCATTGAGTTCATTGAACTATTCCTGTGTTGTATAGCTTCATTTGAGCCTTACATACTCAGTACATTCTTCGTACTGACCCCTTTCGGGGAACTTACCTTACATGTTGCAGGTGCAGGCACTAGTAGACCTACACCGTAGGATGACAATAACTGCAGATCATTGGTGAGCTCCAGTTAGTTCGGGGCTTCTCCGAGTCACAGTTGTTCATATGTTTTGGTATTATGCATAGTGTATAAACCGGGGACTTGTCCCGACTTTCAGTTGGTTTTGGTCAATGCATCTGTTAGAGGCTTTTGTAGACGTACGTGGGTATACAAATGTAAGATGGTATATGACATTTTGACTTGATGGCCTCAACAGCCGAGTTTCTCATATGTATATACGTCACATGTTCTATGATTTCTGATTTTAGCATTTCCTGTTCCTATGGGATAGTAGTGTTTCGTGAGACATGACAGGTATATGAAGAAATAAAAGCAAAGCTTGGTTCTCTCGGGCCTTATCGGCTTCGGGTGCCAATCACGCCTCGTTGGGATTCGGGGTGTGACAAAAGTGGTATCAGAGCAGTTCGTTCTAAGGGTGTCTACAAAGCCGTGTCTGAGTAGAGTCTTGCTTATGGATGTGTTGCGCGCCACATTGATAAGCAGGAGGCTACGGGACATTTAGGAGTTGTTTCTTTTCTTCACTTCTAGATCGTGCAATAGAGCCAAAGTTGTAGGTGGACACATATGTACGTATTGACATTGGTTTTCTTTTATATAGTCAAATGTTGAGTATCAGACAAGATAAGGGCAAAGGTGAGCAGGATGATATGCCTGCCGAAGTAGAAATGAGTAAATCACCACTTGACCAAGTTAGTCAAGGTGAAGCTGATATGGAAATTGTTATACGGGTCTCTCGTAGCCAAAAGATAGAGGAGTACCTGCAGAGCCATCTATAAATGTCACAGAACAGGATTTACGAAATGTAGTGCATATGTTGCCTCAGCTAGTTGTTGTACAATGTCACGGTCAAGATGGCCTGATGACGAGTAATGATGGTGCGGCTAGGGTAGCTAGTCGTCAAACACAGTATTTTTAGAAATCATACCCTCCCACGTTCACCGGGTCGGATTTGAATGAAGACCCATAGGACATTATGAACTAAGGTAAAAAGGGTTCTAGATGTTATGCATATGACTGATCTACTGATGTATTTTCAGATAGGTGGGAGGAATGTAAAATGGCATTCTGTGACTAGTACCTCCCATGTGAGGTCAGAAAAGCTTATGTGGACCAATTGTTAAGAGAAAAAAAAAAAAAAAATTTGCCAAAGGGCGATAAGTGTCAGGAAGTGTAGTTTTTAGTGTCCTAATTTGACTAGATACGCTCCAAACGTGATAACTGTGATGATCGATAGAGTGCATCAGTATAGAGACAGATGGATTGTACAATGGATATAGGCATTTTGTACACAATAATGAAAGACCAGAGGCAACAGAAAAGGACACAACTATTTGACAAAGGGTCGTTAAAGATGGCTAGATCTATAGGGACAGTTCATGGCGTCCCAAGGAGAATTGAGGTCTTGGATGATTAGCAGACCACCTAAATCATTATTTCTTTAATCTATTATAAATGTTCTACCTCGATCCCAAGGGTTTAGAGACAGCCGGTTTGGCAAAAAAAAAAGTGAGATTCATGATTCATGGGCAATGGGGTATCAAGCATAAGAATGGAGAAGGTAGAGACCAAATGTCGGTTGGGGCCAAATATTGTTATTGGTGTGATATGTCTGGTCACACAATGAGGCTTCCCCTGGTGAAGCTACATGTACCGTACACGTATTGATTGACCCATAGAGCAGATGGTATTTTGGTAATTGCTGAAAAGTTAAAAGAACACCAAAATGACCAGTTATGTCACAGGAAGCCTACACATCAGTTGGTGAACCTATTGTACGTAAAAGAGTATATCATAAGTGCATAGTCATTAATTGTGGTCATGAGATACTGGTTGATCTTATTGAGTTATAAAGGGGTTATGCCATAGTAGATGGCCGAACTAAGAAGTTATATTGTCATTATCCCCAAAGGAATATTTTGAATGGCCAGGAAAATGTATTCCTCATCTCACGGCAAAGAAAAGGATACTCTAAGGGATACACATGTCACTTAGTAAGAGTGAACGATATTAATGCGAAGCCCCCACCTCTTTAATTAGGTTGGGTGGTAAATGAATTCCCAGATGTATGAGTTGGTATGAATGTGACGTCAGGTACTCGAACTATTTTTATTTTCATCATATAGCATGGCCTCTTCATATAGCATGGCCTGGTCGAGTTACGAGAATGACAGGAGAAAGTAAAAGACGTGTTGAATAAGGGATTCATAAGGCCTAGTACTACCCCTTGGGGTGCATCAGTGTCACTAGTAGAAAAAAAAAATGAATGGCCTATTGAGAATGTGTGTTTACTATTGGCAACTGGATAAGAATAGTTTCCCCCCAGAGTTGACACTTTGTTTGATCAGTTACGGGATAAATGATAATGAATGATGATGAAATAAAAAGGAAAATATAAATGAACGATGATGATATACCCAAGGCAGCATTACAAACATGGTATGCTTATAAGTCTTAGTATGTCAATGGGGCTAGAGAATGCACCTGTAGTTTTATAGATTAATGAACAGGGCGTTCAGGACACTTGTAAATGTGTGTGTGACCATATTCGGTGATGGTATTCAAAAAAAAAAAATCACAAGAGGACTATGCTGGTATAGGATGAAGAGATGAAAGTTGTCACACAAAAGATAGAAATGATGAACAATTGGCTAAGGCCTACGATGCTTACAGAGATCCATCGATTTCTTGGGTTGATTAAACAGTATATGAGAATTGTGGAAGGATCTTCTTCTATCCCTACACCCTTAACAAAGATTATACACAAGGCAATCAAGTTCCAGTAAAATAATGCACGTGAGAAAAGTTTTCAAGAGTTGAAAGATAAAGTAACTTCCACATCCGTTGTAGGTGCCTTCTGAAGGCATAAGAATGTTATTCAATGTATGGTAATGCTTCCGGGGTTGGCCTCGAATATATATTGATGTAGCAATAGATTATTAAGCCAAAAGACTTACTCTGAGGTAGCGAAGGTGGCTTGAAATCTTAAAAGGTGAGGACATTGGTATCCTATATCATTTGGGAAAAGCAAATGGGGTCGTTGATACATTAAGCTGCAAGGTAGTAGGAAGTATGAATGGACAGCTCACAGAAAAGAAAGATATAGTCAGGAAATTTAATATGGGGTTTTGTTTCTTGAAACTCCAGAGGAAAGAATTATAGTGTCAAATGTGGTAGGATTTTCATTGATATTGGAGATAAAGGGAAAAGCAATATGTAAATGCCATTTTTAGTTCAAGTGAAAAAAAAAATATGTACAGCAAAGTCGACAAAGGTACTTGAGCTATCACAAGGGGGAAGTACTTTAGCACCAATGTAGATTGTTTATACCGGGTATAACTGACTTAAGACATGGAAATGCGACAAAAGAACATCGTTCACGGTAGTTTGTTTGTTCTAAAACAACAAAAATACACCATGGTGTAGCAGAGATGTGTTGGTAAGAATATATGAGAAGCACATTGTAGAACTTGTAGTTCAATGTCCAAGCGGTCACTGACGACCATTATGGCATCAGAAGTCTGTATGTTTTATGCAATATATTACCCTCCCAGTTGGGAAGTGGAACATGAATAACATGGAATTAATTAAAGGGTTGTCTCGTACATTGCGAAGGTTGATTCCATATAAATAATCATGAACTGGCTTACCGAGTCAACATATTTCCTACCAGTTAGGACCACCGATACAGATGAACGGTATGCAAAATTGTAGGTTACAGAGATCGTATGATTACATGAGACTCCACTCACTATTATATCACACAGGGGGCTCACTTTATTGCACAGTATGGGTAAGTCTTTCCAGTAAAGCATGAGTACACAGATAAATGTAAGTATGGCTGGTCATCCTTAAATGGATGGACGAACAGAATGTATTATACGAACATGTGAAGATATGTCACGAGTTTGTACGTTGGACTTTAAAGGTAGTGGGGATAAATATCGATCGTCTAATGAAATTGCTACAATAAAGATATCAAAAGGTACCTTACGAAGGTTTATATAAAAGGACATATAAGATCATCCATTGGATGGGTTATGGATGATGAAATTTTGCGTTGCCCAGGTCAAATTTTATTCATCAAGCTATAGAGAAAGTGAAGGTGATATAAAAGTAGCTACAAATGGCCCAAAGTCGGTATAAATCATATGCCGATATTAGAAGTTGATAGTGTCACCAATGGAAAAAGATAATGAGATTCGGAAAGAAAGAGGAGTTGTCCAAAGATTTGGGCAACTTGCGTACCTATTAGCACTAGTCCAGGAATTCTTCACAGTCCATTTAGTATTCTATATTTGATGCTCCGAAAGTGTATCAGAGGGTATAAAGTATTGTTGCCAGTGGAAATGTACATATTACCGAGGATCTCACACGTAAAAAGGTACATCGAGAAGTGAAAGAATTAAGAAAATGCAGAAGTAGCTTCCGTAGGGGCACTATGGGAGAACTTAGTACATCGAAGAAATCACAAGGGAAATCGAAGCATTAATGAAATCTAAAGTACTTGTAATTGTGGTACATGGAAGGAAAAGTTCAAGATACAGAGTTGAAGTTATAAGTCTTTACAAGTGTTAAGTGTGAATATTATGACATGGAGAATTCACTTTGACTTAAGTGTTGCAATAAGACAGTGTTACTAACATTCGAGGACGAATGTTCCTAAGGGGGGAAGAATGTAACACCCCGTACCTTCCTAACCCAATGTGATGACGATGAACAATGTATACTTGAGTGTAGAGAGCCACACGAATGTATTTTGTAATGATATTGACAAGAAAATTGAAATTTGGCCTTGTACATATGCTTAACCTTGCGTAGAAGGTGTTTTACGATCTTCATGGAGCATTTGTCGGGTTCAAAACGAGGCTAAGAGGACCTCTAAACAAAGTATGTTAAGGTTAAGAAGTAAGTGAAAGAATAGGATTTGAAGTATCTAACCAAACCCGCGAAGAAAAGTTGAAAAATGTAATTTTCGAAAAATTTAAGGGAAGGGCGCATTTGGTAGCGTGCCACGCCGCTCTGGGCTGAAATTTTCAGTCCAGAGGCAGTAGAGGGGCGCGCCAGGCAGCGTCCCACGCCGCCCCTGCGCACCTTTCAAAAGTTGAAAATTTTGTTTAAGTCCCAAGGGTTCCCGGGGACGTATTGAGCCGATTTTCGCCATGATTCTTATAAAACCATGAGAATATACGTGAAATGAGTGAAATATTATATTGGTATGATAAAATTACTCGAGAACGAATTTGGCGTCAAAATGACGATTTTACCCTTTTGGTCAAAATGGGTCATACGTGGCTAGAATCACTTGGTTTTTGGATGGCGGCTACGGATATGAATAGCATGAGTGGGAATAATATTATTGTAATACGTATGAGACGCCTTAAACACGTGAAATTATTGATTTTATCGGGTTAAGTGAATTGGGCCCAAAAAGGGCCCAAAAATGGAAAGAAGACATGGCCCATATGGGAAAATTTGACCCATTCTTGTAAAAACTTCTAGAACACCACATGGAATGCTATAGAGTGGCTAAGCATGGACTTGAGAGCCTATATAAAGGGCAAAAATGCTGATTTTATTCATTGGAAAACACATGCCTTTGTAGATATTTTTTTTCAACCCTTTCTTTTTCTCTCAAACCCTAAGAGGTCAAAGCTAACCTTTGGAGCAAGATCAACATCTTCCAAGCCTAGGTAAGTGATTATTGTCATGGATTAATATATTATATGCATGGGAGAGTATGTGAATCTTGTTGGTTATGCTTGAAAGAGTTGAACATAGTACCTTGGGTTTTTGTACAAGATGTGCCATCCATGAGATTTGAACTTGAATTAGAACTTGTGCCTTTGATGAAAGATCATGGTATGGCTAAAATATGAACGTCTATGGTGTTATTTTTTTTGTTAACCTTGTTCTTGTCTATAAGTGTAAATTGTGGGATTTTGGCCGATATGTGCTATGAAGTGTATTAAGGTGAATTGATGGATTATTTGTGATGTGGTATGGATACGGAGGTGTAAAAGAGAATTGTTATGGTGAAATGAAATGATTATTATGTATTGGTCAATGTTGGTAATATTGGAGGATTTTTGGAATAATGATGCTATCAATGGTTTTGTCAAGGGGAAATGACATGTTTCAAAGCAAACATGTACCCCATTGATGTTATATGCATTTGTGAAGTAGTTGTGGTTAATGTGAATTACGTTATGTATTTGTGTTGTAGAGTGACACATAAATAAGGAGCGGGACTATTGTATGCACATCTAGGACTGTATATCCGTATTGAGAGTACAAGGTATGTAAGGTTACTCGGTCCGTATCTTTTTGCGGCAAATAGTATCCACATTGCTAATTCACTAGTCCTATCCCGAATTGTGCCAAGGTATCCTATATCCGTTTATCAATAGTCATTGTCATATCTTTCCTACTCATGGATCATTTGTGAGTCTTATGTCTCATTATCATGGTTAATGTTCCAAAAGCTCAAACAAGGTTATGGTCCAATGTTCCAATAGTGGTTATGCTCATGTATCTTGTTATGAATGATTGTCCAATGGTTCCAATGGTGTCATGTTTCCAATAATGTTTATTCACATGTCTTCTATTTTGATTATGGTTCCAAGTTTCCAAACATGCTATGTCACATGAATATGTCAATCTCTCACAAATGAATGTACCAATTTCATATGTCTCTCACTCATTGGCTAATGATCCAAAGTTTCAAGTGATGTTATGACTATCAAAATACCAATCTCAAAGTAAAGAACAAAGTAATGCAAATGTGGTCAATGATCAAGTATGGGTGGCAAGTCTAGGGGCATAAGCCTAGCTCGACTTGATCCCGATGTGTTGATTTATGGGTGGAAAGTCTAGGGGCATAAGCCTAGCTCGACTCGATCCCGATGTATGATTTATGGGTGGCAGGTCTAGGGGCATAAGCCTAGCTCGACCCGATCCCTGGGTGGCAGGTCTAGGGGCACAAGCCTAGCTCGACCCGATCCCAACATGACGATAAGTCATGTAAAGACCCACTGATCAGTAGGGGCCCGGGTACATTGTGACATATGTAATGACATTGAAGTAAAGAAGCAGGAAAGCAATGAAATCAATGAAAGTAATACACATGGTTTCCAAAGTGCAAAATGGTTACTTATTCATCTGATTATGCATATGCATTTGAGTTCCATTGAGTTCATTGAACTATTCCTGTGTTGTATAGCTTCATTTGAGCCTTACATACTCAGTACATTCTTCGTACTGACCCCTTTCGGGGAACTTACCTTACATGTTGCAGGTGCAGGCACTAGTAGACCTACACCGTAGGATGACAATAACTGCAGATCATTGGTGAGCTCCAGTTAGTTCGGGGCTTCTCCGAGTCACAGTTGTTCATATGTTTTGGTATTATGCATAGTGTATAAACCGGGGACTTGTCCCGACTTTCAGTTGGTTTTGGTCAATGCATCTGTTAGAGGCTTTTGTAGACGTACGTGGGTATACAAATGTAAGATGGTATATGACATTTTGACTTGATGGCCTCAACGGTCGAGTTTCTCATATGTATATACGTCACATGTTCTATGATTTCTGATTTTAGCATTTCCTGTTCCTATGGGATAGTAGTGTTTCGTGAGACATGACAGGTATATGAAGAAATAAAAGCAAAGCTTGGTTCTCTCGGGCCTTATCGGCTTCGGGTGCCAATCACGCCTCATTGGGATTCGGGGTGTGACAAAAGTGGTATCAGAGCAGTTCGTTCTAAGGGTGTCTACAAAGCCGTGTCTGAGTAGAGTCTTGCTTATGGATGTGTTGCGCGCCACATTGATAAGCAGGAGGCTACGGGACATTTAGAAGTTGTTTCTTTTCTTCACTTCTAGATCGTGCAATAGAGCCAAAGTTGTAGGTGGACACATATGTACGTATTGACATTGGTTTTCTTTTATATAGTCAAATGTTGAGTATCAGACAAGATAAGGGCAAAGGTGAGCAGGATGATATGCCTGCCGAAGTAGAAATGAGTAAATCACCACTTGACCAAGTTAGTCAAGGTGAAGCTGATATGGAAATTGTTATACGGGTCTCTCGTAGCCAAAAGATAGAGGAGTACCTGCAGAGCCATCTATAAATGTCACAGAACAGGATTTACGAAATATAGTGCATATGTTGCCTCAGCTAGTTGTTGTACAATGTCATGGTCAAGATGGCCTGATGACGAGTAATGATGGTGCGGCTAGGGTAGCTAGTCGTCAAACACAGTATTTTTAGAAATCATACCCTCCCACGTTCACCGGGTCGGATTTGAATGAAGACCCATAGGACATTATGAACTAAGGTAAAAAGGGTTCTAGATGTTATGCATATGACTGATCTACTGATGTATTTTCAGATAGGTGGGAGGAATGTAAAATGGCATTCTGTGACTAGTACCTCCCATGTGAGGTCAGAAAAGCTTATGTGGACCAATTGTTAAGAGAAAAAAAAAAAAAAAATTTTGCCAAAGGGCGATAAGTGTCAGGAAGTGCAGTTTTTAGTGTCCTAATTTGACTAGATACGCTCCAAACGTGATAACTGTGATGATCGATAGAGTGCATCAGTATAGAGACAGATGGATTGTACAATGGATATAGGCATTTTGTACACAATAATGAAAGACCAGAGGCAACAGAAAAGGACACAACTATTTGACAAAGGGTCGTTAAAGATGGCTAGATCTATAGGGACAGTTCATGGCGTCCCAAGGAGAATTGAGGTCTTGGATGATTAGCAGACCACCTAAATCATTATTTCTTTAATCTATTGTAAATGTTCTACCTCGATCCCAAGGGTTTAGAGACAGCCGGTTTGGCAAAAAAAAAAAAGTGAGATTCATGATTCATGGGCAATGGGGTATCAAGCATAAGAATGGAGAAGGTAGAGACCAAATGTCGGTTGGGGCCAAATATTGTTATTGGTGTGATATGTCTGGTCACACAATGAGGCTTCCCCTGGTGAAGCTACATGTACCGTACACGTATTGATTGACCCATAGAGCAGATGGTATTTTGGTAATTGCTGAAAAGTTAAAAGAACACCAAAATGACCAGTTATGTCACAGGAAGCCTACACATCAGTTGGTGAACCTATTGTACGTAAAAGAGTATATCATAAGTGCATAGTCATTAATTGTGGTCATGAGATACTGGTTGATCTTATTGAGTTATAAAGGGGTTATGCCATAGTAGATGGCCGAACTAAGAAGTTATATTGTCATTATCCCCAAAGGAATATTTTGAATGGCCAGGAAAATGTATTCCTCATCTCACGGCAAAGAAAAGGATACTCTAAGGGATACACATGTCACTTAGTAAGAGTGAACGATATTAATGCGAAGCCCCCACCTCTTTAATTAGGTTGGGTGGTAAATGAATTCCCAGATGTATGAGTTGGTATGAATGTGACGTCAGGTACTCGAACTATTTTTATTTTCATCATATAGCATGGCCTGGTCGAGTTACGAGAATGACAGGAGAAAGTAAAAGACGTGTTGAATAAGGGATTCATAAGGCCTAGTACTACCCCTTGGGGTGCATCAGTGTCACTAGTAGAAAAAAAAAATGAATGGCCTATTGAGAATGTGTGTTTACTATTGGCAACTGGATAAGAATAGTTTCCCCCCAGAGTTGACACTTTGTTTGATCAGTTACGGGATAAATGATAATGAATGATGATGAAATAAAAAGGAAAATATAAATGAACGATGATGATATACCCAAGGCAGCATTACAAACATGGTATGCTTATAAGTCTTAGTATGTCAATGGGGCTAGAGAATGCACCTGTAGTTTTATAGATTAATGAACAGGGCGTTCAGGACACTTGTAAATGTGTGTGTGACTATATTCGGTGATGGTATTCAAAAAAAAAAAAATCACAAGAGGACTATGCTGGTATAGGATGAAGAGATGAAAGTTGTCACACAAAAGATAGAAATGGTGAACAATTGGCTAAGGCCTACGATGCTTACAGAGATCCATCGATTTCTTGGGTTGATTAAACAGTATATGAGAATTGTGGAAGGATCTTCTTCTATCCCTACACCCTTAACAAAGCTTATACACAAGGCAATCAAGTTTCAGTAAAATAATGCACGTGAGAAAAGTTTTCAAGAGTTGAAAGATAAAGTAACTTCCACATCCGTTGTAGGTGCCTTCTGAAGGCATAAGAATGTTATTCAATGTATGGTAATGCTTCCGGGGTTGGCCTCGAATGTATATTGATGTAGCAATAGATTATTAAGCCAAAAGACTTACCCTGAGGTAGCGAAGGTGGCTTGAAATCTTAAAAGGTGAGGACATTGGTATCCTATATCATTTGGGAAAAGCAAATGGGGTCGTTGATACATTAAGCTGCAAGGTAGTAGGAAGTATGAATGGACAGCTCACAGAAAAGAAAGATATAGTCAGGAAATTTAATATGGGGTTTTGTTTCTTGAAACTCCAGAGGAAAGAATTATAGTGTCAAATGTGGTAGGATTTTCATTGATATTGGAGATAAAGGGAAAAGCAATATGTAAATGCCATTTTTAGTTCAAGTGAAAAAAAAAAATATGTACAGCAAAGTCGACAAAGGTACTTGAGCTATCACAAGGGGGAAGTACTTTAGCACCAATGTAGATTGTTTATACCGGGTATAACTGACTTAAGACATGGAAATGCGACAGAAGAACATCGTTCACGGTAGTTTGTTTGTTCTAAAACAACAAAAATACACCATGGTGTAGCAGAGATGTGTTGGTAAGAATATATGAGAAGCACATTGTAGAACTTGTAGTTCAATGTCCAAGCGGTCACTGACGACCATTATGGCATCAGAAGTCTGTATGTTTTATGCAATATATTACCCTCCCAGTTGGGAAGTGGAACATGAATAACATGGAATTAATTAAAGGGTTGTCTCGTACATTGCGAAGGTTGATTCCATATAAATAATCATGAACTGGCTTACCGAGTCAACATATTTCCTACCAGTTAGGACCACCGATACAGATGAACGGTATGCAAAATTGTAGGTTACAGAGATCGTATGATTACATGAGACTCCACTCACTATTATATCACACAGGGGGCTCACTTTATTGCACAGTGTGGGTAAGTCTTTCCAGTAAAGCATGAGTACACAGATAAATGTAAGTATGGCTGGTCATCCTTAAATGGATGGACGAACAGAATGTATTATACGAACATGTGAAGATATGTCACGAGTTTGTACGTTGGACTTTAAAGGTAGTGGGGATAAATATCGATCGTCTAATGAAATTGCTACAATAAAGATATCAAAAGGTACCTTACGAAGGTTTATATAAAAGGACATATAAGATCATCCATTGGATGGGTTATGGATGATGAAATTTTGCGTTGCCCAGGTCAAATTTTATTCATCAAGCTATAGAGAAAGTGAAGGTGATATAAAAGTAGCTACAAATGGCCCAAAGTCGGTATAAATCATATGCCGATATTAGAAGTTGATAGTGTCACCAATGGAAAAAGATAATGAGATTCGAAAAGAAAGAGGAGTTGTCCAAAGATTTGGGCAACTTGCGTACCTATTAGCACTAGTCCAGGAATTCTTCACAGTCCATTTAGTATTCTATATTTGATGCTCCGAAAGTGTATCAGAGGGTATAAAGTATTGTTGCCAGTGGAAATGTATATATTACCGAGGATCTCACACGTAAAAAGGTACATCGAGAAGTGAAAGAATTAAGAAAATGCAGAAGTAGCTTCCGTAGGGGCACTATGGGAGAACTTAGTACATCGAAGAAATCACAAGGGAAATCGAAGCATTAATGAAATCTAAAGTACTTGTAATTGTGGTACATGGAAGGAAAAGTTCAAGATACAGAGTTGAAGTTATAAGTCTTTACAAGTGTTAAGTGTGAATATTATGACATGGAGAATTCACTTTGACTTAAGTGTTGCAATAAGACAGTGTTACTAACATTCGAGGACGAATGTTCCTAAGGGGGGAAGAATGTAACACCCCATACCTTCCTAACCCAATGTGATGACGATGAACAATGTATACTTGAGTGTCGAGAGCCACACGAATGTATTTTGTAATGATATTGACAAGAAAATTGAAATTTGGCCTTGTACATATGCTTAACCTTGCGTAGAAGGTGTTTTGCGATCTTCATGGAGCATTTGTCGGGTTCAAAACGAGGCTAAGAGGACCTCTAAACAAAGTATGTTAAGGTTAAGAAGTAAGTGAAAGAATAGGATTTGAAGTATCTAACCAAACCCGCGAAGAAAAGTCGAAAAATGAAATTTTCGAAAAATTTAAGGGAAGGGCGCATTTGGTAGCGTGCCACGCCGCTCTGGGCTGAAATTTTCAGTCCAGAGGCAGTAGAGGGGCGCGCCAGGCAGCGTGCCACGCCGCCCCTGCGCACCTTTCAAAAGTTGAAAATTTTGTTTAAGTCCCAAGGGTTCCCGGGGACGTATTGAGCCGATTTTCACCATGATTCTTATAAAACCATGAGAATATACGTGAAATGAGTGAAATATTATATTGGTATAATAAAATTACTCGAGAACGAATTTGGCGTCAAAATGACGATTTTACCCTTTTGGTCAAAATGGGTCATACGTGGCTAGAATCACTTGGTTTTTGGATGGCGGCTACGGATATGAATAGCATGAGTGGGAATAATATTATTGTAATACGTATGAGACGCCTTAAACACGTGAAATTATTGATTTTATCGGGTTAAGTGAATTGGGCCCAAAAAGGGCCCAAAAATGGAAAGAAGACATGGCCCATATGGGAAAATTTGACCCATTCTTGTAAAAACTTCTAGAACACCACATGGAATGCTATAGAGTGGCTAAGCATGGACTTGAGAGCCTATATAAAGGGCAAAAATGCTGATTTTATTCATTGGAAAACACATGCCTTTGTAGATATTTTTTTTCAACCCTTTCTTTTTCTCTCAAACCCTAAGAGGTCAAAGCTAACCTTTGGAGCAAGATCAACATCTTCCAAGCCTAGGTAAGTGATTATTGTCATGGATTAATATATTATATGCATGGGAGAGTATGTGAATCTTGTTGGTTATGCTTGAAAGAGTTGAACATAGTACCTTGGGTTTTTGTACAAGATGTGCCATCCATGAGATTTGAACTTGAATTAGAACTTGTGCCTTTGATGAAAGATCATGGTATGGCTAAAATATGAACGTCTATGGTGTTATTTTTTTTGTTAACCTTGTTCTTGTCTATAAGTGTAAATTGTGGGATTTTGGCCGATATGTGCTATGAAGTGTATTAAGGTGAATTGATGGATTATTTGTGATGTGGTATGGATACGGAGGTGTAAAAGAGAATTGTTATGGTGAAATGAAATGATTATTATGTATTGGTCAATGTTGGTAATATTGGAGGATTTTTGGAATAATGATGCTATCAATGGTTTTGTCAAGGGGAAATGACATGTTTCAAAGCAAACATGTACCCCATTGATGTTATATGCATTTGTGAAGTAGTTGTGGTTAATGTGAATTACGTTATGTATTTGTGTTGTAGAGTGACACATAAATAAGGAGCGGGACTATTGTATGCACATCTAGGACTGTATATCCGTATTGAGAGTACAAGGTATGTAAGGTTACTCGGTCCGTATCTTTTTGCGGCAAATAGTATCCACATTGCTAATTCACTAGTCCTATCCCGAATTGTGCCAAGGTATCCTATATCCGTTTATCAATAGTCATTGTCATATCTTTCCTACTCATGGATCATTTGTGAGTCTTATGTCTCATTATCATGGTTAATGTTCCAAAAGCTCAAACAAGGTTATGGTCCAATGTTCCAATAGTGGTTATGCTCATGTATCTTGTTATGAATGATTGTCCAATGGTTCCAATGGTGTCATGTTTCCAATAATGTTTATTCACATGTCTTCTATTTTGATTATGGTTCCAAGTTTCCAAACATGCTATGTCACATGAATATGTCAATCTCTCACAAATGAATGTACCAATTTCATATGTCTCTCACTCATTGGCTAATGATCCAAAGTTTCAAGTGATGTTATGACTATCAAAATACCAATCTCAAAGTAAAGAACAAAGTAATGCAAATGTGGTCAATGATCAAGTATGGGTGGCAAGTCTAGGGGCATAAGCCTAGCTCGACTTGATCCCGATGTGTTGATTTATGGGTGGAAAGTCTAGGGGCATAAGCCTAGCTCGACTCGATCCCGATGTATGATTTATGGGTGGCAGGTCTAGGGGCATAAGCCTAGCTCGACCCGATCCCTGGGTGGCAGGTCTAGGGGCACAAGCCTAGCTCGACCCGATCCCAACATGACGATAAGTCATGTAAAGACCCACTGATCAGTAGGGGCCCGGGTACATTGTGACATATGTAATGACATTGAAGTAAAGAAGCAGGAAAGCAATGAAATCAATGAAAGTAATACACATGGTTTCCAAAGTGCAAAATGGTTACTTATTCATCTGATTATGCATATGCATTTGAGTTCCATTGAGTTCATTGAACTATTCCTGTGTTGTATAGCTTCATTTGAGCCTTACATACTCAGTACATTCTTCGTACTGACCCCTTTCGGGGAACTTACCTTACATGTTGCAGGTGCAGGCACTAGTAGACCTACACCGTAGGATGACAATAACTGCAGATCATTGGTGAGCTCCAGTTAGTTCGGGGCTTCTCCGAGTCACAGTTGTTCATATGTTTTGGTATTATGCATAGTGTATAAATCGGGGACTTGTCCCGACTTTCAGTTGGTTTTGGTCAATGCATCTGTTAGAGGCTTTTGTAGACGTACGTGGGTATACAAATGTAAGATGGTATATGACATTTTGACTTGATGGCCTCAACGGCCGAGTTTCTCATATGTATATACGTCATATGTTCTATGATTTCTGATTTTAGCATTTCCTGTTCCTATGGGATAGTAGTGTTTCGTGAGACATGACAGGTATATGAAGAAATAAAAGCAAAGCTTGGTTCTCTCGGGCCTTATCGGCTTCGGGTGCCAATCACGCCTCGTTGGGATTTGGGGTGTGACAATCGGCACCAAATAAGGATGACCAACGGAGGAGATGGAGTGGACAGTCAGGGAAGAGGAGAAACTCATCCACCATTACCCAAAAAAAAAAAAAAAATTCATCCACCGCCTCACTTTAAGTAGGCGTTTGGCCATGAAAAATAATTTTTTTGGTGTTGGAGTTGAAGTTGGAGTTGGAGTTGGAATTGGAGTTATGTTTGGCCATGAAAATAAATTTGACTTTTTGTGAGAGAAGTAGAAGTAAAAAAAGTGAAAACAAGAAAAAGTTATTTTCACTTTTTCGGAATTTTATTTCACTTTACTGAAAAAAATTTCATAGCCAAACACCACGAAATTTCACTTTTTTCACTAAGGTGAAATAAAATTTCGGAAAAAAATGAAAAAAATTCATGGCCAAATGGGCCCTTAGTTTTACTTTTATTACAGGACATCTAGAATGGTTGATGCAATTGATATTTCACTTGCATTTATTTTTGGATTTGGGCCTTGCCCCGCAATGTGGCTTGGACCTGGTTGTTAAATGGGCCCTTTCTGTCAGAAAAAGGAAAAAAAAGGGAAGTAGTTAATGGTAGGAACTTAATGGTATTACACTATTGATTAGAACAAGGCAATCATAAAAAGTTCTTATTTAACTTATTATTCAAAATTATTTTACTGCTATTAGTTAATCAATAATATATTTAATTATTATTGTTGGGATTTTTAAATCCATAAATAATATTATTTTGGAGCAACGAGAATTTTGTCGTTTTAATTTGTTTATCTTACTGTTCCTTTTAAATCTGTTATATATTTGAAACTTATGTAAAAAGTATTGTATACTACAATAATTAATAATTTTTAATATTTAGAAGACATGTTAAAATTTAGTTGGCTCTTTAAATTTTATCAGTGCAACATATAGGACAAAGGAAGTGACATATATTATTTTAAAAAAATATATAAAAATTACTATAAATCACCATATTAATAAATTAAAATATTTTAAAAACATATAAATAATTTATTTGACTCTTCAAATTCTGAACGACATACAAATTGGGACTGAGGGAGTGACATATGTTACTTGAAAATTATGTAGAAAGACTTATAAATCATAATAATTAACAACTTAAAATATCAAAAAATTATACACCAAATTTGGTTAACTTCTCCGATTTCAGCAGTACCAACATCACATAAATTGAAACAGAGAGAGTAACATATAGTACATCAAAATGATGACATCATTAAAAAATTTAAATATTTAAAAATCATATAAAAAATTAATTAACTCTCCAAATTCCATCCGTGCTATATAAATTAGGATAAAAAAAAGTAAGATGTCACGGGTCTCCGAGATCTGGTTCGTATATATGCACCACTATAATTATTGTACACATTAATGTGACAATTTTTTTTTTAATCCCACAAGAGAACTAGGGCAAGGAGATCCTATGTATCTGTATATTCTTTTGGCCTATTCTTTTTTACATATGAAGGTCCTTTCACATTACATTAGTCAAATTGTAATTTCAAAAAAATGGGCCCTCATTAAGATCTCTAATTATAGGCCAACACTTCTCCACATTTTTTTTTCTATATGACCTAGTTATGAAGTCTAAATCAAGTGTAAAAAAATTGTGAAGCTATCAAATATATTCTTGAAAACTATTATGAGCAGTCTAGCCTAAATATTAACTATCAAAATAAAAAATTATTTTCACTGATAATTATTTCCAGGTTATTATGAATTCTATCTCTAATTATATGAATTTCAAGTCTAGCAAATCTTTTAGAAAATACCTTGATTTTTCAATATTCATATTTGATGTTGAAGCATGGATAAATATTTATCAACGGTAACTTTTTAAAAAAACTAGTAGGATGAAAAATACGATTTTTCAATATTGCAGGTTGCACTACTTTCGTCAAAGCTTTTTTTTTTTTTTTTTGGTTAACAAGATATAATATATATATAAAGTTAAATAAAGTTAAATAAGTTTACAAGAAGGTATTCAACCTGGATTAACAACAAAAGAAAGGGTCTCAGTGCCCATTAGAGGTACATTACCAAAATTAATTCTCCTCTCAAACATAGTTCCTAACATGTCTGCCCACACAGCCTTACAAGCATACACCGGAGGAACTACCAAGAAACTTGTTTCACCATAAGCTGCAGACGTTGCTCCTTGCTTTGCTAGTGCATCTGCTACACCATTTTGCTCCCTATAGCTATGCTGAACCAAAGGACCTCCCAGCCTCCTTAGCCTTAACCTGCAATCATCAATAATAGCATTATAGTGAAGGTTACCATTTCTCAACATAAGGATTACCTCTTTGGAGTCGATGTTGATTTCAATGGGCCTGAGGTTGTTTGATTCAATCATCTTCAGTCCTTCATTTAGAGCTAAAAGCTCCATTTGGTTATTTGTGGCGATTGGGAAGATTTTACAAAAACCTATAATCCATTCTCCATTAGACTTCCTGATAACTCCCCCAATGCCACTTTACCAGGATTACCTAGACAAGATCTATCAGTGTTAAGTTTATAGGAAACTCTTTGTGGAGGGTTCCATTTAAGACTTATGGTGTTCATAAGTCTAGTGTGAGGTTTACTATTGCTAATGTGGTAAAATTCAATGCTCTCTAAGTAAGCTTGGGTGGGGGAGGCCTTATAAGTTCGATGATTAAAAACATTATTGTTTCTTGTTTTCCAGATTGTCCATAGGCAACAGAAAATGAGTTCTTTCTTGGAAATGAGGTTGTTATATTCCATATATTTGATAGTAGTCCAGGTTGATGCCCAATTGAGAGGGTGGAAGCTTGAGGTGGATAAACTGTTGTTAACAGTGGCCTTGCTAATGATGTGATGCCAGAAATCCTGAACCATGGAGCAGTCATGGAAAATATGGGAATTATCTTCAGTATGATTGTTACAAATAGAGCCTTTGGGGCTTGTAAGGATGCCTCTATGGTTTAGGAGAGAGTTAGTAGATAGCCTGTTGTGTTGGAGGAGCCAGATAAACAATTTGATCTTGTTAGGGGTAGGGAACTTCCAAATCCATTGACAGTTATTGTGGTGGTGTCATCATTGCTTTTCTTTTTATGGACAATAAAGTGATAAGTACTGGCACTAGTGAAACACCCATTCCCAGTAAGTCTCTATATGATAGTGTCTTCCTGGATTCTGAGATTAGGAAAGAAGGAGCTTTGTATATTATGATTGATTTCTTAAGGAATGTCAAGAGAGAGAAAATTAAAGTTCCAGGCATGGTTGTGCCATCCATAAGACAGCCTGATGTCTTTTTCCCTTTCAGTGAGAGGTCTATGAATGGTTTCTCTTAGGGGAGGTTGGTTTGGAATCCACCTGTCCATCCAAAAGTTTACCTTTTGTCTATCAGGGACATTCTATTGAGATACTTCTTTTCAAATATCCCTGCCTCTTGGCAGACATTTCCAAGTCCTAGAAGCATTAGGATTGCATTGTATGCTAGCATTGTTGTATTTACAGTTGAGGATTCTGGACCATAGTTGATTGGGATTCTTGATAAATCTCCAGGCCAAACTGCAAAGTGTTGTTTCATTCTTTGAGGAAACTTTGTGCATACCTAGTCCCCCATATTTTTTCGGGAGGGTTAGGGTGTCCCATTTGATGAGGTGCATTTTCCTCTTTTCAGTGGTGGATCCCCAAAAAAAGTTCCTCTGGGTTCTATCAATGTGGTTGTGGATTCTAGTAGGGAGGGCTATGTACTGCATGACATGGTTAGGGATATTGCTAAGGGAAGCTTTGGCCACTCATATTAAGAACTCTAGTTTTCCACCCTGCTAATTTAGAGTTGAGATTATCAAGGATGAATTGAAAATCCCTATTAGTAGGTTTTTGGTGGATAATAGGGAATCCCAGATATTTTCCAAAGGTTTGTTTAGCATTGATAGAGAGGTGACTTGCAAGGTTTACTCTATCATCTGATGAGCAATTTTTGGAGAAGATAACCTTTGATTTGGAGGTATTGATCTTCTTACCAGAGTGAAAGCTAAAGTTGTTGAGAGTATTAGTGATGGTTTGTGTTGGGTACTATGCAGTTTTGATGATTGACAAAGTGATATGAAACATGTCAATCAAGCTGGTTCACAAACACTATCTCATGTAGCTGAACTTATAGTAAAATCATTAATGATTAAAGACAAGGGTGCAAGAATCGAGAAATAGATGGGTGGTTAATTTTGATAAACTTAAGGAAATAAACATGTGTTGAATGGAAGAGTTGGAGTTTTACTTCAATACTAAAGAGGCAAGAGTTGGAATTGAAGAAGGAGTTTCACTTGAAGTAGAACTCTATGCAATGATAGTTCTGATGAGAAAAAGGAGTTTGAAATGAAGAATGACTCATTGAAAAGTTGTGCTTGAATAGAAGATGTGTTATTCAGAGTGACTCACGCACTTGCAAAGCAGAAAAAAGCAATTAACAAATTGACTTCAGAAAGTGATACTTAATCACTGAAGAAACACATTGAAGAACGTGGTCCTAGTATTGAATCTAGCTAAGATTTTTAGTGTTGATTTGTTAGGATTTGTTCACTATGTTGAACTGTTGATGTATTATTAGTTTCAATGTGTTATAAACTGAACTAGGTGCTAGTCTTTGAGTTGAGGAAAACTCAAAGAATTGGGAACACATACCTTGGGTGGTGTATGTGTAGTTAGGAATTAAAGTTTATAATTCCTAGGTTACATAGTTGTATTCTTTCATAGAGAGGCTCATTATTGTTTAGTGAAGTTGGGGTTAATTCTTGTAGAGGTACATGTCGTGTTTTTTTACACCTTTTATAAGTCGGGTGTTTTCCACGTAAAAATATTGTAATTTTTAGTTACTGCTTTTACTGCTTGTTAGAACATGTTAGGCAACCTGTTTCACACATAGGAAACTAGTAGGCTAAAGTAACTAAACACTAGGTCGTGTAGAATAACAATTGGTATCAGAGTGGGTTATCTTGCAATGGATAACATTTAAGATAAGATCCTGATGAACTCTGCACCACCTATTGCACACAGTGAATGTCAGTCAACAACTCGACCACCTCGCTTCAATGGATCTCACTTCATTTGGTGGAAGGCTCGAATGGAAATGTACATTCAAGGTAAGGACTATGAATTATGGGACAGAATCATTGATGGACCAACAATTCCTATGAAAACACTAAATGGAGAATAGGTGAAAAAGGTGAGAAGTGAGTTCATTCCTGAAGACCTTGTTGCACTCGAAGAAAATGCTAAGGGCAAGAACATTCCCGTATGTGGTCTATATCAAGCTAAGTACAATAGGGTGTCAAACTGCACCACTGGCAAATAATTGGGATGCCTTAATGAATGCTAATGAGGGAACAAGTCAAGTAAGGAAGTTCAGGATTGTATCACTCTTCACTGAATATGAAGTCTTCAATATGAAGAAAAATGAGTCTCTATAAGAAATGATAACTAGATTGACATCTCTAGTCAATGAGTTGTCATCCTTAGGAAATGTTCTCACCACTGAGGAACAGGTTGATAAAGTTCTATCAAAAACCAAGTGGGATGTGAAAGTTACAGCCATAAGAGAGGCCAAGAACCTTACAAATATAACTCTTGATGAATTGGTGGGCAACTTAAACACCTATGAGATGTATATGGATGACTTCAAAAAGGAGAAAGTTGCTAAATAAAAATCACTAGCCTTGAAATCATCTGATAGTGAAGAATCTGACCTTGATGAAGAACAAGTGGCATTTATGGCAAAAAATTTCAAGAAGTTTTTCAAGAGAAGTAAAGGATATGACAAGAAAGGAACAGGTAGCAAGAAATGGTCTAATGACAAATCACAGGCTGAATGCTATAAGTATGAAAAGACTGATCACATGATCAAGAAATGTCCACTGTGGGAGATTGAGTGGAAGAAAGAAAGAGCTGAAAAGGAACTGAGGGAGAAGGCCAACTCAAATAAAAATGATAAGGAAGATTTTGCTATGATGGCTGTATGGGGATCAAGCTCTACTTAGTTTGATGATGAAGCTGATGAAAATGTACTCATGGAAATGTGTGATTCTGACTTGGGATAAGAAGAAAAACTAAAATAAGAGGTGAGTTTACTTGATCTCAAAGATAAATTGCATTTGTGTTCTAAGAAAAGACTAATTTCTTTGACGAATCACCTAATTGATTGGTTGAAAAGAAAGTTTCCAAAACTTCTAAAATAAACAGGTTTACAAACCTGCTCCCAATATGGGCTAGAAGAAATTTGATTCATCCATTTGAGCACAAGAATAGACCCAAGTTTGTATGGGTGCCTAAAATTAACCCCTAATTTGTTTTGCAGGTAAAAGTGAAAGAAGGAAAGCGACATTGGTACATGGATAGTGCCTGCTCAAGGCATGTGATTAGAGACAAAGTTTCTTTCACTCACCAAATTTAAAAGGGGGATGTATCTTTTGGAGATGGCAAAAATGGAGAGTTGGAAACAAAAGCCTTAGAAGAACTGTAGCATGTTGATGATTTGAAGCACAATATTCTAAGCATTTCTCAGCTATATGACAAAGAAAACAAGGTAACCTTCACTTCTGCAGGTTGCAAAAAGCTGGACACAAAGAAAATTGTACTAGCTGCACGAAGGCACAAAATTATTTATAAGAAAGATATCTTGGGAGAACCAGGAACTGATCTTACATGCCTTAGTGAAATTGAAAGTGACCCCCTACTATGGAACAAAATACTTGGACATACAAGTCTGAAACAGCTGAACAAACTGACTTTAAAGGACCTGGTTATAGGCCTGCCTAAAATTAAGTTCAAAGATGACAATATTTTAGTGCCTGTGTAAGGGGGAAGCAAATGAGATACTCTTTCAAGTCAACTAACCATGTCAGTACAACCAAGTGTCTCGACCTGGTCCATATGGACCTTTATGGGCTAATAAGGGTAAGAAGCAGAGGAGGTAAGAGGTATGTTTATGTAATTCTTGATGATTATTCCAGATTCACCTAGACCTTATTTTAAGCTTCTAAAGAAGATATTTTTGATGTCTTTTCTATTTTTGTCAAGAAAATGGGAAAGAAACTAGGCACCACCCTAATTTCCATCAGATTTGACCATGGAACAAAATTTAAAAATGCAAAATTCTTAGAATTCTGTTCAGCTAATGGAATAGATCATAATTTTTCTAATTCTAGAACACCACAACAAAATAGAGTAGTAGAAAGAAAAAATAGGGCTTCAGAACATATAGCTAGAACAATGATATTTGCAAAAAAAACTTTGGGATGAGGCCATAAGAAATGCTTACTACATTGTGAATGTATGCATGACTAGGCCTCTTTTAGAAAAGACTCCCTATGAATTACTCAAAGGTAAAAAACCTAACATTTCTCATTTTAGGACCTTTGATTGTAAGTGTTTCATTCATAATAATAGAAAACATAGTTTGGGAAAATTTGATGCCAGGAGTGATGAGGGAATCTTCTTAGGATATTCTCAACATAGTAAGCCTATAGGGTCTTGAACAAAAGAACAAAATATGTTGAAGAAAGTGTGCATATTTTTTTGATGAATCTAGTACTGTGCTTGAGTCTAACTTACAGGCTGAAAGTAAAACTGAAGAGCGTACACAGGAACATGTTGTACCACCTGGTCCAACTGTTGTGCAGACTGAGGGAACATTGATAGGGGGAATAGAAAATAAAGAAATTGATTCACCCACAACATCAACACAAGGTACTGATAATGTTACTGGAAGTTCACAAGGATTGGTGCTAAAACACTATAAGAATCAAGCATTTGTGTCAATGGTTTAACCTAAAAAGGTGAAGGGAGCTCTTCTTGATAAACAATGGATACTAGCCGTGCAAGATAACTTAGACCTTAATTAAATAGGTCCATTTGTGAAGGAGAAGTTATATAGAGGTATGATTGGGTCTCTTCTGTATCTTACTGCAAGTAGGCCTGACATAGTTCTTAGTGTGGGATTGTGAGCAAGATTTCAAGCTAAGCCTAAAGAATATCACTTTAAAGCTGTTAAAAGAATCTTGAGATATCTTAAGGGAACTACCGACTTAGGACTATGGTATCCAAAGGGAAACAATTTCACTCTTGTGGGCTATGTAGATGCTCACTATATAGGTTACTGAGTTGATAGAAAAAGTACTACAGGTAGGACACATTTTTTTGGATCATGTTTGATCTCCTGGTCCACTAAGAAATGAAACTCTATGCCTTGTCTACTGCTAAGACTGAATATGCAGCTGTTGGATCATGTTGTGCTTAGTTGATATTGATCAAACAACAGTTGATGGTCTTTGTTATGGATATTAGATGTGTTCCAATATTTTGTGACAATATTAATGCCATAAATATTTCTAAAAATCCCGTGTAACATAAAAGAGCCAAACATATTGACATAAGACACCTGTTTCTCAGAGACAATGTTGAAAAAAGTCATATTTCAATTATGTTTTGTTCTACTGAAGAGCAAATTGCTGACATTTTTACCAAGGCACTAAGTAGGGAGCATTTTGAAAAGAATAGGTTAGAGTTGGGGATGATTAAGATTGCATGAACTTCCCTTAATGATTGGCTAGAATAACTATTTTCTTTCTAATCCTATTAGCTAAAATATTATTCGATTTAGTCTTGCACATTTAGTTGTGCGTCCAAATTCAAGATTTTTGACTCTTCTAACCTAATTTTGTATTAGGCTGTGCAAAAAAATAGGTACAAGCAATTGTGACCACAAAGTTCTTTTTATCAGGTATGTTCTACACTGACATAAGTTTAGGCTATCTAAGTTGAAACAGTTGAGCACTCCTGTTCTATGTATTAATTATTCTAATACATAAATGTTTTCAAAAAGAACCACCAAAGCCTAAGAGTCTCGTATTTTTTTTTCAAAAAAAATAAAGCCACCGCCAATACATCAGTGCTTATATCTCCTATTCTAATTGGTTCTCGACTAATTTGAACATTTCTAATTCCTCATGCTTTATCCTACTTTTGTCTTATAAGCTGACAAATTGGTACTTGAATTTTTCATAGTTCTCTCTCTCTAAATTTGTACTCTTAAAAAAATCATCTTTGTACTCCTTCAAAGGTATGGCATTCTTATCCTTCTCTCCCATCAAAACACCATCTAACCAAACTTTCTCTGATTCTCCCCAAATGGTTGTGCACGGATGTGTTAATTCTACACCAGAAATTCCTCCTTCTCTCTCATTCAAAATGTCAGATTTTGCACCATAAAGTTGGCAAGCTTGATCATTAATCACATGCAATGTGTGCTTCTGAAGGATAAAAAGAGATATGTTTTGGTTTTTGGTTGGCTCAGATTTTTGAGAACTACTCAGTCCTAGTTCAGGTTTGACTTTTCAAACAACAAAGGATATTCTTGGATGATTAAACCATGCTGCTCTACTTGCTTCAATAAGAAGAGTTAATACTCCTTTGTAAAAATTGAGAAATGCCTTAGCTGAGAAAACTGCTGAACTGAAAACTACCCCAGCCACTCATGAAGTGGAAAAAAAAGTACTTTAGGCTAGGATCATGACTCTAGAGCCTGACCTTGATCGAGATAGGTTTGAAAATGTTGAAGCCATTCGTCAATTGACACATTTGATATCACCTATTCCACCTTTCTCATCTGCTACTCACTCTTAGTGTCCTTAGCCATGTTCTACTCCGATACAATATCCTTTTTGATTAATGCTCAGTTGTTTTGCTTTATTTAGTACTAGCTTAGGTTTAATATGGAACATGCTCTGGTAGTTTAATGGAATGGTTATTTTTGCTTAATTGACTCATGATCTTGCTCTCTTTAATATATTACTATATTGGCTAAAGTCTTTATCTGATTGTCTTAGGGATAGCCCCAGTGGCCATAAATAGTATAACTAATCCCTTTGACTAGTATATTATTACATTGAAATAATTTTTTGATGATGCCAAAAGAGGGATGATAAGGATTGTGAAGTGTTCATAACCTATTGACTAACCTGTTTCATTCTAGTATTTCATACTTTAGTGCCTATAGGTAAAGATGTTTGAATGCACAAAGACAAGATGTTTGTCATTATCAAAAAGTGGGAATTTGTTAGGTACTATGCAGTTTTGATGATTGACAAAGTGATATGAAACATGTCAGTCAAGCTGGTTCATAGACACACTATCTCATATAACTGAACTTATAGTAAAATCAGTGATGATTATAGAAAAGGTTGCAAGAATCGAGGAATGGATGGGTGGTTAATTCTGATAAACTAAAGGAAATAAACATATGCTGAATTGAAGAGTTGGAGTTTGACTACAACACTAAAGAGGCAAGAGTTGGAATTGAAGAAGAGTCTCACTTGAAGTAGGACTCTAAGTAATGAGAGTTCTGATGGAAAAAGGATTTTGATATGAAGAATGACTCTTTGAAAGTTGTGCTTAAATAAAAAATATGTTATTCAGAGTGACTCATGCACTTACAAAGCGGAAAAAGACAATTGACAAATTTACTTCACAAAGTGCTACTCAATTATTGAAGAAACACATTGAAGAACTTGGTCCTATTATATAATCTAGCTAAGAGTTTTAGAATTGATTTGTTAGGATTTGTTCACTGTGTTGAATTGTTGATGTATCATTAGTTTCAGTGTGTTATAAACTGAACTAGGTGCTAGTCTTCGAGTTGGGAAAAACTCAGAGACTTGGGAAAACATACCTTGGGTGGTATGTGTGTAGTTAGGAATTAGAGTTTACAATTCCTAGGTTACAGAGTTGTAATATTTTGTAGAGAGGCTCATTGTTGTTTAGTGAAGTTGGGGTTAAATGTTGTAGAGGTACAGGTCATGGGTTTTTTACACCTTTTGTGAGTTGGGTGTTTTCCACGTAAAAATATTATATTCTTTACTTACTGCTTTTACTACTTGTTGGAACAACTTAGGTAATCCATTTCACACATAGGCAACTAGTAAGCTAAAGTAACTAAACACTAGGTTGTATAGAACAACAGTTTGACAATTTTTAATGTCAGCCTTAGCAAATAAGGTTAAGTCATCGGCAAAAAATAGATGAGATATCTTTGGTCCACCCTTACTGGTAGAAATAGACTTCCAGATAAGGATGTCCACTTCATGGTCAATCCTTCTAGGCAGAAGTTCCATGCAAAAAATGAAAATGTAAGGAGAGATGAGGTCACCCTATATGATTTCCCTCGTAGGATTGAAGAAAGTGGTCTTGCTATCATTGACCAAGATAGAGATAGAGGAAAAGCTGATACAAGACATGATAAGGTTGATGAGCTTTTTAGGGAAGTTGAAAAAGTGAATGTCCTGCCTTATAAGAGACCATTCAATCCTATTAAATGCCTTCTCCAGATCAATTTTAATGATCATGTTGGCATTTTCCCCTTTTATCTTATTAAAATGAGATATGAACTCCTGTACAATAGTAACATTATCATAAGCTCTCCTATTAGATAGAAAGATGGCCTGACTTCTCCCTATAAGTGTGTTTAGATAAGGATTGATTCTATTTGCAATGATTTTGGTGATTATTTTGTACTGGCTGTTACAAAGTTCAATGGGTCTAAAATTCCTGAGATTGATGGCATTATTGCACGTAGGGATAAGGCACAAGTAAGTTTCATTCACTTGTCCTTCCATGGTGTAATTACTAAATGTAGTTCTACAGAAGTTAATAATAGACTAACCAATAAACTCCCAGTATTTTTGATATAAAAGAGGATGGATTCCATCAGGGCCCGGTTCCTAGGTGGGTTTAAAGGAAAAAATAGCTCTTTTGATCTCCTCTATAGAAGGGATAACTTCTAGATTATGATGGTCCTTAGTACTGATAGAGCTATTTATAGAGCGATTGGTCTGGAATCTGTGGGGAGAGGAGTAGTGTTCAGACTTAAAGAGATTTATGTAAAAGCCTAGAATGGTGTCTCTTATGTCCTCCTGAGTGTAATACCAATTTCCAGTGTCATTTTTTAGGGAGTTGATCCTATTCCTTCTCTTTTGATTGAGGATGGAGGTGTGGAAGAAGCTTCTGTTTGTGCCTCCTTCAATGAGCCATATGATCCTGGATTTTAATTTCCAGAAATCATGCTCTTACTTAAGGATCTGACTAAAGTTTTGAGTAAGGGACATCTCCAAGTCATGGATAAAGGTGCTATGAGGGTAGTAGGGAGACCTTTGGATTCTAGCTAGCCTTGCAAGCATTGCCTTCTTTTTGTGAAAGATATTCCCAAAGGTTTCTTTGTTCCAAATTTTGATTTAGGTCTCAAAGTAAGATATAACACTAGTGAGGTTGAGGTTATGATCAAAAGAGTTTTTGACCATACCAGCAAAGGAGGGATGGGAGAACCACATCGTTTCCATTCTAAAAGTCTTGGAAGGAATCAACCAATCCTTGACAACTTGATTAGGAGAGGGCAGTGATCAGAGTGAGTTCTATGGAGATGAGAAACAGAACCTTCAAGGAACAACTTGATCTGGGACTCATTTACAGGACATCTATCAAGTCTCTCAAAACTAAGCAAGTGTCTATTTCTATTCTTCTTATTAGTCCAGGTATATCTACTACTTCTGTAGCCTAGTTCTATCAAGCCACTTAAGTTGATGCAGTCCTAAAAGTAAGAGGCTCTAGTGTTATTAATACTATTACAACCAAATTTTCAGAAGACTTATGGATTTTATTGAAGTCACCTCCTATCAGCCAAGAGTTATTACTACTGTTTTTAATGGTGTTGGCAAAATCAACAATCTGGTTCCAAAGAAGCTTTCTATCCTTAGAATTTTTACTAGCATAAATAGCACTAAAGAACCAAGAGGAGGAGGGACTAGTTACCTAAACAAAGATATGAATAGCCCGGGAGGAGTTGGAAATGTCAGTGATGCTGAGATTATCATCCTTTCGCATGATCACCAACCCACCAGAGTTGCCATTATCAGGGTATTTGTTTTTATTAGTGAAACCAGGCTCATCACAAATACCCTTATAGTCACTCATTCTAGTTTCAAGGGGTGCAAGAATAGCAGGCTTGTGGGTATCTACCATGGACTTACAATGTCTTTTGAATTCAACATTTTTAGCTCCTTTAACATTCCATATGATGCAATTCATCTTTAGTTGGATTATTTGAGAGGGTAAGTCCCTCATTGCTTCTTTTACCTTCCCTAGAGGAGGAGCTGGTACAGTGGAGGAAATTGCTTTCCTCTTTTTGGATAGAGGAGTCATCCTTGTACTGAAGAAGTTGAAATTTTAGGGTGATGGTAGGATGATCTCCAAACTGAATTTGGTCAGGTCTTGGGTTAGTAGGATGATCTCCATTTCCCTTACCACATCTTCGAACCTTGAAGTTAGTGGCTTTACTAATGTTGTTACATCTGTTCTTGGGATTTTGAGGGATGCCAGAATCTTTTCCATTTCTGTATTATTCTCTCTTAGCGTTGCAAATATTTGCTCCCTCTCTAGCATTTCTGGGTTCAGCTGTAGAGGAGCTGATGATGTCTTTGGGGCTTAGGTTTCCTCCTAGAGAATCACAAAGCATGGTCCATTCTCCAATAGCCATGGGTTCCTCGAAGGGAAGAAAGGGAGGGTCAAGCTGGCTAGTCTGATCTCTTCTGATAGGATCTCTGGTGTTAGGCTCTCTTGTGATGTATGACTGATGATTTTTATCAATACAGTCATCCAAATATTTTGTCCAAAGTTCCCCAGTACTTGGTTCAATCCCTTTATAATGAGTTGTGCAAGGTAGGAGGGATTTTGGATTATCAGAATGATACATTTCCTTTCCACTTCCAAGCGTAGTGGAATTTTTTATTCCACTAACCCCATATCCAGCCATGAGGCTGAGAGGTAGTGTGAGGAGAGGGGTTTTGTGATGAATGTGAGAGTCCCTGAGTTGGGGTTTGCAGTTGGGGTTGACATTAGTATTAGTGTGATTTTCTTCTTAAGCATCAAACTAGGAAGTAAGATTTTTTTTAAAGCCTTAGAAGAATTTGTAGAATATTCTGCTTAGGTTTCATCATTACAGCTAGGGGTATAGCTTAATAATGGGTTTACAGAGTTGAAACTTCTTTGTTCTCTCTCTTTTCCAGCTTCCCTGAGTTGATTGAATAGTGAAGCCGTCAAAAGAGTATTGGAGGAGAAGAAAGATTTGGAGTCTAGAGGAGGGATATTCAGACAAGTCAGAGTTATTTTTTTGGGGAAGGTATCTTGATTAGAAGAGGATTTCCCCTTTGACTTTGCCAAGGAAGAGACAGTATTAAGGTTCAAAGAAATGGGTTGTGTAGCCTTAGCAATAGGGAGGTGAGTTTGCCCCAAGTTATATTTGCCATTTGGGCCTTCTGAATTTTTTGGCCCAAAGTCAAGAGTTATTTTCCTACTTAGGCCTACTCCCTCTGAGCTTATGGCTTGTAATGACCCTCCCGATCATTTTCCTCATTTTCTTGCATTCTCGATGTTTAGAACTTTTCTATAACTGCCGGAAGTTATTTATGACTTACTGAGACTGACAGTGCAGTTTTTTTACAGTTCGTTTGAGAATTTTATTAATACCAAACGTGTTATGAAATATTTAAATTATATTAGAATTTGGTAAAATGATGTAGTTAATTACCTATCTTAAATGTTTTTGATACTTATAAAATTCTGTAGACATTTTATGATATTTCTATATTACTTTACAATAGTTTTGTAATCCATTAATATTTTAAGTGGAGATAGTGAATCTAGATATGTTGAAATATTATTATTATTATATAATAGAGGCTTTATTCAAAATAATTTTCTATTAATTATGGTATATTCAAAATAATTTTCTATTAATTATGGTATATTCAAAATATGATATTTATTTTACCACGAACCTATGCAATACCCGAGTATGTAATAATTTGACAAATATTTTATAGTGAAAATCTTTAATCCACGTGTGACTTAAGAAAGTGAAAAACTGATGGTCTTAATGACATTAAGTGGCCACATGTCAAAATTATCATACTACCTAGGTGTAACTACCATAGTTAATGGGTATATTAAATGTATTGCAACTTGGTATTCATATCATATTCATGTGTAAATGTTTCTTCCATCTAGAGTAAGTTTTCATTAAGTGTTTAGTATAGTGTGTTCTCTCTAAACACTCTGGAATTCATTAATACACTGGCATTAAAGATGAAATTATGGGAACAATATAGTTTGATGCTATATTCAACCCCCGAAGGTAATATCTACATCAAGTTATTCAAGCTCGGGTTCTAGTGGGGCACTATTCGGAGGCTTCTCGGATGGGCTTTTAGCTTTGGCGTCTAGGTAGGCTAGGCTTACCCTATCCATAGACTGAGTTTATTTACATTAATATGTGCTATTATGCTAGTTTTGGGAAGGTAGTTGTAGCCCTGGTATCGTTGAAATATTTCATGCCTTATTTATCCGGTTAGGGCCCCATTCTGATAGATTTTGGTCTTGTTATCCCTTAGTATGATATAGTATTTATGAGCTTAGCGCATGGTATTAAGCTGGCAAACCTTGAATTCCTTCCTTTTAGCTAATTATGCATATGTTTATATAAATATATTTTAATTCCTGTTGGGGATCAACATATACTTTATTTCTGTTATTTATTATGAGTTCTGGCATAGCTTTGGCATCTGGTTATGATATGATCTGGGAGTTCTGGTACTGATTATAGTTGTTTCAGGAGTTGTGGTTCCATTGAGTTCCAGTTCGAGTCCGACATCTGGTTATGAGATTTTGTTGTATATCATATGTGTGGCCTCTTGTTATTGTCCACTATTTCCAGTTAGAGCTTGGAGTCTGTCCTCTCGTTATTATCCATTAGTGCCGGTTCAAGCCCGGTGCATATTTGGATGGATTTATCATGGATTTGGGATCTAGAATTTACTTGAGATCGGTTTGGCTTTGGGCTATTTATGCCTTTACTTTGGTCATTTCTTGTAAGTACCCACCGGCTTATGGGGGCACGATTGGGTTAATTGATTTCTTCTATGTGCCTTCTGGGCTTATGGGGGCCCAGTTAGGTTATGTTTGGTCTACTTTCTTTCTATTGAGTTATTTATTTTCCTATATCACTTTTACTTATTCCTTTATCACACTTGCTTAGTTCAATAGTTATTTACTTTTCCATCCCTATCTACTGTTGACTTAGATAATACTCTCGCATTTTAGTTATACATTTCCTATATTTGAACTCAGTCGGCCAATGATGCCTTCTGAGTAGCTGTTGCTTTGGCACTTATACTGTACTTCTACATCTTTTCCCTGATGTAATTACTAGCAGCAGGCGTTGACATGTTTTCTCTATTCCAGTACTGATCTGGAGCAGGGTGAGCTTACTGTTGTCTGAAGATGATCCTCCTCCGTCTGTTCCAGTTTAGTCTTTTGTATTCGAGACGTCTTTGTATATATTATGTATATTTGGGATTCTATCTACCACTCTGGTTTTGTCTTAGTTGTGGCTCTAGTACCGATCTTACCAGGTCTTGGGAGGGGTTTTATCTTATGTATTTTGTCCTTCTCCTTCTCCTATTTTTTTTTTATATATTAAACTTTTCAAGTTTTTTTCTGCTTTTGCTTATTATTACTACTGTTATCTTTTCTGTTTGGTGTTTTTTGGTTTTCTGCCCGTTAACCCATTGCTTGCCATTCTGGGCTATGGCTTGGCTTGCCTACTGGTGGGATGATGTAGGCACCATCATGACTTGAGAAATCGGGTCGTGACAGCTAGATATCAAAGCCTAGGGTTTTTCGATATTATTGGTACAGGAGCCAATGTTTAGTAGAGTCATGTAGACCAGTTCAGAGACGTCTGTATCTTATCTTCGGGAGGCTGCAAATTTTTTTTTAAGAAAAATCATCTTTTTGATTTATCTCCATGCGTTGGGTCTGAGTTGGTATCTTATTTTTATTTGGTTCACTCTTACATAGATGGCTAGGATGTGAGGAGCGACAACTGGGGATCAAGACCCCGAGCTCGCTGCTAGAGCTCCAGTTAGGGTCAGAGGTCGACCCAGAGGTCGGGGGCAGGATAGAGCAGCATCCCCAATTTGAGATCAGGCTAGGGATCCATCACTGGACCCTATTATATCTCCTGAGCTTAACATAGCTCCAGGCGTTCCGCTACCATAACAGCAGGTGGGCAAGAGAGTAGCCCAGGCCCCACCCAAGTTTATCTCTTTTTTTATTCTCTGGGATGCTTTGGTACAGTTGTTTGGGTTTGTTATGGGTCTACCGACTGAGGGAGCTCAGCCAACAGTACGGGGTGGTGTTGATATCAGGGCTCAGCCTACAGTTGCGGCTCCTAGAGCAGTGGTTCTGCCAGTACCGGTAGTCCCACAACCAGTAGTAGCCCAACCAATTATGTTTGTAGAGGAGCAGAAGATGCTGGGCTGATTTCTGAGATTGACTCCACCCAGGTTTGCTGGGACCCCGGGAGAGGATGCTTATGAGTTCTTGTTTAGTTGTGAGGAGAGGTTGCAGAATTTGGGATTGGTTGAGTCACGCAGAGTGGATTTTATTGCTTATCAGCTAGACGTAGCAACAAGGATGTGGTGGAGAGGTTATCTTGATTCCAGGCTAGTTGGATCTCCCCCTGTTACTTGGGCTCAGTTCTTCGAGGTTTTCTTGGGGAAGTATATGGCTCGTAGCATACGCGAGCATCTTTGGGATGAGCTTTTTGGGGTAGAGACAGGATTCCA
The DNA here is from genome assembly GCA_031232105.1 of Capsicum rhomboideum. Taxonomy (NCBI): domain Eukaryota; kingdom Viridiplantae; phylum Streptophyta; class Magnoliopsida; order Solanales; family Solanaceae; genus Capsicum; species Capsicum rhomboideum. Next base: position 31,343,003 of record CP124712.1, on the reverse strand, counting down.
TGTATGTGGATAGGGGTGTACATAGGTCGGGTTGGTTTGGTTTTTTACTAAAACAAAACCAAACCAATCATGTCGGTTTATTAAATCTATAAACCGAATCAAACAAACATAATTTTGGTTTTTTCAATTTAGGTTTTAGTCAGTTTTTTGTTTTTACGGTTTTTTTTTTTTTTTTGATCTTTCTCAGTTTTTTTTTTATAATCTTTAGCTTTTACAATTATATGTGACTGTAGACAAGATCAAGTATGTTTTCACTCATGTGCTAGTGGAAAACCACAATTATGGAAAAACGAGGAGTGGAAAGGAGGAGTGGAGAACTCTCTGAAAAATAAAAAGTAAGATGAAAAGTGACTGAAGAGTGAAAAGTTTTGGGTTTTAAGTTTATATTGGGTTTCGGATCATTTAGTTATCAATTAATGGATAAATATTACAACTTAAAGGCCCAAATCTGAATATATATCTACATCTACTTTCTAAATATTAAAAATTAATAAAATTAATTTTAAAAGTATTTAGAAAATAGATTATAATTGATATTTTTTATGTATAAAAAAGTTAAAATTATACATATATATATATATATATATATATTATGTTGGTTTGGTTTGACTTTTCTTTGGTTAACACCAAACCAAGAATGGTCGGGTTTTTTCTAATGCCAAACCAATCAAACCAAACCACAAGTTATTTTTTTTATCTCGATTTGGTTTGGTTCATCCATTCTATTTGACTTGGCAATTTGGTCTATACACCCCTATTTGTGGATGAGTATGAGGTGAGATTCCATGAGTTAGCCAGATACATTACTATAATTCTACCTGATGAGTATGAGCAAATCTGATATTTTGTTAGGGGTTTGAGACTGCCGCTTCGCAGGGCCATACAGAGTTTTGTGACTTTGGGGAAGTTATTTTTTTGATATTACGAAGCATATTTATTTGATTGATGAGATGGATTGTGAGGCCCAAGGGGGCAGTAATAAGAGACCCCGTTATCAGGGCAGTTACACTGGGAGCCACAACGGCTCATAGTATGGAGGCTGCATATTTTATGGTAGGTACCTCCAGTAGTAGCAACCTTACCAGTGTAAAGGTTAGCCTAGTAGGCCCGTTCAGTCAGCACATCAGATATCAAATGGGGGTCAGCCTGGTTGTACTGGTTCAGGTGGTCAGAGTAGTAGTCAACCTCAAAGGAGTATCCAGTCAGGATCGTTGAGTTGAGGTGGTCATTCTGGATCAGTCGAACCTTCCAGACAGAGCAGAGAGCCAAGGGCATGTTATGAGTGTGGGGTTGTTGGTCAATTTCCCCATGAGTGTCCCCGACGTAGGATAATTAAGACTTTAGTTTAGACTGCATAGCCGATCAGATCAATGTTGCCGCCAGCTAAGAGTTGTGCTCAGGGTCGTAGGAATGGTCCCTACTGTTCCAGAGGTGGTTCGCAGGGAGGTAGGATAGGTGGTCGGGTAGGAACCTAGTCCGGTAGTGGACAGGTCAGTTGTATGCCGCATTGGGTAGGTCGGAGACTAAGGCTTTGGATACTGTGATCACAGGTACGATTTCTGTATGCCATCAACCAACTTCTTCTTTGTTAGATCCCGATTCCATATTTTAACATGTTTCTGCTTATTATGCATCGTAGTTAGGTTTATGTTTGGAGTTTTTATCTTTGCCATTACATGTAGCTACCCCGGTGTGTGATTCTTTAGTAGTGGATCGGGTATATATATCTTATTTGGTGATTGTTCAGGGGTTTGATACTCGAGTTGATCTCATTGTGTTGGATATGGTAGATTTTGATGTGATTATGGGTATTAACTAGTTATCCCCTTACCATGCGGTTTTGGATTGCTTTGCTAAGACCATCACCTTATTCATGCCTAGCATACCTTTGGTTGTGTGGCAGGGTTCTTTTAGCTGTGCGTTGTCGGAGATTATTTCTTACATTCGGGCTAGGAGACTAATGTTGAGGTATTGTGAGTCATTCCTTGCTTATGTTTAGGTTGTTAGTGCTGAGAGTTCTTCGCTTGACTTTATTCCTGTCGTTTATGATTTTTTTGAGGTTTTTCCTACTGACCTACCTGGCCTTCCTCCTGAGCATGATATAGATTTTTTTTAATAACTCGAGCCGAGCACCCGATCTATTTCGTTGGCTCCTTATCGCATGACTTCTACCGAGCTGAAGGAGCTAAATTGTCAGCTACAGGATCTTTTAGGTAAGGGTTTTATCAAATCGAGTATATCACCTTGGGGTACTCTAGTTTTGTTTATGAAGAAAAAAGATGGCTCTATGCGTTTGTGTATCGACTACATGCAGTTGAATAAGATGATAGTGAAGAATAAGTATCCTATGCCTCGTATTAATGATTTGTTTGATAAGCTTTAGGGTGCAACAATGTTTTATAAGATTGATTTGAGGTCTGGTTACCATCAGTTGAGGGTCAGGGCAAAGGACATCCCTAAGATAGTCTTTAGGATTCGTTACGACCATTATGAGTTCCTAGTAATATCTTTTGGGTTGACCAATGCCCCAACAACATTTATGGATTTAATGAACTGTCTGTTCAACCATAACTCCTTCATGATAGTCTTCATTGATGACATTCTGGTGTATTCGAGGAGTAGGGAGGAGCACGAGCAGCATTTGAGGATTGTGCTTCACAGTTTGAGAGATCACATGCTTTATGCCAAATTCTCAAAGTGCGAGTTCTTTCTTGAGTTTATAGCTTTCTTGGGGCACGTGGTGTCCAAGGATGGTATTATGGTTGACCCGGTGAAGATTGAGGCTATTTGTGGTTGGGCTAGGCCTACATCGCCTATTGAGGTTCGCAATTTTATTGGGTTGACAGGCTACTGCAGGCGGTTCATTGAGAGTATTTCTTCTATTGTAGCCCCTATGTCTAGATTGACCAGGAAGGATCTTGCGTTTTAGTGGTCTACAAGTTGTGAGGCGAGCTTTCTGAAACTCAAGGACATACTCACTTCAGCTCTTGTTTTGACTCTTCCAGTTGAGGGCAAGGGTTTTACCGTCTATTATGATGCTTATGGTATTGGTTTGGGATATGTTCTGATGCAGCGGGGTTCTGTTATTACATATGTGTTGAGGTAGCATCAGCATAACTACCCTATTCATGACTTGGAGTTAGAGGCGGTAGTGTTTGCGCTTAAGATTTGGAGGCATTACTTGTATGGTGTTCACTGTGAGATATTTATTGACCACCATAGTCCTTAGTATGTTATGACCTAGAGGGAGCTTAATTTGAGGCAGCGTAGGTGGATTGAGTTGCTGAAAGACTATGATATCTCTATTCTATACCATCTGGGCAAGGCGAATGTGGTAGCAAATGCTTTGAGCTGGAAGATTGTGAGTATGGGTAGCTTAGCCTTCATTTCAGTTTCGTAGTGGTCGTTGGCTTTGGACATCCAGTCCTTGGCTAACCTGATGGTTCGTTTTGATATCTTTGACCCCAGGAGGATTATTGAGAATATTGAGGCTAGATCTACCTTGTTGGAGTAGATTTAAGGTCGTCAGCTTGAGGATAGCAGGCTTCGTACCATTCGAGGATAGGTGTTGAGAGGTTAGTCTAGGAGGGATACCTTAGATTCTGTGGGTGTCCTGAGGTTTGACTGCCATATTTGTGTTTTGAGGGTTGGAAATTTGGTTCAGTTGGTTCTTTGTGAGGCTCATAGCTCCAGGTACTCTTTTCACCCCAAACAGCTAAGATGTATAGAGATATGAGGTAGCATTACTAGTGGAGTGGTATGTGGAGAGATATAACGAGTTTTATGGCTCGATGCCTTTGTTGTCAGTAGGTAAAGGCCAAGCACCAGAAACTTGTTGGATTGCTTCAGTAGCTACCCATTCCCAAGTGGAAATACGAGCGAGTTACTATAGATTTCATAGGTGGTTTGCCTCTCACGTCTCATGGTTTTGATAGCATTTGGGTCATCGTGGATTGATTGACCATGTCTGCTTGTTTCATCCTTGTTCAGATCTCCGACAGTGCTAAGAGGTTAGCTCGTGTTTATATTCAAAAGGTGGTTCGCCTATATGGGGTACCTATGTCCATCATTTCAGATTGAGGCTCTCAATTCACTTCTAGTTTTAAGAGGACATTTCAGGATGAGTTGGGTACCCAGGTTGACCTTAGCACAACCTTTCACCCCCAGACTGATGGACAGTCGGAGCAAACTATTCAGGTTTTAGAGGACATGGTCCCCACTTGTGTGTTGGATTTTAGGGGTCAATTGGACCAGTTCCTACCTTTGGTGAAGTTTTTATTTAATAACTGCTTCCATTCCAGTATTCAAATGGCCCCATTTGAGGCATTGTACGGTAGGCGATGTTGATCTTCTATTGGTTGGTTTGAAACTTCTGAGGTTAGTCCCCATGGCACATATTTGCTTCGTGAGTCATTGGACAAGGTTCGGGTGATTCAAGATAGGCTACAGACAGCTTAGAGTAGGAAGAAGAGTTATGCTGACCGTACGCATCGTGCATTGAGGTTCAAAGTTGGTGACAGGGTCTTTCTATGAGTATAACATATGAAGGGAGTGATGAGGTTTGGGAGGAGAGGCAAACTCAGCCCCAGATATATTGGGCCATTTGTGGCCCTGCGGATAGTTATGGAGGTAGCATAGAGTTGGCATTGCCTCCCACTTTTTCAGCCATCCACTCTGTGTTTCATGTATCTATACTGTGGTAGTATATCCCAAATGAGTCTCACGTGCATCGGTGGGACTCGCTTCAGTTGGATGAAAGGTTAGCATTTGTAGAGGAGCCTGTGTCAATTTTGGCAAGAGATGTCAGACGGTTGCGCTCCAGAGACATTCCAGTAGTTAAGGTTCAGTGGAGTTACCATCCAGTTGAGGAGGCTACCTAGGAGACCGAGTGTAATATGCGGACGTGGAGTTACCATCCAGTTGAGGAGGCTACCTAGGAGACCGAGTGTAATATGCGGACCCAACATCCCTACCTGTTCAAGCCTTCAGGTACTTCCTTATCCTTTACTTTCGCGGACGAAAGTTATTTTAGTAGTGGATGATGTAATGACCCTCCCGGTCATTTCCCTCATTTTCGTGCATTCTAGGAGTTTAGAACTTTCCTATAACTGCCCCAAGTTATTTATGACTTGCTGGGACTGTCAGTTCGATTTTTAGGCAGTTTGTTTGAGAATTTTATTAATACCGAACGTGTTATGAAATACTTAAATTTGGTAAAAAGCTATTGTTAATTACCTTTCTAAAATATTTTTGATACTTATAAATTTTTTTATACATTTTATGATATTTCTATATTACTTTACATTAGTTTTGTAATCCATCAATATTTTAAGTGGAGATAGTGAATCTAGATATGTTGAAATATTATTATTATATAATAGAAGCTTTATTCAAAATAATTTTCTAGTAATTATGGTATATTCAAAATATGATATTTATTTTACCTTGAACCTATGCAATACCCGACTATGTAATAATGTGACAAAATATTTTATAATGGAAATCTTCAATCCACGTGTGACTTAGGAAGTGAACAACTGATGGTCTAAATGACACTTAGTGGCCACATGTCATCATTATCATACTACCTAGGTGTAACTACCATAGTTAATGTGTATATTAGATGTATTACAACTTGGTATTCATATCATATTCATGTGTAAATGTTTTTGCCGTCTAGAGTAAGTTTTCATTAAGCGTTTATTATAGTTGTGTTCTCTCTATACACACTGGAATTCATTAATACACTGACGTTAAAGAGGAAATTGTGGGACCAATATATTTTGATGCTATATTCGACCCCAGAAGGTAATATCTACAACAAGTTATTCAAGGTTGGGTTCTATTGGGGCATTATTCGGAGGCTTCTCGGAGGGGCTTTTAACTTTGGCATCTAGGTAGGCTAGTCTTACCCTATCCTTAGACTGAGTTTATTTATAGTAATTGCGTGCTATTATGCTAGTTTAGTGTAGGTAGTTGTAGCCCGGGTATCGTTAAAATATTTCATGCCTGATTTATTCGGTTAGGGCCCCATTCTGGTAGATTTTGGTCCCGTTATCCCTTAGTATAATGTAGTATTTATGAGCTTAGGGCTTGGTATTAAGCTGGGAAACCTTGGATTCCTTCCTTTTATCTAGTTATGCATATGTTTATATAAATATATTTTGGTTCCTATTCGGGACCAACATATACTTTATTTCTGTTATTTATTATGATTTCTTGCACAGCTTTGGCATCTAGTTATGATATGTTTTAGGAGTTCTGGTACTAATTATGGTTGTTCTGGGAGTTGTGGCTCCTCTGAATTTCGATTTGAGTTTGGCATCTGATTATGATATTCTGTTGTATATCATATGTGTGGCCTCTCGTTATTGTCCACTATTTCCAGTTTGAGCTTGGAGTCTGGCCTCTCGTTATTATCCATTGGTGCCGGTTCAAGCCCGGTGCATATTTGGATGGATTTATCATGGATTTGGGATTTGGAGGTTACTTGAGATTAGTTCGGCTCCGGGTTGTCTATGCCTGCACTTTGGTCATTTTTTTGTGTACCCATCGGTATAAGGGGGCACTGTCCAGTTAATTGTTTTCTTTTGTGTGCCTTTTGGGCTCATGGGGGCCTAGTTAGGTTATGTTTGGTTTGCTTTTTTTTCTATTGAGTTATTTATTTTCTTGTATCACTTTTACTTATTCCTTTATCGCACTTGCATAGTTCGATAGTTATTTACTTTTCTATCTCTATCTACTGTTGACTTAGATTATACTCTCGCATTTTAGTTATACTTTTCCTATATTTGAACTCAGTCGGCCGATGATGCCTTCTGAGTACCTATTGCTATGGCACTCATACTGTACTTTTGCATCTTTTTCTTGATGCATAGTTGAGTACTAGCAGCCGGCGTTGATGTGTTTCCTCTATTCCAGTACTGATTCGGAGCAGGGTGAGCTTGCTGTTGTCTGAGAATGATCCTCCTCCATCTGTTCCAATTTAGTCTTTTGTATCTGAGATGGCTTTGTATATATTGTGTATATTTGGGATTCTGTCTAGCACTCTGGTCTTGTCTTAGTGGTGGCTCTAGTACCGACCTTACCATGTTTTCTATCATCGAAGTGTTTGTCTTCTCCAGGATTTTCCCCTTGTCGCCGATATTCCTAGTTCAAACTCCTGTCGGAGTCATGTATTGAAAGTTGTGGGTTCATGGAACTTACCTGAATGTGCATAGAACATATCCATTTTGATGTTTTGGGTTGGGTTACTCTTAGCTTGCTTATTTGGTTTCCTGACACTATTGGTTTTTTTCTTCCTTTACTAAAAGGCACTGTTTTCCATCCTTGTTCTTCATCAACTAGAGTTGATTTGGCTGAGTCATCTTCTAGTTGTAGGGTTGTTTGCGGTTTTTAGAATGAGCCTTTCATAGCTATGTGTCCCAAGTAGCCACAACTCTTACAAAAGATCCCCTCCCCTTTGTATAGAATTGGTTGTTTGGGTTGCCCGAAGGTTACAGAGGTCTTAATAAAAGTTTCCAGAGGGATCTGGACACATATCCGAGCATATCTTCCTTGTAATGTTGAGGATGTACATGAATCAATTTTGAGCAATTTTTCTACCCTTTTCCCAATTTTCTCCAGAATCGCTTTATCGTAAAACTCTGTAGGGAGCTGAGGTATCCTGAGCCAGATATTGTTTGGATCTTAGATTCACTTGGTACAAAGTTTGGTTCCCAACTACGTACCGTGAGGAATGAACCCTCTATAAACTAGGGACCTTCTTGTAGAGCTTTTCTCTAGCTTTCCTTGTTGAATTTGACATTATAGAACTCAAACCCCAAGTTTATGAGGATTAAGCTTTCTTGCATTTTCCACAGATCTGTCATCTTTGTTCGAAGGTATTGGTGATTAAATTTTCTTCCTAACAATTTGATTATGACTGAGTATCTCTAAGGATTATAGAGTCTCAATTTTTCCTCTGGGCTCAGTAGGACATATTCAAGTAGATCTGAGGATTCCACATGGTCCTCCTTAGTAAAGTTAGTATATGTTTCCGATGTAGAGAGATTTTTCCCTCAGTACATTGCAGTAAGAGCTATTTTTTGGGCGGTCGATTTCCATTTGGCATTCGTTTAGATCTGGTGGCTCGGTGGGATAAGAGGGGGTTAATTCTTTGTCGGTCATGGCGCGTGGGTTCACTTGCTATTAAGAATTGGGTGGTTGAGATAGAGAGAAGATGATCTTTCTCTCTAACACGATTTAGTCAAAACTTCTGTAAATAACATTATGACCCATATGATGCAATTCTTCAAGCTACTTATCAATATTTCCAAGCAAAATTGATCGTAAGGGGAAAATATTAACGCTAAACGAAAATTGCATCCTGTTAAGTGGGATGTAGTTACTAGGGAGAGTTGGGCAAATACCCACTTTGAAAACTTATTTGAGCATTTAGACACAAGTTTTAAAAAATGTAGTGGATAGACACCTTTAATGATGTCATCAATTTGACTTCCAAAACCATTCAAAACAAGGACACAAGTCTTTAATATTACACTTTAGTCTCACCCCCTCATCCAACAAATATCTAATTTTCCCCCATTTTTGGATTTTTAAAAAATCAAAACAAAAATATTCTCCAAGAAGCCGCCAAAAAAAGCTCCCGTTTTCCTCCTTCTTTCTCCTATTCCGGCGACTTTTCCTACGAAATTTTCCTCCTTACAGCTGAAAATTACCATTCTTGCTCATTGCTTCCATTGTTACCCATTTTCTTTCAAAAATTTTCAAAAAACATTTTCCTGCCATTGTTACTAGCTTGAGAAGCTTTCAGAATCACTCCATAACTCGTTAGTAGATAGATTCCAGTAGTTTAGAAGAACTATAAATACCTTTCTCCATTCCAGAGCTAGGAGGGCATTGATTAAAACTCGATTTCTTTCATTGACATTTTTTGTATGAATTTGTTACCAGTCATAGATCAGTTATCGACCCGTTATAGACCAATACCATAATCTAGTATCGATCAGTGTAGTCTACAATGACAGTAGCTGAAGTTGTTATTGTTGGTAGTGATTATAGGGGATTTGGGAGGAAACTCCCAAATATTGGAATTGGAAATCTTTTAGCAAGGAGACAGTGCTCATTGTGTTGCATTGCAATGGTTCATACGACGAGATGGTTCGAAGCATAATTGAGAGCGGGGACTTAACGACATGGTGAATAGCTATGTAATGAATAGAAGGGGGAAAATACATCCTACATTCATAAAGAATGATAGGCATGTGTCCTTGTACATGTTGGATGTTGCTGCCAATGGCTCTAGGCCTATATTGAGGATAAATGTCATCGTGAGGTCTCTGGTACCCCCCACCATACCCGGCAGTCGACAACGATGATTCAGTTGAACATGAGAGCTCGGGTGATCATTCTATGACTATGGATGATCCTCCAATGGATATGGAAGATCATCCAACGGATGCGGAAGATCCCAAATGGTTTTAAGAAGAGTAAAAGGAATGTGGATCGGGATCACAACCCAACCATTCCTTCTCTGATGGAACTAATATTTATGTAAATCAAATATTTAGTAGCGAGAATGAGTTGAAAATGTTATTAGACGAAGTGGCGGTGAGGAAGTCTTTTGATTTTGCTATGTTGAAGAGTTGTAGTAAATGGTTCAAGGTGAAATGTTTATCTCCTGGTTGTTCCTTGATGTTACAGGCGAGGAAGTATATGTTATGACCCAATTTCGGAGTCATGATGGTACCTAATTTGACCTGCCAGTAGGTAAGTAAAACCATAGTTCGGAACGACAAGTAATGGGCTAATTGGTAGAAGATAAAGTAAATACAGAAAAATAAGCATACAGTAAGCTTATAAGCAATATAAATAAGATTACGACAATATAAATGTCAAAAGGAATGGAGGATGAACAAAATAAATATCCCATGACCTAGTAAAGCCAGTACTGGATCCATTAAATACAAAATAAGAGTACTGAATAGTATCAATATATAGAAAGTCTCGATGATTAAAGACTATCCAAAAGTAAAGGAAGGAGGGGGGGGGGGTCTGCTCTGGCTCTAAAAGCTCACCCTATCTTCTAATCCTTAGAGTAGTTGGTAGAACGTTAGCGGCGATAACTAGTACTCGGATCTGCATCAGAAAATGATGTAGAAGTGTAGTATAAGTATCAAAATAATGGGTACTCAGTAGACATCATCGACCGACTGAGCTAAATCATAATAAAAGTATAATAGAATGCGAGAATGTAAACTAAGTCAAGGAATAAGGGGAAAACCTGAAATAATGCTCCAGCTGAAAAATAATAAATAATAGTATAAATAATATAAAAAGGAAGGCAAGCTAACTACAACCTAACTGGGGCACCATAAGCCCAGAAGGCGTAAACAAGAGAAGATTAACCCAAACGATCCCCCATAAGCTCGATGAATGCAATCAAGAGCAGAACCATCAATAATAATAAGTATGAAGTGACCAACAACCGAAATCATATTCTAATCCTCCCATACCATAATTGTTGAACTTGAATCAAACTCTTAGCATCATAAATAAACCATAAATGTCGAACTCAAACAGGTATTTAATATCATAAGTAACCAACAAATACCATACTCGAACCAGTCATTAATATCATAAGTGAGCAACAAATGCCGGACTCGTACTAGTCTTTGAAGTAAAAACAAGTTTACAAGTCTAGTCGGAAGTTGAAAAAATGTCCAAGTCATAATAAATTCTAAGAAGGCACACAAGATGACGAAAGAAGGTCTCTTAGGTCTACAAGGAGCTAATTAGGATAAACTACCTAAGAGAGGGCCAACGAGGCCCACTACTAACCCCAAAATTCCATACTAAGGCAATTTCTATCAAAAATTAGACTAAGGCTTCAAAGTTCGATCTTAAGGTATTAGATAATTGTAAACAAGTCCTAAGGCAACAATTTAATTCAAGGGAGAGACGAATAGGTCAATTCTACCTAAAAATGGCTCTCTAATCGGCTAAATATTCCAATTTTTGCCAAACATACAACCAAGCCGTAAATTCCAACCCAACTCTATCATAATACTATACTAATACCATAATAAATCTCAATATATGAGAAAAGTAAGCCTAGCCTACCTGCACGTAGACGAATGCTCGAGAAAGTTCACTAAATCAGAGCTTTTCCCTTTTGAGAAGCCTCCTCATGATGCCACGCTATAAAAATAATGATCTACACATTAACACGAGAATAAGAGTACCCATATTGCATATAAATGCTCCGAGTCAAAAATCGAGCTAAAAATCTCATGTGGGACCCACTTACGAAATTACAACTTTGAAACAGTCAAAGCGTCCCTCTAGGCTCAAGGAACATTTACCCTAAAAATGGGTAAATTTTGAGCACAAACGAACCTAAAATCAGCCCATAAAATAAACTAGGGATGCGGGTTTGTTGACACCTAATTTTTTCCCTCCACGACTAGGTTTAATCCTGAATTACTTCGGTTTTAAATAAAATTGAAATAGTTATTTTATCCGGATATGAAATTTCTGAAATATTTAGTTGGGTCAATTTTGTCATTTAAGTGATGGTTATACATTTTTTGTATTTATATATATGAAATCGTATACTCCCTCCGTCCCAATTTATGTGATGTACTTTGACTTGGCATGGAGTTTAAGAAATAAAGGAAGACTTTTGAAACTTATGGTCTAAAATGAGTTATAGATATTTGTGTGGTTGTAAATCATTTCATTAAGGGTAAAGTGGGTATTTTAAAGTTAAATTGTTACCAAATATAGAAATGTGTCATTCTTTTTGGGACTGACTAAAAAGGAAAGTGTGTCATATAAATTGGGACAGAGGGAGTAATTTATTCACTTAATAATTATTTTAACAAAAATCGTCTTTAATCAAAACGTGTCTTGAAAATTGTTCAAACGGGTAGACTTTTGATTTAAATATATAATTTGTTCTTAAAAGTAATTTATTTGGAAAATATTTATTTGATCTTATTAAATCAAGAAACTCAGGATCAAACCGGTTGATAATTCGTATCGGATTATGTTGTGATTTAGCCATGATTAAAGTCAATTTGGCCACAATTGCAATGCAATTGGCTAATTGACTTTCAATTTGGTTAAATTTGAAGGTATTTGACTAAGCTCCTAACAGTTGGGTTATTTAATAAATGACCTAAATCTACCCTCTCCCAATTTAATCCCTAACACTACCCTTTAAATCCTAAAAACCGACCCAGGGGCCCAACACCCTTAAAAACTCCAAATCAGATTTTTATCAATTATATACACACACATATACATTCCATACACACCCTCACTCTCCCACACACGCACATCTCTCCCGCTTTGCATTTTCTCTCTCCCCGATTCCCTTTCTCTCCCTTAAACCAAAAAAATATCAAGAACAACCCAACAGCAAAACACCATTGAACAACGACTTCAACCCGATGAAACCCGAATCCCTTTCCATTTCCCACTTGGATTCGTTTCTTCTTTCCTCCAATTCGTACAAGAACATGTGAGGAGCACGAATTTTGTACAAAATAGTACCATTCCAGCTCACTCTTGATCTTATCCATTTACCAATTCAAAATCCTTTTTCGAAAAAATCCCCAAAAATGCCCTCAAATCCTTTCTCCCACATCGCTTGGAATCATAAATTGAGCCCTAATCGTTTCCTATATATACTTCCACTATTTTCACTAAGAAAAAATGAGAGAGAAGAGGCATTGATAGCAGATAGCCCCAATTTATACAGTATTTCAGCTATCGAAAATGATTTTAGTGCCAAGATTTTCTGTGAGACTCAACTTTGAGCTTCAAAACCCTAGGCTATGGAATTCGAGTGCCCTTTTTCAGTATGGATTTTCAGGAAAAAATTGGAGATTCTGGAGGCGCATGCTTCTAACCTCACGTAACCAAAAATCTGAGAGGGAGAAACACACTTGAAAACCAAATTCCGACAAAAAAATCAAAGTCCTAAAAACTAGTTTGAATTCCGGCAAATTGGAATTGAGTCTCGGTAGTGGTGGAAGCCCATTTTATTAAAGCCGAAAATTAGGTAAAAGACCTGGCCCAACAAGAAGGAAATGACCCATTCATCTTTTGACCAAGTCAACATCATATTTATTGATCAAAAGTGGCTAAGGATGACCATTAAGGGGCTATAAAAGGCACCAAAAATCAGATTTTATTCCACAAAAGACACATGCCAAAATCTAGAATTTTTCACAACATTCTCTCATCTCACAAACCCTAAGGCAACTATCTCCTTGGAAAAGATCACTCCTTTACAAGTTTGGGTAAGTGTTTACTCTTATGGTTCAATATATTATATGCTTAGTATGGTGTATAAATCATGTTGGTTATGTTGGCAAAGTGTTGGACAGTTCGCTATGTGTAAAACAGTGTACTTTTGCTTAATCGGTAAAGGGTTTTGCCTTTTAAACTTTGAAGTGTACTTGTGGTCTTGAAGGAAGTAACTTTGATGGATTAAATATCAACATGTAAGATGTGGTTATGTCCTTAACTTGCTTTCTTTTTGTGTGTAACATTTGCAATTGTTGTTGTGAAATTGTATATGAAACCGGTGGCATATTGAAAGGTAAATGTCGTTTTGGTGATGTTTATATGCGTTGTGAAACCATGGATGTTCGTTGGCATCTAAGATGATTTAAAATATGTTAAGAGAATCTTAGTTATTATCATGGATCATTCATAGCAAAAAAGGACCCTAAAATGACCCCCGGAGGCTGAAACGGGCATCCGCCCTCGCGGGTGGGGCACCTGCGGGAGCAGATGCCAACGCAGGTGACCCTGTACAAGGCCAATGGTAACCTGCGGATGTACCTCAACCATATGCCATCACATGTGGCTTTGCAAGTCAGCCCAGAACTTCATTTTGTATGTTTTTGTCTCCCTTTGGCACCTCAAAACCCCGATACCCTTCTTTGATGCAATTATCAACTTATGGTACCTTTTGAATGACTTTAAAGGAGTATCCGAAGGTATTTTGAATGGTATAAATTTTGTATTGTTGGTCATGTGTCATTGTGAAAGCTATTGAGTGACTTGATAGAGAAAAGGTAACGTAGTGTTGAAGAGAAAGTGTAAAGTATAACTTTGGGTGTGAAATGCTATTGGTCTATGATGTCTTGGTCAATGTATGAAATGTTATGGTATTGTTGGTATGATAATGCCGTGAATGGTATTTTAAAGGGTGAAATGACGTTATAGGGCAATCATGTAACTCAATTTCGTCTTATGCACTTGTAAGACAGTTGGTTGATAACGTAAGCTCCATTATGTACTTGTGTTGTAGAGTAAGACGTAAGGAAGGAGTTGGACTATTGTATTCACCTATAGGACTGTGTATTCATAGTGGGAAGATAAGTTATATAAGTTTACTCTTACCATGTCCTTCTGCAACATATATTGTTCACATTGACATGGTACTTGTTCCATTCCGAAATGTCCAAGGTATTTCATTTCAGGTTGTCATATAGTGTTACTCACATGACCAATTGTGATTCACATGTCTCATATTCATTGACAAAGGTTCCAAAGTTCCAATAATGTTCATTCACATGTATCTTATTTGTTGATTATTGTTCCAAAGCTTCTAATAATGTTCTCACAAGTAAATGTATCAATCTCCCATAAGCAAATGTATCAATCTCACACAAGTAAAGGTATCAATCTCTCACAAGTAAAGGAATGAAGGAAGATATATATATATATATATATATATATATATAAGGTGGATGATTGTTGATATGATATAGTATATTATGTTTCAGCCCGCCGATAAGGTGGATGCATGTTATGTTATAGCCCGCCGATACGGTGGATGAATTTTATATATTATAGCCCGCCGATAAGGTGGATGAATGTTATATTATGACCCACCTATAAGGTGGATGACTAATAATGATGATGAACGCAAAAGCAAAGGAAGTATATCACTTGAATGAAAGTATATATGAAAGTATACATGAATGATAATGACATGAATGAATGATCGAAAATTAAAACAACGAAAGCAATGTACATGGTTCAACATATACAGAATGGAGGTTTATCTATATTGATTTCTCACTTGTTGGATTCCATTAAAGCACTTATGTATCATACAGTTTCTTATGACCTTACATACTCAGTACATTCTTCGTACTGACCCCCTTGGGGGACTTACCATACTTGATGCAGGCACAGGGACTCAGATCTTTCCGAGTCACATGTGTACATTGGTTTTGGTTTGGCATTGTAAATGTTGTATAAAGCGGGGACTTGTCCCGACTATAGGTTGGTTATGTACATGTATCTGTAGAGGTTTTGTAGACGTATGTGGGAAGATCAACGTAAGAGATGTATGTTCATGATGACTTGATGGACCTAACGGCCAAGTTTCATATATAGTAGATATTTTCCATGACTTCCGCCATTGGTATGCTATATTTTATAAGTTACACGAGATAGAATGTTATTCCTATACATACATGCATATGAAGGTACATGAGTAAAGATTGGTTCTCTCGGGCCTCAACGATTTAGGGTGCCAGTCCGCCCCATTGAAATTCGGGGCATAACAAAAGTGGTATCAGAGCAGGTCATCCTAAGGGTGTCTACAAAGCCGTGTCTGAGTAGAGTCTTCCTTATGGATGTGTTGCGCACCATATTTATAAGTAGGAGGCTACATGACATTTAGGAGTTGTTTCTTTTCTTCATTGCTAGATCGTGCAGTAGAGCAATGTTGTAGGTGGAATTATATTTAATCGATGAAATTGATTTTCTTTGTTATATTAAAATGTCGATGACAAGACAAGGTAGGGGCAAAGGTAAGGAGGTAGACATGCTTGCCGGAGAAGGAACTAGTAAATCACCACCTGACCAAGATAGTCAAGGTGGGGCTGAAACTGAGTTTACAACGCAGGCTTCCTCTACTTTTCAAGCTCCAGAAGAGCGGAAAGGGAGGGAAGAACCTGCCGAAACACCTGGTAATGATACTGAACAGAATCTAAGAAATACAGTGCAAATATTGACTCGTATAGTTGGTTGTATAGTTACTGCACTGAATCAAGGACAAGTAGGTCCAATGAAAAGTAGTGATGGTGTGTATAGGGAAGCTAGTCGGCGGACACAAGATTTTTTGAAATTAGACCCTCCCACGTTCACCGGGTCAGATCTGAATGAAGACCTACAAAACTTTGTGGACCAAATCAAAAGGGCTCTAGATATTATGCATGTGACTGGTATAGAAACAGTGGAGCTTACAACATATAGACTAAAAGGCTAGGCTATATTATGGTATGAAGATTGGAAACGATCTAGGGGTATAGGTGCACTTCTAGCTAGTTGGGAGGAATTCACAACGACATTTCTTGATCACTACCTTCCCTATGAGATTCGAGAGGCTCGTGCGGATCAATTTTTAAATCTTCGCCAAGGGAATATGAGTGTCAGAGAGTACAATCTCCGATTTAATTCTTTGGCTAGGTATGCTCCAAATGTAGTAGCCACTATGGCCGATAGAGTCCATCGATATGTGGACAGATTGGAGCCATATTTTGTGAGAGACTATACTATTATTGCGTTAAATAGAGATATGGATGTAGCAAGAATACAAGCCTTTGTACAAAAGATGGAGGATCAGAGGCAATGGAGAAGGACAAAAGTATTTGAAGAAAAGCCATCAAAGAGGTCCAGACCTATGGGACAGTTTATGGCATCCCAAGGAGAATTTACGCCTCGAGTGTTTCCTAGACCACCTAGACCATTATTTTCTTACCCTACAACATGTACTCCATCTCAATTTTGAGGGTTTAGAGGCGGTCAAGCTGGGCAAAGTAGTAGGACTCGGGGTTCACAGACAGTGGGGTATCAAGAACAAGGAAGTATGGGCCAATCGAGGTCTTTTTGTCAGCTGTACCAGCGCTGCAGAAAGTTTCATTCATGTGAATGCTGGTTTCGAACAAATGTTTACTTTTGGTGTGGTGTGTCGGGACACAAAATGAGAGAGTGCCCACAGAGGGCCACGGGTAGTATGACACGACCTGCGGGATCAGCCGTTGCATTATCATTATTAGTTGTACAATTTGTTTTTCATGGTAGTGGTGCTAGAGGAGCATCTAGTTCTAGCGGAGCCCAGAATTATACCTATGTTTTAGCAGATCGACAGAATTTGGAGGCTTCTCCTGATGTAGATACAGGTACATTATTCATATTTTTACATAAGGTATATGCATTGATTGACCCGGGTTCTACATTATCATATGTTACTTCAGTGATTGCAGAAAAATGTGAAAGAACACCAGAATTACTAGTTAAGCCATTTTGACGTATCTACACTAGTTGGTGAATCTATTGTAGCTAAAGTAGTATATCGTAAGTGTATAGTAACTGTTTGTGGTTATGATAAACTGGTTGATCTTATTGAACTGGGAATGGAAAATTTTGATATTATAATGGATTGGTTGGCTTCTGGTTATACCACGATAGGTTGCCGAGTTAAAGAAAAAACAAGTACATTGTCATTTTCCCCAAAAAGATGATCTTTAAATGAAGGGTAATGTTGGAGCACCGAGAGGTAAAGTTAATTCATATTGTAAGACAAGGAAAATGATATCCAAGGGGATTCATAAGGCCTAGTATGTCCCCTTGGGGTGCACCAGTATTAGGTATACGAAAGAAAGATGGCACGTTGAGAATGTTCATTGAATATCGGCAACTGAATAAGGTGACAATTAAGAATAAATATTTCCTCCCCAGAATTGATAATTTATTTGACCAATTACATGGTGTCAAAGATTTCTCAAAGGTTAACTTGAAATCGAGATATCACCAGGTGAGGATTAAAAAAATAATAATAATAACCAAGACAGCTTTACGAACACGGTATGGTCGTTATTGAGTTTTAGTTATGTCATTTGGGCTACCAAAGCACCTGCAGTTTTATGGAGTTGATGAATAAGGTGTTCAAGTCATTGTTAGATGTGTCGAGACCATGTGTAGAGATGATATTCAAGATCACAAGAGAGCCATGTTAATAATTTGCGACAAGTGTTACGGATTCTTCGTGACCGTAAGCTATATGCAGAGTTCTCTAAATGTGAATTTGGTTAAAATCCGTAGAGTTCTTGGGTCACATTGTATAGGATCAGGGACTAAGGGTTGATACACAAAAGATAGAAGTCGTGAAGAATTGGCCAAAACCTACGACGCCTACAGAGATTCGTAGTTTTCCTGGGTTGGCGGGCTATTACAGAAGGTTTGTTGCAGAGTTTTTCTTCCATTTTAGTACCCTTAGAAAGCTAACACACAAAGCAATCAAGTTTCAATGGAATGATGTATGTGAGAAGAGTGTCCAAGAGCTGAAAGATAACTTGACTTCTACACCTATGTTGGTACTTACAGCAGGCACAAAAGGGTATGCAGTATATTGTGATGCTTCGGGAGTCGGCCTAGGATGTGTATTGATGTAGTACGGCAATGTGATAGCTTATGTTTCAAGACAATTGTGTCCACATGAAAGAAATTATCCAACACATGATCTTGAGTTAGTAGTTGTGATATTTGCTTTAAAAATATGGCGCCACTATTTGTATGGGGTTCACATTGATATATATATACCGATCATAAAAGATTGTAGTATATTTTTAAGCAGAAAGACCTAAATGTGAGGTAGCGAAGGTGGATGGACCTATTAAAGATCATGATATTGATATTCCATCAGGGAAAGCAAGTATGGTGGCCGATGCGTTAAGTCGCAAAGCAATAGAAAGCACTAATGGTCAATTGACGGAAAAACAATGTATAGTCAAAGATCTACATCAATTAGACGACTTGGGAGTTCGTCTTCTTGGAACTCCAGCTGAGAGAATTATAGCGTAAAAGGCGGCAGAGTCCTCATTTGTAGCTGAGGTGAAGGAAAAGCAATATTCAAATCCTATTGTATTTCAACTGTAAAAGAATGTATAACAAGGTTTGACAAAGGAAGTCGATCTTACGTAAAAAGGAGGATTTGAGTACTTCAATTCCAAGGTAGATTTTGTGTACCAGATATAGAAGATCTAGGGAAACGAATTATGACAGAAGCACATCATTCACGGTATTCTATTCATTCAAAAACAACCAAAATGTACTATGGTTTGGAAGAGATGTATTGGTGAGGCAACATAAAGAAGAATAACATTACAGAATTTGTAGCTCAATGTCCAAAAAAAATCATCAACAAGTAAAAGAAGAGTTTGGGTACACAAGTGAATTTAAATACAGTTTTTCATATCCTCAAACAGAACGTACCATCCAAACACTTGAAGATATGTTACGAGCTTGCACATTGAACTTTAAAAGTAGTTGGATGGTCATTTACCTCTTATGGAATTTGCCTACAATAATAGCTATCATTCAAGTATCAAAAAGACACCTTATGAAGCTTATATGGGAGAAAGTGTAGATTACCAAGTGGATGGTTTGAAGCAGGTGAGACTTATTTACTCTGGCCAAATCTTGTTCATCAAGATATAGATAAATTCAAGGTGATACAACAACGGCTACAAACAGCCCAAAGTCGACACAAGTCATATGCCGATATTAGAAAAAGGGAATTAGAATTGGCCATAGGTGATTGGGTAGTTTTGACAGTGTCACCAATGAAAGGGGTAATGAGATTTGGAAAGAAATGAAAGTTGGCCATATATAACATTATATATGAGATTACTCGAAGATTTGGGTAAGTTGCATATAAATTAGCACTACCCCAAGAACTCCCCACAGTTCATTCAGTGTTCCATGTTTCAATGCTTCGAAAATGCATAGGAGAGATGTACAAGTTACGGAGGATCTCACATATGAAGAGGTACCTACTACTATTCTTGATTGATAAGTGAAAGTATTAAGAAATAAAGAAGTAATTTCTGTAAAGGTACTATTGGAGAAATCAGCAAGTAGATGGGATCACATGGGAAACCGAAGGAATGATGAAATCTCAAGTACTCGTATTTGTTGTAAACAGAAGAAAAAGTTCAAGGTGAAGAATTGAAGAAATAACAAGTAAGTCTCTACATGTATCATGTGTATATGATAACATGAATGATAAACTTAGATTTAAATTTATTTCAATGAGATAATGTTACTAACATTCGAGAACGA
Organism: Capsicum rhomboideum; assembly: GCA_031232105.1. Classification (NCBI taxonomy): domain Eukaryota; kingdom Viridiplantae; phylum Streptophyta; class Magnoliopsida; order Solanales; family Solanaceae; genus Capsicum; species Capsicum rhomboideum. Next base: position 31,322,843 of record CP124712.1, on the reverse strand, counting down.
ATGTTTCTAAGGGGGGAAGGATGTAACACCCCATACATTTTCAAACCTATGTTATTTCCATAACATTTATGGAATTATTTAAACATGGGATAGTTGGTATATAATTAATGGAAGCTATTGGGCTAAACAAACCTTGTGCAAATGGGCTCAATTTAAGGCCCAAAATTAGGTAAAAGACCTGGCCCAACAAAAAGGAAATGACCCATTCATCTTTTGACCAAGTCAACATCATATTTATTGATCAAAAGTGGCTAAGGATGACCATTAAGGGGCTATAAAAGGCACTAAAAATCATATTTTATTCCACAAAAGACACATGCCAAAATCTAGAATTTTCCACAACATTCTCTCATCTCACAAACCCTAAGGCAACTATCTCCTTGGAAAAGATCACTCCTTTACAAGTTTGGGTAAGTGTTTAATATTATGGTTCAATATATTATATGCTTAGTATGGTGTATAAATCATGTTGGTTATGTTGGCAAAGTGTTGGACAGTTCGCTATGTGTAAAACAGTGTACTTTTGCTTAATCGGTAAAGGGTTTTGCCTTTTAAACTTTGAAGTGTACTTGTGGCCTTGAAGGAAGTAACTTTGATGTATTAAATATCAACATTTAAGATGTGTTTATTTCCTTAACTTGCTTTCTTTTTCTGTGTAACATTTGGAATTGTTGTTGTGAAATTGTATATGAAACCGGTGGCATATTGAAAGTAAAATGTCGTTTTGGTGATGTTTATATGCGTTGTGAAACCATGGACGTTCGTTGGAATATAAGATGATTTAAAATATGTTAAGATAAGCTTAGTTATTATCATGGATCATTCATTGCGAAAAAGGACCCTAAAATGACCCCCGGAGGCTGAAACGGGCATCCGCCCTCGCCGGTGGGGCACCTGCGGGCGCAGATGCCAACGCAGGTGACCCCGTACAAGTCCAATGGTCACCTGAGGATGTACCTCAACCATATACGGGCACATGTGGATTCTCAAGTCAGCCCAGAACTTCATTTTGTATGTTTTTGTCTCTCTTTGACCCCTCGAAACACCGACACCCTTCTTTGATACAATTATCAACTTATGGTACCTTTTGAATGACTTTAAAGGAGTATCCCGAAGGTATTTTGAATGGTATAAATTTTGGATTGTTGGTCATGTGTCATTGTGAAAGCTATTGAGTGACTTGACGGAGAAAAGGTAACGTAGTGTTGAAGGGGAAGTGTAAAGTGTAACTTGGGGTGTGAAATGCTATTGGTTTATGATGTCTTGGTCAATGTATGAAATGTTATGGTATTGTTGGTATGATAATGCCGTGAATGGTATTGTAAAGGGAGAAATGACGTTATAGGGCAATCATGTAACTCATTATCATCTTATGCACTTGTAAGGCAGTTGGTTGTTATTAACGTAAGCTCCGTTATGTACTTATGTTGTAGAGTAAGATGTAAGGAAGGAGATGGACTATTGTATTCACATATAGGACTGTGTATTCATATTGGTAAGATAAGGTATGTAAGGTTACTCTTACCATGTCCTTCTGCAGCATATATTGTTCACATTGACATGGTACTTGTTCCATTCCGAAATGTCCAAGGTATCTCATTTCAGGTTGTCATATAGTGTTACTCACATGACCAATTGTGATTCACATGTCTCATATTCATTGACTAAGGTTCCAAAGTTCCAATAATGTTCATTCACATGTATCTTACTCGTTGATTATTGTTCCAAAGCTTCCAATAATGTTCTCACAAGTAAATGTATCAATCTCCCACAAGCAAATGTATCAATCTCACACAAGTAAAGGTATCAATCTCTCACAAGTAAAGGAATGAAGGAACATATATATATATATATATATATATAAGGTGGATGTTTGTTGATATGATATAGTACATTATGTTATAGCCCACTGATAAGGTGGATGAATGTTATATTATAGCCCGTCGATAAGGTGGATGAATGTTATATATTATAGCCCGCCGATAAGGTGGATGAATGTTATATTATGACCCACCTATAAGGTGGATGACTAATAATGATGATGAACGCAAAAGCAAAGGAAGTATATCACTTGAATGAAAGTATATATGAAAGTATACATGAATGATAATGACATGAATGAATGATCGGAAATAAAAACCACGAAAGAAATGTACATGGTTCCACATATACAAAATGGAGGTTTATCCATATTGATTTCTCACTTGTTGGATTCCATTAAAGCACTTATGTATCATACAGTTTCTTATGGCCTTACATACTAAGTACATTCTTCATACTGACCCCCTTGGGTGACTTACCTTACTTGATGCAGGCACAGGTACTCATAGACCTCTACTGTAGGTTGCGGATCATTTTCCGATCATTGGTGAGCTCCAGTTGGTTCGGGGCTTTCCGAGTCACATGTGTACATTGGTTTTGGTTTAGTATTGTAAATGTTGTATAAAGCGGGGACTTGTCCTGAGTGTAGGTTGGTTATGTACATGTATCTGTAGAGGCTTTGTAGACGTATGTGGGAAGATGAACGTAAGAGATGTATGTCCATGTTGACTTGATGGACCTAACGACCAAGTTTCATACTCGATATTTGCCATGACTTCCGCCATTGGTATGTTATATTTTATAAGTTACACAAGATAGAATGCTATTCATATAGAGACATGCATATGAAGGTACAGGAGTAAAGATTGGTTCTCTCGGGCATCAACGACTTCGGGTGCCAGTCCGCCCCGTTGGAATTCGGGGCGTGACACTTTTATTACTTGAAAAAATGTTTTCAGTTATTTGGTCCAAAGTATAATTGTTTGCTTACCTTTCCGGTGAACTTGGTTTAACATGATTGTTTGGTGTTTGATGCCTTTTTATACATATTTCTTGGTAAGTGATCCCTAAATACCTGCGATCTTTCTAAATTCTTACATGCTTGCTTGGGCAGGAGGCTCTTACTTGTTTGGTTTAGTTAGCTACTTGTGTTGGCCCACTCTATAAACATTACATGTTTACTTTGATAGATTTGAGGTGTAGTTATGATACGATTAATCCACTTTGAATTGATGGCTAATTCTTATCTCTTTTTGTTTCATGTGAAACAATTTGAGTCTAATGGATTCTCTCCTTGCATATCCTTGACAGGCCAACGAGGCCCAATATCATCGAGTCATACTTCGAGGCCCAAAAATGAACAAAAAGTTGAGGTTGAAGAAATATGTAGCTAACAGCTACACAATGAAGCTAGTGTACGAGGTTGAAGACAAAGACGGTGAAAATTGAAATAGGCTAAAAGCCTATGAAAATTAAGGATTAAAGCCGGACAGGTCCAAACGGGTTCAAAACCCGTTTCTCTCAACTTTCCTACTTTTATTTATTTATTTGTAATTCATGTTTGGATCTATTTGTATGTAATTAACTTTTAAATTTGGTTAATCAAAATAATTTCCCCTCCGAGTTGTTATTTCGTTTTATCTTTTATCTTTTCCTTTAATTACCGTTTATCTCATAGTCTAATATTTTGAGTTAATATCTTTATTTTTTCTTTGGAACAAGTCTTTAACAAATCAAGAGATGGAATTTATTTTGTTTCCGTGATTAAGTAATTCACATAAATTAAGGTGACTTTTTTCTCGAAAATTCAAAAGATTAAATCATTTCTTTGAAAGAAAATCCAAGCTTTTTATCACTAATTAATTACTTCATAATTTATCAAAATTCGATATTACTTTAAAACTCAATTCCAAAAGTGCTATTTCTAATAAATTGGTCCTTTCAAGTTAAAATTGGTCTTTTTTTGTTAAGGATGAGAATCTTTTTCACTTAAGTCTAAAGTTGGGTTTATTTACACAGCCTCTCCCTAATTTAAGTAGATTATTTCTCATGTCAATAGAATAAATGCCATGTTTACAAATGAGTTTAAGATTTTAAAAAATTAGTCATATTTTCAAAATTGGTCATTTTTACAAATCAATCAAACTGTCTTTTGGTCAACCTCTTTCGAGGACACTTCTTGAGTGCCTTAAAAACCTTCTCAAGGCGTTACCAGAATCCTTACCCATTTTCTCTATTTTTAAAGATTTGCTTCTGTTTTTGAGTCTTTAAAATTCTTTAAGTTTTTCTTGATATTTTCTATAAAAAATCAAGTGGCGACTCTGTATTTTCTTAAATTATTTTGAAATTGTTTCTAAAGTTTTGAAATAGTTTGAAAAGTCAAAACCAATTGTTTTTTCACACCCTTCGAGCCTAAAAGGGGATAAAACAGAAATGACGACTTTGTTGGGGATAATATTAAGATTCTAACCAAATTTTAGATTTGTTTGACTGATTTATGTGGCCTTATTTGAATAATTGTGCTAATTTGATAATATCTTGTGATTATACCTGTCACTTGCATTCATGGCATACTTTCTCATTTGATATTTAACTGTTTGGGGTTTCGCGGTTGCACGAACTCTATTGATCAATTCCAAATGAAAGAGTTGGAAATACAACAGTTTATTGGTACGTTAGGCGACCAATGTCTGTTTGTATTTTCAAACCTAAGTTATCCACTTGGAAACGTGGTCAAAGCCCACTCTAGATACCTAGGATAGAGCAAAACCAAAACCCTTTTTAGGCATGAGCCTAGGACGACCCAATACCTGAGGGTGTATTGGGCCCATTAGAATACCTACCCTACGTTTTTTGACCACGAGTCAATCACAGACGAATCATGCTTATGTGTTGAAGGAGTATATGCCGATTAATCTGATCCATTATTATTTGAGGTGGGGGAAAGGTTTACCTTGTTTGCTTTTGTGTAGGTATGGATCAATCAGTCCCAGTTAGAAGATTCAAGCTAATGGTCAAGCCGAATGATTGGTTAAGGATTTGGTGGAAATATATGAGTGCAGAAGACAAAAAAAAATCCTCATAACGCATATCGGATATTTGCCTTCCCTTATCAACATGGAAGCTACAATTATGTGGAAGTCACTTGATCGCCAATCGATATCGCATATGGCATAAGGTGGACAAAGCCAAAATGGCGAAGACCGATGAGGGATCATCTGGATGCTAGTATCTTCATTTATTATCCCCTGCGTGGGACTGTTTTTCTTGTACTGTTATTTCCCTTTCCCCAAAGATTGTATCCCTCATTTTGCTAATTTGTAGGCATTTATGCCCTTTTGGATATTTATGAAAACGTGATTTGGGGGATAATGGATTTGTTTTAAAAGGCATATACTTCCTTCAAACTCGTTAGGCCAACCCTTGGCTCAAAAGGGTCACCCAAGTAGGATACATGCTTATTATAATATGCTTGTGTGATATAAATATTTTATGTGCTTATACATGCCATGTTGATTCAAATTAAAGGCAAATTGATCCAATCCCATTTTTCATAGAGCACCTTTAGGCAGAAATATACATCGACTACACAAAAGTCCGACCAAAATACTCTGAGTCTTTCAAAGTTTTCCAGAAAAGTCTGTAATACCTCTCGAACTATTTCCTAAAGAATTGCTCTTATCCTTTAAGGAAGGTTTGACCAAAAGATGGATTTGACAAGGAGAAGGATAGTGTCAATTTAACGAGAGGTCGATGAGATCCATAGGAGAAATGAGAAAATCTCTATCTTTAAAAACCTCTATTATCCCCAACTTCGGTGAAAGAAAACATAAGGATGGAAGAAGAAACATTTTAACCTTCTTGATTAAATCCACTTGGCCAAATCAATGAGCAAAATCCTGTTCAGTAAAATCCCCGAGTCATTATTACCCTATGGATCAATTCGCCTGCGATGAGAAACGACTTTATTTGTTTACTCCTTGCCTGATTATCTTTCATTGTTTATTACTAACAGGATCTAGCACATTGGCCTTTGAGTTGTTTTTACTTTACAGGTAATTGAAACTTCTATGTGTTGATATAAAATGGCAGAACATCCCTACTTCAAAAGATCAAAAATGAATAAAGATTCCTCTCTTGACCATTGCTTCGTTACGGGAAAAGAAAAAGTGACTGGTAGTGACGATCGAAACACTTTGATTGATATCTCTATGAAGGATCTTATAATAAAGACACAGGGTGAAAGGATTGCCGAATTGACAAGGAAATTGGAAAAACTCCAAGAAGAAATGCAACGAGCAAAAGATATAACTAGTTTGGCCATTACAGCTAATGCCCGGATCGTGAACAATTCTAGATCTCCCACTCCACAAAACTCCTACCCCATCTTTTATGTCCAAACTAAATATCCAATTCCTCTCCCAAAACATCAAATTCCTCTTTCAAAGTATCAAATACTTCTACCATACCAAAACCTCTAAATAAATCTTCATATTTCGAACCCTTTCTGTCCAAATCTCAAGACATATCCCCAAATGAATACGCCGATCTCTCATCCAAACCATAAGAGGAAACTTCCTCGAGTGTTTACCCCTTTGGCAGAAAGTCAAGAACAACTTTTTGAAAGGTTGCGAGCAGTTGGACTAATCCATCCAATCAACCCAAAAGTTATCAACACCCGTGCAAAATATTATAGATTTGACCGACGTTGTGCTTACCATTCAGGAGGTATTGGACATACTATGAAAGAATGCATCAATTTCAAGCACAAGATTCAAGACTTAATTGACCAAAACGTCATCTTGCTTCAAAAAGCACCATCATCATCAACCTACTCTCCGACTCTTCAAAACCCTCAATCAACTTTCTGTACCAGATCCAATCCCCTAGCTCCACAGCCAAATTATTCGGTCATTCAACCAAATTACCAAGATCCACTACCAAATTATCAACCCATTTATCAAGATCATCCCCAAAATTCAAGAGTTTACCGAAGGGCTCCAGTTAATTGGCAGTTTCGACCAGTCCCTCCTCCTGTTAACCAGAAAAGCCATAATCGTCCATGTCTGAAATTTCGAAAGAATGTTCCCAGGAATTTCACCAACTTGACTGAAACTAGGACCCAATTGTTTGAAATACTGAAGTTGGCAAAACTCATCCGGGTAGCCCTAACTCTCGATCCTTCAAAGACAACCGATATTGTGCTTATCATTCTGGAAGTATTGGACATGATACCGAAGAATGTGTTAATCTGAAGCATAAGATACAAGACCTGGTTGACCAGAAGGTCATCTCACTTTAGATAGTGCCACCGAATGTTACTAATAACTCACCCTCGAATTATGGGGGAGTTACCATTGAGGCAACAAAAGCAAACAAAGAGTGGCTGGTAAACGAGTCTATGATGCCGGCAAGTCCCAAGGAAACCAATGAGATAGAAAAAATTATGGCTGCTTTAAATATCGGTGAGAAGACTCAGTTCGCTGCACCACATCGGGCCTTGGCACTATCGCCTATGGAGAAGAAGTTTGTGGTAGAAATCGTTGATGCACACGGAATGACTAGATCAGAAAGGGATTACACTCCTGAAGAGCTAGCCACCGATACCTATAACAAGAGTGTGCAGAAATAACCAATTACTGAAGACGGAGGTGAAGAATTTTTGAGAAGGATGCATTAGAGGAAGTATTCTGTTGAGAAGCACTTAGAAAAGAGCCCAACTCAAATCCCTATTTGGGCATTATTTATGAGCTCCCAGCATCACAAACAGGCTTTAATGAGAGTTCTTAATGAAACGTATATACCCGCGGAGAATCATCACATCATCTCCAATAATGACAAGTTACCCTTTGAGGGAATTAGGCACAACATGGCATTACACATCAATATCAGACACTAGGATAAGATCATTAATAGGGCATTGATGGATGATGGATCAGGTCTAAATGTCTATCCATTAACAAGAAGCTGCATGAGCCAGCCAAATAGGTATGTTCCCGAGATTGAAGATGCCCCAAGAGGATGCCATACTTACATAGGGTAGATAGAGAACACCATTGAGAGAAGGCCAACTCTTCACAAACTAATGCCTTCGGTCTACAAGGCGCTGGCCACCATTATGCTGAAAAGGTGCTTCACACTTGGACGTTGCCTTGGAAAGAATTCCGACGGAATCATTCAGCCCGTTGTGATCCCAAAAGGACTATTCAAGTATGAGTTGGAGTATGTCCCAACTGAAGAGTATGAAAGGCAAGTAATGGAGAAGAATCAAGAGTCATCTCAGAAACTACTTGAACTCTACCAGTCATTTCCAAAGTCTATAAGCGATGGTCTCGAGGATGGAATAGGGAATCGTTTGGAAGAATGTGATGCTACCCTAGAAGAATTCCCAAAGATAGACAGAAACAAGAAAGCTGAACTAGAGGAGAGTTACAGAATTGGACAACCACTCTAGACATGACTCCTCGCCCTCTATGGTAGATGAAAGGGCAAATTTTTGGTTTTTGAAAATTGGTGACGATCCAGAGGAGGTCCCGCGATCCACTTTTTATTTTTTAAACTCTTTTGCATTTTTACTATTTTCAAAAAGGCATGGGCTCGTGCTTGTGCGAGACATGAGCCATAGTTTATAAGTATTTCCCAAAATTCAATGAAAAGGTCTCCATTTATCTAGGAAACTATTTTGAATTATGCTATTCTTATTTTCCAGATTTTGAATTATCTTTGTTTGATTATTTTAGTAATAATAATTTAAAACCTTCTAATGTCATGTCATGTCAAGAGCTAAATGAACAAAGTGATTCAAATAACGATGAATGGAAAAATTATGATAAGGAACAATTGATAGAAGAATTGAAAGACTTCTAGAATCGAGAAAAGCCAAATCTTGAACTAATCCAAGTGGTCAACTAGGGAGATGAAGACAAAGTTAAGGGAAATAGGATCAATGCCAATCTAACAAAAGCAAGGAAGAGAAAGCCTATAAATTCTCTCAAAGGGACACATCGACAGTCGATCCCTTCCTTCCACCGAGAATACAAAGGAAAGTTTGCTCCAAACTGGCAAGGGTCATATGTGGTACGTAAAGTGCTATCTGGAGGAGCCCTAATCCTGTCCGAGATGGATGGTCAAAAGTGGACCAAGCCAATCAACTCCGATGCGGTGAAAAGATACTACATCTGAAGATAGCCTTTTCTTTATGTTTCCTTTATTTGTAATCACACTTTTATGAATGTAATTGTTGAATGATTCGTAATCACTTAGAACTTATCTTTCCCCTTATGTACGAACTACGTTTGACCTGAATTCTCAAGAATGAGATACGTAGGCGGCCTATGTCAGCTTCGGTCAACCCCTTAGGAAAATCTATCTTTCCCTTTTATGTATGAACTACGTTTGACCTGAATTCTCAAGAATGAGCTACGTAGGTGGCCTATGTCGGTTTTGGTCAACCCCTTAGGAAAATCTATCTTTCCCTTTTATGTACGAACTATGTTTGACCTGAATTGTTAAGAATGAGATACATAGGCGGCCTATGTCGGCTTTGATCAACCCCTTAGGAAATTCTATCTTACCCTTTTATGTACAAACTACGTTTGACCTGCATTCTCAAGAATGAGATACGTAGGCGGCCTATGTCGGCTTTGGTCAACCCCTTAGGAAAATCTATCTTTCCCTTTTATGTATGAACTATGTTATGACCTGAAGTCTCAAGAATGAGATACGTAGGCGGCCTGTGTCGGCTTCGGTCAACCCTTTAGATTTTCTATATTTCCCTAGCGTAGTCCTGAACTATGTTTGACCTGATTCCTGCTTCAACGGGATACGTAGGAGCCCCAACGGCTCGGTCATATCACCCCAGGAAATGGAAAATGGGGCAGAATTTTCGAGAAGAAATCTCAAAAATTCCAAAGAAGAATACAGTCTTCCAGCAAAAAGAATGAAGACCCACAATGACTTCGATAGAGAAAGTTTCAAAATCCCCGCAAGTCGAGATTCTCTCAAATAGTATTTAACTGGGGCAAAAATTTTGAGGAGGTCCTCAAAATTTCCACTAACATTTTGGAATGAATTCCGGATTCCCAAGCACCAAAAGGTCAAAGCCAAATTTTAGAAATCACCAGATACGACAAAGTTCAAATAGACTAAATCCCCAGCTGTGACAAGATTCTGAAAATTGGTGCTATTGAACTTCCCCAACAACAACAATGAGTTTCCAGGGATCCTTCATTGGATACTCGACATAGACAGGCCTCAAGTGGAAAACGTTCGTTGAGCTAGTACACAACATGACTGGCAGAGACTTTCTAAAAAAGTTTTTGCATAGGTTTTTCAAAACTATGTTTTTCAAGACCAAACTACTTTGAAAATCTATACATATTTTCTTGACTAGTTTTGCCTTACATCTATTTAACCGGGGAGTTAGTGCGGGAGTCCAAACCTGATAGAGCACCCAAGAAATAGCAAGAAACAAAGGAGGTCAACGCGGGGTAGTTTTACCCAAAAACTAATAATTTTCTGTGGATGCAGGAATCACCATGCAAAGAGAGGGTCTCCTTCAAAAAAAACCCTAAGCGAATCAGGAACCGCGCCAAAGCATACAGGGCTCAAAAATGGTATTTTGGGTGTCCCCAAAGACATGTTCAGCCACCCATTCGGGATCAAGGACCACATGATTTGTTTATCCTACTTCAAAAGAATACGGATGACAAATAAAACGTCCTATCTTTGTTATGAATATTTTATTCAGAATTTCTTCTAAAAATGGTCACTAGCAAAAACGACATTATATCTACTAATTGCTTACCTTAAGCGCAGGTATACTCGAAAGAGTCGGCATAACTAAATGATCAAAGAGATCACCTGACAAGGAGAGTAGGGACATCCTCCTCCAATCCGTCATAGGTCAAAACAAACATATAACGTTCGAAAGAGGTATTTATGGTTGTCCCTAGAAATGGGTTTAACCATTCACTTATCTCCAAAATGATTTTTGTTTAGCAAAAAAAATCATTTATATTGTAAATTCTCTCTTTAAAGCTTTCCCAGAATTTGACTATAGTCGCTAGCAAAAGCGACATTGTGTCTACTAATTGTTTACCTTAAGCGCAGGTACATTCAAAGGAGTCAGCACATCAACAGAATAGCCTAAAGGCCATCTTATTACATCAAAGCTGAAAAAGTCTGACGCTTTTCAGTGCCAAATGAGGATGATGGGGATCATCGAAAAGGCTATCTTATTGCATCCCATTACATCCTGATGCATCCTATGGCATCTAATGTATCTCATTACATTCCGATGCATCCCGATGCGTCCCATGGCATTCCGATGCATCCCGATGTATCTTGATGTATCCCGATGTATCCCAATACATCCCAATACGTCCAATGCATCTCATTACCTCCTGATGCATCCCATGGCATCCCGATGTATCCCAATACATCCCAATGCGTCCAATGCATCTCATTGCATCCTGATGCATCCCAAGGCATCTCGATGTATCCCAATACATCCCATAGCAACCCGATGTATCCCAATACATCCCAATGCATCCAATGTATCTCATTATATCCTGATGCATCCCATGGTATCCCGATGTATCCCAATACGTCCAATGCATCTCATTAGATCTGAATGCATCCCATAGCATCCCGATGTATCCTAATACATCCCATGGCATCCCGAAGTATCCCAATGTATCCCGATGCACCCCGATGCATCTCATGGAACCCCGGTACATCCCAATGCTTCCCGTTATATCTAATACATTCTATTCCATCCCAATGCATTCCATTGCATCATATTGCATCATATTACATCCCATCATATTCCACTACAACATATTACATCCCACTGTATTCCATTGCACCATATTTCATCCCATTGCATTATATTGCATCATGTTGCATCCCATCATAATTTGTCACGTACTATTTTATTGCATGTTATATGTTACTTCATCTTATTGCAGGACATTTTCCCTCCATGCCAAGAGGGCCATTTCATTCCACTGCCGAGAGGGCAATACCGAGAGGGACATTTCATTCCATTATCGAGAGGGCTATGCCGAGAGGGACATTCATTCCATTGTCGAGAGGGCCATTTCATTCCATTGTCGAGAGGGCCATTCCATTCCATTGCCAAGAGGGACATGCCGAGAGGGCCATCATATCATTCAAACAAGTCTCCGTAATCGCTCACCATGCAAGACAATAAAGTCTGGTTTTGGAAGATGCTTTAGAGCACCTATATCCGTTGACCATGCAAAGATAACACAATCTGGCGTTGAGCATATCCCATTACTTTATATCTGTTGACACACAAGCGGTGATGTAGCCCGACGTCGAGGATATTTCAGTGTCTCGTACATTTACATCAACATATTGAAGTTGAAGAAGCACATGATCCAAAGGGACGTCTTTAAGTCGTTATTCAGAGATGGACGACAAACTGGACTTCCTAGGAATTGAAAATCTGAAAGTCATCTGTAAGTCACAATATTTGAGACCGGACAGTGTGTAAGATTTCCTGCGAGTTGATAGTCCATGGGTCATCCGTAAGTCGCAACGACATCCTAACCGAATAGTATGTGAGATTACCCAAAAATTGACAGCTCGAAGGTTCTCCGTAAGCCACAACTAAATTCTTACCAAAAAGTATGCAAGATTACCAAATTGTTAGGTCCGAAGTTTCTCTATAAGCCACACCATATCCAAGATCGATTATGCGCAGGATTACCCTAAGACCGATAATTTGAGAGATATCTATAAGTCATATTATATCCAAGGTTGGATAAGGGGCTGGATTGTTCGAAAGCTAGCGATTTAAGGGATATCTATAAGCCATCTCTTATCCAAGGTCGAATAATGTGCAGAATCACCCAAAAGCTAGCAACTCAAAGGATATCTATAAGCTGCCTCATATCCAACATCGAATGATGTGCGAGATTACCCAAAGAATGATGATTCAAGGGATATCTTTAAGTCGTATCAATACTAAGGATGCACAGGACTTACCTGAGGTCATATAAGAAATCATACCGGTAGCCAAAAAGGTTAATAAACAACAGATCAAACGGTTTCAAGGACCGTTCTACCCAAAATATCGTCGGTGGCCAAGAGAGTCACCCCATTTAGAAGAAAGAATCAATTGACAAAAGTCCATCACATCAAACAACTGAGATGGTTGTTGTACCTATACTGTTGTGGAAACCATTGTCTTTCAAAAACAGGGTCAAGAAAGGACAACACTACTGATCGAAAATAATTCACATAGGAATATGGTAAAAGACTCCATCCCTCAGTGAATTATGTTTATCGCTAACAATTTTTGTTTGAGATGTTATCGAGAGTATCCGAGAGGGTGAAAATCTCAAACCAAAACCACAGGTGCGGACGACTCCAAAAAGGACGCAGCACAATGTGGAACTTTTTCTTAGCAGCAAACTGGGACATAGTCCGAAGAGGAATATCAAACTTTTTGGATGCGAGCTAAAAGACACTTCCACCACTATAAAACTACACCCCTATTAGAAGTCATGTGGGCATTTTGGAACTACTGGTTTCATTTTCACTTTCGGGGTATTTCTAAACTCACACCGGAAGTAAATTTCCTTTTCCTTCAAATTTGGGTGACAATACACCGAGAGACTAAGAAATTATGTCCTGGTAAATTCTTACCTATGGATGTGAAGAGTTCCACATTCATGGTTAAGAGGTTACAAGCCTCTTTCCATATATCGTTTTACTTGTCACTCATCCTGAGCCAAAGGTCGTCTAAAATAAAAGACTATCTTTTTTACCGATCGAGTCAAACTACAAGCAGTATGATTCCCTAAGTCTCAGGGATATATAGGCTGGGCTCTATGTTGAAAACTCGACTGTATTCCAAACTCCCCCCATATCATCTTATTCCCCAGCTTTCCGGCTTCACCAAAACTCGAAACCAGGATTGCTTGTGAATTCTTTGAAAATCATGCTTAAAAATCAAGCTTTATGAACTACAAGTGGCCTGAATTTTCATGTAACCTGAGATATGCAGGAAACCCGATACCGGGGTCCAGCCATAACTCCTTAAAATTCATGCGAAAACCAACCTTTTTCAAGAAATGAAATTATGGTCGGACAAAATTAGGAACGTCAAACTCTCTTTGCCCAGGGTTGCTTACATTCACCCTACCCAAAGGGAGGAGACAGTTTTTGACACCTAATGTTTTCCCTCCACGACTAGGTTTAATCCTGAATTACTTTGGTTTTAAATAAAATTGAAATAGTTATTTTATCCGGATATGAAATTTCTGAAATATTTAGTTGGGTCAATTTTGTCATTTAAGTGACGGTTATACATTTTTTGTATTTATATATATGAAATCGTATAATTTATTCACTTAATAATTATTTTAACAAAAATCGTCTTTAATCAAAACTTGTCTTGAAAATTGTTCAAACGGGTAGACTTTTGATTTAAATATATAATTTGTTCTTAAAAGTAATTTATTTAGAAAATATTTATTTGATCTTATTAAATCAAGAAACTCAGGATCAAACCGGTTGATAATTCGTATCGGATTATGTTGTGATTTAGCCAATTTATTAATTTGGCCATGATTGAAGTCAATTTGACCACAATTGCAATGCAATTGGCTAATTGACTTTCAATTTGGTTAAATTTGAAGGTATTTGACTAAGCTCCTAACAGTTGGGTTATTTAATGAATGACCTAAATCTACCCTCTCCCAATTTAATCCTTAACACTACCCTTTAAATCCTAAAAACCTACCCAGGCCCAACTCCTAATTCTACCCAGCCTAACACCCTTAAAAACCCCAAATCAGATTTTTATCAATTATATACACACACATATACATTCCATACACACCCTCACTCTCCCACACGCGCACATCTCTCCCTCTTTGCGTTTTCTCTCTCCCCGATTCCCTTTCTCTCCCTTAAACAAAAAAAATATCAACAACAACCCAACAACAAAACACCATCGAACAACGATTTCAACCTGATGAAACCCGAATCCCTTTCCATTTTCCACTTGGATTCATTTCTTCTTTTCTCCAATTCGTACAAGAACATATGAGGAGCACGAATTTTGTACAAAATAGTACCATTCCAGCTCACTCTTGATCTTATCCATTTACCAATTCAAAATCCTTTTTTGAAAAAATCCCCAAAAATGCCCTCAAATCCTTTCTCCCACATCGCTTGGAATCATAAATTGAGCCCTAATCGTTTCCTATATATACTCCCACTATTTTCACTAAGAAAAAAGGAGAGGGAAGAGGCATTGATAGCAGAGAGCCCCCATTTATACAGGATTTCAGCTATCGGAAAGGATTTACGTGCCAAGATTTTCTGTGAGATTCAACTTTGAGCTTGAAATCCTAGGCTACGGAATTCGAGTGCCCGTTTTCAGTGTGGATTTTTGGGGAAAAATTGGAGGTTCTGGAGGCGCAAAAAATCTGAGAGGAAGAAACACACTTTAAAACCAAATTTTGACAAAAAAATCAAAGTCCTATAAACTAGTTTGAATTTCGACAAATTGGAATTGAGTCTCGGCAGTGGTGGAAGCCCGTTTGATTAAAGCTCGACGTCTCAAGTTTGCTGCTTTGGAAAAGGTAGAAACTTCATCTTTTCACAATTTTTCTTCTTCGTATTAATAGGCCTAGTAATTTTTTACTGATGTAGTCGTAAATATATAGTTATTGGAATCTCACACTAGGTGATAATGTTGGGATTATGTGTTGTAGAAGACCTTGAAGGTCGTAGGATTTTCCGTGTTTGTTATGTAGTTCTGCCAAAAAATTATTCTTGCCTTAGTTTGCTTGGCTACTGTTAGTCTTATGTTTCTCGTTTTCGTTCCATCTCGTTGGTTTTGAGGAATTTTTTGTTGATATTTTGTCTTCACCACTTTGCTTCTTGTTCAAAAAAAGCTAAAAATGAAATCTTTCCGTGATTCTTGAAATCTTAACAGTATTTTCCTAAACGAATGGGAGTTGAAACGACTTACCTGTTCTTTCGATTACAACATAGTGAAAATTTGGAATTAAAAGTTTTGAAATCTGGTGTTTGAAGCTCTGTTGTGTATTATGATGTGCGATAATCATTAGGTGCGAAGCTTGAAATGTTTCCTCTGTTTTTTTATCATGAAGTAGTCTCAAACCTTTAATTCTATTGGCAGCGACAGATGGGTTACTACGTTATGTGTATTATGATTTAAATTTGTTGTGGGATTGAATGTTTTCCTTACGGAATTCTTTCGTTCATGATACTAAAGTAAGGTTTCTAAAAAAAATGGAAGATTCTGGGAATCACTGTCTAGTCTTTTCCCATAACCATCTTTAGAAGACGAAGGGGAGCTAAATAATAGCTCTTACTTCGCCTCTAAAATCCATCCCTTTGAAGCTCTTATCTAGTATAATTGCTTGACTGACTTTTGAACTGCTTTCCCCCCGTTTCCTTTCCCTTTACTTGTTTGTTTGAGATTGTTGAATAATTTGGTCAAGTCTCAAGTGCCCCTCTTTGGTTCACAATATCAAAGAAAACTCTTGGGAAGAGTTTAAGGTGCAAAAAATGTTTTTTTCTTCTTTGTAGTGTATGTACACATTTTAAACTTAAGGCTGTCTAAAAGGTAAAAGTGTTTCTCTTCTGAACATTCTTTATTGGTTTAAGAGAAAAAACTTGAGACAAGATAGGCTCACTTTCATAGCCTAATTTCAAGTCTTAAAAACCTTTAATACAAGTCCAGTTCCCATCTCCCTATTGCACTTCCTTTTGGCATATATCCAAGGCAGGGAACACCCAAACTCCATGTCCTAGATAACCTTATCGAGATCTGTCTTGGAAATTGAAAGTGATCTAAATCACTGTTTTTCTCTAGGCAATCGATATATGATTTCAAAAGGAGTGTGAGTCTTGGGTTAGTGGATTGAGCTTCAGATCTTTAATGGAGAAGCCCCAAAAAGGGAAAGGTTTGACTTGTAGATCACTTACTGAGTTGTTAAGAGGTTGTAATTTCGTCCATAATTCAAGATGTATTTCCTAAAAGGTCAAATCTTTGCTTTGTCTTGTGAACTGAAATGTTTTAGGAATAATATGGATCTATTTTTGTATGTCTTAAAGATAAATATGTTGTTTTATTCCTCTTTTATTACTTGAAAAAATGTTTTCAGTTATTTGGTCCAAAATATAATTGTTTGCTTACCTTTCCGGTGAACTTGGTTTAACATGATTGTTTGGTGTTTGATGCCTTTTTATACATATTTCTTGGTAAGTCATCCCTAAATACCTGCGACCTTTCTAAATTCTTACATGCTTGCTTGGGCATAAGGCTCTTACTTGTTTGGTTTAGTTAGCTACTTGTGTTGGCCCACTCTATAAACATTACATGTTTACTTTGATAGATTTGAGGTGTAGTTATGATGCAAATAATCCACTTTGAATTCATGGCTAATTCTTATCTCTTTTCGTTTCATGTGAAACAATTTGAGTCCAATGGATTCTCTCCTTGCATATCCTTGACCGACCAAAGAGGCCCAATATCATCGAGTCATACTTCGAGGCCCAAAAATGAACAAAAAGTTGAGGTTGAAGAAATATGTAGCTAACTGCTACACAAGGAAGCTAGTGTATGAGGTTGAAGACAAAGACGGTGAAAATTGAAATAGGCTAAAAGCCTATGAAAATTAAGAATTAAAGCCGGACAGGTCCAAACGGGTTCAAAACCCGTTTCTCTCAACTTTCCTACTTTTATTTATTTATTTGTAATTCATGTTTGGATTTATTTGTATGTAATTAACTTTTAAATTTGGTTAATCAAAATAATTTCCCCTCCGAGTTGTTATTTCATTTTATCTTTTATATTTTCCTTTAATTACCATTTATTGCATAGTCTAATATTTTGAGTTAATATCTTTATTTTTTCTTTGGAACAAGTCTTTAACAAATCAAGAGATGGCATTTATTTTGTTTCCGTGATTAAGTAATTCACATAAATTAAGGTGACTTTTTTCTCTAAAATTCAAAATATTAAATCATTTCTTTGAAAGAAAATCCAAGCTTTTTATCACTAATTAATTACTTCATAATTTATCAAAATTCGATATTACTTTAAAACTCAATTCCAAAAGTGCTATTTATAATAAATTGGTCCTTTCAAGTTAAAATTGGTCTTTTTTTGTTAAGGATGAGAATCTTTTTCCCTTAAGTCTAAAGTTGGGTTTATTTACACAGCCTCTTCCCTAATTTAAGTAGATTATTTCTCATGTCAATAGAATAAATGCCATGTTTACAAATGAGTTTAAGATTTTACAAAATTAGTCATATTTTTAAAATTGGTCATTTTTACAAATCAGTCAAACTGTCTTTTGGTCAACCGCTTTTGAGGACGCTTCTTGAGAGCCTTAAAAACCTTCTCAAAGCGTTACCAGAATCCTTATCCATTTTCTCTATTTTTAAAGATTTGTTTCTATTTTCGAGTCTTTAAAATTCTTTAAGTTTTTCTTGATATTTTCTATAAAAAATCAAGTGGCGACTCTGTATTTTCTTAAATTATTTTGAAATTTTTTCTAAAGTTTTGAAATAGTTTGAAAAGTCAAAACCAATTGTTTTTTCACACCCTTCGAGCCTGAAAGGGGATAAAACAGGGTTTAAATTGGAAAATAACCATGAAATTAATGGGAACTCATGAAAATGTCGACGAGGAAGTGATCAAAATGACGTCTCTAACTCACCACGAACACTCAATGATCAAACTTCGCTCTTCACACTCTCTAGGGTTTTAAGAGATTTGGAAATGAAAATAATGGACCAAAATCGAATCTCCCTTATAAATAGCAACGGTAGCAGCTTTAGTGGCCAAATGACTGCTAAAACGGTCTCCGTTAAAGCAGTAAGCACTACTTAAGCGATCCTTTGCGCCTAGGGTACGACCGCTAAAGCGGTCGAATACAACTTAAGCGACTATCAGTAAAGCGGTAGGTTGGTCGCTTTAGTGACAGAGAGGGACACCTGGGCTTTCTCTAAAGCGGTCCATTGGCCGCTTCAGCGACCTCTGCTTTAGCGACTAAATGGCCGCTTAAGCGGTCACACCAACTGATGCCTGCACCAGCACTTAGCAAATTTTGCTAAGTTTCGATCGGACTCTCGGGATTCATTCAAAATCCTGTGAACGCGAATGAACTATGCTACCCTACCAAATTCAACATTTTGGACTCAGTGGCCCCATCAAAATTTCTATCTGAGGTCGTTTCGATGAAATGTGGGTCCCAACCCAATGGCCGTTTTAACTAATTTCCACCCAATAGCCAAAAATGAGTCCAAAAGCCTCGAGACCCAAACCAAAGGTCCCTTAGCCTAAAATCGACGTTTCAAATCTGCTAGAACTGTCAAAATTGGCATACGAGGCTGTTTACTTGAGGCTTAGGATCGATACCAAATCTGAACAACAAGGACTTCTAAATAAGGAATTGGCTTAGAAAATCGAAAGAACTGCCCGGTAACAAAATAGTCAGCTCTACCAAGTCATAAATGAAATAGGGCAGCTATGGGAAAGCTCTAAAATAGTATAAAAATGCAGAAAATGACCTAGAGGGTCATTATAATATCCACTCCTAAAAGGACTTTCGTTCACGAAAGAAAAAGATCAAGGTGTACCTGAAGGCTCAAACAGGTGGGGATAATGAGCTCGTATCTCACTCTCAATCTCCTAGGTAGCCTTCTCAACTAGACGGTGCCTTCACTAAACCTTAACCACTCGAATCTCTGTAGAGCGTAATGGTCTTACATCTCTAGACAGTATAAGCACTGGCTCCTCCACGAAGGTCAACCGTTCGTCCAACTGAACTGAGTCCCACCGAAGCACGTGTGACTCATCTAAAATTTAGCACATCAACATGGATACATGGAAGACTGGGTGGAAAACTGAAAAATCTTAGGGCAAGGCTAACTCATAAGCTACCTCTCCAATAGTCCGAATTATATCAAATGGCCCAATATACCTGAGGTTGAGCTTGCCCCTCCTCCTGAACCTCATCACACCCTACATGGGCGATACTCAAAGGAAGAATCAAACACCAACTCTAAACTTCAAGGCACAAAATCTACGATCAGCGTAACTCTTCTGCCTACTCTGAGCTACCCTTAACCTATCCTAAATCACCCGAACTCTAAGGACTGATGAAGCAAGTCAGTACCGTGGGGACTAAACTCAAAAGTCTCAAACCAGCCAATTATATATCGATAACTTCTACGAGACAATGCCTTAAATGGTGCCATCTCAATACTTGAATAGTAGCTGTTCTTATAAGCGAACTCTGCTAAGGCTAAGTGTTGCTCCCACTGACCTCCAAAGTCCATCACACATGCGTGGAGTATATCCCCCAAAACCTGAATAGTCCACTCTGACTGACCATCGGTCTGGGGTTGGAATGTGGTGCTAAGATCAATCGGTCACAACCCAATTTCTCGAGTCATGATGGAGATTACCTTATCCCATCAGTAGGCAAGCCAACCCATAGCCTAGAGCGGTAAGCAACAAGCTAAAGGGCGAGAACTAGAAAAGGCAAGATGAAATAGTACTAACAATAATAGGAAGCAGAGGTAGAAATATAACATAATAAAGTATACCAAAATGGGAGAAGAAAGAGGACAGCATACTCAAATGAATCCCTCCCAAGACCTGGTAAGGTTGGTACTAAAGCCACTACTAACACATAACCATAGTATTAGACAGAACCCAGATGTACATTATATATACAAGCAGTCTCAAAAGCAAAAGACTAACTAGAACAGATGAAAGAGGATCAGCCTCAGAGGCTAGCAAGCTCACCCTGCTCTGGATCAGTACTGGAATAGAGACACACATCAATGTCGACTGCTAGTACTCAGATCTGCATCAGGGAAAACATGCATAAGTGAAGCATGAGTACCAAAACAATGGGTACTTAGTAGGCATCATCGGTCAACTGAGCTCAAAAATAGCATAAGTATAACTAAAATGCAAGGGTGCAATCTAAGTAGTAATAAATAGGGATAGAAAGGTAAACTGCTACTGAGCTACGCAAATATGAGAAAGGAGTAAGAAAAAGCGATACAAAAAAGATGAATAATGCAGTAATAAGAAGGCAAGTAAACATAACCTAACTGGGCCCCCATAAGCCCATCAGGCACACTGAAGAAGACAATTAACCCAACCGTGCCCTCATAAGTTGGTGGACACACAAGAAAAGTAAAAGAAAGCATAAATAATTCGTAACTGATCCAATGCCAAGTAACCATAGTAACCATCTAGGTGTGCACCGGGCTTGAACCGGCACCAACAGGTTGTAACGAGAGGCCAGACACCGGGTTTGAATCAATAATTATGGATAATAACAAGAGGCCATCTGTCGAATTTGAATCAGACATAGTGGGTAATAACGGGAGATACCACATATATAATATACAACAGATCTTATAGCTAGATGCCAAAATTGAACTGGAACTCAGGAAATCATAATAATAGAACCATGATACCCAGTACTAGAACTCTCAAATCATATCATAACTAGATTTCAGACTCAAATCGAAACTCAGGGAACCACAATATCAGAACCACGGTACCCAATACCAGAACTCTCAGACCATACAATAATTAGTGGTATGACTCAAACCAAAACTCATAATAATTAGTAACCAGAATCATCATATCTGAATCAGTAGCCAGACTCAAATCAAAACTGATAATAATCAATATCTATCATATCTGAATAAGTGGTCGGACTCGCACCAGAACTCATAATAGTCAACCTCCTAGAGTCATCATAACCAGGTGCCAGAATAGTGCCAGAATCCACATAAATACAAGTAACGGGGACATATCGGCCCCAGTCCAAACCCAAAATATAAATAAATGAGCTAACCCATAAGGCATTACAAGGCAAATCCTGGGTCCTTTGAGGTCAAATGCCTACTACTAGGCAATATATATGCCAAATCGAGTTTCTCAAGTGTACCATAGCAATACGGGTCCCAATACTAGGTCAAGGCTAACAATCCCGATCAAGTTTTATGCTATCTTGGGTCTATAGGGCCAAATGGGTTAAAGGAACATAACTAGGGTAAACTAACCCAAAGGTTATCCTAAAAGAGTATCTCAGGGCTTAACTAATCCCAATAACAACTAAGGTTAACTATGCCGACTGTGAAGAACAGTGGGGCCTACTACGGGGTCCCAAAACCAAGTCTGGACTAAGCCTATCCGAGTTTGGACTAAGGTTGACCAACCTCTTACTAATAGTAATACAATATTAACCAACCCTATAAAGGTCATCTTTGGTACACCACTAGGATAACGGGCCTGAAACATACCCGAACAGGGCCTAACCAGCCCTAAAGGCCTAATCATAGCAAGCCAACACCAATCTACAACTACCAACTCAAACACTAGCACAATAATATGCAAATATTATAAATAAACTTAGTCTAGATATAAGGTAAGCCTAGCCTACCTGGACGCCGCCGAATGCTTGCCAATTCCAGTTAAATAAGAGCCTTCCACTTTTGAGAGGCCTACGACTACTGCCACTCTACCAAAACATTAAACTATACATCAAAACACAACTATTGATACCTATATTTCCCAGGTTGAAAATCGATGGAAAATCCAGCTTGGGTCCTGCTTGTGGAATTGCAAAACTAAAACCGTCACAATATCCCAAATAGCTTAGTGACTAATAGTCATAAGAGATATACCCAAATCTGAGCCCATAGTGCTAAAACCACACCAACATCAACCCCACCAAATAACAATTCAAATATGTGACTTTAAGCTAAAATTGACTGAAAAACTTACGATATGAAGACGCTATACTATTAACCACTAATCCATGAGCTTGAATAACTTGATGTAGATAATTAATTTCCTACCAGTGATCAAATAATGTGCCAAAATATTTTTCTATGGACATTTCCTTTTTCACATATATATATACTTATATGCAACAATACTTGAAAGAAAATAATTTTTTAAAGGAACAAAATATTTGGATGAAGAGTTATTTCTTTGAATTTGAAAGGTACCTTTTATGTAATGAAATTTGTGGCAGAAGTTGGTAAAAGTAGATGTATAAAGGCCTCACGTCTAATTGTTTCCAAAACAAAACATCAATATTATATAGTAGTTATAACATGTCTAAGTTGACATATGTTGCAGCCTATCACCAATGGTAATGATATGTTGTTTATCTCCCTCAACTCCATGTGGAGTAGAGGTGACCACACAAAATTGAATTTATCCCATTATATATACATTCGGGTATTGCATAGGTTCATGGTAAAATAAATATTACTTTTTGAATATATTATAATTGTTCAAGTTGATTTCATTGTGTTGACCATGGTAGATTTTGACTTGATTCTGGGCATGGACTGGTTGTCTCACTACCACACAGTCTTGGATTGCTTTGCTAAGACCGTCACCTTAGCCATGCCTGGCATACCCCCGATTGTGTGGCAGGGTTTTGTTAGCCATACACCTTTGGGGATTATTTCTTATATTCGAGCTCGTAGATTGATATCGACGGGTCGTGAGTCATTTCTGGCTTACGTTCGGGATGTTAGTACTGAGAGTCCATTGCTTGACTCTTTCCCCGTTGTTTATGCATTTTCTATTGTATTTATTCCCGACCTACCTGGCCTTCCTCCTGAGCGTGATATAAATTTTGTTATTGACTTTGAGCCGGGGACCTAACCTATTTCTATGGCTCATTATTGCATGGCTCCTATTGAGCTGAAGGAGCTAAATAGTCAGTTTTAGGATCTTATGGGGAAGGGTTCGATCAGATCGAGCGTTATATGCGGACCTAGTATCCCTACCTGTTCGAGCCTTTAGGTACTTTCTTATCCTTTACTTTCGCGGATGAAATTCCTTTTATTAGTGGAAGATGTAATGACCCTCCCGGTCATTTCCATCATTTTCTTATATTCTCAGAATTTAAAGCTTTGCTATAACTACCCCAAGTTAGTAATGAATTGCTGGGACTGACAGTTCGATTTTCGGGCAGTTCGTTTGAGAATTTTATTAACACCGAACGTGTTGTGAAATATTTAAATTAAATTAGAATTTGGTGAAAAGATATAGTTAATTACCTTTCGAAAAGGTTTTTGATATTTATAAAATTCTTTAGCTATGATATATCTATATTACTTTATAATAGCTTTGTAATCTACTAATGTTTTAAGCAGAGATAGTGAACCTAGATATGTTAAAATAATATTACAATTTTATAGAGGTTTTACTTGAAATAATTTTGTAGTAATTATAATATATTCAAAAAGTTATATTTATTTTACCATGAACTTATGCAATACCCGAATATATATATATATAATGGGATAAATTCAACTTTGTGTTGTCACCTCCACTCCACGTGGAGTTGAGGGAGATGAACAACACATCATTACCCTTGATGATAAGCTGCCACATATGTCAACTTAGACATGTTATAACTACTATATAATATTGATGTTTTGTTTTGGAAACGATTAGAAGTAAGTGAGGCCTTTCTATATCTACTTTTACCAACTTCTGCCACAAATTTTCATTGCATAAAAGGTACCTTTCAAATGCAAAGAAATAACTCTTCATCCAAATATTTTGTCCCTTTACAAAGTTATTTTCTTTCAAGTGTTGTTGCATATAAGTATATATATACATAGAAAAGGAAATGTCCATAAAAAAATATTTTAGCAAGTTATTTGATCACTGGTAGGAAATTAATTATCTACATCAGGTTATTCAAGCTCGGGGATCACGTGGTTGATAGTATAGCATCTTTATATCGTAAGTTTTTCGATCAATTTTAGCTTAAAGTCGCGTATTTGAATTGTTATTTGGCGAGATTGATGTTGGTGCTGTGTTAGAGCTATTTTGAGCTTGGATTTGGGTATATCTCTTGTGACTATTGGTCACTGAGCTATTTGGGATGTTGTGACAATTTTGATTTTGCGACTCCGCAAGTGGGCCCTATGGAGAATTTTTGGTCGATTTCCGACCTGGGAAATATTGGTATCAATAGTTGTGTTTTGATGTATAGTTTCTGTTTTCATAGTGTGGCAACAGTTGGAGGCCTCTCGAAAAGGGAATGCTCCTATTTAACGGGACTTTTCAGGCGTTCGGCGGCGTCCAGGTATGCTAGACTTACCTTATACCTAGACTGAGTTTATTTATAGTATTTACATGTTGTTGTTCTAGTGGTTGGGCTGGTAGTTGTAGATTATTGTTGGCTTGCTATGATTAGGTATTTTAGGCCGGTTAGGGCCCTGTTCGGGTATGTTCCAGGCATGTTATCCTCGTGGTTTGCCAAAGATGACCCTTATAGGGTTGGTTAATGTTGTACTACTATTAGTAGGGGGTTGGAGAACCTTAGTCCAGACTTGGATAGGTTTAGCCCAGACTTGGTTTTGAGACCCTGTAGTTGCCCCCACTGCTCTTCACAGTCGACATACTTAACCTTAGACATTATTGCGCTTAATTAGGCCTTGAGATACTCTTTTGGGATAACCTTTGGGTTGGTTTACCCTGGTTATGATCCTTTAACCTATTTCTCCCTATTGACTTTGATAGCATAACACTTGATCGGGATTGTTAGCCTTGACCTAGTAGTGGGACCCACCTTGCTATGGTACACTTGAGATACCCGAATTGGAATATATATCGCCTAGTAGTAGAAAGTTAACCTCAGAGGACCCACGGATTTTCCTTGTAATGCCTTATGTGTTAGCTCATTTATTTACATTTTGGATTCAGTTTGGGGCCGGTATGTCCCCATTTACTTGTATTTATGTGGATTCTGGAACTATTATGAGTTCAGGTTCGAGTCCTGCCACTGATTCAGATATGATAGATACTGACTATTATGAGTTTTATTTCAAGTCTGGCCACTGATTCAGATATGATGATTCTGGTTACTGATTATTATGAGTATCAGTTCAAGTCCGACCACTAATTATGGTATGATCTGAGAGTTCTGGTATTGGATATTGTTGTTCTAATATTGTGGTTCCTTGAGTTTCGGTTTGAGTCTGACATCTGGTTATCATATGATTTGAGAGTTCTGGTACTAGGTATCGTGGTTTTAGTATTGTGATTCCCTGAGTTCCAGTTTGAGTTTGTCATCTAGCTATGAGATATGTTGTATATTATATATGTGGCCTCTCGTTATTACCCACTATGTCAGGTTCAAATCCGGTGGATGGCCTCTTGTTATTATTCATTATTATAAGTTCTAACCCTACGTCTGGCCTTTCGTTACTACCAATTGGTGCCGGTTCAAGCCCGTTGCACACCTGGATGGTTACTATGGTTGCTTGGCACTGGATCAGTTATGAATTATTTATGCTTTCTTTTACTTTTCTTGTGTGTCCTACCGTCTTATGGGGGTACGATTGGGTTAATTATCTTCTTCAGTGTGCCTGACGGGTTTATGGGGGCCCAGTTAGGTTATATTTGCTTGCCTTCTTATTACTACATTATTTATCTTTATGTATTGCTTTTTCTTATTTCTTTATCGCATTTTCATACCTCGGTAGCATTTTACGTTTCTATCCCTATTTACTACTGACTTAGATTACACCCTCGCATTTTAGTTATACTTATGCTATTTTTGAGCTCAGTAGATCGATTATGCCTACTAAGTACCCATTGTTTTGGTACTCATACTACACCTCTATATCTTTTCCCTGATGTAGATCTGAGAACTAGCAACTAGTGTTGACGTTTTTCTCTATTCCAGTATTAATCTGAAGTAGGGTGAGCTTGCTAGCATCCGAGGCCCGATCCTCTTTCATTTGTTCCAGTTTAGTCTTTTGCTTTTGAGACTTCTTGTATATATAATGTACATTTGGGTTCTGTTTAGTACCCTGGCTATGTCTTAGTAGTGGCTCTAGTACCGACCTTACCAAGTCTTGGGAGGGATTCATTTGAGTATGTTGTCCTCTTCCTTAACCCGTTCTGGTATACTTTATTATGTTATATTTCTACTTCTGCTTTGTATTATTGTTAGTACTACCATTTTATCTTGGCTTTTCTGGTTCTCGCCCGTTAGCCCATTGCTTGCCTCTCTAGGCTATGGCTTGGCTTGCCTACTGGTGGAATAAGGTAGGCGCCATTATGACTTGAGAAATTGGGTCATGATAGCTTGGTATTAAAGCCAAGGTTCACCGGTATTATTGGTACAGGAATCGATGTTATCGGTACAGAGACATCTATATCCTATCTTCGGGTGGCTACAAAACATTTTTTTAGGAAAAATCTCATCTTTTGGATTCATCTCCGTGCGTTGGGTCTGAGTTGGTCTCTAATCCTTATTTATTTCACTCTTTCGAATATAGCTAGGATGCGGGGTTCGACAGCCAGGGATCAGGACTCCGAGCCTACTGCTAGAGCTCCAGTTAGGGGCAGAGAGCAAACCAGAGGTTGGGGGCAGAATAGAGTAGCTTCCCCAGTTTGAGATCAGGCCAGGGATCCATCATTGGACCCTATTATAGCTCCTAAGCCCGACATAGCTCTAGGCGATTTGTCACCATAGCAACATGTGGTCCAGGGAGCAGTCCACTCCCCACCCGAGTTTATATCTTCTTCTATTCTCTGGGATGCATTGGTACGGTTGTTGGGGTGGTTGGGGGTCTGCCGACCGAGGGAGCTCAACCAGCTTCTACTTTGTTTTATCCCGGTTCCATATTTTAATATGTTTCTGCTTATTATGCACTGCTGTTGGGCTTATGTTCGGAGTCTTTATTTGTATCATTGCGTGTAGCTACCCCCGTGGGTAATTCTTTAGTAGTGGATCGGGTATATAGATCTTGTTTGGAAACTTTTCAGGAGTTTGATACTAAAAAAATTGGGTCATGACACAATCTGAGTACGTAACTCCTCCTGAAATGTCATCCAGAAGCTAGAAGTGAACACTGAGCCTCTATCTAAAATAATAGGTACGGGTACTCCATGCAGGCAAACTATCTCATGAACATAGATACAAGCGAACCTCTCGGCACTGAAAGACATCTGAATAGGGAGAAAATGGGTCGATTTTGTCAACCGGTCTATAATGACCCAAATGCCATTGGAACCACAGGAGGTACGAGATAAACCACTCACAAAGTCTATGTTAATCCGCTCTCACTTCCACTCAGGGATGGTAATCTCTTAATTAAGACACTGGGTCTTTGATGCTCAGCCTTTACCTACTGACAACATAGGCAATGAGCTACAAAGTCCGCAATATCTCTCTTCATACCTCTCCACCATCAATGTTGCCTCAAATCTCTATACATCTTAGCTGTCTAAGGGTAAATAGAATATATGGAGCTATGTGCCTCCCACAATATCTACTGAATCAAGTCTCCATCCCTTGGAACACAAATGCTACCATCATATCTCAAAATACCCTCTGAATCAATGATACCCCAACTGGACTCACCCCTTAACACCTGGTCACGGATGCCACAAAGGCTACTATTCTCAAACTGGCAGCTCTGAATCTAGTCAAATAAGGTAGACCTAGCCTTAATGCTAGAAAGAATCTTCCTGGAGTCTGAAATATCAAGTCAAACCATCAAGTTGGATAAGAACTGGATGTCCAATGCCAACGGCCGCTCCAAAACTGAATTAGAAGCCAAGCTACCCATACTTATCGTCTTTCGGCTCAAGGCGTCTACTGCCACATTTGCCTTGCCCGAATGGTATAGAATAGAGATGTCATAGTCCTTCAGCAACTTAATCAATTTGTGCTGTCTAGAATTAAGCTCCCTCTGAGTCATAATGTACTGAAGACTACGATGGTTAGTGTAGATCTCATAACGAACACCATACAAGTAATGACTCCAAATCTTAAGTGCAAAAACTACCACCGCTAACTCCAAATCGTGAGTGGGGTAGTTGCGCTCGTGAACCTTCAGCTTCCTCAATGAGTAAGCAATAACTCAACCCTACTGCATCAGAACACAACCCAAACAAATACCAGAAGCATCACAATAAATCATAACCCCTCGCCCTCAACAGGAAGAGTCAATATAGGTGTTGAAGTGAGCAAGCCCTTGAGCTTCCGAAAGCTCAAATCACACTTATCTGACCACTAAAAAGGAACCTCTTTCCTAGTCAACCTGTTCATAAGTGCTATAATAAAAGGAAAACCCTCAACAAGCCACCTGTAGTAACCTGCCAAACCAATAAAGCTATGAACCTCAGTCGGAGATGTAAGTATGGCCCAATCACGAATAGCCTCAATCTTTGCCGGATCCACCATAATCCTATCCTTAGACAACAAATGCCCAAGGAATGTAACAGAATCGAGCCAAAACTCGAAATTGATAATTTGGCAAAAAGACTATGATCTCTCAAAATCTGAAGCATAATCTTCAAATGTTGCTCGTGCTCCTCCTTACTATTTGAATACACAAGGATGCCATCAATGAAGACAATCACAAAGGAATCTAGATACGGCCTGAACACACGGTTCATCAGATTCATGAACGCTATTGGGGCATTATTCAACCCAAAAGACATCACCAAGAACTCATAATGGCCATAGCGAGTCTTGAAGGCTGTCTTAGGGATGTTTGTTGCCCGAATCCTCAACTGATGGTAACTAGATCTCAAGTCAATCTTAAAGAACACTGCCGCACCCTAAAGCTGGTCAAATAAATCATCAAATATGAGGCATAGGATACTTATTCTTCACTGTCACCTTATTCAGCTGCATGTAGTCGATACACATACATATAGAACCATCTTTTTTCTTCATGGATAAGACAAAAACACCCCAAGGCGACACACTAGGCCTAATGAAACCGTTACCCAAAAGATCCTGAAGCTAAGAATTTAATTCCTTAAGCTCAATAGGAGCCATACGGTAAGGTGCCATGGAAATAGGTCGGGTGCCCGGATCAAGATCAATAGCAAATTCAATATCACGGTTAGGAGTAAGGCCAGGTAGGTCGGTAGGGAAAACATCAAAAAACTCACGGAGAGTAGGAACAAAATTAAGCGAGGGACTCTCCGTACTATCATCACAAACATAAGCAAGATAAGACTTGCAACCTCTCAATACCAATCTCCTAGTCCGATCATAAGAAATAATCCCCATCAGTGCACAGCTAAAAGAGCCTTGCCACACAACCGAGGGTATGCCAGGCATGGCTAAGGTAACACTCTTAGCAAAGCAATCCAAGACCACATGATAGGGGGATAACTAGTCCATGCCTAGAATCATATCAAAGTCCACCATAGCTAGCACAATAAGGTTAGCCCAAGTATAAAACTCTCGATTGGTCACAACACATGCTCTATAAATTTGATCCACTACTAAAGAATCACCTACGGGAGTAGATACACAAAATAGAATAGATAAGGCTACCAAGACAACTCTAACAGTGGTGAATAATAAGCAGAAACATATGAATAAGTGGATCTCAAATCAAATAAGGCAATAGCTGGATGAAGACACACTGAAATTATACTTGCAATAGCAACATTCGAAGACTCTACCTCTGGTCTACTAGGTACAACATACAAATGACCTTTCCCGCTATCTGGCTGGGCGCTTGACCAACCACTCATCCTACATGCTTGAGAACCTCCTCGAGAACCCTAAGGGCCACCCCTGTGACCTTGAGCGCCATCACTAGCTAGAGTCAACACTAATCTGATCAGCTGAACACTCTGCAAAGTAGGATGAATTATCCCATGCTGGGGATACTCTCTGGATTAATGCATAACAACCCCGCAACTATATAAATCCCGAGACACTCCTCTCTGTCCAGAAGATTTGACTGACCCGGAATAGCCACCTCGTCTAGAAGACTCAGAATGTGCACCTCTCAAAGACTAGCTACTGCTCGAGCCATGGTAACCACTGTAGCTAGACTGACCTCTATTAGTAATCTGAAGGGCTTCCTGAACGGGTCTACTGGACTAACGCTGATGCTGATAAGACTAACACAGAAGGTACCTACCCTGAGAACCTCTGCCTCTAAACTGCGAGCCACCATGGCTCCTACTGAAACTACCCTGATGGCATAGTCTCTTATCGCTGCCCCCTTGGGCCACATGATGCATCTCCTCCATAGTCTAGGCATAATCAGAAACCTAAATAAAAGACCTGCTATCTGCAACCAAACTCGGTGTAGCCATGCGAAGAGGAGTCTCATCCTTCTAACATAACACTGAATCCGCTAATACTTGGTAGGTAATATCGCAGTAGCATGTCTGGCCAACTCATAGAACCCTACCTCATACTCAACCACTGATATAGAACCCTGTTATAACCCAATAAACTGATCTCACAGGCACTCACAAAGACTACGAGACATATACTTCTCTAAGAAAGCCTAAGAGAACCGAGTCCATGTCATAGGGGGAAATCCTGTTGGCTTGGAATTAAGATAACCTCTCCATCAATGTCTATCTGCTAAATCCAACTAAAAAGTGGTGTAGTCAACCCCACGAGCCTCAACTAGGGCAAATTACAAAGCTATCCTTGTAAGAAGTCAAGAACTCAAATGCATCCTCGCCTGGATCCCTAAAATACCTAGGCGGAGTTAATTTCAAAAATTTGCCCAATATCTTTTGCTTCTTAACAGACATAGCTGGTTGGGCGGCTGTAGACTGAGAAACTATCAGCGCTGGAGGGACCACAACTCTAGGAGCTGCAGCTACAAGCTGTGCGTCTACATCTGTACTACTCTGATCTACAGACTGAGCACAATCAGACGGTGCACCACCAACTAATCCCAATAAATGGATCAAGGCATCTCTGAGCAATGAGGAAGAAATAAACCCCGGTAGAGCCTGGGCTGCCCCTGGCCCACAAATGGCTGGGGTGGCGGTACCTGTGGAGATACCTTTGCCTTAGAAGCAATAATAGGATCTGGTGAAGGCTCTCTATCCCGACCCCTAGCTGGGGCTGCAGCTCTAGCTTGGGCTCAACCTCTGGGTCAGCCACGGCCTCTGACGGGTGTCTTAGCAGCAGACTCAGGGTCCTCATCGCTGGTCGTAGTAGCACGTATCCTGGCTATCTATGAAAAAGTGAAACAATGAGAACCTTAGAAATCAACACAGTCTCAACACACAAAATGAATAAAGAAAGTTATATTCTACTAAAAATGTCTTATAGCCTCCTGAAGATAAGATACAGATGTCATCATTTTGATCCGCGGGACTCTACTAGCAATTTCTCTTATACCAACAATACCAGTGAACCTAGGTTCTGATACCAATTTTTCACGATCCTATTTCGGAGTCATGATGACACCTACTTTAACCCACCAGTAGGTAAGCCAAACCATAGCCCAGAATGACAAGCAATAGGATTATTGGTGGAAGGTAAAGTAAATACCATAAAAATAAGCATACAATAAACTTATAAGAAATATAAATAAGATTACAATAATACAAATGTCAAAAGGAATGGAGGAAGAACAAAAGAAATATCCCACGACCTAGTAAAGCCAATACAAGAGCCATTAAATACAAAATAAGACTACTAAATAGTATCAATATACAGAATGTCTCGATAACTAAAGACTGTCCAAAATGAAAGGAAGGAGAGGGGGGTCTGCTCAGGCTCTAAAAGCTCACCCTATCTCTGAATCTTGAGAGTAGCTGGATAGAACATCAGCGGCGGCAACAAGTACTTGGATCTGCATCAGAAAAAGATGCAGAAGTGTAGTATGAGTACCAAAACAATGGGTACTCAGTAGACATCATAGGCCGAGTGAGCTAAATCATAATAAAAGTTTAATAAAATGCAGGAATGTAAACTAAGTCAAGGAATAAGGAGCAAACCTGAAATAATGCTACAACTAATAAATAATAAATAACAGTATAAATAATATCGAAAGGAAGGAAAGCTAACTACAGCCTAACTGGGCCCCCATAAACCCAGAAGGCACAAACAAGAGAAGATTAACCCAAACGAGCCCCTATAAGACTGATGGATGCAATTAAGAGAAGAAACATCGATAATAATAAGTATGAAGTGACCAACAATCGAAATCATATTTGAATCCTCCCATACCATAATTATCGAACTCGAACAGACTCTTGGCATATTAAATAAATCGTAAATGCTGGACTCAAACTGGTCTTTAATATCATATGTGACAAACAAATGTCAGACTCGAACCGGTGTTTAATATCATAAGTGACAAAAAAATGCCAGACTCGAACAGGTCTTTAATCTTATGTATGCCAATAGTAGTTGCCGGACTCAAACTAGTCTTTAAAGTAAATACAAGTTTACAAGTCTAGTCGAAAGTTGGAAAAATGTCCAAGTCACAATAAATTCTAAGAAGACACGCAAGATGATGAAATAAGGCCTCCTAGATCTACGAGGAGATAATAAGGATAAATGACCTAAGAGATGGCTAGCGGGGCCTGCTACTAACCCTAAAAGTCCATACTAAGGCAATTTCTACTCGAAATTAGACTAAGGCTTAAAAATTCCATCTTAAGGTATTAGATAATTGTAAACAAGTACTAAGGCAACAATTTAATTCAAGGGAGAGATGAATAGGTCAATTCTACCTAAAAACGGCTCTCTAATCGGCTAAATATTCCAATTTTCACTAAACATACAACCAAGCTGTAAATTCCAACCCAACTCTAGCATAATACTATACTAATACAATAATAAAGATCAATCTATGAGAAAAGTAAGCCTAACCTACCTAGACACCGACGAATGCCCGAGATAGTCCACTAAATTAGAGTTTTTCCCTTTCGAGAAGCCTCCTCAAGTGCCACGCTATCAAAATAATGATCTACACATTAATATAAGAATAACAATACCCATATTTCATATAAATGCTCCGGGTCCAAAATTGAGCTAAAAATCTCATATGGGGCCTGCTTATAGAATCACAACTTTGAAACCATCAAAGTGTCCCTCTAGGCTCAAGGATCATTTATCCTAAAAAATGGATAAATTCCAAGAACAAATGAACCTAAAATCAGCCTGTAAAGTAAACTAGGGATTTGGGTTTTAATTGAAAATTAACCATGAAATTAATGGGAACTCAAGGAAGTATCGACGAGGAAATGCTCAAAATGATGTCTACTACTCACCAAAAACACTCAATGATCAAACTCTGCTCTCCACACTCTTTCTAGGGTTTTAAGGGACTTGGAAATAAAAATAATGGACCAAAATTGGATCACACTCATAAATAGCAATAGTAGCCACTTTAGCAGCTAAATGACCGCAAGAGTGGTCACCGTTACAGTGGTAAGGCACCGCTTAAGCAGTCCTTTGTGCCTGGGGTACTACCGCTAATGCGGTCAAGTGTCGGTTAAGTGAATACCGCTAAAGCAGTAGTTTGATTGCTTTAGCAACAGAGGGGGACACCTGGGCGTCTGTTAAAGCGGTCTATTGGCCGCTTTAGCGACCAAATGGCCGCTTTAGCGACCAAATGGCCGCTTTAGCGACCAAATTGATGCTTAAGCAGTCACAGCAACTGATACTTGTACTAGTACTTATCAAATTTTGCTAAGTTTCAATCGAAATCTCGAGATTCATTCAAAATTTCGTGAATGGGAACAAACTATGATGCCCTAACAAATTCGACATTTCGGACTCAACTACGCCATCAAAATTTCCATCCAAGGTAGTTTTGAGGAAATATAGGTCCCACACCCAATGGCCATTTTAACCAATTTCCACCCAATAGCCCAAAATGAGTCAGGGAGCCTCGAAACTAAAGCCAAAGGTCCCCTAAGCCTAAAATCGACGTGTCGGATCTACTAAAACTATCAAAATTAGCAGACGAGGTTGTTTACCTAAGGTTTAGACTCGATACCTAAATTTGAATAGTGAATACTTCTGAATAGGGAATCGGTTCAAACGAACTGCCCGGTAACTAAATTATTAGTTCCAGCAAGTTATAAATGACTTGGGGCACCTTTGGGAAAGCTCTAAAGGTCAAAGTAGTGCAAAAATACAGGAAATGACCTGAAGGGTCATTATAGTATGAATGCTCAGACATATTTTGCATCTTCAGCTGTCATGACTCAACCCATCGGGTCATGTCGGGCACCTACCTATACCTACCCCAGATAGGAGAACCCTGAATATCCCATGATTTGACTAATGTAAGAGTTAATGCCATATATAAACCTGGTAAACTTACTGTTCATTATAGGGAAAATCTAGTCAAGTTGAAATATGATTACTCATTTAATTCGTCCTAAAATAGGTTTTAATACATCAAATATGAAAAATAAATACTAAAAATAACTACAAGTGACTCCCCAGAACCTAGCCTAAACCAGTACAAGAGCACTAGACAAGGACTAGGGACATCCGTGATGCAGCATCCATGCAAAATAGAGAGGGAAGGAGCTGCTGCTGAATGATCCGCATCACTGCTATAGAAACTCTACTAACATGTACCATGGCTATACCCCTAATGGGAGATATAGTAAGTGCAGCATCAGTATAACCACACGTATTGGTAAGTTTCATCAACTAATTAGGGTTCGAAACAAATAACATCAATAATAAATAGGGAAAAATCACATCATCAAGTAAAGTTCCAATCCTTGAACCCCAATTAACAACTCTCATTACCCCACACTTAGCATCTCTATGACCTACACTTAGCATCTATGTGACCTACACTTAGGATCTTTGTAACCCACACTAAGCAACTCTGTAATCTACCTGTCATTTAATATTTTCGTATATTTTTGTCATTTGACTACCTATTTCAGTTTATACCTCTATCTCCGATACCGACTTATTCTTATAATCTATACAATCCTTCAGTCCACATCCACTCAAAATTCTGGATCATACTAATCAGATACTATCGTAACCAGCCCTCTCAGGGGGACAGTAAATTCTCATTCTCAACTCGTTCCACCTAGGGACCTAGCCTACCTTCGTGCTATATTTTACCACTCACCACAGCAATAACATGTGTAAAAGAAAATTAAAATAATAAAACACTCAAGAAGATGTAAGAATCACATCATCTCTCCTTATCCCCCTATCTCATCACCAACAACATCATAATATACCGGCCGGCGTGGTACCTAACCCATAGCATAACTATACTGGAGTGATACCCGACCAAGAATATATCTATACCGGTGTGGTACACGACCCATATCACAAAATATCATCCCAATGCATATGAATGAATGTATGAAATCAGTAAATCATATTTCATGCAATAGATAATAATAATGTCAGTCCACAACCCAACATAGGTCAATCCAATCTACCGTTACATCAACCGTCTAATTCATAAATTTGGTTACTTCATTCTTCACATATATATAGCATATTCATAATTGACAAAACATCCCCATGGGGTTGTTGTCACTAATGTTCACATTATTACGCACTTTCCCTCTAAAAGTCTCCAACCGTGAGATTTTCACATTACTTTCTAACTCTGGGAAGCAGCGATTACGACAATATGACAAGCAATCATAACCCTGCAAACCGGCTAACCTCAATACCTTTTTACTCAATATTTTAGCTCAATACCTTTTTACTCACTATCTCGTCTTCTAAATTCGAAAAGCATTAGTTATAACTATTAAGGCATTAGAGTTGTACAATTCTACTCAACGCCATTCGGGAATTTAAAGCATTTATAAATTAGTCTAGTTACCTTAATTTCCTATTTACTATTTCACACTATTTCATTTAATTTTCCACTATACTCAAACCTTGAAAGATTAAAAACTACGCACATTTGCTCCATCTTTCTATCCACCCCTTAGCCTAGTCAAGTATTAACGTAACATTAAGTCATTCAATAAAATCAAGACTATCCAAATTTTTCAACATGTTCATCCATCAAAATTTGTGCCCGAAGGCCTAATGCATGATGCTTCCGATATTATTATTAACATTAAATGCATTTAGCCTAAGTCTGGCTTCTACCAAATAAACCTTAGCTTACCTCTTAGGTAAAACATACTGCTACAGAGAGGAGTGAGTTGTCCTGTGTATTCTAGAAATATTCCTATGTCGAGTTCCCTCCAAGTATTTCTTGTAACTACTCTTATGAACATTGGTCTTTGAAGTTTCATGGCTAGAGGAGTAGGGTTTTTCAAGGTGTTTTTAAAAGAGGGGCGACCTGGGGAAATAATAAAAAGAAAGGTTTTTAAAAATCCTTCAGTTGGGTTACTGCTGTTACCACTGCAATAAAACTTTTACCGCTGCGGCAGTTTATCAACCGCTGCAGCAGTTACCTGCCGGCTATCCCAGTCCATTATTGAGCCTCTTGGCTTAATTCCCTTAGGCCCCAATTTAATTTTTCCTGGGTCCATTTTGAGCCTATTATTCACCATAATTTATTATCAGGGAATTTTCACATATAACAATGATTTGGGTCATTACATTAGATACCAGCTTACCCGTCGTTCGTCCCTGAACGGCCCTAAGAGTGAGGTCGGAACATTTACATGAGTACTCGATGGATTTTTAGCTACATAATACCACTAGAAGAATTAATTAATGCATGCTAGGTCAGCATACATCCATGCTCCTTAATGAGAAACCATTACAATATTTCCTAATCTAGGCCCGCCGGTTATTCCCACATTTTCCCCAAGACGGATCACTCAATTTATTATTAGAATAACCATCCAAATATATTATACTATGTCCAAGGAAAAAAATTCGAGACAAAGTTGGTTCAAAAAGAGGTCTTACTGATGCAACAGTAATTAACCGCGGTAGTGGTTCACAATAGTAATGTAGAGTGAAGCTGAAATTTTCCCCCATTTTCACTTCACTCTCTCTCAAATCCTCTCAACTGTCTCTGCAAAAATCTCTCTCCGTCAATGAATTCAAGGTATTTTCTTCATCTCCTCTACTTACTCCATGTATTTCTCGTTATAGAATCGTAAAATTACGTTAGAATAGAGGGAATTTGGGTGGTTTTGGGTGAAACTTTTTGAACTTGAGTATATTGGTTGGCATGCTTTGTTTTCTTATGCTTTCAAAGCTCCTATAGATTTCAAGATGAAATATTGATGTAGTTCATGGTGGGTTTTCAGCCATGGGAGGGTTGAAAATGAAAAGTCATCTTCTCCAACAAAGTCCTTT
Organism: Capsicum rhomboideum; assembly: GCA_031232105.1. Lineage (NCBI taxonomy): Eukaryota > Viridiplantae > Streptophyta > Magnoliopsida > Solanales > Solanaceae > Capsicum > Capsicum rhomboideum. The sequence goes on along the minus strand of CP124712.1, from coordinate 31,284,912 downwards.
AATTTTGGGCTTGATTTTGAGTCTTTCACACCTCCATTTTATTGTAAAAAGGTTCACACAAACTTCTCCAAGCTCGATCTATACTTAATTTTCAAAATTACAGATAAAAGTAAAAAATCCACCATGGGAGGGGAGGTAGACGGGTTGAATATGACATTTTGTTGCAGCGGTACTGGGCAGTGTGTCCCCAATTTTTGCTTTTCCTAAAATCTTTGAATTCTCTTTCCCTCCCTTGTGAAAGGGGTTTTGTGATGGAAGAGGTGGAGGACAGTCTGCCAGATTTCAACAATCAACTAAAAGTTCTGGGTTGGAATATGCTGACCAAGCCGATTCTGAACTATAACCTGGCTTGGGTCCATGATTTCTATGTTGTACTATTTACAGTGTAGTGGGAAGTACCCTTCCCTACTATTAGTATTCGGGGGAAGAATATTCTCTTAGATGCCGCCACTATCAATGAGGTGTTGGGGTTCCCAATCCGTATAATGTAGCCTTCAAGGTAAAGGTTCAGGAGTCCGAATTGAGATGGATAGCTCGGTATTTAGCACCAGATGGTAAGGCCAACGAGGTGAAGTGGTCCAAGTAGAGGGGGGCCAAGAGTGCATACTTTTTGGCCTAGGCCAAGCTTTGGTTGCAGCTAGTTTCTCGGAGGATTCATCCTCCTAGAAATATTACGGATATGGTTTTCCACAGACCTATAGTAGTGGTGTACATTATGGCAGTGGTCGAGGTGAATGTGGGGACTCAGATCATGGACGAGTGGTAGTACTTCTATGCCAGGGAGAGGTCAAAAATGGATCTATTCTTGCTTTTACTGATTATGGAGTTGTGCAAGTGGGTGGATGTCCCCAAGGAGGACCATGATACTTTGAAAGAATGTGACGTTCTGTATAACCTCCTAAGATAGAGGAAAGAAAAAGAGAAAGACAATGGAGGAGAGTAAGAGTAGCAGGGCTGGTGGGAGAGGAGATATCCCCCATTCCCTGACACCTGATCCTCCTAGAGACTAGATGGCTAATCTTGATGCCATGCAAGGCTATATAGAGAATACTCAGGCACCCTAGCTGGGGTTGGGTCCTCCAAGCTCTGCTGCCCTAGTGAACCTAGCCTAAGCCTATGCTAAGCTCCAAAGGGAGATAGATGAGGAGAAGAAGTGGGTCATGTTCGCATGCATCCTCCCTGATAGGGAGCATCCACAGTAGACCAAGGAGGACGTCGAAGAGTTCTCCTTCCTCAGTGACATAGATGAGGAGGGCCCAAATACTGCAAGCTTTGGAGATGATGCCACCAACTAGATGTTCCCCTTCTCTCCCACTTGGTTACATTTTATTAGTTTTTGAATTGGGTTTCCCCCGTTTGGGGCATGTAACAAATAATTACTTTCTTTTATTTTCGTACTTTGTAGGGGTTTTACTTCCCCCATCCCCTTAATAATAATAATATTCACCTTATCTTGTAATGCGTGTTGGATAATTTTTATCACTTTATTGCTTCAAAAAAAAGGATTGCTTTACAACAATTGCAAAAACAGGGGACGCCTGGCAGGCTTCTGCCTGGAGCCACTTTAGTGGTTAATTCTACCGCTGTAGCAGTAAAAGATCCACTGCAGCGGTAGCCTCCTATAGATTCACTTTGATTTTACTTACCTAGTATCAGGTTCTTTTTACACAAAACTCTTTTTATGCACGTTCAAGTGGCACAATAATCTCTTATTATACTTCATATAACTGAAGTCACAACTCTATTTCTTTCAAATGACAACCAACACAATCTTTCGTCTACCAAATTAATTGACGCTAAACTTTCATTAATCTTCTTAACTACTCAATTCGCTATCCTCAAGAATGTTCCACCAACAGCCAAGCATCCGGGTGGTTCGTACAGGATCGGGTATAAGACAAGTAGCACTCCAAATCATGGAGAGATGAGTTATAGCTCACATCACGAAAATGAAGACACTCTCGAGATTACACGCAATCCTTACATCCACCAGTTTGCTTGACTACACACCATCCAACCACACACACTCAACAATCATATTCGAGAGTTTAAACATCACCAAGAAAGTTACCATATACTACCATCAACAACAATACACGTGGCAAATTTCAACACATCATTGCCTCATCAAAAATACTTTACATTAATTTGAACACAACATAGCAGTCCACTTTTATGTTTCTTATTTTTCACTATCGGTTGGGCGTCTTATCCCAAATTTTCCACGTTAAGAGTTACCAATTGAGACCAACTAGTCCCAATTGTGATGATTGAGATACCAATTGGAATCCATTAGATACCAATTGAACTCAACCCCAGGGTATGACATTGAGAGGGCACGATAGAAAAGAAGAAAATAAGAGAGGTTCCTAGATATCTTGTATCGTCCTATAGTTTTGATGTGGACACCAACACACCAATCCACGAGAATCTACTCGACATTTGTTCTTGTACTGGGAGATCGATAACTTGGGCTTAGATATTATGTTTGTCATGACTAAACCCACCGGGTCATACCGGTCACCTACATACACCTACCATAGATAAGAGAACCTTAAATATCCCATGATTCGACTAATACGAAAGTTAATGTTATATGTAAACCTGGTCAATTAATGTTTATTATAGGGAAAATCTAGTCAAGTTGAAATATGATTACGCATTTAATTCTTCCCAAAACAGGTTTTAATACATCAAATATTAAAAATAAATGCAAAAAATAACTACAAGTGACTTCCCAGAACGTAGCCTAAATCGGCACAAGGGCACTAGACAAGGAGTAGGACATCTGTGATGCAGCATCTATGGAGAATAGAGAGTGCATGAACTGCAGCTGAATGATCAACATCGCTGCTTTAGAAACTCCAACTAACTTACACCATGGTTATACCCCCAATTGGAGACACAGTAAGTGTAGCATAAGTACAACTACACGTATTGGTAAGCGTCATCGGCAAACCAGGGTTAGAAACAAATAACATTAATAATAAATAGGGAGAAATCACATCACCAAGTAAAGTTCCAATTCCTGAATCCCCAATTAACAACTTCCATTACCCCACACTTAGCATCTCTGTAACCTAGACTTAGCATCTTTGTGACCTACACTTAGCATCTCTGTGACCTACACTTAGCATCTCTATGACCAACCTGTCATTTAATATTTTCGTATATCTTTGTCCTTTGGCCACCTATACCAGTCTATACCTCTATCTCTGATACCAACTTATTCTTATAATCTCTACAATCCTTCAGTCCACATCCACCCAAAATTCTAGATCATACCAATCAGATACTACCACAATCATTCCTCTTAAGGGGACCGTAAAATCTCATTCTTAATTCATCCCACCTTGGGACCTAACCTACCTTCTCACCATATTTCACCACTCACCATAGAAATACCATGTATGAAAGAAAATTAAATTATCAAAACATTCAAACAGATGCATGAATACATGTATGAAAGATGTATGCATCATCTCTCCTTATCCCCTCCATATTATCACCAACAGCATCACAATGTTTCAACGTGGTACCCGACCCATCATAACTGTACTAATATAGTACCCGACCCATATCATATCTGTACCGGCGTGGTACCCGACCCATACCATAACATATCATCCCAATGCATAAGAACGAGTACATGAAATCAGTAAATCATAATTCATGCAACAAATAATAACAATGTCAGTCCACAACCCAACATGGGTCAATTAAGTCTACAGTTATATCAACCATCTAATTCATCAATTTGGTGACTTCATTCTTCACATATATATAAAATATTCATAATTTACAAAAAAAAAAAAAAAAACAGGGTTACCATCACCCACGTTCATATTATTATGCACTTTCCCTCTAATCGTATTTTGACCTTGAGATTTTTACATTATTTTCTAACTCTTGAACGCAGTTATCAAGATAATATGACAAGCAATGATAACCCTATAAACTGGCTAAGCTCAATACCTTTTTACTCACTATCTTATCTTCTAAATTCTGGAAAGCATTAGTTATAACTATCAAGGCATTAGAACTGTACAAGTTTACTTAATGCCATTCGGGCATTTGAAGCATTTATAAATTAGTCGATTTACCTTAAATTCCCATTTACCATTTCACACTATTTCATTCAACTTTCCACTGTACTCAAACCCCGAAAGATAATAAACTACGCATATTTGCTCCATCTTTCTATCCACCTCTTAGCCCAATCAAGCATTAACATAACATTAAGTAATTCAATAAAATTAAGCCTATCTAGATTTTCAAACGTGTTCATCCATCCAAATCTGTGCCCGAAGGCGTAATGTATGATGCTACCAACATCATTATTAATATTAAATGCATCTAGCCCAAGTCTAGTTGCTACAAGATAAACCTTAGCTTATCTCTTAGGCGAAATATATAGCTACGGAAAGGAGTGAGCACTCCCGTACATGCTAGACGTATTCCTATGTTGGGTTTCCATTGAGTGTGTCTCATAACCTCCCTTATGAACCTTGGCCTTTAAAATCTCATAGCTGGAGGAGTAGGGTTTTTCAGGGTGTTTTTACAGAAAGGGGACGACCTGGAGAAATAATAAATGAGAGGGTGTTTTAAAAATCCCTCAGCTGGGTTACTGCATATTAATGCTACATTGGAACTTTTAACATTTCGGTGGTACTGCTGCTATGGTTAATCAACCACTGCAGCGGTTATTGGTAGGTCAACCTAGTCCATTATTGGGTCTGTTGGCCCAATTCCCTTAGGCACCAATTTTCCTTCTTGATTTAATTTTTCCCCTATCCATTTTGAGCCCATTATTCATTGTAATTTATTCTTGGGGTGTTTTCACATGTAACGACGGTTTGGATTGCTACATCAGCTATATTGATGATCACACTTGCAGTGTTAAACATGCCACGTGCAGCCATAAGAAAATCTCAACCAAAGTTATTGCGTCGCTTTGTGTGAATTTGTATCATAATGACAAGGGTCCAGACACTAAAGAGATTGAGAGGATTGATTTCAAGGACTTTCATTGTATTCCAAGCTATTGGAAATGTTGGATGGGATGTGTGATCACCAAGCAAATGGTTTGAGGGACACCGATGCATGGGTATTCCTGCTTTCCAGCTTTTTCCTACATGATCAAGACTTTTAATGTTGGTTCTACCTATTCTATCATGGTAAACAGGGATAGTTGTAGGTTCATATACTACTACTTAGCCTTTGGTGCTTGTATTAAAGGATTCGCCCACATGAGAAAGGTAATTGCGGTTGACGACACTTATTTACATGCTAAGTGTTGTTGCATAGGATAAAGAGGACCATGTTTATCCAATTGCCTTTGGTGTTGTGCTCAAAGAGACTGATGAATCTTCGATGTTCTTATTTAAGAAGATGAAGTCTATAGTGGTTTATAAACCATATTTGTTCTTTATCTATGATAGACACAGGAGCATCGCCAACGGTATTGCAAGGGTTTACAATCTTGCTCATTACAGGTATTGCATAACACATCTTGGTGAAAATCTCTAGGTAAATCACTAATATGGAGATTACCTCTATCTATACTACTATGTGGCAAATGCATATTCTTTTGAGGATTTTAGCGATCATTTGTGGAATTCAAGAACTATTGCCATGAGGCAGCTGCCGTCCTCGAGCATGAACTTGGTTTTGAGAAGTGGAGCAACCCATATTTCCTAGGCAATAGGCATGATATGATGACCACAAATATTGTCGAGTCACTCAATGCTATATTGATAGACAAAAGGGAGTATCCCATGGCATCTATATTCAATTCGATTGCTAAGAGGTTTGGTGAGAAGTTCAGGGAGAGGCATGTATATGTCCTTAAATCAAAGAAGAACAAAATGGTACCTGCTTCCAAAAAAATTTCAAGGGACACTATGACTGAGGGCGACTCCTTATATGTGAAGAACGTAAATGGAGACGACAACCAATTCACTGTGTTTGGAGGAGGTTCTACTGCCAAAGTGAACTTGCTGTAAAAGTCGTGTTCTTTTAGGAAATATGACTTGGTCAAAATACCATGCGCTCACGTGATGGCCACTTTGCGATTGAAGTATGTCAATGATTATGGTTTGATCATCTACGAGTACTCTTTTCCTATGTATAAATCCAAAGCGTACCTCCCTGCATACTCTGAATCTATTAATGTTGTCCCTCTAGAGTTCGAATGATGTGTGCCGCATGAATTGTTAGACGTGAAGATTCTTCCACCCTTTGTCGATCCCCAACTTGAAAGGAAGAAAAAGAAATGTGCTAAGGTCATCGGCAAGACTTTCAAGACCAAGAGGAAGAACAAGTGTTCACTAGACAAGAGACCCGAAAACAAGAGAACTACATGTAATAACAACAAATCCTAGATAGGCTCGTCCCACTTTGTTTTTGTAACTCAAGCTACTTATGTATGTATTTTGAGACCCCTGTAGTTTGATCTAATTAATGTCATGTCAGTTTTATCGACTTTTCTCTTGTTCTTTTATTGATCAATCAAAATATAGCATTTATTGTGTGTACTATCTATTCGGTTTATTAACTATTTACTATATAATATATAATCGACAATATTGTAAGTCCATTGAAAAATCCTAAATCTTCAATCGATGAGATGAAAAGGCGATTAATTATTATGCCCCAAAAAAACTGCTACACGTCAACTCACAACTACGTTGATTGGTATACGCTACCTACTCAAATTCTACTCCTCCATGCGTCGACCAACCATTGGACGGGTATATCAAAGGGCTTCTATATTCCCACTGCTCTACCAAAATCCAAAGTCTTCATCTTCTTCAACTCACAATTTCAAAAAATTACAACAATGTTTCCTAGAAGAATCGCACTATGACCAGTTAGAAGGATGCTTTCCCAGCACCACCATGTCCTCCTCCTCCCCTGCAATGACCTGGACCACCTTTTCTGTGGTCTAGGTCAGGATCTTGAGCATCTGGACAGGAAAATCCATCATATTGCTCATTTTATACGAGCGAACGTGGAGAGGCTGAATCTGGAGCCCAACAACTACATCACTCCCCCATCATCCCCTTATTTTTTTTTTATTTTTTTTTTTGTGTTTGTTAGTTCTAGTTCTAGTTCATTGCAAAGAAGCTTTCATACTTAAAGGGGTTTTATTAGATGAAAGCTTCTTCCTTTTGTCCTTTTTGCCCATGTTGGTGTTGATATTATGTTAACTAAGTAACAATAAACAAATGAATAGAACAAATTTCAGTTCCCTACATATTGTTGCCATTTTTATTGTTCTAGAATTTTGCAGATCTGTTAGAAGATTAATGCAACAGTACACAACTTTAATGTAAATCATCATCATACCCAGTGTATTCCCACCAGGTGGGGTCTGGGGGGGAGGGGGGTAAAGTGTACGCAGTCCATATCACTACCTCAGATGAAGTAGAGAGGCTGTTTCCGATAGACCCCCAGCTCAGAACCGATAACAATAATAAACAAAAATCATAAAAAAATCATAAATCAAAAATCATAAAAATCATAAAACAATCATAAAAATCATAAATCAAAAATCATAAGAATCATAAAAATCCTACGAATCATAAAAAGCATAAACAAAAATCATAAACCAACAGCAAAAGGGGTAAACAACTTTAATGTAAATATATATACAAATTTATATATTATCATAGATAATGAATCTGATCTAACATCGATTAGATTGTTATATACTAGATAACTTGAACGATCTATAGGGTCGATGCTTGACTGAGACCATTGTAAATGCTAGACGGTCAATATAATCGATGGTTTCCAGTGTACGAGTTGACATAATGGTAAAAAAATATTAGAATATAGCATAAAATATAAATAAGTAAGTAAATTATATTGAATTAAGGACCATCGATTAAGTCTAGTGTAAATCCTAGACTACACACACAATCAATACTATATTAGATGAGTATATAGTCCTTACAAGTATATTGTCAAAAAAAGAAATAATTAATTCATAATAAATTAATTTATTAGAATTTACACAATTAAATGAGTTTAAACAAGTCATATGATCATATAAGAGTCTATGTAAATCGTGGCCGGTGATCAAAGATGTGTGAGGATGAGTAATGGTTATACAATCAACATCCTCAGAGAATGTTTATCAAAGCAAAAGTATGTTGTAAGGATTTTATTTATTCAACCACAACTCATCCTCACACATCTTTGATCACCACCCCCAATTTACGTGCTCTTATATGATCATATGACATGTTTAAACTCACTTAATTGTTTAAATTCCCATTAATTAATTTATAATGAATTAATGATAATTCATTATAATTCATTATTACTTTTTTCAAATTCTACTTGTTATGGTCTATAAATATGTATCGAATTCTATTAGGTTTATTATAGAGGCAGATCGTCCGTCGTATAGAATTGACTATAATACATTGGTGAAATACATAATAGTATAGGATACATGTTTATAGACCATAACTAGTATAATTGAACAAAGGGGATAATTAACTAATAATAAATTAATTAATGGGAATTTATATAATTAAATGAGTTTAAACAAGTCATATCATCATATAAGAGTCCATGTAAATTGGGAATGGTCATCAAAGTTGTATGAGGATGAGTTGTGATTGAATAAATGAAATCCTCACAACATATTTATGCTTAGCTAAACATTACTCTAAGGGTGTTGATTGTATAACCATTACTCATCCTCACATATCTTTGATCACCGTCCCCAATTTATGTGGACTTTTATATGATCATATGACTTGTTTAAACTCATTTAATTGAGTAAATTCAAATTAATTAATTTATTATTAATTAATTATTTCCTTTTTTAATAATATACTAGTAAGGGCTATATACTCGTCTAGTATAGTATTGACTAAGCGTGTAGTCAAGGATTTACACTGGACTCAATCGATGGTCCTTAATTCAATATAATTTATTTAATTATTTATATTTTTTTATATATATACTAATGTTTTTTAACAATTATATCAACCCGCATGTACCTTACAAATGATGAGTGCCGATTTAGATAGTCTAGAATGTACTATTTACATAGAAAAGCATCGATTATGATGGTCTATAAATTATATCCAACAGTAACAAAATTTAAATATCCAACTTTTTCAATGGTAACAAAGTACAAGTTCTTACTTTTTCAACGGTATCATCTGATTATTTTTTTTGTATAAATGAAAGGCAATCCTCTCATTCTTTTTTCAACTCCCTCATTTTTTTTGGCTTCATTAACTCCTCCATTTTTAAACAACTACAATGTCTAAAACATTCAATGCAGAAAAGTCTTACATTTTTCATTATGGTAATTCAGCCATCTTGAGGACGTCACGTACCAATACGAATTCAGGTAAAAAATTCTTTAACTGTGCAGTTGGAAAGGTGAGTGCTTATATATATGTAACACCCCGTACATTCCCGACCCTACTTGACAACCTTGAACCATGCTTACCTAGGTTTCGAGAGCCATAAGTACGTATTTCATATTGCTATTGATGGAAAAATTTGATAGTGTGCTAGTAAATGTGATTAGACCTTGGTAGTAGGTGGTGGTTGTGACTTTGTGGGGTTAATTCTTCGTCACAAGTATTTTAACAAATTATGTTAAAAAAAAAAAAAAAAAAAACATGAGCGACTAGAATTTCTAGTTTTGCGATTGAGGCTACGATCGGGAATCTCGTAAGTGAATATTGTCGTGACGATTATGGAATTAATTAAACATGAGATATATGATGGATTATACATTGATTTTAGTGGGCTAAGGTAATATGTGTTAATGGGGCAATTTGAGGCCCAAAATGGAGCCAAAATGCATGGCCCAATGGGTCAAATGACCCATTCTTCCTTTAATTCATCAATTATTGACCCAAGTGGATCAAGATAACCATTAAATGGAGGCTATATAAGGCCAAAAGCAGATTTTTATTCACAAAATCTCTCATAACATTTCTAGACTTTTCTCTCCATTTCCAAACCCTAAAGCAATCAACTCTTGGGCAAGATCATCATCTTCCAAGCTTGGGTAAGTGATTATTCTTGTACTTTAACATATTATATGCATGAGAGACTATGTGGATCATGTTGTTTATGCTTGGAAGTGTTGGATATGACACTTTTGCTTTTTGTAAGAGATGTGTCATTTATGTTATTTAAACTTGAACAAGGACTTGAGGTTTGAATAAAAGTGAATGGTATGGATGAGATATCAACATTTATGGTGTGTTTATGGTCCTTAACTTATTATTTTATTTTTTTTCCATAAGTGTAAATTATGGAATTGTTGGCGATATGTCGTTATGACATGTGTTGGAGTGAATTGATGAAATAATTGTGACATGGTGGTATTGAAGAAACGTAAAGGAGAAACTTGGTGTGATTTTGTTCTTTAACTTGTTATTTTGCCAAAAGTGTAAGTTATGGGATTATTGTCGATATGTTGTTATGAAGTGTATTATGGTGACTTGATAGAGTAATTGTGATGTTATGTTGATGGAGAAGTGGAAAGTATAAACTTGGTGCGACATGCTAATGGTTTATGATATTTTGGTCAATGTTGGGAATATTGTGGGATTATTGATATGATGATTTCATCAATGGTATTGTCAAGGGGGAAATGACATTTTAAAGGCAAACATGTAACTCATGGACATTATATGCATTTGTAAGGTAGTTGGTGGTTAATTTAAATTCCGTTATGTATTTGTGTTGTAGAGTGAAACATAAGGAAGGAGCGGGACATTGTATGCACATCTAAGATTATATATATTCGTATTGAGAATACAAGGTATGTAAGGTTACTCTTTCCATATCCTTCTGCAGCACATAGTATCACATTGTCATTATACTTGTTCCATTCCGAAATGTTCAAAGGTATTCCATTTTCGGTTATTAATCATTGTTACTCACATGTTCCTTATTCATTGATCAATTGTGATTCATATGACTCATGTTCATTGGTTAATGTTCCAATAATGTTCCAAAGTTCCAATAACATTGTAACCACTAATGTACCAATCTCATAACAAAAGAATTGAAGTAATAAACACTTGTTGAGAACGGGTGGCAACCCAAAGGGGAATAAGCCTAGCTAGGGGCGATCCCGAATGATTATTGGATACAGGGGGCAGCTCAAAGGGGCATAAGCCTAGCTAGAGACAAACCTGCTTTATTGATTTATGGGTGACAGCTCAAAGGGGCATAAGCCTAGCTAGAGACGATCCCAATGTTATTTCCCACTGATCAGTTGGGCCCGGGCATACATGATTAATGATCACATGAATGATGAAGAAGTAAAGGAAAATGAAATGAAGTAAAGAAAGTAATGCACATGATTCCACATGTATTCTTATGGTAATTTATTCACATGATGTGTTCACTTGTACTTACTTTCATCAAAGTTCCTATATCTCATATATTTACGTATAGCCTTACATACTCAATACATTCCTCGTACTGACCCCCTCGGGGGAACTTACCTTACATGTTGCAGGTGCAGGCACTAGTAGCCCTCTGCAGTAGGTTGACAGTATTTGCAGATATTTGGTGAGCCCCAGTTGGTTCGAGACTTTTCGAGTCATAGTTATACATTGGATCTGATGTTGTAGATGTTATGAAAGGGTCGTGTATTTATTTAGAGGCTTTGTAGACATATGTGGGTATATGAACGTAAGAGGTGTATATTTATTTAGACGGAATGGTCCTAACGGCCATAGTTGCATATAATGTACATGTTTCCCATGACTTTCACCAATGGTATCTTATATATTTCATCAGTTACATGATAAAGTATGTCATTCGTAAAGAGACTTGCATATGAATGAACGTAAGCAAAGATTGGTTCTCTCGGGCCATATCGGCTTCGGGTGTCAATCACGTCCCGAACGGGGTTCGGGGTGTGACAATATATGTGATTTATATTTTTTTTTGTTTAAGTAAGCAAATTAATCTAATTATTTTTTTTATCTAGGATAATGGTGGATGCTCTTTTTCTAAGTTTCTTGAAAATGAATCACAAACGAGCAACCCATCAACATCAAATTTTCAAGGCGTTGTCAAGTTTTAAATACTACAAAGGCTTTGGAAATCCAAAGAAATTAGGAATCTGCTCATGACATTGTTCAAAGAAGTCGAAGAGCAAAGGGATCACTTGCAAGGATTGCTAAAAGAAACCTAAATGGAGAGGGATCAATTAAAATAAAGGTTGATTTTGGCCTAAGAAAAAGAGAAAGGCTTACAAAATTTGTTGTGTGGTTTGTTGGTGGTGTTGTCTTTTTGGAAAAGCGTAATAGGGATTTAGTGGGACTGAATAAATAAAAATATTTTTTAAAAATTCTTACACTTTGATATTGCTCATAACCAACAATGGTAGTAGTCTATAACTATTAGATAATGACTTCTATAATATTAACCATTGACCTCTTCAATCTATGACAACAACTAAACTGGTAACACGATGAAACATATAATAATAAACATCAACTTGAAGTTGATAATTCACAATGATAGCAGTATATAAATAATTTACAAAGCCTTCTATAATATAAGCCATCAATAATATAATCTATAAGACAATGCAGTAACACAACTACACAATATCAAGAGTTAATAGATTCACAATGAATCCAGAATACTTTTATAAAAAAAATGGTTTGTCAAATCATCCAACCATCCATAAAACAATAAATCATTAAAAAAACTAATTGTCTTAAGTCACCAAATATATGTTATCAATTATGTTTTTTGACACCACTAATCTCATCATTGAATTCCACAACATTAGCCATCACATCCACTTCCTTTTCACCACTGTCTTCTTCTCCTTCTTTTTTTTTCTTTTTCTTCAATTTTCTAGTCCTCTTCTGCCACATCAGTGGCCAAATCTCCTCCTGTTCTTTCTCTTTTTCTTTCTTCTCATCTTCTTCTTCTTTTAATTTATCCTTCTTCTCCTATTCTTTCTCTTCTTCTTAATCAGCTAATTTATCCTCTTCTTTTTGATTTCTCCTTCTTCTCTTATTCTTTCTCTTCTTCTTCATCAGCTACCTTCTCCTCTTTCTTTCTTTTTCTTCTTCTTTTTTTGGTTCATCATATACTTTCTTCTCCTTCTTCTTTTTTCTTCTCTTCTTCATCTGCTACCTTCTCCTCTTCTTTTTCTTCTTCTTCTTTATTCTCTCTTGTCATTTCTTCATATGTTCCTGCAAGGTCAGTCACTATAGCTGCAAGTTCTTTAAGATTTACTTGGTGTCGGATACAAGGGGGCTATCCACATGCACTGCAATGTATTGACATGATTAGAAAAATTATACAAATAAATTAATTAACAACAGCAAAATATAAACTAGTTTATCTTGCTCTTGTTGCTTCTTCTTGTTCTTCTCGATTCTTCTCATTCTTTCCTTCTTTACATAAGCAGCAACATCCAACATAGAATGTTCAAGAAAAGTGACACGGTCACCCAGATTTCCATCATTTGAAGTGGCCAATACAGTTTTATGCTCACTCCGACCACCATACTCACAAGCACGTGCTGGTGATGGGAAATGATTGTGACCACCCAAATTTTCATCGTCCTCCATGCCCTCTACCCATGAAGTCAGGACAATCAAGCCTTTCAACTTGGCCTTCAAGGCTGTCCTTTACTTCGTCCGTGTATGGCTTAAATGTTTCATGTTGGTCTGTTTCATCTCACAGACAGTAGGGGTAAGATATGAGTGCACAATCTACAAAAAAAGAAAATAAAGAAATTACACAACATTCACTAGTTTTAAAAAATTATTATACAAATAAATTTATACCTTTGCACTGTTTCCTCTATACTTAAATGTATTGCCTTTCATTATGTTGTCGCTCTTCGACATGTGCCAGCTAAATAAACAAGGAATGGGCAAAGGAGAATCTAATGACTTTTTGGCATACTTTTCAAGATGAGGAAAACCCTTATATATCTAAACCTGCAGTCAATAATTGAACAAATAAATAAACAGAGTCTATCAATTACTGTATAAATAAAGAAAAGTCTCATAAACCAACTAGATGGTTGATAATCAATATCAGGAATGCCCAGAAAAGTTATACAGAGTGTACAATACATTCTTCCTCTCATTATACACTTCCCGCTGCTTCTTCAAATCAATTTTCTTCTTCAGATATCTCAAGGTTATTTCAAAAGACTCTTTCCCCAATGGATAATTCTTGAAGAAATCTAAATCATACGCTATCTTGATATGGTTTGAATCCACCATATTCGATGGATCTCTTTCAAGCAACATAGAGTGGACGAACCAAACTAAAGCGCACTTCAACTTTTGAACCTTATTCAATTGATTTCCTTGAATCAAGCTTATCAACCTTGCAACAGTGATGATTTTGTTCTTTGTCACCTTGAAATGAAAACTTTCCCTTTGTTGGAAGACTTTGTTCATTTTTGAATCCTGGGGGTATGAAGAGCAATTCAGACCCGTAATTAGAGTAAATTCTTTTGAGAAAAAATATGCTGGCTTATCACTCACACAAAACCAAATCTCATGCAACTTGTTATCACTCTTAACATGTCGCAAAAACATATAATGGATCATCTATTCATTGAATTTAAAAAACTCCGACATATGCCTCAAGTGTCCAAAGCAGGTACCCTTAAAGTCACTATAAAGCTTTTGATCAACTAGAGTCATTCTAAAGTAGCGATAATCCGGCATCCCTACTCTTACAGAAATCTTTGTTGAAAAAGATCCTAGCTTATCCATCCATATGGCCAGGTGATATAAGTTAATGGAGATATCTCTTGCACAAATTGGCAAGGATAGATGATCTTCTCCCCATCTCCCCTTTGGGTATCTCTCTCATCATCACCATTATCCCCACTTTCCTCTTCACTTTCCCCTTCACTAGACTCAACATCATCACTCTCCTGGCACTACTGTCCTCCTATTTCTCAATCTCGGCCGTGCTTTCCGCTTCTGACTTGGATTCTTCAACTACAATTTAATTCTTTTTTTGAAGTTTTAGAAACTTCTTCGGCTTTTTTTTTCCCTCCTGCTAGAAGCAGTAGAAGCAGACCCTTTAATGGCTTTTCTAGCTTTAGCCATATTTTACAACTGATATGCAAAAACAAATATTTCATGGTCAATTTATCGACCACTAGTCTATTAACCCCAACAGATAAATGCTCAAATCAAGCATGCAAAATAAGTAGCAATTGTTCCAGAAATTGAGAATGCAATATCCAGCAACACAAACACCATTAAAGTCGACCAAAATTCAGTAAAAATTTTAAAATCGATAGGCAATATAAACATAAAAATTCAAAAAATTTCTACGCATTACCCAAAGCAAAATGCAATGAATGATGTGGAATCAAGAATTTGAACTAAAAACATGTCAAATTTTGACAAATATAATCAAGAACATTAAAATTTTAGCAAAAACACAAGATTCACTACACTAAAACGCAATTAAAAATACACTAAAACGGAGCTAAAACTGATTGGGGAAGAAGATTAAACTTACCTGAGTACAAGAGGATGAGAGATTTACACTTGTGAAAGAAGATTGAAGAAAAACAGTTTGAACTCGTTTATGGTCTCAAGAAAATCTGGAAGAAGAAAGGTTTGAGGAGACAGAGGAAAGTAGTTGGATTATTTAATGAATTTAAGAAGGGTGGAATATTTAATAAATTTAAAAAGAGACTTTGTTGTATTTTTATAAACTTATATTTTATTCCCATATTTTTAAAATATTGAAAAGGCCCATGACCCCACAATCCTACCCCACTTTTTTTCTTTTTCAAACCCTAACCCTAAAAAATAAATTAAAAAAAAGAGGTGGGTATGAACTACATTAAGTTTTCCAAGAGGACACCTTTCTAAATATTCTCTAGTTACTAGGGATAAGGAACTAGGGGATTTTAAGGATTTAAAAGTGTTATTTTATGAATGATGCCTTGGTTTCAAAGCTTGCCTATAGCTCGTTAAACACCTACTTCCCTGTGGACTTCAGTTCTTATCAAAAAGTATACTAGAAATATCAAACCTTAATATTATTGATAATTACTTGAAAAATATGATAAATACTTGGAAGAACATAATGCAAAGTTGAAATTTTGTAAGGAATGTGACATTCGGAAAATAGGGATAAAAAAATATTAATCTCTAGTTAGACAGATGGAGACCCTATAGTGAACTTCTATACAATATATACATATATATATATAAAGGAAGGATATGAGAATGCTGATGTGGAATACTTCTAAAGCCACTATTCATATTTATCTTCTTTTTTTTGTGATTTTTTGGCCTTTTTTCCCATTTTAATTATTTTCTTTTTATTCTACCCCACACACGTATCAACAAAACATTAAATCACTTTGGTTGAAAAAAACTATCTGCCTTCACCTTTTCCTTCACCAATTACCTTAATCCTTCTTCTCCAAAATACTTCAATCAAATCATACCTCTGAAAATTTGTACAATCAACTCAACATTGATTTCAAGAAAATAAACCAACCCATAGATGCACTAATTCAAACCAAAAACTTCGGATTTTCTATTGTCAGGGCAGCAGATGCTTAAGAATAAATTAGTAGAGGAGAAGAAGTTTACTCTCTTTAAGAAGGTATGCAATTTCATGTTTTCTTGGTGTTTGTTTTCATGTGTATATGGCTTATACTTCTGCCTTCCTGTATTTGATAATGTTTAATTTGGAATATGGCGTCTTTTCCCAACTTTGTTTGTAACAAAACGAATTCTAACAGCACTAACCCCGAGAAGGAGAATAATTATGGCTGAAAATATACCTAATTGTTGCCCTGATAGTGTCAATATTGATGGACCGACTAATCTTGTGATTATGTCTATTTTAACAGATTTCTATCAGTTTACTATGACTTATGCTTACTGGAAAGCTGGTAAACACAATGAACGAGCCGTGTAAGTATTCAATTTATTCTAATTTTAATCATTTAGCCGTGTGGCAAAGCATTATTGTTTGCCGATTATGGACTTATATTTTCGGAGGAATCCCTTTAGTGGTCAACACACAATATTTGCTGGTTTGAAAGAGTGTATAAAGTTTATTCCTGATTTCAAATTTACTGACGATGGGATAGCTTTTAACAGGTCATCATGGCCTCTGTCATGTGTGGTAAAGTTGTTACTAACAAGGAAATATGGAGCCATAATGGGCGATCAAGTTAATTTTTTATGCTGATATATTGATTATGCTATCTTAATTAAGACATCATGTGGTCATCTATTTATCTTTTTGTTTTTTTCTGTTATCTACTACTTTTGGAACTTTCTAAGGTTATCATTGAAATCTTGTGTATGTACTGCATTTTCATTGTTTGCAACTGCGTCTTTAGGTGCATTGTTCTTCTTTTATATTATCCTCATTGTAAGGTATGTATACTCTGCAATATATTTCTGGGTCAAATTCTTTATATTGTGCTTCTGCCTTTGGACTATTTTCTAAGGTAGAAAAGTTGCGGATAAGTGCTGTCGAAGAAGACTAAAGAAATAGTAACAAGAACGACATCTTACATGATCTTTCCTCTAGATTTCACCTTAATTCCCCACCTTTGTTCCTTCCTCCTGCTGATGCTTTTCCACAAAACCATAAGAGTTTACCTTCAAGCATAATTTCCTTGGAATGGAAGGATTTGAGCATTATCGGTTATAAGTTGCCCAAACTCATGGTTGTTAAATTAGCATATGTTTCTAGCAAAGGGGAGTTTTTCTTCTGAAAGGTTGGCCATTCATACTGGAGAGCATATGGTGATCACTTTTCATGCCTTGAATGGCAAAAATTCCAAGAGTTGTTCCTTACGATAGCCAAAAATGTCAGCATAAATGACCCATACTTCCAATAACCTACTTTCTTCAACGGAGTAGATGTAACACCAGCAGGTAAAGTGTGTTAGGGTTTTTGTCCTGATTTTCTTATCAAATTTAAGTTTTACTTTTCTTGAAAGGAAAATAAAAGTAATATCATAATTACTTTTACTTTTCCTAAAGGAAAATATAAAACTCTATTATATTTGATTTATTTTTGCTTATAGAAAAAGTTTTAGACCTCTATAAATAGAAAACTACTCTTCTCATATCATAACACAATAGCATCCACAACATAGTCGTTTAAGAGTCTTGTTTAGGGGAGATTTTTCTACTATTAGATTATATGCTTTTTGAATTAGATTTTAATATGTATGCCAATTGGACAAACCATATCAATAATATATTTTTTTAGTATGTTTTTCTTTTCATCTGAATTATCGCCTCTATGGTTTCTAACTAATTAGCTTCCGTATGACGCCCTCTCTATTTCGAGCCCAACAAGTGGTATCAGATTCTACGGTTCAACGATCCTATGAGTCCAATGGTTCAATGATCCTATGGTTGAACGAGGTTGAAAGACATGTTTGAGGCGAGTTCAAAAATTGCAACCAATTTGATGATAATGAAGATTTTGTCAAAAGTCCAAAATACTACATGTGGAGACAATTATAAATCATATTTTCAACAATCCTGTTACATTTTAAAAATAAAGCTCACTTTTAACCCTGCAAAGGGCTTCAATATTTTAAACCCGAAATGACTCATATATTTTTAACCCAAAAGGGCTCCATTTTTAAGCATGCCAAGCAGCAGTGGTAAAGATTATGTGAAGAACGAAGATCATACATGTGAAGAAGGAGAATCAAGTTTTGTCAAGAAAATCCAGCCAAAAAGGGGAGATTTGTTAGGGTTTTTGCCCTAATTTTCTTACCAAATTTAAGTTTTACTTTTCTTGAAAGGAAAATAAAAGTAATATCATAATTACCTTTACTGTTTCTAAAAAGAAAATATAAAACTCTATCATATTTGGTTTATTCTTGCTTAGAGGAAAAGTGTAGGACCTCTATAAATAGAAGACCCCTCTTCTCATATCATAACAATAGCATCCACAATGTAGTTGTTTAAGAGTCTTGTTTAGGGGGAGATTTTTCTCCTATTAGATTATATACTTTTTAAATAAGTTTTTAATATGTAGGCCAATTGGCCAAACCATATCAATAATATATTTTTTTAGTATGTTTTTCTTTTCATCTGAATTATCGCCTCTATGGTTTGCAACTAATTAGCTTCCGCATGATGCCCTCTCGATTTTGAACCCAACAAAGTGACGGACTTGGTGATTCAGAAACTAAAAATCAAAGAAGGAAACAACCATTCAATCGCTATTAGAATTTGAAACGTCCTTGTGTGATTTACGTACAAGCCAAAATTTGTTTTTTTTTTTAAAATATCCTTTCATTAGTTAGAAAAATTTCTTAATAACATTGTATTACCATTCTTGATTTACTGTCAATAGTATATAGAACACCAATAGACCCGGGGATTGACTTTATTCTTGATGACTTTGAATTGGCAGATCAATTTTCCAATTTTCAGTTCCCTATATTATGTGGCATTTTTTGTTCATCGGAAAATTGGCAGATCAATTACATTCATGAGGTCACTGTTATTAATTCTCTACATAATTGCACCGTTATGTTCTCTGTTTTTATTATGATAAAAATCATGAACAGTCGTGTTCTTGGATCGACCATTTACAATTCTAAATCTAACACATGGCTTTCCAACTTCTCTTATTTTAGTGCTAATGAAGATTTACTTTGCTTAAGGTCCTTCACTACAAAAGGATAGATTGTTCCAATCTTTTCAATATCTTTTCTCTAATTTTCTCTGAAGTTGGAAGAAGAGAAGTTTCCATGAACCTCTCACTTTTCCGATTGTGAGGCTGCTCGGGCTTCTCCACGTAACATTGCATTTAAGATTCACAAGTCACATATTGCTTCCGATAATTATATGCGTGGTGATTTGACAAAAACTCCAAAGTTGAATCGATCAGTTGGTAAGTTTTCAATTATTTCAGAAATGTTTACGTGAAGTTTGGGAGTGTATAAAAGTCGATAAATCGTGTCTGTGTACACTAACAAAGCACGGTTCCATTTACACAGAAGATGGGGCGGACTCCAACTCTTCCTGCTGTTTGGTATGTTCATGGTCTATCTTCTTTTTGTGGAAGTACAAATAATTTTTTCAATAGTTTAATGCTTTTGGGCCATCTTTGAGGACATATCTGATATATCTATTGATACAGATCAATATTAGCAGATATGCTAATGTGGAAGTCTTTGAATGCTAATATGGAAAATCTAGAAAGCTCTCTATCTAGGAAATTAAATAAGTTTACATATGCAATGTCAATTATTGCAAAATGAGTTTGACATATATATCAAATGAATATTTAGTAGTGACGAATAACAAAACAAGAGTTGCTCAAGATATAATGTGAAAGCATATTATAAGAACACTTTAACATGACTTACTAACTCGTAATTGCATGAAAATGTGTTAAATTGATTTCTTGAAAATGGAGGGAGTAGAAATTTGAATCAAGGCCATCCATTTTCTGTGTATATAAATTATGTTAACTTTTTTACATGATCTGTCACTCCTCACGACAACTTCTCTATAAGGACCACATAGAAACATGTCGTGAACAGCATCAATTTAAGCTGCCAAAATACTACAGATTTTAAATTAATCTGGAACCTTAATTGCTTAAGCAAATAAAAGTACTTTATGTGGCATTGAAGGAATTTTTTTTTATTCATAAAATCAAAAATTTCTTTATATAAAATATGTGACAGAACACCCCTATTTATAATACTAGACAACCAAATTAAACCACGACTATAAAACCTATTCATATATGAATTAGGACAAACAAATCCTAATCCTAACTAGAAATGAATTAAAATAATATCAAATATTAAATTCTAAATGACCCAACTTTTAATTACTATTTTCAACATTCTCCCTTAATTCAAAGTTGTATACTCTTATCTTTTTTTGTCGTCGTAGTTGTTGTTGTTGTTCGATTGGAGCACTTCTCTCCAATCTTCAATTTCTTATTTGTATTGAAAAATTTCTCTTCAATCTTCAATTGTAGATGTACTTTCTCATCAACCTTCAATTTTTTTGAAACATTTCACTTCAATCTTTCAATTGTTGAAGCATTTCACTTCAATATTCAATTATCGAAGCATTTCACTTCGATCAACCTGCAATCGCTGGAGCACTTCTCTCCAACTCCCGATATTTTTCTTCTTGGTTGTATTGGAGCACTTCTCTCCAACTTTCAATAGTTGAATTACTTCTCTTCAACATTCAACATTTTTTTTCTTGGTTGTGTTGGAGTATTTTTCTCCAATTTTCAATAGTTGAAGCACTTTTCTTCAACACACTTTTCTTGGTTGTAATTGGAGCACTTCTTTCCAACTTCCAATAGTTGTAGCACTTCTCTTCAACATTCTATTGTTGGAGCACTTTCTCTCCAACTCTCGTTGATGCATTATGTCACTAACATTGAATTTTGTTGATTCACTTGTAATCAACTTTCAATTTTCTTTCTTTCTCACGTTTTCTAGCCCGTCATTTGTCATTGGCCAGATGGGTGGCATATGGGTTAAAGTTGCCTACCGACAGCGAAAGCTCTTTGATTCTCTATCAAGATCGTAGAAGCTCTTATACCAATCTGAAGGAAATTTTTTTATTTCATAAACTCAAATTATTCTCCTGACATAAAATATGTGACAGAACACCCCTATTTATAATACAAGACAACCAAATTAAACTACGACTATAAAACCTATTCATATAAGAGTTAGGACAAACAAATCCTAATCCTAACTAGAAATGAATTAAAATAATACCAAATATTAAATTCTAAATGACTAAGGATTTCTACTCCAACTTTGAATTACTATTTTCGACATTCTCCCTTATTTCAAAGTTGTATACTCTTACCTTTTCTTGTCGTCGTAGGTGTTGTTGTTGTTGGATTGGAGCACTTCTCTCCAATCTTCAATTTCTTATTTGTATTGAAAAATTTCTCTCCAACCTTCAATTGTTGATGTACTTTCTCATTAACCTTCAATTTTTTTGAAACATTTCACTTCAATCTTTCAATTTTTGAAGCATTTCGCTTCAATATTCAATTATCGAAGCATTTCACTTCGATCAACCTTCAATTATTGGAGCACTTCTCTCCAACTCCCGATATTTTTCTTCTTGGTTATGTTGGAGCACTTCTCTCCAACTTTCAATAGTTGAATCACTTCACTTCAACATTCAACCTTTTTTTTTTCTTGGTTGTGTTGGAGTATTTTTCCCCAATTTTCAATAGTTGAAACACTTTTCTTCTACACCTTTTTCTTGGTTGTAATTGGAGCACTTCCTTCTAACTTCCAATGGTTGAAGCACTTCTCTTCAACATTCTATTGTTGGAGCACTTTCTCTCCAACTCTCGTTGATGCACTATGTCAACATTGAATTTTGTTGATTCACTTGTAATCAACTTTCAATTTTCTTTCTTTCTCACATTTTCTAGCCCGTCATTTATCATTGGCCAGATGGGTGGCATATGGGTTAAAGCTTCCTACCGAAAACGAAAGCTCTTTGATTCTCTACCAAGATCCTGGAAGCTCTGATACCAATCTGAAGGAAATTTTTTTAATTCATAAACTCAAATTATTCTCCTTAAATAAAATATGTGACAAAACACCCCTATTTATAATACTAGACAACCAAATTAAACTACAACTATAAAACCTATTCATATACGAGTTAGGACAAACAAATTCTAATCCTAACTAGACATAAATTAAAATAATACCAAATACTAAATCGTGAACTACTAAGGATTCCTACTCCAAATCGGTCTAATATAATAGAATAGACAAATAAATAAGTTGTAAATAAAAGCAAAGCTAAAGAAATTTAATTAAAATAGATAATATTTTATAAATATAGATTATATTGGCCTGAGTCTTTGATATCCTTGGCAAGGAGATATCTAGTATCGATAAATGGCTATGGGGTTGTATTTCGAGATTATACTTATTGTTGTGTGCCTGTGTGGGGGCTTATTTTGAGTGGATATTGACTTTAGATATTTGATATTGCGTGTAGCCCATGTGGGGGCCTTATTTGATATCATCTGGCCTTATCTGTGCATTTAGATGCCTTATATTTAGATATGACACCCGTGCGGGGCTCAAATTGTTATTATTGGCCTTGTTAAACATTAATTGCTTTATCATGATTGAAATACCTGAGTTAGGGGTTGATATGATACTTATG
The DNA here is from genome assembly GCA_031232105.1 of Capsicum rhomboideum. NCBI lineage: Eukaryota > Viridiplantae > Streptophyta > Magnoliopsida > Solanales > Solanaceae > Capsicum > Capsicum rhomboideum. Next base: position 31,261,702 of record CP124712.1, on the reverse strand, counting down.
ATATTTTACATGCATATTTATTCCAATGGTGCTCATTTATAGTTGATGAATTATGAATTATAGACATACTGAGTTGATTTCTGAGCTCATCTATATATATATATATCGTATTGAATTGATTGGATATTTTCATGCTAATCTAATTGTGAGCATTATATCCTCATTTCGTGCATATACATTCATGAGATACTGGTACCATTGAGGAACATTGTTTTTGAAAGAAAATGAGACATTTTCATAAAAACCCTCTCCGTAAATACTAGCCGGAGAGGTGAGTTGTGTTGAGATTGAGATATGAGATAAAGTATATGGGTTGCAAACTTCCCATGGGTCCTATTGTTGAGTTACGAACTCGGTAGGTATAAACTGAAATTCATGCAATGACTTTCATCGTTTCACCCCATCATTACCACTGTATTGCATTGCATTTCATTCTCATATTCTGTGTTTTCTTTGTTCTTAACTTTCCTTCTTGTATTTCTGTGTTTATATTTATCTCGCTATTATATTAGAACTATTAGTGAAGACGGTGTGAGCTACTATTTGAGAACTTTTTTTGCTTGCAGGTTTACGTGCTCATAGTCTATCTTTATCTATGTTATTTTCTACTTTTCTCAGTCGGCCTATGATACCTATTGAGTACAAGTGGACCCGTACTCATCCCTGTTGTACCCTTTCAATGCATATCCTTGTACAAGAGCTGTCCGCGGAGGCTGATTCGTACCATGGAATCTGGAGATTCGAGGTACTGGCACACTCTAGGCCTTCATAGTCGATGTCATGACCTCCTCTATCTTTATTTCCTTTATTTTGGATCTAGAGACAGAGTTTGTATTGTTCAGTACTCGGATGTATATTTAGATGCTTTACTCTTGTGACACCAGGTCTTTGGGATTTATGCATTTCTTCAAATTTCCGCTAAATGTTTGTGTATGAGTTGGCCTGACTTTGTTTTAGAAGTCTCGCTTATTCTATTTTCCTTATTTCTTTCGTTATTCTTTCTTTTGGGATGATCGGCTCACTTATCAAGTCTGGGCCACGATAAGTGCCATCAAGACTGGGTTTTTGGGTCGTGATAAATTGGTATCAGAGCATCAGATTTCATCGATCTCATATATGTAAGAGTAGGATGCCAAGTAGAGTCTCGCAGATCGGTACATTGACGTCCGTATCTATCTTTGAGAGGCTATAAGATAGCTTTAGGAAAAACCTCCTTAATTTGATTCCATATTGTAGGGGTTGTTCTTACCCAATGTTCTAAGTTGTGTTCCATTCTTTTCTACACAGAAGGTGAGGAATAGATCTTGAGAGGCTAGGGATGCTAAGCCAGCACCCAGGAGGGAGCCCAGACTAGGGGGCTAGATAAGGGTCGTGGACGACCTTGAGGTAGAGGATGGGCACGAAAAGAGCTTCCCCGGTCAGAGATAGTGCTGGGGGATCTCCTTTGACCCCGATTTTGGGCGTGCAAAGAGTATGGGGCCTGCTTAGGTTCCATAGGGTACTGCTACCATGGTATTGGAAGGCTTGTTACTTCGATTGCTGACCCATTTGAAGGGTGTTCCTTTGAGTGCATGAGGTGTTCCTCCAGTTTTGAGTGTTGTACCACCGTTAGTGCAAGCGTCTACTTATGGTATTCCGCATACTTTGAGTGGTGCTCCATTTTCTGTGCCAGTATCTGATTATGGTATTCCAAGTACAAGGGTACAACCATCATCTATGGTACCCCCATGTGTGGATTCACAACCGGCCAGACTTACTATCCCTCCAGTTGTTTTGGGTACAGTTATGTCTTCTATGGATCAGAAGAGATTTGAGAGGTTCATTCGCTTGTCTCTGCCCAAGTTTAGTAGAGCTATAGGCAAAGATTCCTATGAGTTTTTGATTGATTGTCAGGAGAAGTTGAATAATCTTAGATCTCTTGAGTCTTATGGAGTTTCTTATACTAGTTATCAGTTGACGAATGTGGCTAGGGATTGATGGAGGTCGTATGTTGGATGTAGGCCATTGGTTCGCCTATTATGATGTGGACTCAATTTTCCAAGGTTTTCTTGGAGAAGTTTATGATGTTTAGCTTAAAATATCAGATGAGAGATGAGCTTGATCATTTAGAGTAGGGCTCCATGTCCATTACTGAGTACGAGGTACATTTCAATACCATGTCCAGATATTCATCCGTTAGCATCTCCACTAAGTCTGAGAGGATTCAGAAGTTCGTAAAAGGGTTGGATAGTTTGTATTAGTTGGATACAACTCAGATGGTTGTTGCAGAGGCTTTTTTTTAGAGTATTATTGAGCATGCCAAGTTGACCGAGTCTATTATCTAGGCTACTCAGAGAAGCACCAAGAAGGTGCATTGTCAGGGTGAGTTTCGGGGACATGCCTCCCAAGGTAGAGATTTCTCTAATAGAGGTTCCCATGGTTATCATAGTTGTCCAGTTCAGGCCGTGTTGCAGGGATCAGGTGGTGGACCTTTAGGTTCTATGACTACAGATAGCCAGACTTTGAGCCAGGGTGGTCGTTCTAGTTCAGCCGCACCTTCTTAGATTGAGTCAGGCCATAGAGGGTGTTACGTGTGTGATAAGTTCACCTATGTGGCCAAGGATTGTCCCCAACATATTTTTAGACCTGCTCCTATATCTGCAGTGAGGGGTGGTTCTCAGAGTGGTAGAGGTGTTGCTAGAAGTGCTCGTAATAGAGGTAGGGGAGATCGTGGTGGTGGTCACGGGGTTACTCAGTCCGAGAATGGACATGGATAATACTATGATATACCTGGAAGACCTGAGGTAGAGGCTTCTGATGCAGTTATTACAGTTATCGTCCTAGTTTACTACAGATCTACTTTCATGTTTTTGATCCTGGATCTACATACTCTTACGTCTCTACATATTTTGCTTCTGGACTTGATGTTGAATGTGACCCTCTTGCTATGCCTCTTCATATATCTACCCCCATAGGGGATTCTTTAGTGGTGGATCGGGTGTACCAATCTTGTGTGGTTACCTTTGTGGGGCGTGAAACTTGGGTAGACTTGATTCTCATAGATATTATTTACTTTGATGTTATCTTGGGTATGAATTGGTTAGCCCCTTATCATGCCATTTTTGATTGTTATGCCAAGACTGTGACCTTAGCTATACCAAGATTAACTTGAAAGGGTACGCTTCATTTGGGTCTAAAAAGGGTTATATCTTTTCTATGTGCTCCTCACATGGTAGAAAGGGGTTGTTTATCTTATTTGGCTCATGTTTGTGATACGAGTGTTTCTTCACCGCCTCCTATGGATTATATTCGAGTAGTTTACGAGTTTATGGATGTGTTTTCTACGAATTTACCTGGTGTGCCTCCGGACCGTTATATTGACTTTGCTATCGATGTTGAGCTAAGTACCTAGCCTATTTATATTCCTCCTTATAGGATGGCCCCTGCTGAGTTGAAGGAATAGTTGCAGGATCTGTTGAGTAAAGGCTTCAGTAGACCTAGTATTTCTCCTTGGGGTACACCTACCTTATTTGTAAAGAATAAGGATGGTTTTATGCGTATGTGTATCGATTATCTTCAATTGAACAAGGTGACGATTAAGAACAAGTATCCTCTTCCTCACATTGATGATTTATTTGATTTGCTTTAGGGTGCTTCCGTGTTTTCTAAGATTGATTTGAGATTCGGGTATCACCAGTTGAGGATTAGAGCTTTAGATGTTTTGAAGACTGCTTTTCAGAATCGATACGATCATTAGGAGTTCTTGGTCATGTCTTTTGGGTTTACCAATGCCCCAGCAATGCTCATGGAGTTGATGAGCCGGGTTTTCAGACCGTATCTTGACTCCTTTGTGATTGTATTTATAGATGATATCTTGATTTATTCAAAGAATGAGGTTGATCATGTGAGACACTTGAGGACTGTACTTCAGAGGTTGCGTGATGAGAAGTTGTATGCTAAGTTCTCTAAGTGTGAGTTTTAGTTGGATTCTATATCCTTCTTGGGTCATGTAGTGACCAAGGATGGTATTATGGTTGATCCGACCAAGATTGCAGCGATTTATGATTAGGCTAGCCCCACTAGTCCTGTTGAGATTCTAAGTTTTGTTGGCTTGGCGGGTTACTATCGGCATCTTGTTGAGGGTTTCTCTTTGATTACATCTCCTTTGACCAAGTTGACTCTGAAGAAGATTACCTTCCAATAGTCAGAAGCGTGTGAGAAGATCTTCCAAAAGCTCAAGGAGTTATTGACTTAAGATCCGATCTTGACCTTGCCCAAGGAGGGCATGGGTTTTACCGTGTTCTATGATGCTTCGGGTGTTGGTTTGAGTGCAGTGTTGATGCAGGAGGGTAAGGCGATTGGTTATGCCTCTCGCCAGTTGAAGCCTCATGAGAAGAATTACCATACCTATGATTTGGAGTTCGCCGCAATTGTTTTCGTATTAAAGTTTTGAAGACACTACTTGTATGGAGTCCGTTGTGAGATTTTCTCAGACCATCATAGTCTTCAGTATTTCTTCACCTAGAGAGAGCTTAATATGAGACAAAGTTGTTGGCTTGAGTTGCTTAAGGATTATGACATCAGTATTTTGTATCATCCGGGTAAGGATAATGTAGTAGCGGATGCCTTGAGTTGGAAGTCGACTAGTATGGGATGTTTGGCTCATCTTTTGACTCAAGAGCGACCTTTAGGCTTAGAGGTTCAGTGTTTTGCCAACCAGATGGTTAGGCTTGATATTTCGACACATAGATGTGCTTTAGCCTTCATTGATGTTAGATCTTCCTTGATGGAGCAGATTCGTTCTCACCGGTTTGATGACAATTGCTTGAGAGTGATTTGGGATAAGGTGTTGAGTGGCAAGGCTAAGGAATCCTCTCTTGATTCTGATGGTGTGTTGAGGACTGGTAGACGAGTCTCTATAATGAGAGCTAGTAGTTTCATGAGATCAATTTTGGAGGAGACACATTGTTCTAGGTATTCCATCATCCTGGAGTGACCAAGACGTATCGAGATTTGAGGAAGCTTTATTGGTGGATGGGTATGAAGAAGGATGTGGTAGATTTCATAGCTCATTGCTTGTGTTGTCAGCAGGTGAAGGCCGAGAATTAGTGACTAGGTAGTTTGCTTAGGAGATTACCCCTTTGAGAGTGGAAGTGGGAGCAGATCACTATAGACTTCGTGAGTGGATTGCCTCATTCTTCTTGTGGTTCTGAAAGTATTTGGTTCATCGTGGATCGATTGACCAAATCAACCCATTTCATCCCTATTCAAACTTCCTTCAGTGTCGAGAGGTTAGCTCAAATCTATGTGAGTTAGATTATTCGTCTTTAAGGGGTGTCGTGTCTATTATTTCATATAGAGGTTCTATGTTCACTTCTAGCTTTTGGAGGGCATTTTAGGAAGTGTTGGGCACTCAGGTTGATCATAGTACAACTTTCCACCCTCAGATCGACAGTCAGTCGGAGTGAGACATTCAGGTTTTGGAGAAAATGCTCCGCGCTTGTGTTATAGACTTTGGAGGTCATTGGGAGCAGCATTTAGCCCTAGCGGAGTTTGCCTATAATAAGAGCTTCCATTCGAGTATTGAGATGGCACCTTTCGAGGCATTGTATAGTAGGCATTGTTGATCTCCTATTGGTTAGTTTGAGACTTCTGAGATTAGACCCTGTGGTACTGACTTGCTTCGTGAGTCTTTGGATAGAGTTCGTGTGATTCAGGATAGGCTTAGAGCAGCCTAGAGTAGGCAGAAGAGCTATGCAATCCATAGACTTCATGCCTTGAATTTTAGTATTAGTGATCAGGTTTTCTTTCGTGTGTCGCCCATGAAGGGTGTGATGAGGTTCAGGAAGAGGGGCAAGCTTAGCCCAAGGTATATCAAACCTTTTGAGATTATTCAGAATATTGGGAAGGTTGCGTATGAGTTGGCCTTACCTCCAGATTTTTTAGCCATTCATCTAGTCTTCCATGTTTCTATGCTCCGACGATATATTCCAGATAAGTCTCACTTTCTTAGTTGGGATTCGGTTCAGTTGGATGAGAGGTTGACCTTCATCGAGGTGCAAATCTCCATTTTAGCTAGGGATGTTAGACATTTGTGTTCTAGATATAACCCTATAGTTAAGGTTAAGTGGAGACATCATTCAGTTGAGGAGGCTACTTGGGAGGTCGAGTCCGACATGTGTAGTACTTACCCTCAGCTATTCACGGATTCATGTACTTCTTTGCCTTTTAGTTCGGCGACGAACTAGAATCTTAGTGGTGGATATTGTAAAAACTTATTTTTGTGATTTTCCATGCTATGTGTTTGGACCATTTTGTCGTTCCTTGTAGTTACTTAATGTAGATTTTGGGGTTTGGGGATTATTGGAATGGTTCCCAAAGTGATTGGGAAAGTTTTATGCAAGTTTGTGGTTTTTAGATGTTTAAAAAGCCTCGTAGTTGACTTCGATCAACATTTCTTGATCCAAGTGCCGGATGGTATAATTGACTACACCAACAGATTCGAAGCATCGATTTTAGGTTAGTAGCAGAGTTGATTTTGTTTTGTGACTTTTATATCTCATTTTGACCCTTGATTTGGAAAATTGAGAATTAGGGTATGGAACGTCGAAATTAGCCTCGCAGCATAGTTCATTTGCATTCACGAGATTTTGAATGAATCCCGAGGGGTCCATCGACAACATTGCAACTTAGCAAAGTTTCTGATTTGCTGAAGTCTAGTGCAACCACTTTAGCGGCCTAAGTACTGCTTTAGTGGACCCTGAATGTGTGGACTACCGTTAAAGAAGGTACCTGACCGCTTTAGCAGTCCCAACAAGTCATCCCAGGCCGCTTAAGCGGTCAAGTGCTGCTTTAGCGGTGACTGCTTTAGCGATCATTTAGCCACTTTAGCAGTACCTGCTGGGATGATATATAAACTCATTTTCATGATTTTTCTTCCATTTTGATTATTGCAGCTTAGGGTTTGAGAGTTTTTTGGTGATTTCTCCATTTCTCAAGCCTCGGTAAGCTCCATATCTTTTTTTCATCATTTTACTATAATTATATATTCTAAACTTCCTTTAAATTGTGTTTTTGAAATGGATTTTTGGGGTGTTTACCCAAAATGTTTTAAAAGTGTTTTTCATCGATTAATCACTCATTTTAACCAGATTTTACTTGGGTTTTCTTCTATGTGTCCCTTGATCATGGGTAATGATTTTCTAAACAAAATTCTGATTTTACCCCTTCATTTTCAAAACCTGCTTTTGAGGTCCATTTTGGACACGATTTAGTTATGGGCAATATGAGTATTATTGGCTTTCTTTTAACGCATAGATCCTATATTTGTGTGTTTTAGTTGATTCCGAGGCCGTTCAAAAGGGGAAGGCTCTATGTTGAAGCACTTTAGGGGCGAATTTTGTCGTTTCGGGGTAGGTTATGGCTTAACTTCTTTCGGATTGAGCTGGGTAGTTAATATATAGGTAAAGCATGCTATGGGTTGGGGATAATGGCTATGGGATTGTATTTTGAGATTATACTTATTGTTGTATGCTTGTGTGGAGGCTTATTTTGTGTGGATATTGACTTGAGATATTTGATATTGCTTATAGCCCGAGTGAGGGCCTTATTTGACTTCATCTGGCCTTATCTGTGCATTTAGATGCCTTATTTTAGATAGTGCAGGGGTTCAAATTGTTATTATAGGCCTTATTAAGCATTGATTACTTTATCATGATTGAAATACCCAAGTCAGGGGTTGATATGATATTTTTGATGTCTTACATGCATATTTATTTCAATGGCGACCATTTGTAGTTGATGAATCATGAATTATGGACATACTGAGTTGATTTCTGAGCTCACCTATATTTATACATCGTATTGAATTGATTGGATATCTTCATACTGATGTTATTGTGAGCATTATATCCTAATTCCATACGTATACATTAATGAGATACTGGTACTATTGAGGAATATTGTTTTTGAAAGATAATTAGACATTTTCATAAAAATCCTCTCAGTGAACATGAGTCAAAGAGGTGAGTTGTGTTGAGATTGAGAATGAGATATGAGATAAAGTATATGGGTTGCGAAGCCCCCATGGGTCTTATTGTGGAGTTGCGAACTTGGTAGGTATATACTGAAAGTAATGCAATGACTTTCACCATTCCACCCCATCATTACCGCTGCATTGCATTGCATGCCATTCGCATATTCTGTGTTTTATTTGTTCTTGGCTTACATTCTTGTATTTCTGTGTTTACTTGTATTGTTTATCTCGCTATTATATTAGAACTATTAGTGGAGACGGTGTGAGCTACCGTTTGAGAACTTTTTTTGTTTGCAGGTTTACGTGGTCATAGTCTATCTTTATCTATGTTATTTTCTACTTTGATCAGTCGGCCTATGATACCTATTGATTAGAAGTGGACCCTTACTCGTCCCTGCTGTTCCCTTTCGGTGCAAATCCTAGTACTATCACCGTCCGTGGAGGCTAATTCGTGTCGTGGAGTCTGGAGATTCGATGTACTGGCACACTCTAGGCCTTCAGAATTGATTTCATGACCTCCTCTATCTTTATTGTCTTTATTTTGGATCCAGAGACAGGGTTTGTATTGTTTAGTACTCGGATGTACATTTAGATGCTCTACATTTATGAGACCAGGTCTTTGAGATTTATGTATTTCTTCAGATTTTCGAAAAATGTTTGTGTATGAGTTGGACCTACTTTGTTCTAGAAGTATCGCTTGTTTTATTTTCCTTATTTCTATTGTTATTGTTTCTTTTTGGGATGATCGACTTACTTATCAAGGCTGGGCCACAATATGTGCCATCATGACCCAATTTTTGGGTCGTGACAACTACCTTTGTTTTCTTGCACACGTTGCAACATGAAGTGGACATGTGACTTGTCTAGTATTTTCTTGAATGCCATATATTGCTCACTATGTGACATGGGTTGAGATGGCTACGTGTCTTGAATAGCCCTATACAAGCCTCAAACTATAATGGTATCTTTTAATTACAATACAAAAGGGAGTTCATATACCAAGCTCGGTGTCTGGTGTTTTAAGTTTTCTCTATCTACCTCTGGCACTACTCCTTAGCTAAAGCCAGCTATGAGATCGTCTAGGACCTAATATCTATAGCAGTTTGTAGTTTATATATTAGATTATACCCACTAACTTTTATTTCCTATTTCGTTAGCCTATCTAATATTTTGGGTTTATGAATAATACTTCTTAATAGATATGTAGTTATTACACTAATTTGGTGGCACTATAAGCAGAACCTAAGCTTCTAAGCTTTCTTTCTGTCATTACTAATGTCGGGATTATTTTTTTCAAATACAAGTGTCTGGTTATTGTACTGGCTAAAGTTCTACTTACACAGTTAATTAGAAATTATGTGCCTTTTTCTTCTCAAACCAAAACGGGATGATTTCTACAGTGGATGCTGCTAAGTATAAGAGTAGTGATTCTCTTTTATTTTTGGGCTTAACAAGTAGCGGAGGAGGTGATAAGTATTTCTTCAAGTCTTTTAATGCCTATTGGCACACTGGAGTCAATTCAAAATTGTTCTTCTTTTTTTAAAAAAAAGAAGAACTTGTGGCTTTTTTCAAATGATCGGGATATGAACCAACTTAATGCTGCTCATATTTCGGTAATTCTTTGAACAACTTTCACGTCCTCAAGGAATTCAGGGATTTCTTTAATAACCATTATTTCGTCTAGGTTTACTTTTAGGAAATTATGCCTAATGTCCCCGAAAGTGTCCCATCTTGAATTTTTTCCCCTAAATTTCTGATCTTGAATTTTTTTCCCCCAAAGTGTGTGGTCTTGACTTTTTGTCCTCCCTAAATAAGTTCTAACATCTTTCTTTAAGACAGAACTTGTGGTCAATTGAGAAGGTTCACTGTCTTAAATGTCCTGAACATCTGCTTTTGTGGCAAGAGTTAGAACCTCTACCTTATGGGCAATATATCTAAGTTCTAACTTTTGCCTATAAGGCAGATCCTCTTGTTAATTATGCATGCTCATTTTCTTAAGTGTCATGAACATCTGTCTTATGGGCAAGAGTTAGAATATCTATCTTATAGGCAACATATCTAAGTTCTAACATTTTCTTATAAGGGAGAACTACTAGTCAATTGTGCTGGTTCATTATCTTAAAATATCATGAACATCTGTCTTATGGGCAAGAATTAGAATGACTGCCTTATGAGCAACATATCTAAGTTCTAACTTTTTCCTATAAGGTAGAACTTATAGTCAATTGTCTAGATTTATTATCTTGAAATTTCATGAAGGTCTGCCTTATGGGAAAGAGTTAGAACGTCTGCCTTATGGAATAGAGTTAGAATATCTGCCTTATGAGAGAAATTTATTAAGAGAGCCCACAATATCAAGAAAACCCTTTATGAAGGCCATTTTTATAAAACTTTTTTATGGGGGATAAAATATCAAGACTTGACCATTTTAGGGCCATTTTTGAACTTAAACAGTCAAGTTCAACCACCCTGTTTGAAATAAGAAAGTCTAGAAACTAGACCAATCCAACACTGGAAGTATATTTCCCCAAGATTATTTTTGCATTGTATTTCCTTAGTATCTCAAAGGTGTCACACCCTGAGTCTATAACTCGGGTAGGAACGACACCGAAAGCTATTACTGCCCCGAGTGTACCATTAGCATAACATAATATTGGAGCATACACTAGACATCAGCAAAAGCATACTGAAAAGCATTTAAAGATATCAATCTTTTAATAAAAGAGAAATGCATTAAAGATGTGACTTGAGAGTCAAAACTGAATCTGAAAACATGTTATATTGACTGACTGACTGTCCATGAATATAGACTAAAGGGAAAAGGCCCCCAGTATACCTTTATTAAATCAAAAGTAAAGCTACTAAATTGCATATTAACTCCACTAGAAGTAAAGAGGGGCTCAATAATAGCCGAGAGTGAGTGGCCTAGCATAGAATCTGATCACATGTCTGGGTACTCGAGTCTGCATCATTAAATGATACAGTACCAAATTGAGTAAGTACATGAAATATATCGTATTTACTATAGCTTAATGAAACATGACATATAGTTATGACACTTTCTGATATAACTATATAGCTGAGACATGAAGAAGAATATATAACAAGATCATGAAATAAACTGTTAACTGAAACATAAGATATACTTAATATCCAAAACATTAAATAAATTGAATATAAAGCTTTATGAAGTTTTTCAAAAACAAAGTGTCCTTGTTCCGAAATCATCTGTCTTAAAAGAAGTTTTCTGCTGTGAGTTTTTGGAAACCGACGTAACATCATGAGAGCTCGTGATGTCCAATCACTGCCCAATTGGGAATTCGTTCTATACCTTGCTGGGGCATAGATCATATTGTAATTATGGATCCATGTTGAGTTCTTACCATGGGCTTATAGAGGAGTCACTTGAATCAACAATATGATCCTATCTCATGCTGGCTTTTTAGTTTTGGGCATTCAATATCTGAACTGATACCTTTACAGTTACCAATAGTCCTTCCAAAACATACTATATGATCATATCATTATCTTTCAAAAATAAATTGAGATCAAGTTCTTATATCATGTTGTGGAGCCTTGCACTCAAAATCATAATTCATAATTAACGCTAGAGCTCAAAATCATAAGAAATTCACTAAGTTTAGGTTTAGAGACAATAGTACATTATTTTCATAATCATTAGGAAAGTTTCAAGACAAAAGTACATTCTTTTCATAATCATTTAGAATTTCATAGATAAAACCTATAAAAACTCCTGAGGTAGGAACATATTATAGAAATCAAATACTTTCATGAAGCGCTCTTAGGATTTCATCAAGAATCAAGGAAATCATGAATTGAATATTTTGACCTAACCTTATAATATTCATAAGAAATACAACAATCATGAGAAACATATTCATGGAGAAGAACAACGTATTACCATACATGAAGGATAGCCTTACATACCTTAAATTCTTCAAATCTTGAAGGAGAGTTTGTATTTTTCGGTCTTGAGACTTAGGAAAGAGTTTTCTTGAAGAATCCTAAGATTCGTGGCAAGGAACCTTGTTAGTATCCATAATCATGCATTAAATCAGCGGGGGAACTTACCTAGCCATAGGAGGGTTCTTGGAATCAACCATAATGCAACAAAGTGGGAAAAGAAACTAAAAATTATGTTTTTATAAAATCTGGAAAAATTGATATATGGTCCATGTACACGATATACAGACTGTATGTATAGACCATAATATGATGAGCCGTACTAAACCTTTACAAGTCCTTGTCATGGGGCCTATAAAAAAAAACTGCACCTTGACAGGTCCCTGCTCACTAACTATGAATGATGGTCTGTATTACGGGTTATCCAACCTACTTACAAACTGTCATATAGGCCGTAAGTTCACTTGTGATTCGATTCGGTCATGATGGTTTGATAGTGTTTCACTAAAATGACAATAACTTCTTACTCCAGACTAAAATTGACAAACTATTAGATGTGTTGAAAACTAGACTTATAGACCTCAGATTTGATAGGTTTTGGGCATATTAATCTTCATATTCTAGGAGGTACGCTTGTTTGAAGTCGACCCTAGGAAAAACTTGTATAAAAACTTAATCGGTAGAGAAGCTTTCAACTCAACTTTTTGCTAGAGATTTGTTATAGCTTTGATTCACATCCAATGCACTTCCCACACTTACATCACGACCGAGAAACCAAGGTTATGACTACACCTACCATGACCCAATGGTAGGTAAGCCAAAAACCCACAACACATAAGAAATACGATAAAGAGAATAAATGAAACAATAAGATACTTCTAGAATTAAGTTAGGCCATAATAGTCATAAAATTCTGAAATGTGAGAATAAGATACAACCGAATCCCAAAATTTGGTGTCATGAGTATAAAGAGAACCTAAGACAATACTGAAATCTAAAAATACATCACAGTCTCCGAATACAAGTAAAGACATAAAAGATAGATGGAGGATGAATAAGGCTACGAATAGAGAGCTCACCAGTACTCCGAATTAGCTCTCACAGCACAAATCAGCTACCACGAGTGGCACTCGTACTAAGATCTGCACTGAAAGAGCATAGAAGTAGGAGTGAGAATGGTCCACTTATACTCAGTAGGTATCATAGGCCAACTAAGCAAAACGGAAAACTAAACAAGTAAAGAATACTATGAGCATGCTTCCACCTGTATACATAAGAGTTCCCAACGATGACTCAAACTATATCTTCTACAATTCTACAAGTATAATATTAGTAGAGAACTACACACACACACACACATACACATATATATATATGTATATATATATGTATATACATATATATATATATACACACACACACACACACATATATATATATATACATACATACAGGAAAGCTAATTACACGGAGACGAACACATAAAAGGAATGCAAGTGACGCAGTGCAATCGCCATGTAGCAATATCTCAATATCACTTCATATGCACCTTCCAAGCTAAAGCTTCAAGGATAGGACACCATGGGCGGTTCACAACCTATATACTATCTCAATCTCAATCTCATATCTCATCTCAACCTTGCAGGTATGTCCTTCGGCCAATGGGTTTTATAAAATGTCTCATTTTCTTTCAAGATTAGTATTTCTCTGTGGTACCAAGTCCTTATATACGGATGAATGAAATAAGGATTCATGCTTATGACTATAACAATATCATGTAATGGATTCAATTCAATGATGGTATTAAATGAGCTTAAACCTCCTCAAATCCCAACAATTCATGATATAAATCACAGCATAGCACCACAGAAATGAATATTCATGAAAGACATCAATAATATAATTTTAAGACTCCGTTCGGACATCATAATATTTAAATAAGGCAAATAATTCTCAAACAAGACCAAAACCAACCCCCACTTGGGTATTACAACAATAATCATCTTTTAAGTCAAATATAATGCTTATATAAGCCCACACATAGGCAACATAGCAATAATTATGATCATATCATCCCCCACACGGGCAACACAAATAAAATAACTAACTCAAATACGAATCTCATTATAAATTCCCAACGCATAGCACACTTTGCATGAATGGTTAACTATCCAACCCAGTCTGAAGAAAGTTAAGCTATAACATACCTCAAAAAGTCAAAACTCTACCTTGGACCAGTCAAGAAGGAGCTTTTTACTTTCGTACGTCCTCAGATCAAACCCACTCTATCAAAAACGTGATCTAGAAGTCAAGAAGAGTCTAAAAATTCCCATATGGGCCACTTTCAAATTGTCAAAGAATAGTTCGAAAGTCGACCCTGAAAGACAAAGGAAATTTTATTGAGGAAACATGTTTCCCATACTTGGAGAAGTCTAAATACGAAAACCCATCAAAAAATAAGTTGAAATCGATCTAGAAGTGGTAGAAAACCCACTTTTATGCTTTACTGGGTAAAACCCCAAAAATCCAAGTTTAAAATCGAGGTTTTGAAGATATTTTTGTGATAAAATCAATAATTAATGATTGAAATCAAGTTTAGAAGCTTACCCAATCACTTGTGATGAAAATCCCTCTTCAAAATCGTCTTTCATGAGGTTTCAAAGATCAAAATGATAAAAAATGAGAAAATTATACTATTCAGGTGAACAGTACCTCACGATCATAATGGTCAATGTTAACTAGGACTAAATTGTTCTTCTCAATTGTGGGAAGTGGATCATACGATCGTGATGTAGAACCCGACCCAGTCCACTTGAATTACCTTTCGGTATAGTGGTGCCTCATGATGTGATCGCGATGAAGGAAATTATCAAGTCTTGTAATTGTAACATGTGTCCACACAATCGCGTTGAAGGGCCTTATTGCTATACCAGTTGACATTAAACCAACTATAGAAATGATCCAAATATCTTTCGAATAGACCCTCAAAATTTGTTTGGGACCATACAGAAAAAATCCAATAATTTTACTAGGCTAATTTCGACATCCTGGCCTCAATGGACCATCAGATTTATCAAAAGAGGTCGTTTTACCAAGTTAACCCCCAGGACCTCTTTAATATAAATTCCCCAGGACCTCTTTAATCTAAATTTAACTAGTTTTTTGCCTAATAGATCAAAACTAACTATAAAGGCTCAGAACCCAAACTAACTATACTACTTACCCAAAATTGACATTTTGGATCAAATGAAACTGACAGAATCATCATTCGATGCTCGGATCAAGAAATGTTGACCAAAGTTAAGCTAATCACTTATAAGGCCACTCAAAAGCTCAAACTTAATCAAATCACCCCCGAATGCTTAGGGGATCCGGCCAACCATCCCCAAAACTTATAAATGGCATATAGGAACTATGGATAAGGGAAAAATGGTCAAAACAAAAAAAGATAAAAAGTACAACCAGGGTTGTTGTATTATCCACCACTAAACATGCGTTAGTCCACGAACAAAAAAGTAAATAAAATACCTGAATCGTTAAACAATTGGGGGTATCTACTACTCATATCGGACTCAACCTCTCATATAGCCTCTTCAATAAGGCAATGTATCCACTTAACTTTCACAGAATTACTATGGTTGGACATCAATTTCCTAGTCTGCCTGTCTTTTAAATTCCACTAGATCACATGTAAATCACCTGGATAGTATTTCTTCAAAATGGATACATGGAATACCAGATGAATATTACACATTCGGAGGCAAAGTGTCACGCCCCGAGCCTACACCCTGGACGTGACAGGGCACTTAAAACCATGAAAGATCCCAAGCGGACCCTTGGCCTAGCATGCTATTCATAACTGTCAACTTTAAAAAATATGCTTAAGCTGGAAATACAATTATGGACTAAATTGTTGGAATTAAGCTAAGCTTTAATTAAAAATACTGAATGTCAATTCAAAAGACACATAACAACTAAACTGACTAATGTCTAATGAAGCCTGTAGAACTAAAATTGTTGCTGAGACATGGCCCCGAGCTACCTTTATTGAAAACTAATAACTGCAACTAAAACTAACTAATTAGCTGAAACTTTAGTAAAGCATAACTAAGTCCTCTGAATGCAAGAAGGACTCACCACTGGCTGATACTGAAAGGTCTAACGGAAGGTCTGGTTACATTCCTGAGTCTCTATGCTAGAATCTACATCATGAAACGATATAGCACAAAAATAGCAGTCAATACTTGGAATGTATTTGTATGTAATAACGAAATTAAAATGGTAACATGAACTGACTGGAAACTAAAACTGAATGAACATTTGAAATAAACCATAGCACACGACATGAGTAAAAAGGTGTGGAACAAAATATTTACTAACCTTTTCTTACAAGGCTGTCGGGACTAAAGTAGTGTAATGAATGAGTTATTCAAGAATATTGAAAACATGTAAGAATTCAAATATAAACTTCGTGAAACGTAAGCCCAAAATCAATAGATTGAAATGCTGTAATAAACAACTTTAATACAATTATCATAAGTAATAACTAAGTTGAGCTAAATCTAAATCTTTCTAAGTTGGGGGAGTTACACTTAATGAACGTAAACCATGTGAACTACATAGAGTCCAATGTCTTGCCCACATTGCGAAGAGCCGTCCAAAACCTTGCCAGAGTATATGACGAAGCATAGCTTATGGATCTAACTCTTAGCTCAAAGGCAAAACCTACGGTGATGACATAGTTATGGGGCATGTGACCTTGGATTCATACCCAACTCGGTGCTAAATAATCCTCCCCAAAACATAATAGTTGCTCATATCATAAGTCTTAAAAACATTTTCTAAAAATCATTCTAGTCTCTAAAATATCACATCAAGAACATAGCTTTCTCTGTGATCCTTGACTCGAAATCGTTATAACTTGCTTAAACCTTTTCAAGATATGATAAATTCTTTCACCTTTCAAGTCATAGTATAATACATAAGGGATTTTATAAACTTTTCTTGAACTTGTCACTTTCGAACATATTTTATAATAAAACTATAGATAAATCTATTAAGACCTGAAATAATATTTTAATACAAAATTTCCAAGTCATAAGATTTATGTGAAAACAAAATCTCGGATATGGAAATTAAAGTTAAATTCAAGAACGACCTTAACTAAGGAAATAATTTATAATATTCAAGGCATATTGAAGGAAATTGTAATTATAGTCAAGAAAAACACTTAGAATATTCAAATCTTAAAACCCTAACTTGAAATCATGATTTAACATGGAACTATGACTCAATTGTAGGGAGGAACAGGGTTCCCCACGAAAGGTATTGCTATTACGTACCTCAGAGATGGACTATGGAGAAGAATCCTTTGGATTTGGTGCCCTAGTATAATTTCCCTTGCAACTTGAAGGTTGTGCCCTTGAAAGGATAAGGGAGGGTTTTGATTTGAAAGCGTAAATATTTCTAACGTCTTGAGGCATATTTAATATAAGGTGGACAATTTCTAAAAAGGAAAAGACCATTGTGCCCCTAATATTAAACAAAAACTGAAGAAATATAACATTGGGGGAGGGGGTCTGTGGCACAGGGCACAACGCACCGCACCTGGCTGTGCGGTACGCCTCCCAGTGCAGGGTCTCCTCTTCCATTCTCCATGACGCGGGGTTGAAGGAGAAGGTCCATATGCGAGGCACACTGACCGATTTCTATGTCTAAAACTCACTTTTAAGTATCGAAAGGCATCCTAAATGATTCAACATGATTCCCCGGACTCAAGACTTGACTTTTAGAGCGTAAACTCTTCTATTGAATACTAAGATCATGGAAAATATTTTGGGGCTTTGCACAAAGCTAGCCTATACACCACATCTGTAGACTTCTCAATAATCTTAAAAGGTCCAATAAATCTTGAACTAAGCTTCCCTTTCTTACAAAATTGCATCACACCCTTCATGGGTGATACCATTAACAAAACTCGCTCACCAAGCATGAATGCTACATCAAAAATGCAACGGTCGCCAAAACTCTTCTACCTACTCTAGGCAGCCACAAGCCTCTGCAGAATCAATCTAACTCGATCCATCGAGTCTCTCAACAATTAGTGCCCCAAGGCCTATCCTCAAATAAATCAAACCATCCCGCGGGGGATCTACCACTTCGCCCATACAAAGCTTCAAAATGAGCCGTCTAAATGCTGGAATGGTAACTGTTGTTGTAGGCAAACTCTGTTAAGGGAAAAAACTAGCCCTAATGACCACCAAAATCTAAATGTCCTCAAGCACCTGAATGGTCCATTTTTACTAGCCATCCATCTGAGGGTGAAAAACTTTGCTCATCTCAAGCTGAGTACCCAACTCTCTCTGTATACAACTTCAAAAATTTGAGATAAACTGCGTACCGCTATCAGAAAAAAATTGAGATAGGTACTCCATGGTACCGAACAATCTCACAAATATAGATGTTGGCCAACTTCTCCGCATTGTAGTTCACCTTCACAGGTACAAAATATATTGATTTAGTCAACCTATCTATAATCACCCAAATAGAATCAAACTTCCCTAAAGTTGGGGGTAGGCAACAACAAAATCCATAGTGATCAGCTCCTATTAACACTCAGGAATAGGCATCCTTTGCAAAGTACTACCCGATCATTGATGCTCATACTTCACTTGCTGGCAATTCAAACACTTGGCCATGGACTCAATAATGTCCTTCTTCATACCACACCACCAATAGTATTGCTTCAAATCATAATACATATTGTCCATTCCTGGATGGATCTAGTACCTCGAATAATGAGCCTCCTCCAAGATTAATCTAATCCATCATGAACTCGTGGCACACAAACGCGACAACCAAACCTCAAAACACCCTCGGGATCAAGAGATGCAGTCTTTGCTTCACCACTCAACACTTTATCATGAATCACCCTTAAGTTTTCATTATCAAACTTGCGACCTCGAATCTGATCCATCAATGAAGACCTAACCTCAACATAGGCCAAAACATGTCCAAGTGTCAAAATATCAAATCAGACCAACTGGTTAGCCAAGGACTGAACATATATGGATAAAGGTCTCTCTCCTACCAAAAGATAAGCCAAACTCCCTATATTTTCCACCTTTTGACTCAAGGCATCCACTAACACATTACCCTTGACCCCATGGTAAAAATTAGTGAGATCATAACCATTAAGAAACTTTAACCATCTATGCTATCTTATGTTATGATCTCGCTGAGTGAGCAAGTACTGATGGCTATGATGATCGAAGAAAATCTCACAATGGACTCCATATAAGTAGTGTCACCACAACTTCATCACAAACACAATCATGACCAATTCTAAATCATGAGCAGGGTTATTCTTCTTATGAGGCTACAACTGTCGAGAAGCATAAAAAATCACTTTACCCTTCTACATCATCATACCACCTAAGCCAACTCTAAAAGTATCATAATACATGGTGAAACACACACCCTTCTCAAGCAAAGTCAATATAGGAGCCAAAGTTTACAACTCATTGAGCTTTTGAAAGCTCTTCTCAGAAGCATTCACCCACTATAAGATAATCTTATTCTGAGTCAACTTGGTCAAAGGAACTGCGATAGAAGAAAAACCTCACATGAAGTGTCGATAGTAGTCTGCTAACCCAACAAAACTTCTAATATCTGTAGGAGAAGTAGATCTAGCCTAATCACAAACCGCAACTATCTTGGTTGGATAGACCATTATACAATCCTTGGTCACTACATGACCCAAGAAATAAATAGAATCCAACCAAAACTAGCACTTGGAGAACTTGACGTACAACTTCCCCTATCTCAATCTTTGAAATACGGTCCTCAAATGTCTCACATGGTCAGCCTCATTCTTAGAGTAAATCAAGATATCGTTAATGAACACAATCACAAAAGAATCAAGATAAGGTCGAGATACTTTGTTCGTCAACACCATAAATGTTGTTGGGGCATTAGTCAATCCAAAAAGCATAACCAAGAACTTATAATGGCCATATCACATCCAAAAAGTGGTCTTCAGAACATCTGAAGCTCTAATTCTAAACTGATGATAACCAAATCTCAAATTGATCTTAGTAAATAATGAAGTACCCTAAACCTAATCAAACAAATCATTAAAGCGAGGAATAGGATACTTGTTCTTAACAATCACCTTATTTAATTGCTGATAATTAATACACATGTGCGAAAATCTATCTTTCTTCTTCAAAAACAAGACATGAGCACCCCAAGGAGATACACTCAGTCTGATAAAAATTTTATCCAACAAGTCCTATAATTTCTCCTTTAATTCCTTTAACTATGCCGGGCACATCCTATAAGAAGGAACAAAAATGGGTTGGGTGCCCTGCTCAATATCAATTGAAAAATTAATATCCCAGTCTGGAGGCATACCAGGCAAGTCCGTATGAAAAAAAACCATGAACTCTCTAACAACTCACATAAAATCTAAGAAAGGCAGTGAATAAACACTAGTATCACGAATATAGGCCAAATAGGAAAGACATCCCTTTCCTACTATGTGACAAGTATGTAGAAAAGATATAAAAACCTTCGGACACAACCTAGGGGTACCCTTCCATTCTAACCTTTGAATACCTAGAGTAGCTAAGGTCACAGTCTTGTAAAAATAATCCAAAACGGCATGATAAAGAGCCAGCCAATCTATACCCAAGATAATATCAAAATCAACTATACCGAGGATAATCAAGTCTACACAAGTCTCACACCCAGAAAAGGTCACAACACATGATCGGTACACCTCATCCACCACTAATGAATTGCCTACGGGGCTAGATAAATGAATAAAAATAACAAGGGACTCATACATAACATCAATACCAGTAGCGAAATATGCAGACACATAAGAGAATGTAGACCCAGGATCAAACAGTACTATAGCAAAGCTATGGAAAACTGAGACGATACCTGTAATCACTACATCAGAGGCCTCTACCTCGGGTGTCCTAGAAAAAGCATAGCAGTGACCACTTCCGCTACTAAACTGAGTGACTCCTTGTCCACTATCACGAGCTCCTTATGTCCCACCTCTGCTAACTGTAGAACCACCACTACTGCCCTATGTACCACCTTTAACTACAGAAATCGAAGTCAGACAAAATGGAAGCTGAGATCCCTACTGGGAGAAACTAAACACACGTTGGGGATAATCCCTCACTAAGAGACCAAACTTATCACACACACAACATCTCTTCTAGATGAATCACAATAAGAGGAACTAAAAGAACCAGAATGCCATCAATGACCCGATAAAATAGAATGAGACCCTCTGCCTGAATGACCCGATCTCTGGTTACCCAAAACTTTAGAACCCGTAGACCTACTATTTAAACTCTACAAGGCTACCTGAATCGATCTGCCATGGTACCTATCAAAATCTCTATCGAAGAAATCCCTACCTCGTGATGGATGACCACTGAAATTTCCTTGTTAGCATACATTCTTAGCACCACTACCCTGCATAACCTGGTGAATGGTCTCAATCA
The DNA here is from genome assembly GCA_031232105.1 of Capsicum rhomboideum. NCBI lineage: Eukaryota > Viridiplantae > Streptophyta > Magnoliopsida > Solanales > Solanaceae > Capsicum > Capsicum rhomboideum. The sequence continues at coordinate 31,240,237 of CP124712.1, read as the reverse complement.
ACTTAGTACGATCCACTATGCTCTAGAAACAACCACCAAAAACCACTAACTGAGTCGTTACCAACTGATAATAACTGGTATAACCCTTAATAAACTTACCAATTCTCTCAGGCTCTATGGAAATGCTATCAATGGCATATCTGTACAAGGCATGAAAATGAGCCTCATACTCAATAATTGTCATGGAGTCATACTCCAAATGATCAAACTCATCCCTTTTCTGGTCCCTAAAGCTAAAGAGTACAAACCACACCTGAAAAGCCTCAGAAAATTGGGTCCATGTCAACTGTGGGGAACCCACTAGTCTACATCTAACAAGAGATCTCCACCACTGCCTAACAAAATCAGTCAACTGGTAGGTAATATAAGGAACACCATGAGACTCAAGTGAACTGATGTTATGAAACCTATCCAGACAGTCAATCAAAAACTCACAAGTATCCTTAGTAATAGAACTGCTGAACTTGGGAGGAGACAATCTAATAAATCTCTTGATTCTCTTCTGCTACTCAATAGACAAAACAAAACCTGGAGCTATAGGTGGAATACCCAAATTAGTAGGCAAAGTCACAACATGTGGGGCTACCACAACAACTGGATATTCTCTTAGAGTAAAAAAACCATGAGTAGTAGCCTGTCCTAGCGGTTGTATACCTCCTGTAATTTGAGATACATCTGGTGTACCAGGTAGAATACCTGTCTGGGGAATGCCATGAAACACTGAGTAACCTAGGGTAACCATGAAACACTGAGTAACCTGAGTTGGTACCACATCCTCTGTCTGATAAAATTTCTTCTCATACTCAGTCTCAGGCTCGGGAGAGACCTCTCTAGATTGTCTTTTAGTTGGAGCCGCTCCTCGAGCTCGACCTCTACCTCTGGCTTGGCCGCGACCCTTACCTTACCCTCTGACTAGGGATCCCATAACAACTGCTAGCTCAGCATCCTCAACAACTCGGGATCTAGTCCTAACCATCTGCATAGAAAGAATGGAATACAAATTTAGAATATTGGACAAGACCAATACGCACTCTAAGGAATCAAATTAGAGATGTTTTCTGAAGAATATTATACAGCCTCCCAAAGATAGATACAGAGATCAACGTACTGTTCTGTGATACTCTAGTAGATATCTTGTTCTTTTACTCATAAGATCGGTGAGCCTAGCGCTCTGATACTAATTTGTCACGACCCAAAAATCGAGGTCATAACAGTACCTATCCTGACCCAACCTTTGTTGGTAAGCCCAAAACCCACAACACATAAGAGATATGATAAAGAGAATAAATGAAATAATACGAGACTTCTAGAATAAAGTCAAGCCATAATAGTCATAAAAATTTAAAATATGAGAATAAAATACAACCGAATCCCCAAGCCTGGTGTCATGAGTATAAAGAACACCTAAAAAAATACTAAAATATAAAAACAGATCACTGTCTCCGAATAAAATTAAAGACATAAAAGATAGATGGAAGCTGGAATAAGATTCCGAACTGGGAGCTCACTAGTACTCCTAATCAGCTCTCACAGCATAAATCAGCTATCGCGGGTCGCACTCGTACTGGGATCTACACCAAAAAGGCACAAAAGTAGGAGTGAGTATGTTCCACTTGTACTTAGTAGTTAACATAGGCTGACTGAGCAAAGGACGAAACTAAACGAGTAATATATACTATAAGAACGCTTCCATCTGCATACAAAAAAGTTCCCAACGGTGGCTCAATCCATATCTCCTAATAATTCTACAAGTATAATATTAGTTTACAACTACACATGAATATATATATATATATATATATATATATATATATATATATATAAAAGAAAGCTAATTACATGAAAATAAACACATAAAAGGAATGCAAGTGATGCAAGCAATAACCATGTGGTAATGTCTCAATATCACTTTGTATACACCTTCCGAGATAAAGTTCAAGGATAGGACACCATAAGGTGTTTGCAACCCATATACTATCTCAATCTCAATCTCATATCTCGTCACAACCTTATCGGTATGTTTTTTAGCCAAGGGGTTTAATAAAATGCCTTATTTTCTTCCAAAACCAGTTTTCTCTATGGTACCAAATCCATATATATATGGATGAATGAAATTAGGATTCATGCTCATAAACAAGACAATATTATGTAATGCTTTCAATTCAATGATGGTATTAAATGAGCTCAAACCTCCTCAAATCCCTATAATTCATAATGCAAATTATAGAATAACACCACAATAATGAATAATCATGAAAGGCATCAATAATAACATTTTAAGCCTCTATCCGGCCATCATAATATTTAAATAAAGTAATTAACGCTCAAACAAGACCAAAACCAACTGCACTCAGATATTATAATAATAATAATCATTTTTCAAGTCAAATATAATGCTCATATAAGCGCCCACACGGGAAATACAACAGTAATTATGATCACATAAGCCCCCATATGGAAACACAAATAAAATGACTAACTCAAAATATGAATCTCATGGTAACTCCCCAACCCGTAGCACACTTTACATAAATGGCTAACTACCCAGTCTAGTCTGAAGAAAGTTAAGGCATAACCTACCTCAAAAAGCTGAAACTCTAGCATTTCTAGCCTGGATTCATCAACAAGGAGATTTTCCCTTTCGTACAACCTCAAATCAAACCTAATCTTTCAAAAATATGATCTATAAGTCAAAAGGAGCATAGCAATACACGTATTGGCCACTTTCAAATTAGATCCAAAAATAGTTTGTAAATCAACCCAAAAAAGAAAAAGGGTAGAATTGGTAATTTTATTGAGGAAACATGTTTTCCATACTTGTAGGAGTCTAAATATGAAAACCCATCAAAAAATAAGTTGAAATTAAGCTTGAACACGAAGAAAACCCACTTTTACGATTTATTGGGTAAACCCCAAAAAATCTAAGTTTAAAATCAATGTTTTGAAGATATTTTTGAGATAAAATCAATGATTAATGATTGAAATCAAGTTTGAAGCATACCCAGTCACTTTTAATGAAAATCCCTATTAAAAATCATCTTTTTCGAGGCCTCAATGTTCAAAAATGGTGAAAACCAAAAAAATATGAAATTTATACTATTCAGGTGAACAGTGCTTAGCAATCACAACCCCCAACTTACAATTGCAAGGGTCAATATTAACCAAAACTAAATTGTTCATCATGATCACGGGAGGTGGGCCTCACGACCATGATGAAGAACCTGACTTGGTCCACTTGGATTACCCTTCGAGATCGTGGTGCCCCATCATACGATGACGATGAAGGAAATTATCAAGGCCAGTGATTACAACATGTGTCCATGCAATCACGATATGGGTCATTATTGTTGCACCAGTTGACAACAAACCAGCTATGGAAATGATCCAAAAATCTGCTGAATGGATCCTTAGAATTTGTTCGAGAACCCATAGAAATAATTGAATAATGCTACTAGGCTAATTTTGATATTCCAAACTCAATGAAACCATCAGATTTATCAAAAGAGCTTGTTTTTAACAAGTTAACTCGTAGAGACCCTTTAAGTTAAATTTAACTAATTTCTCATCTAATACGTCAAAAATAAATGTAAAGGCTCGGAACCCAAACTAACTATGCTACTAACCTAAAATTGACATTCCAGATCTATTGGAACTGACAAAATCACTATCTAATTCTCATATCAAGAAATGTTGATCAAAGTTAAACAAATCACTTATAAGGTCACTCAAAAGCTGAAACTTACTGAAATCACTCTCGAACGCTTTTGAGAATGTTCCAACCATCCCCAAAACTCTTAAAATAAATATAACAACTATGGTAAAGGGCAACACTATCAAAACACATAAAAAAATAAAAATCACAACAAGGGTTGTTACAAATTAAGAATTGGCCTTTACACTTTGGCAATTCACTAAGTTCGGGTCTAATTACATATGTAGAATGGTTCAAATCTTAGCCCGAGAGTTTAAGGTATTACAATATCTCCCTCTTGAGATCATTCATCCTTGAATGATGGTCATGGATAGAAGTAATATATACTAACCATAACATATTCCCCCTTTTAACAATCATTAATTAACATGGACATTATTCTCATAAGGAGTTTCATAACATTTCACAAAAAACACATTTAGGAACGAGTCATGAAAGGTATGGGACCTAGCATAGATGTGACATATCAAGGGTTTAATTAAACATAGAGGGCATAACATAATACATGAGTGCATAGTTCATACATAACGTAGGAGATGCATTTTATGGATCATGAACATTACAACATAAGAATAAGATGTGAATTTATAGTATTATGGTTATAAAGTAGGATAATTACCTTAAACATCACCCCTTCACGAAGAAAATATGTGAGGATGGCTAGTTTTTATATCTTTTTTGGCTTCCCATATAGTCTCTTCAACAATATAATTTCTCCATAATACTTTCATGGAATCTACTTCTTTGGTTCTTAACTTGCAAACCTGACGATCTATAATTTCAATTGAAACTTTCTCATAAAATATACCATTTTTCACACAAACATTTCTATAGAGACAATAAGTGAGGGGTCTCCAACACATAGAAACATGGAATATTGAATGAATAGAGGCCCAGTCTACAACAAACTCCAACTCGCATGCTACTTGCTCAATCCTCTTTAGAATTTGGTAGGGGATAATATATCAGGGACTAAGCTTCCCTTTCTTCCCAAATTGCATAACACCTTTCATAGGCAAAACCCTTACGAATACCTAATAATTAACAATAAACTCCAAGTCACTTTGTTTCTCATTAATATGTTTTTAGTAACTCTATACAGTCCTTAGCTTCTCTTGAATAAGTGTAACTTTTTCCATGGCCTGGTGGATCAAGCTTGACCCTAATAATTCAACTTCACCAACCTTGAACCATCAATTGGAGATCTATACCTTAGCCCATACAAGGCCTTGAATAGTGTAACCTAAATATTGACGTGATAACTATAATTCTAGGAAAACTCAATGACAGGTAGTTGATCATCCTAGTTACCCATAAAGTCTTAGACATAATCTCTCAACATATCCATAAGTATTTGAATGGTGTGATTTTCTTAACCATCGATTTTAAAATGGAATACGGTACTAAGGTTCACCTTCGTACCCAACCCTTTCTGAAATAACTTCCAAAAGTTGGTGGTGAACTGAGAGCCTTTGTCTGATATAATGGACACTGAGATCCTATAATACTATATAGAATCTGTCATCTTGAAATGCAAAAAGTGAGTAGACTTTGTGAGTCGATAAATAATTACCAAATTGAAGCATGCTTTCAAAAAGAGTGGCGTAAACCTATTATGAAGTCCATATTAATAATTTCCCACTTCTAAATAGGAAGAACTAAACTTTAAGACAAACCACCAGGTTTTTGGTGATCAACCTATAATGACCCTCTATGTCATTTTCTTGATTTCCATGTGTTCCAATATTTTTAGCGTTCCCACAGAGGCTGCATGTCATTTATGACTTGCTGGAACTGTCCGTTCGATCATCGAAAAATTCGCTTAGATTTTATGCTCATTTCCATAGTTTGGAGCTTTCGTTGTTTGTTAAGGAATTGGTCTCGAACCAAAAATGCTAGTAAACGATCTCAAATGAGAATTTTGATAGTGCCATTAGCTACAAAACATTAATTTTAGGACGGGGGACTCTTGGTTCAGGTCCTGAGGCTATCGAACTCATTTTAGGCTATTGGATAGATTTGATAAAAAATAGAACTATGGGTGTGGGGCCCATATTTAATCAAAACAATCTCGGATGAAAGTTTTGATGGTTTTATTGTATTCAAAATACCAAATTTGGTATGGTAACATAGTTTGTTTGCACACACGGGGTTTTGAATGAATCTCGAGCACCCGGTTGGAGTTCATATGGACTTAGAAAATTTGATGCCACAAATTTTCTTGTGCAACTGCTTAAGCGGCGGAAAGACTACTTAAGCGGTAGTCACTTTAGCGACCTTGTGACACTTTAGCGGCCTTGGTTACTTGGCTGAGGTCCGTTTTAGCGATCAAGGTCCGCTTAAGTAGACGTCACTTCAGTGGCCAAGTTCTGCTTTAGCGGCCTTCGCTTTTTCTTGCCTGACTGCTTTAGCAATCAGCAGCCGCTTTAGCGGCCAGATGATCGCTTTAGTGGGAACTGGGGGTATTAAATCCCCTTTCTTCACCCGATTTAACGCATTTCTCTAGGACATTTCTCTCTATTTTTGAGATCTTAAAAAGTGGGGAGTGTGGGGAATCTTTCATTGAAGCTAAGGTAAGTTAGCGCAACACTCCTTGGTAGTTTTCCATTATTTTCTTCGTCAAATTCTGTCTATTACCATCGTAAATTATTAGAAATTAGGTCTTTGAATCCCAAATTTTAGGGGCTGATTTGGGCCTCTATTTGTATCCTATTTGTGCTCAACTTTTGAGCATACATTCCTTGTCCTTCGAGGGACCTCGTAATGTATTTAATTTTGTGATTCCATTAGCGGGTCCTATGGGCCCATTTTTGACCCGATTTTGGATTTGGATATTTATATTACAATATGGGTATCATTTTACTCATAATAATGTGTAGGTTATGATTTTGATAGCGTGACATCGATTCAAGATCGTGGAGCAAAGGAGAGCGATTCGTGGACGGTTTGAGATTTGCAGTTCGACATCAAGGTAGCCTTCGGTATACTTTCCTCTATGAGATTATGTATAGTATAGTTGCATGCTAGGTAGGGATGGTAGGATATCTTTATGACTAGTACAACATGACTTAGCCCATTTAGGGAATTCGGGGTAAAAATGTGACCCGAACCTTAGTGTAAAATACTTGTCATGGATATAGAATCCTATTACCCTAGATTATAAGCATGCTAACCATATCTTTATATTAAAGGTCCTTTAGTATAATGTTTACCACTTTACTTAGTGAATGGTATGGTATTTTCCCCAATAGGATCCTTTAGTGACTTTACGCCCTTATTTACTGTAGTTTCCCGAGTTATGAGGCGTTATTACTGTTGATTATGTATTATTGGGCCTGACGTCATGGTTACAATACCAGTTGGACTCCAAGTGAGTAACCTATTCTTCAGAGGATGTGAATATAGTTTATAGATGCTTGGGCACTTATAGTGGTATTGTTTGGATACTGGTGATGGAATGCATACTTTTAGGCACATTCATGCTCACATAGTAGTATGATTCCAACCAAAACCTTGATTTTACTACTCTTTTTTAAAAAGGGAATTATTCCCACCTTTCATTTTTAAAATAGATTCTTTTATAATGGGAATCGTACCACCTTATTTATTGGATTATGAACCTTTGGAAAAAAAATGTGTTGTTTTGGAAATTAGATCAAAATTGATTTCGGTCTATGGCTTATCTACTCTTTTACCACTAGAATTTACTTCGGTCGATGAAGATTTTGACCCTTTCTACATTATTCTGATGATTTAGTCCCGAACATGATCTCGGGCAATGGCTTACAGATGTACACTCTTTTAGTCACAGCTCGAGTCCGTGCACTTATTATACTATGTACACTCTTTTAGTCACGATTCGAGTCCGTGTACTTATTATACAATGTACACTCTTTTAGTCATAGTTCGAGTTCGTGCACTCATTAAATATGTACATATATATATCTCTCCAGTACTAGATATAGTAGATTGATTATGATGGTTATTGGAAGTCCTAGTTCAAGACTAGGCAATGTATACGGATATTTAGAATCCCCTATAGGCCCTTCGTTCGAGAGTTGTTGTACCAACGAAGGATGGTCACTGTAGGTCCTGCCTTTGCGAGCTACTGAGCTGGAAAAAGTGTACACACTTATTACTTTATGGTACTTGGTATATTATGGCACTTGGATCGAATATGGTATTATCGGTTTATGTTGCATTCAATCATTCATATGCATTGCCTATCACTAGTTTGATCATTTAATACTTATATTTATTGACCTTATGGGGGGGGGAGGGGGTGTATAAGTATAAGCTATGATTGTTGTTTGCTGAGTGTTTTTATGAACCTTTCCGACTTATGGGGGCTTGATTAGGTATTTGTTTTTCCGAACTAGTCAGTTACTTATTTATTAATTATTACAGTTAGTTAGTGGCAGGTTGATCATGGACTGGTACCCGAGATGAGCGGTACATTTCTGATTTCCTTCGTTATTATGGTAAATTACATTATTGATTGTTACCTTACGGTCAGACTTTATCTAACACCCCATACATTTTTGAACTAATTTGATTACCTTAACATTTATGGAATTATTTAAACTTGAGATAGTTGGTGTATTACCCACTAAATTTATTGGGCTAAATTAATATTATGTTTATGGACTTAATTGAGGCCCAAAATTAAGTAAATAAGACATGGGCACAAAAGGAGATGATTCATTTAAAAATGGACCAAGTATACACATCATCTACTTGGACTTTTTGACCAAATAATTTCCTAAGGATGACCATAGAGAGAGATGGTTTTGAGGGGATATATAAGGCTGAAATTCAGCTAATTTTTCTACACAACATACTTGTAAAAATCAGATTTTCAATCAAATACTTTATCCTCTCTCAAACCCTAGCCGCCCTAATTTTCTCTAAGGATTTTTGGACAAATCTTTCACTTGCAAGCCTTGGTAAGTGTTTAACCTTATAGATTAATATATTATATGCATAAGAGGTTGTGTAAATCATGTTGGTTATGTTTAAAAAGTGTTGAACAGTCCACTTTATATGTAGCAGTCCACTTTTGCTTAATCGCTAAAGGATTTTCCTTCTATGTGGTTTAAACCTGAAAGGGGACTTAAGGTCTTGAAGGAATTGAATTATATGGATAAAATTTCAGTATGTTTAAGTGTGGTGCTGTTCCTAATTGTAGAAATGTTTACATGTAATTGTGCATGGAAAGTGTGGTGCTGTGGAAAGAGAATATTTTTTTGTTATGTTGATGCGAATTTTGAAACCATTATGGACTGTTTTTGGTGTATTATTGTGAAAGGCATTTAGGTGACTTGATGGAATAAATATGCGATGTGGTATTGAGGTGGAAATGTAAAGTACAAACTTGGTGTGAAATCCTATCGGTTTGTGATGCCTATGTTGATGTGTGGACTATTTTGGTATTTTTGGCGTTGTGAGGAAGTAAATTGTATTGTAGGAGGGTGGAATGAATTTATATAGTAGTAGAAAGGAAGGTGGAATGATACACCATGTGTTTGGGATGTTGGATAGTTTTTACTTCCCGCAAGTAGCTAATTATCGCCTTGTGAACTTGTAATGTAATTGGCTTTTAATGTGAGCTCCATTATGTATTCATATTGTAGAGTAACACTTTAAGGAAGAGCTGAATTGTTGTAGTCACATGTTGGAAAGATAAGGTATGTAAGGTTACTCTTTTTCGTATCCTTTGACCGCACCTATTGTTCACATCGTTAACAAACTTGTTTCCACTCCAAAATATTTTAAAGTATCTTATTTCAGGTTGTTAGCAATTTTTATTTACGTGTGTCTTATTTGTTGACTATTGTTCCAAAGCTCCAATAATGTTATGACCACCGATGTAACAATCTCACAAAAAATTAAAGAAATAAAGTAATGCATATTTGGTTGAGTACGGGTGGTAGCTCTGGGGGCGAAAGCCTAGCTCGAGCCAATATCGATTGATTATTGGATGCAAAGGGGTACCCCTGGGGGTGAAAACCTAGCTTAAGCCGAACCTGATTTATTGATTTATGGGTGGTAGCTCTGGGGGCATAAGCCTAGCTCGAGCCGATCCCAATGTTATTTACCACTGATCAGTTGGTCCCGGGCATTGTATGATGTATATTAATAAGAAGGTAAAAGGAAAGAAATGAATGTAATGTACATGGTTCCACATATACAGTACGGTGGTATATCAGTATTATCTATTCACTTGTATTTGATTCCATTTGAGTTCCTATATTTCATACAGTTACTTATAGCCTTACATACTTAGTACATTCTTTCGTACTGACGTCCCTTGGGGGTCCTGCCTTACTTGTTGTAGGTACATGAGCTAGTAGACCTTCACAGTAGGGTACAGGTCATCTGCAGGATATTGGTGAGCTCCAGGTTGATTCGGGGCTTTTTGAGTCATTTGTATATATTTTTGGTACTGTGTAGTAGTTGTATAAGGCAGGGACTTGTCCCGACCTTAGTCATGGTTATATATCTTTTAGAGGCTTTGTAGACATTGTAAAGTCAAACGTAGAAGTGTTTTACCTTTTAGACGTCATGCCCCCAACGGCCAAGTCTCCTATCTATTTTTAACTTCTTTACATGACTTCCGTATTTGATATATTATATCTGCATGTGGCAGAATTTTTGTTCACTTAACAACATGCATATGAATGTACATGATCATAGGTTGGTTCTCTCGGGCCTTACGGCTATGGGTGCCTGTTTGCCCCAATGGGATTTGAGGCATGACAAAAGTGGTATCGGAGCAGGTCGTCCTAGGGTGTCTACAAAGCCGTGTCTGAGTAGAGTCTTGCTTATGGATGTGTTGTGAACCACATCTATATGTAGGAGGCTACATGACATTTAGGAGTTATCTCTTTTCTTCATTTCCTAGATCGTGCAATAGAGCCAATGTTGTAGGTGGAGTCATATTTAACCATTGAATTTGTTTTATGTTTTTGTTTCCTCACTATAGCAAAATGCCGTTTACAAGAAGAAACAAGGGTTAAAGTAAGAAGGTAGACATGATTGCCGGAGAAGGGACCAGTAAAGCACCACCTAGACAAGCTAATCAAGGTGAGGCTAAAGACGAGTTTGCATCGCGGGGTTCTTCTACTCTTCTACCTCCCGGAGAGCCAAGAAGGAGAGAAGTATCCCCAGAACCACCTGTTAATACTACTGAGCAGGATTTAAGGAATGCGGTGTAAATGTTGACTCATATAGTTGCTGTACAAAATCAAGGACAAGCTGGTCCAACTACAAGTAATGACGGTACGAATAGGGCAGCTAGTCGGCGGACACAGGATTTTCTTAAATTAGATCCTCCCACATTCACCGGGTCAGATCTTAATGAAGACCCACAAGACTTCATGGACCAAATTCAAAGGGCTTTAGATATTATGCATGTATCTGGTACAGAAATAGTTGAGCTTGCAGCAGATAGATTAAAAGAAGAGGCTATATAATGGTATGAAGATTGGAAATGATATAGGGGTATCGGTGCACTTCCAGCTAGTTGGGAAGAATTCAAAGCGGCTTCCTTGATCATTACCTTCCATATGAGATCCGAGAGGCTCGTACATACCAGTTCTTAAATCTTCATCAAGGTAATATGAGCGTCAGAGAGTACAGTCTTCGATTTAACTCTTTGTCCAGGTACGCTCCTAATGTAGTAGCTACTACGAACGATAGAGTTCATCGGTATATGGATACATTGGATCCATATTTGGTTAGGGATTTTACTATTGCTGCTTTGAATAGAGACATGGATATAGCTAGAATACAAGCTTTTGCACAGAATATGGAGGATCAGAGGCAAAAAGAGAAGAACACAAGAATTCAAAAGAGGGCCGTCAAAGAGGGCTAATCCTATGGGACAGTTCATGGCGTACCAAGGAGAATTTAGGCCTCGAGTTTTGAATAGAACGCCTAGACCATCATTTTCTTATTCTACAGTAGGTACTCCATCCCAATTTCAAGGGTTTAGAGGCAGTCAAGTTGGGCAAAGTAGTGGGATTCAAGGTTCACAGACAACAGGGTATCAAGAACAAGGAAGAATGAGCCAATCGAGGTTTTCTCATCATTCATGTTAGCACTGCGAAAAGCTTCATTTAGGTGCATGTCGGCTTGGGACAGATGCTTATTTCTAGTGTGGTATGTCGGGGCACATAATGAGAGAGTGCCCACAGAGGGGTATAGGTAGTATGGCGCGACCTACTTGATCAGCCATTGCATCATCCTCATCGGGTGTACAACCTACTGGGCATGGTAGAGGTGTTCGAGGAGCAGCTAATTCTAGTGGAGTCCAGAATTGTACCTATGCTTTAGCGGATCGTCAGAATTTGGAGGCTTCTCCTAATGTGGTTACAGGTACATTATCCGTCTTTTCACAGAATGTATATGCATTGATTGATATGGGCTCTACCCTATCATATGTCACTCCATTGATTGCTGAAAAATTCGAAAGAACACCAAAATTACTATTCAAGCCATTTGAAGTTTCTACACCCGTTGGTGTTTCTATAATAGCTAAGAGAGTCTATCGTAATTGTATAGTAATTATTTGTGATCATGATATGTTGGCTGATCTTATTGAGGTGGAAATTTTATATTTTGATGTTATAATGGGTATGGTTTGGTTGGCTTCTTATAATGTCATGGTAGATTACCTAGCTAAGAAGGTACATTTCCATTTTCCACAAAAGACCGTCCTTGAATGGAGGGGTAATGTTGGAGCACCAAGAGGTAAATTTATTTCTTATCTTAAGGCAAATAAAATGATATCCAAAGTGTACATATGCCATCTAGTAAGAGTGCAAGATATCGATGTGAAGCCATCGACTCTTTAATCGGTTCCGGTGGTAAATGAATTCCTTGATGTATTTCCTGAAGATCTTCTAGATTTGCCTCTAGAACGGGAAGTAGAGATTGGTATCGATGGGATTCCAGGTACTCAGCCTATCTCTATTCCTCTGTATAGAATGGCCCCAACAGAGTTACGAGAATTGAAGGAGAAATTAAAAGACTTGCTGGAAAAGGGACTAATAAGGCCTAGTATGTCCCCTTAGGGTGCACCAGTGTTATTTGTACAAAAGAAAGATAGCACGTTGAGAATGTGTATTGATTATCGACAACTGAATAAACAATCAAGAACAAATATCCCCTCCCTTGAATTAATGATTTATTTGATCAATTACAGGGTGCCAAATGCTTCTCAAAGATTGACTTGAGATTGGGTTATCATCAACTAAGGGTTAGAGAAAAATATATACCCAAGACAGCTTTCCGAACACGGTATGCTCATTATGAGTTTTTAGTTATGTCATTTGGGCTAACAAATGCACCTGCAGTTTTTATGGATTTGATGAATAGGGTGTTCAAGCCATTCTTAGATGTGTTCGTGACAGTGTTTATAGATGATATTTTGGTTTATTCAAGATCAAAAGAAGACCATGCTAATCACTTATGACAGGTGTTACAGATTCTTCGTGATCGTAAGTTATATGCAAAGTTCTCTAAATGTGAATTTTGGGTAAAATCTGTAGCATTCTTGGGTCATATTGTGTCGGATGAAGGAATAAGGGTTGATACTCAAAAGATAGAAGCTGTGAAGAATTAGCCAAGACCTACAACACCTATAGAGATTCGTAGTTTTCTTGGGTTGACAGGTTATTATAGAAGATTTGTTGAAGGGTTTTCTTCCATTTCGGCACCTTTAACAAAGCTGACACACAAGGAAAGCAAGTTTCAGTGGAATGATGCATTTGAGAAGAGTTTCCAAGATCTGAAGGATAAGTTGACTTCTGCATCTGTATTGGTACTTCCAGAAGGCACAGAAGGGTATGCGGTATATTGTGATGCTTCAGGAGTCTGCTTAGGATGTGTATTGATGCAACACGGTAATGTAATAGCTTATGCCTCAAGACAGTTGCGACCACATGAGAGAAATTATCCAACACATGATCTTGAACTAGCAGCTATGATATTTTCTTTAAAGCTATGGCGCCACTACTCGTATGGGGTTCACATTGACATAGATACTGATCATAAGAGTTTGCAGCATATTTTCAAGCAGAAGGACCTAAATTTGAGGCAGCGGAGGTGGATGGAACTACTAAAAGATTATGATATCGATATCTTCTATCATCCGAGAAAAACAAATGTAGTAGCTGATGCATTGAGCCGCAAAGCAATAGGAAGCACTAATGGCCAACTCACGAAAAAGCAAGGTATAGTCAAGGATCTACATCAACTAGCCAGCTTGGGGGTTCATCTTCTTGAAACTCGAAATGAAGAAATTATGGTGCAAAATGTGGCAGAATCTTCATTAGTAGCTGAAGTGAAGGAAAAACAGTATACGGGTCCTATTTTATTGCAGCTGAAGGGGAATGTACAACAAGGTTTGACAAAGGCATTTGATCTTACGCAAGAGGGAGTGCTTCAGTGCCAAAGTAGATTGTGTGTACCTGATGTAGATGAGCTAAGGAGACGGATTATGACAGAGGCACACCATTCACTGTATTCTATTCATCCGGGAGCCACCAAAATGTATCATGATTTGAAAGAAATCTATTGGTGGGGTAACATGAAAAAGAGCATTGTAGAATTCATAGCCCAATGTACAAATTGTCAACAAGTAAAAGTAGAGCATCAGAAGCCTGGAGGTTATATACAATGTATGAATCTTCTAATTTAGAAGTGGGACATGATTAACATGGATTTCATCACTGGTTTGCCTCGTACATTTTGGAAATTTGATTCCATATGGGTGATAGTTGACAGACTTACCAAATCAGTACACTTTCTACCGGTTAAGACTACTTACACAGCTGAGGAGTATGCGAGATTGTATATTAAAGAGATAGTGGAATTCCAATCTCTATTATATCGGATAGGGGAGCTCAATTTACTGCAAATTTTTGGATGTCTTTTTAGAGGAGTTTGGGTACACAAGTGAATTTAATTACAACTTTTCACCCTCAGACAGATGGACAGGCAGAGCGTACCATACAAACACTTGAAGATATGCTGCGAGCTTGTGTGTTGGACTTTAAAAGTAGTTGGGATTATCATTTATCTCTTATTGAATTCACCTACAATAATAGCTATCATTCAAGTATCAAGATGGCGCCTTATGAAGCCTTATACGGGAGAAAATGTAGGTCACCGATTGGGTGGTTTGAAGTAGGAAAGGCTGTTTTATTTGGAACAGATCTTGTTCATCAAGCTATGGAGAAGGTTAAGGTTATACAACAATGGCTAGGAACAGCCCAAAGTCGACACAAGTCATATACCGATGTTAGAAGAAGGGGGCAAGAATTTTCCATAGGTGATTGGGTATTCTTGAAAGTGTCACTAATGAAAGGGGTAATGAGATTTGGGAAGAAGGGAAAGTTGAGTCCACGTTATATAGGGCCATATAAGATTTTTCGAAGATTTGGTCAAGTTGCGTATGAATTAGAACTACCCCAAGAACTCTCCACAGTTTATCCAGTGTTTCATGTTTCAATGCTTCGGAAGTGCATAGGAGATCCATCTCATATTGCTCCCACTGAAGATGTACAAGTTACAGAAGATCAAACCTATGAAGAAGTACCTATTGCTATTCTGGATCGACAAGTTAAGAGGTTAAGAAATAAAGAAGTAGCTTCTGTAAAAGCGCTTTGGAAAAATCAACAAGTAGAAGAAATCACATGGGAATCCGAGGAAATGATGAAGTCTAAGTACCCACATTTATTTTAAACTGAAGAGAAAGTTCAAGATGCAGAATTGGAGCAATAACAAGTAAGTATATATAAGTATTATATGTATGTGATAATATGAAGAATGAACTTACACTTGAACTTGTTTAGATTTGATAACGTTACTAACATTCGAGGACGAATGTTCCTATATTGTTATTAATATAGAATTGCATTATTTTGTATTAAAATTGATAAGTGTTGGTAGTAGTTATTTGGGTTAGATGGTTCTCCCACCAAAGGGTTAGTGTGGGTTCCACTCGAGATGAGGTTTGGATCGTGACATGATCGGAGCAGACACATTTATAGGTGCATCAAGCATGTCACAGATAATATTCAACCCTAAGGAAAATCTAACAGACACATATGAAAAGGTAGAACCTGGATCAAATAAAACTGAAACCATCCGATCATAGACAAGAATGGTACCTGTGATAGCCAGATCTGTTGTCTCAATTTTTTTGAAAAGGCATCAAAATGAGCCTTATCATCAATCTAAGCATCTCCCCTAGTCGTCTATGCACCACCACTACCAGCATTTCCACCTACCCCATACTACCTCGACCTACCTGATAACCACCACGCCCATCCTATGGATGATCTCCACCAATACCTTCGCCTCCTCTACCAGCCGTAACAGGGCTCTGGACTGCTTTGCTGACTCTGGAATACTGACAATCTAACAAAAGAAAAATTCCTTTTCAAATGCCTAATTCCACCTCAGGCAAAACATGCTCAATCTAAAAAGACCAATGAGCAAAAATATTAGAAGCCCCTAACTACCCGCACCTGAAGACTGCTGAATGGTCTCTGATGAACCTCTTGACAAAACTAGCAATGCTGACTGGATAGGACAAATGGGGTAAGCCTGAGAATTGTGGCCTCTGGAATATGAACCACTAAAGTTGCCCACATTTTGGGCCCTCTTCCCTTCCATCTTTGCATAATCTTTCTGTCTAAACCCTTCATCTTTTTCATGAAATCTACCGTTTCATTAAAGGTATTACCCGAGAAAGTCATTTGAAATGCTGAAATCTAGAAATTAGTGTGCAAACCTTTTATAAAGCAGTGGATCCTCTCCTTCTCTATATCTATCATCTGAGTAGCAAACCTAGAAAAGGCATGAAATTTAGCCTCATAAGTTGCAACAGTCATGTAACCCTGTTCAAGGGTGAGAAACTTATCTCTCTTCCTATCACGAAGAGTGTGTGGCATATTCTTCTCCAGAAAGAAGGTATGGAACTAAGTCCAAGTCAATAGAGGCAACAAGGAGGATATACACTTAACATAAACCTTACACTACTGTGTAGCATCCCCTTCCAGCTGGAAGATCACAAACTCTACCCCGTGCTACTCTACAATACCCATCTCATGCAATCTCTCATGACAATCCATAATAAACTCAAAATTATCTGCTATTTCTGGACTGGAGGCTTTATTTTCAAGAACTTACACAAAAACTCATGTTCACATTATTCTCCAAAGCTTCATCCATCCTGGAGGCTACTATGGCAGCATGTTATACCCCTAGCTACTGGTAGACAGGAATTACAGGCGTGGCCTTCGTATCGGCCAACCCACTCAGAAAGCTAAAAACTTGTTGTATCAACTCTGAAGACATCTGAATAGGATCTATATCTCCCTGAACCAGTCCTGCAACCTCATACACTTGTACCTCATCATTCACCACCTCTTCAAGATGATACTTAGGAGAGAGAGGTGATGCCTATCTCTATCTTGTTGGACTTGCTACAGCCTGGGCCCTAACCCTGACGGGTGCTACCCTACCTTCTCTCCTTCTCCTTTTATGCCCTAGGCCCCTAACTATAGCTTCAACAACTGGAACAGCTGGTGCGAGAACCTCTACTCTAGCTCTATTAGATCTTATATTCACTATCTATAAGAAATAGAATAAAGAAGTCTAGATACTATTTTGGATCACCAGATACCAATTGGAATCAAGTCATAGCATGAAGGAAACAAGAAAGTGAAGTTTTTCCTAAATTCCTGTAGCCAATCGAAGAAAAATACAGACGTATTCTCAAGATTCTACTGGACTCATTCTGGTATGATGATATCAACGAACCTAGAACTCTGATACCAACTTTATCACGACCCAAACTTGTCATGAGTGACACCCATACTAACCCTCTAGTGGGAGAACTATCTATCCCAAAAATCAAGATCATTTACTTACCAATTTTAAAACCAAACACAATTCATTAAAAAAGTCAATACTTTATTATCCAAAACACAAATGTGGAAATAATATCATCATCTAAAACATATTCAAAAACTAAAAGTCAACGTACCAGAATTCCAATTATCAAGTTTATTACAACGAGAAACTAACAAACTAAATGAACTGTCTTTGTCTGAATTAATAAGGACAAGATAAAGATAAGAGAGATCCATGGCTGCCCGGAAGATGAATGCTCACCCTTGGATCAGATGTCACGCTATCATCCATAAGTGAGGTCTCATAGAAGCCGCTGGAATATGCTCTTCACTCAACAAAAAGAAGAGCACATGGTAGTATTAGTACAAAATCACTATGTACTGGTAGATATCATAGGCTGACCCAACTTAACCAATATGAACACTTAACCAAATATTTGTTAAAAAGCAACAAACAAAACCACTAAAACATATATTGAAACAAAATACTACAACAAACCTTCAAGTTCAACCTCAACTGATTGGGTATTAATAATGTCAGTCATACAAGTCAATGCTCAATTTAATGTCAACAATAGGAATAACTTGTAACCAAATCAAATTATCATTTTACATCATGAAAATGTCAATATCTTGTCAACCTCGAGGAACAATACACACCAATAACAATTAACTGATAATAAGACAAAAACTATTTCACACAAGAAGCCAAGGTAATATTAACAACTAATGGTCCACACAAGGGACCCTAAATATATATAAACATAACCCAATCTACTCAAGGAACCGTCTAACACTCTAAATCATAGTGTACACACATGCTATAGGATTTATAATTGCCCACCAGCCATAACCTATTGGGGACGAGCTCAATTCATGTACCACATATACTAGACAACTAGTGCCTTGCCACCCTTATCCCAAAATAAGTGTTATACCGCCCTTATCTCAAAGTATCTACCCTTATACCACTTTACGTCCACCAATTCAATCTCAACCATGCCTTTAGAAAAATCAACTTATAACAACAACCACGTATTATTAACCAGTACAATAACACAGTAAGTTTAGAAACCACAACACTTGCATATCAACAAGGTCCATACCCATCATATTACATGTTATCAAACCATAATACTTATATTTAAATTTTAACATAATCATTCCTTATTAGCATGTATTGCAACTAAATAAATAACCATTCAGTTAAACATACACACATACAATCAAATTGAGTCTTAACTCTAATTCAACCATAACCTACCTCCATCAAAGCTTGGAATGCTTTAAATGACTTGAGACTAGTCCTTTCTTGCAGCCTCGGCTTGATCTCAGTCTAAGAACAACAAATAAGTAACAATTCAACTATTTATCTAACTATTCTAGGCATTAAAACCTAAATACATAGCTTTTAGGCTATGTTCATTGACAATTTCACCATTATAGGGTTTTCTATCCTTCATTCCACTCAAACTTCTTTATAAAGCAAGATTAACAATACAAATTCTAGTCTAGAAATCATAATTCGACACTTTTAAATCATTATCAAGTGATTCTAACCCCTCTATAATCATATCATACTAGGTTCTTAAACCTAGGGTTATATCTACCATCCCCACCATGATCAATCCTTATTGATTCTATGGATTTGGGGATTAAAATTTTGTCAGAGGGGAGGAAATTTACTTACCTTAGGAATGGGAGTTGATCAAAGTCGCTAGAGTAGCCTTTTTTTACCTTTGTTCGACCTTTGAAGGTTTTGGAATGAAAATAATGTTTTGGACTTGGAACTGACATTTAACTGAATTGATCTTTCTATAGACGCCCAATTCTGGCTAGAGTGGGATCTTCCCACCGTAGTGACATTGACCAACACAAACTGTCGTTGCAACAACACCAATCTGTCTATAGCAGGACCACTACAACAGCTTTCCTCCCTGCTATAGCTAAAGTGAGGCAAAAACTTGGGACTAGTTCCCAGTTTTGGTGTTTTTACAACACAATACTCAGATTTCAATAGAACGAACTAACCCATTTATGTCAAATGCTATTTCTGGAGTTCTACTAACTCGATTTCCATTTCAAAAGTTTCTATGAATGACTAAACCTCCTAGCTAACACAATATGATCTTAAATCCATGAAACACTACACCATCAATCACCAGATTTACCTAGGCCACACAACACCGAAAATCCCTCCAAAGCTAGCTTAGCCTAAAATTTTAAATTTTCATTTAGGGAAAAACCTAACCTGAATTTTTGCAAGCTAGGTAATACTGTAATGGCAAAAAGGGTAATTTCACCTACTATCTCCATCTCTTTGTGTTATAACAGCCGAAGTTCTTACAAGATAGCTAAACAAGTTGTACAACAATAACAAATTCATTTTGTTTTCTATGAACAATAATGGCCTTCAAATCAATCACTTGGAATATGCAGATGACATTGTCATGTTTTCTTGGGGGAAAAACCAGTTCCATTAAGATTGTTATGAAACAAATCCAAAGATACAAGATGAGCTCTAGTCAGAAGGTTAACGAGAGAAGTGCTTCTTCATAACAGCTCCTAAAATCTCAAACTACAGAATCAATAGAATGAGACAAGCTGCTCATTTCTTGGAAAAAGATTTTTCTTTTATTTATCTAGGTTGTCCCATTTACATTGGTGCAAGGAAAATTAAATACTTTGATAGTTTGGCTACTAAAATTGTAAATAAAATTAGTGGATGAATCCAAGTCCTAGTTGTACCAAAAAAAAAAAACATTCTTCTCGCTAAGCGTATATAATAAAATATAGTGAAAAGGTCCACCCCGAAATCAAGGGGGTACTAACTAACAGTTGACTCCTCTCTGAACCACAAAATATAGTTTCCCATTATATGGATCACCAACTTCACTTGCCTCTATGGGAGGAGAACTCTGGGCATGTTCGGATGACTTATAATACATGGGCTCTACAAAAGAAGGGTATAAGATAGAAGGTTTTTCAATATGATTCTTTTCCAGTATTTGTTCGATAAAAAATGCGAGTATATTTTTTCTACCTTCATCATCCCCCTCTATCAAAATGATATAGTTGTTGAGGTATAATTTTAATGATGACAGTGGTTTTTGTGAAGGATAGCAGCAAAACAAAAAGGAAAACTAAAGTACAATGGCTGGAAGCATTGAAGAATAAAAAAAGTACCAATAAGCTAGGTACTTGATCCAACCAAGATGAAATCATTCAAGATACAACTTCCAAGGATCATTCATTTCAAGGAGCATTCATTAAAGACTCAAACTAGTGAAGAATAAAACAATTAATGGAGCTGAGAAACTTGAAGCATTCAGACTACTTCTATTCAAGTTCAAAGTTCAATTTTCAAAATTCGAGAAGAAATACATTAAAGACCAAAACATGCCAATTAAAGTCAAGGTGCGACTTTGCTTTATTCTTGGAAAAGAAATTAGTCACTTTTCCAAGGATAAAAAATCTCTTGGGTTGCTATCTCTTCAAAATCCTCCAAACGGCTAGCTTCCATCACTATATAAAGAAGCCCTTGGATAACCAGTTGAATATATAAACAGTCTTAGCCAGCTGCAAGTCTTTTCTACTTTTAAGCAAACATTGTATTACTTAGTGTTTTACCGTGTAACAAAAAGGAGAGGACAGAAAAATATTATTGGTGAGGCATTATATCAAAGAAAGAAAAAAAAAAGAGAAGAAAAAGATTGAGAGAAAAAGAGAAAAGAAATAGATTGAGAGAAAAGAAGAGAGAAGAAAAAGATTGAGAGTAGTTGTAGGATCTCAATTCTCAAAATTGTACCAAACCAAAAACATTTACAAAGACTTAGAAGAGAACACTCTTGCAACCCAAGGGGACTAGACGTAATATCCACATTGGATCCCAACCAGTATAAAATATTTGGTGTCATTTACATTTCAGCTCTTTACTTTCCAATATTTGGTTTTACAGTTCTGTTCTATCAGTCGACTAAATACCTTGACTAGTCGACTAAGAAAATGAAAAATAGCAATTAAATCCCCTTTTGTACTTTCAATAGTAAATTATTGACATTTGGAGGTAAATTAATCCTTATTAAGCATGTTTTGTAGTCTATCGTGTTTACACTTTGACTGTCATGGATCCTCCAATGTAACTTTCAAGCTCATAGAGAAGCATCTAGGTAGATTTTTCTGGGGCTTTACAAATGAAAAATCAGGAGCTATATGGAGAATTTATGTAAAACCAAAGAGGAAGGAGGGATTGGCATCAAAAGACTCCAAGAGATTAGTGACACCTTTGCTACAAAAACTGATGGAATTTTAGAACCAGTGAATCTATTTGGGAAAATTTCTCACTTTTAAGTATTGTTCTTCCATTCACCCTAAGGAAAAAACAAACCTATGGCCAATCTCATACTTGTAGAAAAATAATGGATATCAAGCTGCAAGTTGAGGGAAACATAGTTTGGAAAATTAACAAAGCAGATTATAAATTCTGATGGGACAACTGGATGAGAGATGTGGCTATTGCTAATATATGACCATGTACCCCCATATCTAAAAAGATAACTATGAAGAAGTTCATGGAAGGTAATAGTTGAAATAAAAGGAAGATAAACACTACTCTATCTAAAGACATTGTCAAGAAGACTCCTAACATTACTTTGGGTAGTGCTGAGCTACAAGATTATGTCATATGGTATCTTTCAATGGATGAAAATTATTCTAATCATAGTGCTTGGCAAACTATAAGAACAAAACACCCTTTTATGAATTTCATCAACCAGGTTTGGCATAAAAATCTTCCTTTCAAAATAATCTTTATTTAATGGAGAATGATAAGAAGAAAGCTTTATTTTAATGACACTCTTTGTAAATTAAGGAAACAACCTCTTAATCAACTTACTTATAATTGTAAATGTTGTTCTAATCCTAACTGTGAAACTTTAGAGAATGTTTTTGTATAGGGGCAGATTGCAAAGAAGATATAAAAAAATTTAGATCCTCAATAGGCATCCAAGGTCTCGGCCAGAATGTCTATGCAAACATGGTGGAACTCCAAAGCAGTCAATTGTATCCACAAGATGTTGCTACAAATCACCCCTATTGTAATATGTTGGGAACTTTGAAAAGGATATTGTCCTTGTATATTTGGTGAGCGAAACAGATTTTATAAGTTCAGGATCCTTCATCTAGTGTGCTGTAATATTCAGATGGCTATGTCTCATGCCTTTCCTAATTGAAAATTATCTACTCTTTGGCTTATTCTCTCCTCTACATAGAGAAAATGAAACCTAAAATTATGTGGAAGCAAATAATTTGGAAGTTTCCAAATACATGATGGGTAAAGATAAACACTGATGGTAGCTACTTTGCTCATTCAAGGAAAGCGGGCATTAGAGGAGTGGTTAGGGAAAGTTAATCATCGGTTTTTCTGAACCTATTTCCTGGGAGAGAAATAACTCTTTAGAAGAGTATGATGCCTGGCTTGGTGTTTAATGGTGCATAACTAATGGTAACAAACAATTCATTCTTGAGTTAGATTCTCTTTTGACCGTCAACATGATTAACCAGAAGGATAATAGAAATGGCAAACTCAGAAGGGTATTGAGTTCCATTTACCAGCTACTGGAGAATGTTATTTACAAAGTCACTCATTGTCTTAGAGAGGCTAACCAAGTTGTTAATGGCTTAGCTAAATAAGGAGAAGATTGGCAAAAACCTTTTGACCTATACAGACTATAGGCTTCTGCCCAGAATCACTCGAGGTGATATCACTTGGATGGTTATCAGCTGCCTAGTTTTAAAATTAGATATGACAGAGCTAACTTCTTTGTCAGTTAATTATTTTTGCTACAGTTTTAAGGAATAACACATTCTATCACCTTGTAATATTTCCTAAAACTCTTGAGAGGTCAGGCCTAGCCCCCCTCTTGTTTGGGTAATGTATTCTTCTATGAATATATCCCAAGATCATGGGCCGTCTAAATTTTTTTTTAAAATATTTATTTTTTTCTATTCATTTGTTTCATCATAAAAAGATATTAGCTTATATACTTAATCAATATTTTTTACTTTTTTCAACAAAATTAATACTTTTATAGGAAATTTGTTTATAAGTTTGAACACAAAACTATCATGGTTCTAAAAAAGTAAAAATAAATAAAATAAAAGCCAATAATATGAGGGTATAATAGACATTTTTAAAAAATCAATTCGAATAAAGGAGGAGAATGATTATTTTTTAAAGCTAAGGGGGAGTTTGATTTTTAAAGTACAGTTGAAAAGTGTAAATGATTTTCACCCTATTTCTCATTGCACAAGAAACTGAGTTTCAAAAATAATGAGTTTAAGTTTTGTGCATCGTAATTTACAAGATTTTTTACACCATCAGATAATTTCAAAGGTAAATGATTATCTCAATAACTTTTATTATTTGGCATAGCTATAATTTAAGTCTAAATTTTGTCCAAAGTCCATGTACAAGATTTTTTACACAAACAAATAATATCAAAGGTAAATGACAACCTCAATAAATTTTATCATAATTTTGACATAATTATAATTTATGAACATAAGAAAATATTAAAGTCTAGTTGAATTCTTATGGTACTGGTATTCAAAATTATTTCATTTTCCAACATTAATTATCAAAATCTAAGCTAGCCTTTCGCCATATATTACCAAATATTTTTGGAAAACTAGACTGGGATAAAGTTTTAATTGAAGTTTCAAAATTTGTTTAGCCATAATTTTTCGACACATATTTCACTCTTTTTTAAAAAAAAAAATGAAATACGACTTATATCCATGAGCTCTATAAAATATTCATAAATTTGACACAAAATTATCATGTTTAAAGTGAACTACACAATACATTATCCTTCTGATGCAAATCCTAATAAGAGCTGTCCACGTGGCCTTTGATCTTTTGGAGTCTAGCTACTTATATATGGATACGTGGTGAGCTCCTAGAATTTGGGGATTGACTAGTTTCCTTCTTTCTCCATTTTGTCGATCCTTTGTCTTAGATAGTGTTTCAGTAGACTTAACATTATTATACCCTTTAATTAGGCGCTCTTGTACTGGTGACACTAGATCTTGGGTGTATTTCGTTATTTTCACATATAAAAAATTTACTTTAATAATTTCCTTCAGCTATTATTACTTTCGCATTTTGACTTGATATCTATTTGGAGTGAAGGGTTGATTTATCTATCATGGGGTTAGAATAAGCGTCATCATGACTTGATCAGTTTTGGCTCGTAACAAATATATGGTGCAATGTAAATATGCCTACAAAAAAATCCCAAATTACCAACGGATTTTACCAACAACTCAAATTCGTTAGTAATTAGCAACAGATTACCAACAAATTTCTAACCGAATCATTTTTCAAAATTTACCAACAGATTTCTAACAGATTACCAACCAAAAAATTACTAACTAAATATTTTAGTTGGTAAATATGGCGGGAAAAAGTGGCGCCTAATTTATCAACCTCTTACTAACGGATTACCAACTGAAATATTACTAACACACACCTTTTGTTGAACAAAGTATATATCGGTTGGTAAAAATGACAGAAAAAAAATATTACTCCCTCCGTCCCAATTTATGTGATGTACTTTGACTCGGCACGGAGTTTAAGAAAAAAAGAAAGACTTTTGAAACTTGTGGTCTAAAATGAGTCATAGATATTTGTGTGGTTGTAAATCATTTCATTAAGGGTAAAGTGGGTATTTTAAAGTTAAATTGTTACCAAATATAGAAATGTGTCATTCTTTTTGGGACTGACTAAAAAGGAAAGTGTGTCATATAAATTGGGACAGAGGGAGTATAATTTATTAGCAGGTTACCAACAAATTACCAACCAGCCATTTACCAACGACAGGGTTTTGTTAATTTTACCAACCAATTAGAAATATGTTGGTAAATTACTAACTGATTGTTATTTGTTGGTAAACTTGCCAACTAATACTCAATCGGTTGGAAATTTTTACCAACAGATAAAATTTTTTACCAACAGATAAAAATTGTAGTTTGTAAGTTACTAACATAATAGAAATAGTTGATAATGTACCAACCGATTGTTAATCCATTGGTAAAATTTACCAACATGTCCATTTTTTGTTGGTAATTTTACATACTAATGTTGAATTAGTTAGTAATAACTACCAACTGAGATAAAATATGTTCGTAAATAACTAAATTACCAACTGATATTGGAGCAGTCGGTAAACTTACCAACTGAGAGGTTAAATTGGTTGGTAAACCACCAACTGGTGCTGATCAAACGATTAGTAAATTTAACGATGAATGCTAAATTAATTAATATTTTTCTCCAAATTTACCTTTAAATGATAGATATCAATTGTTGTTTTATAACGAGTCTAGCATTTAGTGATAATTTATTGTTACTCATATATTTGTTCAATATTACATTCACGGATATATTATTAATTTTGTCAACTCAAATGATTACAATGATTCTTTTTAAAATAAAAGGAAGTACCTATAATAGAAACACTAATAAGTTATTTCCTCTATTGATCCCAGCATATTAATATATTGACACTAAATGGTATGTAAATATTAAAACTCGCTATTCAAAACAATACTATTGATCAGATCTAGAGTTTCCTATAGCTACTCGTAAGGCTTGTTTGAGAACCCGTGATCGTACTTGATGAGTCGTCAGTTGTTGTTCAAACAAAACCATTTCATTTTTTGGATTTCTAAATTTTTCAAAATCATATGAATTGGACTAATCAATTTCAATTTTTTTAATCGATCGATCTTATAATTAATATCCACTCACTCAAGGCTTCTTTGAGTTGTTCAATACCTCTTTCCTCCCCCCTCCCCCCCCCCCCCCCTCTTTTCCCCACAATTTGTCTGTATTTTGAGTTGTATCCAAGATCCTCTATTTACGATTATCTAATAAATCACTTAACAAAAGTAAATTATGTTTTCATTCCTTTTCAAAATTTTATAGCCCTTTCCCGATTATAATATATATCTTTTGATTTATTTGGTTCTCATGCTTAATTAATTCACCTAAATTCTCATATATTTTCTATGAATGCAATATGCCTATCTTCTCTTGTTTGTTCATATTTCAAAAAGACATCGAAATTACTAATGTAAGATCACCAAAATTTTAATAATATAAGACTATTTTGAGAATTCCTACTTTAGCTTGCGGCTTTGGAAAGGACGACTTGGTGCTTCCCCCTCAGTTTTATGGCTTTGGTGAAGAATCACTTTGTGCATTTACTCTTGCGATTTCGCTTATGTATTTACCATAAACTCCCTTCCCAAACAGGTTATAACAAGAAAATAAGGGATTGTCATAGGACCAAAAGATGAGTAGTATAAGAAGAGGATAAATACATATATATTCATCAATGTGGTGATCTGAAAGTCTTTCGTGTATAAACAAACCTTTATTTTTGATAGTGATCCAAAAATTTTCTGTATATCAATAATTATTCCACTCTAATGGTGATTCATAAGTCTTCCGCATATCAAAAAATCTTTTTCTCGTGTGGCCGGTGATCAAGAAGTTTTCTACATATATGTGAAAATCAAAATACCATTAGCTATAAGCCTTTTTCGGACTTATTTGTATTTTGTAGTTAAAAAAATATAAGAATCTTAAAAATTTGGAAAAATACTCCAAATATAAAACGGAAGACTATAAAGAATTCATGAAAACAAAAGTATTCTATAAAAAAGTAACTAAAAGTTTATATTTTTTTCAAAAAGTTGGGGTGAGCGTGTGGTGGGAAAATTAAAGGAAATTACAATGTGGGGAATTCAACAATAGGAGTGTCAGTGATTTTTTTAAAAATCGACTTAATCAATCGAATCGAACTGCACTTTACCAATTTTGGATCACTTTTAATAAAACTAGCTATTTTTATATAGATTTATAACCATACCAAATAATTAGGTAGGTTTTTTATTTTATAAAATTAACTAAAAAAATACCGACCGTATCGAATAAGTAAAATATATTTTATATATTAAGTTTTAAAATATTAAATTTTTGCTTTAGGTCGTGGCGATGAAACTGACTACAACGGCAACATAAATAACACTCAAAATTCTAATACCAAAACTTATTATACAGCTACTATGATCGAAACTAAATTGGTTCTAGCATCTCGACTCTAAAGTAGTATTCAATTCTTGAGTTTCATCTTGATTGATTTCTTTCTGCCTGTGTGATCTAAAACATTTTTTTGGCTTTTGCTTGATCTTTTTTTACACTATCGTAAAATAATGGGATGGATATCTGTTCTCATTTTCTTTCATGATTTTTTATTCATCACCTTTTAAACTATAAAAATGTCTAGAGAGATTTTACCAAAGTCATGTTAGGGTTTTTGCCCTGATTTTCTTACCAAATTTAAGTTTTACTTTTCTTAGAAGGAAAATAAAAGTAATAACATAATTACTTTTACTTTTCTTAAAATAAAAATATAAAACTCTTCCATATTTGGCTAACCTCTTTCTTGTAGGAAAGGTTTTGTACCTTTATAAATAGAAGACCCCCCTTCTCATACCATAACACAATAGCATCCACAATGTAGTCTTTAAAGAGTCTTGTTTAGGGGGAGATTTTTCTCCTAATAGATTTTAAGCTTTTTGATTTAGTTTTAATATGTAGGTCGTTTGACCAAATAATATCAATAACATATTCTTTTAGTATAGTTTTATGTGTCTTCTGATTTATCGTCCCAATAGTTTGCAACTAATAGATTCCGCATGACGCCCTCTCGATTTCGAACCC
Source organism: Capsicum rhomboideum (assembly GCA_031232105.1). Lineage (NCBI taxonomy): Eukaryota > Viridiplantae > Streptophyta > Magnoliopsida > Solanales > Solanaceae > Capsicum > Capsicum rhomboideum. The sequence goes on along the minus strand of CP124712.1, from coordinate 31,211,808 downwards.
AACAAGTGGTATCAGAGCCTATGGTTCAAAGGTCCTATGGTTCAGATTGAGGATAAATTATGATGAAAGTTGCAACCAATTTGATGATAATGAAGATATATGTCAAAAAAAAAAAACAAAAAAAAACTACATGTGGATACAATTGTAAACCATATTTTCAACAATCATGTTGTTACATATTTGAAAATAAAGCTCAATTTTAACCCTACAAAGGGCTCCAATATTTTTAACCCGAAAGGGCTCATATATTTTTAACCCCAAAAGCTCCATTTTTAAGCATGCCAAGCAGCAGTGATGAAGATTATGTGAAGAACAAAGATCATATATGCAAGTGAAGAAGGTGGATCAAGCTTTGCCAAGAAAATCCAGCCAAAAAGGGGAGATTTGTTAGGGTTTTTGCCCTGATTTTCTTACCAAATTTAAATTTTACTTTTCTTAGAAGGAAAATAAAAGTAATACCATAATTACTTTTATTTTTCTTAAAAGGAAAATATAAAACCCTTTCATATTTGGTTAACCTCTTTCTTGTAGGAAATGTTTTGAAACTCTATAAATAGAAGACCCCCTTCTCATATCAAAACACAATAACATCCACAATGTAGTCATTAAAAGAGTCTTGCTTAGGGGGAGATTTTCTCCCAATAGATTTTGATTTTTTTTCAATATTAGGTTTTCATATGTAGGCCAATTGGCCAAACCCTATCAATAATATGATTTTAGTATGTTTTTATTTGTCATCCTACTTATCATCTACATGGTTTGCAACTTTAAGCTTCCGCATGACGCCCTCTCGATTTCGAACCCAACAAGTCATACACAAGTATACATGGTAGCGTGTTTTAAATTTATATTTTGTATAAAAAAAATATAAAAAATTAATCGAACCGTATCAATGTCAAAGAGAAATTGAGATAACGAGACGATTTCGAAAAATCTAATTTTGGTTATATAAAATAAAATCAACGAAAAATTGATATGATATAAATTTTATAAAATAATCATCTGAGTTGTACCATTACACCACGACGAACCCTCACCAATAGTGTAAAAAATTTAATATCCAACCAACTGAGCTACTAATATTTTCCATAAATTAAAATAGTTGATCTATATATGGAAGATAAGAGTTTTACATAAAACTCTTTTAATTAAGTTTTCATGCTTGCATATATTTTTTAAAAAAATAAAAAATAAAAAATCACCAAGCTTAACTTAGAGGAGGACACCTTTTATTATTATAATATAAAATTAAACATTAAATATAGAAGCAAAATTAAAAAAGAGAAAACAAATAAATGAAGAGCAAAAAAGTGGAAAGAACAAACTACAAACACTATACAGAGAGAATTGAACTGATGGTCTCCATATTTTTCTTAGCTCAACTAGATCGGATCGGAGAAGGTAAAATTTTTGCCATCCATCAACTTAAATTCTCCTTCCAAGAGTGGAACTACGAATCAGCTTAAAATCGACTAAATTAAGAGAGCTGATGGATGGAAAATTTGCTGCATTTGGTGAGAACTACGAATCAGCTAGATCCAATAGCTACAAAGCGTTGCATGTGTTGAGAGCTACAATTCACCTTGATCGAAGAGCTATATATCGAGAGCAATTTTGCATCAGCTTCAAATCGCCTAAATTTGCAACTCAAGCACTATCAGATGCAGCAATTTCTTATCCTTAGAGCAAATCGGGGTCTATCAGATTTGTAGCAACTCAAGTTCTATCAGATTTGTAGCTCTCAGAGAAAATTGAATTTTTAAATCTTTCAAGAGTATTGACGTATGAATTGCATCTCTCATCTGTTAGAAAGACCCATAGTGTGGAGAGTATGTCTTGTTCCCCTTTCACCATGTTTTTAATTCAAATCATTTCATGTGTTGCTTACTTTGTGCTGAGCTACTTGTTGTAGATTTGAGTACTTGTTCAAGTCCTTGCACATTCTTATAATTTTTATTAATATCAATTATTTCATCAGATATTCGATCTTTAAAAATATTAGCTATAATTCTTTTTAGACTTAATTTGCTTTTTGTAGTGAAAAGAAAATAATATTAGAATCTTTATAAATTTGTAAAAAATACGCCAATTTAAAAACAGAAAAATTCATTTATATTTGACCCAGTATCCAAAGAAAAAGAAAGTTAATAAGAAGAAAAAAAAAAAGAGCAAAGACTTTTACCGCCTAAACTCTCCACCTTCCTTAAAAGACTCGCGCCATTATTCAGTTTTTTCTTTCTAATTGCTGCCCCCACGTTCACATATCAGTGCTGTATGCAAATTTTTTACTTTTTTTCTCAAATACAGTCACCTACAATTCATCTGCCGCTCTTGGATTTTAAGTTCCACAATCCTTTCGGCTAAGCGGTATGTATTCTTTATCAACCTTATTTTTCTTTTTTTGTTTGATTTTATTAATTTTAAATTATTATGATATGCTCTATTTGCTTGGTTGATATATTGTGTTTATATAGTTTATGGTGATCGGTTATAGACTAAAGAAGATCGAATATATGGACTTTTATTTTTTTAATTCCCTTTGTAAAGCGATTTCTAAGATAGCTGTGAAGTGGGTTCAAGAGTTCTCTTAGGTCTACTTTTGCAGCCCCCTGTTGCATAAAACTTATTTTTTTGTGTTTGTTTTCTTCCCAGTTTCTTGATTTAAAAACTAAAACTCTTTTTGCAGATGAATATCGGACCTTTTTCGAGTTCCTTTTTGTCCTTTGTTATTGCTTAGTGAAGAAATTTAAAATTACTGAAGATGTAGAAGTTCAGAATATTTATCAGTGCCTTTATACGTTGAGTTACATGTGTTATTTTTTATGAAGTTTTGATTAAACTAAACTACTAAAAAGAAAACATAAAGAAGCACAATACTACTGTGACTAAAATTGAGTAGAAACATTTGTCTTGCTGCCTTAATTATAAACTGCACCCTTTTTAACTATCCAAAGATTTTATAATTATAATGCAATTTACCCTTCTCACATTATCAGAAAATAAGGTTTATAAGTAAAATGAGTTCAAATCGTCAATGGATGTACAAAAGGTTAACCAGAGGTATGTACAATCCTGAATACGTAAGAGGTGTACAACAATTTATTGAGTTTGCTGTGAATCATCCGGAAGGGAGGGATGGTGATAGACTAAGGTGCCCATGTAACCGAAAGAAATGTCAGAATAGAAACTTTGAAAATGTTCATAAGCAGCAACTAGATGTTTTCTTGAAGCATCTGATTGTTGAACTGAATAATTTGTGGAATATAGGTGTCAACACATATGATATCTCTAAGAAGCAAAATTTTAATATGCGAGCTGCTTTGATGTGGACAATCAGTGACTTTCCCGCGTATTCAATGTTTTCTGGGTGGAGTACTGCGGGTAGATTAGCATGTCCATATTGCATGGAGAATTCAGATGCCTTTACTTTGACAAAAGGTGGTAAACAATCCTGGTTTGACAATCATCGGAAATTTCTGCCACTGGATCACCCATACAGAAAGGATAGAAGCTCATTCAGAAAGAAAAGAGTAGTCACCATGCATCCTACTCCACTATGGTCAGGTGCTGATGTTTTAAAGGAGATACAAGAATTGGGACTAAAAAAGGTAACAGAAGTTGGGGTTGATATTATTAATCGTCGAATTAGCAAGTTTTCTAGTTGGAAGATGAGAAGCATATTTTGGGATTTTCCCTATTGGAGTACCAATCTCATTCGGCATAATCTGGATGTAATGCACATTGAGAAGAACTTCTTTGAGAATGTGTTTAACATAGTGTTGGATGTAGATGGTAAAACAAAATATAACCCCAAATCTAGAGAAGACTTGAAAGAGTTCTGTTGGCGTCCTGAATTGCATGCTGTTGGTGGTGAATACCCGAAAGCTATTTACACACTAAAAGAAGAGTCCAAAAACTATTGTGTGAATGGGTGAAAAATCTAAAATTTCCTGATGGATATGTTTCAAATATAGGACAATGTGTGGACATGAAAAAACACAAGTTATTTGGTATGAAAAGTCACGATTGTCATGTATTCATGCAAAGATTGGTCCCTATTGCATTTCGTGAACTATTACCAACAAAAGTATGGGAAGCACTTACTGAGATGAGCCTTTTCTTTAGGGATCTCACTTCTACAGTAATTCGTGAAGAGGATATGGTAAGACTTCAGCAAGAAATACCTGAAATACTTTGTAAATTAGAGCGCATATTCCCTCCTAGCTTCTTTGATTCAATGGAATATCTCCCTGTGCATCTCACTTATGAAAAAAGGCTAGCTGGTCCGGTACAATATCGATGGATGTATCCATTTGAGAGGTAAGATTTTATTTATATATTTAATTACTTCATTTGTATTTTATGAGTAACTAACGACTTGAGCTTATGTGATATTTTCAGAAATCTCCGAAATTATTAACATAATGTTCGAAATAAGGCACACGTTGAAGGATCCATATGCAATGCATATTTAGTTGAGGAAGCTTCATCGTTTTGTTCACACTACTTCGAGCCTCATGTTTACACAAGGCATAGGAAAGTGCCACAGAATGACGATGGTGGTATAGGTGAACAGGATGGACATGATGGCAATCTTTCTATATTCACCTATCCAGGTCAAGGATTTGGAGAACAGAATTCGAGATATCTAACAGAAGAAGAACTTAATGCAGCTTATATTTATATTTTACTAAATTGCATAGAAGTGCAGCCGTATGTGGAGTAAGATTACAACCTTTTCTTTGTATATATACATTAAAATTATCAAAAAAACTTATGTATCATTTGCTTGCATGTGATCCAAAGGAATTTTATTGACTCCCTTCATCAAAACTTTCCACAAATTACGGAGCAAGAAGTGGATAAAAAACGTGATGAAGATTTTGCATCATGGTTCAAAATACATGAGTTTGTGGACTTGAAGTCTAAGAGCATATATGTAAGTGACGTCAGGCATTGTTGATTATCTTTCTCAATTTTTGTTGAGGCTTTTGCTTGAATCATTCCTCATGTTTACCCCAAACATCAAGCATATAATTATAATATTGAAGGTTAACAACAAGGGAAGTTGATGTTGTGAATATCATAAATAGGAACTGAGATCCTTGCATCCCTAAATAATGGAGGAATCTTTGTTATTACAGAAATATGTAGAGGAAGATGTAGTTCATGCACAGTTCCTTTAAACATGGATAACATGAACATGTTTGGTCTTGAATTACCTGAATGTTAGTTAAAATGAATTTTAGTTATTTCTTATAGCTCTCCACTAGCACTAGTACTTGTGCTGGACCATAAAAATGCAGTGTTACAATGTGTGTAGTTAGATATAACATTATGATAGAGATCTTTTTTATCTATTAGTAGCTTCAATCTGACATGTTATACTAACACTACATATTAATTTAAGTTTATCAAAATGAATTTTGGTTAGTTCTCCACTAGTACTAGTTATATCAAGTACATTTAATAGACTATCAAAATACAGCTCTTTGGTGTATGTTATCGTCTTGTCTAAACACAATAATGTGATGAAAGTTGTTTGATACATGACATTATGATAGAGATATAATTTATCAATTAGTAGTTTCAATCGAAAATATGCACTCCTACATCATATTCTAGAGAATTGACTTGCTTGAACCTTCAAATCTAATTGTGTAAATTTGATTGTTTTTTGGTTATGATCGAGCAGAATAGTAATATCTAATGCTATAAATATACTACCTGCTCGTCTAATATTGTTCGTATGAAAATTAGGCCTCCGGGTATCAAGATTCTAATTACAACCAATTCTTTGTACTAGTCCCTGACATCTATGCACACTCTTGCTATTTTTAATTATGTCTAATCTTCCAGTCAATTCCTTCCTAATATATGGTATAACTACCTCATATTTGCAATCTTCTTCTTAAAATTGCCCTGTTCCGAGCCTTCTAAGTATGATAAACAATAGCCCCCATATAGCTGCCACTAGCCACTAGCTCTTTTTGTAATTGCTTTCCGTGCTGCCTTCTTATCCTCTCCAACACCATCTTTATGTCTCCAACTTGAAGTTGTATTTCCAACCAACTTGTGAGGCCTCTTCTTATCTCTGTGGTCCAAATGCACTCAACAAATAAATAAATAGCATTTTGTGTGCTTCTCCTGTCACGTACACTATATTCAACGAAATCCACATGAATATTTAGTAGTATAAAATACTTTTAAGGGCTCTTAAATCATGAATGTTAACTCAGTAGCAAGCAACGCCACGGAGAATTCTATTGTGAATATAATCTTTCTTGTTATATGATTGTAGAGGTCATATACTATACAACACATTGCATGTGAAATCTAGGAGGTCAAAAATCATACACCTCTGGCACTCATCAGTAGCTAGTTCCCAATACAACTTAGTCTAGACTAGTTGAGCCATATAGATGCTTTATATGTTAAGATATGCAAAGTAAACAAGGGGTATTTGACTTTGGGAGATTGGAGGGAGGACCGGAGAGTTTAACACAGACCTATGTCGGTAGAAAACGAATGCTTTGTAGTAAATGATCTGGTACAAGGCAGTTGCACTGTGGCCATTAGTCCCTTGCAATGCATGCCCTGCCAGATTCTGTATTTTCCAAACAAAGAAGGAAAGATCAAACCACTTATCTTTGAGTCTTTGACACATTTTATAAACACATGCATACATGTTTCTGTTGTAATATACAACAAAAGCCTAAAGTAGTCAAGTACTTATCACCTTTCTCCTTTCCACTAAAGTTTCTCAAATAGATAGAGCATATCTTAATGTTGTCAATGGTGAGTAAAAAGCAGCAATAATAGATGTACATTATTTTCTTGTCTTTTTCCTTTTTCATCCCCTCTTTTTATCCTCCTGACGCATTTAAGCTAGGTCAAACATCGGATCAGTCCAAAAATATTCTATCATGATTTGCGTCTTTTAACATTTCTAGCATTTTGGCCATGTAGTATTCATATGGAAACTAGCTACTGATATAATTGTCTTGTTTGACTGCTGACTCTACCATCAACCTTTTTTATTTAAAATGGCTAATACCAATGAAGCAGTTGGTTGATGTCAATTGTGTTGTCTCTGTATGATTGCCAGACGTTTTTTTATTAGTGTAATATCATATATTTTGTTTTTTCAGGATGCTGTAGTGTCCAAGATCCCATCTGCATCTCAGGTTGTAGATGAATCCACAGAGTCTCCAACAGTTGATTTTTCACAAATTTACATGGATGAAGTGGGAGGGGTTAAGAAGGCATGCATCTGCGGCCTTGGCTCTCAAGCAGTTTTCTATAAGAACGTTGGTTCATCATCTGCTTCAACTTCCCAACTTCAAGATTGTGATTTTGATGCTCGGGTGAAGGAATGTGTGCTAGAAATGAAGGAAGAGATGAAGAATGAGATGAGAGAAAAGATAAGACATGAATTACGTGAAGAAATGAAACACGAAATGCAGCTAGAAATTCAAGAACAAGTTGATAAGACTATCCAAGAGCGTTTGCCAATCCTCATAGCTGGCCTACTTATACCGCCCACTGGTACACCACCCGCTGGTAAACCACATTAGTTTAGGTTGGACTCATCAAATAATGATGAGTCATATTTAAGTGTTTAAAACCATCTATCTTAGGCAGACTTTGCATCGTTTGTTCACATAGTTAGATTTCTTTAAACTCTTTATTTTAGACTTTGCATTGTTTTTTCAAGTTAGGATTTATAAAAGAATCACTGGTTTTTGTTTTGTTTTTGGTCTCTTTACGATTTTTAAAAGCTATTGATTAATATAATAATGTAAAATAAAACTTTACTATCGAATTTTCGTTCAGTTAGTAATATAGCAGAATACATTTCCAATGAATTAGTGACCAAATATTGAACATGAATTGTAACACCCCGTACTTTTCGAAGTCTAGCTAACAACCATAACATTGATGGACATATGACGACATTAGAGAATTGATGAATTAAGTATTGAATTATGGGCATTTAAAAGTCTTATATGATTGGGCCCTAAAATGAAGCCCAAAGGAATAGAAGACATGGCCCAAAAGGGTTAATTTGACCCATTCTTCCATTTTGTTGATCCATTTGACTAAATCAAAATGGCATTTAATTATAAGGAAAGAGATAAGAGAGACATGAGGTACTATATAAGGGGGAAAAATCAGATCTTTATTCACTTTACCTCTCATCACATCTCTAGAAATTTCCAACAATTTCTCTTTTGCTCTCAAGAATCCCAAGTCACTCTTTTGGCCAAAATCACCCATTGGTAAGTCTTGGTAAGTGTTTATTATGATGGATTAATATATATTATGCATGGTATATGGTGTATATTGTGTTGGTTAGGTTGGTGGAATATTGAGAAGTTCACAAAAAGTGAAGTGTTCATGTTTGCTAAATTAAAGGGTGGTTTGTCTTGTAAACTTGATTTTGGACTTGTGGTTTTGAAGGGAGTGAAATTGGTGGAGTAAATATTGACATGTGATATGTTATTATGGTCTTACCTTGTTTGAGTTATGTGCATAACATATGGAATGGTTATTGGGAAATCGATTGTGGTTTTGGTGTTGTATCGGCCGTGAAATGTGGTTTTGGGTGTCGTTTTGTGTGTTGTGAGGCCATGTCTGATTGTTGATGTTTAATATGATCAAAAATATGTTCAAATATGTTTGATTGTGATCATGAACCATTCATGGCATTAAAAGACCCAAAAAAAGTCATTTCGGACCAAAACGGGCATCCGCCCCCGCAGATGCCAACGCAGGCGGCCCTGGAATTTTCCAGGAGCCATCTGCATGCGCATTTCACCACCTGCGTGCGCAGGTGGCAGCGCATGTCACCTCCAGAATTCGTTTTGTGTGTTTCCGTCACTAGTTGATCCCCGAAAGCCCCGATACCCTTTTGGGATGTAATTATCAACTTGTAATGTCATTTTAATGACTTTAAAGTGTCGTATGGAGGTGTGTTGGACTATGTTATGTATGGATGGTTGTTTATATGTTGTTACGAAGGAATAATTATGACGGAATGATAAAGGGAAAGACGTAAAGGGTAAGTATGGGGTGAAATGCTTTCGGTGTATGATCTTTTGGTCAATGTGGGTGATGTTATGGTGTTGTTGATATGTAAATTCATTGGACTGTATGGTGAGGGGGTGACATGACATTATATGGTAGCCACAAAATTCATTGTCGTCTTGTACGCCCATATAGTGGCTAGCTGCTAATGTAAGTTCCGTTATGAACTTGTATTGTAGAGTAAGACGTAAGGAAGAAGCGGGACTATTGTGTTCATACATAGGCTTGCGTATTCATACTTGGAAGTAAAGGTATGTAAGGGTACTTTGTCCGTATCTTTCTGCGAAAAATAGTGTCCATATTGACATGTCACTAGTCCTATCCCGAAATGTGCTAAGGTATCCGATATCCGTTTATCAATAGTCATTGTCATATATTTCCTACTCATGGATCATTTGCGAATCTCATGTCTCCTATTTGGTTAATGGTCCGGAAGCTCAAAGTAAGGTTATGTTCCTATGTTCCAATGTTCTAATAGTGACTATACTTGTGTCTCTTGTTCATGGACTATTGTCCAATGGTTCCAATGGTATCATGGTGCTAGTAATGTTATATTTCTCATGATGTTTATTCACATGTCCTTCACTCATTGGTTAATGATTCAAAGCTTCCAACAATATTATGTTCCAAAGTTCCAAAGTAATGTTATGACTATCAAAGTATCAATCTCAAAGTAATGAACAAAGTAATGCATATGTGGTCAATGATCAAGTACGGGTGGCAGGTCTAGGGGCGTAAGCCTAGCTCGACTCGATCCCGAGGTATGGATTTATGGGTGGCAGGTCTAGGGGCATAAGCCTAGCTCGACCCAATCCCGATGCATTGATGTATGGGTGACAAGTCTAGGGGCCTAAGCCTAGCTCGACTCGATCCCAACACGATGATATGATATGAAAAGACCCACTGATCAGTCGGGGTCTGGGTACATTGTGACATATGTAATGACAAGTGAGCATTGAATGTAAAGAAAGTAACAAAAGTAATGAAAGCAATCCACATGGTTTCCAAAATGCAACATGGTGACTTATTTACATTGATTAGTCATTTGTATTTGAGTTCATTGAGATATTCATGCGTTGTACAGTTTCAGTTGAGCCTTGCATACTAACTACTTATTTCGTATTGACCCCTCTTGGGGAATTTACCTTACTTGCTGCAGGCGCAGGTACCAGTAGGCCTCCCCAGTAGATCGCCAGTGTTAGCAGTTCTTTGGTGAGCTCCAGCTCATTCGGGGCTTCTCCGAGTCAGAGTATATATATGTTTTGGTAATGTACATATTGTGTAAAGCGGGGACTTGTCTTGACTTATGGTTCAGTTTGGTCAATGCTCTTGTTAGAGGCTTTTGTAGACGGATGTGGGTGTATCAATGTAAAAGACATATGTTGTTTTGACTGGATGGCCTCAACGGCCATGTTTCTTATGTATGTATAAATATGTCCCATGTTTTCCTTTATTCGTCTTTCATGTTCTTCCGCAATGGTGGTTATGATTATAATATGCTTATGATTGAACATAGGCAAAGGTTGGTTCTCTCGGGCCTTATCGGCTACGGGTGCCAATCATGTCTCGATGGGATTCGGGGCGTGACAAAAGTGGTATCAGAGCAGGTTGGTCTAAGGATGTCTACAAAGCCGTGTCTGAGTAGAGTCTTACTTATCGATGTGTTGTGCACCACATTGATAAGTTGGAGGCTATGGGACATTTAGGATGTTGTTTCTTTTCTTCATTCTAGATCGTGCAATAGAGCCAAGGTTGTAAGTTGCATTGTATCTGATCTTGGTAATTATTTTTCTTTGGTATAGTCCAAAATGTCGAACACAAGAAGAGGTCGAGGGAAAAGTAAGAGAATAGACAGAATTGCGGGAGAGGGAACAAGTAGACCACCACCTGAACAAGTTGATCAAGGTGGGGCTGAAACTGAGTTTGCAACGCGAGCTTCTTCTACTTCTTCAGCTCCAGAAGAGCCGAGAATAAGGGAAGTGCCCGTGGAACCACCGACGAATGCCACAGACCAGGATCTTAGGAATGCAGTTCAGATGTTAACATAGTTAGTGGCAGCCCAGAGTCAAGGACGAGCTGGTCCAATGACACATGATGATGATGCGGCTAGGGTAGCAACTCGCAGAACACAAGATTTCCTCAAATTGGACCCTCCTATCTTCACGGGGGCAGATCCAAAAGATGATCCACAGGACTTCGTGGATCAAATTCAGAGGGCTTTGGAAGTTATGCATGTGACAAGGGTAGAGACGGTTGAACTTGCTGCGTATAGGTTGAAAGGAGAGGCAATATTATGGTACGAGGATTAGAAGAAATCCCGTGATATTGATGCAACCCCACCTACTTGGGAAGAGTTTAAAGTGGCTTTTCTTGATCATTACTTGCCCTATGAGATCCGTGAGGCACGTGCGGATCAGTTCCTAAATCTCTGTCAAGGAAATTTGAGCGTCAGAGAATATAGCTTGCAATTTAATTCCTTGGCTCGATATGCGCCAAATGTTGTGGCTATGATGACAGACAGGGTCCATAGATACATGGATAGACTAGAGCCATATTTGGTAAGAGATTGCACTATTGCGGCCTTGAATAGGGACATGGACATTGCTCGAATATAAGCCTTCGCCCAGAAAATGGAAGATCAAAGACAGAGACGAAGGGTACATGAATTTGATAGGGGGCAGTCCAAAAGGGCTAGACCTATGGGACCACCTATGATGTCCCAAGGAGGATCTAGGCCCCGCATGTTTCCTAGACCACCTAGACCGTCGTTCTCTTATTCCACAGGGAGTGCTTATTCTCAGTCTCGAGGGTTTAGAGGTGGTTCAGCTGGGCAGAGTAGTGGGGTTCATGGATCACAGGCAGCAGGTTTCCCTCGTTAGCAGTGTCAGCACTGTGAACGTATTCATTCAGGCACATGTCGGTCAGGGACGAATGTCTGCTTTTGGTGTGGTATGCCGGGACATATAGCGAGAGAGTGTCCACAGCGGAGCATGGGTGGTATAGCACGGCCAGCTGGGTCGGCTGTTGCGTCATCAGCATCGGTTCCTTCACTGGGACGAGGGGTGCAGCCTATTGGCCGGGGTAGAGGTGCCAGAGGAGTAGCCAGTACTAGCGGGGTCCAGAATCGCACTTATGCTTTGGTGGACCGCCAGAATTCAGAGGCTTCCCTAGATGTCGTCACAGGTACATTATCCATATTCTCACATAATGTATATGCACTAATTGACCCAGGTTCTACATTTTCCTATGTTACTCCATTGGTTGCTTCGAAATTTGCAAAGGCATCGAAATTATTAATTAAATCAATTGAAGTGTCTACACCGGTTGGTGAATATATTGTTGCAAAGAGGGTATATCGTAACTGTGTGCTAACTGTGTGTGGTCATGATACGTTGGCCGATCTCATTGAATTGGACATGGTGGATTTTGATGTAATTATGGGAATGGATTGGTTGGCCTCTTGTTATGCTACGGTAGATTGTCGGGCCAAGAAGGTGCAATTTTGTTTTCCGCAAGAAAATCTTCTTGAATGGCAGGGTAATGTAGGGGCACCACGAGGGCGATTTATTTCTTACTTGAAAGCCAGGAAAATGATTGCCAAGGGATACATATGTCACCTAGTTCGGGTGAAAGATAATGATGTGGAACCACTAACTCCACAGTCGGTTCCAATAGTCAATGAATTTCTAGATGTCTTTCCAGAGAATCTTTCAGGTTTACCCCCAGAACGGGAAGTGGAATTTGGCATTGATGTGATTCCAGGTACTCAGCCTATTTCTATCCCTCCATATAGAATGGCTCCAGTAGAACTGCGCGAATTGAAGGAGCAGTTGAAAGATTTGCTGGACAAAGGCTTCATTAGGCCTAGTATGTCCTCGTGGGGTGCACCGGTATTATTCGTACGTAAGAAAGATGGCACATTGAGAATGTGCATTGACTACCGGCAGTTGAACAAGGTAACGATCAAGAAAAAATATCCCCTCCCTTGCATTGATGATTTGTTTGATCAGTTACAGGGTGCCAAGTGTTTTTCAAAAATTGACTTGAGGTCGGGTTACCATCAAGTCAGGGTTAGAGAAGAAGATGTGACCAAGACCGCTTTCAGAACACGGTATGGCCACTATGAATTTTTAATTATGTCATTTGGACTAACAAATGCACCGGCTGTGTTTATGGATTTGATGAACAGGGTGTTTAAGCCATTCCTAGACGTGTTCGTGACAGTATTTATAGACGACATCCTTGTTTATTCAAGATCACCAGAAGACCATGCCAATCACTTATGGCAAGTGTTGCAAATCCTCCGTGAGCGTAAGTTGTATGCAAAATTCTCCAAATGTGAGTTTTGGTTAAAATCAGTTGCATTCTTGGGTCACATTGTGTCAGATGAAGGGATCCAAGTCGATGCACAGAAGATAGAAGCAGTAAAAAATTGGCCAAGACCTACGACGCCCACAGAGATTCGTAGTTTTCTTGGTTTAGCAGGTTATTACCGAAGATTTGTAGAAGGGTTTGCTTCTATTGCGGCGCCATTAACAAAGTTAACTCACAAGGCAATTAAGTTTCAATGGAATGATGCATGTGAAAAAGGGTTCCAGAAACTGAAAGATAGGCTAACTTTCACACCAGTGCTAGTACTTCCTGAGGGCATAGAGGGCTATGTAGTGTATTGTGATGCTTCTGGGATTGGTCTCGGATGTGTGTTGATGCAGCATGGTAGGGTGATAGCATATGCCTCACCACAGTTGCGGCCACACGAGAAAAATTATCCCACGCATGACCTTGAATTGGCAGCGGTAGTGTTTGCTTTAAAGATATGGCGTCATTATCTATATGGAGTGCATGTTGATATTTACACGGATATCTTCAAGCAAAAGAAACTCAATTTGAGGCAACGAAGATGGTTGGAACTCTTGAAAGACTATGATGTGGATATTCTATACCATCCAGGGAAGGCAAATATAATAGCAGATGCATTGAGCCGCAAGGCAACGGGATTCTCCAATGACCAATTGATGGAAAAGAAAGAGATAATTAAGGATCTATACCAGTTAGCTAGCTTGGGAGTTCGCCTTATTGAATCCTCAGATGAGGGAGTTATTGTACAAAATGCAGCAGAGTCCTCCTTAATAACTGAAGTGAAAGAGAAGCAGTTTGCGGATTCTGTGTTATTGCAGCTAAAGGAAAATGTACAGCAGAAATTGACAACGGTATTTTCTCTTACACAAGAAGGGGTGCTTCAGTGTCAAGGTAGGCTATGTGTACCGGACATAGATGAATTGAGGAAGCGAATTATGACAGAGGCGCATCACTCGCGCTATTCTATTCATCCGGGTGCTACCAAAATGTACCGTGATTTAAAGGAAGTGTATTGGTGGGGAAACATGAAGAAGAACATTGCGGAATTCATCGCTCAATGCCCAAATTGTCAACAAGTGAAGGTAGAACATCAGAAATCGGGAGGTTATATGCAGTGTATCAATCTTCCAGTCTGGAAGTGGGATATGATTAATATGGATTTCATTACGGGTTTGCCTCGTACATTGCGGAAGTTTGATTCTATATGGGTCATAGTGGACGGACTTACTAAATCAGCGCATTTTCTACCGGTCAAGACGACTTATACAGCTGAGGATTATGCGAAGTTGTATGTGAAAGAAATAGTCCGATTGCATGGTATTCCACTTTCTATTATATCAGACAGAGGAGCACAGTTCACAACACACTTTTGGAAATCTTTTCAGCGGAGTTTGGGTACTCAGGTGAATTTGAGTACGGCTTTCCATCCACAGACTGATGGACAAGCAGAACGTACTATTCAGACGCTTGAAGATATGCTACGGGCTTGTGCATTAGATTTTCAAGGTAGTTGGGATGACCATTTGCCTCTTGTTGAATTTGCTTATAACAATAGCTATCATTCAAGTATTAAAATGGCACCTTATGAAGCTTTGTACGGAAGTAAATGTAGATCACCTATTGGATGGTTTGAAACAGGTGAAACTGCTTTACTTGGACCGGATATGGTGCATCAGGCTATGGAGAAAGCCAAAGTGATTAAACAGCGATTGCAAATGGCCCAGAGCCAACACAAGTCCTATGCTGATACAAGAAGAAGAGGACTTGAATTTGCCATAGGTGATTGGGTATTTCTAAAGGTGTCACCGATGAAAGGGGTAATGCGGTTCGAAAAGAAAGGGAAATTGAACCCACGTTACATAGGCCCATATGAAATTATTAGAAGATTTGGGCAAGTGGCGTATGAATTGGCACTACCCCAGGAACTCTCCACAGTTCATCCAGTATTTCATGTGTCAATGCTTCGGAAGTGCATAGGGGATCCATCTAGCTTTACTCCTGTCGATGATGTACAGGTTACAGAGGATCTTACCTACGAGGGAATACCTATTGCCATTCTGGATAGACAGGTGAAGATGTTGATAAACAAAGACATTGCTTCTGTAAAGGTACTTTGGATAAATCAACAAAGGGAAGAGGTCACATGGGAAGCTGAAGAGAGGATGAGATCCAAGTACCCCCATTTGTTTCAAAGAGAAGAATGACAAGTAAGTATTTATAAGCTTTAAGTATACCCTTATATGATGACATGACACGTACTCCTATGCTTGAAATCGCGCACTTTGACTATTCACAGTAACATTCGAGGACGAATGTTTCTAAGGGGGGAAGAATGTAACACCCCGTACTTTTCGAAGTCTAGCTAACAACCATAACATTGATGGACATATGACGACATTAGAGAATTGATGAATTAAGTATTGAATTATGGGCATTTAAAAGTCTTATATGATTGGGCCCTAAAATGAAGCCCAAAGGAATAAGAAGACATGGCCCAAAAGGGTTAATTTGACCCATTCTTCCATTTTTTTGATCCATTTGACTAAATCAAAATGGCATTTAATGATAAGGAAAAAGATAAGACTGACATGAGGTACTATATAAGGGGGAAAAATCAGATCTTTATTCACTTTACCTCTCATCACATCTCTAGAAATTTCCAACAATTTCTCTTTTGCTCTCAAGAATCCCAAGTCACTCTTTTGGCCAAAATCACCCATTGGTAAGTCTTGGTAAGTGTTTATTATGATGGATTAATATATATTATGCATGGTATATGGTGTATATTGTGTTGGTTAGGTTGGTGGAATATTGAGAAGTTCACAAAAAGTGAAGTGTTCATGTTTGCTAAATTAAAGGGTGGTTTGTCTTGTAAACTTGATTTTGGACTTGTGGTTTTGAAGGGAGTGAAATTGGTGGAGTAAATATTGACATGTGAGATGTTATTATGGTCTTACCTTGTTTGAGTTATGTGCATAACATATGGAATGGTTATTGGGAAATCGATTGTGGTTTTGGTGTTGTATCGGCCGTGAAATATGGTTTTGGGTGTCGTTTTGTGTGTTGTGAGGCCATTTCTGATTGTTGATGTTTAATATGATCAAAAATATGATCAAATATGTTTGATTGTGATCATGAACCATTCATGGCATTAAAAGACCCAAAAAAAGTCATTTCGGACCAAAACGGGCATCCGCCCCCGCAGATGCCAACCCAGGCGGCCCTGGAATTTTCCAGGAGCCATCTGCATGCGCATTTCACCACCTGCATGCGCAGGTGGCAGAGCATGTCACCTCCAGAATTCTTTTTGTGTGTTTCCGTCACTAGTTGATCCCCGAAAGCCCCGATACCCTTTGGGGATGTAATTATCAACTTGTAATGTCATTTTAATGACTTTAAAGTGTCGTATGGAGGTGTGTTGGACTATGTTAAGTATGGATGGTTGTTTATATGTTGTTACGAAGGAATAATTATGACGGAATGATAAAGGGAAAGACGTAAAGGGTAAGTATAGTGTGAAATGCTTTCGGTGTATGATCTTTTGGTCAATGTGGGTGATGTTATGGTGTTGTTGATATGTAAATTCATTGGACTGTATGGTGAGGGGGTGACATGACATTATATGGTAGCCACAAAATTCATTGTCGTCTTGTACGCCCATATAGTGGCTAGCTGCTAATGTAAGTTCCGTTATGAACTTGTATTGTAGAGTAAGACGTAAGGAAGAAGCGGGACTATTGTGTTCATACATAGGCTTGCTTATTCATACTTGGAAGTAAAGGTATGTAAGGGTACTTTGTCCGTATCTTTCTGCGAAAAATAGTGTCCATATTGACATGTCACTAGTCCTATCCCGAAATGTGCTAAGGTATCCGATATCCGTTTATCAATAGTCATTGTCATATATTTCCTACTCATGGATCATTTGCGAATCTCATGTCTCCTATTTGGTTAATGGTCCGGAAGCTCAAAGTAAGGTTATGTTCCTATGTTCCAATGTTCCAATAGTGACTATACTTGTGTCTCTTGTTCATGGATTATTGTCCAATGGTTCCAATGGTATCATGGTGCTAGTAATGTTATATTTTTCATGATGTTTATTCACATATCCTTCACTCATTGGTTAATGATTCAAAGCTTCCAACAATATTATGTTCCAAAGTTCCAAAGTAATGTTATGACTATCAAAGTATCAGTCTCAAAGTAATGAACAAAGTAATGCATATGTGGTCAATGATCAAGTACGGGTGGCAGGTCTAGGGGCGTAAGCCTAGCTCGACTCGATCCCGAGGTATGGATTTATGGGTGGCAGGTCTAGGGGCATAATCCTAGCTCGACCCGATCCCGATGCATTGATGTATGGGTGGCAAGTCTAGGGGTCTAATCCTAGCTCGACTCGATCCCAACACGATGATATGATATGAAAAGACCCACTGATCAGTCGGGGCCCGGGTACATTGTGACATATGTAATGACAAGTGAGCATTGAATGTAAAGAAAGTAATAACAAAAGTAATGAAAGCAATCCACATGGTTTCCAAAATGCAACATGGTGACTTATTTACATTGATTAGTCATTTGTATTTGAGTTCATTGAGATATTCATGTGTTGTACAGTTTCAGTTGAGCCTTGCATACTCAATACTTATTTCGTACTGACCCCTCTCGGGGAATTTACCTTACTTGCTGCAGGCGCAGGTATCAGTAGGCCTCCCCAGTAGATCGCCAGTGTTAGCAGTTCTTTGGTGAGCTCCAGCTCATTCGGGGCTTCTCCGAGTCAGAGTGTATATATGTTTTGGTAATGTACATATTGTGTAAAGCAGGGACTTGTCCCGACTTATGGTTCAGTTTGGTCAATGCTCTTGTTAGAGGCTTTTGTAGACGGATGTGGGTGTATCAATGTAAAAGACATATGTTGTTTTGACTGGATGGCCTCAACGGCCAAGTTTCTTATGTATGTATAAATATGTCCCATGTTTTCCTTTATTCGTCTTTCATGTTCTTCCGCAATGGTGGTTATGATTATGATATGCATATGATTGAACATAGGCAAAGGTTGGTTCTCTCGGGCCTTATCGGCTACGGGTGCCAATCATGTCTCGATGGAATTCGGGGCGTGACATGAATGATATATTACGAACAAAATAAAACCAGTTAGTAAGCTTCCTAACGAATTACTAACAAGCTTTTTGTGTTTCCAAAATTACCAACCATTATTAGTAACGTAAGTTACAACTATAGATGGACATATTTCCAAACGTATTTAAAATCTGTTGGTAACTTACTAACTAAATACCAACGCTTTTTTTCTTTAACTATTATTGCTATCCAATTACCAATGTATTTTAGAGAATTTACTATCGAACTTACCAACTAATTTGTTATTCGTTAGATAATTGCTAACGGAATACCAACAACATTTTATTTTTGTTACTATATTTGCCAACAAATCACCAACAAAATTGAATAATGAAGAATCAAACTTACTAACTCCTTTTCTCTTCGTTAGTAAAGATACCAACAACATGCCAACCGAAAATTGGTTAGTGAATTTACCAACGGAAATTTTAAGTCCATGTTTCAACAATTACTAACAAAATCTTTATGTGTTTACCAACTGATTTTTAGTTGGCGATTTTTACCAAGTAATTGAAATGGGTTGGGAAATTTACCGACGAGCTTTTTAGCAACAAATTAATTTTAGTTGGAATTCGATTGATAACCCAATTTGCCAACCGATTTAATCAATTTACCAACGGATAATTTTGTTGGCAATTGGGGGTATTTTTGTAGTGAATTATATGTTTACATTGCCATTGCATAAGTTTGCTAATTTAGCAACTTTTTCCATGGATTAAATTAGATGAATTGAAGTCAATGATTTGGTCAAAGTACAAGATGATGATGGTAGATTCTAACTTAATTAGTTCCTAATTTACAATTTATTATTAATTATAGTCATTTTTCAATACATTTCCCAAATAATAAAATTTATTATATTTAAAGAGTGATATAATAAAATTATCATTTAATATATTTTGCTCCTCAAGGGGTGTACCAAATTAATACTGGATAAGTAAAAATGAACGGAGAAAGTAAAATCCAGTCAACTCGATCAGAATATATCACAACATCATCTGATTAATGATATATAACATATTAAAATTATTTAGATTACTTCACTTGACATAAACAACGATACTGACCCGAAAACGTACAATATCATAAAACAAATATAATACTATTTTGTCAGAATCACTACCATTCTAATGAATTGGTAGTGTTTTTATTCTCACACACACAAGATAACACACCATTAATTTCTGAGAGCAATTGATGATGCTTATTTGCAGTTGCGCCAGCAGTAGCAATAACGATTAAAGCCTTTTCTAATGCACTGACCCTTGGTTGCCTTGGAATACTCTACTTTGCATTTTTTGAAACAATCCCCGCTGAACAAGCAAAAGCTATTGAAGAGTATTTGGCTCCTCCACCGACAAACTTTGCCCTCAGCTACTTGTATCTCTGAATGGAACAACAACTTATCATAAGTTCTTTCTTTTGTTAATATATCATTTATTAGAATTGAAATAGATGAATTTCTTCTAAAAAAAAAATTAACAGATGGATACATGTACAAATGCATTTATTTATTAATATATATAACGATAAATATTTGATATGACATAACGAGTTCGTTTCTAAGTGTGCAAAGGCATAGTAAGGGTTCCCTACTTAGCTTATACCGTGAATGGATTGTGGCGAGTTAACAACCAGCGTGAAATTAATTAATTTGTGATGGATTCTCACGATTCTATTTAATATTCAATTGTAAATTTTGGTCTAAATAGAGGACAATGGATGGTGAGTAATATTTACAGAAATCGACCAGAAGTAGCTTTGGATTGAAGCATAAATATCATTATTGTTTTAAAATCTTATTATTGGATATAAAATATATGCAAACGTAGTATGTATTCAGAATATCCACAAAATAAAAAATTAAGAAGTACAAACCATTGGATGAAATGAGGAGGAAGCACAAGAGGAGAGCAAGGAAGATTGTGTAGCTCACTAGTGACTTAGCCATATTCTTCTACCTTGGATGTAATTTTTGATCTTTCTGTTGTCTTTGAAGTGATCTGTGTGTTGAAATTATTAAGTAAAGACAGGTATTTATAGAAAGAACTTGCAATTTATTTAATGATTTAGTCAAATTTTTCAATGAAACAGCTGTAGTTAGTCAAACAAGAAACGAGTTGTTTAACTTTATAATACTATAAGTGATGAAGAGGAATGAAAAAAGGATATCATATCAGGGGCGGCTCAACACTATTGGGGGCCTAAAGCCAAACTTCGAAGAGAGGCCTTGATATTTTTTTTCAAGAAAAAAATTATATGATATATAGTTTTTATTTAAAATCTATTTTTCTAGCTTTTTGAGATGCAAAGTTATGAATAATCGTCTTATAATCGATTTCTTCTAATAATTCTTTTTCAATTGATATTATACCTAATCCACTCAACCTCTCTTGAGACATTGTTGATCTCAAGTAAGATTTTATCAATTTTAATTTTGAAAAACTTCTTTCCGCTGAGGCAACTGTTACAGGAACAGTTAACATTATTCTATAGGCAATATAAGCATTCGGAAAAGAATCAAGTCTTTTTATTTGATTGAGTATATCAATTAAAGTATTATCATCTACTTGTACTATCTCCCTTAACACTCTTAACTCGGAAAATAAGTCTAAACCATCAATATCAGAATGACTATTATATTTTAAAGAATATTCAAGATTAAGACAATGTTTTTTCAAATCCTCATCATCTAGGGATCTCAATTTTTTACCACTAAATAGAAATCCAAAAATATTTTCATAAGCTTCAAATTGTTCAAATCTATTTTGAAGAGAAACAATAGCTTGGTCTACTATATGTAAGAAGTAATCAACTCTAAAAGATTCTTCAAGAGACTTTGTGATTTCATTATTAACATTCTCATCAAATTGTTTTTTTCTATGTATTACACGTTTTGTACGAAATTCAGGTTCTATATTCATCTCAAATGCAATTTCTTTGGCAGAAATCATAGCACTTACAAATCCTTGCTCTCTATATTTTTTAAAAAAAGAAAGCAAACCCCTTAATTGATCTATAGCAACATCAATATGCATCTCTTTTGATTGCAAGGATTTGCTAACTGAATTAACTGCAAATAAAATATCATGCCAAATAGTCATACCCAATAAAAACTCAAAATTTTCAAGCTCATATGTTGCTAAGCAACTTGCTTCACTTTTAGTTTTTGGATCCTCACTAACTTCTGCCAATTTCAGTAAAGCATCTCTTATTTGAGGAGTTTGAAATCTAATGGCCTTAACACTTTCAATACGACTTTCCCATCGTGTTTGTGACAGTGATTTAAGAGTTAGGCCGGGTACACTATCTTTTAAAACTTTCCATCGTTTAGTAGAAGAAGAAAATAGTGTATATATACGTTGTACCACTCCAAAAAATGAAATAGCTTTTGTGCAAGAATTAGCAACATCACAAAGTACTAAATTTAGATTATGACAACCACATGGAGTATAAAATGATCTAGGATTTATATCTAAAAGTCGTTTTTGAACTCCTTGATGCTTTCCCTTCATATTGGATCCATTATCATATCCTTGTCCTCTTAAATTATCAATGTCAAGTCCAATATTTTTAATTTCATCTACAATAACTTCAAAAAAACCTTTACCACTTGTATCATCCACTTTTAGAAATTCTAAAAAATACTCAGTAACTTTTATTGGAGTTGCTGAAATATCCACACTTCGCAATATAAAAGACATTTGTTCTTGATGACTAGTATCGGGAGTGCAATCAAGTATAATTGAAAAATATTTTGTTTCTATGACTTTTGCAATAATTTTATTTTTAATTTCACTCGCCAATAGATTTATTAACTCATTTTGTATATTATGTCCTAAGTAATGATTATGAATTTCATCATGTTTAATTCGACGGATATGCTCTTGCATAATTGGATCAAATTCAGCAATCATTTCAATTAGACTTAAGAAAATTCCATTATTCTCTTGATAAATCTTCTCATTTTTCCCCCTAAATGCCAAATTATTTTTTCCAAGAGTTTTTATTACGGCAATAATTCTTGATAATACATTTTTCCAGTGCTCTCTATCTCTATTGATTTGATCTTGAACATCTTTATCAATTGTCTTATTTTTCTCCAATCTTATTTCTAAATTAATCCATGCACCCATATTAATAATATGTTCGTTTGATATTTCATGAGCTTTAAGCTTAGCACTAAGGTTTCTCCAATCTCTACTACCTTCACTTGCAAGTTTACTATTACTAATATTAGAATTTGTACTAAACAACTTACAACAAAAACAAAATACTTTATCTAAATCTCTAGAATAAATTAACCATTTTCTTTCATGTCTTTCTCCATTTGCTAAAATTTGAAAATAATGGACATTAGAAAAATGTCTTGATAATTTATCATTTGGAAAATTAGTGTCAGTAATTCTAATCGGTCCCTTTTCTACTAATAAGTCCCTCAACTTTGTATCGATGTTGCTCCATTGACTAGGATCATATATATTTTTAGGAATACAATTATTTGATTCATTAAGTTCTTGATTTTCTTGAGGATCTATATTAGATTTCTCACTAATTTCCTCCTCTTCTTCTTGAATAGGATTACTCCTATCATCTAATTCATTTGAATTAATAACTTGCTCATCTCGAGAACACTCTCCTATATTTTCTAATTCTATTATTTTATTATTTATTAAAAATTTATCTAGAGCTCCTTTTTGAGATTCTACCAAAGTTTCAATTCTTCTTTTTTTTCTAAGTTTTGAAGCACCGGATTCATATTTTCTAGTTGACATATTTAAATTTCAGTAAATAGTAAAAGAATAATTTATGTCTACACAATTAAAAACTCAAAAACAAATATTCAATAAATAACAAAATATGTCTAACAGTATATTCATACACAATTATTTAACTAAAAAATAATAAATAAAAAGCTAAAATAATAAAACCTGATTTAGTAACTTGATCTGAAAATAATAATTTCAATCTTCATAAACTACCAGCAATCTTGATATTCAAGTAGAATCAGATCAGTAATAATTTTATCAAAAAAAATCTCTTGAAGAATGAAGCTTTGATGGTATAAGAATTAAAAGAAAATAAGAATAGAAGGTAAATAAATAGGAATAAAAATATGTAGTTGTTTTCGTAATTCCAGAAAAGGAAAATGAAAGGTTTCATTTTAATTGAAAACATAAAAAAAGAAAGTAGTAATTAATTTTCGTCCTTCCTTCCATATGCATTTTACTTGTAATGTGTATTTTGCCTTTTTCAAGGCTTGTCAAATCAAATCCAAAAGTCTTTTTCCTTTTCAGAATTGTACTTTATTAAAAAAAAAAAAAAAACGTTTAATGACTATTGGGACAAATGGGCCCCCTACTCCTCCTTTCAAGACAAATTTAAGAAATATCTATACTATTATTTTTTTTTTATATTTTTTTTTTATAAAAGGTGATGTAAAATGGGGCCCCAAAAAATAGGGGGCCTAAAGCATAGGCTTTAATAGCTTTGCCAAAAAGCCGACACTGTATCATATGTAAGTTAAATATTTGGTTTACTATAGGTGATGAAGAGGGATGACGAAAGGATATTATATGTAAGTTAAATATTTGGTTTACTTATGACTAATGGAGAAAGAGTACATTTCTCATTGCATAAGAAACTGAGTTTGCACAGTAAAAAAAAAAAAAAAAAAGAGTTTATATTTGTGCACTGTTAGTGTGTAGGATTTTTTTACACCATTTATGACCATAAGAAAATACTGAAGGCAAGTTGAATTCTAATGGTACTGGTAAAAGGGAAGCACAGTGCACTAAAACTTTTGCTATGCGGGGGTTATAGGGAAGGGAAGCTGAACTACAAGGGCGAGAGGTTGTTTCCAAGGCTTGAACTCGTGACCTCCAGGTCACATGGAGGTAACTTTACTAATTACTCCAAGGTCTCTAATGGTACTGGTAATCAAACTTATTTCCTTTTCAAATATTAATTATCAACATCTAAGGTTTTCATCATTTTCTCAGAGAGAGAGAGGGGGGGGGGGGGGGTTCCAAACCTCAAAACTTGATTGTTAAGAATGGTGACTTAGTTCTAGAATGTCCTGCAATATCTGTTATGACGGAAAGAGGTAAATAAGAAAACAAAGAAAGTAAAGAACACCAAGTTTAACGTGGAAAAATCCTTCAAATCGAAAGTAACAACCACGGGATCACAGAGATCCAAACAACTCCACTATATCAATATGAGGACTACAAATATTCTTCCAAATGGCTACACAACAAGTGCCAAACACGGAGAAACAATAGCGACACCAACAAAAGTAAATCAAGAGAAATATAATCACTCAAAACAGAGCTACTATTCGGGACTCAAAACCAGATGCGTTAGACATCCAAATCCGATCTTCACCGTTCAAATCAAACACTAAGATGTTGGGAACAATCAGTCAAAATTTTAGGCCAATCCAACGGTGAACGAGCTAGTAAATGCGATCTGAAGTTGGTTTGTCGGAGAGTAAAAACTGCAGCAACTAAACTCTCTCTCTCTCTCTTCTCTCTTTGGTGAAAGCTCTCTCAAAAACCTCTCTTATGTGCTAATGTCTCTCAAAGACAAAAATAATGAACATTATTAATTCTCTCTCAAATTATCCTATTTACAGATGATGAGTGGTGCTTTTTCCTAAAGCCAAACCAACTCCAAATAGGAATAGAAAATCCGAATCCTTTTCCAAATAGGATTGGAAACCAAAAGAGAATAGGATAGGCCATGGACCTTTGGCTGGAACATGGGCTACAGCCCAACAAACTCCCCCTCTAGCCAAGGGGCTAAATGGATCTTCAAGCGGAGGAAATCAGGACAGGCTTCATGCCTGCCAAAGTTCTGCAACACTCATGCTTCTCTACAACCACCACTTTCGTTAGCATATCTGAAGGATTTTCATCAGTGTGTATCTTCTCAACCTCAAATAATTTCTCTTCCACGGCCATTCTAATCCAATGATACTTTCTACTAATATGCTTGGACTTAGAATGAAAGGTGGAGTGTTTGGTGAGATAAATAGCACTTTGATTATCACAAAATAAGACAAACCTTGACTGCTCAAAATCAAGATCTTTCATAAATTCCTTCATCCAAAGCAATTCTTTGGCACCTTCAGTGATAGCAATATATTCATCTTCTGTGGTAGATAGAGCTATGCACTTCTGTAGTCTTGATTGCCAAGAAATAGCTCCCCCTGCAAAAGTGATCAAATAACCGGAAGTGGATCTTGAATTATCAAGATTACCTCCTAAATCAGAGTCTGTGTAGCAAACAAGTTCAGGCTTGCCACTACCAAAGCACAACTCCATATCTGCAGTACCCTTCAAATATCTTAGTATCCATTTTACAACATCCCAATGTTCCTTTCCAGGATTAGAAAGAAATCTGCTAACAGTACCAACGGCATGTATAATATTTGGCCTAGTGCAAACCATAGCATACATCAAACTACTAACTGCAGAGGAGTAGGGAATACAAGACATCTCTTTCTTCTCTTCCTTAGTAGATGGACTCTGAGTCGTACTCAATTTGAAGTGTTTAGCAAGAGGAGTACTAACCGCTTTTGCTTCTGTCATATTGAACCTCTTCAATACCTTCTCAATGTACTGCATCTGGGATAATGATAACTCCTTTTTACCTCTATCTCTGTGTATTTGGATGCCTAAAATTTTCTTTGTTGGCCCCAAGTCCTTCATCGCAAATGATTTGCTCAACTCCTTCTTAAGGACTGCAATTCTAGATTTACTTTTGCCAACAATCAGCATATCATCCACATAGAGTAATAAAATAATGAAATCATCATTCGAGAACTTTTGAAAGAATGCATAGTGATCTGAAGAAGTTTTCTTGCGTCCCTGTTTTTCAATGACAGATTCAAACTTTAAGTACCATTGTCTTGGAGCTTGTTTCAAGCCATACAAGCTCTTTCTCAATTTGCAGACATAATTTTCTTTTCCTTTGACTACAAAACCTTCAGGCTGCTCCATGTAAATATCTTCATCTAAATCACCATGAAGAAAAGCAGTCTTGACATCCATCTGCTCAACCTCTAAATCTAGACTTGCAGCTAAGCCTAGCACCATACGAATAGAAGACATTTTCAAGACAGGAGAGAAAATTTCATCAAAGTCAACTCCCTTTCTATGGACAAAGCCTTTGACAACTAACCTCGCCTTATACCTAGGCGCAGAGGTATGTCGCTCTTGCTTTACTCTAAAGATCCATTTGTTTGCTAGAGCTTTCTTACCTTTCGATAATTCCACTAACTCATATGTGTCATTCTCGTGGAGTTATTTCATCTTATCTTCCATAGCTTCTACCCACTCATCTCTGTGAGTATCTTGCATGGCTTTATCATAATCTTCAGGTTCTCCCATGTCAGTTAAAAGTACATACTCATTTGGAGAATAACGAGTTGACTTTTGCTTCTCCCTAAAAAATCTTCTACAAGAGGTTTCAGGAATATCTGAAGTAGTTACCTGAGCAGGAGTTGGTTGTTGACCAACCACAACATCATTAATCGAACCGTCAATAGGTTCTACACCCTCTTGATCATCATCTGCATTATAATCTTGGGTTTCTTCATGTGCAATAGATGCATCAACGATAGGAACTGGATCAACATCAACTAAGCTCTCTTTATTCTGAGAATTCTTTTTCTCAGTCTTGTCAATATCTTCAATAGTTTGGTCTTCAAAGAACACCGCATCACGACTTCTAATAAGCTTCTTATTAATGGGATCATAAAAGCGATATCCAAGCTCATCTTGACCACAACCAATAAAGATGCACTTCTTAGTTTTGATATCCAGTTTTGACCTCTCATCTTTTGGAACATGCACACAAGCTTTACACCCAAAGACTTTCAAGTGATCATAGGAAACATCCTTAGCAAACTAAACTCTATTTGGAACATCACCATCTAAAGCAACTGTAGGAGACAAATTGATAACATAAGCAACAGGATTAAGTGCTTCCGCTCAAAAGGAATTTGAAAGTTTAGCCTCTGAAAGTACACATCTAACTCTCTCAACTAAAGTTCTATTCATCCTTCCTGCCAAGCCATTCAATTGAGGCGTCTTGGGTGGAGTTATCTGATGACGAATTCCTTGTGATTTGCAATAGTTATCAAAAGGACCAATGTATTCACCGCCATTATCAGTGCGGATGTATTTTAGTTTCTTCCCAGTTTGTCTCTCAGATAAGGCTTGAAATTCCTTAGACACATCAAGTACTTGATCTTTGAATTTTAAAGGATATACCCAGAGCTTTCGAGAATGATCATCAATAAAAGTAGCAAAGTAAAGTGCACCACCTTGTGACTTCACTTTAAAAGGACCACACAAATCAGAGTGTACTAGCTCTAATAGTTTAGGTTTTCTTGAGGGAGAATGACTGTGAAAAGAAACTCTCTTCTGTTTCGCGGCTAAGCAATGAACACATCTTTTCACCTTTGCTTGTTTCACACCAGCAAGTAAATTCTTCTTAGCCAAACAAGTGATCCCGCTATCGCTCATATGACTGAGCCTCTTGTGCTATAACTCCGATAAAATGTCACTTTCTATCAAATTTACTGAGTCACTGAGGATGGATCCTTGCATCACGTATAAACTAGAATACTTTCTTCCTCGAGCCATAACTAATGTGCCTTTGGTGAGCTTTCATTGGCCATTGAACAAGTCATTATGGTAGCCATCATCATCTAGTTTCCCTACAGATATCAAGTTTAGAGGGATGTCTGGAGCATGCTTGACATTCTGAAGGACTAACGTTGTACCAATATTAGTCTTCAAATAAACCGTGCCAAAGCCAAACACTTTAACCTCACCAGCGTTACCCATCTTCAACACTCCAGAGTTAACAGGAGTATAAGATGAAAAGAAGTCTTTCCTTGGTGTGACATGAGATGTAGCTCCAGAATCTACTATCCAACTAGTATCTTGGGATACAAAATTGATGACATTTTTATCACAAGCAAAGAGAAGCTCATCTCGGACAACAGCAACCACATTGTTTCCGTTATTTTTTTCTTTCTTTATTTCTCTAACCTCTTGCTTCAACCTATAGCAATTCCTTTTAATATGTACTTTCTTGCCACAATTATAGCATGAACGACTCTCATACCCTGGTCTTGACTTGCTTCTGCTTTTATCTCTATTCCTTGTGTTTCTTGTTTTGTCTCTCCCTCGGTCTTCTGTAAATAGAACATCCGAGTGTGAGAATGATCCCTGAGATTTTCTCCTTACTTCTTCATTCAAAACACTATTCTTGGAAAACTCCATAGTCACCTTTCCACCAGGAGCTGAATTTGTTAAAGAAACACGAAGAGTCTCCCAAGAATCTGGTAGAGTATTCAGAAGCCAAAGTCCTTGTATCTCATCGTCGAAATTAACACTCATTCCAGAAAGTTGATCAAGGACACCTTGAAAATCATTTATATGGTCAAGAATAGGACTTTGCTCCTTGTATTTAAAAGTCATCAATTGCTTTAGTAGGAACAACTTGTTATTGCCTTTTTTTGAAGCGTAAAGTGCCTTCAACTTTTCCCATAATGTTCTAGCATGTGTCTCATTCACAATATGATTGCGAACATTGTCTTCAACCCATTGCCTTATATATCCACATACTTGTTGGTGCTCGAAATCCCAATTTTCATCAGTTACATTCTCGGATTTATGAGCAGCAAAAACGGGAATATGCATTTTCTTCACAAATAGAAGATCTTTCATCTTGCTCTTTCATATGTTGTAATTGCTCCCATTTAAACATATCATCTTACTCATATTCGCCTCCATCCAAAAACCCTTGATAGACAACCAAGGCTCTGATACCACTTGTTATGACGGAAAGAGGTAAATAAGAAAATAAAGAAAGTAAAGAACACCAAGTTTAACGTGGAAAAACCCTTCAAATCGAAGGTAACAATCACGGGATCACAGAGATCCAAACAGCTCCACTATATCAATAATAAGGTTATAAATATTCTTCCAAATGGCTACACAACAAGTGTCAAACACGGAGAAACAATAGCGACACCAACAAAAGTAAATCAAGAGAAATATAATCACCCGAAATAGAGCTACTGTTTGGGACTCAAAACCAGATGCATTGGACCTCCAAATCCGATCTCCACTGTTCAAATAAAACAACAAGATGTTAGGAATACTCAGTCAAAATTTCAGGCCAATCCAACGGTGAAAGAGCTGGAAAATACGATCTAAAGTTGGCTGGTCGGAGAGTAAAAACTGCAGCAACTAAACTCTCTCTCTCTTCTCTCTTTGGTGAAAGCTCTCTCAAAAACCTCTCTTATGTGCTAATGTCTCTCAAAGACAAAACTAATGAGCATGATTAATTCTATCTCAAATTGTCCTATTTATAGATGATGAGTGGTGTTTTTTCCTAAAGCCAAACCAACTCCAAATAGGAATAGAAAATCCGAATCCTTTTCCAAATAGGATTGGAAACCAAAAGAGAATAGGATTAGGTCATGGGCCTTTGGCTGGAACATGGGCTACAGCCCAACAATATCATAGTCTTTGTATATCTTAAGCGATGTGATCATTTTGTTAATGTATCTTTATAATAACTAAACCATAAGTGGATCGTAACAAGGGATCAAGCAAAGATAAGGAAACCCTTTATCACACAAAAAAAAATAAAAATAGATGCAATTCTAATAAATACAGTTAGCTAGCTATTCTAAAGCAATTCCAATTTTCTAACACACATTAACTTTACTATTTGTTTCATCCCAACATCATCTTGCACATACTCAATGCAAGATTAAATCCTTTTTCTTTCGGGGATTTATAAACCATTTAATTTCTTAATAGTCTGTTCTTTGTTTAATTTTTCTTGTGGCCTAGATTTAGAGGTGATAAAATTAAATTATAACCTTTTCAATTCGTTTAAAGTTGAGCTGATTATTTATCCGTTTATTAATTTATTAGCTCGGCCTATTTTAGTCCAATCCATTTTAACTCATCAAAATATGGCTTGAATTTTAGCTTGAATTGATTCATGAAAAAATCTTGTCAAAATATTTTCAATTTTTTAATTTAACATGTTATAAATAACCGTAGTAAAAAAGATAATTTTATTAGAGATCTCAATTTTATTAGGTACACAGATTATAAAAGAACAAATAAGCAATTAATATTTACTAAGAATTGGACAGATTAGGTTTTGATCCACTTATTGGCTCATCTCAGCCAAAATAACTTTTGGGACAGTGATTAACTCAATCTATTTTGAGCCGCTCAAATTCAACCCAACCAGCCTATTTATCGCCTCTACCCTAACATCTTTGGCAAAGTTTCAGATATAGCTCATTGTTAGGCAATAAATAAGGCGTTATAGCTAAAGTTTGTCTAATTACAGGACGTAGCTATAATTTAGTAGCTAAATATACAAATTAGATATTGTATATACAAATACAAATTCACTTTAGATATTTGTATATGAGCCCCGAAATTCTCTTTGTGTACTAATATAAATCTTTAATGATGTGTCTATGAGCCTCGAAATTCGCTTTGTATATAGAAATACAAACGTTTATGAGTCTCGATATAAGAGATTTGTGTATGAGGTCCGAAATATACAAATAAATATATATAGAAATATATTTAACTATTTAATCTAAATTTTAACTGTAAATTGTAATTGCTTTAAATATTAGCAACACCTAATAATTATGACTTAATATTTTCTACTCCACGTGATTTTTCCATTCATCATCTTTTTAATAACTCTTATTATTCTCCACTTATTATATTTCCAAGTCGTTTCAATCTTGATTACAAATAGATAGAGAGAAGGGGAGGTAGGTTTTAAAGAAGAGGCGAGGCAGACTTTGATTGGAAGTCAGGGAGAGAAAATGGATCAAGAGATCTGAAGGGCCAAAGACGACGGATCGAAGTGTTTGAAGGGCCGAGGGAACGAAATATTTGAACTTTAGAAAAAATTAAATTAGGAAAAGGATAGTAACCTCATATAGCTGGTAAATGTTACAAAATTTTATACATTGTCCGTGCACAAAATTTAATCTCAAAAAGAATGGTACTTTCTCCCTCCGTCTCATTTTATATGGCACCTTCCTTTTTTAGTCGTTCCAAAATGAATGTCACTTTACCATAATTAGAAATAGTTTAATTTTGAAATTTTATTTTTACGCTTAATGGAATGATTTACAACCATACAAATATCTAAAAATTATTTTACCAGAAGTTTCAAAAGTTTTTTTTTTAAATATCGTGTCAAGTAAAAGGATAAAATGAAACGGAGGGAGTATAACATTTGCATTCATGATAAGTATATCAATTCAACTCTTCTACTAAAAAATATACAATTATTTATCTATAAAAACAATTTCATAGCCCAAAAAAATACTTTTCAATAGTTGATACTTATCAACTACTTTCGATCCGCCAACAGTCTAATCTTTTGTTGTTACATTGAAACTTTTGACTTCTTCTTTAATATTATGATACAGGCATTTAAATATGTTCGTTTTAAGTATCAGGTAGTCATTCACATGATCCATTTGAAGTGTTTAACTAATCCCACTAGATATTATAATGTTTCTTCTGATAGTTGAAATGTTTCATCAGATTGAAACAGTCTTCTGGTTTCAATCAACAAATTACCTTGAATTCTTAATGAAAAGGTCAAAATGTGTTGTTTACTTGTACCTTGAACTTCATACGGCATTGCTGTTAGACAATGATGTATAAAGTTGAAAGATAGGTAAAGTTATTGTTTCATGTGCTTCAAGTAATGTAATTTCATGTTTATGATGTCTTAGTATAAACATTATTCTCTTTACAACTGTCCTTGAACAATTTTGCTGCTTAAAAAATATTAATGTTGAGTATGGTTTTGATGATGATTAATGAAATATGGTTGTTAAATTGATGTGTCCTAAGTCACGTAAAGTTGGAAAAATAATAAGGTCTAAGAAAAAGATATTTGGCGATTATTTTAATAATGGCAGGTAAAAGAATTGTTGCTAAATTATCATGGTGAAATTGCAAAGTTTTATCCTTTGTGTTATTATATTTTCCAGTTGCAGGGATAAGGGTTGAAAGAGTTAGAATCAAATAAAAGGATCCAAATCAGTTAAGGATAAGCATACTTCTGGCTGCTACGTGCTCTTCTTTTCTTAGTAGGACTCAAACATAAGGAGATTCAGGTTTACCTCTATAAAAGGAGACCATCACGTTCTGGGATAGTAAGTATTCACAAAAAAAAAATTCAGCAACATAGTTCTCTGAGCTTTCCAGTAAAAAGAGGCCTGAAAACTTGAAGTAGAGTTGGACCAGTGTCTGAGTCTATTTCGAGATCTGTTTCATAGTCTATTTTAGAAGTTAAAGAAGATCCTCTCTACGTGTCAACTCTAGTGAATGTGTTAGCTTGAGTTGCAATTGTTTATTAGCTTTTGTAGAAGCATTTTGTGAAGTTTAAATAGTTTTTAAAGTTGTTTTTTTTTGTTTTTCAAGCCAAGGGTAGTTTGGAAACAAGCTAGGAACATTGTAAGGGCTTAGGGGTAGGTCCTTTGGATTGCTGGGGGTAATCCACTTTGGCTCAGGGTTTTAGTGAAGTTTAGTTGAAGTCCTATAAGGGTGTAGGCTGTGGTTGTTACATCTATTCGAGCCTGGATGGTTTTTCATGTAAAAATCTCGTGTGCTTTTCACTTTGTTTAAATGGTTTTTTATATTTAGAATTGCTAACCAGGAACGATTGAAGAAACAGAGTTCATCACTGTTCCATTAAAATCAGAAAAGTTAGTAAAATTTTTAAATAGGCACTCTCTCTTGTAGACGCAATTCACCCCCCTCATGTGTCTGCTTAAGAAGTCATTTTCATCAATTGTTATCAAAGCCTAGTTACTCGTGTCTAGGTTAACCCCTTCGAGAGATTCGCATAATAAATTCTGAAATACTACTACCGGAGGGACAGTCCAGCACCAGGCCTCCTCTATTCAATGGCCAGCACTACAGCCTTTGGAAAACTAGAATGGAAATTTACATGAAAGTGGAGGACTACCAGCTATGGATAATCATTCTAAGAAGACCACTAGTTCCCACAAAGACAAAATCTGATGGTACGATGACACCTAAGACTGAAGCAGAATTTTAGGCTGAAGATTTCAAAATGATGAAGAAAAATGCAAAAGCCATCAAAATTTTGTACTTTGGTTTGAGGATCAATGAGTACAACAGGATCTCTGGATCACCGGTGCAAAAGAAATTGGGATTCCCTAGGGTACGTGAAGGCACGTCTCAGGTAAAGCAATCCAGGATTAATATGCTCATTAGGAAGTATGAATTATTTTCCATGAGTGAAAAGGAATCAATTAAGGATATATTTACTAGATTCACTCATATTACTGATGAACTTAAGTCCCTTGGAAAGGAATTTTCTATTAAAGAAAATGTCAGGAAAATCTTGAGAATTCTGCAGCTTCATGGGAGCCCAAAGTCACAACAATTCCTGAAAACAAATGAGCACAATGCAGATGGATAAGATGGTTGAGGAACCCAAGAAAGAACACAGTCTGGTGCTAAAGGATGCACAACATGATTCGGATACTGGTGATGAGCATATTGCTATGTTTGTACGCACGTTCAAGAAATTTTTCAGAAAGAAAAATTCTGAAAAAAGAGAACTATGCAGCAAAGGAAAATCTGCTAAAAAGATCCAGTTCAACGGATGATTTAAATGAAGAAAGTTGGATCACGTGATCAGCGATTGTCCTCTGATAAAAGAGGAACAGAAGAAGGAATGCACCAACTCCAGAAAACAATAATTGCTTGCCTCTAAAGTCTTCAAAAAGGATATGAAGGCAACTTGGGGGGAGATTACAGATGATGACTCCAAAAATGATGGACTGTAAATTCATTGGT
Source organism: Capsicum rhomboideum (assembly GCA_031232105.1). NCBI lineage: Eukaryota > Viridiplantae > Streptophyta > Magnoliopsida > Solanales > Solanaceae > Capsicum > Capsicum rhomboideum. The sequence continues at coordinate 31,177,297 of CP124712.1, read as the reverse complement.
CGCTGCTCAAGATTTTAGTGGATCGACTCTACGTTCTAAGAAGAAAGATTGGAATATCAATCTCGCTTGGGTTGCTTTAATAGTAGTCTTTACTTTTTCCAAGATTTTCGGAAGTCCACAGAAAATTTTTGCCAAAAATGATTCTGAATCTGATGAAGACTCCTCTAAGGTAAGTCTAAATAAGCTTAAATCTCAGGTTCATAACTTATCAAAAAATAAGATTGCAAATCTGTTACTCTCCTTAATGGATGAATTTCATCTTGTGAGTGTTGAAAGAAATGAACTATCCAAAACTCTTTCAAGTTTTAAATCTGAGTGCAAAGCTCTTACGAAAAACAAAATTGAACTTGAAACTGTCCAGGGAACACTCACTGATGAAACTGCAGTTTGAAGGAGTCAGTGTCTTCTTTAAAGGTTGAAATTTCTAATTTTAAGAAAATTCAAATTGTGAGCAAAAAACAAAGTTACACCCATCAAAGATCTCTTGAATCTGAAATTTCCAAATTGAAAAATGATTTAAATTCAGAAGTTGGAAAAAATTCAGAGCTTCAAGAGACATTGAAAAATGTTAGCTCTAAACTTGCGATGATCAAAAAATGAAATAAATCCTCTGAAGCTTTAAACTGGCTAAATGAATACCGATAATAGATGTTGCAATGGTCTTGGTTACAAAAGCAAGCCAGTAAAATGGGATATAAAAAGAAAATATGTTGGTTTGCTCGAATATCAGACTTGTGTAGCTACTGTGGACACACTGGCCACTATAAGTATAAATGTTTGGAAAGAATTAAAGCACTTGAAAAAAATGGAAATTATGTGAAATGGATAAGGAAAGATTCAATTCATCAAGTCACTCAAAGAAAAGGAACCAAACTGGTGTGGGTTCCCAAGACTAACAAATGAAATTTTTGCAGGCTGAAGTGAGAGGGAGGAAAAAAAAGGTTTGGTATCTAGATAGCAGTTGCTCCAGGCACATGACAGGAAATAATTTTTTTTTCTCTCACTAACAGCCTTTGATAAAGGGAAAGTGTCTTTAGGAGGAGGTAAGAAAGGTACAATAATCGACATAGGTAAGATAGGTAAGTCTCTCTCTCATTAAATTGAAAATGTGTATTTGGTTGATGGTCTGAAACCCAACTTGTCAAGCATATATCAGCTTTGTGACCATGCAGTATTCTCTTCCATTGGTTTCAAAGTCATAAATGACAAGTCTGAGGAAGTTGTGATGAAAGGAAAGCGATATAATAATGTGTACAAAGTGTGTATTTTATCTCTTTCCAAAAATGGCCTAACTTTTTTAAGTGTTCTAGATGATGATGCTCTTCTTTGGCACAAACATTTAGGACATGCTACTCTAGCATTACTAAATAAATTAGTGCTAAAAAAATCTTGTCATTGGTCTTCCCGAGATAAAATTTAAAGATGATAAGATATGCGATCCTTGTGTTAAAGAAAAGCAAGTAAAATCATCATTCAAAAACCAAAAGGGACGTGAGCACCTCAAAACCTCTCGAACTACTTTACATGGATCTCTAGGGACCTATGAGAGTGGTAAGGCATGGAGGTAAGAGGTTTGTTCTTGTAATTGTTGATGATTTCTCACGCTTTACATGGACATTATTTTTGTCCACAAAGATGAAGCGTTTGATATGTTTAAAGTGTTTGCAAAAAGGATTCAAGGAACTCTTGGAATTGATGTGGTAAGTATCCGATCTGATCATGGTACTGACTTTGAAAATATCAAATTCAGTGATTTTTGTAATAAATATGGAATTGAGCATAATATTTCAGACGCCAGAAAACCATAACAAAATGGTGTTTTGAAAAGAAAAAATAGGACCCTAGAAGATATGGCACAAACAATGCTTATTGCTAGTGGACTTCCTAAAAGTTTTTGGGCTGAAGCTGTGAATACAGCTTGCTACATAATAAATAGATGTATGATCAGACCACTCCTTGACAAAACTCCATATGAACTTCTCAAAGGCAGAAAGGACAATATTAAGCACCTACGAACCTTTGGGAGTAAATGTTTTGTGCATAACAATGGAAAAATGCCTTGGGGAAGTTCTATGGAAGAAGAGATGAAGGAGTATTTCTTGGTTATTCACCACATAGCAAAGCTTATAAAGTATATAACAAGAGAAAAAAATATATTGAAGAAATTATTTGTGTCATATTTGATGAGTCTAACATTTTTGTTGAGACAAATATGAAGGAAAGTGATGATGATTTTGAAATTGGTCTCAGTCAAATCTCAATGGAAGAGGTAAGTGTCGCGCCCCATTTTTCTCGCAAAAAACGGGATTCAACGTGAAAACTCTCTTTTGGATTGGTTTAAAAGAGGAATCGTCACCTAACGAATTAAGGTGCGTTAGGGCACCATTCTACCATTAATAATATAAATAACTCTATTTTTAATCTATGCAACCAGAAATTGGATAAGGGTTCAAATTACCTTGAAAGGAAGGTGTTAGATACCTTTCGAGGTCCACACATGTGGGTCCCAGCCTAATTCACATGTTATGTGGGAAAACTATGTATAAACAAAGGAATTGTTAATTAACTAATCTAAAATAACCAAGTGCCTAAGCATGGGACATTTAACTTAATTATTCTAGATGAAGAATAAAAGCAAGTGAAAAAGTAATGAAAAAATGAATAAAACAACTAACAAAATACATGCATTTTAAAATCCAAACACAATTTAATATTATCATGCAAGTTGACACACAACCTATTTTATAACTAAAATGAAAGTACAAATTTTTGTTAATTAGTTACATTATACGAACATAAAAAAATGAAAGAAATTAAGTTAATTAATTTATACTATACAAAATAATTGCAAAAGTCGAGGGACTGACCTGGTTTGTTAAGCATCAATTTAATAAAAAATGCTAAAATATTCAAAATATTGAGTTACGAATAATAACGAGACTCCAATAAGTCAGCTGAGATTTCCAAAGAGCTCGATATATTCTCCATTTCACATAGTATTTTAGACCTCTCATAAATTATAACATCTCATATAAGAAAAGAAATTGTTAGTAAAATATATGCCACCTTAATTTGATGTCAAATATATTGTAAGAGAACGAATAATAAATTAACAATACATAAAGTTAAGGCTAAGAGTGAGAGAATATGGGATCAAGGTATGACAAGGCTGCTACAGGCCCAATGCGATGTTACATCCCCTTTCTCTATTTTTATATAATCAACTCTCTTAAACGCCTCAAGACAAGATGAATATAATTCTAAAAGAAATTATTTAAGAGTAGTAAATAAGATATTCAACATCTAAAAGTTGTGTGAAGAAAATATAGGTATGTATATTTAAATTGTATGGAAGTATATCGATAATTAGTGCAATAGTATAAGTTGTTGAGTCTTTGAGATCTTCAAAAGGGTGACATGCAAAAATTAGAGAAAACGGGAATAACGAGTTGCTTTATTTTTTTTATAAAGGTATGTGTGCGCTTCATCCGAGAAGTCAGCTATTGCCTGTCTTTTTTATCATCATTTCCCAAACGTATCTGACCTCCGATGGGGTGACGACTCCATTTGAGTTTTGCTTCAAGCGTTGGCTCCTTTCCTCTCGTGGTTGAACTCCAAGTGACGCTATTTCATTGTAGTGTACATGTAAAAATATTCAAAAAGGTGAGAGTATGTCTTTTCTTATTGTTTTCCTAATCAAAAAAAGATAATAAAGTAAGCGCATAAGAAAGAGTTTTCCGTTCTTATCTTTATATTAGACAACGAATTTTGAATTAACTCTCCTAGTCATCTCGCTCAAAACTTACAATTAATTAACTGAGGCCTTAAAAAAAATGCTCTAGGCGCCAAAATTATTCCTTAACCTCTCAAAAACAAAATATAGATTCTTTTTCTTGATATTCAGTGGAATAGCAACAAAACAAATTAAAGACTACCTAAGAATTTAAGAATGAAAATAAATGACACTTAAACAAATAATTAAACAAGATGTTAACCCACTTGATTGGACCAATGAGAGTGTACACTATGAGAACAGTCTACTGGCTCTAAAAATATATTTGAAAACATATGAGAATATTATCATATCTAAAATATTATCCTTGTACTCTATGTCTCTGTACATGAAGCTGTAATGCTAGTAATATAACTTAAAAAAAGGTACAGTGAAATAAGACCCAAGGAGCCTCTGTTCCAATTTTACATCTAAACTAATAATCTATTAGAATGCATCACATGTACTAACACATAAAAAGCTAAATGGCCAAGAAAGGCAGCAAGTCCGGGAGTAAATCTTTCAACACATCCACGATAAATATATGACAAACTAATTCAATACATGCTAACACAATTGCTATCACACGATATTTGGCATACGGATGAGAATATGAAAAACTTAGGTCAATCAACTGTGTTTCTTTCGACCAAAGTGCACAAGAAAGAATCAAGTTCAATAATGCACCATAATTAAGTTAAAGGAAAAGAGAGATCATGGACCTTTTTGATTTAATGAAGGAGACCCTTTGGTGGAGTACATTAGAAATCCAAACCATTTGAAAATAAACAGAAACCAAGGCGGCACCAAGAACCTCAATGGCGAACTCAAACAGCCTTGTTAGAGACTCGAAAATATCAAACTAAACTAAGGGATGGTCGATGTTATCGTCCTTAAGATGACTTTCGTTGATATTTCATGCGGGGAAGGCGAGTCGGAGGTGGTATATTTTCCGGTGTTGTCGTCTTCGGAAGCTAAAGTTGTTGGTTAGAAGATGAGGCTCACATATTTGCTTTCAGGTGACATCCATGGTTTCTTGAGGGTGGAGATATCATTGTATAGAGTTGTTTTTAGGAAGAAAGAGCAGTTATCTTTTGGGATCGTGACGCTCTCTTCTTGCGGATGTCTTTGTTCATATGAGTGGAGAATGATGGTCTCTCCCCTTATCCCCCTTTAGATGGTATTAACACCAACTATATGTAGAGAAAAATCATTGAGAGACACTGGGAGCTGTAGTAAGAATAGGAAAAGATCTCTTAATTTTTGGCAAGAATTATGTCTACATGGATAGGATTGATAAGATGATATTATTTTTAGAGGAAAGCAATATTCTTGTCACGCCCCAAGCTTCAACGAGGCGGACTGGCACCCGAAGCCGATAAGGCCCGAGAGAACCAATCTTTACTCGTGTCCATTCATATGCATGCCATCAGAAACATCACCACCACGTAAGATTATCAAATGCTAATGGCGGAAATCATGGAACATATGATATGTACATATAGGAAACTTGGCCGTTAGGGCCATCAAGTCAAGAGGGACATACGTCTCTTACATTTAAATACCCACATATGTCTACAAAAGCCTCTAACAGAAGTACACACATAACCATCCTAAATTCGGTACAAGTCCCTGCTTTACACAACATTTACAATACCAAAAGCAATGTACAACTGTCACTCGGAAAGCCCTGAACCAACTGGAGCTCACCAAAGATCAGTAGATGACCCGCAACTTACTGTGGAGGTCTACTAGTACCTGTGCCTGTAGCAAGTAAGGTAAGCCCCCCAAGGGGGTCAGTACGAGGAATGTACTGAGTATGTAAGGCCATGAGAAACTGTATGATGCATAAAGACTTCAATGAAATCAAATGTAAATGAGTACTCAATATGGATAAGTCACCATTCTGTATATATGGAAATATGTACATTATGTGAATTTCTTTCTTTACTTTTATGCTCATTCATTCATTCACTCGTTCCTTCATTCGTTACTCATCCATCCATTCATATAATGCCCGGGACCCAAGCTGATCAATGGGTAATCAACAGTTTTCGGGATCGACCCATGCTAGGCTTTTCCTTTGCCCCTGGGATACCACCAGTAGTAGCGGGATTGACCCATGCTAGGTGTTCTTCTCACCCCTGGGATACCACCCGTATATATTGGGATCGACCCATGCTAGGTATTTTAACCCCTAGGATACTTTATTGCCTCACTTCTTCAATCTTAAAAAAAAAATAGCTCATTCAATGATTACTTCATTTTGGGAACTTTTGAATATAACATTATTGGAACTTGGAACCATGTTCATAATTATGTGACACAAGAATAATAATAGATCAAGAGTAAGGTATATATGATTAACAATAGATGATAACTTGAAATAAGATGTCTTAGGACATTTCGGAAATGAGTAACTACCATAACAAGGTGTTCACTATATGCTGCAGAAAGATACGGAAAGAGTAACCTTACATACCTTATCTCCTCAATATGACTATACAATCCTATACGTGAACACAATAGTCTGGCTCGTTCCCTTCGTTTCACTCTACAAATTAACAATCAACTACCTTACAAGTGCATAAGACGAATAATGAGTCACATGTTTGCCTTATAACGTCATTTACTCCCTTACAATACCATTTACGGCATGATCATACCAATAATACCACAACATGCCCAACATTGACCAATACATCATAAACCAATAGCATGTCATACCAAGTTCATACTTTATACTTCTCCATCACCACAACATCACAATTACTCCATCAAGTCACCTCAATATACCTCATAACCACATATCGGCCAAAATCTCATAATTTACACTTATAGGAAAATAACAAGTTTAGGAACATAATCACACCATACATGTTGATATTTCATCCATACCATGCACTTTCATCAAAACCACAAGTCACCTTTCAAGTTCAATTCACAAAAATGACAAATCTTTTACAAAACACAAAAGTGCACCACTTACACTTTTAGACATAACCATCATGATCTACATGCTCTCCCATGCATATAATATATTAATCCATAAGAATAATCACTTACCCAAACTTGCAAATGAGTGATCTTTTCCCAAGAAGTGCCTTAGGGTTCTTAGGGTTTGAGAGAAATAGATGAGAAATATCTAAAGAGACATGAGAGTTCCAATGAATTAAAAATCTGATTTTCGGGGCCTTTATATAGTGCTCAAGTCATCCTTATCCATTTCCATGCATTAAATGCAATATTGGCTTGGTCAAAGTGGAAGAATGGGTTATTTACCCCATTGGGCCCATGTATTTTGGCTTCATTTTGGGCCCCAAATTGGCCCATTAACACAACTTAACTTAGTCCACCAATTTACATGTATAATCCATCATATATCTCATGTTTAAATAATTTCATAATTTCACGACAATATTCACTTACGAAATTCTCGTTCGTAGCCTCAATCGCAAAAATAGAAATTCTAGTCGCCCATGGCTTCATTGAACATTTTTTGGTAAATACTTGTGTTTCATGATTTGATCATGTAGTAGTGTGTTGAGGTATTTGAAGCCTTATAAGGAGTAAAGAAACACCAAAGAACCAAAAGAAACCAAAGAAGAATCGACGTGGCATTGCGTTGCAAAACGAGCACGGGAAGGGCCATACTTTTGTGCCTTGCACCACTAGCTACAAAGCAAGCAGTGGCGCAAGAAATTGCTGCCCTCTGAATCAGGTGGCTTGCGCCACACCCCCTGAAACAGGGAGTGGCGCAAGTTTCACTGGTTCTCTGAATTTTTTCCCCTTTTTGCATATACTAGCATATCATCCAATACCCTATCAAAGCACTACAAAATACTTACTTATTGCTCTCAACACTAATGAAACATGACTCCAAGGTATCAAGTGAGGTTGGAAAGCTACGGGGTATTACAATTCTTCCTTCTAACAAAAGAATATTTTGATTTTGTAGGAGGATTTTTACAGATATGGAGGGAGTAAAATAGGTAAAATTGATTTGAAATGATTTTGACAGTAAAAATATTCTTCACAAGAAAGGAAAGACAGTGAGGAAGATTTTTCTACTTATGAAAAGATTTGACAAAATTTGAATTTTGAGCTTGTTTTGGACTAAATAAATTTCTACCAAAAAAATATATAAAATGGGTAAATAATAAATTACCAAGTGAAGAAAAATAATACTAAATTATTAAATCAACCATTATATTTTATATTGAAAATAATTCACAATAAAAGAATAATAACTTTTAAAATACTTGATCAAATACTTTTTTTAAAAAATAAATTAAAAGAGAAATGTAAAAGAGTAAGTAAACAATACCTTTCCAAATGAAAAATATTATATAATAATAATAATAATACCTATATAATGTGAATAATATCTATTATCACAACTTTTGAAAAAAATAAGTAAAAATAGAGATTTTGGCCTCGCGAACAAACTAGACGCTCGAATGAGTAAAATAACGAATAAGAGGGTCAAAATTGGGAGTTAACAGCTGCCCCTTCTTTGTTCGTGAATGAGGGATGAATTATCGGGCAAAGAACGTTGACAGAGTAGCTAATTTTGTCCGACTGAGGGAATGGGTCTTTTGAAATTGGAAGAAGTTGGTTGGAATTGTGAAAATGTTATGGCCGAGACTTCAGTTTCAAGTCGCCTACATATCTCAGGTTCTATGAGAATCAGGCTGTGTGTAGTTCTAGATTTAGGAACGAATAATATTTCTAAAGAAAGTTATTGATACGGTATATGGGCGATAATAACGGTGGTATGTTTCAATGAGATTGAAGTGGGTGAGATTGAAAGCAAGGAAAAGTGTGACAATGGAAGGTAAATGTGTTTCAAGTTGAATTGGAGTGACGGAGGGGTAAACAAAATTTTATTTTGAAAACAGGAGTGAAAGTTGTTCCTGTTTGTAACTCGTTCTTCCTTCATCACCTCCGTACTTTCTAGTATAACTAGATAAAATGATTAGAGCATGTGGATCAAATAAATGATAAGCTATTGTTGTAAATATTTAAACAAGATGCAATTTTCCATTAGACCATGAGCATTTGCTTTAAGAAGGCAAAGATGAAGTCTTAGGGCCATGATAAGCGAAAAGTAAATCCTAAGGAAATAAAATGATGTTTGTAGGCCATGAAAAATGACGCCTTTAGACCATGACGCCTTCGGAGCATGATAAGAAGAAAGTAAATCCTTAGGCCATGAAATAATGTCTGCAGGCCATGAAGATGATGCCCTTGAACTATGACGCCTTATGATAATTATATGATGATTAAAGAAAGTGTATCTGTCTTGAGTAGCATAATTTGTCATTGAGTGATTTGAGTAGCTTGGCCTGTAATAATTTGACGTGGTTCAACAACTTGATGTAATTTGTGTACTTGATGCGAATTTTGGCAGTGCAATGTGATATGGACTCTTGAGGGATCAATGCAATGTAGACTCTTGGATGAGCCATGTAATGTAGATTCTACTGATGCACTGTGACGCAGACTCCTGTGGGAGCCATTCTATGTAGACTCTTGCAGGAGCCATGCAATGTAGATTTCTACAGATGCTCTGCGATGTGGACTCTTGTGGGAGCCATGTAACAATGTGGATATCTACGGATGCACTGCAATGTGGACTCTTGCGGGAGCCCTGTAATGTAGATTCTTGTGGGAGCCTTACAATGTAGATTTCTGCGGATGCATCGCGATGCAGACTCTTGCAGGAGCCATGCAACAATGTAGACTCTTGCGGGAACCATGCAATGTAGATTTCTGCGGATGTACTGCAATGTGGACTCTTGCGGTAGCCATGTAATGTAGACTCTTGTAGGAGTCATGCAATGCAAATTTTTGCGGATGCACTGCGGTGTGGACTCTTGCAAGAGCCATGCAATGTAGACTTTTGCGGAAGCCATGTAACATAAATTTCTGCTGATGCACTGCGATACAGACTCTTGTGGGAGCCATACAATAATGTATATTTCTATTGATGCACTGTAGTGTGGACTCTTGAAGGAGCCATGCAATGTAGATTCTTGCGGGAGCCGTGCAATATAGACGAGGAGATAGAGGAGCTTAACTGTTTTCTCTTGTTTGAGATGTAGTTTGGACTTCCTTTAATGATGATAGTTCACTTGTCGTAAGGTAGTTACTAGATTTGTACCTATTGTTTCTGTGCTCAAAGAAAATCACAAGTTTTGAAAAGCAAGGTTAACTCATACCTTTGCTTGTCTTTGCTCTTTTTCGTTGTTTGGATTTCATGGATGGACTTGAACTCCATTATGGTAAAATTTTTGAGGGATCCTCAAAAATTTCTGCCCCAATTTAGAATAAGGTACTTTTTGCAACTCGTGAATTGGGATGTTGCTTGCTCATGGAATTTTTGAGGTCTCCTCAAAAATTCTGCCCTAGTTTTCACTTATTGTGTTTTATAATTCTGCTACACTCAAAGAAAAATAATAGCTCAAAATAAATGATTGTCTTACGTTTGAACCTCGAGGTCTCAATTTTGAATCTGTATTTTGCCAATAAGGAGGTTATGGGACGAACCAAAATAAATTAGATTTATCGAATAAAAGGCTTTGTAAAAAAGATGGCATAATTTTACTGGACATAATGCGGATGAATGGAGAGTGATGACATTTTACTTGTGATGGTATTTTGAGAATAAGAATTTCATGAGGAGATATAGACCAAAAGTATTTTGCATTGGACGAGAAGGAAGAAGATTAAAAGTTTTTGGATATTGAGCATATTCGTTATACTGCAGATTTTCAATTAAGTCGATGTTCAAATGATACACAACCTTAAAGTAAATATAGATAAGTCAAAGCAAGTATTAGTACACACAAAATTCAAGGTAACAATATCAAAGATGAGCTATCTTATCAAAGTGGACTTTAGGATGAATGGGTGAGCTAGAACTTAAGCTTGAGAAGTGAGTTGATACCAAAAGGTAGAAGATAGATTCTAAGCAAGACCTAAATATTAAGCTCGTACTAAAGCTGATGCGGTGAATAAGTAAATAATGATAAAATAGTTAAATGATACGCAAAGAATATTTAAAGACTTTATTTTGAAAAAACGAGGGAGCTGAAAATTTGAGATGTTTTTAAAGAATTAGTTTAACCGAGACATTTGGTTTAAAACATTTGAGAATTTAAAAGATTGTGAAAATCATTTGAATAACCTCAAAAATTCTCTAGTTTTCACCCTTATGACATTATGAAAAGATGATAGAAAGGGAGAATATAAGATTTGATAGAAAAATTATTGGAATGATAAAGATTGTTTCACATTTTTAAAATATGGGGGTATTTTGTAAAGAATGGAAAAAGGAGGACTGCATCCTTAAAAAGGATTGCCTACGTATCTTGTTGGAACAAGAATCAGGTTAGACGTAGTTCGAAACTGACGACTTAAATTGATAGTTGGAGACATAGTGTGAACCGAATGACAATTTAAATAAGGATAGTAAACACACAACACATAACAGGTAATACATGAATGACTTAGAATTTTCTACGATTTGGGTAGACACGGACTGAGGGCAATCTATGTGAGGAGGCACGTGGTCACATGGTAGCAAAACTATCCGCTCACCCCACGTCTATGCCAACTCTCTAAATTGGGTATTTGAAGAGAATTTGGATAAGTGCTAAGGCACAACATCCGAGTATAGTGAATATTGTGTGAAAGTGTGAAGTTCTCAAGTGGGGGAAAATATGAACGAAATGTTAGTTATATAAAGCAGTAACACATAGCACACAGTGGAAAGCAGTAACATGTTTGAATAGTTTAAAAAAAATGATAAATAAACGATGTTAACGAATAACATGCATAATTAAGGAAACAAGGTAAAGAAAATAACAAATACAAGGAACACCAAAAGGACAGGCATGTGAACAAGTAAAAGGGAAAAGAAAAGTGGATGAACATGGAAGAAAATAATTAGTTTAAGACAACAATATAATGAGAAAGAGGAAAAGGATATAGCATGAAAATTATTCATAGTAACAAACAATTAAACATGATAAGGCAAATAATTCATCAACAAAATAAATCAAAAGATGCTAGAAATAAATCAACAAATAAAGGAAAAGACCAAAGGAATTAATAATAAAAAGAATAGATATAAATAAAGCTTAAAATCCCACATAACATACAAATTTGTAATGGTTAGAACCTAAGCTTCCCCAAGAGTCGCCATACTGTCGCGCCTCATTTTTCTCGTGAAATGCGGGATTCTATGTGACAACTCTCTTTGGGATTGGTTTAAAAGAGAAGAGTCGCCACCAAATGAAGTAAGGTGCGTTAGGGCACCATTCTACCATTAATATGCAAATAACTCTGTTTTTAATCTATACAACCAGAAATCAGGTAAGGGTTCAAATTACCTCGAAATGAAGGTGTTAGGAACCTTTTGAGGTCCACACATATGGGTCCCGGCCGAATTCATATGTTATGTGGGGAAACTATGTGATAAATAATGAAATTGCTAATTAACTAATCTAAAATAACCAAGTGCCTAATCATGCAACATTCAACTTAATTATTTTAGATGAAGAATAAAAGCAAGTGAAAAAGTAATGAAAAGATGAATAAAAAAAGCTAACAAAATACATACATTTTAAAATACAAACACAATTTAATATTATCATGCAAGTGGACACACAACCTATTTTATAACTAAAAAAATGCACAAGTTTAATTGTTACTTAGTTACATTATACGAACATAAAGAAATGAAAGAAATTAAGTTAATTAATTTATACTATACAAAATAATTGCGAAAGTCGAGGGACTGACCTGGTTTGTGGAGCATCAATTAATAAAAAATGCTAAAGTATTCAAAATATTGAGTTACGAATAATAACGGGACTCCAATAAGCCAGCAAAGATTTCCAAATAGCTCGATCTATTCTCTATTTCATATAGTGTTTTAGAACTCTCATAAATTATAACATCTCATATAAGAAAAGAAATTGTTAGTAAAATATATGCCACCTTAATTTGATGTCAAATATAATGTAAGAGAACGGATAATAAATTAACAAAACATAAAGTTAAGGCTAAGAGTGAGAGTGTTGAAAGAAATGAACTATCCAAAACTCTTTCAAGTTTAAAATCTGAGTGCAAAGCTCTTAAGTAAAAACTAAATTGAACTTGAAACTGTCCAGGGAAGGGAATACACACTGATGAAAACTGCAGTTTGAAGGAGTCAGTGTCTTCTTTAAAGGTTGAAATTTCTAATTTTAAGAAAATTCAAATTGTGAGCAAAAAAACAAACTGACACCCATCACAGATATCTTGAATCTGAAATTTCCAAATAGAAAATTGATTTAAATTCAGAAGTTGGAAAAAATTCAGAGCTTCAAGAGACATTGAAAAATGTTAGCTTTGAGCTTGTGATGATCAAAAAATGAAATAAATCCTCTAAAGCTTTAAACTGGCTAAATTAACATCTATAATAGATGTTGCAATGGTCTTGGATACAAAAGCAATGGGATATAAAAAACAAAATATGTTGGTTTGCCCGAATATCACTTGTGTAGCTACCGTGGACACACTGACCACTATAAGTATAAATGTTCGAAAAGAATTTAAGCACTTGAAAAAAATGCAAATTATGTGAAATGGATAAAGAAAGATTTAATTCATCAAGTCACTCAAAGAAAGGGAACCAAACTGGGGTGGGTTCCTAAGACTAACAAATGAATTTTTTGCAGGCTGAAGTGAGAGGGAGGAAACAAAAGGTTTGGTATCTAGATAGCAGTTGCTCCAGGAACATGACAGGAAATAAAAAACTTTTTCTCTCACTAACAACCTTTGATAGAGGGAAAGTATCTTTTGGAAGATGTAAGAAAGGTACAGTAATCGACATAGGTAAGATAGGTAAGTCTCTTTCTCATTCAATTGAAAATGTGTATTTGGTTGATGGTCTGAAACCCAACTTGTTAAGCATATCTCAGCTTTGTGACCGTAGGGTATTCTCTTCCATTGGTTTCAAAGTCATAAATGACAAGTCTGGGGAAGTTGTGATGAATGGAAAGCGATATAATAATGTGTATAAAGACTGTATTTTATCTCTTGCCTAACTTGTTTAAGTGTTCTGGATGATGATGCTCTTCTTTGGCACAAACATTTAGGACATGCTACTCTAGCATTACTAAATAATTTAGTGCTAAAAAAATCTTGCCATTGGTCTTCCTGAGATAAAATTTAAAGATGATAAGATATGTGATGCTTGTGTTAAAGGAAAGTAAGTAAAATCATCATTCAAAAACAAAAAGGAACGTGAGCACCTCAAACTACTTTACATGGATCTCTAGGCACCTATGGGAGTGGTAAGTCATGGAGGTAAGAGGTTTGTTCTTGTAATTGTTGATGATTTCTCACGCTTTACATGGACATTATTTTTGTCCACAAAGATAAAGTGTTTGATATGTTTAAAGTGTTTGCAAAAAGGATTCAAGGAACTCTTGGAATTGATGTGGTAAATATCCGATCTGATCATGGTACTGACTTTGAAAATGTTAAATTAAGTGATTTTTGTAACAAATATGGAATTGAGCATAATATTTCAGCTGCCAGAACACCCTAACAAAATGGTGTTTTGGAAAGAAAAAATAGGAATCTAAAAGATATGGCACAAACAATGCTTATTGCTAGCAGACTTCCTAAAAGTTTTAGAGCTAAAGCCGTGAATACAGCTTGCTACATAATAAATAGATGTATGATTAGACCAATCCTTGACAAAACTCCATATGAACTTCTCAAAGGCAGAAAGGACAATATTAAGCACCTACGAACCTTTGGGAGTAAATGCTTTGTGCATAACAATGAAAAAATGCCTTGGGGAAGTTCGATGCAAAAAGCGATGAAGGAGTATTTCTTGGTTACTCACCACATAGCAAAGCTTATAAAGTATATAGCAAGAGAAAAAAATGTATTGAAGAAAGTATTCATGTCATATTTGATGAGTCTAACATATTTGTTGAGACAAATATGAAGGAAAGTGATGATGATTTTGAAATTGGTCTTAGTCAAATCTCAATGGAAGAGGTAAGTGTCGCGCCCCATTTTTCTTGCAAAAAATGGGATTCGATGTGACAACTCTCTTTGGGATTGGTTTAAAAGAGAAGAGTCGCCACCTAACGAATTAAGGTGTGTTAGGCACCATTCTACCATTAATAATGTAAATAACTCTGTTTTTAATCTATGCAACCAGAAATTGGGTAAGGGTTCAAATTAACTCGAAAGGAAAGTGTTACGCACCTTTCGAGGTCCACACATGTGGGTCCCGAACAAATTCATATGTTATGTGGGGAAACTATGTGATAAACAAAGAAATAGTTAATTAACTAATCTGAAATAACCAATTGCCTAAGCATGCGACATTTAACTTAATTATTCTAGATGAAGAATAAAAGCAAGTGAAAAAGTAATGAAAAGATGAATTAAAAAAACTAACAAAATACATGCATTTTAAAATACAAACACAATTTAATATTATCATGCAAGTTGACACACAACCTATTTTATAACTAAAAAAAAAAGTACAAATTTAATTGTTACTTAGCTAGATTATACAAACTTAAAGAAACGAAAGAAATTAAGTTAATTAATTTATACTATACAAAATAATTGCAAAAGTCGAGGGACTGACTTGGTTTGTGGAGCATCAATTTAATAAAAAATGCTAAAGTATACAAAATATTGAGTTATGAATAATAACGGGACTTCAATAAGCCAGTTGAGATTTCCGAAGAGCTCGATCTATTCTCCATTTCACATAGTGTTTTAGACCTCTCATAAATTATAACATCTCATAAAAGAAAAGAAATTATTAGTAAAATATATGCCACCTTAATTTGATGGCAAATATAATGTAAGAGAACGGATTATAAATTAACAATACATAAAGTTAAGGCAAAGAGTGAGAAAATGTGGGATCACGGTATGACAAGGCTGCTACGGGTCCAATGAGTTGTTACATCCCCTTTCTCTATTTTTTATATGATCAACTCTCTTAAACGTCTCAAGACAAGATGAACATAATTCTTAAAGAAATTATTCAAGAGTAGTAAATAAGATATTCAGCATCTAAAAGTAGTGCGAAGTTAATATAGGTATGTATATTCAAATTGTATGAAAGTATATCGATAATTAGTGCAATAGTACAAGTTGCCGAGTCTTTGAGATTTTCAAAAGGGTGACATGTAAAAATTAGAGAAGACGGGAATAACGAGTTGCTTTATTTTTTTATAAAGCTATGTGTTCTCTTCATACGAGAAGTCAACTATTGCCTGTCTTTTTTGTCATTATTCCCCAAACATCCGATTGGGTGACTACTACATTTGAGCTTTGCTTCGAGCGTTTGCTCCTTTCCTCTCGTGGTTGAACTCCAAGTGACAACATTTCATTGTAGTGTACATGTAAAAATATTCAAAAAGGTGAGAGTATGTCTTTTCTTATTGTTTTCCTAATCAAAAAAAGATAATAAAGTAAGCGCATAAGAAAGAGTTTTCCGTTCTTATCTTTATACTAGAAAACGAGTTTTGAATTAACTCTCCTACTCATCTCGCTCAAAACTTACAATTAATTAACAGAGGCCTAAAAAAAAATGGTCTAGGGGCCAACATTATTCCTTAACCTCTCAAAAACACAATATAGATTCTTTTTCTTGATATTCAGTGGAATAGCAACAAAACAAATTAAAGACTACCTAAGAATTTAAGAATGAAATTAAATGACACTTCGACAAATAGTTAAACAAGATGTTAACCCACTTGATTGGACCAATGAGAGTGTACCCTATAAGAACAGTCTACTGGCTCTAAAAATATATTTGAAAACCTATGAGAATATTATCATCTCTTAAATATTATCCTTGTACCCTATGTCTCTGTACATGAAGCTGTAATCCTAGTAATATAACTAAAAAAAAGGTACAGTGAAAGAAGACCCAAGGAGCCTCTGTTCCAATTTTACATCTAAACTTTTAATCTATTAGAATGCATCACATGTACTAACACATAAAAAGCTAAATGGCCAAGAAAGGCAGCAAGTTTGGGAGTTAAACTTTCAACACATCCACGATAAATATATGACAAACTAATTCAACACATGCTAACACAGTTGATATCACACGATATTTGGCATACGGATGAGAATATGAAAAACTTAGGCCAATCAACTGTATTTCTTTCGACCAAAGTACACAAGAAAGAATCAAGTTCAATAATGCACCATAATTAAGTTAAAAGGAAAAGAGAGAGTATGGACCTTTTTGATTTAATGAAGGAGACCCTTTAGTGGAGTACAATAGAAATTCAAACCATTTGAAAATAAACAGCAACCAAGGCGGCACCAAGAACCTCAAAGGTGAACTCAAACAACCTTGTTACAGACTCGAAACTATCGAACTGGACTAGGGGATGGTCAATGTTATCGTCCTTAAGATTAGTTTCCTTGATATTTCATGCAGGAAGGAAGGCGAGTCGGTGGTGGTTTATTTTCCGGTGTTGTCGTCATCGGAAGCTAAAGTTGTTGGTTGGACGATGAGGCTCACATGTTTGCTTTCAGGTGACATCCATGGTTTCTTGAGGGTGGAGAGATCATTGTATAGAGTTGTTTTTAGGAAGAAAGAGTTGCTATCTTTTGGGATCATGACGCTCTCTTCTTGTGGATGTCTTTGTTCATATGAGTGGAGAATGATCGTCTCTCCCCTTATCCCCCTTTAGATGGTATTAACACCAACTATATGTAGAGAAAAATCATTGAGAGACGTTGGGAGCAGTAGTAAGAATAGGAAAAGATCACTTAATTTTTGGCAAAATTATGTCTACAAGAAAGGATTGATATGATGATATTATTTTTGTAGAAAAGTAATATTCTTATTTCTAACAAAAGGATATTTTGATTTTGTAGGAGGATTTTTAGGGTTATGGAGGGAGTAAAAAAGGTAAAATTGATTAGAAATGATTTTAACAATAAAAATATTCTTCACAAGAAAGGAAAGATAGTGAGGAAGATTTTTCTGCTCATGAAAAGATTTGACAAAATTTGAATCTAAAATTTGAATTCTGAGCTTGTTTTGGACTAAATAAATTTCTACCAAAACAAAATATATAAAATGGGTAAATAATAAATTAACAAGTGAAGAAAAATAATACTGAATTATCAAATCAACCATTATATTTGATATTGAAGAATAATTCACAATAAAAGAATAATAACTTTTAAAATATTTGATCAAATACTTTTTTTAAAAAATAAATTAACAGAGAAATGTAAAAGAGTAAGTAAACAATGCCTTTCCAAATGAGGAATATTATATAATAATAATAATAATAATAATAATAATAATAAATTTAAATAATGTGAATAATATCCATTATCATAACTTTTGATAAAAATAAGTAAAAATAGCGATTTTGGCCTCGCGAACAAAATAGACACTCGAATGAGTAAAATGACGAATAGGAGGGTCAACATTGGGCGTCAACAGTAAGTACACCTGTTTAGGTTGAAGGAGCAGTTAACGAGACTAATTCTACGACTGTTTCCTCTGAATCTGAACATGGTATGGAACATTCAGAGGGAATAAGTTTTGAAACAGATACAAACTCTAGGAATGGAACGGACAAGGGAACAAACCCTAACACAGTTCTAGGCGTTCAGCAAAATGATGCAAATTATCAAAATTCACGAGAGTTTAACATGAAGCCCCAGAAGCAGCAAAGCTCTCATCCCTTGGATCTAATCATAACTGATATAAATAAGGGAATTCAGACCCGGGCTTTAATAGAAAATATTTATGCTTTCTCTACCTTTTTTTATCTTATATTGAGACTAAAAATCATGTTGAGGCTTTGCAGGACCCGAACTGGGTATTGGCTATATAGGAGGAGCTGGATTAGTTTAAAAGGAACAAGGTATGACACTTAGAACCACCACTAAAAGGACGAACTATGATTGGAAGCAAGTGGGTGTTCCGAAATAAATTGGACGAACATGGAACAGTCACAAGGAACAAAGTTTGGCTGGTGGTTCAGGACTATAACCAATAAGAAGACATTGATTATGAAGAAACATTTACCTCAGTTGCCAGAATAGAAGCAATCAGGTTGTTCATTGCCTGTGCTGCCCACATGGAGTTCACACACTACCAAATGGACGACAAAAGTGCCTTCCTGAATGGGTGTCGCGCCCCATTTTTCTAGCGAAAAGCAGGATTCGACGTGACAAACTCTTTTTGGGATTAATTAGAGTGAAGAGTCACCACCTAACGAATTAAGGTGCGTTAGGGCACCAATCTAGACTAATTACGAACTTATTTTAATAGTCTATGTCAACTAAAAATTCGGGTAAGGGTTCAGATTACCTCAAAAGGAAGGTGTTAGGCACCTTTCGAGGTCCACAAATGTGGGTTCCGGCCGAACTCATATATTATATGGGGAAATTCTATGTGATAAACAAAGGTCTATTATTTTATTAACCTAATGTTAACTAAGTGTTTAAATAGGGAGAATATAATAAACAAAATTAAACGTACAACTTAGTTATTATCTAATTAATAATTAACTACGTGATAAAATAGTAAAAAATAAATAAAGGAATTAGAGAAGCGAGAAGATAGAAAGACACAAATTATAATGGAAAAAATTCATTAGGTTATACCTAAACTACCCCAAACAAGCATTCAAAAATAAATAAAATTCGATCGAATCTGGACAAAGGTTAATTTTATTTTATTCGGATCAGCGCCCGGCTTATTAACGGAAGACAATGACGCATATCGCATTGTCGAATACTGCTCGGGGCAACTTCCATCATTTCCAAATGTTCTACCCAGCCACCTAATTTGGTTATTAATCTTAAATGCGTTCTAAAGAAAACGATAAAACTAACATTTCCTAAAATACCTACCTGTCCCAACTTCATGTCCAAGAGGCGTTGGACTTACTATTTTGGGATTTGGTTCTAGACAAGAAAAAGCCTAGGATGCCTAATTAGACTCGAGGTTCACGTCATACAAAACAAATAGGACTTACAAGTAGCATGTAACGGTTTCAAATAAGTCTCTTGATTAGTTAAAGTTAAATAGGTGATTAGCATACTTAAAAGATAATTATTTGTTTTATGTGATTAAAACCTATAGGCATGATTTCTATGCGAGACGTATTAATTAAGGTGCCGAAAATTTAAATAAAGTGCTAGATATTAAATATACTAAAAGCTTGATTTAAATATGCTGAAAATTTAAAGGTACTGCAAGTTAACTACTACTTACAGAGCAAATTAATTTAGATTACTAAAAAATGATTTAAAATGTTGACCATTATCTAAAACTTGCTAAAAAAAAAAATTTTCGGATTGCTGGAAATTATTTTTTACATATACTGAAAATGATTTTTCAATGCATAAAATTGTTTAAAACTTGCTGAAAATTAATTTTAAGGTTGCTAGAAATTACTGAAAATACATAAAAAATGATTTTTTAAATGCTGAAAATTATCTAAAACTTGCTAAAAATTATTTTTTAAGTTGCTGGAAAATGTTTTAAACATACTGAAAAATGCTAAAAATTGCTAAAAGTATTTTTTTAGGTTGCTGGAAATTACTGAAAATACACAAAAATGATTCTTTAAATGCTGAAAATTATCTAAAACTTGCTAAAAATTATTTTTAAGTTGCTGGAAATTGTTTTAAACATACTGAAAAATGCTAAAAAAAAATTTTTTAAGTTGCTGGAAATTACTGAAAATATACTGAAAAAAAATGATTTTTAGATGCTGAAAATTATTCAAAAACTTGCTAAAAAATATTTTAAAGTTGCAGGAAATCATTTTGATTGCTGAAAATTATTATTATGTGTTGTAAAGTAATTTAATATGCTGGAAATTAATTAATAATTATAGAAAAATTAGGTAAGATTGCTAAAAATGATTTTTAAATGCTAGGAATTAATTTTTTTATATGCTAGAAATTATGTTTAATATGCTGAAAATTATTGAAATTATGCTGGAATTTTAGTTTAAATTCTGGAAATTAATTAAAAGTTGTAAAAAAAAAAAAGGTTTTAATATACTGAAAATTGTTTAATAGTGCTGAAAAATTAATTAAACAGTTGCTGGATAATAATTTAAATTTTTTGCAGAAAGCTAAAAATGCTGGAAATATAAAAAGTGCTGGAAAATTAGTTGAGATTGCTAAAATTAACTTAAATACTGAAAAATAATTTAAGAAGGGGCTGGAAAATAATTTTAAATGCTGGAAATTGACTAAACATGCTGAAAATTATTATTATTTACTGAAAATCAGTTTTAACACGCCAAAAATTTATTAAACACGTTTAAATTAAATTAACACATTCAAAATTGATCTAATACGTCCGAAGGTTAGTTAAAGATCCTAAAAACATGATTTCTAAGCAAAAAAAAAATAATAATAATTATCCTAGATTATTTTCCTAAGTGATAAAAATAATTTAATTAATTAACATATGGAATCCTACAGGCATGACATCTAAGTGATGAAAATACTCAAATCACAGAATCCCCGCCCCCTAAGCAATACCCATAATTTCATTATACATAGTAGAGGTTTATACAAATTTATTACATGCCAATAATGATTATGAAAGAAATATAAATACGGAAATAAAGGTAAGGACTGTTTGGACAGTCTTCAAAACCCTCCCATACCCCAGACAACTCTTCAACTATCTCGAACAATCTCGGTTGAAAACCTGTCAACCATAGCTATACATACCAATCGCATAAAATCATAAATTTGGGAAAGCAAACAATCTCACATAGTAAAAAATAAAATAAAAAACAAAATCATGCAAGCAACACGGAAGTGGAGAAAATACTACATATAAAAATATAAGTGCTTCAATAGAGAAATACCGGTCAAGCAGCGAGTAATAATAAGAAGAAGAATAAGGCCCTAAGTAGTGCAGCAAGATGAAACCAAGGATGGATTTTTTCCAAAGCAAACCAAGACCTTGAAGTAATTTCTTTTAATATGTATAGAGAGTAGATGAAAAAGCCTTTTTTGAGTTTTTTTGTAAAAGGGGAGCCAAAAGTCTGTCGAATAGTGAGAAGAGGTCCTGTTTAAATTGTCAATAGAGAGTGCCAAGCAATTCCATAAGAAAGGAAGAAAGAATATTCTCCAAATTAATTAAGAAAATTCTTTCCTTTAACAAGCCAGCAAGATCATTTAAAAGGGCGTAATTATGTCAAAATTATCATAGAAAGTGGCTAAGTAAAATCTGTCTAACACTAGAAAGGAAGGGAGATCAAAGTTGGAAAACTAAATTTCCTTAAATAAATCAGTGAAATCAATTAGGTGTAGAAGTCATGCCAAGGTTACCATAAATAAGCAATAAAGATCTGTTCGGAATAAATAAGGAAAAGAAAATCAGTCCAAGAATCATTAATAAAAATACTTTTCTTAAGAAAAAGAGTAGAATCGAATTAAGGATGAAATCACGACCAAGTACCAAAAGTGAACAAGTAAAATCTATTATGCCTTTTGAAATAAATATACACACATCAAAATCCCCTAATTCTCATTAAAACTTTCCAAGTACACTCAAGTGTCACATATTTTCATGTTCCGAATTGCTAACTCTGTAGAACACTTGAGGCCAATTATAGTAAAGAGGTACATTAAACGAAAAGGGGAGCAAAAAAAAGATCATAAATTAATCCAATGACTATTTAAGTTAAGAAGCAAGAAATCAAAATTTTTGAAGCCAAATAAAATCAATATCCAATTCAACAATTAGGGTTAGCCAAGGTTGACAAAATTTGGGGCTTTTTACGTATGACAGACTAAAGAAGTAAATAAACACCAAATCAACAAAAATTAATCAAAAATCTCGACCAAACTTCGTTAATTTCGGATCTCAAAATCTGTCAAAGAAAAGAAGTGGTAAAATAGAATGTTAATTTGACATGAAAATTAAACAAGGGTACAAACCTGGGACGGATTTGACAAATCCGTCATGCACTTTATCCTTTTTGACGGATTTTTTGGCCAGAGATGGGGAGATAGCATCGGCATCTGGTGGTGTTGCGGTGTTTTTCTGGTTGGAGAGGAGATCGGAGAGAGGAGAGGGAGTTGAGGAGGCCGAGAAAGGGGAGGCGCCGCTGTTGGTGGTCGGCGGCTGACGAGGAGGCAATGGGGGATGCTGATCGGGTTGTTTGTTCTCGCCGGCAGTGGTGCGGCGCTGGTTCGTGGTGGTTCTGCCGGTGATGTCGAGATAGAAGGGAGAGGAGAGATAATGGCGGCTGGTATGAGGTTTTTTGGTGAGGGTGTAGAAGAGATGGGGAAGAAGAGAAGAGGTGAGGTGGCTGGCCGGTGGTGAAGGATAGCATGTCGGCGATGACCGGCGGTGGTGGAGGTTTGAGAGATAAGGGAGATCAGGGAGAGTAAAGGGGTGTGGCTAGCTCTTCGTGGTTCACTGAGGAAAGTGAGGCGACGATGTGGGTGTTTCACCGTCCTTGGTGGCTGGAGTTGCGGCGGTGGGAGATGAGGGGGGTCAGAGGTTGAGAGAGAAAAGAGGAGAGAGGGGGGGGGGCGATGATGAGGGGGGGAATGAAGATTTTTTTAGGGTTACGGGGGTTGATTTTAATTGGAAAAGGAAAGAAAAACAGTGCTTTGATCTCAACCGTTGATCTTTTGAGATCAACGACTGTGATTAAATTAGAATGGGTCGGATCAGGGGTTATAATTGGGTCGGAAATTGGATCATGGGAATTGGGGATTTCAATTTGGGTAGAAATTAAAACCAAATTGGGTTAAAATTGACACACAATTAGGTATAAAAATTGCAAGAATTTAAATAAATTAGGAAAATTGAATTGAACTAGAGTGCTATTTTGTAAAAATAATAACTTTATAATAGTAATAAGTTGTTTTCAAAAATTGTTGTTACGTAAATAATACTGTATAAAGTTGACAATAATAATAATTTGGGAGTAAGTTACGTATGCGAATTTTAAGAAATGTTATAATAACAATGATAACTATATATATTATTATTAAGAAAATAATAATAATAATAATAATAATAATACTAATAGTAATAATAATATTGGTAACAACAATAATAGTAATAAATGTGTGTTTATAAATTGTGAGTATATATATTTGCGGAAATAATTTAATAAATATTTATAAAACTATGTAAAATATTATATTTAAATTAATAAAATTATATATTATATAAGAATATAAAAAATATTAATTTCTAAAAATAAATTGCATACCTTAAAATCATGGATACAAAAATGTTAGAATTTATTTATACCAAAAAAAAAAAAAAAAATCAAAACTAAATTTTTTAGATAAAATAGCAGCCCGGGAGAGGTATCAGGAGGTCAAAATTGGGTGTCAACAGATGCCCCTTCGTTGCTTGGGAATGATAGAAGAATTATCGAGCAACGAACGTTGACATAGTAGCCAATTTTGTCCGACCGAAAGAACGATTTTGCTGGAGTTGAAAAGCAACGGGGAGTTTGTCAAAATAGTGGGGCCGAGACTTGGTTTCAAGTCGCCTACATATCTCGGGTTTTACGAGAATCAGGCTGTGTGTAGTTCTAGATTTAGGAATGAACAATACTCCTAAAGAATGCCAATGATATGGTATACGGGCAACAACAATGGTAGTATGGGTCAGTGAGATTTGAGTGGGTAGAATTCAAAACAGTAGTTTAATGAGAAGTGTGAGAATGAAAGGTGAATGTGTTTCAAGCTGTATTGGAGTGACCAAAAGAAAGTGGAGTCGTATCTCGAAAATAGGAGTGAGGGTTACTCCCATTCTTAACTCGTTCTTCTTTCATTACCTGCGCGATTTTCTAGCATAACTAGATAAAAATGATTAGAGCATGTGAATAAATGATCTTTAAACATGATGCCATTTCCCCTTTAGACTATGAGCATTTGCTTTAAGACGGCAAAGATGATGTCTTAGGCTATGATGTCTTAGGGCCATGATAGCGAAAAGTAAATCCTAAGGCCATGAAATGATGTCTGCAGGCCATGAAAATGACGCCTTTTGACTATGACGCCTTTGGAGCATGATAAATTGAAAGTAAATCCTTAGGCCATGAAAATGACGCCTTTAGACCATGACGCCTTCGGAGCATGATAAGCAAAAGTAAATCCTTAGGCCATGAAATGATGTCTGCAGGCCATGAATATGATGCCTTTGGACTATGACGCCTTAAGGTAGTTATATAATGATTAAAGAAAGCGTATCTATATTGAGTAGCATAATGTGTCGTCACGTGATTTGAGTAGCTTGATCTGTAGTAGTTTGGCGTGGTTCAGCAACTTGATACAATTTGTATGCTTGATTGCAGATTTTTCAGGTGCAATGTAACACAGACTCTTGCAGGAGCCATGTAATATAGATTTCTGTGGATGTCTTGCAATGTGGACTCTTGCAGGAGCTATGCGATATTGATTTCTATAGATGCACTGCGGTGTGGACTTTTGCGGGAGTCATGCAATATTGACCCTTGTAGGAGCCGTGCCATGTATATTTCTGTAGATGCACTGCGGTGTGGACTCTTGCAGGAGCTATGCGATATTGACCCTTGCAGGAGGCGTGCAATGTAGATTTATGCGGATGCACTGTGGTGTGGACTCTTGCGGGAGCCATGCAATATTGACCCTTGCAAGAGCCATGCAATGTAGATTTCTGCGGATGCACTGCGATGTGGACTCTTGCGGGAGCCATGCAATATTGACCCTTACAGGAGCCATGCAATGTTGATGAGATGGATAGAGTAGCTTAGCTGTTTTCCCACGTTGGATGTATAGTGGACTTTCTTTGATGATGATCGTTCAGGTGTTGCAGGGTAACTGTTGCATTTGTACCTGTTGTTTCTGCACTCAAAGATAAAATGTAAGTTTTTAAAAAGGGGGAGGTTGATTCGTGCCTCTGCTATGACTGGCGTGCTTTCTCCTTGCTTGATATTGTGGACTGATGATAGGCTTCGTCCGAGTTTTCACTTGGGTAAAAATAAAAACAAGTTTAAAAATCATGTTTTGAAAAATGTTTGCTCTTGAAAAATGAGAAATGAAAACATTATTGTAAAGGAAATATTATTGAATCATTAATTGTGACACGTTGCGAGACAGCGCAACTTCTTATAAGCAAATATATTTTGTCTAGAAATTTTTGATCTTTAAAAATTTTTGCCCCAGTGTAGATTTGATTGCTTCAATAGGTGAAGGTTGCTTGCTTTGAATTTTTTAGATTTCCTCAAAAATTCTGCCCCAGTATCATAGTTGCACAAATACTATCCCATTGAATTTTTGAGATCCTCTCAAAAATTCTGCCCCAGTTACACGCTTTAAAGGGGAAATAGGAGAATTTTATTATGACAGGACCGAACTCCAAAGGAGCACCTACGTATCCCTCTTAAACGGGAATCAGGTCAAACATAGTTCCTATTACAAGGTAAGAAGGCATTAAGTAAAGCTTAAACATAATATATCTTAACAGCATCTAAATTGATAGGCTTGGACCAAACTTTGCCATCTATTTTTGCAAGTATGAGCGCTCCTCCTATCAAAACCCGATGAACCACATAAGGACCTTGCCAATTCGGTGAGAATTTACCTTTTGCTTCATCTTGGTGCAAAAAAATCTTTTTTCAAAATCAGATGCCCGGGCGAGAAATGTCTTGGTTTCACCTTCTTGAAGGCTTTGGCCATTCTATTTTGATAGAGTTGACCATGACAGATTGCATTTATCCTCTTTCCATCTATGAGTGCCAGTTGCTCGAATATACCTTGTACCCATTCAGCGTTACTCAATTCTGCTTCCTGAATGATTCTGAGAGAAGGTATTTCTACCTCAGCAGGTACTGCTTCACTACCATAAACCAGAAGATAAGGTATGGATCCCATAGAGGTCCTGATTGTAGTGCGATATCCTAGCAGGGCAAAAGGTAACTTTTCATGCCAATGCCTGCAATTATCAATCATCTTTCGAAGTATCCTCTTGATATTCTTATTAGCAGCTTCCATCGCTCCATTCATTTGTGGTTTATATGCTATGGAGTTTCGATGCTTGATCTTGAACATCTCACATGTTGTTCTCATCAAATCACTATTGAGGTTGGCACCATTATCTGTAATGATAGACTCAGGTACTCCAAATCGGCAAATAATGTGATTTCAAACAAAATCATCTACGACCTTCTTTGTGACTGACTTAAGAGAAGTGGTTTCAACCCACTTAGTGAAGTAGTCAATTGCGACAAGAATAAACCTATGTCTATCGGACGCGGCCGGTTCAATAGGACCAATGACATCCATGCCCCAAGCTGCGAAGGGCCAAGGGGAGCTAGTGACGTGGACTTCGTTAGGAGGAACTCAAATCATATCGGCATGAGTTTGGCACTGATGACATTTTTGCACATAACGAATGTAATCGGACTCCATAGTCAACCAAAAACAACCTGATCTTAATATCTTCTTTGCCAACATAAATCCGTTCATGTGAGGACCGCATGTTCCAGCATGTATCTTCTCAATCAACCTGGATGCTTCCTTAGCTTTGATGCATCTTAGCAAACCCAAATCTGGAGTCCTCCTATATAGGATTTCTCTATTTAAAAAGAATTGATTGGCTAACCTCCGAATGGTGCACTTTTGAGTACTTGTTGTATTCTCTGGATAATCTCTATTTTTCAGATATCCCTGTATATCAGTATACCATGATTTTCCATCCACTTCTTCTACATGAAAGCAATATGCAGGCTGCTTTTGTATGTGAACGGGGATGGGGTCGACATAATTCTTGTTTGGATGCTGGATCATGGAAGACAA
This sequence comes from Capsicum rhomboideum, assembly GCA_031232105.1. Classification (NCBI taxonomy): domain Eukaryota; kingdom Viridiplantae; phylum Streptophyta; class Magnoliopsida; order Solanales; family Solanaceae; genus Capsicum; species Capsicum rhomboideum. The sequence continues at coordinate 31,149,657 of CP124712.1, read as the reverse complement.
AGTGGCCAAAGCGTCTGCGAACTCATTTTGGATTCTTGGAACATGCTTGAACTCCATCTTGCGAAACTCTTGTATACAATCTAAGTACGGTAGGAGTTTTGTGTTTTTTTTGGCCCACTCACCTCGTACTTGATGAATCAATAAATTCAAATCTCCAATCACCAATATTTCCTGGATATTCAAATCGATTGCCAAACAAAGCCCTAAAATGCAAGCTTCATATTCAGCCATGTTGTTGGTGCAGGGGAATCTGAGTTTGGCTGACATAGGATAATGTTGATCAGTCTCTTAGATCAAAACTTCGCCAATACCTACTCCTTTGAAATTTATAGCTCCATCAAAGAATAATGTCCAGCCATCATATTCTTCAGAGATGTCCTCCTCTACAAATGCCACTTCTTCATCAGAAAAGTAAGTTTTCAGCGGCTTATACTCTTCGTCCATGGGATTCTTAGCCAGATGATCTGCCAATGCTTGTGCTTTTATGGCTTTCTGCGTGACATAGACTATGTCAAACTCGCTCAATAGTATTTGCCATTTAGCTAGCTTCCCTGTAGGCATTGGTTTCTAAAATATATACTTCAGAGGATCCATTCTGGAGATCAAATAAGTAGTGTATGCCGAGAGATAGTGTCTCAATTTTTGAGCTATCCAGGTCAAAGCACAGTACTTACATTCCATTAAGGAATACCGAGCCTCATACGATGTAAATTTCTTATTCATGTAATATATTGCCTTCTCTTTTCTGCCCGTCTCATCATGTTGCCCCAGAATACAACCAAAAGCATTATCCATCACAGATAAGTATAGCAATAACGGCCTACCAGGTTCGGGAGGAACCAGAACGGGAGGATTTGATAAATAATCCTTGATTTTGTCAAATGCCTGTTGACACTCTGTTATCCATTCTATACCTGCATCCTTCTTCAATAGCTTGAAAATCAGCTTACAAATAATAGTAGACTGAGCTATGAAGCGACTGATGTAGTTGAGGCGGCCCAAGAAGCTCATTACTTGTTTCTTGCTTTTCAGAGGTGGGAAACCCTGAATAGCTTTGATCTTGGATGGATCTAATTCTATCCCTCGTTGACTGACACTGAAGCCCAACAATTTGCCAGAAGGGACCCCAAAGACACATTTAGCAGGATTCAACTTCAAATTGTACTTCCTCAGTCTGTTAAAGAACTTTTCCAGGTCGTCCAGATGACTTGATCCCTTTTTGGATTTAATGATGATGTCATCCACGTAAACTTTAATTTCCTTGTGGATCATGTCATGGAACAGAGCGGTCATGGCCCTCATGTATGTAGCTCCAGTATTTTCAATCCGAAGGGCATAAACTTGTAACAATAGGTTCCCCAAGAAGTAATAAAAGCGGCTTTCTCAGCGTCATCATTATGCATCTTTATCTGATGATAACCAGCAAAGCAATCCATAAATGACTGTGTTTCATGCTTGGCGCAATTATCGATTACCAAATTTATATTCGAGAGAGGAAAATCATCCTTTGGGCTAGCTTTGTTGAGATCCCTATAATCCACACAAACTCTAACCTTTCCATCTTTCTTGGGAACAGGCACGACATTGGCCAACCAGGTTGGATACTCAGTTACTTGGAGGATACCAGCCTCAATTTGCTTTGAAATCTCCTCTTTAATTTTCAAACTCAGATCGGGTTTGTATTTTCTCAGCTTCTGCTTAATAGTAGGACAAAATGCATCAGTGGGCAACCTATGGGCTACAATTGACGTGCTTAGTCCTGTCATATCGGCATACGACCAAGCAAAAACATCCGGGTGTTCCCTCAGAAACTGGATATATTCCTTTTTCTCATCTTTTGGCATATAAATACTAACACGAGTTTCTTTTACTGTCTCAAAATTCCCTATGTTCACTATTTACGACTCTACAAAGTTTGCCTTGGGTTTATCTTCAAAGTCTTCAACCTTTCTAACAAATTCCTCGGGCACTTCACTTTCTTCCACCTCTTCTAATTCACTTATATTATGTTGCGTAGTCTCATTATGTGTCACAATCTCAGACTCAACATTTTTAAAAGTGATTTTGCTGAAAGAAACAGAAATAAATAATATTAATAAAATGAAAAGAGAGATTTTATTAATTGAAATAACTTTAAATGTCTTCAAACATAACAAAATAACTAAAGATGTAAATTAGCTCGAAATCGAGTCTATTTATTTCAAACAATAATATAAAATCAAAATCTTCAAATCTACCCAAGTGCTCGGCGAGGCCTGGAAGGAGTGACAGTCCAGTTGCTGAGGGTAGCCTTTTGTTCAATGTTCTGACTAGGGGCTCCTCTCTCCTCACTGATGATGACGTTACAACCTTCTTGTTCAAATTCAGTCAAAAACAAATTCTTTAGACTTTCCAGTATTTCATCTTCACAATCATCAAGAAACCCGGTAGAGTGAAAAATTTGATATAATGACAGCGAAGGATCAAGTGCCTGACCCTCGTCCATATAGCCTAACCCGGAAGTGTCATTCTTCACAGAAGGGTATATGGGTTCAACTATTCCTTGTAACCTGGCCCCAAGACCCTTACCTGGTTCATATCCAGACTTGAGCATTTTCTCACCTTTAATCTTCCAACTCAGCTCTTTTTTCACGTTTCCAACCATCTCTAACGTGTGAAATATTTCTCCATCAAGAACTTTCTTTCCCTCGATAACATAGATAGGATATCCTCTTTCACCGTGTATTACAACCTCTTGGTGATTGTACTCGAATTTGAGGCATTGGTGTAGTGTGGAAGGGACTGCGTCAGCCATGTGAATCCATGGCCTACCATGCAAGAGGGTGTAGGAAGCGGGGATGTCCATCACTTGAAATGTTACGGGAAAAATGACAGGACCCATTACCATGTCCAATGTAATCTCCCCAATAGTATCTCGCTGAGAGCCATCAAACGCCTTCACGTTCATCTTTTAATTTTGCATTTTAGCCAAATCGACCTCCAGCCTTGTCAGTGTATCCAAAGGACATATGTTCAATCCCGAACCTGGGTTGATTAGCACTCGAGATACAACCCTTTATCCATGTTGTACTGTAACATGCAAGGCTTTGTTGTGCGACCTTCCTTCAGGTGGCAGCTCATCCTCGTGAAAGGATATCTTGTATGCCTCGAATACCTGCTCGACCATGTGGGCCATCTCTCCCTATGTTATAGTGGATGGTACATAGGCTTCTCTTAACACCTTCATCAAAGCATTTTTATGGTGTTCAGACGTCTGCAACAATGTCAGGATGGATATTTGAGCTGGGGTCTTGTTCAGCTAATCTATCACAGAGTATTTTTTAGCCTGTATCTTCTTCCAAGCACCACTCTCCTCCATTTCTATCACAGGTGGCTTGCTTTTACTAGAACTTCCGTGATTCAGATTTTTCGGTGTATATATTCTCCTAGATCTGGTGACGCCTTGGGCGACGTCTGCTTCAGCCACTCTTGCTTTACATGGAGTGTTCTGCTCATAATTCCAAGGAACTTCATGGGAGTTATAAGCAGTTGGGGGAGCTCTGAAGACTGTGAAAGGAATCTTAGGCACTACTACCTCAACCTCAAACGGTGCCCGCTTTGGGGTACTGATGGGTGTACCATTCACCTTCTCGATGAACCAGATAGAGTCTTCCAGGTCTACCAATTCATCAACATCGAGAATGTTTACTTGATGATCCGATAATGGATTGTTGGTGAAGTTTGGCGTTGGATCCTTCAACTGAATGGCCTTAATGTCGATCAACATCTGGATTTTGTCCTTCAGAGTATAACATGTTTCTATGGTATGACCCCTCATCCCAGAATGATACGAGCAGACCTTGGTATGATCAAAATACTTGGCTTGAGTATTCTCACGTCCAGCAGCAATAGGCGTGATATAGCCTGCTTCCTTGAGTCTTTCATACAGTTGGGCTATAGGTTCGGCTAAGGGAGTGTATTTTTTTTTTTGGAAATTAGTTTTGGGTCTTTGATTTTGGTGGGGAGAAGGCTGGGGTGTTTGGAAATGAGTGGGTTGGACATTATACACGGGGTAAGCAGGGCTTTGGAATTGTGGGTGTAGTGGATATGGGGTAGGTGCTTGGTATAGAAGGGAATGATATGGCATTGGGGTTTGCATTTGGTAAGGATATATCGGGTATGACATTAGAGATTGTGGGTAGGGAGGTGGAGTTGTAATAGGAGTTTGGTAATTGGGCACACTTTTTGAAGGCTAGGCTAACATCACTGTACCTACCTCTTTTTTCTTCTTATTCTCAGCAATTCCTCCAGACTGTAAAGCCTTGTTGGCAGCCTGTAAAGCTTCCAGATTGATAATGCTTCCATTCTTGAGACCCTCCTCAAGAATTTCTCCTACCCTGATGATTTCAGCAAAACTTTTATCTACGACGGTTATCATTTTCTCAAGATATTGCGGCTCCTACGTGCAAATAAAGTATTCTTTCACTTGAGATTCTTCAATCGGAGGCTGAGCTCTTGCATCCTCAGACCTCCATCTTATAGCATAGTCCCTGAATGACTCATTGGGCTTTTTCTTCAAAGTCTGCATATAGAACCAATTGGGAGTATTGTTAATGTTGAACCCGAACCGTTCCATAAAATCTGATGCCATATCGATCCAGCCTTTCCACTTCCTTGCATCTTGCTCAATATACCATGTTAAGGCTTCTCCAGTGAGACTTCTCATGAATATTTTCATTCTTATCTTCTCATCTCTCCCGACTCCGGGCAACTTATCACAATACATGCGTAAATGTGCCTTGGGATCTCCAGTCCCATTATACAATTCAAATTTTGGAGGTTTGTACCCCTTCGGTAACTCCATATCTGGGTGTATACATAAATCCTCGTAACTGAACCCCCTTGACCCTTTGCTTCCCTCAAGTTGCTTAAACCTCTCAACCACGAATTGCATCATGGGTTCCTTTTCTAAAGGATCAGGTGCATACTGAGGGTAGGTGAATGGGGTTGTTTCGACATAGATGGGGTTCAAAGAGTTGCTACCAGATGCTTGGTTGTAGGATGCTTTAGCGAAAGACATATGTAGGTAGGTGGGATATTTAGTATTTTGGGCCTGTTGGGTGGGATATATGGGATTTTGAGTATTATGGGTATTTTGAGGAAGAGAGAGGTTTTGGATGTTTTGAGTAGGAGGGAGGTTTTGGATGTTTTAAGGAAGACGGAGGTTTTGGTTGTTTTGAGGAGGAGGAAGATTTTGGATGTTTTGAGCTGAGGGCAATTAATGGCTTGGGGTAGAAGTTTGGGATTTTGCACAAGAATGATCGTCCACTTGTGGTTCCAGAGGAGTATTGAGGGTAACAGAAAGATTGGCCAAGTTGCGCACTTGCACTAATTCTCCTTGCAGTTCGAGAATCTATTGTCCCATTCTTAGGATAATTTCATTTTATCCTATGACACTTGCTCCTTCTGTGCTTTTTCTGTAGCGCTGTTGTTGTCTCCCATTTTCTCTTTATCTTTCGAACATGTAGGAGGAGGAAGAGGAGGAAGAGCCCCTTTTGACTGTGTATGATAGGCCAGAGTGTACAAATCAAACTTTGGGGAAGGGGAAAGACAAAAACAAAATCAAAGACAACCAAAGTTAGCAAGGTGAGACATAGTGTTAGAATACACACATTGGTTTGCAGCAAATAATCGCCCTAAAATGCAGGGATCCTCGTTGAGCCAGAGGTTGGCCTAAGACGACAAATTTTGTGGTTCATGATGATTAATCCAAGCCGCATTAGACGCAAATGGGAGTTTAGAGTTAGATAACAATAATAATAAAACCTAATTATTTTATTAAATCCATAAATTTAAAAACTACTACAATCTTTTGCGAAAATAAAAACATAAATAAAACTAGGGGAAATGGGTAACAAAAGGGAACATCCTATCAAAACTCCTCAATGGTGGTGATTATCCAAAGAGCCTGGAATGATTTGCAACACCATCTCTGGAGAAGTGACATAGTATTGATTCAGCAAGTTCCGTGCCCAGATGGATTCTTCCAATTCCTCGAACCCGTGATCTTGCTTTTGCTTGCTGAGCTCCACATCCTCGGCATCTTCCACAAGCCATACATAGTACTGTGGAGTGCAATAAGCCTACTCCCTATTTACACTGATAGTCAATAAATTATCCCATCGTCGCAACACTTCGTTGACCTTAGGGCTTTCTTGGACCTGCCCAAACTCAACTTCTGACTTGCCCATATGTTCTCGTAGAGGTACGACTTGATTCCTTCCAAATTGACGAAGCACTCTTATTGTGGCGTAAGGTTGAATGCTCTTTAGGCCAATAAGCTCGATGTAATAGAGCTCGCGGACTCGCATGACAGTAGTTGGTGCAGACAACGACGAGTACTTCCATTGAATTTGATAACCCGAAAGCTCTTTCATATACATGTGCCAATCCTTCGTACCCACAGGAGCACTAAATAGCCTCATCCTTTTGGAATGTGTATCAATTCTATTGCCCATTCCATCAAGGAAATCCATCATGTTGGTGCGCCTGTAAAAGTGCTCCACAGCCCACAATTGAAGCAACAGATTGCAACCCTCAAAGTACCTTCCTCCTCTAACATACTTAGATAGGGCCCTTAGTATTTCTGCCACAATCATAGGAACCAAAGTGACCTCTATATTACCGACTCCCCGAGTTATACCCCGAACCACAGAACGAAGACATATGTCAATCTTCCCATGCTCTCTAGGAAAGACCAAAGCACCCAGTAAAGCTATAGCAAAAGCATTCAACCTCTTCTTTTTCCATTTTTTGGCTGAGAAAGAGAATTCCCTTCGAAATATTGTATGTCCCTCTTTGTGACCAAAACGTTCATATAGAAAATCTAGAGAGATCCACCCAAAATCCAAGCAAGCCAATTTGAGGTTATTTTTTAGCCCAAGATAATGCAAGAACTTCTTTCCCAATTGTTTGTGAGGCAAGATCATTTTTCGATCTTGATAAAGCAAATTAGTGAATCCACCAATTTCCTCGATGGTGGGTGTTATTTCGAAGTCCTTGAATTTGAAGATCACTTGATCCGAATCCCAGAAATTTAGCAGAGCTTTGATTACATACCGATCAGGAGCAACATCCATCAAAGATGTCATAAAACCAAGTGACTCGCGAATCTCCCTACCATGCTCCCTTTTGATGTCATTCCACCATCTCCTTAACTTATGAGGCACACCGACGACCATTTGGGTGTTAGCAAAAATAGGTGCATCCTCCATGGCAAAATCTGAAAAATAAGATAACAAACAAAATTTCTAAACTCCATTTATTACAATTTGGCTTGGGTGAATCTATCATGACCACTTAGCACATAATATGTATTTAGGTCGATGGGTGGTGGGACCCCTTCGACAATTGGTTGGTTATAGTTGGTGTATTGACCTCGAGGGTCAACTCACCTATGGCTAATGCATGCATGACTTAAATGCAAAGGGTGGATACGACACTATCTTAATTTTCTAAGAGTTGGTAGACTCGGACTGAGGGTAACCTTGTGCGTGAAGGCACGTGGTCTTACGGTAGTAATACTATCCGCTTAACCGCGTCTTAGCCGACTCTCTATAACAGGATTTTGAAGAGAAATTGGAGAAGTGCGAAGGCACAACCTAGTATAGTGAAAATGTGTGAAAGTGTGACATTCCCGAGTGGGGGAAATATGAACGGAATATCAATTATATAAAGCAGTAACACGTAGCAAATAATAGCATGTTGAGCAATATATAAAAATAAACAGATAGGAAAAGAAAGATAAATACATGATTTAGAGTAAGGAAATTGCATCTAAACAAAATAAAGGGGTAAGGAAAGGGATTGTCATTGAGGAAACTGATTAAATTAAAATAATAAAGATAATGGGAAAAAAGAACAGGATATAGAATGATTAAAAATTAACAAATAATAAAAATAAGGAGTTAATAATAAAGGAATAGACTCAAATAGCTTTAAAAATCCCACATAATATACAAAATCGTAATGGTTAGAACCTAAGTTTCCCCAGCAGAGTCGTCATGCTGTCGCGCCCCATTTTTCACGTGAAAAGTGGGATTTGACGTGACAAACTCATTTTGGAATTAATTAGAGTGAAGAGTCGCCACCTAACGAATTAAGGTGCGTTAGGGCACCATTCTAGACTAATTACGAACTTATTTTAATAGTCTACGTCAACCAAAAATTTGGGTAAGGGTTCAGATTACCTCGAAAGAAAGGGGTTAGGCAGCTTTTGAGGTCCACAAATGTGGATCCCGACCAAACTCATATATTACGTGGGGAAATTCTATGTGATAAACAAAGGTCTATTATTTTATTAACCTAATGTTAACTAAGTGTTTAAATAGGGAACATATAATAAACAAAATTAAACATACAACTTAGTTATTATCTAATAAATAATTAACTATGTGGTAAAATAGTAAAAAATAAATAAAGGAATTAGAGAAGCGAGAAGATAGAAAGACACAAATTATAATGAAAAAAATTCATTAGGTTATACCTAAACTACCCCAAACAAGCATGCAAAAATAAATAAAATTTGATCGAATCTGGACAAAGGTTAATTTTATTTTATTCGGATCAGCGTCCGGCATATTAACGGAAGACAATGACGCATATCGCATTGTCGAATACTGCTCGGGGAAACTTTCATCATTTTCGAATGTTCTACCCACCCCACCTAATTTGGTTATTAATCTTAAATGCATTCTAAACAAAACGATAAAACTAACGTTTCCTAAAATGTCTACCCGTCCCAACTTAATGTCCAAGAGGCGTTGGACTTACTATTTTGGGATTTGATTCTAGACAAGAAAAGGCCTAGGCTGCCTAATTAGACTCGAGGTTCACGTCATACAAAACAAATAGGACTTACAAGTAGCATGTAACGGTTTCAAATAAGTCTCTTGATTAGTTAAAGTTAAATAGGTGATTAACATGCTTAAAAGATAATTATTTGTTTTATGTGATTAAAACCTATAGGCATGATTTCTAGGTGAGACGTATTAATTAAGGTGCCAAAAATTTAAATAAAGTGCTAGATATTAAATATACTAAAAGCTTGATTTAAATATGCTGAAAATCTAAAGGTACTGCAAGTTAACTACTAATTACAGAGGAAATTAATTTCGATTGCTAAAAAATGATTAAAAATGCTGACCATTATCTAAAACTTGCTAAATTTTTTTTTTTTTTGGATTGCCGAAAATTATTTTTTACATATACTGAAAATGATTTTTCAATGCATAAAATTGTTTAAAACTTGCTGAAAATTAATTTTAAGGTTGCTAGAAATTACTGAAAATACACAAAAAATGATTTTTTAAATGCTGAAAATTATCTAAAACTTGCTAAAAATTATTTTTTAAGTTGCTAGAAAATGTTTTAAACATAGTGAAAAATTCTAAAAAAAATTTTAGGTTGCTGGAAATTACTGAAAATACACAAAAATGATTTTTTAAATGCTGAAAATTATCTAAAACTTGCTAAAAATTATTTTTTAAGTTGCTGGAAATTGTTTTAAACATACTGAAAAATGCTAAAAATTATTTTTTAAGTTGCTGAAAATTACTGAAAATTTACTGAAAAAAATGATTTTTAGATGCTGAAAATTATTCAAAAACTTGCTAAAAAATATTTTAAAGTTGCAGGAAATTGTTTTAATTGCTGAAAATTATTATTATGTGTTGTAAAGTAATTTAATATGGTGGAAATTAATTAATAATTACAGAAAAACTTGCTAAGATTGCTAAAAAATGATTTTTAAATGCTAGGTATTAATTTTTTATATGCTAGTAATTATGTTTAATATGCTGAAAATTATTGAAATTATGCTGGAAGTTCAGTTTAAATGCTGAAAGTTAATTAACAGTTGTAAAAAAAAAAAAAGGTTTTAATATACTGAAAATTGTTTAAAAGTGCTGTAAAATTAATTAAACAGTTGCTGGAAAATAATTTAAATTTTTTGCAGAAAGCTAAAAATGCTGGAAATATAAAAAGTGCTGGAAAATTAGTTGAGATTGCTATAATTAACTTAAATACTGAAAATTAACTTAAGAAAGGGCTGGAAAATAATTTTAAATGCTGAAAATTGACTAAACATGCTGGAAATTATTATTATATGCTGAAAATCAGTTTTAACACGCCAAAAATTTATTAAACACGTTTAAATTAAATTAACACATTCAAAATTGATCTAATACGTCCGAAGGTTAGTTAAAGATCCTAAAAGCATGATTTCTAAGCGAAAAAAAAAATTAATTAATTAATTATCCTAGATTATTTACCTAAGTGATAAAAATAATTTAATTAATTAACATATGGAATCTAACAGGCATGACATCTAAGTGATGAAAATACTCAAATCACAGAATCCCCGCCCCCTAAGCAATACCCATAATTTCATCATACATAGTAGAGGTTTATACAAATTTATTACATGCAAATAATGAATATGAAAGAAATATAAATACGGAAAGAAAGGTAAGGACTGTTTGGACAGTCTTCAAAACCCTCCCATACCCCAGGCAACTCTTTAACTAACCCGAACAACCTCGGTTGAAAACCTGTCAACCATAGCTATACATACCAATCGCATAAAACCATAAATTTGGGAAAACATACAATCTCACATAGTAAAAAATAAAATCATGCAAGCAACACGGAAGTGGAGAAAATACTACATATAAAAATGTAAGTGCTTCAATAGAGACATACCGGTCAAGGAGCGAGTAATAATAATAAGGCCCTAAGCAGTGCAGTAAGATGATACCGAGGATGGACTTTTTCCAAAGCAAATCAAGACCTTGAAGTAATTTCTTTTAATATGTAGAGAGAGTATATAAAAAAGCCTTTTTTGAGTTTTTTTTGTAAAAGGGGAGCCAAAAGTCTGTCTAATAGTGAGGAGAGGTCCTGTTTAAATAGTCAATAGAGAGTGCCAAGCAATCCCATAAGAAAGGAAGAAAGAATATTCTCCAAATTAATTAAGAAAATTCTTTCCTTTAACAAGCCAGCAAGATTAATTAAAAGGGCATAATTATGTCAAAATTATCATAGAAAGTGACTAAGTAAAATCTGTCTAACACTAGAAAGGAAGGGAGATCAAAGTTGGGAAAATAAATTTCCTTAAATAAATCAGTGAAATCAATTAGGTGTAGAAGTCATGCCAAGGTTACCATAATTAAGCAATAAAGATCTGTTCGGAATAAATAAGGAAAAGAAAATCAGTCCAAGAATCATTAATAAAAATACTTTTCTTAAGAAAAAGAGTAGAATCTAATTAAGGATGAAATCATGATCAAGTACCAAAAGTGAACAAGTAAAATCTATTATGCCTTTTGAAATAAATATACACACATCAAAATCCCCTAATTCTCATTAAAACTTTCCAAGTACACTCAAGTGTCACATATTTTCAAGTTCCGAATTGCTAACTCAGTAGAACATTGAGGCCAATTATAGTAAAGAGGTACGTTAAACGAAAAGGGGAGAAAACAAAAAATCGTAAATTAATCCAATGACTATTTCAGTTAAGAAGCAACAAATTAGAAATTTTGAAAGCCAAATAAAATCAATATCCAATTCAACAATTAGGGTTAGCCAAGGTTGAGAGAATTTGGGGCTTTTTACGTATGACAGACTAAAGAAGTAAATAAACACCAAATCAACAGAAATTAATCAAAAATCTCGACCAAACTTCATTAATTTCGGATCTCAGAATCTGTCAAAGAAAAGAAGTGGTAAAAGATAATGTTAATTTGACATGAAAATTAAACAAAGGTACAAACCTGGGATGGGTTTTACAAATCCGTCATGAACTTTATCCTTTTTGACGTAGTTTTTGGCCGGAGATGGGGAGATAGCAGCGACATATGGTGGTGGTGTGGTTTTTTTCTAGTTGGAGTGGAGATCAGAGAGAGGAGAGGGAGTTGAGGAGGCCGACAAAGGAGAGGCGCCACTGTTGGTGGTCGACAGCTGACGAGGAGGCGATGGGGGCTGCTGATCGGGTTGTTTGGTCTCACCGGCAGTGGTGCGGCGTTGGTTCGTGGTAGTTCTGTCGGCGATGTTTAGACAAAAGGGAGAAGAGAGATGGCGACGACTGGTATGAGGTTTTTCGGTAAGGGTGTAGAAGAGATGGGAGAGAAGAGAGGAGGTGAGGTGGCTGGTCGGTGGTGAAGGATCGCCGGTCGGCGATGACCGACGGTGGTGGAGGTTTGAGAGACGAGGGAGATCGGGGAGAGTATAGGGGTGTGGCTAGCTCTTCGTGGTTCACCGAGTAAAGTGAGGCGACGATGTGGGTGTTTCACCGGCCATGGTGGCTGGAGTTGCGGCGGTGGGAGATGAGGGGGGCCGGAGGTTGAGCGAGAAAAGAGGAGAGAGGGGGAGGCCGATGATGAAGGAGGGAGAATGAAGATTTTTTTAGGGTTAGGGGGGTTGTTTTTAATTGGAAAAGCAAAGAAAAACAATGCTTTGATCTCAGCCGTTGATCTTTTGAGATCAATGGCTATGATTAAAATTAGAATGGGTTGGATCAGGGGTTATAATTGGGTCGGAAATTGGATCATGGGAATTGGGGATTTCAATTTTGGTCGAAATTAAAACCAAATTGGGTTAAAATTGACACACAATTAGGTATAAAAATTGCCAGAATTTAAATAAATTAGGGAAATTGAATTGAACTAGACTGCTATTTTGTAAAAATAATAACTTTATAATAGTAATAAACTGTCTTCAAAAATTTTTGTTACGTAAATAATACTGTATAAAATTGACAATAATAATAATTTGGGAGTAAGTTACGTATGCGAATTTTAAGAAATGTTATAATAATAATGATAAATATATATATTATTATTAATAAAATAATAATAATAATAATAATAATAATAATAATAATAATAATAATAATATTGGTAACAACAATAATAGTAATAAATATGTGTTTATAAGTTGTGAGTATATATATTTGCGAAAATAATTTAATAAATATTTATAAAACTATGTAAAGTATTATATTTAAATTAGTAAAATTATATATTATATAAGAATATAAAAAAGATTAATTGCTAAAAATAAAGTGCATACCTTAAAATCATGGATACAAAAATGTTAGAATTTATTTATACCAAAAATAAAAAAATAAAAAAAAAATTCAACACTAAATTTTTTAGATAAAATAGTAGCCCGGGAGAGGTATCGGGAGGTCAAAATTGGGTGTCAACAATGGATACTTAAAGGAAGAGGTATATGTTCGACAACCCCTTGTCTTTGAAAATCTTGATTTCCTTAATTTTGTTTATAAATTGGACAATGCGTTGTATGGTTTAAACAAGCTCCTAGAGCATGGTATGAGCATCTATCCAATTTTTTACTGAAAATAGATTTCAAAGAGAAAAAATTGGTAATACCTTATTTCTTAAAAGCAAAGAGCAAAAATTCTTATTAGTTATTAAAGTATATGTTGATGACATTATATTTGGTGCAACTGATGAGAAATTGTGCAAAGAATTTTAATTGTTGATGAGGAGAGCACAGTATGCTCACATAGCACAGCATACTCACATAGCACAATATGCTCTTTTCCAAAAAATAATATCTATTGATATCGCCCTTAGTGTCCAAAATGATATACATAGACAGGAAAGGAACAAAGGAAGAAACATAGGAGGAAACACAGTCAGGTAAGCATTCCAAATCCAATGACTAATTATCAAAATTGTTCATTTTTTTGACCCAAGCCAATACCCGCCCCAAAGTTTTTTTTCCTTTTCTTAGTAGGCGTTTGGCAATGAAAATTAAAAATTTTGGAGTTGAAGTTGGAGTGGGAGGTGGAGTTGGAGTTGGAGTTGGCCATGAAAAAAATTAGAGTTCTTTTTGACTTTTTGTGAGAGAAATAAAGTGAAAAAAGTAAAAACAAGAAAAACTTGTTTTCACTTTTCCGGAAATTTATTTCACTTTAGTGAAATAAATCTTATGGTCAAACACCTCCGTTTTTTACTTTTTTTATTAAAGTAAAATAAATTTCCGAAAAAAAGTAAAAAAAACTTATGGCCAAACGGGTCCTTAGTCCAAAATTGGTCTCATTTCCACTCCAAACCCCCCCAAAAATTACTATATATCTTTTCCCTCTCTAACACCGTCTCTTTCTCTTACATTATTTTTTCTCTCTTCGCCTATTCATCTTCCCACAGGAATCCATGGCAATTCTAGTCCCTACAAACGTGCAGGTCACCTCCACACTAACCCCACCTCACTCCTACCCATTCCTCTTCCCCATCTGCTTTTTCACTCCATTGCCCGACACCCAACAAGACTCTATGGGTTTGATTGAGGGGGAAATTATTGATAGTGGTAATCATTCCATCATGGATTTGAGCATTTTAGTGGCTACCCTTCACTGTCGGTTCATGGGTTCGGAGTCTATTGATGCTATTGGTCCTGGTACTTTTGTTGAGTTTGGTGAAGCTTCTATGGCGGCCTCTCGAACTCCAATTCCCAATTCTGTCTCTACTTCAGAAAGCTCTTGTGATGGTGTACCCCTACCAGTTTTTTAAAAAGGTTCTAAAAAGAGGTTTCTCACTATGGCCAAGACTTCTGTTCCTAAGAAATCCAAAAAAAATCAGCTTCCAAACCGTTTGCCAAGAAATATAAATCCGTTGGGCACAGATACAAGTAAGAGTAAATCTTCGACTATCACGAGTCCTGCTTCCTGTACCTGGGCTCGTAGACCTCTTGTGCCTCTATCCGATCCTTCTCCCATTAATCTGACAGAGGAAAGCGAAAGTGCTCTAGCTACTCGATGGCAAAAATTCTCTAAGCGGATGCTTTTGAAAGGTAAAATGCTTTCCTCTTCCTCTGATCCATCTATGCTTAAGTTGTGTTCTAAAGTTTGTTAGCAAGGGTGGGGTCCTTGTTTCTAATGTTCAAGTGAAATTTGCTGGGGCTAATGAGCTCATTGATTTTTTTGTAAATTATGCTGCTACTGGTAGTGGTGTGAAAGTAAGGTTAATGGGAACAAAGTTAAGTTAGTGTTGTGAAAGTAAGGTTAATGGCAACAAAGTTAAGTTTGACATTCACCAGTTGGGTGCCTTGTTAGGCATTCTGTGTGTTGGTTTTTTAAATTACATAAATGGGCAATGGTTGCAACTTCTAGAAACCTTGGAGCTTGTGGGCATCGTCTAGAAACTTTCTGGCAATCCTGCCAGGCTCACAACTACCAAAGTTCCCAAGCATGATAGGTCTACTTATCACAAGTTGCTTTTCTCCTTTGTAACAAAGAACTTGGTCCCTCAAAAGTAGCATCGTGATATATCCTCCTATGATGCCCTTGACTATTATTAGACATGGAGTATAGTTGGAGCTGCTGTTGATCCATCCAGTGCTACTATTACTGCTGCCATGTCTTCCTCTCAGCCTCTTCAGGTGACCAATGCATTGTTGCAGCAGTAAAATGCTCTGCTACGTCAAGAGACCGCTGCACTTCGCACTCAGATGGCTTAGGCTGAGGCTATTAATGTAGAGCACCATCATGAACTACTTGCGCTACTTCGGCCCTCTTCTCATACTCCCACCATACCATTCTACCAACAACCACCCCACCATCCATCCATAGCCTAATTATTCACTTATTTCTATGAACAATGTTAACTGTTAGTCATGATTTTTGGTCTATTGCTACTTGCTTAACTCTCTTTGTTTTTGTTTCTACTTCTTTTTGTTATCTGACTATCTATGTTAATCTTTTAAGGATGGTCAGTATCACTAGATTGCTTTTTGGAAATCAATTGCTCAGTGTCTCTTGTGTGTGATGTCCCAGCGGTGGTGAGTTAATGTAGTGTCTAGTTATCTACTTTCTTTTTTATGTATTTCATTTTTGGTTTTTTAATGATGCCAAAAGGGGGAAGTTTAATGTGTTTTGAGTGTCTTCGTAAATGTTAAGTCTGGTGTATTTTTTTCGTCATACTGAAAGAGCCTAGCTCTTGAGTAATTGTCGATCAATAAGTACTATAAGTAATTTTTATTTGTCATCATAAAAAAAGACGAATTTGTTTAGAATGGTTTTGATGATGATTAATAAACTATGCTTGTTAAATTCATGTGTCCTAAGTCACGTAAAGTTGGAAAAATAATAAGGTTTAAGAAAAAGATATTTGGCGATTATTTTAATACTGGCAGGTAAAAAAATTGTTGCTAAATTATCATGGTGAAATTGCAAAGTTTTATCCTTTGTGTTATTATATTTTCCAGCTGTAAGAGATAAGGTTAGAAGGAGTTAGAATCAAATAAGGAGTCCAAAAAGGATCCAAATTAGTTGAGGATAAGTACCCTTTTGGCTGCTACGTGCTCTTCTTTTCTTAGTAGGACTCAAACACAAGGAGATTCAGGTTTACCTCTATAAAAGGAGTCCATAACGTTCTGGGATGGTAAGCATTCACAAAAAGATTTTTAGCAACATAGTTCTCTAAGCTTTCCAGCATAAAGAAGCCTGAAAACTTGAAGTAGAGTTGGATCAATGTCTGAGTCTGTTCTAGGATCTGTTTCATAGTCTGTTTCAGGAGTTAAAAGAAGATCCTCTACTTGTCAACTTGAGTGAATGTGATAGGTTGAGTTGTAATTGTTTATCAGCTTTTGTAGAAGCGCTTTGTGAAGTCTAAACAGTTTTTAAAGTTTTTTTTGTTTTTGAAGCGAAGGGTAGTTTGGAAACAAGCTAGGAACATTGTTAGGGCTTAGGGGTAGGTCCTTTAAATTGCGGGGGGTAATTCACTTTGGCTCGGTGTTTTAGTGAAGTTTGGTTGAAATCCTACAAGGATGTAGGTCGTGGTTGTTACATTCATTCGATCCTGGATGGTTTTCCATGTAAAAATCGCGTGTGCTTATCACTTTGTTTAAATTGCTTTTTATCTTTAGAATTGCTAACCAGGAACGATTGAAGGAACAGAGGTCATTACTGTTCCATTAAAATCAGAAAAGTTAGTAAAAATTTAAAATAGGCTAACTCCCCTGTAGACCCAATTCACCCTCCTCTTGTGTCTGCTTAAGAAGTCATTTCCATCAATTAATAATATCATCATTAAATAAAAGAAAAAAAAATAATAGCATCGTTATTTCTAATTATAAATATCTTAGCTCTTTATAAAAAATCTAAACAACTATTCAAATATAAACTAATAAATGAATAAAAAAGGAAACTAAAAATAGAAACGATTGAATTAACCACACACAAAAAAGATTCAAATCTAACTTACAATTTTAATTTGTTTAATGATTTTTGAAACTCCAAGAATGAACCCAAAAGAGAAAAAAAATAAAAAGAGAAGACCACAGAAAAAGGAAGTAGGAAAAAAGAAAATGCGAAAAGAACAAGGAGCAAAAACAAAAATAGAAAAGAATGAAAGGAAATAGAAAATAAGTTTTAACTAGTTGTGTGTCGGGCATTTGATTTGATCCCTCAAGATGTGATTTGAAGGTGCACATATTCATCAGGGTGCTGAAAAAGTTCTGCAATATTGATATTGTATGGGGTGAAATTGGTGTAACGATACGTGATAGATTTCGGGTTAATAGCTCGAGTGCGTGACTACCACAGGAAATACCACGACTATGAAAGGGCACACTCGGAGGCACCATTGCAAGAAAGTCCTCTCTAAGGGATAAGGAATCTCCCATTTGTCACCACTAGTAACATGGCACAAAACAACATGCAGGGGACAAGAGTGTCTGATCCCTCAGAAATACGGACGAGCTCCTACAGAACAGAGCAAGAAGATTACTAGCCAACTCACTAATGAATCAGGATAGGTGGCATACTCAGAAAGGTAGAAATCCTTTACAATGTTGCTGCTAGAATACTATTGACCAAGGCCTAACTTTATACACTATAAATAGCCACCCTTACTCACTTGTAAAGGAATCTTCTCCCTTTTTCCTATTATTCCATATTTATTTTCTTGCATTATTCAATAGTTTTCCAATTTACTTAGATGTCGCTGGTAGAACGATCCCAGCCCTCAAGAGCATTCGTGGACGACCTTGGTTTGCCCCTGCTCATTTGTTTACTTACTCATTATTGTATCTAAGTTAATATTAATTTTCCTTAATATTTAATTGTTCTAATCGCTAGCAAATCAAACCACGAACGAGATTGAATCGTAACATGTGCTCTTGACTCACTTACAAATTCTACTGTACCAAATCCACAGTAAAAACTTTGGTGCCCACCGAGGGCCAGAGAAACTATTGGGTTTGATCTTTGTTGACCTTTGTTAGCTTGTTTGTTTTGTGTTCTTGCAGATCTACGCTAAGACAATGGCTAGTAATGGAAAGCATACTGAAGGGGTGTTTGTAGAACAAGATGTAGCAAGAACTCAACCTCCAGGCCCGATTGACTCTAGTGGTCAAATGACCCATCGTGATAATGGAAGCCCACATATCAAAGTAGGTCTCACAAACATGAACAGTAAAAAAATGGGTCGCAACCTCTTCGATGAAGAAGAAGATATAGAAGGAGGAACGACTGACTTAGAAAGCCTCCACCAAATCCTCAAAAGCTTCGTTGAAGGACATAGAAAGCTTATGGAAAAGGTGGAAGCCCAGGATAGGCAAATAAATGAGTTTCAGCATGGTCCGACCCAAGGAACTCCGATATCCTCCAAAGAAAACAAGGAGGATTACAATGACGAGGAGTTCGAAGGCAAGCCTGAAGGATGCAAGACCACAAAGTCAAAGGGTGAGTCGAGCCTCATCCCTTACGCTGGAGTTTGTGATGGAAATGTTGAGGGAGGAAATGAAGATGATGAACACAAAGCTTCACTCCTACATAAACCATATTTCGAGAGCTCCTTCCATAGCCAAGAGGCCAAATTTAAAGAGCTATGCCAAGGTGCCCTACAAGGCTAGTTTGGTGACTAGGCCCATCCCTAATAGGTTCAAGATTCCAGACATTAAAAAATATGATGGGACTACTGATCCTCTAAACATCTGATGTTCTTCGCTATGAGTGTAAATGGGAACGATATGACAATGAAGAAGGCCAAGTTAGTGACAGTCAAAAAGTTCAATAAAACCCTCCTAGGTGGGGTTCTGGTCTAGTATTCTGTCCTACTCAAAAACTCTATTGAATCTTTTAACATGTTGGTAGATACTTCTCCATTTCATTTAGTTGGCCCTCTTACTAAAAATAGTTGTTTCAATTTAGTTGTCCAATTTAGGAAATCAAGAAAAGTTTATCATGTTCTTCCAATGTTTCCCTTATCATCAAATGACTACATAAAGTGTACAACTCTCAATTTTATATTTTCAAAGCATTATCGATAAGGCAAGTTTAGTAAAATAAACCCCTAATTAATATTTTTCTAAAAGAGAGTGTCATGTTAATAAGGGCTAACTAAAATGAAATGGAGGGAGTAACTTTGTTAGGATCACACAAGAGCTACGAAAGTACGACCCCCATAAAAGGGATATCTTTAAAATAAAATAGGGAGAAACTAAGCTACTCTGGGAGTTCCTTGAGAGTTTCCAGAAGGAACGGATGTAACTGCCAACTATACTAGACAAGTGGGCGGCGGAAGACTTCACAAAGGAATTGAATCCCAAGAGCCCAATCATTTCATTCAAATTGAAGGAAAGCCTGACAGAGTTCGAGGCCACAATGTGGGCCGAAATGCATAGCCAGTAAGAATCCAAGATTCAGATTGAGGATGATTGCAGGCAAGCCAAAAACAGCATCCCAGAGTGTGGAATAAAGCAAAGGTGAAAAGAAACCTTGGCACCGAGGAGATAAATCATCTGGAGGTAGGTCAATTTAAATGGAACACCCTAGGAACGATACACCCCATACGCTATGGATACAAGAACGGGTTTGGTCCGACACGCCGACCATCACTCCACTGCCTCTACTGGCACGAAAAAGTAGGACTTTCAACAGAGGGGCCTCTAGGCAAGAGAAGCTCAAAAACCCATGGTATACTCTATTAACAATGTTCCCCCTCTATCAGAGTATTACTTCACTATCAGCCTGGGGGAACTAATGTTGGCCATCCGAGACATCAAAGGGACCAAGTTTGTGAAACCCATTCACACCAGTCCCAATTCTCGAAACTGCAATGCATGGTGCAAATTTCATAGGATGTACCATAAGAGAGAAGTGATAGATGAGATGCTCGAGGACGGACACCTAAAGGAATTCCCAAGTGACTAGTCTAAGGCCAACTACGGGAACGATGCTGAAGGGAATAAGCAGCCAGCTAACCCAAGAGCCCCTTGCAAGATGATAAATTAACAAACCTTGTGTGAAACAAGATGCACGTTCTCATTTCTTTCAATTATTCCTAACTGCTTATTTTTCTTTTTCTCCATGTCTTGGCAAGTTCTCAACAACAATTCTCACTCTCAGAGGGAGGGACAACCCTTTGATAGAAGTTTGAACTCAAAGCCAGTGGCCTATGGTGAGCAGACCCCTCAAAGGCACCTGGGGAAAAGGGAGTCCATCGATTGGGGAATAAACCATGAACGCCTAGAAGGACGAGCTACACTCTTTTTCCCTTCGATCAAGGATTTTATCCCCAAAGAGGGTTTTTGCTGGAAAAGTTTTTAATGAGGTGCAGTAGGGACTTCTTGGAGAATATTAGGACAAAAATATTCAGAAAATCATATATCTGACCCATTGGTCTCAAAAGATAAAAATTATAAATAAAGAAGTTTTTTAAAGTATCCAATCATGTGCAAAAAAGTTAAAGGCTGAATTCTCTAAAATTTTCAGCCATGGGGACCAAGCCCCCACAATCAAGTGCATAACGATAAGAGAGCTCAATCGTGAGTCTCTCGACTAACAGGATGAGCTTTCTCTTAACCACTCGCACACTCAGGGAAAAAATGGGTCTATAATAGGGACTCCCATTCCCGACAACATAGCCCTCCAAGACCCTGAATGTCAAGGGTAAGCCACGCCTAACAGCTTCCTGAAATAAGAAAAAATGGATACCAGGGACTCGTGCAAAGGTCATAAAATGGCTCTTAAAATATTGGATTCGGGAAATGACATTCAGTTAAGACTATAATATAGGTTAATAAATGACAAAAATAAAGAACTTCTCTCTTGATGCTATGCTCTACAGCTCTCGGAGACGTCCAGACATAGCAACACAACCATAAAAATAAATAGGGATCCATCCTTGACCATGAGGTTTTAAATAAATAGACTTACAATATTCTTTATTAGAACTAAGAGCTAACTACACGCCGACCTCATCAATGACTTCACAAGAAACATTGAAAATAAAAAATCGATTAGAGTCTGTCTTTGATCATCCTTAACAATGACTCATTTCTTACTAACTAGGCCTTACATATACTTGAGCATGCCCCAACAATTAAATGTGCTAAGGGTATAACCCTTCGAGGACACTCATGAAAAAGGAAATCACTGCCACATCACGTGAAGACCATGTTTTTCCCCATCTTTTGGGAAAAACATATTAAAATAAGCCTCAGAGTTATCAAGCTTGGGTTTATTAAACAAAAACGAAATACAATATAATGCTTTTGTACAAAAATATGGCATCTTTATTAGCCTAAACAAAAGAAATACATAAAATGCATCAAGGTCGCATATAAAAGCGTTACACAAATTCATTCTTTAATAACCCGGAAAAGGGATTACGAGCATTCAAGAAAATTTAATCATAAATGACTTTTGATCCTCTTAAATATGCAAGCAAGTAGTGGCGATGAGTCTTTATGTTGAACCATGGTGAAAGCTTTTTGGAGGAAGGCCACTTTGCTCTAGTAGAACACAGCCTTGTGAAGGAAGCCTTGATAAAAACTTACCAAGGCATGAGCCTAAATGGGGGGGGGGGCAACCGAGTCCCTCCATATACCTACACAGGATACAACTCGAATGCCTCTCCTTGGGTAAAGTGATACTCACACTTCAAAATCTGTCGAAGGCCTTCCATGAGGAGGATCTTCCTGACTCGGGTAGTCGCGCCAAGCCTAGTCAGGGACTTGGTGGGGTTACCCTCAGCCAGTGGGAACCCTTTATATAAACTCAGGGGGGGGGGCAACCGAGTCCCTCCATATACCTACACAGGATACAACTCGAATGCCTCTCCTTGGGTAAAGTGATACTCACACTTCAAAATCTGTCGAAGGCCTTCCATGAGGAGGATCTTCCTGACTCGGGTAGTCGCGCCAAGCCTAGTCAGGGACTTGGTGGGGTTACCCTCAGCCAGTGGGAACCCTTTATATAAACTCAGGGAGATTCGAGGTAATACTCCTCTTTATCCTTGAAATACATGAAAAAAAAGGCCCAAAACCTATAACTGTGGAGAAAGAAAATGGCAACACACGCTAACACGAGCCACTTTCTCTCTTAGCCATGCATACAATTTTTACCTTACCCCCGCCATAAACCTCAATGGGACAACTCTAGGTAGAGTACCTGGATTGAAAATAAGAATAAGATAAAAACTGTAAGAGAGACCCCCAGTTCAAAGTCTGAACATTGGAAGAAATAAAGAAGTAGTGCCATGGAAGAAAGGTTTTACCATTTTTCTTTCTTTCTCTCAAATATTGAAGAAGAAAGGCTCTGAACGAAATAACAGGCCAAGCTTGAAAGGCCGCTTCTTATAGTACAAAGCCTAATAAATGCACTAAAAGAAAAAGATCATGTATGGCTACCTCGTGGCTGGTTCAGTCTATTAAAATAAAGTTAAAAGCAACAATACACGAAAATTGAGGCATTAAAGTTGTTCTATCTCTTTGTAAATATGACAGCTCATATCTCCAAATGAGGAGTCCTCTCAACTTTCTACATTTATCTATCTAAGGTAAAGTTGGAAAATGAGAAGTTGAGTAATTTTATTAATATATTTAGTATTGATAAAGAGGTTTGACCTCACGGTCTCGAGTGCGAGACTCGAAACAAATAAATGAATTATACAAAGATACATATGGGTGAAGTACCTTCTATCCTACTTGACACTAATCCTCGATGCCTCAAAATAGACTATCCTCAAATATTTATCCCTCAAAGGAAGAGATAGATGCCCTATCTAAAGCCAGTAGGTTTGTGAGGTCTACCATGGCCCAAGACTCAAAAATATTTCTATCCAAGTCAAAACCCTTAACTTGAGTCTCTTATAAGACCCCAAGGCAAATAAGATGAGTATCTCAGGTTGTTCTCACATCAAGAAGCTCATCCCTGAGCTTGATTTTCTAGAATAGGGCTCTAATTTTCTTTGAAAAATAATGGACTTCATCTCGAGGAGGTCGCTGAGAAGGCAAAGTTATGGATAGGAGTAACGACTCAACTATAGTTAATAGAATATGCTCTATCAATTCAGATTTCTTCTCTAATAGCCTCTCAATAGCTCCAACCTTCTCAGTATTCTTATGCTGTATGTATTTTATCTCTTTACACCAACAAAGCACATCCTTGCA
The DNA here is from genome assembly GCA_031232105.1 of Capsicum rhomboideum. Taxonomy (NCBI): domain Eukaryota; kingdom Viridiplantae; phylum Streptophyta; class Magnoliopsida; order Solanales; family Solanaceae; genus Capsicum; species Capsicum rhomboideum. The sequence goes on along the minus strand of CP124712.1, from coordinate 31,126,197 downwards.
ATGCCCTTCCTTTTCATTAAAAATCACATCCCTCTCAGTTCTTAATGCCTTAATATCAGAGGCTCATTAAGCAAGGGCCAGCACTAGGATGAGATGATCTCTCATAGCAGCCAGAGTCTTCTCAAAGTGGATGAATCTCAACAAAAGGTCTTCTCTCTCTCTCTTTTAAGACCCATTGAATACCTTCTACCACCAAGATACTATCCTGTGTAGAATAATGACAAAATATTCATCAAAAAGGGGAAAGAATAACTGCAAAAACACTAGTGAAAGTCAAGTTACTCACCCTAGCAGCAACATGAGCACAATCAATGATCAGGCAGTCTGTCGAGGCAACGTCTATTTTTCAAAAATCTCTCGCAGAAACCACATAATTCAAATAATTGACCACTCCCACCAGTCTTGATGTTAAGCTAACCTCATTGGCGATTTGCAAAAGTGTCATCCAAAACTCCATCAAACCCTGAGTTAAATAAAGAGAAGCATTAAGAGTAGCACGAGAAATTAGCAAAGTTGTCATTGGATGGACTACAGATGTCGGAACTCTATGAGATGTCAAATTTTGATGATTCATAGGGACTCCCAAAGGAAATGGGGAGGCACCAACATGCTTGTCCTTAAGGGACATAGAGGATCTCATAAAAGAAGGCTCTCTAAGTCCATGAGCTTTGCATCCTATTCCGTCGATGATTTCCAACTCTCGAAACAAGATATTTGTGTCAGAGTCAATTTCATTAGGGGCACTCAAATCTTAGCCCAACATTGAGACTCAGGTCCTCTCAGCATCATTGTTTGGAATGACGTCCCAGAAATTATACCTCCTCACAAAGGGCCTTAATCTTTTAGTGCTATTTTTTGGCATGTTTGGGAATGGCCTTGGGGGAAGGCCTGCTAGTAGCGCCTGTGAGAGCATTCAATCCCCTGCACAACTCTTTGGCAATAAAGTTAAGGGTGATAACCTGGGATGTCAAAATCACAGGGCCAGAAGACATACCTACAAATAATAGGCATCAGAAATTAAGTGCAAACAAGAAGTAACAATGATTGTGTGATAATGAAATCACCATGATTCTTGTCTTTCCAGCCAAAATGTCTGGATAAATAAATCCACGAGCTCTTGTTGATAATCCTTTCCCTTAGAAGCAATGATAGACATGGTAAAGTAAGACATGGTATAGTCAAAAAAGGCTCAAAGGATGCTTCATGGACAAAGAAAGAAAATTGGATGCATAGAATGGCAGAGAGCACTTAGTTTATAAAGGGAAAAAAAGAGACCAACCCTGAAGGACACCTCAAAAAGGGCGTGGTTTCTTGGTCGTCCATATATTGAAGGGCCGATTTGCAATCAGATGCAGCATTCCAAAAATATATTAAAGTAACGATCTTCAATTCACTTTCCATCTCTCGAGAATACATAACACAGTGCCTCGAAAGATGGAGGGACTATCTATATGGGGTGAAATTGGTGTAACACACATGGCAAATTTTAGGTGAATAGCTCGAGTGCATGACTACCATAGAAAATACCATCACTACAAAAGGGCATACTTGAAGGCACCATTGCAATAAAGTCCTCTCGAAGGCATAAGAAAGCTCCCATCCATTAGCACCAATGACATGGAACAAAAGGACAAACAAGAGACAAGAGTATCAGATCCTTCGGAAACATGGACGAGCTCCAATAGAATAGAGGTAGGAGAATAATATCTAGCCAACTAATGAATCAGGACAGATGGCATACTCTAAAAGGCGTAAATTCTTTACAACATTTTTTCTAGAATACTAATGGTTAAGGCCTAACTTTGTATACTATAAATAGCCACCCTTACTCACTTGTAAAGGAATATTCTCCCTTATTCCTCATACTTCATATCAATACAATATTAGTTGTTTAATCTTTAATCTTCCTTTATTTTCTTACATTATTTAATAGTTTTGTACTTGTTGTTGTTGTTGTATTTAATAGTTTTGTACTTAAATTAGGTCTCGCTGATAGAAGGATCCTAGCCCTCAAGGGCATTTGTGGATGACCTTGACTTGCCCCCACTCATTTGTCTACTTACTCATTATTGTATCTAAGTTAATATTCGTTTCTTTTGATTGTTAATTGCTCTAACCTCTAACAAATCAAACCTCAAGCGAGATTGAATCTTAATGCATTTTCTTGACATACTTACAAATTCAACTGTATCGAATCCATAGTAAGAAGATATTGAACCAAAATTACAAATAGTAAGAGAATAGTTAAAAATACTATGTCATGGTAAGCCACTACCTTGAAAGTGATTTCAGCCAGACCCTAGTGCAAATTGTTAACACCGATCACTCCCTAAGGTTTGACAGCTCTTCCACGTGCACTCGTGGATGAATGTTTTACGTCACACAAAAACAAAAGCCCAAAAATTCACAAAGGATAGGAAAATGGATCTTTGAGATAATTAGAGAGGTGAAAGAGAGCTAATGAATGAACATTTTTTTTTTGTTTTCTAAATGTTTAGTTCACAAATGATGTTCCTTAAATAGGCACATCATTTACATTTTCATCCATCAAAAGAAAGGTTAGTGTATAGAACAAGTAATAACTAATATAAGTAAATGCAGAAAAATAAAAGATATAAGAGTTTATACTTGTTTGGATCATCGGTGTGGTGTCTAGTCTAGTCTCTTAGATTACAAGGATTTCCTTAGATCTTTGAATGAACGATACAACCTAGTATGCTGAATAGACTAATCACTCCAAATGGATTTCCTTTGTAATTACAACATTTATTTGTAAAGCTACTTAGTATCTTCTATCTTTTATAACACTAATAATCTATTACAGAATAAAATGTATTGTGTAAGATATATAAGAAACTAAGAGTTCTCTCAAGTGATGTTGCATGCTTTTCTTCTCATCCTTTGTCTTATTTTATAGGTCCTTGTAAACTATTGTACCATTGAGGCTTGATTTGAGATCTTGAAATATGGGATCCTGATTTGTATCATCAAGGTAGATTTTATTATCTTCATTTATGGAATCAGATTTTCCTTATCTGATTTTGACTTTGCTCTTAAGGATAACCAAGGGGATTTTGATCCTATCAATCTGGAATATATGATTAATTCTAGATTGATATTATACATCCGTATTTTTTCCCTTTAATAAATTTCTTTACTTCCTTTGTCTTGTTCTCTTTCCTTGTATTTATTAAATCATCCTTCTTGCATCTTATTTTTCAGATGATCTGATCTTCCTATGATTATGGAGTTCTCCTTGATTTATGGATTGGATTTTGATCATCTCCCATTGTGCCTAACTGCTTGACTTTTCCTTTTATGTTTTGCCTGCATATAAGTGGTCAAGCTCCCTCTGTACTCTAATAATGTTAAAAATCTCCCCTTTTTAGATTGATAACTAAAAGGAGATAGAGGCAGTTTACTTCCCTATTTATGTCAAACTCCCCCTTAGTGTCTGCCTCATATTCTCTAATAAGTCTTCTCTCCCTTTGGTATTATTAAAAGAAAGGAAAAAAATACAATACTAGGCATAAATAATAATACCAGATAAACAGAGCAAAATAGAGTTAGGAGGCTAGGATTCCCCAATTATAGACCAGTATAACATAGTTAGAAAATAGGTCACAAAGAAAACAGATGGTTTAGGAGATACAGAAGTTGAGGAAATCAAAGACCGGCCAGGTAGTATTTGAGGCTATTGATGATCCTTTTAGAGAAGGAGTAGTAGGATTGTTTAACTTTTCCAGCAGGGTTAGAATAGGAGGTGTGGATGGTCAGTGCAGGATTAATCTGAGATGAGCTAGCTCCTTGATTGATTGAGTCGAATTAGGTGAGCAGCTTTTTGATAATTTTAATGCGTTTGTATTGAAGTCCCTCCAGTGCAATCCTGCGTTTACAAGTTTCAACACTTGTATCCTTAGAAAGTTGAAGAATTTTGTCCATTTTCACCTGTATGAGCTACATTGCATCTTCCAGTAGAGACAATCTTCCTTTAATTTTAACCATTTCCTTTAGTAACTCAGTTGTTGAATAGGCACTTACCTTGGTTGCCTTCGGCACTTCAGCCTTAACCTTCCTTGCATCCTTCTTGAGTCATTTGTTGTGAACCAAAACATATCCCATACTACCAAAAACCACGAGAGTCATAGGTTGCAGAGAGTTCAACTGGCTTATAGGCTGAGAGATCCATCTCTAAATCCACTAGAATACGAGAGATGATCAGTCCATAAGGAAGACAAGCGTGACTTCAAGATTTTGAAACTCTCAATCATGTAAAATCTGATCTATTCTGCCTAGTTAATCCTATACCTTTTCAATAGATAATAGAGAATAAATATATCCCTGCTAGTTATGCTACTCAAAGAACCATTTCTAAGAAGTAAAGTAGTTGCCACAATGTGAGATAATATGTGAGTTTCAAAACACATAGTAGATGGACCAAGAGAAGACAGGTCTAACCCATTCTCTGCAACAAAGAGTTTGACTTCATCCAAAGTTGCCACAGAATCTTTTGTCCAACTACCAGGCATGAAAGATATAAACCCAGAGAATTTTGTCCTAAGAATTTGTACAAATAGAAAATCATTTAGAATAAATTGATTTCCCAAAACGAGAGTTTCTAATTCCCCACTATCTTTAGAAAATCTCATAGTTAGATAAAATATACGAACGATTTCCTCATAGACTTTTGATCCACAAAGTTGAAACGGCAAAGCCAATGTTTGTACTTTGAAATAAGTACTTATAATATAGTGAGAGTTTTCCAATTGTTCCAAGTTAGTTTCCCTTCCAGTCATAATAGGTTGATTTTTTGATGCCATACACTTTCCATTATGTTTAGTATTCCAAACGAGACATATATCTATAGGAGAGAAAGAGTCATGATATTTCAGTTTCTTGTTAGATTCATCTTTTTATGGAGGAGAAATAGAGTGCTTATTGAGCTTTGGATGAGGTATAGAAGTAGGGATTTTTGATTTTGAATCAAAGGAGTTAAGTAGGACATCAATTTTAGAATGATTGTGGAGTCTTTTACTGGAACATTTGGTGGAGGAAGCCATGTATACTTTCTTTCTTATGACAATATGAGTGAAGAGAGGGTTTATGAGAGATGAAGATAGGTATGAATATAAAGAGAATAGAGGAGAAGATGAACAGTTTAGGACCGACATGATGTGACTCTTAAAAGGAAAGGGTGCAGGAAAGAAGAAAAGACAGTATGAAGATCAAGGGTAACAACTAAATAGGATCATATTATAACCAAAAATAAGAACAAACAAGTAAAAAATAGGTAACCAGTTTAAGATTTAACCACGGTAACAACTAGAGTATCACAAAGAAAATAAAAGCAATCGTCCAAATGAGGTTTTATAAGTATATCAGTATGTTGATTTTCCAAATCAATGAATTCAAGCACAAAATTTCCATTTTCAACATGATCACGAATAAAATTATGCTTGATATCCATATTTTTAGCACAAAAATAATGCGCAGTATATTTAGACATACTAATGGCACTGGTATTGTCACATAAAATATGTACTGCTTCATAAACTAGCTCATAGTCAATCATTTTATTCATCATTCGTAGTAGTTGAGTGCCACAACTATACCTACAACTAGATATTCTTACTCTATTGTAGATAGGACCACATATGTTTGTTTCTTATTGTACCAAGAGATAAGTACTTCACTAAGAATTGACATGTTCCACTAGTGATTTTTTGATCATTTTTATCTCTTGCAAAATCAACATTTGAATATCTGATTAAATCAAAATTGTAGGAATGAGGATACCATAATCTATATTCTTGTGTCCCAATAAGATATCAGATGATTTTGTTAATCACTGTGAGGTAGGATTCATTTGGAGTAGATTAAAACCTTTCACATTTGCATATGTTAATCATGATGTTGGGTTGACTTGCTATGAGAAATAGTAATGATCTGATCATTCCGTGATAGTTCTTTTCATCAACACCTTTTGCTAGAGTATCTATTTTGAGACAGATTGAGGGGCTCATAGGAGTTCCAAAGGACTTACCTTTCTCCATACCAAACTTCTTGATGGGTTCCTTGGTGTACTTTATTTGACTAATGCAGGTGTCATTAGTCGATCGCTTTATTTGTAACCATAAGAAAAAGGTGAATTCTTCCATGAGGCTCATTTTAAACTCTTTTTTTATGAGGTTAACAACTTTCTCGTATAACAAAGGGTTAGAACTTTCAAAAATAATATCATCCAAATAAATTTGAACAATAAGAAATGCTAGAATAGACATTTTGAATAAAAAGAGTTGTATCAATTTTTTCCCTTTGAAAATTGTTTTCTAGTTAAAAATTGCTCAAAAGTTCATACCAAACCTTTGGGGCTTATTTTGAGACTCTGGAGAGCTTTGGTTAATATTAAAACATACTCAAGGAAAGAGGAATTTTCAAAAACAAGGGGTTGTTTTACATAGTCCTATTCTTTTATAATGCCTTTTAAAAAGCACTTTTTATATCCATTTGAAACTTTTAAAACATTTGAAAGATGCAAAAAGCTATGAGAATGTGAATAGATTCTAACCTTGCCACAAGAGCGAAAGATTCATTGTAATCTATACATTTCTATTGAGAATAACCTTGAGCCAGTATACTTGCTTTGTTTCATATGATTTTGCCCTTCTTCATTTAGTTTATTTCGAAATACCCACTTGGTTCCTATTAGTGATAAGTTCTTTAGTCTTGTGACTAGATTCCACACTTGATTCTTCTCAAATTGATCAAGTTCTTCTCTTATTGCCTTTATCCAAGATTCATTTTCCTGGGATTTATTGATTCACTTCAATTCCAATTGACATATGAGAGCTACAAATGCTTGTTTTCTTAATGATACTCTTGTCTGCATTTTCTCAGTTGGGTCTCCAATGATGAAGTCAGTTGGAAAGCTGGCAGTGTGTCTCTATTTTCATGGAACGTTTGTATTACTAAGATCTGGAGATATAGTCAATTGTTCCTTAGTGATAATTGATTGTGTAGTCATTTCTTTAGAAGGCTTGCATGCAGGTGAATCATTTTCTTCAGAGGATATAGGAAATACCTATTCTGAATCGTCCTATTAAACTTTAGAGTTCTGCACACTAGGGTTCGATTCATCAAATGCCACATGTATAGATTCTTCGATACTAAGTGTTCTTTTATTGAAAACTCTAAATGAGCGTAGGGGAATAATCCAAAAAGATATCTTCATCAGTGCGAGAATCAAACTTACCGAGATTGTTCTTACCATTATTGTGAACAAAATACTTACATCTGAAGGGATGAAAGTAGCTGATAGTTGGTCTTTTCCCTTTCCACAGTTCATATGAAATTTCTTTTGAATGGATTTGATCAGGCATCTATTCAAAATATGGCACACGGTGCTACTACTTCTACCCAAAATTGATCAGGTAGGCTCTTTTCTAGTAACATGGTCTGATTGGTATCATAAAGGGGGCAATTTTTTTGTTCAACCACTCTGTTTTGTTGAGGTCAGCAGGGTGATGAGAAATTCTATTTGTATCCTTATTATGTACAAAACTCACCGAATGCATTATTCTTCAATTCTCATTCATGGTCACTGAATGGTAGAGATAAGAGTACCCTGCTTCTCTTTGAACTTTTCTATAAATGATCTCAAAATTAGCAAAAGTTTTATGTTTGTGAGTCAGAAAGATAACCTAAGTAAACTGAGAGTAATCGTCAATAATCACAAAAGCATACTTCTTTTCTCTAATGCTAGCTGTTCGAAAAAGACCAGTAAGGTCGATCTATTGAAGCTCAAAGGGTTTAGAAGAGCTAACAATCTCTTTAACTTTAATAGAAGAGGCATTTTGTTTACCTAGTTGACATGCATCACCAATATTGTTTTTTGAAAAACTAGGTATAGAATGTCCTATAACAAGATCAAGTCTAGAGAGCTTATCAAGAGCATGCATGCTGGCATTAGATTTCTATGCCACAATCAAGGATCATTAGATAAAGCAGTAAGACAAGTTAGAGTAGGTAAATCAACATTATTTAACACATAGATATTCTCAACACGATCACCCACTAGGTTGATATTTTATGCAAAGTTGTTGATAGTGCATTTTATGGCATTAAAGAGAACATCTAAGTCTGCATTACACAATAGACTTATGCTCAGCAATTTGTGTTTTAGTCCATCCACTAGATACACTTAAACTAAGTGGCGAGTTGGGTTGATGGCAATCACACTTACTCCTACTACTTCTCCTTTCGTATTAGCTCTAAACCTTATGAATCCAATATCTATTTTATTTACTATTTTGAAGTTTTCTTTCTTTCCTATCATATGTTTGGAGCACATGTTATCAATGACTCACATACCCTTTTTGTATGTCTTTTTTTGTGTTCCTACAAAATAAATTGATCAGTTTCTTTTAGGTACCCAGTTGGGTCCTTGAAGGTTTGGTTGAGTTTCTTTTGGTTTCTTAATCTTTCTACATGAAAGACATGTGCGCTTATAGTGTCCAAAAGAGTATTTGACAGAGTAAAACATATTTGAAGAATTTGGTTGAAAAGAGTATTTAGGACTTTCCCTTTTTGAGGAATTATTTGATTTGACTGACGTGACTAAGTGATCTCTTAATGCTGCTTAATTGCATTTTGACATCACCTAGCTCTTCTTCAAGTAAGTCAAATTTAATTTTCTTGCTTCAAGAAGAATTTGACAGGCTTTCTTATCGTTTGCCAACTTATTATATTCATTAATAAATTTTTGAAATCATCAGTGACCAAATCAAGAGAAGTTTGGAGATATAAATAATTTGGACAGTTTGAAAATTATACCAAATATCGCCCAAATTACACCTCGCTAAGAAATATAAAGCATCGCTGAATCAAATATAGAATCCAACTTGGTTGGGGTTGATCCCATAGGGAATACACTAGAAGATTGGTCTATGCGGTTATCTAAACTATTAGTAAATAATTTCCAGTAATTAAAGGGTTTTGAAAATTAGATTTTGAACAAATAAAAATTGTGAGAGATATATAAATCAAGTCAAACTCTCCCACTAATGCTCACATTAATATCATATTTTTTTAGACTAGCACACCCTCAAAATTCAACCAATACTAGGCCAATCTTGAACTTCTTAAAAATTATCTAAGGGAAAATTTAGCGAAGGTTCTACTTTCTATTTCAGCGTAATAATGATTTGGGTCATTAGAGATCCATGACGGATTAATGAAGTAGGGTTCAAAGTACACGGTGATTCTTGATTGGTGTTTATAAACAAATTGTTGTTCTCTTTGCATTGATTGCTTTCTATGGTTTTAAATGTTAGAACTCGCCTTATTCTTACTTGCTTTGGATGAAGGAGTAACGGATGGGAAAAGAGAACAAACAATGGAGACTTGGAGCTATCAACCTTCACTTAATAGCTTGAGTTGTGGATACGGGAAAGCTAATTTGGGATCTGTAATAAGTGTTAAATTGCAAAACTGATGAGATATGGATGCGTGATTGAGGATAGTCATCAAATAGGGATTGGACGATCATTTAGATGAACTTAACTTATCGATTCTACATGCTAAGCACCGGCAGAGATCACCAGTATGAAAAACCTACAAAGTAATAAAGTTATGGGGAACACAGTCCTAGTGTCTCTCCAATTGACTTGATTTATAGATAGAGAACGAGTTTAGAAAGTCGTAGAAACTTTTGGCACGTTAAATGGATTTATAGAACTCCGGCGATAGAGTTGACCGTGAAAAGATGATTCGCGATGTCGTATTTTGAGGGTGTATTGTAAAATAGAACCATTTGAGGAGCGTCCCCGAGATTGTACGTCGAGACTACTGCATCGGTAAAGGAACCGCTGCAGCAAAAAAAGTACCGCTGCAGCAGTAGCCTCAAGAACATTGTGAACCGCTATGGTGGTAACTTTACCGCCACAGTGGTGAATTGCAGTTTTACAGTTTTAAAACTCAAAAAAATATTTTCATTTCCTATTTTTTGAAAAACGTGAAATAGCTCTAACGGAGGCAATTTTCTACCAAATTTTGAGAGTTTTCATTTTGAACGTAAGTTCTTTACTTTTTAAACTTGAATTAATTCTTAGAATCATTAAGAATCGCTGGAATCTCATTCATGGTGGAAATTTGGGTTCACCCTAATTTATGAACTTAATATAAATTGATGAAATGTGTATAAAATTAGATAGTAGTGATTTGAGGGTGTTAGAAAACACTATTTGGAGTAGAATTATAGTGGTTCATTCTAAATAAAGTAGAATTCATGGGGCTTAAAGGATAGAAAACCCTAAGATGATGAACTAGGGAAAATTATGAATCAAGTTGTAAATTATTGATCCCTAGTGGTTAGAAAAGATAAAATGATTGAATTGGGTATGTAAACTTGTTGTTATAGATTAAGAACGAAGTGAAAGAGAAAGAAAAGGTAAGATTATTGCCTAAGGATGATTTCAAGCAAGGAATAAAGGTATGTTACGGTTTAATTGTCGTATTCAGACTTGCTTGACTCTGTGCTTATATATAAATTGAATATTTGTAATTATTTTTGGGCACTACTTTTGATTATTGTGCATTTGTATACTCATACATGTTGATGATGATAGTGCTGATGTTGAGAAGATGAGTTGATGATATTGATCATGGTGGTGAGATCATGCTGATGTGATATTGATAATGATGTTGATGATGATAAATTGACAATTTTGACAATGTTGTTGAGATCATTGTGAATTGACCAATGTTAATGGTTTTGAGGAGAGAAAGAGATGATGCATATCTTGCATACATACATTCATCATGTGCATTGAATGTTAAGTTATATATATATATATATATGTTGTGATTCAACTTATTGATGAAATTGACTAAGTGCAAGATTACATAAATATGTGCTTGTATCTCCTCTAAAGTGAGGGTGTAATAAATGTGTGTTTGTCTTTGGTAATAAGTTATGTGATGATTGTTGTTGCATGTATTTGGTTTACTTATTTGTATTGTGTTGAGTTAGGTTGGCCTATGATGCCTACCAGTACTTGTTGATGTATTGATGCTACCTATGTTCTTCCTTTTTATTGAGTGCAAAGTGTGTTCCAACGTTTGAGACGAGACCTCAACTCTAGCTAGCAGTTTTGGACTTCGATTCAAGAGTGAGCACCATGATCGGGCAACCATTGAGTCATCTAATTTTCATTTATGTCCCTTGTTTTGAGAAAAAATACACTTTGTTTATTTCATTAGTATTTTGGATAAACTCTTAGTTATAGTTTTGGATATTCTTATTGTTCTCGTACGATGACTTCAGGTCCCGGGGATGAAATAAATAGAGGATTTTCGCACTCTATCTTTAGATTGATGATTGTTTAAGGTTTGCAACTTTATTTCTTTAATGAACAATTAAGTTAGTAACTTTATAATGATAAGGTGATGAAAAGTAAATTGATGACTATTGGACTTGGTATGTGAGGGTTGGATTAATGGTTCGCCCGCCATAGTTTAGGGTGAGTTCCAATCATGACTGTTTGGGTCGTGACAAAGATGGTATCAGAGCACTGGGTTCGTAGATGGCTTTAGGAAACAAAATTCCTTTCTTTCTTCCCTTCGTGTTGTTACTATATTTAAATTGGTATCTGGTGATCCAAATTGGTATCTAACTCTTTCATTCTTATTTCACAGATGGTGAATTCACGTTCTTATAGAGCAATATTAGCCACAGTAGCACCGACACCAGCAGCAGTACCTATGCTAGCCGCTAAGGCTACGACTTAGGGCAGACCTCACGTGAGGGAAAAAGCCAGGAGTGGAGGAAGAAGGGCAACACCTATTAGGGGTGGAGCCCAGGTAGCTGGAGGACCAGCTAGACAAAGAACCCCCTTCTCTCCCATAAAAAAAAGTGCTCCGGAGTTACCATAGAATGAGGTAGTAGCCATTGAGGAGAAGGAAGTGGTAATTCCTGACAATAGGGTATATCTATAGAATGTTGCAGCTTAAGTACCTATGGCTGCAGAGTTGATTCAACAAGTGTTGGGGTACTTAGGTAGTTTAGCTGGCAGATATGCTACTCCTGCTATTCCTATGTTCCCATCCTGGTCCTTACAACATGCAAAAATTGTAGCACCAAGGATGGATGAGGGCTCTGGGATAGGGGTGTATCCCCGACAGGTACTTGGACCAGTGATGATTGATGATGAGCATGGACTATTCTATAAGTCCATGAAGATGAAACCCCCATTATTTCAAGGTACAAAATCTGAGAATGCATTCGAGTTTTTTGTATAGATTGTCATGAATGACTGCATAAGATGGGTATTATTGAAAGGTAAGACGTGGAGTTGGTTTTTTTTCAGCTGCAGGATGAAGCCAAGCAATTGTGGAGGTCATTCGTTGAGTGTAGGGTTGCCGTACCTCCACTTAGTTGGGTACAATTTCAGAACATATTCCTTGAGAAATATGTTCTCCTCACTTATCGTGGCCAGAAGAAGGATGAGTTCTTGAGCTTAGAGTAGGGTGACATTTGTATGGCAGCCTATGAGGCCAAATTCCATGCCTTATCTTGTTATGCACTCCAGTTGATCACTTCAGAGGAGGAAAGGATCTGGTAAAGAGTCTTAATTAAGGAATCCAGATGATTACTTTATCTGTGGCTACGTCTGGTAAGTCTTTCTAGGATGTGTGATTTTGCTAAGAAAGCTAAATCAATTGGGAATCAAGGAGAAGTGAAAGAAGAAAAAAAAAGGCACGGACCTCTGGCCAGTTCAAAGGTACTTTTTCAAAGGGTTGTAGTTATCAGGGTCCTTCTTGCCGGCCTTATTATTCAGCTATGCCTGTGTCTGCAGGGGGTGCGTCTAGGGTCAGTTATCAGCCTTTACTGAAAGTGGCGGTCAGGGCATTGATAGAGCCTAACTTTATGTTGTTCTAGCCCGTCCTGAAGAAGAAGCTTCTGATGCTATAATCATAGGTACTATTCTTTTTTGTGATTATGTGACTTCTATATTGTTTGATCCCGAGTCTACTCTCTCCTATGTGTTTGTGAAATTTTCTTTGGTTGGGACTTAGACTGTGAATTGTTTGATACTCCTATATATGTGTCTACACTAGTTGGGGTGTTAGTATGTGTTGATCAAGTTTATTGGGCGTACTCTGTGATGTTTATAGGGTACAAACCTTTTGCAAATTTAGTAATTTTAAACATGGAGGAGTTTGATATTATCTTGGAGATGAGTTGGTTGTCTACTTATCATGCCATTCTTAATTATTATGCTAAAACTATCACTGTAGCAATGCTCAAGATGGAAAAACTAGTGGGAGGGTACCTTTAAGCCTACTCCTATGAGAATTGTATCACCTATTCATGCTTAGAAGTTAATGAAGAAGGGGGGGTAGGGCATTTTTAGCCCATCATAGGGAAGATAGTTCTGTAGTTCCTCCTAGAGCGTCAATCCCAGTTGTGTGTGAATTCTTAGAAGTATATCCTGATATCCTTCCTGGTATGCCTCCAGATCGTGAATTTGTCTTTTTCATGGACTTAGAGCCCGAAACTTGCCCCATCTTTATCCATCCTTATCATATGGCACCAACATAGGTAAGGAAATTGAGTTCTCAGTTGCAAGAATTGCTAGAGAAGAGATTTATTCGCCCAAGTGTTTCTCCTTAGGGTGCTCCTATTTTGTATGTGTAAAAGAAGAATGGTAGTATGGGATGTGCATAGACTACCGTCAGTTGAATAAGGAAACCATTCATAACAAGTATCCTTTGCCTAGGATAGATGACCTATTTGACCAGTTATAGGGAGCTAAAATATTCTCCAAAATTAATTTAAGGTCAGGGTATCATCAACTCAAGATTAGGGTGGAGGACATCCCAAAACTCCTTTCCAAACTCGTTATGGGCACTACGAGTTTCTAGTCATATCTTTTGGCGTGACCAATGCCCCAGCTACTTTTATGAGTCTGATGAATAAGGTTTTTAAGTCATTTCTAGATTCTTTCGTTATTTTCTTGATCAACGACATTCTGGTTTACTCCAAGAGTGAAGAAGAGCATATAACTCACTTGTGTACAGTGTTGAGGTTGCTTAAAGAGAAGCAACTATATGCTAAATATTTCAAGTGTAAATTCTGGTTGTATTTTGCGTCCTTCTTGAGGCACATGGTATCCAAGGAAAGGTTTATGGTGGACTGATAAGTTGACATGTTACCAACTTCTTAACACACTTTGAGCTTGAATTATCTTGAATTTTACATTGATTTGATATAATTCTCATGTTATATAGCTATTTTATGTAGGTAATGGATGAATACGAGGTTGAGCTAACCTTGAGAGTCAATAGGAATGCGAGAAGTGAAGAAAGGGAGCTCAAACTAATACATGGGAGGATTAGAGGCCACCTGCGCATGCTGGTCATGGGCTGCGCACGCAGGTGGCCAACGAAGTTGGGAGACAGTGGCCAATGAAGCTGGGAGACAAAGGCACCTGCGTGGGTTGCCTGTGCGCGCAGGTCTGGCACCTGCTCCAGTAAGTGACCAGTGCGGTGGCATTTTCATAATTTTTGAGAACGCGATTTTTGGACTATAAAAGGGATTTTTCAGATCTGAAAAAGGATCTTTTGCATTTTTTTAAGAGTGAGAACATAGAGTGAAATCTTAAGAGAGAAATTGGTTATTTTTTCTTCGGTATTAGTAGTAAATTTGGGATAAAAAAACTTGTAATTATTTTCGGATTCAATGGAACAGTCGGAGGAGAAATTAAATTTGGGATAAAAAAACTTGTAATTATTTTCGGATTCAATGGAACAGTTGGAGGAGAACTTGGGTAGTTTTCCTCTTTCTTCTTCTATATGTAGCTAATTTCTTTGGTTGGGGTTATGCTTGAGTAAGATGTGATAATTGTATGGGTGTTGCTTATTTGTCTTCCTAATTAGATAATTGTTGTGGGTTTTATTCCTATTCTATGTGTTCGATCTAAAATTGGAGGTTGCAAGCTCTAATTAACCCTAGAACTCTCATCATCCTTAACAAAGGGGATGAGGGTGAAGAATAGGAAGTGAACAATAACTTGATATTTATCATTTAATGGTGTCTCTTAGACATAAGGACGCTAATTGAGGTAGTAGATTGATTATATAGATATACTTGTGAGGTGTTCGAAAGAACCCACTTGTGATATCTTGGTGTTTGATTGACAAATCAACACTAAGTACCCATAATCTAGCCTACCCATAACTCTTAGCTAAATCTAGACAAATAGTCAATCACCCGTGCATTCTTTCACTTTTACAATAGCATAACCCCAAGTCCCGTATTACACTTGATTTCAACTCTATCTCTCTAATCTTTGAATTGTACAATTCAAACTACATTTACTTCAATAAATACCAATTGTTAAACTAATAATTTCCCCCATTTACTTTTATGTATTATTTTTATAGCATCGCGTGTTAGCACTAGTTGCTTTTGACACTTAGAGGTGAAAGCTATCGCATTCATTCCTCGTGGATTCGACCTCGACTCTAAGTTGAGTAATTATATTGCTAACGACCGCGTACACTCATTTCTAGGGTGTATTTGAGCATTATCAAAAATAGCGCCGTTGTCGAGGAGTGAAACATAACGTTCATTCTTTTTAGTGTCTTAAGTTACTTATGTTTACCGTGGTGTAAGTTTACTTTATTTGTTGTTTTTGTTCTCTTCAGGTGATAACCAAAGTCTTCACGAATCAATGAGTCAAAACGGTAGTCATACCGCTTCATTCAATGGACATTTAGAGGATGAAGATCACTTGGGAGACGTCGGGAGAGCTAGTGCCATCCGTATCCCGCCTGCGGAAGGCAACGGAGTGTTTCATGTCACTAGTGTGATGCTCCATCTCCTTCAAATGAAGGGATTGTAGGGGGTCAAGAACATGAAGATTCAAATCTTCATTTGACGAATTTCATTGATGTATGCATGCCGTTTGATATTGCCCACATATCACAAGAGTCAATCCGGTTGAGACTCTTTCCCTTTTCATTGACGGGCAAAGCCGTATCGTGGTTAAGGTAATTGCTTGCAGGTTCAATCACTACATGGGTGGAATTGACCGAAGCATTCTTGGATAGGTTCTTTCCACCATCCCGGATGTTACAATTGAGGGATGAGATTATTAACTTCCGCCAATTGAGTGGCGAACCATTACATGAGGCTTGGCAAAGGTTTAACAAGAAATTGATGCAATGTATGACTCACGAGGTTCCGGATAAGATGCTCCTCCAAATATTTTATCGAGCATTGGATCAATTGAACACAACAGTTACGGACAATGCAATTGGGGGATCTTTGGTGAAACAAACTTATGGTGTTGCATCGGCATTATTGGACCAAGTACTAAACAAAGTCGAGGTTGGCATATAAGAGATTCCGAGGTGGCCGTGGGGGCTCCCTCCGCATCTTTTGTGAGCCAAGAGCAAAGAAAGAATGATGAGGAGAGAGATGCGAGTATGGCTAAAATGATGACATAACTAGACCTCCTCACCAAACATGTAATGGGATCAACACCAAAGGCGGTAAACACCGTTGCTTCCAAGGGTGCTAAGACTTATGATGATGATGAAGCGGAGACTCTTGATGAAGAAATTCGATTTATGTCAAATCAAATGGGGGTTTCCCGCCCCACCTATCAAAGAAAAGGCGGGAATCAAGGTTAGATGGATAAAGACCGTGATTGGAAAGATCATGAGTGGAAGGATCATGATAGAGACCAAGAATGGAGGGATAAGGATAGGGACTATGACTGGCGAAATAAAGATCGGGACTATGATAGGTATGTTCCTCCACATGATCGGCCTAATGGTAAGGAAACAACTTCTATTGATCCAGAGAAGTATAAGAATGAAGATGTGCTTGCTCGTATTCTATTGGGTGTTGAAGGAAGTGATAAGATGCTAAGAGAAATGAAAGGTGATTTGTCGCATCTCAATCAAACCATCACCTTACACTCAGCCTTGATAAAGCAACTTGAAACCCAAATGGGTCAACTTTCCTCCTAGATGAACCAAAGACAAAGAGGAGGCATTTCTAGTGATATGGTTGTAAACCTAAAAAATGATGCTCACATCATGGAAATAATTACTAGAAGCGGGAGAACTCTAGCGAATGATGATGTAAATCTTGATAATGACCTTAGTAATAAGGGTATTGGAGGACAAATAAGCAAAAAGAGAAAGCGGCTTGATAATTCAACAGATAAAACGTCGATGTCAAAAGAGCAAAGTGTTGAGAAGCCGAAAGAAAGGGGAGAGAAGGGTGAAAGCGACGTAGAACCACAAGTGGTTGATGGTGGTAATTCAAAACCGAATGAAAACCTGGTTGTCTCAAAGACACAAGTCAAGATCCCTCCTCGATTTCCACAAAGGCTTAAGAAGAAGGAAGATGATTCAAAGTTCAAGAAGTTCCTTTCTAAATTTAGCAACCTTTCGATAAACATACCATTATTGGTAGCCTTACAAGAGATGCCTGGGTATGCTAAGTTTATGAAGGATTTGGTAACAAAAAAGCGAATCATGGACTTCGAAACAATTGAAGTTACACATAAGTGTAGTGCTATTATATCTAGTACAATGGTTGTGAAGAAGGATGACCCGGGGGCATTCACTATCCCATGTACTATTGGAGTGTACCAATTTGGGAAAGCTTTATGTGATCTTGGGGCAAATATTAATTTAATGCCATTAGCCATATTTCAAAAACTAGGCTTGGGAGCTCCAAAGCCAACAATAATGCGACTATTGATGGTCGACTGCTCTATAAAAAGACCCATGGGTGTGTTGTATGATGTACTTGTGAAGGTGGACCGTTTTATCTTTCCGACCAATTTTGTCATTTTGGATTGTGAAATTGACCATGAAGTCCCCATTATTCTGGGTAGGCCATTTTTGGCTACCGGTCGGGCTCTAGTTGATGTTGAATGCGGTGAAATGAAATTTTGAGTAAATAATGAAGAGGTCTCATTTAGCGTTTGCAAGTCCATGAAGCAACTTATGGATTTGCAAGTTTTCTCCGTAATCGATGTGATTGATGACAAAGTGGCTAATACTATGGAAATTGACCTTGTTAGTGAACCTTTGGTGGGAGTCTTGTGGAACCTTGAAAGCGAGAGGATTGAAGGATATGATGAAGTAGTTGCATCTTTGAAAGGCCTTGGGTCTTTCACAAAAATCCTTGCAAATTGGACCTTGACTTAAAAAATTGAGAAATTCCCCCTGCAAAGCCTTCAATTGAAGATCCACCACAAATTGAGCTCAAACCATTGCCACCTCATCTCTGTTATGTGTTCTTGGGAGAAGGAGAGACTCTACCTATTATTATTGCGTGAGATTTGTCATCTTGGCAAATTGAGATATTGAATCAGTGGTGATACGGTATATTAGGGCTCTTGGATGGACCATAGCCGATATTATTGGAATTCCACCCGGTATATGTACCCACAAGATCAAGCTTGAGCCTGAGTTTGTAGCAAGTATAGAACACCAAAGAAGATTAAACCCTCCGATGCAGGAAGTTGTGAAGAAAGAAATCATCAAGTTGCTTGAACTGGGTGTAGTCTATCCTATTGTGGATAGCACATGGGTAAGTCTCGTTCAATGTGTTCATAAGAAAGGTGGTATTACAGTGGTCCCAAACAAAAATAATGATCTTATACCCGTCCGTCCGGTCACGGGATGGAGAGTGTGTATTGATTATAGGAAATTGAATTCATGGAGAGAGAAGAATCATTTCCCCATGCCCTTCATGGACCAAATGCTTGATAGGCTAGTGGGAAGGGGTTGGTATTGCTTCCTCGACGGATACTTGGGCTACAATCAAATTTCAACAGCCCCCGAAGATCAAGAAAAAATGACCTTCACTTGTCCTTATGAAACTTTCTCTTTTAGGCACATGCCCTTCGGGCTGTGCAATGCACCGGCCACCTTTCAACGGTGTATGCTTTCTATCTTTTCGTACATGGTGGAAGATTCTATGGAGGTATTTATGGATGATTTCTCGGTTGTTGGTAATACATTTGAAGATTTCCTCGAACACTTGGAAAAAGTGCTTGAAAGATATATGGCAAACAATCTTGTGTTGAATTGGGAGAAGTGCCACTTTATGGTAAAGGAGGGGATTGTTCTTGGACAAAAAATATCGGGCCAAGGAATCCAAGTCGATCAAGCTAAGGTGGAAGTCATTGCTAAGCTACCACCTTCAATATCTATCAAGGGGGTCCGGAGTTTCCTTGGCCATGCGGGTTTTTATAGGAGGTTCATTAAAAATTTCTCTAAAATTGCTCATCCGATGTGCAAACTCCTTGAGAAGGAGGTAAAGTTTGAATTCAATGGAGAGTGTTGAAGTCATTTAATTGCCTTAAGGAGAAGCTTGTCTCAGCCCCTATTATAGTGACCCCTAATTGGTCACAACCAGTTGAACTCATGTGTGACGCTAGTGGACTTGCATTGGGAGCTGTGCTTGGACAACAAAATGATAAACTTTTTCATCCCATATACTATGATAGTAAGTCGTTGAATGATGCACAAAGGAACTACACTGTTACAGAACAAGAATTACTAACTGTGGTTTATGGGTTTGAGAAATTTCGAGCTTACTTGTTAGGCACAAAGGTTATTGTGCACACTGATCATGCTGCTCTCCGGTATTTAATGGACAAGAAAGAAGCAAAACCTCAACTGATAAGGTGGATTCTACTACTTCAGGAATTTGACTTTGAAGTGAAGGATTGAAAGGGTTGTGAAAACCAAGTAGCAGATCACCTATCACGTCTTCAGACAAATAAAGAAATTTGGGGTGATTTTGAACTTGATGATACATTCCCTGATGAACTTGTCATGAGCTTGAAAGGGAGCACACCACCATGATATGGTGATTTTGCAAACTATATAGTGAGCGGACTGCATCCCGATGAGTTGAGTTACTATCAAAGGAAAAGGTTCATCCATGATATGAGGAGGTACTTTTGGGACGAACCCTATCTCTTTAGGGAATATGCGGATGGAATTATACGTCGATGTGTCATGGAAGAAGATATGAAATCCATTCTTGACGCTTGCCATTCATCTCCATTTGGTGGCCATCATGGTGGTGTAAGAACCACCGCTAAAGTTCTTCAGTGTGGGTATTATTAGCCTACCATCCATCTTGATGCTTATGAATTGGAAAAAACTTGTATGCAATGTCAAAAGCATGGTGGTATCTCGAGGAGGCATGAGATGCCTTTGAGACCCAACCTCGAGGTTGAGCTATTCAATGTGTGGGGCATTTATTTTATGGGTCCTTTTGTGAGCTCATATGGTAATAAGTATATATTGGTGGCCGTTGATTACATGTCCAAATGGGTGGGGGCCATTGCCTTGCCGACCAACGAAAGTAAAAGTGTCACATTCTTCTTAAAAAAATACATTTTCACTAGGTTCGAAACTCCCAGAGCCATTATTAGTGACGGTGGCTCTCATTTTTGCAATCGGCTATTCCAAGCTTTGCTTGAAAGATACAGGGTGAAGCATAAGGTGGCTTCCCCGTATAATCCTCAAATGAGTGGCCAGGTGGAGGTTTCCAATCGGGAGATAAAGTCAATCTTGGAGAAAACTGTAAATGCCTGGCCCACGAATTGGGCAAGACAACTTGATGATGCCCTTTGGGCATATTGGACTGCATTTAAGACTCCTATTGGCATGTCGCCCTATCAGTTGGTGTTTGGAAAGGCTTTTCATCTCCCAGTTGAATTGGAACACAAAGCATTATGGGCCTTGCGTAAAGTGAATATGAATTGGGTGGATGCCTCCAAGTCAAGAGTAGACCAAATTCATGAGTTGAAGGAGTTTCGACTTAAGGCATATGAGAGCTCGGCATTATACAAAGAGAAAATGAAGAAATGGCATGATGCTAAGATCTTGAAAAGAGAGTTTCATGCGGGTGATGAAGTGCTACTTTTTAATTCGAGGTTAAAACTCTTTGCGGGTAAGCTAAAATCCAAGTGGTCGGGCCTTTTTGCAGTGGTTAATGTCTATCCTAGTGGAGCTATTGAGCTGGAGGACTGCGAAAAGAGGAGGTTCACAGTGAATGGTCAAAGGCTAAAACAATTTTATGAGGGTGGACCTGGAGCTGCTAAGGTTGAGTTGCTCCGTTTTAAGGATGCTTGATGATGAGGAACAACGTTGAGCCACGACGATAACCAAGACGCTTCTTGGGAGGGAACCCAAGGTTAATTATTGTCATGTTCGAATTATTTGATTGATAATTCTTAATTATTTTGGTGGATGCAGGTGCAAAATTCTAAGTGTGGGAGATGAGATATACTATTTTGGACTAAATCGGCAACCTGCTAGCGCACATGCCCACATGCCCATGCTTGTCAGGGCGCATGTGGCCACCAGGTGAAGTGGTTGGGGGTCAATAGCCACCTGTGGGTGCAGGCTAGGCACCTGCGTGTGCAGGCTGGCCAACGCAGGTGGCTCAGAGTCTTTACTACCTTGTCCCTTTTCACTTACCTACGTGGGCAGGTCTTGAACATGCGTGCACAGGATGGCCTCCGCAGCTGATCAGTGTACCAATAGGTAGTCTGTCCAGGCAAAACTGCCCACCTGTGCGCGCATCTCCCCACATACGTGTGCATGGTGGGGCGCATGTAAGGCTTGGAGCCCCAATTTTTTTTAATTAAGTTGTTGGGTCGACCCGACCCAGGTTGAACCATTCCTCTTTTAAAACACTTCCCATAACTCATATTCTTATAATTTCAAATCAACTCCATATACCAAAACCAAAAATCGGTTCACACTTTCTCTCTACTCTCAAAATTTTCTCTTTCTTTACACTTCATCTATTTCACCTTCACTTCCAAAGAAGATTTTCACACTTCACTAATTACAAATCAAGAGCTCTTAATCTTTAAAATTCTCTTGTCATTACTTTGCATCTTCTCTTAAGATTGGTAAGCTCACTTGTTCTAATTTCTTCTAAAAAGCTTTTGGGCCAAAATGGTGAATCATGTTCTATGCTAAATTAGTGTGAAAAGTTGATTAATATGGACTTCCTTTGGTGTAATATTGATGTTTTGTGGATTATTTGAATTGTGGGTGATGCTTGATATGCAAATTGGAGAATTCTTGAGTACCCAAATTTATGCACCCCATGTGTTTGATTAAATTCCCACATGAGCATTTCTTTATATTTTCTTTTGTAGGTGATATAAGAGAACTTATCTTGAGCTTCTCTTGAGCACTATTCCATAAATAAATGATCAGTTATAATGTTTGTAGTTGAGATGTGTGAATTGAATGCTTTTTCAAGTGCCATGCTCCTTATTGCATTTTTCCACTTCATTATGCATACCATGGGTTTGTTCAAATTCACATGAGGATTTTGTAACTTGATTTCTTCAAATGGTTGATAAATGTAATTGTGGAACATCTTTTGACCATTCATTAAAGTCATTAATGATGGAACATAATCGGTGATTCTTGTTAGTGATATGTGTTACTAAGGTTGGTTGACCATGACAAAAATGCATAATTTGCCCTATGATAGACCGGGTGACGCCATTCTTAAGGGCAAATCGTCATTTGTGTTCATGTAAGGGTCATGGGTTGATTGTGCACTTTAAGGCGAAGTAGTTAGTTTTTGATGTTTATCTACACTTATTTACTCTTATGTGGTTTCATATAACATTTTGCCTTGCATTCACCTCATTTAGCATAGTTTTATTTTTAGTTTATGATACATACAACAAAAATCCAAAAACATGTTTTTTCTTTTTCTTTTTGTGTTGTTTGGTTCTTTAGTGTTCTTTGTAGTGATGACTCCACGGAAATCGATGCCGAGGGGTGCAAAAAAGGATCATACTAAAGACAAAGGCACGGCTATAGCTACTACTTCTAAGAAAAAGGCACCAATACAACAAGAAACTCCTAGTATCCACGATTTTCAAAGCACACTTGATCTTTCAAGGGGATTAGCTTGAAAGGTGTTCATGATCACTTCCCGGACATCATAAGGCAAGTCACCAAGTATGGGTGGGAAGTCTTCACAGATTTAGATCCTAAGTCTCCTCCCGAAGTTTACTACCCCGATCTCATCAGAGAATTCTATGCCTCGTATGTTATCCACCAATGATTAACACGTCACCATCGAAAGGGCCATTAGTGTTGGGTGCATCATGGATAAATTGGATGTTAATTCGGGAGAGATTATTGCCGAAGTGATCAAGCTCAGATCGAAACAATTGAGAACTTTGTTACCTTTTCCTACTCGTCTCTGCATTATGTGTTGTTTACAAGGTTCCTCTATTACCCTAGATTGACAAGAAAATAAAATGCATCGGGATCATTGATATTTGGACTAGTCAAGATGATCACAATTTGGTGGGAATCAAAAAAAAGATTGGTGAGGTCTCCGATTCATCCTTGGGAGAGGTACCCACTGTTGAGGGCACTAGTACCTCTCCTATGACTTCACATACATCTGACGCACCACCGATCTATAGTGACACTACTCCGGTTATTGATCTACTTCTGGCACCGCCTCCTTCACGCACTACTTAGTCTACCCGGCCTCCACGGTTTTTTACATTGACATTTTCTAAGATTGCAACCATGACGTTGGCAAATGATAGTTCCATATCTCGCTTGGTGGCTGATATCCCCCATTTCATTCAGGTGGCTATTGAGAGAAGTCTTAGGCCTCTACGTGCTCAAATGTTAGACTATGAGCAGAGATTATCCGCGGTTGAGGCCAGAGGGAATAGTGAGGCGGTTGCTACTTTAAGGACTGAACTTGATAGTCTGCGTTCGGAGGTTCAGTCGATCCAACCATCCTTCACTTTTGATGACTCCCAGATTACCATTCCACAGACTGAGACTGGCCCAATCCTACCATTTGCTGACTTGTTTGGGTATTCTCCTATGAGAGAAGAGACAGGGTTTGATTTTAGTGTCGGGCTTTCTGAAGCCCAACAGGTAGAGCTGGCCAAGCGAAAATCCATTGAGGAGCAACATGCGATGATAGTTGGTGCTGGTTCTAGCTCTCAACCTCCCGAGGAGGGACATAGCCCTTCAGTTGCAGTTACAGGAGCCCAATCTGAGGAGGCTCCTACTATTACAGTCGTCGTACAGTCACAGTCATCACATGATATGGATCCACGCGCCTAGTGCGCCTTAGAGAGTTTTTCCCCTCCTCTTCTCTCATTCTATACTGGTGCATTAGGGACAATGCAATATTCTTTAGTTGGGGGGGGCATTTTATGGTATGTAATATTATTTCATTGCATGATATTATTCGGATAGTGCCCTTGCCGGGCCTTCTTTGTCTTGTTGATACGGATATTACCCTTGTCGGGCTGTCTTTATGATTGTTGATTCGGTTATTGCCCTTGCCGGGCTGTCTTTATAATGTTGATTCAGATATTGCCCTTGTCGGGCCCATATTATGCGCTTGTTATTAATTGAGACCCAAATGTCAGTATTCTGATACTGATTCTTGTTTGGGTGAAGTCTATTTTATACATACGTACCTTTCTTGTCACCTTGTGTCTATACATGTCAAATAAACTCCAAGGGCTTTCTTTGAAACTTGATTCTTTCCCAAGGATAATTTTCTTTCTTTTCATTTTGTTTTTCTTTCTTTTTATTTTTTTTCTTTGTCGAACCGAGTGGTAATCCCCCATGATAGATGGATCGGGCGACATTCTTAGGGGAAATGCCCATTGTCTTAAATTAGAGTCAAGTGGTGGTTGAAAAAGTTCAAAAAGTCCCCTCCAAAATTTGTCGTGGCAAACAAAATGATTTGTTCTTTGAAAATGATTTTTGAAAAGCAAAGAGCAAAGTGTTTTCAAGTTTTCTCTTGTGTTGTGACCTTCTAATTCAGTTTTTGGCTCCTTCCTCACAAAAGAAAAGCCTCCGACTCGAAGTAGTTTGTCAAGTTCATTTGCTCAAATTGGTGGGAAGACTAGCATTCTATTTTAAGAAAAAAAAGTGCCTACTGTGGTGAGGTTTTTGATCAATTCTTGTGCATGAATGATAGTTTAGAACTTGCCCCACGTGTATTCAAGGCGAAATCTGGGACCAAGCTTGGTTTGTAGAATGACCCGAGGCCGTCTTGAACCGTCACTTGAACTAAATCCCACCTTGACATTTGTCCCTAGTGAACCTACTTGAACCTCTTCCCACTTTCATTTTCTTCTTGGAGATAACCATACTATGACACCCTATTTTTTGTCTTTGTCAAATCCCTCTTTTGTCACCCAACCTCCGTAAACACATCACGTGGTTCTAATGTGGGCCAATGCCTAAGTTTGGAGAAGCTTGCTTTTGAGAATGATTGGGATAGACTCAAAACCTAAGTTTGGGGGGAAAGGAGATGTGTAAGATTTTAAAGAAAGGTGTATGCTTGGTTATTTCATTAAGTGATTTATAAGACTAGAAATACGCTTGTAATCGAAAGCTTCAGCCCTTAGAATTTGAAGAAAAAAAAGTGAGAAAGTTTGCAAAAAGAAAAGAGGGGCATGAGTAGCTAAGGAGTAGAAAGTCTCTTGAAAGAACCGAAAAAGCAAATGAAGAGGGAAGTTCTTTCGTATGGGTAGCTAAAGGAGGTTAGAAATCAAAAGTAGAAAAGACAAAACGAGTGGGGGCGAATAATGTGGAAAACTTGAACGAAGTGGGCCTAAGAAGTGATAAAGCGATTGTGTTTAGGGAAATCTTTTAGTCACTTGATCCATAAATCCTTTCCCTCACCCTAACCTTCATCATTGCCCGCAAGTCCTTGGTGACTTTAAACCTCGTAGGTCCCCATTAGTGGTGAATAACATAAAGAGCAAGCCTATAGGTCTACTTGTTGTACTTGAACTTCTTTGTGAGAGTGAGCGAAAGTTCTTTCTGTCTTTATGCTCCTTGTGAATTACATTATCTTGTGGAAGTGGAGAAAACTTTTGCAAGTGAGAGGCATTAATACTTTGAAGTGGAGGGTGATTTCTTACTTTCAATTAGGGAAAATGAGCAACACAAATTGCAAATTAAAGATAAGGCAATCTCTGAAAAATCTTGTGTCACACCTTGAGAAGCATCTCGGTTTGAAACTTGTTTACTTGTTGGTTTCTTACGCTCTTGCTTGATGAGGATTAAATCTTGAAAAGTAAAGCGTGATTTACTTGTTTGTCCTGACTTGTTGGAGGAGCCGATTGAACTTTATAGTCGTAGTTGTCTAGTGTAGTCCCTTGTGGTTGTTTTATAGTTGATAGCACCCTTTTCCTTTCATTTTAAACATTCTTGATTACTTGAGGACAAGCAATAGTTTAAGTTTGGGGGAGTTGATAAGTTGACATGCTACCAACTTCTTAACACACTTTGAGCAGGAATTATCTTGTATTTTACATTGATTCGATATAATTCTCATGTTATATAGCTCTTTTATGTAGGTAATAGATGAATACAAGGTTGAGCTAACCTTGCGAGTCAATAGGAATGCGAGAAGTGAAGAAAGGGAGCTCAAACTAATACATGGGAGGATTAGAGGTCACCTGCGCACGCAGGTCATGGGCTGGGCACACAGGTGGCCAAAGAAGCTGGGAGACAGTGGCCAATGAAGATGATAGACAATGGCACCTGCGTGGGTTACCTGCGGGTGCAGGTCCGGCACCTGCGCCAGCAGGTGACCAGTGCGGTGACATTTTCATAATTTCTGAGAACGCGATTTTTGGACTATAAAAGGGATTTTTCAGATCTGAAAAAGGATCTTTTGCATTTTTGTAAGAGCGAGAACATAGAGTGAAATCTTAAGAGAAAAATTGGTTAATTTTTCTTCGGGATTAGTATTAAATTTGGGATCAAAAAACTTGCAATTATTTTCGGATTCAATGGAACAGTGGGAGGAGAACTTGGGTAATTTTCCTCTTTCTCCTTCTCTGAGTAGCTAATTTCTTTGCTTGAGTAAGATGTGATAATTGTATGGGTGTTTCTTATTTGTCTTCCTAATTAGATAATTGTTGTGGGTTTTATTCCTATTCTCTGTGTTCGATCTAAAATTGGAAGTTGCAAATTCTAATTAACCCTAGAACTCTCACCATCCTTGACAAAGGGGATGAGGGTGAAGAAGAGGAAGTGAATAATAACTTGATATTTATCATTTAATAGTGTCTCTTATACATAAGGATGCTAATTGAGGTAGTAGATTGATTATATAGATATACTTGTGAGGTGTTCAAAAGTACCCACTTGTGATATCTTGGTGTTTGATTGACAAATCAACAGTAAGTATCCATAATCTAGCCTACCCATAACTCTTAGCTAAATCTAGACAAATAGTCAATCACTCGTGCATCCTTTCACTTTTACAACAGCATAACCCCAAGTCCCGTATTACACTTGATTTCAACTCTATCTCTCTAATCTTTGAATTGTGCATTTCAAACTACATTTACTTCGATAAATACCAATTGTTAAACTAATAATTCCCCCCATTTACTTTTATGTATTATTTTTTTAGCATCGCGTGTTAGCACTAGTTGTTTTTGACACTTAGAGGTAAAAGCTATCACATTCATTCCTCGTGGATTTGACCCCGACTCTAAGTTGGGTAATTATATTTATAACGACCGCGTACACTCATTTCTAGGTTGTATTTGAGCGTTATCATGGACCCGCAGAAAGTAAAAGCTATTAAGAATTGGGCTAGACCGACGAATGTAACATAAATTCATAGTTTTGTAGAATTGGCTAGTTACTATCACAGATATGTTAAGGGGTTTGCTACTATTTCTTCACATATAACCCACCTGACTCTGAAAGAAGTTCCATTTGTGTGGAATGACAAGTGTGAGAAGAGCTTTTAAAAGCTCAAAACTTTGCTAACCTCAGCCCTAATTCTCACCTTGTCTATTGAAGGTAAATATTTCATTATATTTTGTGATGCCTCACAGTTGGGTTTAGGTGTTGTCTTGATGCAGGATCAGAATGTGATTGCATATGCTTTGAGGGAACAGAGCACTTATGCAAAAAACTATCCCACACCTAATTTGGAATTGGCGATCGTGGTATTTTCTTTGAAGATTTGGAGACATTACCTCTATGAGGTAAAGTGTGAAATAGTCACAGACCACCATAACTTATAGTATGTGTTCACCCAGAGATACCTGAATCTGAGGCAGAGAAGTTGGATGGAGTTGATCAAATAATATGACATCTCAATCCTATATCATCTTGACAAGGCCAATGTGGTGGCTAACACATTGAGTCAGAATCCAATAAGCATGGAAAGTTTACCATGGCTGGAGGTGTCAAGTCGCCCATTGTACCTCTTGAGATTACAGGTGACTAGCTGGGGAGGAGTATTAGCCCATGTGGAAGTTAGGTCCATGTTCTTTGACCAAATCAAAAGAAGACAATTTGAAGACAAGAAGCTGAGCAACCTTAAGGAAAAAGTGTTGCAAGGTGAGGTTAGAGAGGCCATTCTTGATAATGAAGGAGTGTTGAGGATTCGAGGGCACTTGAGTGTACCTCATGTGGGTAATTTGATTTCTACTATCCTTGTAGAGTTTCACAACTCTAAATACTTTATACATCTGGGTGCAACCAAGATGTATATGAACTTGAGGCAACATTATTAGTGGCGAATAATGAAGCGTGATTTTGTGACCAAGTGTCAGAATTGACAACTGGTCAAGTATGAGCATCAGAAACCTGGTGCCATCTTTCAAATGATTCCCATTTCGAAATAAAAGTGGGAAAGAATATCTATAGACTTCGTGGTTGGTTTTTCAAAGACCTTGAGGAAGTGTTACTCTGTATGGGTTATTGTTGATCAATTGACCAAGTCGGCTCATTTTATTCTGGTGAGGGTAGATTATCATGAGTCTAAGTTGGCCAAGATGTATGAGAATGAGATTGTAAGGCTCCATGAAGTACCATTTTTGATTTTGTCATACTAATGTACTCAGTTTACCTCTAATTTTTGGGAGAAATTTCAGTCAGAGTTGGGTTCTAGATTGGACCTAAGCACAGATTTTCATCCACAGACCGACTGGTAGTCAGAGTGAACTATTCAAGTGCTCAAGGATATGCTTCGAGCTTATGTTATGGACTTTAGTGGTCAATAGGACCAGTATTTACCTTTGTGTGAATTTTCCTACAATAATAGCTATGACTCTATTATTGTCATGGCTCCTTTTAAAGCATTATATGTTAAAAGATGTAGGTCTTCAATTGGATGGTTTGATGCATTTGAAGTGAGGCCTTGGGGGTTCTAATATGCTCAAGGATTTGATGTATTAGGTAAGATTTATACAAGAAAATCTCCTAGCATCTTAGAGCCGACAGAAAGAGTATATGGATAATAAGGTGAGGGATGTAAACATTGAACAAGGAGAGAAGGTACTCTTGAAAATATCACCCATGAAGGGTGTAATGCATTTTGGCAAGAAGGGAAAATTGAGTCTAAGGTACATTGAACCCTTTGAGGTGTTAAAAGGCGTAGGGTCAGTAGCTTATAAGCTGGCCTTGCCTCTTAGTATGTTTGGGGTTCACCTGATATTTCATGTATCCATGTTAAAGAAGCACCACAGAGATGGGCAGTACATCATACGTTGGGACCCAAAGTTGTTTGATAAGGATCTATCTTATGAAGAGAAACCAATTGCTATATTGGATTGGGATTTGAGAAAATTAAGAACTAGAGTCATTCCTTCTATTAAGTTTCAATGAAGGAACCGTCCAGTTGAAGAGGAAACTTGAGAGACAGAGCCGTATATGCCCAAGCGGTACCCACACTTGTTCATAGACTCAGGTACATACTCTTGCTTTAGTAGTGTGATTTTAGGCTAGTTGTCATTTGGGGACAAATGAGTGGTAAATTGGTATCTAATGTAATGATCTAAATTGTTGTTATGCAGAAATAGGAAGTAGAACCTTTGCCAAATTTTCCCTAAGACAATATTTAAGAAGTTCATGGCTGGCCTAGTATTTGGCGAATTTTGAGGTTGTACCAGTCTAAAGAATTTTGATCAATGTTTACTTAAGTGTCGAGAGCCATAAGTATGTATTTTGTAATGCTATTGATGAGAAAATTTGTATTAGGCCTCGTACATGTGATTAGACCTTCGTAGGAGGTGTTTTGGGATTTTGTGGAGCATTTGTGGGGTTAAAAATGAGGCTAAGAGGACCTCCAAACAAAGGAAATTAAAGGTAAGAAGTAAGTTAAGGAATAGAACTTGAAGTATCTAACCAAACCCGCAAAGAAAAGTCGAAGAACGAAAATTTTCAAAAAAAAAGGGGCCAGGCGTGCCAGAGGGCGTGCCAGGCCGCTAATTGCCCAAATTTTTTGGGTACAGGCAGCAAGGTGGCACGCCCTTGGCTGCTTGTGCCACCTTTCAAATGTTGGAAATTTTTCTAAGTCCCAAGGGTGCCCGGGGACGTACCGGGCCGCTTTTTGCCACATTTCTTCTACAAACACGAGCCTATACATGGAATAATTGAAGTATTATATTGGTATTCTAATTTGGTAAAATTATTCGTGGACGAATTTGGCATCCAAATGACGGTTTTACCCTTTTGGTCAAAATAAGCCATACGTGGCTAGAATCACTTGTTTTTGGAATTGAGGCTACGAATATGAATCGCGTGAGTGGGAATATTTTCATAACATGTATGAAATGATTTAAACATGAGAAATTATTGATTTTGTTGGGTTAAGTGAATTGGGCTCAATAAAAGGCCCAAAACATGGAAGAAGACATGGGCCAAAATAGGTCAAATGACCCATTCTTCCCTTGACCTTCTAGACAAAGCATTAAATGCTATAAAGAGTGGGTAAGGATGGAATTGAGGGCTTATATAAAGGGCCAAAATCTGATTTTTATTCATCATAAACAACCATGCCTTTTAGACAAAAAATACAAGATATTTTCTCTTAAACCCTAAGCCATCTTTTGGAGCAAGATCATCATTTTTCAAGCTTGGGTAAGTAATTATTCTTATGTATTAATATATTATATGCATGAGATAGTATGTAGATCATGTTGGTTATGCTTGGAAGTATTGAACATGACACTTTGTGTTTTTGTAAAAGATGTGTTATCCATGGAATTGTAACTTGAAATATGACTTGTGGGTTTGATGAAAGAGCATGGTATGGATGAAATATCAACATGTATGGTGTGATTATGTGATTAAACTTGTTATATTTTTATAAGTGTAAATTATGGGATTTTGACCGATATGCGCTATGAGGTGTATTAAGGTGACTTGATGGATTAATTGTGATATAGTGGGAATGAGAAAGTGTAAAGGAGAAACTTTGTTGTGAAATGCTATTGGTATATGATGTTGTGGTCAATGTATGACATGATTGGGGTATTGTTGGAATGACAATGCCGTGAATGGTATTGTAAAGTGGGAAATGATATTTTGAAGGCAAACATATAACTCATTGTAGTCATATGCATTTGTAAGGTAGTTGGTGGTTAATGTAAATTCCATTATGTATTTGTGTTGTAGAGTGGCACATAAGGAAGGAGTGGGACTATTGAATGTACATTTAAGATTGTATATTCGTATTGAGTATACAAGGTATGTAAGGTTACTCTGTCCGTATCCTTCTGCAGCAAATAGTATTCACATTGACATTACTCTTATCCTATCCCGAAATGGGCTACGGTATCTTATATCCAGTTATCAATGGTTGTTATCACATGTTTCCTAGTCATTGATCAATTGTGAATTACATGTCTCATATTCATTGACTAATGTTCCAAAAGCCCAATAAGGTTATGTTCCAAAGTTCCAATAGTGGTTATACTCATGTCACTTGTTCATTGATTATTGTCCAATGGTTCCAATAATGTTATGTTTCCAATGAGGTAATGTTTCCAATAATGTTATGACTATCATGGTATCAATCTCAAAAGTAAAGAAAAAAGTAATGCATATATGTGGTTAATGATTGAGTATGGGTGGTAGCTTTGGGGGCGAAATGCCTAGCTCAAGCCGATCCCGAGATTATTGGATCAGGGGGCAGTCCTAGAGGCATAAGCCTAGCTCGGACTGATCCTGACAGGGGGTAGCTCTAGAGGTAATAACCTAGCTCGAGCCGAACCTGATATGTTGGTTATGGGTGGCAGCTCTAGAGGTAATAACCTCGCTCGAGCCGAGCCCGATATATTGATTCATGGGTGGTAGCTCTAGAGGCATAAGCCTAGCTAGAGCCGATCCCAACATAACACTATGTTATGTAAAGACCCACTAATCAGTTGGGGCCTGGGTACGATATGAGATGAGCGATGATGAATAACCATTTGAAGCAAAAGAAAATAATGAACATAAGGTACATGTTTCTACATACGCAGAGTGATGGTTCATCCACGTTGACTATTTCTTTTATATTGACTCCATTGTTGTTATTATGTATGATGAAATTCTTATGGCCTTACATACTCAGTACATTCTTCGTACTGACCCCCTTTGGGGGGAATTACTTTATTGGCTGCAGGCGCAGGTACTAGTAGACCAGCTTAGTATATTGCGGCCCATTTGCAGATCTTTGGTGAGCTCCAGTTGCTTCGGGGCTTTTCGAGTCATTATGCACTTTTGTTTGGTATTGTATATGAGTATAGAGCGGGGTGTTGTCCCGACTTTAGATTTTTCATAGTTATGTATCAGTAGAGGCTTTGTAGACTTAGGTGGGAAACAGAATGTAAGATATGTATGTTCATTTTGACGTAATGGCCCTAACGGCCAAGTTTCATATATTGTACATGTATTCCATGACTTCCGTATAATTGTACGGGACATAATGAGGTTCACATGAGGATATGCACACGAATGTACATGAGCAAAGATTGGTTCTCTCGGGCCTTAACGACTTTGGATGCCAGTCCGCCTCGATGAGATTCTGGGTGTGACAAAAGTGGTATCAGAGTAGGTCGTCCTAAGGGTGTCTACAAAGCCATGTCTAAGTAGAGTCTTGCTTATGGATGTGTTGCGCGCCACATTGATAAGTAGGAGGCTACGGGACATTTAGGAGTTGTTTCTTTTTTTCACTTCTAGATCGTGCCATAGAGCCAAAGTTGTAGGTGGACGCATATGTACGTATTGACATTGGTTTTCTTTTGTATAGTCAAATGCGGAGTATCAGACAAGATAAGGGCAAAGGTGAGCAGGTTGATATGCCTTTCGAAGTAGAAATGAGTAAATCACCACTTAACCAAGTTAGTCAAGGTGGAGCTTACATGAAATTTGTTATACTGGTTTCTCTTAGCCAAAAGGTAGAGAAGTATCCGCAGAACCACCTATAAATGCCACTAAATGGGATTTAAGAAATGTAGTGCATATGTTGATTCAGATAGTTGTTGTATAATGTCATGGGCCAGCTGGCCCAATGACGAGTGATGATGGTGCGACTAGGGAAGCTAGTCGTCGAACACAGGATTTTCTGAAATTAAACCCTCCCACGTCCACCGAGTCGGATATGAATGAAGACCCACAAGAGTCTACAGACCAAATCAAAAAGGGCTCTTGATGTTATGCATGTGACTGTGTATTGATGTACTTCCGGCTAGTTGGGAGGAATTTAAAATGACATTCCTTGACTAGTACCTCCCATATGAGGTCCAAAAAGCTCATGAGGACCAATTGCTAAGTTTTTGCTAAAGAACTATGAGTGTCAGAAAGTATAGTCTTCGGTTGAATTCTTTCGCTAGTTATGCTCCAAATGTGGTAGCTATTATGACCGATAGAGTGCATCGGTATATGGACAAATGGATTGTACTATTGCGGCCTTGAAAAGAGATATGGATATAGCTAGAATACAGGTTTTTTGCATAGGTAATCGAGGATCAGAGGCAACAGAAAAGGACACAAATATTTGAAGAAGGGTCGTTAAAGAGGGTTAGACCTATGGGACAGTTCATGGCGTCCCAAGGAGAATTTAGGTCTCGGGTGTTTAACAGACCGCCTAGACCATTATTTCCTTAGTCTATAGTAAATGTTCTACCTTGATCCCAAGGGGTTTAGAGATAATCGGTTTGGGCAAGTGAGATTCAGGATTCATGGGTAATGGGGTATCAAGCACAAGAACGTAGAAAGTAGGAACCAACCGAAGTCTCCTCATCAGCCGTGTTAGTGCTGCGGAAGTTATCATCTAGGTGAATGTCGGTTGGGGCCGAATATTTGTTATTGGTGTGGTACGTCGGGCCACAAA
Organism: Capsicum rhomboideum; assembly: GCA_031232105.1. NCBI lineage: Eukaryota > Viridiplantae > Streptophyta > Magnoliopsida > Solanales > Solanaceae > Capsicum > Capsicum rhomboideum. Next base: position 31,091,978 of record CP124712.1, on the reverse strand, counting down.
ATGAGGCTTCTCCTGATGTAGCTACAGGTACCGTATACGTATTGATTGACCCATATTCAACACTAGCATATGTTATTTTATTAATTGTTGAAAATTCAAAAGAACACCAGAATTACTAGTTATGTCACATGAAGTCTATACATCTGTTGGTGAATCTATTGTAGTTAAAAGAGTATATCATAAGTGCATAGTAATTGCTTGTGGTCATGAGACACTGGTTGATCTTATTGAGCTGGAAATAGTGGGATTTTGATGTTATAAAGGGATTGTGCCATAGGAGATTGCCGAACTAAGAAGTTATATTGTCGTTTTCCCCAAAAGAATATTTTTGGAATGTCCAAGGAAATGTGGGGGAACCAAGTTTATTCCCCATCTTAAATCAAAGAAAAAGGATACTCTAAGGGATACATATGTCACTTCGTAAGAGTGAAAGATACTGATGTGACGCCACCAACTCTTCAATCAGTTCTGGTGGTAAATGAATTCCTCGATGTATGAGCTAGTATTAATGTGATGTTAGGTACTCAACCTATTTTTATTTCTTCATATAGCATGGCCCCAATAGAGTTACGGGAATGAAACGAGAAATTAAAAGACGTGATGAACAAGGGATTCATAAGACCTAGTACGACCCCTTGGGGTGTATCAGTGTTCACAGTACAAAAAAAATGGCACATTGAGAATTTGTGTTTACTATCGGCAACCGAATAAGGTGGCAACGAAGAATACATGTCTCCTCCCCGGAGTTGATGACTTATTGATCGGTTATAGGGTGCCAAATTCTTCCTAAAGATTGACTTAAGGTCAGGAGATCATCAAGTAAGGGTCAGAGAAAATAAAGATACCCAAAATAGAGGTATGGTTGTTATGAATTCGTAGTTATGCCATTTGGGCAAACAAATGCACCAGTTGCGTTGGTGGGTTTGATAATTAGGGTGTTTAAGCCATCGCTAAGCGTATTCGTGATAATGTTTTAGATGTTATACTAGATTACTCCAGATCACAAAAGGACCATGCTAACCACTTGTGACAGGTGTTACGGATTCTTTGTGACCGTAAGATATATGCAAGTTCTTTAAATACAAGTTTGGTCCTTAGGACACATTGTATAGAATGAAGGAATCAGGATTAATATACACAAAAGGAGTGGACAAGGCCTAAGACGCCTACGGAAATTCGTAGCTTTCTTGAATTGGCCAGTGATTACAGAAGAATTGTTAAAAAGGGGGTTTTCTGCCATTACCCTTAACAAAGCTAACACATAAAGCAACTAAGTTTCAGCGGAATGATGTAAGTGAGAAAAATTTGCAAGAGATGAAAGATAAATTGACTCCTACACCCGTACTAGTACCTCCCAAAGACATATAAGAGTATGCAGTGTATTGTGATGTTTTAAAAGTTGGTATGGGATGTGTATACATGTAGCACGACAATGTGATAGCGTATGCCTTAAGACAATTGTGTCCACATAAGAGAAGTTATCCCACATATAATTTTAAGTTAACAGTTGTGACAATTGCTTGTAACAGATGGCACCACTACTTGTATAAAACTTCAGGTGAAAGAATTATAGTGTCAAATGTGGCAGAATTTTCATTGGTATCTGAGATAAAGGAAAAGCAGTATGTAAATTCTATTTTTAGTTCAATTGAAAAAGAATGTATAGCAAAGTTCGACAAGGGTATTTGAGCAAACATAAGGGGGGAGTACTTTAACGCCAATGTAGACTGTGTGTACCGAGTATAGACGTGTTAAGGAAATGAATTATGACAGAAGAACATCGTTCACGGTACTTCATTCATTCGAAAGCAACCAAAATGTACCATGGTTTAGCAGAGAGGTCTTGGTAAGGTTATATGAGAAGCACATTGTAAAACTTGTAGCTCAATGTCCAAGCGGTCACTGATTAACAGTATGGCATCAGAAATCTGTATGTGTTATACAATGTATTACCCTTCCAGTTTGGAAGTGGAACATGAATAACATGGATTTAATCACAGGGTTATCTCGTACACTGCGAAGGTCGATTCCATATAAGTAATAATTAACAGGCTTACCGAGTCAGCGTATTTCCTACCAGTTAGGACTACTGATGCAGCTGAACATTCTGCAAAGTTGTATGTTACGGAGATAGTACGATTACATAGAATTCCACTCACTATTACACCAAATAGGAGAGCTCACATTATTGCATAGTGTTGGAAGTCTTTTCAGTAAAGCATGGGTACACAGGTGGATCTAAGTACGGCTTGTCATCCTCAGATGGATGGCCAAACAGAACGTATTATATGAACATTTGAAGATATGCCACGAGTTTGTACATTGGACTTTAAAGGTAGTTGGGATGAGCATCTATCGTTTATTGAAATTACTTACAATAAAAAGTATCAAAAGGTACCTTACGAAGTTTTATATGAAAGAAAATATAGATCATCAATTGGATGGGTTACAGCTGATGACATTTGCTTTGCTCGGGTCAGATTTTGTTCATCAAGCTATAGAGAAAGTAAAGGTGATATAACAGCAGATACAAATGGCCCAAAGTCGATACAAATCATATGCCGATATTAGAAGAAGGGAATTAAAATGTGCCATAGGTGGTTAAGTAGTTTTAACAGTGTCACCAATGAAAAAAAAATAATGAGATTCGGAAAGAAAGGGAAATTGTCCAAAGATTTGAGCAAATTGCGTATCTATTAGCACTAGTCCCAGAACTCTTCACAGTTCATGCAGTATTTCATAATCGATGCTTTGAAAGTTTATAAAAGATTATCATGTATTGCTCCTAGTGGAGATATACAAGTTACGAAAGATATCACATGTGAAGAGGTACTGCTTACTATTCTAGATCGATAAGCGAAAACAATGAGAAATAAAGAAGTTGCTTCCGTAAAGGCACTATTGGAGAAATTAGCATGTAGAAGAAATCACAAGGGAAACCAAAGAAATAATGGAATCTAAAGTACTTGTAATTGTTGTCAATGGAGAAAAAGTTCAAGGTACAGAATTGGAGTAGTAACAAGTAAATCTTACAAGTGTTATGTGTATATGATAACATGCAGGATACACTTAAACGTAACTTTGTTTCAATGAGACAATGTTGCTAACATTCGAGGATGAATGTTCCTAAGGGGGGAAGAATGTAACACCCCGTACCTTCCCAACCCTACTTGACGACGTTGAGCAATGTTTACTTAAGTGTCGAGATCCATAAGTATGTATTTTGTAATGCTATTGATGAGAAAATTTATATTGGGCCTCGTACATGTGATTAGACCTTCGTAGGAGGTGTTTTGTGATTTCGTGGAGCATTTGTGGGGTTAAGAATGAGGCTAAGAGGACCTCCAAACAAAGTATATTAAAGGTAAGAAGTAAGTTAAAGAATAAAACTTGAAGTATCTAACCAAACTCGCAAAGAAAAGTCGAAGAACGAAAATTTTCAAAAAAAAAAAGGGGCCAGGCGCTCCAGAGGGAGTGCCAGGCCGCTAATTGCCCAAATTTTTTGGGCACAGGCAGCAAGGTGGCTCGCCTAAGGGCGTGCCAGGTTGCTTGTGCACACCTTTCAAATGTTGGAAATTTTTCTAAGTCCCAAGGGTGCCCGGGGACGTACCGGGCCGCTTTTTGCCACATTTTTTCAACAACCAAGAGCCTATACATGGAATAATTTAAGTATTATAGTGGTATTCCAATTTGGTAAAATTATTCGTGGACGAATTTGGCATCCAAATGACGGTTTTACCCTTTTGGTCAAAATAAGCCATACGTGGCTAGAATCACTTGTTTTTGGGATTGAGGCTATGAATATGAATCGCGTGAGTGAGAATATTGTCGTAACGCGTATGAAATGATTTAAACATGAGAAATTATTGATTTTGTTGGGTTAAGTGAATTGGGCTCAATAAAAGGCCCAAAACAAGGAAGAAGACATGGGTCAAATGACCCATTCTTCCCTTGACCTTCTAGACAAAGAATTAAATGCTATAAAGAGTGGATAAGGATGGAATTGAGGGCTTATATAAAGGGCCAAACTCTGATTTTTATTCATCATAAACTCCCATGCCTTTTAGACAAAAAATACAAGATATTTTGTCTTAAACCCTAAAAACCTAAGCCATCTTTTGGAGCAAGATCATCATTTTTAAAGCTTGGGTAAGTGATTATTCTTATGTATTAATATATTATATGCATGAGATAGTATGTAGATCATGTTGGTTATGCTTGGAAGTGTTGAACATGGCACTTTGTGTTTTTGTAAAAGATGTGTTATCCATGGAATTGTAACTTGAAATATGACTTGTGGGTTTGATGAAAGAGCATGGTATGGATGAAATATCAACATGTATGGTGTGATTATGTGATTAAACTTGTTATATTTTTATAAGTGTAAATTATGGGATTTTGACCGATATGTGCTATGAGGTGTATTAAGGTGACTTGATGGATTAATTGTGATATAGTGGGAATGAGAAAGTGTAAAGGAGAAACTTTGTTGTGAAATGCTATTGGTATATGATGTTGTGGTCAATATATGGCATGATTGGGGTATTGTTGGAATGACAATGCCGTGAATGGTATTGTAAAGAGGGAAATGATATTTTGAAGGCAAACATATAACTCATTGTAGTCATATGCATTTGTAAGATAGTTGGTGGTTAATGTAAATTCCATTATGCATTTGTGTTGTAGAGTGGCACATAAGGAAGGAGCGGGACTATTGAATGTACATTTAAGATTGTATATTCGTATTGAGTATACAAGGTATGTAAGGTTAATCTGTCTGTATCCTTCTGCAGCAAATAGTATTCACATTGACATTACACTTGTCCTATCCCGAAATGGGCTACGGTATCTTATATCCGGTTATCAATGGTTGTTATCACATGTTTCCTACTCATTGATCAATTGTGAATTACATGTCTCATATTCATTGACTAATGTTCCAAAAGCCCAATAAGGTTATGTTCCAAAGTTCCAATAGTGGTTATACTCATGTCACTTGTTCATTGATTATTGTCCAATGGTTCCAATAATGTTATGTTTCCAATGAGGTAATGTTTCCAATAATGTTATGACTATCATGGTATCAATCTCAAAAGTAAAGAAAAAAGTAATGCATATATGTGGTTAATGATTGAGTATGGGTGGTAGCTTTGGGGGCGAAATGCCTAGCTCAAGCCGATCCCGAGATTATTGGATCAGGGGGCAGTCCTAGAGGCATAAGCCTAGCTCGGACTGATCCTGACAGGGGGTAGCTCTAGAGGTAATAACCTAGCTCGAGCCGAACCTGATATGTTGGTTATGGGTGGCAGCTCTAGAGGTAATAACCTCGCTCGAGCCGAGCCCGATATATTGATTCATGGGTGGTAGCTCTAGAGGCATAAGCCTAGCTAGAGCCGATCCCAACATACCACTATGTTATGTAAAGACCCACTAATCAGTTGGGGCCTGGGTACGATATGAGATGAGCGATGATGAATAACCATTTGAAGCAAAAGAAAATAATGAACATAAGGTACATGTTTCTACATACGCAGAATGATGGTTCATCCACGTTGACTATTTCTTTTATATTGACTCCATTGTTGTTATTATGTATGATGAAATTCTTATGGCCTTACATACTCAGTACATTCTTCGTACTGACCCCCTTTGCGGGGACTTACTTTATTGGCTGCAGGCGCAGGTGCTAGTAGACCACCTCAGTAAATTGCGGCCCATTTGCAGATCTTTGGTGAGCTCCAGTTGCTTCGGGGCTTTTCGAGTCATTATGCACTTTTGTTTGGTATTGTATATGAGTATAGAGCGGGGTGTTTTCCTGACTCTAGGTTTGTCATAGTTATATATCAGTAGAGGCTTTGTAGACTTAGGTGGGAAACAGAATGTAAGATATGTATGTTTATTTTGACGTAATGGCCCTAACGGCCAAGTTTCATATATTGTACATGTATTCCATGACTTTCGTATAATTGGACGAGACATAATGAGGTTCACATGAGGATATGCACACGAATGTACATGAGCAAAGATTGGTTCTCTCGGGCCTTATCGACTTCGGGTGCCAGTCCGCCTCGATGGGATTCGGGGTGTGACAGAATTGACGATTGTGATAATATTATTGAGATCATTTTGAATTGATCGATGATGATGGTACTGATGAGAGAAAGAGATAATTCGCATATCTTGCATACATACAGTCATCATGTGCATTGAATGTTCCGTTATATTTATATGTTGTGATACAACTTATTAATGAAATTGACTAAGTGTAAAAACACATAAATGAGCTTGGATCTCCTCCAAAGTGAAGTGTCGTAAATATGTTTGTTTTTCTTTGGTTATAAGTTATGTGATGATCGCTGTTGCATTTATTTTGTTTTTTTATTTGTATAGTGCTGATTTAAGTCGGCCTATGATGCCTAATAGTACTTGTTGATGAACAGATGCTACCTTTTCTCTTCTTTTTATTGAGTATAGAGTGTACTCTAGTATTTTAGACAAGACCTCAACTCTAGCTAGCAGTTTCAGACTTGGATTCAAGGATAAGCACTATGATTGGATAGCCAATGAGTCATCTGATTTTCATTTATGTCCCTTGTTTCGTGACTAAGACAATTTGTTTATTTCTTTAGTATTTTAGATAAACTCTTAGTTATAGTTTTTGATATTCTTAGTCATTCTTATACGGTGACTTTAGGTCCCAGGGATGAAATGAATAGAGGATTTCCTCACTCTATCTTTAGATTGATGATTGTTTAAGGTTTGCATCTTTATTTCTTTAATGAAAAATTGGGTTAGTAACTTTATAATGATAAGGTGATGAAAAGTAAATTGATGACTATTGGACTTGGTAAGTGAGGGTTGGATTAATGGTTCTCCCTCCATAGTTTAGGGTTAATGCCCATCATGACCATTTGGGTCGTGACATGCTCCCACAACGCTAGTTGTGGGGGTTTAGCTACTCATAATTGCAAGAAAAAAATAATAATTCTTAGAAGAAATCATAATAATGCACTTACAAGAAGAAGAAGTAAAACCACAAATCTCTATTACTAATTAAACTCTCAAAAAATTTGTTGACGACTCTCAAGAACAAGTATATGGACTCAAAAGTAGTAATAAAACGTAAACTCAAACATAAAACCTAATAGGAGTATATATAGAGACAAAATAAATCATGTCCTAAACATAATTGGAAAACTATGAAGGCAGTGGCAACTATCGAGGCAATGGTTAGTATGGCCTGGCTACGCCTAGTTGCATATGCCCTTATCTTGTTGGCTTGTTTTCTTGCTAGCTAGTGACGATGGCTGGTGACGACTCATAGGGATACCCAACGTCTCTTTGGGTTATTCGTTGCCACTAGAGTAACTTTTGCTCACTTTCAAAACTTTGGGAATGTCTTTTGAGGATGAGTCTTAGCAAGGACTCATAGCCTCTCCTGATGGCTCATATGGTGCAGTCATTGGCCATGTGAAGGAATTTTACCTATACAGAACTTTTGGACAGTGTGCTCAGAATAGGTCACCTAATGACCCGTCGCCTCTCCCGATGACTCATAGCCTTGGGTCGTAACAAACACTTAATCTTCAGCTTCCAAGATCTTGCTTACTGTAAATGCAACAGTTTAGGCCATGACTTGTGGCATGACCCAACGAGTCATGTCCAGGCATCAGATTCCAACATTGGGATAAATTTAACACTTTTTTCATCCAATTACCACCAATACCTGTTTTCCTGCAAAACACTTTAACAAACACATCATACCTATAAATACACCTAAGTTCTTGCATAGATTCCTTGTTTTAAAAGTTGAAAGTTCCATGAAACCATGACATATAAACACCCTCAAATTAGAACATTTGCATCTCCTTAGGCAAACAAAATAACACAAACACTAAGACTCTTAACTAAGAGAAACCTAAGCTGCCTACATAGTCAATTCATTGTTGGTCGCAAAATTTTTTTAACCCCCTCCAATACAAGAATTTCAAACCACTGTGTGTACATATATATCCCATTACCATGACACAAAGGGACCATGATATGGAATCACATTATGAAAAAAACAACCGAGCATATATAAAAGTGACATTACCCAAACAAATATCAAGTAACAATACAACCTGTGTGCCCTCACAATAAATAAGTCTCGTACGCTCACATTCTAAAGATGCAAATATAAATGGGGACTGGATCAAGACACTCATTTTCACAAAGAAGTTCTAACAGTGTGCGTGAAATACTATAGGCTTGCTCTTATTTTCTATGCCTTAGTTTTTTGGATGGTTGGTCTAGGATCATTATAGGACTTTTATTGGCTTGTAATGTAGGGTTGGGGATGGGTATGATAGACATAGATACAACGACTCAACCCTCCTTAGCATTACACTATTTTTGGCTCCTCCTTTGAACCTCACTTATTTTCCTCTCCCTTATTCTCCTTTATTTTTCTACAGATTTCGGATGCGGTTTTCTTTTTACATTTTCTCTTCATTTTTTTCCTTTTCAAACTTTATTCAAACTCTCTCTTTTTCTTTCTTCTTTTCTTTCTTACCACACCTAAATCCTTTTTCTTTTCTTTTACTTACTTTTTAGATCTTCATACCCATTTTGCACTATGCACCCCTATGATATCCTCCTCAAATTTGGCGATTTGCCTGAGTTGAGGTACACAGTGCCCAAGGAGGGACCAGTACCTAAATAGGTTCATTGTAAGTGACAATCGGAAGGTGAATAGGCTAATGGAAGAAATAGGTTGATTTACGTTCAAACTCGGGATCAAAGGATGTTTATTCATTTTGATAGGGCATTTAGGCTGAAAGTTGACTATAAAGAACAAACTATGATCCTTTCCTAACCAATCCTACATCCTATACAAGACTAACCGGTCAAGTTCTACAACACACACACACAACTGAACTAAGTAAGTACCTCACACGCACATAACACAGGGTTACACCATCAACTACTACCTCTCTAATTCATGCAATGCTATGCTACAGTTACTATGCCTATAATACTAATGCCATAACAAGATCCACAGTTTTCACAGTTCAAAATAGAAATAACACACTAAGGTTCCTTTAAACACACAAATTTTTAGGAAGGGTATCCTTTAAACATTAAAACCAAAACTTTAAAAACTTGATTGCACTAATGTTCCCCCATTTTTCTCCTAATCAAACATAACAAAACACAACAAAAACACATCAAAAACAGAAATAAAACCCTAAACATGCCAGTTATACTATGATAGCACTCCCGGGGAAAAAGAAACAAGTCAACAAAAACCCTCGAGTGGTGTTACACCTCCACCCCAACTTTGAGAACATGCAGTGCCCTCACTATAGTTATATAGGAAGTAAATAAAAGCATGAGAGGTAAGGAAATACTTGTGGCTCTCTAGGTGCCAGATTTCATCTCATCTGCTGTTGGGGTCTTAGAATTTACCCAATCCCCAATCTCGTGGCCATGACTATTGCCGAAGTGCTCAAATTAACATTGGTATCGGTGTTGATCGGTGCACTCAAAGGTGTGGAACTAGTGGGGACAACTGTCGTACCCCCACAAATTTCAGAAGCAAGAACAAACTCAACTCTCAGGACCTCATAAATTTTGGAGCTCTCAGTTACACACCGCCTCTCATGAATATCAGACAAGTGATCCTGCTTCATCACTTTCTTCATTGCTTGCCGTCATCACTTTCTTCAATTCTTATTTATCTCTTTTTCTTTTTTTTCTTCATCAGTATAGCTCCGCACCATCTTTGGTACTCTTTTCTTTTCCCTTCATGCTCCATATGTTGGTCACCTAGGCCTCCTCGATCTCCTCTATCATGAGCATGGTCAGAGCCATAAATGCCAGAAACTGTCTAGTCAATATGTCCTCAATTGCAGCACGAAGGGCAGCTAGCTTCTCTCTAATCCCATCCATGTCTAAGGACTTCACTCCCTCAAGCTTATCATTAATCCTCTTCTCAAAACTATCAAAATGGGTTTGCATCCCTTGTATATCGCTTTCTCTTCACCTAAGTTTGAACCCCACTTTCAATATTTTTAACCTTTCGCTCAACTGTGATAAACCATTTCAACATAATTTGTAAGAACTCCTACAGAACTAGGACATACCAACTAGTAGGTGGGCGAGGCATGGATGGTCCAGGAGTAAAAGTCGGTGAGAGAGGAATTGATAGTTGTTATGAAGTAGAGGAAGTGAAAGCATCAATAGTAGCATGGGTCTAGGGCCTTAAGGCCTCAATTTGGGTCTCTGTAGGTGTAGCCCCAAGATCAGCAAATATGAGAGTATCAATATCTATGTGCATAGCCGACTAAAATGCCTTCTCCAATAATGCAACACCCACTAACATTTTTTCCTTAAACACAAGATTCATTGGGTCTCAAAGTATCCCAAGATCAGTGATATGACAAACCATGATAAAATGATCAACCTCACGAAATATAGGAACACTAGCCTCCAAGTATATCTTTATCACCAAGCATGGGAATGGTATGCTCATCTCGAGCTGAACATCTCTATCCCAGATTTATCGAGTAATCAACCTGCCAATGTTGATATCCTAACCCTCCATATTTTCTGCTAACAAGGCAACTCGATTGGGGCTTAAAACATTATGAGTAAATGTGGGACCCAATTAGTGATGAATCAAGGTCTACCAAGATTTGTTAGCAAAGTTCCAGCTACCTTTCTTTATCTGTGACTTAATCGGCCACCCGTTTAACATCTTACATTGCATCGATAATAGTATTCGCTATCTAATGAGTGTGCATCATTTTGTCATCGCTGCTAATCTGCATTGGCTTCACCTTCCTTATCTTATATATATAATGATCTATTTTCGAAGTGTTAGTTAGGGGCACAAAGTCCTGACCATGAAGAAAACATTAAATAATCTGCTCTAAAATATTAACATCAACACCACGAATCAACACAACATGTATTTGTTCATGAGCCTTTCATAGCAAACCCTGCGGAGCTAGCACTATCAGTCTGGCCTGGTAGGCCGCATAAATTCTTGAACTAGTGTCAGAATATATCTACCCAGCTTCACATTCATCTATTTGAACTTGTACTTATTAAATACTCTCTCAAACTTGGGCATCCCAGACATACCTATATTGATCAATCTTGGTTCCTCATAGAAACCCCTCATAGGTTGACCCATGTTTTGGTTAATTGTAATGTGTCGATAATAAATAGTTAGTATGCCTTGAAAACCCTATCTCTGAACCTGTGCGGCTATCTCAATCTAAAGTGTGGGCTGGACCTATTGTGGAGCTTGATTCTATGATGGGGGACTATCTGTGAAGGTTTCATCATCTGCTACCCTACTTGATCTTTTGAATGACTTCCAAATGCAGTCCCATCTCCGCTTCTAGAGTCATTTTCCTTTTCACCTTTCTCAGACTCTTAATCTTACCTCTCTTCAGACTGGAGAGGTATTGGTGTGTGTGGTGGAGAGACCCTTGAACTTTTTATTTGGGGCATCGATGTAACAGTTTGAGGCAAACTCTCACATTTCTCAACTGAAGTAAAAAGTGGATATTCGTCCACTGAGCCACTGCTTCTTCATCAGTAGACACGTCTTTTAGTTTCTTAGTAGACTGTGCCTATTTCTTGGGAGTAGGTTTTGCCCTTTTTAGCTCTTTAGTATGCATCGTTCTTCGGTGCCATGGTACCTGTGGATGGTAAACGTTAGTACTCAAAAAAATCAAGAAAATAAAATGAAAGTGTAAGTGAATAGTCAGTGTCTACGGGTCAGGAAATGAGTCGTTGCCAGTGGCTACGACCCATAGGGTGAATCGTAGGGTCAAATCCCAAAAGTTAATTAATTTCTATTCTCACTATGGGTCTACCCTACAAGTCATTGGGTCTCCCTATGACTCATCGAGAGACTCGTACAGAGAACTTTTCACAAAGTTCAAAAACCTTGCAATATTGAACCATAGTGCCAGTGTCATAACTCACTCGATGACTTGTTGGTTTTGGGTATGAGTCATTGGGAGAGTCGCAAGGATTGCATTAAGGCGGTTTTTGAAACCTACAGTTGCAGTCACATAAGTTCTAATATTTTAATACTTAAACCATATTTATGATCATTGGAATGGTCCAAATTCCTCATGTGTACACATTACAAAAATATTAGGGCTACTCAGACTTTACCTCGAATCATAAGTACATGCATAATTAAGCCGAAGTCTATCATGAAATCACATTACCGCCCCCCTCCTCCCCGTTATGCCCAGGTTTTGACACAAATCTAGTGATCATGATTTTAAGCTTAACCCATCTCAATTCTATTCAAGTAGGTTCACTTAGGGTTTAGCATACGCATACTTATGATAGAACACCCTTAGAGAACTGACTATAACAAGAACTCAAAGTAACTTAGAGGAATTTAACCTACTTTGTTTTTGAGTATGAAACTAGAAGTAAAAAATAGCTTGGAAAACTATCACTCAGATCCGAGTAAGAGTAGCCGAGTAAAGGGATGTGATTATGATGGATTTCAACTTTGATTATGCTTGATTAAGGGAGTAAATTAATGGAAAGTGGTAGATTAAGAGTGATGGAGGTAGTTATGGTTTTGAATAGGAGAGGCAGGGTCTAATCGGGTGTGGATTTGAGGTTTTTAAACGCACGGATTGGGTCGCGCCCATATTTGACTATGAGATTTTTCCAGTGGCGAAGAATGACTTGACGACTTGTTCCCAAAGGATACGAGTCATTCCCATACCCGTTAGGTTAAAGTTAAGAACACTTACCTGGGCTTCTATCTACAGTTCCCCTGACTTTATGCGATGAGTCATAGTGAGACTCTACAGGTTAGTTTGACTCATTCTGAGAGTCGTGGGGTAAAGTTCCTGCAATTGTGCCAACTCAAGTTTTTCTTCTAGTGGATATAATTTATCCTATGATTCATTGTCAAGGGCTACGACTCATTGGGATATCCATTGGGCCTGTACACCATAATTTACTCGTTTTCAGCTATAGTCTGCAACCACCTATACACTTCAACACCTATTAATCCTATACTATAAACTAAAAATTAATGAGAAAAATGACAAAATCCTTAGGTTGCCTCCCAAGAAGCGCTTGATTTGATGTCGCGGCACGACGTGGCTAATTTGGCTACTCAGACTTCACTAAACTATGCCATGAGTTGCCTCCTATAAAGCACTTAAGTTAACATCTTGGTACAACTCGATTGCTTAATTACTCTGACTTCATTAAGACACATATCACCTTGACCTCTTCAATATCACCTAGGTATTATTTCACCCTTTGGTTATTCACTTTAAACCTCTTTCCATAGTTATTCTTAAGCTCAATGGAACTGTCAGGAAACACTCTCACCACTCGATACGGTCCCATCCATATATACTTCAGCTTTCCATGAAACAAGCAAAGCTTAGATCAAATAATAGAACCATATCTCCAGCAAAAAACTTTCTCTTGTCGATCTTCCAGTCATGATATAGTTTCATGTTTTCTTTGTACAATGCTAGACTCTCATATGCTTTAAGACGAAACTCATCCATCTCATTCAATTGCTCAAGTCTCAACTTTGTCGTATCACGCCATGCCTGATTCAGCTTCTTAAGTGCCTACAACGCCTTATGATTAAGTTCGACAGGAAAGTGACATTATTTTCCAAACACAAGCTGCTATGGAGAAGCACCAATAGGAGTCTTAAATGTTGTCCGTTAAGTCTATAATTCATCATCTAATTTTCTAGTCCAGTCCGTTCTATTGGCATTCACAATCTTCACCAAAATGGACTTGATCTCCCGATTGGAGACCTCAACTTGTCCGCTTGATTGAGGATGGTAAGGTGTTACCACCTTATACTTCACACCATATTTTTCAAGCAAGGCCTTGAATGGACGATTACAAAAGTGAGAACCCCCATCACTGATGATGGCTCTTACAGTACCAAACCTAGAAAATATATTTCTCCTAAGAAAAGTTGTGACACTCTTTCCCTCATTATTTGAAAGTACAACTGCCTCCCCCAATTTTGAGGCATAATCAACAGCAACCAAAATGTACTTCATATCATATGAGCTCACAAATGGGCCCATGAAATTAATATCCCACATATCAAACAACTCAATCTCTAGAATCGAGGTCAAAGGTAGTTCGTGCCTTCGTGAGATAATCCCTTGTCTTTAGCATTAGTCATAAGATCTTGCATAGTCATGAGTATTTTGATGAATGGTGGGCCAATAGTACCCATATTACAAAATATTATGAGTCATCCGCACACCACTATGAAGACCCCCAACTAGGGATGAGTGACATCCTTCAAAATACACATAATTTCAAACTCAGGGGAACATCTACTAGCCATTCTATCCGCACAAATCGAAAACAAGTATGGGTCATCCCAGAAAAATTTCCACACATCAAATATGAAGTTCTTTCGTAGCTGAAAGGATAAGTCCTCAGGCACCACATTACTTACAAAATAATTGGCAAAATCTGTGAACCATGGAATCAAGTCTTGTGATGCAGCTAATACCTGCTTTTATGGGAAAGTATCATCAATCTCAAGGTCATCTTTCAACTTCAGCATTGCCTCTTCTTCAAGTCGTGACAAGTGGTCAAACATCTGATTTTTGGTCCCTTTTTTATCCTTGACCTCAAAGTCAAATTCTTGTAACAGAAGTACCCAATGAATTAATCTAGGGTTTGCATCTTTTTTTGCCATAAGATACCTAAGAGCTACGTGGTCAGATACATAATCACTTTCGTGCCAAGCAAATAAGATTGAAACTTCTCAAATACAAAAACCACAGTAAACAACTCTTGTTCCATCATAGTATAATTTTTTTAAGCTAGGTTGAGTGCCTAGCTAAAATAATAGATAGGATGAAGTACTTTCTCATGACTTTGTCCAAGGACTACTTATAGCACTACTCCACTAGCATCGCATATAACCTTAAAAGGCATGGACCAATTAGGTGCACAATGATAGGGGTCGATGTCAACTTCTCTTTAAGGCACTTTTATAGGGACCGATGTCAACTTTTCTTTAAGGAACTCAAACACCTTTAGACACTCATCATCAAACACGAACTTCACCTCCTTCTCCAATAATTTACACAAAGGGTGTGCAATTTTAGATAAATTCTTGATGAACCGATGATAAAATCCAACATGCCCCAAAAAGCTTTGAATACACTTTACAGAAATTAGTGGAGGCAATTTTTCAATCACCGAAAACTTCTCCTTGTCAACTTTAATCCCCTTCTTTGAAATCTTGTGACCAAGCACTATCCCTTCTTTGACCATAAAGTGGCACTTCTCCCAATTAAGTACCAAATTGTAATCTTCTTATCTCCTCAACAAACTAGCTAGATGGGAAAGGCAATCTTCAAAAGAGTCACTAACCATAAAAAAAATATCCATGATTACCTCAATAGTGTCCTCTGCCATGTCAGAAAATGTAGACATCATGCAACACTAAAATGTTGTTGGTGCATTACATAATCCAAAAAGGCATTCTATTGAAAGCAAACATCCAATATGGACAAGTGAAAGTGGTCTTCTCTTGGTCTTCAAGAGCAATCAAAATCTGATTATGTCCCGAATAACCATCAAGAAAACAATACCATCCTCTACCAGAAAGACGGTCTAACATCTGATCCATAAAAGGCATCAGAAAGTGATCTTTTTTAGTCCATGCATTCAACTTCCTATAATCAATGCACGCTCGCCAAACAGTAATCGGCCTTATCAGAATAAGCTCATTCTTCATGTTTGAAACCACAATGATTCCACCCTTTTTGGCACACATTGAACAGAGCTTACCCATTTGTTGTCCACAATAGAATAAACCACACCTGCATCCAACCACTTGATAATCTTCTTCTTGACTACCTCTTGCATAGGTGAATTGAGCCTACATTGATGCTCAGTACTAGGAATACAATATGGCTCAAGTTGGATTTTATAAGTGCAAATTCCAGGCATAATACAAATAGTGTCAAAAATGGACCATCTAATGTCCCGTTTGAACTGTTGAAAAATCAATACTAGAGCCTCAACTTACCATTCAACCAAATTTGCTTCTATAATAACTGTAAAAGTGTTGCTGGATCCCAAGAAAGCATAAGTAAGGTGGGACGGGAGAGCTTTAAGCTCTAAAACATGAGGCTCCTCAATAGAAGGCTTGGTTGGTAGAGTTGCCCTATTCTTTAAATCCAAATCAAATTTTTTTTGTGAAAAAGTGTAGGAACCCATTCCAGCAAGTATGCCTAACATCTCATCATACTCATAAAGTTCATGATTACTGCCTCTAGTGCCTCAACACCAAGTCTATCCCCTCAATAGGGGCTACCAAGAACTTCTCATCAACTGTATCAATGACTGAGATCACACGCATGTCCTTTCGTTGATTCATAGACTGGAAAACATTGAAAGTCAATTCCTTATGATTCAACCAAAACTTCAGCAAACCAGGTTTTATATCAAGTAATGCTCTTTCGATCATAAGGAATGGTCTCCCTAATATGATGGTGTCATGACCCAATATTTGATTCATGGTGGCGCCTACCATAACCCACCAATAGGCAAGCCAAACCCTAGCCCGAAGCGACAAACGACGGGCTAATGGGCGGAATCTCAAAAGACCAGAGATGAGGTGGAAGGAACCATACTAATAAATATGCTAGAAGTATAAAAACAAAATCAAAATATGTATACATACCAAGACTGAGAAGGAAGGGGGTAGTATATAAAGTCAAGAACCCCTCCCAAGACCTGGTGAGGTCGGTACAAAAGCCACAAATAGACATACCCGAAGTACCAAACAGAAACCAAATATATACAATAAATACCACAGTCTCGAGAGCAAAAGACTATACAGTAGAAGATGGAGTAGGATCTGCCTTGGATGTAAGTAAGCTCACCCTGCTCCGGAGTCGGTGCTAAGAAAAGAGGATCACGTCACTGCTGTCGACTAGTGCCCAGATCTGCATTGGGGAAAAAGATGCAGAAGTGCAGTATAAGTACCATGCAACGGGTACTCAGTAGGCATCATCGGCCAACTGATCTCAATATAAAATAAGTAAGCTAAAATGCGAGGGTGCATGCTAAGTTCGGGGTATAAACAATAAATACATAAGTGACTATCGAGACGTAAAGATATGCTCAGGAGAAAAATATGTACGATACTGAATAATGGGTAAATAAATACGTAAGTAAACACACAAGACAAATATAACCTATCTGGGCCCCCATAAACCCGATAGGCACACGGAAGAAAACAATAACCCAGTCTGGCCCCCATAAACCGGTGGGACACACAAGAATAGTAAATGCATAGTCACCAGTATATCGAAGCTGTATCAGTATCCAGTACCACAATAACCAACAAGGGTGTACTGGGCTTGAACCGGCACCAATGGATAGTAACAAAAGGACAGACGCTGGAATCAAACCTTACACAGTGGGTAATAATAATAGTCCATATATCTATCATATCTGCTGGACTCGAACCGAAACTCAGAGAGCAATAGTATCATAATCTCGGTACCCAGTACCAGAACTCATAGTGTCCCACAATTCGGGCCCGAACTCAAACCAGAACACCCTATAGTCAATAATCAACCATCATACATGAATTAGTAACTGGAATCAAACCGAAACTCATCATAGCTAGTAACCAGAACAAAGCCAAGTGTTATATCATAACCAATAAACGGGGAAAAACATGTTAGTCCCAGGCCGAAGCCAATGTATAGGTAAAGAAGCTAACCCATCATCTGCTACAAGGTAAGTCGTATTGTCCTCCTAGGTCTATAGTCTACTATCATGCAATATCTAAGTCAGTACGGGTATCTAGAGTAGCTTAGGGCAAGGCAGGTCCCAACTCTAAGCCAAGTCCAGCAAATCCGGATCAAGTACGGTGCTATCAGGGACTAAAATGCTAAACAGGCCAACCGGGTATAATCGGGGTGACTCAGTCCCGTCACAACCCTAACAGGTCATATAGGGCTTAACTAAGCCCAAAGATGTCAAAGTTCTAACAAGTCGATAAAAAAGGTAACGGGGCTCACTAACGGGTCCAGAAAAGCAAGTCTAGTTATACCTGTCTAAGTCTGGGCTAAGTATGCCTAAGGTTGGACTAAGGTCCAACAACATTCCCCAACCAGCAATCAATACAACAATACTATTCGACCCCAAAAAGGTCATCTATGGTGTACCTCGAGGATAACGGGCGTGGAATGTATCTGGATAGCCCTATCTGGCCTAAAAGGCCTAAATCACAACAAACCACCACCACCACCAAGTTTATAATATCGGCCAACAACACCAGCACAATAGCATACATATATCACACACAAGCCCAATCTAAGTGTAAAGGAAACCTAGCCTACCTGGACGCCGCCGCAAGCCTACCAAAAGAACCAGCTATACAGGAGCCTTCCCCTTTCGAGAGGCCTTAGAATGCTGCCAAGCTACCAAAATAATAAACTACATTTCAAATTATGACTATTGATACCCATATTGCATTAGTTCAAAAAACGATCGAAAATCCCGCATGGGACTCGGTTGCGGAATCACAAAACTGAAACCGTCATAGCATCCCAAATAGCTCAGTGACCAATAGTCACAACATATGTTATCCAATCTGAGCTCATATTAAGCTCTAAATAATCTCCAACAACAATACAACCAAATAACAATTTAAATATGCGACTTTAAGCTAAAATTAACCGAAAAACTTACGATATAATGACGCTATACTATCAACCACGTGATTCTCCGAGCTTGAATAATTTGACTTAGATAATTGATCGGTGATCAAATATAATATCAAAGTATATTTTTTTGAAGAGACAAAGAATGAAACGTGCTGAAATTTATAAACATTTCTTTAAGAAAATGTTATCTACCGCAAGTACTTACTATATATATTTGTTAAAGTGTAACTTCCATCAACCAAAGGTTTGTTGACATATATATCTATATATATTCCAATTAACATTAGTGACATGATACAAATGTATGAGTTAAAATGATACCACATGTTATTAATAACATGATGCCACCATCCAATCTAGTGCAATAGTTGTACACCCCACTTCATTCACAAGTTGAAGTGTGGTGGCACCACAAGGTTATTCTCCTCTCATTATATATATATACTCTGGTATTGCATAGGTTTGTGGTAAAATAAATACAACGTTTTAAATACACCATAATTAATAGAAAATAATTTTGAATAAAATCTCTATTAAATAATATTATTATTTTAACATATCTAGATTTATTTTCTCCGCTTAAAATATTAATAAATTTAAAAACTATTATAAAGTAGTATAGATATATCATAACTAAAGAATTTTATAAATTTCAAAAACATTTTCGAAAGGTAGTTAACTCCGTCTTTTATCCAATTCCAATTTAATTAAATATTTTACAACGCGCTTGGTCTAAATAATATTCCCAAACGAACTGCCCGAAAATCGAACTGTCAGTCCCAGCAAGTCATAAATAACTTGAGGCAGTTATAGAAAAGCTTTAAACGCCGAGAACACACAAAGACGAGGGAAATGACCGGGAAGGTCATTACAACATCCACTACTAAAAGGACTTTCGTCCGCGAAAGTCAAGAGTTAGCGGATACTTGAAGACGTGAACAAGTAGGGATACTGGGCTCGCATATTGCGCTCAAGTTCCCAAGTGGCCTCCTCAACCGGACGATGACGCCATTATACCTTAACCACTGGAATGTCCTGGGAGCATAATCGTTTAACATTTTTGTCCAAAATTGACACAGGTTCCTCTACAAATGCTAACTTCTCGTCTAACTAAATCGAGTCCCACTGAAGCACATGCGACTTATCCGGAATGTACTGTCGCAACATAGAAATATGAAATATCGGGTGAATAGCTGAAAAGGCTGAAGGTAAAGCCAACACATATGCTACCTCCCCGACTGTCCGCAAAATCTCAAAGGGTCCAATATACATGGGGCTAAGCTTGCCCCTCCTTCCAAACCACATCACACCCTTCATAGGCGATACTCAAAAGAAGACCCTATCACCAACTCTGAATTTTAACGGACGACGTCTACGGTCAGCATAACTCCTCTATCTACTCTGAGCTATCCGCAGCCTATCCTGAAGCACCTGAACTCGGTCCAAAGAATCTCGAAGCAAATATGTACCACGAAGACTAACCTCTGAAGTCTCGAACCAACCAACTGGAGATCGACACCGTCTACCAAACAAAGCCTCAAATGGAGCCATCTGAATGCTGGAATAAAAGCTATTATTATACGTGAACTCTGCTAAGGCAAGAATTGATCCCACTGACCCCCAAAGTCTAACACACAAGAACGGAGCATATCTTTCAATACCTAAATCGTCCGCTCCGACTTCCCATTTGTTTGAGGATGAAATGCAGTACTAAGGTCTACCTGAGTAACCAACTCTTCTTGGAAAGTCTGCCAAAAACTGGAGGTAAACTGAGACCCTCCTTCTGAGATAATAGATACTGGCACTCCATGTAGGCAAACCACCTCCTGAATATACACACGAGCTAATCTCTCAGCACTGTAAGAGACTCGAACAGGGATAAAGTGCGTGGACTTAGTCAATCGATCCACAATGACCCAAATACTATCAAAACCACGGGAGGTGCGAGGAAATCCAACAATAAAATCCATAGTGACCCGCTCCCATTTTCACTCGGGAATGAGAAACTGCTGAAGCAATCCGCCAGCTCTCTGGTGCTCGGCCTTTACCTGCTAACAACAAAGGTATCGAGCTATGAACCCTGCTATATCTCTCTTCATACTGCTCCACCAATAGTACTACCTCAGATCCCGATAAATCTTAGCTGTCCCAGGGTGAATAGAATACCTGGAGCTGTGCGCCTCGTGCAAAATCAACTGAATCAAATATCCAACCCTCGGAACACAAATACGACCGTCAAACCTTAAAACACCATCAGAACCAAAGGTAGATCTCCTAAAATCACCCCTTAATACCTGATCTCGAATGCTACGGAGATCGCTATCCTCAAACTGACAACTCTGAATCTGCTCCAACAAAGTAGATCTCGCACCAAGACAAACGATAACCCTCCCGGGGTCAGAGATATCCAAACACACCATCGAGTTAGCTAAGGACTGAATGTCCAAAGCCAATGGCCACTGAGAGACTGGAGTGAAGGATAAGCTACCCATACTCACCGTCTTTCGGCTTAAGGCGTCTGCTACCACATTCGCCTTGCTCGGATGATAGAGAATAGAGATATCACAGTCCTTCAGCAATTCAATCAACCTGCACTGCCTTGAATTAAGATCCCTCTGAGTCATAATATACTGAAGACTACGGTGGTCTGTAAAGATCTCACAATGAACACCGTAGAGATAATGCCTCCAAATCTGCAGTGCAAATACTACAACTGCTAAATCCAAGTCATGAGTGGGGTAATTATGTTCGTACACCTTCAGCTGCCTTGATGCATAAGCAATGACAGGACCCCGCTGCATCAGA
This sequence comes from Capsicum rhomboideum, assembly GCA_031232105.1. NCBI lineage: Eukaryota > Viridiplantae > Streptophyta > Magnoliopsida > Solanales > Solanaceae > Capsicum > Capsicum rhomboideum. Next base: position 31,070,442 of record CP124712.1, on the reverse strand, counting down.
AAACATCCCAAACCGATACCAGACCCATTATACTACACAGTGAAACCCTCGCCCTCAACTGGAAGAGCCAACATAGGGGCAGAAGTAAGTCGATCCTTGAGCTTCAGAAAGCTCGCCTCACAATCCTCAGACCACTGAAATAGAACCTCCTTCTTGGTTAATCTGGTCATAAGAGATACAATAGATGAGAAGCCCTTAACAAACCATCTATAACTGTGAACCTCGGTAGGCGACGTGGGCCTAGCCCAACCTCGAATAGCCTCAATTTTTGCTGGGTCTACAATGATACCATGTATGGACACAACATTCCCCAAGAAAGCTACAGACTCAAGCCAAAACTCACACTTTGAGAACTTGGCATAAAGATGATGATCTTTCAAAGTGTGGAGCACAATCCTCAAATATTGTTCGTGCTCCTCGCTACTTCTCAAATAAACTAGGATGTCGTCGATGAATACAATCACAAAAGAGTCTAAGTATGGCTTGAATACACGATTCATAAAGTCCATGAAAGTTGTTGGGGCATTAGTCAACCCAAAAGACATCACTAGGAACTCATAATGGCCATACCGAGTCCTGAAAGCGGTCTTTGGGATGTCCTCAGCCCTAACTCTTACCTGATGATATCCAGATCTCAAGTATATCTTCGAGAATACTATTGCACCCTAAAGTTGATCAAACAAATCATCAATATGAGGCATAGGATACTTATTCTTTACCGTCACCTTATTTAGCTGTCTATAGTCGATACACATATGCATGGAGCCATCCTTCTTCTTTACAAACAGAACAGGAGCACCCACGATGATACACTCGGCCTGATAAAACCCTTCCCTAAAAGATCCTCAAGCTGACTACTCAATTCTCTCAACTCAGCAGGAGCCATACGATAAAGAGCCATAGAAATAGGTCGAGTTCCCGACTCAAGGTTAATAATGAACTCTATATCACGCTCAGGAGGAAGGCCAAGTAGGTCAGTCGGGAATACATCAGGAAACTCACGAACAACCGAGATGGAGTCAAGTGACAGACTCTCAATGCTAGCATCCCAAACATATGCAAGGAATGAATCACATCCCCTCGCCATCAATATACGAGCTCGAACATATGAAATAATCCCCGTCGGTGTGCGGCTAACAAAACCCTGCCACACCACCAGGGGTATATCGAGCATGGCTAAGGTAACGGTCTTGGCAAAGCAATCTAAGACTGCATGATGAAAAGACAACTAGTCCATGCCCAAAATCACATCAAAGTCTACCATGGCCAATACAATAAAATCAACATGAGTCTCAAACTCCTGAATAGTTACCAGACATGATCTATATACCCGATCCACTACTAAAGAATCACCAATGGGGGTAAATACACATAAAGGCTCAGATAATAACTCATAACATAAACCTAACTGTGGTGCATAATAAGTAGATACATAAGAAAATGTGGATCCAGGATCAAATAATGCATAAGCTGGCTGGTGGCATATGGTAATCGTACCTATAATCACCGTATCCGAAGCCTCAGCCTTCGGCCTAGCCGGCACGGCATAAAACTGATGTTGGCTACCACTAGTATGAGCACCGACCTGAATACCAGTTCGACCTCCCTGTGCTCTACCTCGGGAACCCTGGGGACCACCCTGACAACCCTGTACACCACCTCTGGCTGCTGGGGGTATAGATCTGATGGGTTGTGCTGTCTGAACTGAAGGCTCAATCGCCCTGCACTGAGGACACTTACGTGCAAAATGACCAGCAACCCAACAAGTATAACATGCTCCTGGCTACCTACTAGACCTAGAGGATTAGGTTGATCGTATGACCACCTCTAGTCGATAAACTAGACTGACCACGTCCTTGAGGCTAACTACCCGAACCACTATAGGCGGGCTGACCCCTATCAAAAATCTTCAAGGCTGACTGTACGGGCCTACTAGGCTGACTCTGTCGCTAAAAGGACTGATGCTGCTTCTGTGGGTACCTACCCTAAAACTCACGACCTCTGAGCTGCAAACTACTGCGACTGCATCTATAACTACCCTGGAATCGAGGTCTCTTATCACTGCCCCCTTGGGCCTCTCGATCCATCTCCTCTATTGAATATACATGCTCAACTATCTCAGTAAATGATTTCCCCGAAGTCACTAAACTCTGTATGGCCCTGCGGAGTGTTAATCGCAACCCTCTAACAAAGTATCTAATCCTCTCGTACTCATCAGGCAAGATCATAGTAGCATGTCTGGCCAAATCATGGAATCTCGCCTCATACTCAGCTACTGTCATAGACCCTTGTCTCAACCTAGAAAACTCATCTCGAAGATGCTCACGCATGCTGTGAGGCATATACTTCCCCAAGAATACCTCGGAGAACTGTGCCCAAGTAATGGGTGGATATCCAGCTGGCCTGGAATCAAGATAACCTCTCCACCATCTCCTCGCGACTGTATTAAACTGATAAGCAACAAAATCTACCCCGCGCAACTCCACTAATCTCAAATTTCTTAACTTCTCCTCGTAGCTGGATAAGAACTCATAAGCGTCTTCTCCTAGTGTACCCGCAAACCTGGGTGGAGCTAGTCCCAAAAAATGACTCAACATTTTCTACTCCTCGACAGACATAACTGGCTGAGCTACTACCGGCTGTGGAATTATCGATGCTGGTGAAACCTCTACTCTGGGTGCTGCAGCTGTAGGCTGTGTCCCAACACCAACTCCCTGTGCTGCTAGCTAGGCTCCCTTGGCTGACGGACCTCCAACTAATCCCAGCAACTGCACCAAAGTGTCTCAGAGCACTAAAGCATCAATAAATCCAGGTGGAGCCTGGGCTGCTCCCTGGCCCACCAATTTCTATGGCGGCAGAACATCTGGAGCTTTAAAGGGATCGGGTGACTGGTCCCTAACATGATCTCGGGCTGGGGTTGTTGGTCTGCCCTGCCCCCAACCTCTAGGTCTACCTCGTCCCTTAACTGGAGCTCTCGCACCACGCGTCCTAGCCATCTACGTAAAGAATAAACCAAATGAAGATCAAAAACCAACACAGACTCAACGCATGGACTTGAGTCAAAAAAATGAGAGACTCTCCTAAGAGTACTCTGTAGCCTCCCGAGGATAGGATACAGGCATTCCCGCACCAATCCACAGGACTCTACCATACATTGGCTCATGAACCGACACTACCTATATAACCTAGGATCGGATACCAAGCTGTCACAACCCAATATTTGAGTCATGATGATACCTACCGTAACGCACCAATAGGCAAGCCAAACCCTAGCCCAAAACAACAAACGATGGGCTAATAGGCAAAATGTCAAAAGAACAAAGATGAGGTGGAAGGAACCATACTAATAAATATGCTAGAAGTATAAAAACAAAATCAAAATATGTATACATACCAAGAATGAGAAGGAAGAGGATGGTATATAAAGTCAAGAACCCCTCCCAAGACCTGGTGAGGTCAGTACAAAAGTCACTACTAGACATACCAAAAGTACCAGACAGAAACCAAATATATACAATAAGTACCACAGTCTCGAGAGAAAAAGACTATACAGTAGAAGATGGAGTAGGATCTGCCTCGGATGTCAGTAAGCTCACCCTGCTCCGGAGTCGGTGCTAAGAAAGAAGGATCAAGCCACTCCTGTCGACTGGTGCCTGGATCTGCATCAGGGAAAAAGATGCAGAAGTGCAGTACAAGTACCAGGCAATGGTTACTCAGTAGGCATCATCGGCCGACTGAGCTTAATATAATATAAGTAAGCTAAAATGTAAGGGTACATGCTAAGTCCGGGGTATAAATAATAAATACATAAGTGACTGCCGAGACATAAAGATATGCTCAGGAAAAAAAATGTGCGATATTGAATAATGGGTGAATAAATACATAAGTAAACACACAAGTCAATCATGACCTATCTGGACCCTATAAACCCAATAGGCACACGAAAGAAAACACTGGACCCCATAATCCGGCAGGACACACAAGAATAGTAAATGCATAGTCACCAGTATCTCAAAGCTGTATCAGTATCCAGTAAGCACAATAACCAACAAGGGTGCACCGGGCTTTAATTGACACCAACGGGTAATAACAAGAGGCTAGACGTCGAAATCGAACCGGACACAGTGGGTCATAACAATAGGCCACATATATATCATATATGCCGGACTCGAACCATAACTCAGAGAGCAATAGTATCATAATATCGGTACCCAGTACCAGAACTCATAATATACCACAATCCGGGGACGGACTAGAACCGGAACACCCAATAGTCAATAATCAACCATCATACCTGAATCAGTAGTCGGACTCAAAGTGGAACCCATCATAGCCAGTAACTAGAACAAACCCAAGTGTCATATCATAACCAATAAACGGGGAAAACATGCTAGTCCCAAGCCGAAGTCGATGTATAGGTAAAGGAGCCAACCCATCATCTGCTACAAGGTAAGTCCCCGGGTCCGCCTAGGTTCATAGCCTACTATCATGCAATATCTAAGTCAGTCCTGGTATTTAGAGTAGCTTAAGGCAGGGTGGGTCCTAACTCTAAGCCAAGTCCAGCAAATCCCGATCAAGTACGGTGCTATCAGGGATTAAAATGCTAAACAAGCCAACCAAGTATAATCGGGGTGACTCAGTCCCATCACAACGCTAACAGGTCATATAGGGCTTAACTAAGCCCAAAGATGTCAAAGTTCTGACAAGTCGATAAAAAAAGTAACGGGGCTCATTAATGGGTCCAGAAAACCAAGTCTAGTTATACCTGTCTAAGTCTGGGCTAAGTATACCTAAGCTTGTACTAAGGTCAAACAACATTCCCCAACCAGAAATCAACACAACAATGCTATCCGACCCCAAATAGGTCATCTGTGGTGTACCCCGAGGATAAGGGCCTGGAATGTATCCGAATAGCCCTATCCGACCTAGAAGGCCTAAATCACAGCAAACCACCACCACCAAGTTTATAATACTAGCCCACAACACCAGAACAATAGCATACATATATCACACACAAGCTCAATCTAAGTGTAAAGGAAACCTAGCCTACCTGGACTCTGCCGCAAGTCTGCCAAAAGAACCAGCTATACAGGAGCCTTCCCCTTTCTAGAGGCCTCAGGCTACTGCCAAGCTACCAAAATAATTAAATACATGTCAAATTGTGACTATTGATACCCATATTGCATTAGTTCGGAAAACGATCGAAAATCCCGCGTGGGATTCGGTTGCGGAATCACAAAACTGAAATCGTCACAGCGTCCCAAATAGTTCAGTGACCAATAGTCACAACAGATGCTATCCAATCTGAGCTCATATTAAGCTCTAAATAAGCACCAACAACAATACCGCCAAATAACAATTTAAATACGCGACTTTAAGCTAACATTAATCGAAAAACTTACGTTATAATGACGCTACACTATCAACCACATGATTCTCCGAGCTTGAATAATTTGACTTAGATAATTGATTGGTGATCAAATATAATATCAAAGTATATTTTTTTGAAAAGACAAAGAGTGAAAAGTGCTGAAATTTATAAACATTTCTTTAAGAAAATGTTATATACCGCAAGTACTTTTTATATATATTTGTTAAAGTGTAACTTCCATCAACCAAATGTTTGCTAACATATATATCTACATATATTCCAATTAACATTAGTGACATGATACACATGTATGAGTTAAAATGCTACCACATGTTATTAATAACATGATGCCACCATCCAATCTAGTGCAATTGTTGTACACCCCAGTTCACTCACACGTTGAAGTGTGGTGGCACCACAAGGTTATTCTCCTCTCATTATATATATATACTCGGGTATTGCATAGGTTTGTGGTAAAATAAATACAACGCTTTAAGTACACCATAATTAATAGAAAATTATTTTGAATAAAACCTCTATAAAATAATATTATTATTTTAACATATCTAAATTTATTATCTTCGCTTAAAATATTATTAAATTATAAAACTATTATAAATTAGTATAGATATATCTTAACTACAGAATTTTATAAATTTCAAAAATATTTTCGAAAGGTAGTTAACTACGTCTTTTATCAAATTTCAATTTAATTAAATATTTTACAACACGCTCGGTTTGAATAATATTCTCAAATGAACTGTCCAAAAATCGTACTATCAATTCCAGCAAGTCATAAATAACTTGAGGCAGTTATAGAAAAGCTTTAAACGCTAAGAACATACAAAGACGAGGGAAATGACTGGGTAGGTCATTACAGATAGAAAACTCAAAATCAACTTCACAGTCGAGGATCATGAAATCAGCTGGAAAGATGAAGGACTTAACTCTCACCTTAAAATTAAATCAAACTCTTATAGGCTTCTTAATGATGTGGTCCATCATAAAAAGTCTTATAGAAGTTGGTCTGGGTACCCCCAATCCCAACTGTCTAAACACTGCTAGCGACTTAAGAATGATGCTAGCACTTGAGTCATAGAACACCTTTGCAAAATTGAATGCTCTAATAGTATATGAAATCATGAAATTTCTAGGATCTTACTTTTCCTCCACAAGAGAATGAGAAGCTATTACACTACAGTGGTGCAAATTATTAACAAGCTCAAAACTCACAGTCCTGTTTTTCATAACAAAATCATGCATAAACTTAGCATAACCAGACATTTTCTCAAGTGCCTCCATCATAGGGATATTCACCGATAATTACTTCAGCATTGTAATGAACTTATGATACTTCCTTTCTTCGGCTCTCTTCTTCAATATTTGAGAAAAACGATGAGGAGGTCATGGAATGGGAGTCAAAACCTGTGGGACCTCCTTTTCCTTCCCCTTTTTATCCTCAATCTCATTTTCAACTACTGGAGATGGATTTTCAGATGCATTCTTATCAACAACTTAATTCTTATATTCAATCTTTTCAATATCAATCATCACAGTCTCAGCCGCATCATTAACAACTACAGGCATAAGTGGGTCGACAATTATCATCCCACTTCTAATGGTCACAGCCATGTAGTGACTGTCACTTTTTGGGTTCTGGACAATGTTACTTGGAAGTGTACCTTTTTTACATTGATTCATTATTATAGAAATTTGGCCAAAATGCTGCTCAAGTTGCTTATTAAAGGTAGAATGTGACTACACCTTCTATTTTATCCCAGATATATCCGCTCGAATCTCTTTAAGGATTTCATCAATTTTCTCAACCCCCTTCAGAACTTTAAAGAGCAGCTCCTCCACCCTGGAGTTACTTGAATCAGTATTATGGCCCCCAGGCAGAATGGATAAACCACTTCTATTATTCTTATAATCATCCTACCTTTTCTAGTCATCATCACTGCCTCTACTCCTTTCTCTATACCCAAATCAATTGTAGTTGTTGTCTTTGCAACTGTTCTGACCTTGATTTACTAGATCAAAGCGCCAATTGTCTTTATTAGACCCTTGTACTTTGTCTCATAAATCCGCCACCTAATTATCTAGATACTTAGCCTCCTCCTCAGAATTAGATTCATTATGTCTAGGTACTTTACCTTGGGATCCGACTGCATGTACCTTTTCTGCCCTCACTTGCTGCGAACTGTTTATTACATAAGTTAAACTCGATCCTCAACTATGCTACTTCTTGAGAGACCGCCTCATCTATCATTCGTTGTTCTACAAATGCTCCTATCGAATAAGAGCTTGCAGAAACATCAATTTCTGTTGTATTCCAAACCATATTGGTTTGGGTGATTTTATCCTGTATCATTGAAGCTTGCTCCCAAATTAAACTCCTAAATGTACCTCCTGTCATAGTGTCAGCTACAACCTTGTTGTTAGCATTTAAAGATCTATAGAAGATTTCATGAAAACTGTGAGTCGGTATCCTGTGATTTGGGACTTGTTGCAGCTTCTTCTTAAACCTCAACTATGTCTCATACAATGCCTCAGAATGTAGTTTCCTAAATTTGTAAATATCATCTTTCAACAGAAAAATTATGAAAGGTGGGAAAAATCTCTCTAAGAATTACATCTTCAACTCTTGCTAAGTAGCTATTGCTCCTTTTGGCAACTCTATCAACCATAGACTAGCTTCACCAGACAGAAAGAAGGGAAATAACCACATTCTGATAACATCTTAGCTTACCCAAGGTAATTTATAGGAATTACGAATCCCTACGAAGTTCATTAGATGGAAGTTTGCATCCGTAGTAGCAAGGCCTATGAATACTATTTTCAAGTTCAGTAATTATATCATAGCACTAGTGATATCGAACTTAGCTCCCGGTGGTAGAGTGGGTGGAACAATAGCACCTGTTTCACCTGCATCATCCAAATCCGTGTCATCTTCTGCATCATTAAACTGGGGAAAATAATGATAGGGACAATCATGGCCCATATTCCTTCTCGTCCTCGCTTGTTCCTCGATAGTAGCAAAAAGGTCTGTTTTTTCTTATCTAGCCAGTGTATCAATTGCTACCTAATGGGCAGCTTCCTGCCTTTATTGTTCTTTAGAAAACATATGGGTGGTAACTTCATCCACAGTCTCATGAAATCCAAGATTGAGAACTCTGTCATGTTGTCTGTCATTAACCATTTTTCTCTGATTTCTCAGAGTCCTTTCAAGTTTAAAATCAAGTGGAATCAGGAGATTTCCTTGACTCCTAGTATTGGGAATGCAACAGTGTGCACCCTAAAAATAACAAAAAAAGTAAAATCAGGAAACAAAGACTAACAGTTAGACAAACACAATCGATCTAATCCTAAACCATATTCCCAGACAACAGCGTCAAAATTTGATGGTATCCAAATTACACCTCGCTATGAAGTATAAAGTGGTCGCTGAATCAAACACAGAACCCAACTAAGTTGGGATCAATCCCACAGGGAATGGGCAAGAATCTCGATCGATGAGGTCATCTAAACTATTAGTAAATAATTTCCAGTAATTGAGAGGTTTTTAAAATTAGCTTTTGAACAAGTGACAATTGTAAATTTCTTTAAAGTTGTAATCAATAAAAGAGAGACACTAGGACTGTGTTCCCCATAACTTCATAACTTTGTAGGTTCTTCATACTGGTGATCTCTCCCAGTTCTTAGTATATAGAATCGATAAGTTAAGTTCAACTAAACGACTGTACAACCCCTATTAAATGAGTATCCTCAATCACGCATCCATGTCTCACAACTTTTGCAGTCTAACCGTTATCATGGATCCCAAATTAACTTTTCCGCGTCTATGGCTCAAGCTATTAAGTGAAGGTTGATAGCTTCAAGTCTTTGTTATTTGCTCCCTTTCCCTATCTGTTACCCCTTCATCCAAAATCAAGTAAGAATATAGCGAGTTTTAATATTCAATGATTAGAAAGAAATCAAAGTGAAGAGAATAATAATACATGCATAACCATCCATCAAGATTCACCATGTACTTTTAACCCTACTTCATTAATCGATCATAATTTCCACAACCCTAGTTTTGGGGTTTAGCTACTCATATTGCAAGAAAAAAATAATAATTCTGAGAAGAAATCATAATAATGCACTTAGAAGAAGAAGAAGTAAAACCAAAAATCTAGAATATGAATTAAACTCTCAAAGAAAGTATTTACTACTCTCAAGAGCAAGTATATGGACTCAAAAGTAGTAATAGAACGTAAAATCAAACATAAAAACTAATAGGAGCATTTATAGATATAAAATAAATCTTACCCTAAACATAATAAGAATGCTAAGTCGGCAACAAAAATGATCGACGCAGCGGGTCGTATGGCCTGGCTATGCTGGTTACATATGCCTGTAGTATGTTGGATTTTTTCCTTGCTAGCTGGTGATGAGGGCTGGTGACAACTCGTAGGGATACCCAACGGATCGTTGGTTCAATCATTGCCACTGGAGTAACTTTTGCACACTTTCAGAACTTTGGGAATGTCTTCTCAAGACTAGTCTTGGTAAGGACTTGTATCCTCTCCTGATTACTCGTATGTTGCAGGCGTTGCCCCTGTGAAGGAATTTTACCTCTGCAGGACTTTTGGACAATGTGCTCAGGATGGGTCACCTGACGACCTGTCGCCTCTACCAACAATTCATAGCATTAGGTCGTATCCAACACTTATCCTCAACTTCTAAGATCTTGCTCACTATTAATGTAATAGTTCAGGCCATGACTCGTAGCGTGACCCAACGAGTCACGACAAGGCATCAAATGCCAACACTTGGTTAAATTAAGCTTTTTTTTTGGTCTAATTACCACCAAGACCTGTTTCCTGCAAAACACTTAAACAAATACATCATACCTATAAATACACCTAAGTTCTTGCATATTTTCCTTGTTTTAAGCGTAGAAAGTGCCATAAAATCATGGCACATCAATACCTCACTTGTTTCATCGATGGCCATAAAGCACATATTTGCATCCTTAACTTCTTTTTCATCTATATCTTCTTCATCACTTCAGGCGTCAAAGTTCTTTGAGGCATTCTTCTAAAAACTCTTATTTTTTAGTGCTGGATATTTAAGTTTGATATGTCATGATATTTCACAGTGGTACTTGCTGGCATCACCTTTCTAGTGCTCATTGCTTCTAGTTCTTTACTATGTTTTCTATTTTCTCTATCTTAACATGTGTCTAACTCCAAATTTATTAGAGCCATGCCTTCATTTCTTTCTTCATCACTTTAAGTTATGACAGCTTTAAAATTGAGAATTTTCTTATTCTCCTCTTTGAGGACCTGTTAATATGATTTTGCTCATAAGTCATACGATTACTTTGTAACTCATCATATGCGAGATTTTTTCGATCAAAATCTTTAAGAATGGTAGCCTTTGTTTTCGAAGCTTTTTGATGGCTTCTGAGGAGTTTCCTGACTTGAAGTCCATTTGAGTAAATCATTTTGAGTGACTTGAGTTCTCCAACAATATTGTTGAAATGGGAGAAGATAGATTCAACAAACTCTTCATCCATCATTTTGAATAGCTTGTGCTCATTCGCTAAACCATCCATCCTGGCTTTTTTTTTTTTTACCTTTGTGGTACCTTTATATTTGACCTCAAGGTCGTCCCACATTTTCTTTACAGTATCGCATGTTGATATTTAATCGTATTCAGATCTACTCACTGAATAATAAAGCAAACTAATAGCTCTAGTATTAATTTGAATTACCTCTTGCTGCTCTTTTGTAACTTTGAAGGTTACAAGATCAACTTTTCTAGTTGAATCCTTGGAAATTATTCCAAGAATAAGTTTTGGTCCTTTTTGATCACTACCAATGCTTGAAAGTTATTATCTTGTACAAAGATTCCAAATCTTTCTTTATCTGTTAGAGGAGTGTCCCTCCTCAAAATTGCCCTGAGAATTTTGTAGATAGCTATTTGATCTTTTTCTCTTGTGCTGCTAGGCGACTTATGTGAGAGACCTACTCCGATACCAATTGATATTCAAGAGAGGGATGAATTGACCATTTTTTTATTTTAATGTTACTGAAGTTGATTGTTCTTACTCATCAATAGACTCTTGACCTGCAGAAAGGTTAGTTCATAGAACAAGTGATAGCTGAATATATCTAAATGTAGAAAGTAAAACACACAAGAGTTTATAGCGGTTCGGATCACTGGTGTGGTGCCTAGTCTAGTCCCTTTAAGTTACAAGGGTTTCCTTAGAGCATTGAATGAATGAATACAACCTTAGTACGGTGAATTAAGTAATCACTCCAGATGAACAAATTATGTCCCTGTTCCTCAATGGTTACAACCTCTACCTGTAAATCTACTTAGTATCTTCTATCTTTTTTGAACAATAATAATCAATACATAACATAGTGTATTACATAAGATACAGAAGAAATTAAAAGTTTTCTCAAGTGAAGTTGCATGATTTTCTTCTCATTCTCATCTCCTTTAATAAGTCCTTGTAACTATTGTACCGTTGAGGCTTGATTTGAGATTTTAAATGTGGAACCTTGATTTGTATCCTCGAGGTAGATTTTGTGGTCATGATTCACAGTATCAGATTTTTCTCATCTAATTTTGATTTTGCTATTAAGGATAACCTAAGGGATTTTGCTCTTATCAATCTCGAATACATGATTAACTCTAGATTGATATTATACATTCGTATAAGATAAGTCCGTATTTTTTTCCTTCTATGAATTTCTTCGCCTTCCTTTGTCTTGCTCTCTTTTCTTGTATATATTGAATCGTCCTCCTTGCATCTTTATGTGAGATGATTTGATCTTTCTATGACTATGGAGTTCTCCTAGATTTATGGAATGGATCTTGACCATCTAGCATTGTGTTTGGCTACGTGACTTTTTATTTTATGTTTTGCCTACATAATAAGTTGTCATCATTAAAAGATGTGTAGATATTTTGATGGTTCCATTGATTCAAAAATATTAATTTTTAGTCTAGTAGTATATTTAATTTGTGTTCATGGTGTTACGAATGAATCTCGATAGTTTATTCTGAGATTTTGAGTTGTTCTTTGTTTATGGTTTTTAGTTGTATCAGGTACAAACAATTTTCTTCTTCACATTCATGAGCCACCTGTCATGATTGCAAAAAGGCTCTGGTTGGTCATTGCAATGAAGAAAGGCTCAGGTTGGTCATCGCACTTGCGAGGTGGGTGCTGCAATTGCAAATGGTTAATTGGTGGGATTTGGTTCTGAATTATTTTTCTCTTCGCGAATGTGATTGGATCAACATCATTATGATTTTTTATGGTCGGGAAGTTTTGCGATAACGAACGGAGGACCTGTGATCCTGATGTAAAATGTGGCTAGGACAGATTTAAATATTTTTTTTCTAACTTAGACTCCATAACTCAATTTTTGAAACTTGAACACTAATTTTTGGGAGATTCAAAAGTTGTTTTCAAGGATTTCTCTTTAGGTATGATTCTTAACCTATATTTATACATTTATCAATGTTTTACTTGTAATTTCTTCTTTTGTGAAATTTGATGATTTTTGGGCTAAAGTTATGAAATGGTATTTTAATGATTTGAAGGTCGATATTAGCTCCATTTGTTTAATGAAATTTCATATGTACCTGTCACTATATCAAGGAGAGCCTCCAAATTCTGCTGACCTCGTAGGTCGTGTCATACTACCCGTGGCCCTCTGTGGGCATTCCCTCTTCACGTGTCCTGGCTTTTTACACCAAAAGCAAACGTCCGTTTCAAACCAGCATTCACCTGAATGAAACTTTCCGCAGCGCTGGCACAGTTGACGAAAAGATCTCGCTGTCTATGAACCCCATATTCCACTACTCTGCCCAACCTGACTACCTCTAGATCCTCGAAATGGAGGTGGAGTACCCGCTGTAGGGAAAGAAAATGATGGTCTAGGTGGTCTTGGGAGAACCCGAGTCCCAAATCCTCTTTGGGATGCCATGAGTTGTCCCATGGGTCTATCCATCTTTGACGGCTCTGCCTCAGATTCTTTTGTCCTTCCCCTTTGCCTTTGATCCTCCATCTTTTGTGCGAAGGCTTGTATTCGGGCTATAGCCATGTCTTTATTTAATGCAGCAATAGTACAGTCTCTTACCAAGTAGGGCTCCAATCTATCTACATACCGATGAACTCTATCGGCCATAGTTGCATCTAGCCAACGAATTAAACTGAAGACTGTACTCCCTGACGCTCATATTTCCTTGACGAAGATTTAAAAACTGATCCGCACGAGCCTCGCGAACAATGATCAAGGAATGCCACCCTGAATTCCTCCCAACTAGCTGGATTTGTACCGATACCTCTGGATCGTTTCCAATCTTCGTACCATAATATAGCCTCTCCTTTCAGTCTATATGCTGCAAGCTCCACTGTTTCTACACTCGTCACATGCATAACATCTAGAGCTCTTTGAATTTGATCTATAAAGTCTTGCGGATCTTCATTAAGATTGGACCCGGTAAATGTGGGAGGATCCAATTTCAGGAAATCATGTGCCCGCCGACTAGCCATCCTAGTCGCACCATCATCACTTATCACTGGACCAACTCGTCCTTGACTCTGGGTAACAACTATATGAGTCAACATTTGCACCGCATTTTTCAAATCTTGTAACTCCTGCCTAGTAACATTAGCAGGCGATTTTGGGGATACTTCCCTCCTTTGTGGTCTCCCTGGAGAAGGGGGAGGAGAAGGTGCCCGTGATGTAAACTCAGTTTCAACCCCGTATTGACTAGCTGGGTTAGGTGGGGATTTACTAATTCCTTCTCCCTCTTGCATATCAACCTGCTTATCTTTGCCCATACCTTGTCTTGTAATCGGCATTTTACTATATCAAGAAAACCAGTTACAATGGTCAGATGTAATTCCCACCTATGACAATAGCTCTATTGCACGATCTAGAATGAAGAAATGAAACAACTCCTAAATGTCCAGTAGCCTCCTACTTATAAATGTGGCGCGCAATACATCTATAAGAAAGACTCTACTCAGACACGGCTTTGTAGACACCCTTAGAACGACCTGCTCTGATACCACTTTTGTCACGACCCGAATCCCATTCGGACCGGACTGGCACCCGGAGCCGATAAGGCCCGAGAGAACCAATCTTCGCTCATGTACTCTCATATGTATGTTCGCCATGTAATTTAATATCAATAGCGAAAGTCATGGCAATATGTGCAATATATGTAATTTGGCCGTTAAGGCCATCATGTCAAAATGAACGTATACATCTTACATTCAGCTTCCCACATATGTCTACAAAGCCTCTACAGATACATGACTATGAAAAACCCAGAGTCGGAACACATCCCACTCTATACTCATATACAATCTCAAACCAATAGGCATAGTGACTCGGAGAAGCCCGGATCAACTGGAGCTCACCAACGATCTGCGGATATCTCGTCGCCTACTGCGGGAATATACTAACACCAGTGCCTGCAGCATGTAAGGTAAGTCCCCCAAGAGGGGTCAGTACGAAGGAATTACTGAGTATGTAAGGCCATATGAAACTATAATAATACATAAGTACTTCCAAGAAATTAAATGTACGAGAAATAATCAATATGAATAGACCACCAACGTGAATGTGTGGAACCATGTTCATTACTTCTATTATTTCATTACTTGGTCAATCGGTCGCATCATTATCTTTCTTATCGTAACCTTCATATTTATATATTCATGCAAGGGATATAGTCTCATCTGTTTTACAACTATCTTCATTATTGTTCACTTAACTAGTTAGTACCGGGCTTTCACCTTTGGTGGGCTATAATAAATAAGTATATAGTACCGAGCCTCCACCTTTGGTGGGCTATAATATATAAGTATATAGTACCGGACATCCACCTTGGTGGGCTATAATATATAAATATAATACCGGACATCCACCTTTGGTGGGCTATAATAAATAAGTATATACCGGACATCCACTTTTGGTGGGCTATAATAAATAAGTATATACCGGACATCCACCTTTGGTGGGCTATAATAAATAATACCGGGCCTCCACCTTGGTGGGCTATAATATATATATATATGTATAATACCGGACCTCCACCATTGGTGGGCTATAATATATAACATAGCATAAGATTGGGATTGTTCCATCTTGAACTTACACCCTTTAGAGTTTGATCCATACTCAATGTAACATATAGTAACCATACGTACATTACCTCTCTACAAATCTTATACCCTTTCCATAGTTATGAGAGTAACACCTAAAAGATCATGACATTAATTGAAGCACGCTCTTACATATATATTACTTCACTCCTTTACTTCATGAGATTGACACTTTCACTTATGAGGAATAATTATATTAACTTGCACATCACCTCTCTTATTACTCTTATGAGATTGATACTCTAACTTGTGAGAGATTAACACATCCACTTATGAGAGATTGGTACTTTAAGGATCATGATAATATTGGAAACACACCTCTATACCTTACTTCACTTCCTTACTTTCAAGAGAGTGATATGCTCACTTGTGAGGAAATAGGTATATTAGTTCGCACTTCCTCCTTCACTACTCTTATGAGATTGGTAAAAAGATATTCATAATAATATTGGACTTTGGAACATGACATGATTGGAGAATGCTTTTCAAGAATAAATAGATTCTCTTTACATCTTACCCTCTTTGAGATAGTTATTTTAGAATTACAACGTTATATGAGCTTAGGCATTTCAGTCCATGGATAGGAGACGTATGAATAACAATCGATCAATGAATAAGAAACGTGTGAATAACAATATACATCAAACCTGAATGAGATACCTTAGCATATTTTGGAATAGGACAAGTGAAATGTCAATATGAACATTGTATGCTGCAGAAGGATACGGATAGAGTAACCTTACATACCTTATCTTCCTAATGTAAGTACACAATCCAATATGTGAGCACAATAATTCCGCTCCTTCCTTACATTTCACTCTACATCACAAGTACATAACGGAGCCAACATTAACCACCAACTACCTTACAAATGCATATGACAACAATGAGTTACATGTTTATCTTTAAAATGTCATTTCCTTCTCTACAATACCATTTACGGCATTGTCATACCAACAATACCCCATTCATGCCATACATTGACCACAAGCTACATTTCAAGTGTATAAGACAACCATAAGTTACATGAGTTCCCTATTCAACCTTTACAATACCATTCATGGCCCTTTTCATGCCAACAATACCATAACATTTTATACATTGACCACAACATCACATACCAATAGCATTTCACCATAAAGTTCCTCCTTTACATTTTCTCACAAACACCATATCACAATTAATCCATCAAGTCACCTTAATACACCTCATATCACATATCGGCCAAAATCCCATAATTTACACTTATAGAAAAATAACAAGTTTAGGACCATAATAACACCATACATGTTGATATTTTATCTATTCCATGCTTTTCCATCAAAACCACAAGTCATAATTTAAGTTACCATCCCATGGGTAACACATCTTTTTTATAACAAAAAGTCAAAGTGCCATGTCCAACAATTCCAAGCATAACCAACATGATATACATAGTATCTCATGTACATAATATGTTAAAGTACAAGAATAATCACTTACCCAAGCTTGGAAGAGGATGATCTTGTCCAAAAATACCTTAGGGTTTGAAGAGCCTCCAGAGGAGTTATCTTGAAAACTCTAGAAAATGAGAGAAAGTGATGTGTATGCATAATGAATTAAAATATGATTTTCCCCCCTTTTTGTAGGCCTTGAGTCCATGCTTATCCAATATTATTTGTGTATGTATTTAGTCAATGGAAGAATGGGTCTTTTTGACCCATTGGGCCATGCATGTTTTGCTTATTTTAGTCTCAAATTAGGCCCAATAACCCATATCATCTTAACTCACTCACATCAATGTGTAATCCATAATATATGCATTACAACAATATTCCCACTCACGCAATTCATACTCGTAGCCTCAATTTCAAAAACAAGCAATTCTAGCCACGTATGACTTATTTTCACTACAAGGGTAAAATCATCATTTTGATGACAAATTCGTTCGCGAGTAATTTTATCATACCAACATAATATTTCACTCATTTCATGTATATTCTCATGTTTGTAGAAGAAGCATGGAAAAAATCGGCTCGATACGTCCCCGGGCACCCTTGGGACTTAAGAAAATTTTCAACTTTGAAAAGTGGGAAAAACCACCCTAGCACGCCCTTGGGAGCGCCAACTTGATGCATCTGGGCACAAAAATTTGGCCCAGAGCGGCCTGTTATGCCCTCTGGCGTGCCCCATACTTAATTTTTTTTGAAAATTTTGTTTTTTGACTTTTCTTTGTGGGTTTGGTTAGATACTTCAAGTCCTATTCTTTAACTTACTTCTTATCCTTAATATCCTTTGTTTAAAGATCCTCTTAGACTCATTTTGAACCCTACAAATTCTCCATGAAAATCGCAAAACACCTCCTACTCAAGGTTAATCACATGTACAAAGCCAAATTTCAATTTTCTCATCATTAACATTACCAAATACATACGCATAGCTCTCGACACCTAAGTAAACATTATTCAACGTCATCACATAGGGTTGGTAAGGTACGGGGTGTTACAAGTATTAAGATGGTATATGGATTGGGTGTCATGCCAGCATTGTTATATGAATCGGGTGTCACACCGACACTATTATTGGATTGGGTACCACGCCGGTACTAGTACATAGACTGAGCTTGTCCCTGTAGGTCATAGCTGAGAGTTCCTGTTGACTCTAGTATGTGTGTACGCCTTGCATGTATGCTTTCATCATTTCATTAAACATATTTATTGTTGTGACTATTGTTGTAAGGATCTGTCGAAGTGTAATTGATGTATTATATAGCTGTATATCTGTTGAGGTGAAAGGTTATGATTGTACTTGGTTTGTGATATGTGTCATATATATGGGATATTGGGTGATCTAGTCTAGTCTCTATGGTGTTCTAGATAGTCAGACTAGTTGTCTTGTCAGTGTGATTCAAAGGTGGAGTAGTGAGTCATAATAGTGTTGGGTGTAAAGCCGTAGGGTTGTTAGTGAAGGAGGGAAGATAAGAGTTTGAAAGCTTAAGGAGGGGTCAAATTGTCAAAGGACAAATATACACAAAAGTGTTAAATGGCAGGTAGGTAACCAAGATGCTAAGAGCAACATGTCAAGACCCGAGGAGAGGGCGTTTGGAGGGTTAGTTATTCAAAATCTTATTTGGTGTCATGATTTCCTCCCTATTTTCTATTGTTGTTATTTGTTTCAAACCCTGATCGACCGATGATACCTAGTAGTATATGTGGTTGTACTGATACTACACTTACTATATCTCCACTTGGCAATATAGCTATGTTGCAGGTCAGTTGGAGTTTCTATAGGTACGAAGGTGGTTGCTCGTAGTAGCTTCTATCATCTCACTCTTACATGGACGTTGTGTCTCGAGGCCTTCTTCTCATTGCTTATATCTCTTGTACAGATTAAATTAGGTTCTGGGGAATCAATGTCATTTTTTTCCGCATCGTAATTGGCTAATTAATGTTTTTGGATAAAATTTTATTTTTGATTAAAAGATTATTTCTATTAAAAATTGTTTCCTTTAACTTCAGCACTTACTGAATGGTTGGGTAGTAAGGGTTCTCTTATCTAGAGTAAAGTTGGGCAGGTGTCACGGTCCAAGCCATGGATGATGCGGGCACCTACCTAACACTACCCTAGATAGGAGAACGCTTACTACCCAATCATTCATTTCATATGGAAGTTAAAACCAGTTCTTATTCAAAACTCTTTTGATTCAAATGGTCCATAAGTTTCAATACATTTGATAAGTAAAACTGATGTGGAAAATAATCAAAAGTGAATCTCTAGAAACTAGACTAAATCGGTACAAGTGCACTAGACAAGGAGTAGGGGAATCCATGACACAACATCCCATCTGAACCCTCTGGCAGAGTCAAAACTAGAGCGGAGCTAAGTCGAGTCCTCAACTCCTGAAAACTCTTCTAGCAAGAATTGTACCACTGAAACTTGACTTTTTTCTGAGTCTATCTGTACATGGGAGAAGAAATAGAGGAAAACCCTTCAACAAACTATCTGTAGTAACCAGCTAAACCCAAGAAACTCCTGATATCTGATGGAGAGATGGTTTTAGGCCAATTCCTAACTGCTTCAGTCTTTTAAGGATCAACCCTAATGCCTTCACTGGAAATAATATGACAGAGGAATGCTATTGATTTCATCCAGAATTCACACTTGCTAAACTTAGCAAATAACTGGCGATCTTTAAGAGTCTGCAAAACAATCCTCAAATAGTCTGTATGGTCATCCTCACTCCGAGAATAAACAAGGATGTCATCAATAAAGACAATGATGAATATGTCCAAGTATTGCTTCAACACCCTATTCATCAAGTCCATAAAAGCTGCAGGAGCATTCTTAGTCCAAAAGACATAACAACAAATTCAAAGTGACCATATCGAGTTATGAAGGTTGACTTCGTAATGCCACATTCTCTGACTCTGAGCTGATGATAATCAAATCTAAGGTCTATCTTAGTGAATCAATTGGCACCCTGAAGTTGGTGAAATAAGTCATTAATCCTTGCAATGGGAAACTTATTTTTGATTGTGACTTTGTTCAACTGACGGTAGTCAATGCACATTCTGAGAGAACTATCTTTCTTGCACACGAAGAGAACTGGAGTACCTCATGGAGAGATGACAGACCTAGTAAAACCTTTGTTTAAAATATCTTTCAACTGCTCCTTCAATTACTTAAGCTTGGTTGGAGCTATTCTGTAGGGTGGAATTGAAATAGGTTGGGTATCTGGAAAGAGATCTATTTCAAAGTCAATTTCCCGTTAGGGAGGAACTCCAAGCAGGTCTTCAGAAAACACTTCTGGGAGCTCATTAACCACTAGAACTGACTCAAGAGTTGGGGTCTCAGACTTTGAATCCTTAACCCAAATAAGATGATAGATATACCCTTTGGAAATTATTTTTCTAGCCTTAAGGTAAGAGACAAACTGACCTATGGACACTGAGGTATTACCCTTCCACTCTATGACTTGCTCATTTGGAAACTGAAACTAGACTACTCTGTTTCTACAATCAATAGAGGCATAACAAGAGTGGATCCAATCCATGCCAAGAATAACATCCAAATCTATCATGTCTAACTCTACAAGATCAACTGAGTAACTTTATGAGAAACTGTGACTGGGAAATTTTTGTATACTCGTCTAGCTATGACTGAATCACCAATTAGAGTAGAGATTGAGAAAGGTTCTGAGAGAGTTTTAGGATTGACACCAAAGTCTACTGCTATATAGGGAGTTATAAAAGAGAGAGAGGCTCTGAGATCTAATAATGCATAGACATGAATATGAAAGACCTATAACATACCAGTGACTACATCACGAGAACCCTCCTGATCCTATCGAGTCTGAAGTGTATAGAACCTATCATGAAACTATCCGCCACCTGCACTAGATGAGGCACCCTACTGAGTCGAGCGACCTGCTGGAGTTGCTGAAGAGTTAGAATGATTTTGCTAACAATTATCTCCGTCTATCTGTGAAGCCACTAGATATTCCCTTAATTTGTGGACTGGCTTTTGACACCCAAAACAAGCATCACTACCAGCCATACACTCACCCTTGTGGTTCTTACCACACGTCTTGCAAAATTGGTTAGTACGACCACTAGTAATGCTACCTTGGGACTTAGAGCCTGGTGCTCTATCTCGATTATCATGCCTGAACCTGGTCACTATAGCACTAGGAGAACATGGGGTTGGAGCTGAAGATTTTTTAAGGAACTTAGAACAATTTCTCTTTCTCTTTCCTTGACTTTCTCTTGATCAATCTGCTGAGCATGAACCATCAACTTTGAGATATCCATCTCCTTAACCAATATAGTAGTCTAACACTCCTTGAACGCATCCTCAGAAATAGCGGACACAAACTTATCATTCGAACCCTAGAGTCAGCAATCATAGCTGGGGCATACTTTGCCAACTGAGTAAACCTAAGAGAATACTCTTTCATGCTCTTGTTGCCCTGCTTCAGATTAATGAATTCCTGCACCTTAGCCTCCTATATCTCAAGTAGGAAGAACCTGTCCATAAATGTAGCACCAAACTCTTCTTATTCAATTGGACCTACATTCACATCTATCTGACCTCTTTGTGACAAATTAAAATTACATATTCTGGCCCTTTTACTATCTCTTTTTCTTTCCTTAACTTTATCTACCTCAATCTACTGAGCATGAACCATCAACCTTGAGATATCTATCTCCTTAACAAACATAGCAGTCCTACACTTCTTGACCACATCCTTAGAGACACCTGACACAAACTTACTCATTCGGGCCCTAGAGTCAGAAACCATAGCTAGGGCATACTTTACCAACTAAGTAAACTTAAGAGAATACTATTTCACACTTGTGTTACCCGGCTTCAGATTAATGAAATCCTTCACCTTATCATGCCTTGGCTCAAGTGGGAAGAACCTGAACAGAAATACAGCAACAAACTCATCTCATATAATTGGACCTGCATTCATATCTCTATCCTTCTTCCACTGTTAGTACCAAATGTGAGCCACCCCTTGCAACTGATAAGCTGCCAAGTCAATACTTTTAGTTGGAGTGACACCCATGATCTCAGTGAACTTTGAATATTATCGAAGAACTCATGTGGATCCTCTTTAGACTTAGACCCAAAGAATATCGGAGGATTCATTTGAGTGAAAACTCGGACTCTGTCTACTGTTGTGGCACCAGTGGGTTTGACTGGGGCAGTCACCTACTAATTGTCCTGAGTGGTCATGGCATGTGCTAGCACCGTGAAAGCAGTCCTGAACTCAGCGTGAGAGACTTTCTCGTTCAAAGGGTTTGCTGGAGCTGGTGGTGCTTGTTGGTTCCCGTTTCCTTTTTAAAAAAAAAAATAAAAGATGATAAGCTAAGAGCCCTTTTATTGAAAACAAAAATTTCAGTACGAAATCAAATCCCAAAATATCCGTCCACTAAAAGACCCGATATAAAAAAATAAAAAAATAAATGAAAGAAAAAATCAAAAAGGAAAGAAAAGAAAAGGGAAAGTGAAACATTCCCAAAGCAGCTTCTTCATCATCTTCATAGCTCTGGATTGAGGTTTTGATCTGATCGTGAAGAAGCTCCATGACCATAGGAGCTATAAACATCGACTAACTCTCCAACCAAAAATTTAGATTTAGCATAAAGAGTTTGGGAGGATTTCTCGAAGGTCATTCAAAATTCCAACAAATTTCAAGTCAATCAAAGCACCTTGAAAACATCTTCGACTCTTCAGTTGCATAGCTGATATGTGTAGAGTTATCAATTATCATAGCTCCCTAGTCATCTAACAACCTACTGAAATAACTAAATGGTCATTGTTGACCTAGCAGGTGAAATGACTCTCTATAAAGGTCATTACGAGTTGCAGAAGGGTGTGGTTAGTGGATGTTCAATTAACCATATCCCTATTTCCTTAGCAGAATGAGCCGCAGGCTAATACCACTGCAAAAGGATCTAAGGATACGGTAAATCAATTATCTCTCAGTCTTAACTCCATTACTGCAGATTCACTAAACGTTTCTCTATTGCCTATTGCTACTGATTTAAGAACTTGTTATGACATTGAACTCCATGTTTTGATATTTCCTAATTCTGTTACTAGTTCCCATTTCCATTCCTCCTTCTGTTGGCTCTTTTGGGAGGCATTTTCTGTAAACGTGTAGAGCACGAGTTAGAAGAGGGTTTTAATAGAGTTCACACTCTATCGTACAATATGAATATGAAAGAAGTGAAGCTTTTCCTAAAATATTTCATATCCTCTCACTCATACTTTAGCCTCCGCAGAGAAGTCGGTACTTTTAGTCCATTTAAGGCCAGACCATTTCACCTTCCCCATCTGACCATCCAGTGCTAAGATCCTTGCAGCCCACTTCAAATTTGTCTGCCATACTTTGGCCTCAAAAATAATATTAGAGAGGTGTGGGACCCCAAAGGCATTATTAATGGTGGCAACATCCACCAGAACCGTCTTACCCCGAATTACGGAAGGTAGGGTGGGGAATGGACCAATCTATGATCTAGAGGATGACATAAACTCTCGAACTAACTCCAGGTAGCACCGTGGGACAAACTCAGTTAGCATTCCCCACCAAAACACCGTTAGCTAGCCGTAGAACTTGGGCACCTCATTCTCCACGTCCTTTATCATAAAACCCAACTCATGGAGGAAACCCCTCGTACTCATGCCCTTCTCATAATGGTCGCGGCTGGTAGTGTTGGGGAATCTATGGTAGTGGGGTTGTTGGGCCAAGATAAACCTGAAAACACCACAAAACAAGGTTAGAAACTAAGACGGGGTATTAAAAGAGTGAAGGAAATTCAAAATTACAGAAAAATGAAAAATTAGGAAGCTACTGCCTAGTACCGCAATAGTGGTTAATTCAGTACTGCTGTGGCAAAACATATTGCTGCGGTGATACCGCTGCAGCGAAAAAATATACCACTGTAGTGGTTTGTCGTCTTTAAACCTCCAACCTCCCCTCCCATGGCAGATTTTTGACTTTTCTCCATATTTTTGAAAATTAAGGGTAGATCGTGTTAGTGAAGTTCCCATGAACCTTTTTACTCTAAAATGGGAGTGTACATCACTTGAATTCACCCCTAATTCACCCAAAACCAATGGGAATATGAATCTCTATCTTTCACCCCTTCTATCTCTGAAATCCTCCATGAACTACGTAAATCTTACGTCCTAAATACTGTAGAGGTGTTGAAAACGTAAGAGAACCTAGCATATTCATCATTTCGTTCAAGAACACCACCAACTTTAAGTTCAAAAGTTGTACTAAAAACCAACCGAAAATTCTCTATTCTAATGGAGTTTCTACGATTCTACAATGAAAAACATGTTAATAAAGTAGTAAGAAAGAAGAAATTACCTTAAATTGAAGTCGAGAGAAGATTGCACGTAGGGAGTTGAGAGAATTTGAGAGTGGGAATAAAAATAGGGAAAATGAAATCTTTCCCCCTATTTGAACTATCATGAACCACTACTGAGGTAAAGTTACCACTACAACAGTAACTAACAGCTGTAGTAGTAAACTTTCTGGATGTCGGTTTTCATCCTGACTTTTCGTGCATTGCGATATTGTGAGACCTCCAGACATTTAAAATAATTAGCACATGAATATTTTTGCAATTCCTTCTGTCGTCCTTATAAGTCAGGTAAATAAAAAGAGAACTCATGCGAGCAATAGCTAAACTGACAAATTAGATAGCTGGCTAGTCCCATGTAATTAGAAAACGGGTGGGCTAACCCGACTAACGAAAAATTAAGATCGTCTCTTCCATGACATAATATAGGTCGAAAATTCCTTGTATAATTATGCCAAAGGCTCTTGATCCCTACCTGTGGCTGTTCGGGGATAAACGTTGGGTAAATTGGTATCTAATGTAATGACCTAAAATTTTGTTACATGTGAAAACACCTCAAAAATATTTTACAGGAAATAAAATGCTCTAAATGGACCCGAGAAATATATTTTGTGGAGAAAAATAAAGCCCAAAGTGGTTGGGCCAAAAGGACCAAAAGGGAATTGGGCTGGTATGCGGCCTACCGCTACAGCGGTAGGTTAACCTAAAGATGGCAAGTGGGCTAGTTTGACCCGGTTCCAGCCGGTTAGACCAGACCAGACTCGGATCCGGTATAGGAGTGGGCTAGGGGGGTTTTTAGGGGGCCAAGCCGGTCAAGGTAATGAGACCGGTAGATCGGCCCAGTTAGAAAATCAGACCGGGTCCACCGGTGCACCGGATCGGCCTGGCCCGGTTATAAATTATTATTTTTTTTAAATTGAAATGGGCCCTGCCTACAAAAGGCTATTTTGGACCGTTGAGGCCCAACGGCTATAATGTCGTTGGCCCAACGGCCATAACAACCTTTTAGGCTATTTTTTTTTTAAAAAAAAAAAAATTAATTCAAAATTTTTTGTTTCCTATAAATACATGCCATTTCAAAAATATTTTCTTACAATCTCAATCTATCATTCTCTCTCAAATTTGCTAAAATTATCTCATAAAGTATTCTATTATATTTTATTATTTTGCAATTACAAATACTACGTGGAAGTTTCCAAAAGTACTCAATTGATCAACTTTCTAATACTTCAGAAATTTGGTATTATCGTTCCATCTCTTAATTTTAGTTTTTAATTAGTGTATTATTTGTTGAATATTTATTTGTATTGTTTTTGTGTTTTTTGAATAATTGTTAGTTTAATTTGTAATATGAATAAATTAAGGAAAGTCGGTAAAAGTGTTAGAAATTTTTGTCTCGGAAGTGGTAGTGGTAGTGGTAGTAAGAAACAAATTGGTTTTGGTAGAGGTAGTTCAAATACTCGATATACTCGTGTGCCTTCTGTACCAATTAGCGAACCCTTTGAGAATGAAATATGTGTAGGTGCTCACGATATGAATTATTTAGAGGCCCAAGAAAATTATGGTATAGAAGAAGAGAATGAAGTAGACTCTGTTGATGTAGATGAAACTGATGATGATGATGATGTTGATGTTACACCCGAATCTGGTAACGTTAATGTTCAATCTGAATCGGTTAATCTTCCTCCCCGGCACCCTCTAAGATCTCGTAAAAAACTAGTATTGCATGGAATTTTTATACTCGAATAGAAGGAACTACTAAGGTTAAATACGATATTTGTCAGTTAAAATACGAGCATAAGACCGAGGGTAATAAATGAGGTATAGGTCAGTTGATGAGACATTTGTGGGAGAAACACCTAATAGAGCTACCTCAGGTAACTGGTGGTGAGATAGTTGGGGGCCCAAGACAAACTAGATTGAACCCAAAAACCGGTAAATTAGTTAAGGATTATAATAAAATGAAGGATCGTGAAGAATTAGCAAAAATGATAGTTGTGGGTTGTTTGCCTTTCTCTTTTACTTCTTCTGAAGCTTTTATTCATTATATTCAGGCAATTTATAATCTTATGTTTGAGGGTATTCCTAGAAGTACTTGTCGGTCCGATATTCTTAGACTCCATGCACAATATGTTTACTATTTATCTGCATTATTAAAAAATCTTCCATGTAGAGTTGCTTTAACTTCTGATCTTGGTCGTGCTGCTAATAAAAATGATTATTTAACAATTACTTGTCATTGGGTAGATAGTAATTTTGTTATGCAAAAACGTATTTTAGCATTTTTGTATGATGAAGACCGTAGACACACTGGGAAATTTATTTCTGAATCTATTACAAAAGTTGCAAGATATTATGGTATTGACAATAAAGTTTTATGTATATCTTTTGATAATGCATCTAACAACAACACTACTATTGAATTGTTAAAAATTAAACTTTATCCACCGTTAATCGAAATATTTCATATTAAGTGTGTTTGTCATATATATAATTTAATTGTAAAAGATGGTCTTGCTTTTTTAAAGCCTGCTATTGAAAATTTAGACTTGCATTTGGCTTTATTCAAGGAAATAATAAAAAAATTAGACTTACCGAATTTAAAAGAAAATGTAAGGAAAATGGACTTAGACCGAGATTAATGCCTGAAGAAATAGATGTTAGATGGAATTCTACGTATGATTTCTTAAATACGTGAAATATTTATAAAGTTCCTATTACTATTACTTTTAACCAATTTTGCTATTGCTTTTCCCGATAGTATGTTACAAAATTCAGATTGGGCTAAAATTGATGATATTCTTAATTTCTTGCAAAAATTTTATCTAGCTATGGTTGAATTTTCTGGTGCTTATTATCCTACTGTTTGTAATATTTTAGCTTATTTAGCCGACATTTCTTTATTGCTTAATGAGTATAAGTCTAAACCAGGTTACAAAGATGCTATTGATGCAATGATTGATAAATTTAAAAAATATTTTTTTCTGCTTCCCCCTATTTACTTAGTTGGTGCTGTAATAAATCCATGTATAAAATATAATACTATGTCCGAATTTACTTCTCTTATTTATTCTGATTTAGAAGTAAAAGCTAATGAAGAACCTTCTTTGTTTACGGTTGTGTCTGATGCGAATAGTTACATGAACACATTATACAATCATTATGCTGATTTACTTGACAATTCTTTACCGTCACACATTACACCGACCCCTGTTCCCCTAGGAACCATCATCTTCTAAAAGACAGGTACATAGTATGCCTGCTTATTGTGTTTCTGATCTATCTGTTTGGAACAGATTGCAGCCTCCATCGCAAAGAACAGTAAGTCGGGAAGAGCTTAAGTATTATCTTATACAGCTTATAGAGGATCCTAGAGGTAGAATCAACACACTGGAATGGTGGAAGAATAATAAATGACAATATCCTGTACTTTCAAGATTAGCTAGAGATATATTGAATGTTCCAATGTCAACCATTGCATCAGAGAGCGCTTTTAGTCAAGGACGGCAGCAGATTGGAGACAACCGACACTCATTGGGAGGCAATGCCATGAATGTTTTAGTTTGCCTTATAGACTGGATTAGAGCAGAACGAAGAAATCAAGGAATGTTCCTGGAGCCGGAAGACGAAGAAGATCTTGAAGAAATAATGACTTCAAGAGAGAATTCAGCACAATCATGTCCAATGCATGGCTTTGGTGCCATTGATTTTGACATCCACAGTCAATTCCCATTAATGTTAACATGGGTGAATTGGAAAAAATGATGAAAAATTTGTAGAATTTACAATTAATCAATTGAATTTTCATTTTTCAATTTAACTTTGTGAAATTAGTGAAATGTAATTGCAACCTTGTAACTTATATTCTTGTAAGTTTTGAAACATTTTGCAATCAATCAAATATTAAGTTCATTTACTCTTTACATATTTTTTCTATTTAAAATTTAAATTTAATATCTTGTATGAATTCAATACTTTTAATATAATATTATCAAAGTTTACTTAGACTTTAAAAAATATATATTGAAAAATAATTATATATATTCTTTTAATTTGTAGTATAATGAAGTATGTATGTATGTATGTATGTACATTTTATTAAGTAGTAGTATATGTTGTTGAATATATTAAATGTATCTTCTTTAAAGTAGTATATATTGAATGTATATACGTATGTATATTCTTTAAAGTTGTATATATTAAATGTATATATGTGTGTGTATATTCTTTAAAGTAGTATATATTCAATGTATATCTGTGTGTGTATATTCTTTAAAGTAGTATATATTGAATGTATATACGTATGTATATTCTTTAAAGTTGTATGTATTGAATGTATATATGTGTATGTATATTCTTTAAAGTAGTCTATATTGAATGTATATATGTGTATGTATATTCTTTAAAGTAGTCTATATTGAATGTATATATGTGTATGTATATTCTTTAAAGTAGTCTATATTGAATGTATATATGTGTATGTATATTCTTTAAAGTAGTATATATTGAATGTATATACGTATGTATATTCTTTAAAGTTGTATATATTGAATGTATATACGTATGCATATTCTTTAAAGTAGTATATATTGAATGTATATATGTATGTACATTCTTTAAAATTGTATATATTGAATGTATATATGTATGTATATTCTTTAAAGTTGTATATATTGAATGTATATACGTATGTATATTCTTTATAGTAGTATATATTGAATGTTTATACGTATGTATATTCTTTAAAGTAGTATATATTGAACGTATATATGTATGTATATTCTTTAAAGTAGTATATATTGAATGTATATATGTATGTATATTCTTTAAAGTAGTATATATTGAATGTATAAATGTATGTATATTCATTAAAGTTGTATATATTGAATGTATATACGTATGCATATTCTTTAAAGTCGTATTTTTAGTATATATATTGAATGTATATTAAAAAACAATCAAGGTTCAAAATACTAATTTTTTTTAGTCGGGACCCGATAAACCTGCCTATTAATCTGGACCGATTACCTAACCCGGACTGGCCCATTAACCGATCAAAAATATTAAATGGGTCGGTGATGGGCCAGGTGATGGAATTATTTCTGTTGGGCCCGGCCCGGCCCGGTAAGAGTTGGGACCGAACCGGAGCCGGATTGGCCCGGCCTGGTCCAGTTAACAGTCTTAGGTTAACCGCTACAGCAGAACCCGACAGTAACTAGCTCAGGATATTTTAAAAGTCCTCTTTTGTTTTAAGCCTCTCTAGTCACCTTTTTCCTTTAAAAACACCCAGAATAAACCCCACCTGTATAGTTATGAGATTTCAAAGGTCAAGCTTTATGAGGGCGGTTTTGAGGTACACCCGGTGGGAACCCAACATAGGAAGACTCTTAGCACTCGTGGGATAACTCTCTCCTCTCAATAGCATCATGTTTCATCTACGAGGTAGGTAATGGTTTATTTATTATAGCAATTAGACTTTGGCTAGATTCATACAACATTGATAGTAAGGTCAAGAGTTCTCATGCAATAGGCCTTCGGGCACAGTATTTGGAAGGACGAAAATGATAAAAATCCGGCTAGGCTTCAATAATGTGGTTAATTATTTTTGTACCCTAGTGATGTGATATTCTAGGTGGGGGATGGGTTGAATCTTGCAAGAACCTTAACTAACTGAGTGAATAATGTGGTTTGTAAGCATGGTGCAAGTTAAGTGAGATAATAAGAGGGAGGAGTATTAAGCTAGAGTATGGTAGAGGGTGCTCTTGGTAAATTTGATGGTTATGTCCTTTAAAAAGAAGGGTTAACGAAACATAAAGGTGGAGTAGGGGTCAATAGTAGTCTAAAAGAGTTTTTAGGTGACCAACAAGTGTAAATAAAGGGGTAGAACTGTTCAAAAGACAATATAGAGACAGTACATGGCATGATAGGAAGTTGATAAAAGTCATAGGATAACAAGGGCAATGTTAGTAAGGTCGAGAATGAGTATCCCAGCACAAGTATTTAGGAAGGGATGTGAGAGTTGTGTTGGAAATATGTCACACCCCGAGTCCCAATGAGGCGTGATTGGCACCCAAAGTCGATATGGCCCGAGAGAACCAAGCTTTGCCTCTATTCAATCATATGCATGCCATAAGAAACCCATAATCACATAATAGCCTTAAAGACCAACAACGGAATTCATGGAACCTGATATATATATATATATATATGCGAAACATGGCCGTTGAGGCCACCAAGTCAAGAACGACATATCCCCTTTGCATATATACACCCACATCCATCTACAAAAGCCTCTAATAATAGCATTGACCAAAATGAACTAAAAGTCGGGACAAGTTCCCGCTTTATACAACATGTACAACACCAAAACATATATACAACTGTGACTCGGAGAAGCCCCGAACTAACTGGAGCTCACCAAAAATCTGCAACACTGGCAACCTACTGTGGAGGCCTACTAGTACCTGCGCCTGCAACAAGTAAGGTAAATTCCCCAAGAGGGGTCAGTATGAAATAAGTACTGAGTATGTAAGGCTCAAATGCAACTGTATAACACATGAATACTTCAATGAACTCAAAATAAATGAATAATCGATGTGAATAAGTCACCATTTTGTATTTTGGAAACCATGTGTATTGCTTTCATTACTTTCTTTCTCTTGCCTTTACTTTACTTTACTTTTACATCATTCATATACTGTCAGGGCCCTCATCATGCAGGTGTTCTTTTCACCCCATGGATAAAATATCATCATCATGCAGGTGTTCCTTTCACCCCCATGGATACATCATGCAGGTGTTCATTGCACCCCATGGATAAAAGAACATCATCATGCGGGTGTTTGCACCCCATGGATAAACTAACATCATCATGCAGGTATTTGTACCCCATGGATAACTCCCATGAACACAATCAATATGCATTACTTTGTTCTTACTTCATTTCTTTACTTTTGTAAGATTAACACCTTTACTTGTGAGGGATAGATACATTAACTTGCACATTACTTCTTTCATTACTTTTGAGAGATTGGTACATTTACTTGTGAGAGATTGATACTTTGATAATCACAACTTTATTTGAAGTTTTGGATCATTAACCAATGAGTGAGAGACATATGAATAAACATTGTTGGAAACATAGCCTTATTGGAAACATAACACCATTGGAACCATTGGACAATAAGCAATGAACAATACACATGAATAATAATCTCTAATGGCACTTTGGGACACAACCTTGTTGGACTTTTGGAACATTACCAATGAATATGAGACATGAGATTCACAATTGCTCAATGAGTAGGAAATATATGACAATGACCATTGATAACCGAATATGGGATACCTTAGCACATTTTGGGATAGGACTAGTGAAATGTCAATGTGAATACTATTTGCCGCAGGAAGATACGGACAAAGTAACCTTACATACCTTGTATCCTCAATATGAATATACAATCCTAGAGATGCATACAATAGTCCCGCTCCTTCTTTATGTGTCACTCTACAACACAAATATATAACGGAATCCACATTAACCATCAACTACTCTACAAATGCATATAACATCAATGAGTTACATGTTTGCCCTTAAACATGCCATTTCCCCTTGACAAAATCATTGATGAAATTATTATTCCAAAAATCCCCCAATATTCCATACATTGACCAATACATGAGAATCAATACATTTCACCATAATACTTTTCCTTTACACTTTCTTATTCACACCACATCCCAAATAATCCATCAAATTACCTTAATACACCTCATAGCACATATCGGCCAAAATCCCACAATTTACACTTTTAGAAAAATAACAAGTTTAATAACAAAATCACACCATACATGTTCATATTTTATCCATACCATGCTCTTTCATTAAGACATCAAGTCTCTTTTCAAGTTCAAATCACAAAGATGGCACATCTTTCACCAAAAGCACAAATACACTATTCACCACCTTGCCAACATAACTATCATGATATACATAATCTCACATGCATATAATATGTTAATCCATGAGAATAAATACTTACCAAGTCTTGGAATAGTATGATCTTCACCAAAGAAAAGGCTTAGGGTTCTTAGGGTTTGAGAGAACCAAAAAGAAAATGTCTTGTAATTCTCAAAATGTGTTGTGTGTGTTTAAGAATAAAAATCTGATTTTGGGTCCCTTATATAGTGCTAAATTCATACTTAGCCGCCATTTTCTTGCATTAAATGCAATGGTCCCTTGGTCAAAGTGGAAGAATGGATCAATTTACCTTTTGGGCCATGTCTTTTATTCCATTTTGGGCCCAATTGCACATGTAGCTTAGCCCATCACCTTTCATGGATAATTCACCATATATATCATGTTTAAATAATCCCATAATGTCACGACAATATTCTCTTACGATATTCTCATTCGTCGTCTCAATCGCAAAAATAGGAATTCTAGTCGCCCATAGCTTCATTGGACATTTTAGATAACTATTTTATGTTTTCATGATTTGATCATGTAGGAGTATGTAGGAGTGTATTGAAGTATTTTAAGCCTTAAAAACACTCAAAAAACTCCAAAGAACCAAAAGAAACCATATAAGAATCGACGTAGAATTGCGTTACAAAACGAGCGCGGAAAGGCAAAACCTTTGTGCCTTGCGCCACTGCTGCAAAGCAAGGCAGTGGTGCAAGAATTCCTTGCCCTCTGAACCTGAAGGCTTGCACCACCCCCCCCTGAAACAGGGCAGTGGCGCAGGTTTTCATGCTTTGCTGAATTTTTTGGCCATTTTTCCAACACTTGCATATCGTCCAATACCTTATCAAAACACTACAATATACTTACTTAGTGATCTTAATCATCAAGTAAACATGACTCACAGTTACCAAATGAGGTTAGAATGTGTACGGGGTATTACACAAATGCTCCACGAAATCACAAAGCACCTCCTACGAAGGGCTAATCACTTGTACAAGGCCAAATTTCAATTTTATCCTCATTAACACTACCAAATACATACTTATGGATCTCTACACCTAAGGAAACATTATTCAACATCGTCAGGTAGGGTTGGGGAGGTACGGGGTGTTACATTCTCCCCTCCTTATAAGCATTCATCCTCAAATGTTAACGATGTCGCTTCAATTACAACAAATGCATCTCTATATTAGCATACGTAGACATAGATGCTTAATACTCATAGATACTTACTTGGTCTTTATCCACTTTTGCACTTTTGAACTTTTTCCTTCTGTTTGGAACAAATATGGGTACCTTGGTCTCATCATTTGTTTTTCAGCTTCTCAAGTTATCTACTCGACTTGTTGATTTTTCCAAAGAACTTTTACGAAGTTACATCTTTATTTACCAACCCTTGCACTTGTCGTTCTAGAATAGCCATAAGTATCTCTTCCTAGTGGGTTCCTCCATAACCTGCACATTTTAAATATAAGCAATGGATTTTGGCGTATGTATTGTGTTAGCTTATAGCTACTATTGTACCACCTTAACCTTCTCTGTAGCTTAGTGAACAAAATCTAGCCCCAAGTAAGGCAGTTTCACTCACTCTAAATCAGTTGATGATTTAAACTTTCTTCTATATAAACCTTTGTAAGATACTATTTTGATACTTGAATAATAGTTATTATTACAAACACATTCAAAAAGAGGTGGATGATCATCCCAACTACCTTTGTAATATATTGTGTAAGCTAGTAATACAATCTCAAGTGTCTGGGTGTTACGTTCTTCTTGTCCACCTGTTTAAGGATGAAAACTATACCCAACTTCACTTGTATATCTAAACTTTCTGTATCTTTGATTGTTACCTCATTCCATTGCCGATAATCAATACTCGTTCTCAATGTGTCGTTTCTCCTTTGTGCAAATAACACTGATGTACCCTACAGGGACAGACTAAGTCTTGCTAGCTGACATATGTATACCTTGGACATCGCTTTCCTTACCTCAGGATAGGAAGCAAATTTACCTTTCCGCTCAAGGACGGTCTTTGTGGAAGAAAAATGGGAATATATTTTCTTAGCTTGGCAATCTTTGTGACATACAAGGAGTCAACCACTTCATACCCATTACAACATTAAAAATCCTTCATTTCCTTCTCCATAAGATCGACCATCATAACATGATCAAAAACATCTACTATACTATTATGATAGGTTCTTTTAACTATACTATTTTCACCGACAGGTGGAGATATTTCCATTGATTTAACTAATAACTCCAGTGCCCATTATATTCGAATTATAGTAGCCAATGAAATAACATACGATAGAGTAGAGCTCAGACCAGTCAATACATATACATCATGTAACAATATGGTAATATACCTAAATACCTGTATCGTCATCAAGAGATGTTCCCTCATTCTGCCGGTCCACTAAAGCATAAGTGCGATTCTGGACCCCACTAGTACTAGCTGCTCCTCCGAAACCTCTGCCATGACCAACAGACTGCACACCTCGGTCAAAAAAAGGAACCAATGTTGATGATGCCACATTGGACCCTGTAGGTCGTACCATACTACCCAAGCCTCGTCGTGGGAATCCCTCATTATGTGACCCAGCATACCACACTAATAACAAGCATTCATCCCCCTCCGACATTCACCTACATGAAATCGTCTGCAAAACTGGCACAGTGGGCGAGAAGACCCTGATCTGCCCAATAAGACTGCCCCTGAATCCTCGGGAGTGAGATGAAGCGCCTGCTGTGGAATAAGAGGATGAGGGTCTAGGCAGTAACATTCGAGATCCAGATCCTCCTGGGGACACTATAGACTGCCCCATAGATCTTGCCCTTTTTGAGGGCCCTTCCTCAGATTCCTGTGTCCCTCTTCTCTGTCTTTGATCTTTTATTTTCTGGGCGAAAGCCTGAATTCTCGCTATATCCATATCTTTATTTAAAGAAGCAATGGTGCAGTCTCTTAACAAATATGGTTCTAATCTGTCTACGTATCAATGGACCCTGTCCGTCATTGTAGCCACCACATTCGGAGCATAGCGAGCCAAGGAATTAAATTGCAAACTGTATTCTCGAACACTCATGTTCCCTTGGCGTAAATTCAGAAATTAATCTGCACGTGCCTCCCGAATTTCATAAGGGAGGTAATGATCAAGGAATGTTGTTTTAAATTCTTCCCAACCAGCTGGGAGTGCATCAATACCCCTTGATCTTTTCCAGTCCTCATACCACAATATTGCTTCGCCTTTTAGTCTATAAGCTGCAAGTTCCACTGTTTCAACCCCAGTCACGTGCATAACTTCTAGGGCTCTCTGTATTTGATCCACGAAGTCCTGTGGTTCTACTTCCAAGTCTGACCCAATGAATATAGGAGGGTCCAATTTTAGAAAGTCTTGTGTTCTGTGACTCGCCACTCTAGCCGCATCATCTTCATTTGTCGTCGGACCAACTCGTCCTTGATTTTGTGCTGCCACTAACTGTATCAACATATGAACTGTATTTCTAAGATCCTGATCCGTGGCAATCATTGGTGGTCCTGCAAGTACCTCTCTACCTCTTGGTTCTTCTGGAGCTGGAAAAGTAGAGGAGGACTGCGATGCAATTTCAGCATTTGCTCCACCTTGACTAGCTTGGTCAGGTGGTAGTCTACTCATTCCTTCTCCAGCAGGCATATCAACCTGCTTACCTTCACCTCTTCCTCTTCTAGTGTTCGGCATTGTTACTATATCAAAGAGAAACAATTACCAAGGTCAGATACAATTCAACTTATAACACTGGCTCTATTGCACGATCTAGAAGTGAATAAAAGAAACAACATCCTAAATGTCCCGTAGCCTCCTACTTATAAATGTGGTGCACAAGATATTGATAAGTAAGACTCTACTCAGACACGGCTTTGTAGACACCCTTAGAACGACCTGCTCTGATACCACTTTTGTCACACCCCGAGTCCCAACGAGGCATGATTGGCCCCCAAAGCCGATATGGCCCGAGAGAACCAAGCTTTTCCTCTATTCAATCATATGCATGCCATAAGAAACCCATAATTACATAATAACCTTAAAGACCAACAACGGAATTCATGGAACCTGATATATATATATATATGCGAAATATGGCCGTTGAGGCCACCAAGTCAAGAACGACATATCCCCTTTGCATTTATACACCCACATCCGTCTACAAAAGCCTCTAATAATAGCATTGACCAAAATGAACTAAAAGTCGGGACAAGTCCCCGCTTTATACAACATGTACAACACCAAAACATATATACAACTATGACTCGGAGAAGCCCCGAACTAACTGGAGCTCACCAAAAATCTGCAACACTGGCAACCTACTGTGGAGGCCTACTAGTACCTGCGCCTGCAGCAAGTAAGGTAAATTCCCCAAGAGGGGTCAGTACGAAATAAGTACTGAGTATATAAGGCTTAAATGCAACTGTACAACACATGAATACTTCAATGAACTCAAAATAAATGAATAATAGATGTGAATAAGTCACCATTTTGTATTTTGGAAACCATGTGTATTGCTTTCATTACTTTCTTTCTCTTGCCTTTACTTTACTTTACTTTTACATCATTCATATACTGTCAGGGCCCTCATCATGCAGGTGTTCTTTTCACCCCATGGATAAAATATCATCGTCATGCAGGTGTTCCTTTCACCCCATGGATACATCATGTAGGTGTTCATTGCACCCCATGGATAAAAGAACATCATCATGCGGGTGTTTGCACCCCATGGATAAACTAACATCATCATGCAGGTATTTGTACCCCATGGATAACTCCCATGAACACAATCAATATGCATTACTTTGTTCTTACTTCATTTCTTTACTTTTGTAAGATTAACACCTTTACTTGTGAGGGATAGATACATTAACTTGCACATTACTTCTTTCATTACTTTTGAGAGATTGGTACATTTACTTGTGAGAGATTGATACTTTGATAATCACAACTTTATTTGAAGTTTTGGATCATTAACCAATGAGTGAGAGACATATGAATAAACATAGCCTTATTGGAAACATAGCCTTATTGGAAACATAACACCATTGGAACCATTAGACAATAAGCAATGAACAAGACACATGAATAATAATCTCTAATGGCACTTTGGGACACAACCTTGTTGGACTTTTGGAACATTACCAATGAATATGAGACATGAGATTCACAATTGCTCAATGAGTAGGAAATATATGACAATGACCATTGATAACCGAATATGGGATGCCTTAGCACATTTCGGGATAGGACTAGTGAAATGTCAATGTGAATACTATTTGCCGCAGGAAGATAAGGACAAAGTAACCTTACATACCTTGTATCCTCAATATGAATATACAATCCTAGAGATGCATACAATAGTCCCGCTCCTTCTTTATGTGTCACTCTACAACACAAATATATAACGGAATCCACATTAACCATCAACTACTCTACAAATGCATATAACATCAATGAGTTACATGTTTGCCCTTAAACATGCCATTTCCCCTTGACAAAACAATTGATGAAATTATTATTCCAAAAATCCCCCAATATTCCATACATTGACCAATACATGAGAATCAATACATTTCACCATAATACTTCTCCTTTACACTTTCTTATCCACACCACATCACAAATAAGCCATCAAATTACCTTAATACACCTCATAGTACATATCGGCCAAAATCCCACAATTTACACTTTTAGAAAAATAACAAGTTTAATAACAAAATCACACCATACATGTTCATATTTTATCCATACCATGCTCTTTCATTAAGACATCAAGTCTCTTTTCAAGTTCAAATCACAAAGATGGCACATCTTTCACCAAAAGCACAAATACACTATTCACCACCTTGCCAACATAACTATCATGATATACATAATCTCACATGCATATAATATGTTAATCCATGAGAATAAATACTTACCAAGTCTTGGAATAGTATGATCTTCACCAAAGAAAAGGCTTAGGGTTCTTAGGGTTTGAGAGAACCAAAAAGAAAATGTCTTGTAATTCTCAAAATGTGTTGTGTGTGTTTAAGAATAAAAATCTGATTTTGGGTCCCTTATATAGTTCTAAATTCATACTTAGCCATTTTCTTGCATTAAATGCAATGGTCCCTTGGTCAAAGTGGAAGAATGGATCATTTTACCTTTTGGGCCATGTCTTTTATTCCATTTTGGGCCCAATTGCACATGTAGCTTAGCCCATCACCTTTCATGGATAATTCACCATATATATCATGTTTAAATAATCCCATAATGTCACGACAATATTCTCTTACGATATTCTCATTCGTCGTCTCAATCGCAAAAATAGGAATTCTAGTTGCCCATAACTTCATTGGACATTTTAGATAACTATTTTATGTTTTCATGATTTGATCATGTAGGAGTATGTAGGAGTGTATTGAAGTATTTGAAGCCTTAACAACACTCAAAGAACTCCAAAGAACCAAAAGAAACCATATAAGAATCGACATAGAATTGCGTTACAAAACGAGCGCGGAAAGGCAAAACCTTTGTGCCTTGCGCCACTGCTGCAAAGCAAGGCAGTGGTGCAAGAATTCCTTGCCCTCTGAACCTTAAGGCTTGCTCCACACACCCCTGAAACAGGGCAGTGGCGCAAGTTTTCATGCTTTGCTGAATTTTTTGGCCATTTTTCCAACACTTGCATATCGTCCAATACCTTATCAAAACACTACAATATACTTACTTAGTGATCTTAATCATCAAGTAAACATGACTCACAGTTACCAAATGAGGTTAGAATGTGTACGGGGTATTACGTAAATGCTCCACGAAATCACAAAGCACCTCCTACGAAGGGCTAATCACTTGTACAAGGCCAAATTTCAATTTTATCCTCATTAACACTACCAAATACATACTTATGGATCTCTACACCTAAGGAAACATTATTCAACATCGTCAGGTAGGGTTGGGGAGGTACGGGGTGTTACATTCTCCCCTTCTTATAAACATTCATCCTCAAATGTTAACGATGTCGCTTCAATTACAACAAATGCATCTCTATATTAGCATACGTAGACATAGATGCTTAATACTCATAGATACTTACTTGGTCTTTATCCACTTTTGCACTTTTGAACTTTTTCCTTCTGTTTGGAACAAATATGGGTACCTTGGTCTCATCATTTGTTTTTCAGCTTCTCAAGTTATCTACTCGACTTGTTGATTTTTCCAAAGAACTTTTACGAAGTTACATCTTTATTTACCAACCCTTGCACTTGTCGTTCTAGAATAGCCATAAGTATCTCTTCCTAGTGGGTTCCTCCATAACCTGCACATTTTAAATATAAGCAATGGATTTTGGCGTATGTATTGTGTTAGCTTATAGCTACTATTGTACCACCTTAACCTTCTCTGTAGCTTAGTGAACAAAATCTAGCCCCAAGTAAGGCAGTTTCACTCACTCTAAATCAGTTGATGATTTAAACTTTCTTCTATATAAACCTTTGCAAGATACTATTTTGATACTTGAATAATAGTTATTATTACACACACATTCAATAAGAGGTGGATGATTATCCCAACTACCTTTGTAATATATTGTGTAAGCTAGTAATACAATCTCAAGTGTCTGGGTGTTACGTTCTTCTTGTCCACCTGTTTAAGGATGAAAACTATACCCAACTTCACTTGTATATCTAAACTTTCTGTATCTTTGATTGTTACCTCATTCCATTGCCGATAATCAATACTCGTTCTCAATGTGTCGTTTCTCCTTTGTGCAAATAACACTGATGTACCCTACAGGGACAGACTAAGTCTTGCTAGCTGACATATGTATACCTTGGACATCGCTTTCCTTACCTCAGGATAGGAAGCAAATTTACCTTTCCGCTCAAGGACGGTCTTTGTGGAAGAAAAATGGGAATATATTTTCTTAGCTTGGCAATCTTTGTGACATACAAGGAGTCAACCACTTCATACCCATTACAACATTAAAAATCCTTCATTTCCTTCTCCATAAGATCGACCATCATAACATGATCAAAAACATCTACTATACTATTATGATAGGTTCTTTTAACTATACTATTTTCACCGACAGGTGGAGATATTTCCATTGATTTAACTAATAACTCCAGTGCCCATTATATTCGAATTATAGTAGCCAATGAAATAACATACGATAGAGTAGAGCTCAGACCAGTCAATACATATACATCATGTAACAATATGGTAATATACCTAAATACCTGTATCGTCATCAAGAGATGTTCCCTCATTCTGCCGGTCCACTAAAGCATAAGTGCGATTCTGGACCCCACTAGTACTAGCTGCTCCTCCGAAACCTCTGCCATGACCAACAGACTGCACACCTCGGTCAAAAAAAGGAACCAATGCTGATGATGCCACATTGGACCCTGTAGGTCGTACCATACTACCCAAGCCTCGTCGTGGGAATCCCTCATTATGTGACCCAGCATACCACACTAATAACAAGCATTCATCCCCCTCCGACATTCACCTACATGAAATCGTCTGCAAAACTGGCACAGTGGGCGAGAAGACCCTGATCTGCCCAATAAGACTGCCCCTGAATCCTCGGGAGTGAGATGAAGCGCCTGCTGTGGAATAAGAGGATGAGGGTCTAGGCAGTAACATTCGAGATCCAGATCCTCCTGGGGACACTATAGACTGCCCCATAGATCTTGCCCTTTTTGAGGGCCCTTCCTCAGATTCCTGTGTCCCTCTTCTCTGTCTTTGATCTTTCATTTTCTGGGCGAAAGCCTGAATTCTCGCTATATCCATATCTTTATTTAAAGAAGCAATGGTGCAGTCTCTTAACAAATATGGTTCTAATCTGTCTACGTATCAATGGACCCTGTCCGTCATTGTAGCCACCACATTTGGAGCATAGCGAGCCAAGGAATTAAATTGCAAACTATATTCTCGAACACTCATGTTCCCTTGGCGTAAATTCAGAAATTGATCTGTACGTGCCTCCCGAATTTCATAAGGGAGGTAATGATCAAGGAATGTTGTTTTAAATTCTTCCCAACCAGCTGGGAGTGCATCAATACCCCTTGATCTTTTCCAGTCCTCATACCACAATATTGCTTCGCCTTTCAGTCTATAAGCTGCAAGTTCCACTGTTTCAACCCCAGTCACGTGCATAACTTCTAGGGCTCTCTGGATTTGATCCACGAAGTCCTGTTGATCTGCTTCCAAGTCTGACCCAATGAATATAGGAGGGTCCAATTTTAGAAAGTCTTGTGTTCTGTGACTCGCCACTCTAGCCGCATCATCCTCATTTGTCGTCGGACCAACTCGTCCTTGATTTTGTGCTGCCACTAACTGTATCAACATATGAACTGTATTTCTAAGATCCTGATCCGTGGCATTCATTGGTGGTCCTGCAAGTACCTCTCTACCTCTTGGTTCTTCTGGAGCTGGAAAAGTAGAGGAGGACTGCGATGCAATTTTAGCATTTGCTCCACCTTGACTAGCTTGGTCAGGTGGTAGTCTACTCATTCCTTCTCCAGCAGGCATATCAACCTGCTTACCTTAACCTCTTCCTCTTCTAGTGTTCGGAATTGTTACTATATCAAAGAGAAACAATTACCATGGTCAGATACAATTCAACTTGTAACACTGGCTCTATTGCACGATCTAGAAGTGAAGAAAAGAAACAACATCCTAAATGTCCCGTAGCCTCCTACTTATAAATGTGGTGCACAACACATTGATAAGTAAGACTCTACTCAGACACGGCTTTGTAGACACCCTTAGCACGACCTGCTCTGATACCACTTTTGTCACACCCCGAGTCCCAACGAGGCATGATTGGCCCCCAAAGCTGATATGGCCCGAGAGAACCAAGCGTTTCCTCTATTCAATCATATGCATGCCATAAGAAACCCATAATCACATAATAACCTTAAAGACCAACAACGGAATTCATGAAACCTGATATATATATATATATATGCGAAACATGGCTGTTGAGGCCACCAAGTCAAGAACGACATATCCCCTTTGCATTTATACATCCACATCCGTCTACAAAAGCCTCTAATAATAGCATTGAACAAAACGAACTAAAAGTCGGGACAAGTCCCCGCTTTATACAACATGTACAACACCAAAACATATATACAACTATGACTCGGAGAAGCCCCGAACTAACTGGAGCTCACCAAAAATCTGCAACACTGGCAACCTACTGTGGAGGCCTACTAGTACCTGCGCCTGCGGCAAGTAAGGTAAATTCCCCAAGAGGGGTCAGTACGAAATAAGTACTGAGTATGTAAGGCTCAAATACAACTGTACAACACATGAATACTTCAATGAACTCAAAATAAATGAATAATCGATGTGAATAAGTCACCATTTTGTATTTTGGAAACCATGTGTATTGCTTTCATTACTTTCTTTCTCTTGCCTTTACTTTACTTTTACATCATTCATATACTGTCAGGGCCCTCATCATGCAGGTGTTCTTTTCACCACATGGATAAAATATCATCGTCATGCAGGTGTTCCTTTCACCCCATGGATACATCATGCAGGTGTTCATTGCACCCCATAGATAAAAGAACATCATCATGCGGGTGTTTGCACCCCATGGATAAACTAACATCATCATGCAGGTATTTGTACCCCATGGATAACCCCCATGAACACAATCAATATGCATTACTTTGTTCTTACTTCATTTCTTTACTTTTGTAAGATTAACACCTTTACTTGTGAGGGATAGATACATTAACTTGCACATTACTTCTTTCATTACTTTTGAGAGATTGGTACATTTACTTGTGAGAGATTGATACTTTGATAATCACAACTTTATTTGAAGTTTTGGATCATTAACCAATGAGTGAGAGACATATGAATAAACATTGTTGGAAACATAGCCTTATTGGAAACATAACACCATTGGAACCATTAGACAATAAGCAATGAACAAGACACATGAATAATAATCTCTAATGGCACTTTGGGACACAACCTTGTTGGACTTTTGGAACATTACCAATGAATATGAGACATGAGATTCACAATTGCTCAATGAGTAGGAAATATATGACAATGACCATTGATAACCAAATATAGGATACCTTAGCACATTTCGGGATAGGACTAGTGAAATGTCAATGTGAATACTATTTGCCGCAGGAAGATACGGACAAAGTAACCTTACATACCTTGTATCCTCATTATGAATATACAATCCTAGAGATGCATACAATAGTCCCGCTCCTTCTTTATGTGTCACTCTACAACACAAATATATAACGGAATCCACATTAACCATCAACTACTCTACAAATGCATATAACATCAATGAGTTACATGTTTGCCCTTAAACATGCCATTTCCCCTTGACAAAATCATTGATGAAATTATTATTCCAAAAATCCCCCAATATTCCATACATTGACCAATACATGAGAATCAATACATTTCACCATAATACTTCTCCTTTACACTTTCTTATCCACACCACATCCCAAATAATCCATCAAATTACCTTAATACACCTCATAGCACATATCGGCCAAAATCCCACAATTTACACTTTTAGAAAAATAACAAGTTTAATAACAAAATCACACCATACATGTTCATATTTTATCCATACCATGCTCTTTCATTAAGACATCAAGTCTCTTTTCAAGTTCAAATCACAAAGATGGCACATCTTTCACCAAAAGCACAAATACACTATTCACCACCTTGCCAACATAACTATCATGATATACATAATCTCACATGCATATAATATGTTAATCCATGAGAATAAATACTTACCAAGTCTTGGAATAGTATGATCTTCACCAAAGAAAAGGCTTAGGGTTCTTAGGGTTTGAGAGAACCAAAAAGAAAATGTCTTGTAATTCTCA
Source organism: Capsicum rhomboideum (assembly GCA_031232105.1). Classification (NCBI taxonomy): domain Eukaryota; kingdom Viridiplantae; phylum Streptophyta; class Magnoliopsida; order Solanales; family Solanaceae; genus Capsicum; species Capsicum rhomboideum. The sequence goes on along the minus strand of CP124712.1, from coordinate 31,026,162 downwards.
AAATGTGTTGTGTGTGTTTAAGAATAAAAATCTGACTTTGGGTCCCTTATATAGTGCTAAATTCATACTTAGCCATTTTCTTGCATTAAATGCAATGGTCCCTTGGTCAAAGTGGAAGAATGGATCATTTTACCTTTTGGGCCATGTCTTTTATTCCATTTTGGGCCCAATTGCACATGTAGCTTAGCCCATCACCTTTCATGGATAATTCACCATATATATCATGTTTAAATAATCCCATAATGTCACGACAATATTCTCTTACGATATTCTCATTCGTCGTCTCAATCGCAAAAATAGGAATTCTAGTCGCCCATGGCTTCATTGGACATTTTAGATAACTATTTTATGTTTTCATGATTTGATCATGTAGGAGTATGTAGGAGTGTATTGAAGTATTTGAAGCCTTAACAACACTCAAAGAACTCCAAAGAACCAAAAGAAACCATATAAGAATCGACGTAGAATTGCGTTACAAAACGAGCGCGGAAAGGCAAAATCTTTGTGCCTTGCGCCACTGCTGCAAAGCAAGGCAGTGGTGCAAGAATTCCTTACCCTCTGAACCTGAAGGCTTGCGCCACCCCCACCCCCCCTGAAACAGGGCAGTGGCGCAAGTTTTCATGCTTTGCTGAATATTTCTGTCATTTTTCCAACACTTACATATCGTCCAATACCTTATCAAAACACTACAAAATACTTACTTAGTGATCTTAATCATCAAGTAAACATGACTCCAAGTTACCAAATGAGGTTAGAATGTGTACGGGGTATTACGCAAATGCTCCACGAAATCAGAAAGCACCTCCTACGAAGGGCTAATCACTTGTACAAGGCCAAATTTCAATTTTCTCCTCATAAACACTACCAAATACATACTTATGGATCTCGACACCTAAGGAAACATTATTCAACATCGTCAGGTAGGGTTGGGGAGGTACGGGGTGTTACAAAATATGAATGAGAGTTATGGATAGCCAATATTAGTAAAGACACCTAGGTGGAATTACTGTGATCTGGTAGGGGTGTAGTGTGAACGTTATAATAATGCATGCATATAAGAACATGTATGGAATTAAGATTGACATTGTTGTGATTATATGTGAACAGTGTTTGTGATTGCTTTTGAACAAGGCTTGTAATTATTGATTGCATTACATGTTTTCATGTACATTTATGTTCGGAGTGAGGTTGGTAATGATGAGGATGTTGCTAATGATTGTGGTGATATTGTTACTACTATCATGATGTGGTTATTAATGAGTTGATGATGATGATGGTGGTGATATTGTTGTTGATCATGATGTTCATGATGTGGATAATGAGGTGATGAGGTTTAGGAGAGAAAGTGACAGTGCACGCATCTTGCATACATGCTTACATTCATATGCCTTGACATTCTATTATGTTTTATATATATTGTTGTTGATTCTTGAGTGAATTGGTCTGTTGGTAATATTGATGGAGTATAGTGGTGCACCGTTAATCCGAGGTAAGTCCTAATTCAACCTTAATGTTAATTATTCGAAGTGTATAGTTATGGGAATGCATTGTATAGTATTCTCCCTCCCCACAGGGTCATTATAACTCTAAGTCTTGGTGATTTTAAAATCGTAGTATGTTGTAGTAGTGAATTACCGAGAAGATTCTGGTGTAGTGTGATGTAGGAGTTACGGAAATTAGGTTAATAAGTTAGTTAAGGGTAAAAATGGTGTAAGTTAGAGTGGGTGGTCAAAGGACAAAGATATACAAAAATGTTAAATGGCAGGTAAGTCACAAAGATATTATAAGTGTAGCATTAATGAATTTATAATCTGGGATTTAGAAACCGAAACCTTACTTGATGTTATAATTTCTCCCTATTTGTTAATAATGTTATTTTTTTATAGCCCTGGTTGGCCAATGATGTACCAGTATGTGTTATTGTACTGATGCTATACTTACTATATCTCCAATCGAGGATATAGCCATCGTGTAGGTCAGTTGGGGCTTCTATAGCAACAATGGTGATCACTCAGCAATAGCTCCTGCCCTCTCTATGCTGCATGGATATTGTGTCATGGATTCTCTTGTTCCTTGTCTAATTCTCTTGTTCCAGTTTAGGGTAGTTTCTGGGGATTCATTATTGTTTATTTTCCGCATCACTTTTACGTATCAAATATATTAGACTAGATTCATACTTATGATGTTAACACTCTCAAGTAACGATCCAATACATATCACGATTTTATTATTAATGGTGAAGTATCTATATTCTACACTTCGTCTCCTGCACTATCCCTCAATCACTTCTTAGTCTTTGAATAATTTATCTACATTGATGTTTCTGCAACTGTATGAGTTATTTATGTAAGAGCGTCCAATCATGTCAAGTAAATTATGTTATTCCTAAAAAGAATATATTAGATGAGGGTTAGGGCCCCAAATTCTTATTAGTTAATCTCCCCAAGCACAAGTTGTCTTTACCAAGCTTAGCTTAAAGTAGATGGTTGAGTCCTAAGGTTAATTACTCCCTTTGAAACATTCAAGGATAACTTAAAGAAATTAAGAAATAAATAGTAATACTGCAAGCATAAGCATAACAAGTGTTGCAATCAAAATAAGAAACCTCATAGACAAATTCATGTTGAGAATAAAATACCAATACTAAAAATGAATAATGTCAAAGCAGCAGAGAAAGATGGATTACATTCAATCTCTATAGTTGTGCACAACTCTTTCTTTATGACTTGTATTTTTCATCAATTCTTGTGTCCTAAACCCCAGAACACGTAAGGTTTTCAAAGTGGATAGGTCGCCTTATATAGAGGTAGGGACTAGAAATAAGTGAAATCCTACTCCTTTCTAGATCTCTACCATTGAGTTTACTTTTGCCAACATCAAGTTTGCAATTACGACTTTGGGTGTCTTCCAGTTGGTATCGCTTTTGGAATGAAGGTTTTTTTGGGTAACTTCTACTTCTTTCTCCTACTCTTTACTGCATGTTTCACTTTTGCAAGACTGTATTAGTATTTGCAATACCAGAGACCCGGGATTTTTAATTAAGGGTGACAAAAAAGTTTGAAAATTAAAAAAAGGTTACACAAGTTTTAATTATTGAGTAGAGGTGACAATTTTGTCTTTAGTTTAATGACATGCAGCAATTGCTGTAAGTTGCTGCAGCAACTTGCAGCAATTTCGATAGTTGCTGCAGCAACTTTGACTGTTGCTGTAGCAACTATCGTAGTTGTTGTAGCAACTTCGAAAGTTGCTGCAGCAACTTGCAGCAACTTCCTAATGACTACTTAACAAAAAATTTGACTTCAGCTGGTCAAACTTGTCACCTTTTTTTAATTCAACACTTTTTTGTCACCTCCTTCTCAATTCTCTCCAGAGACCCAACATTTTCATTTGTTTTCCAATTTTCAGCCTATTTAACTTCCTTTTTGCCCAATTTCAGTTCTTATCACTTTAATGCTTCTTGTAACTTATATATACCTAAAAAGGGAAACACATACCAAACGTCGTCGTAACAATAATAAAGAATGTGAAACTAAAGTAAAGAATTCTCATTGTGTTTGATATAAGAGAACTAGAAAATAATTTATCTTTAAAAAATTATTTTCGAGATCATTTTCTAAGTATAGTAATAACACTATGTTGAGCTTATGATAGAGAGATAATAATTTTATATGCTTTTGAATTCTAGTAATATGTTGAGCATATGACTGAGAGATAATAATGTGTTAGTATTGGTTGAAATAATTGAGATAAGTAAGAACGAAATGATGATACTTTTTAAATGAAAATAAGTACTCCATAATAAATTAAAAGGAGAAAAAAGATTAAAGTATTATCATTTTCTGGACATAAAGAAAGCAAGAAAGAAAACATTTTCCTCCATACTAAACTAAACGAAAAACAAAAAAGACAAGAGTAGAGTACTATTGTCGTGTACTATTGTCGTGATAGAAAAAAAGAAAAAAGTTAAATAGGTTAAATAAAAAATATTTTTATGGTCAACACTAAACATGCTCATCAACAAGTAGTGATAAGAAAACGATGCGTTAGAGGATCAATTAACAAATCAGTCAAAAGAGTTAACTATTTCTCTGATGCATTCAACATTTTACATATAACAATTCTTTTCTTGCATCTCCTTATCGTTTTGACTAAACAAGAAAATTCTCAAACTGTTGAAGGAATGGATAATTTAATGATAGCTCCTTTTTATGATATGATAGAAGTTCATGTGATGCTGGTAGATCATGACAAAGAGTTTGTCAATAAGATGATTGATTTGCTAGTGTCTTATGACTAAAAACTGACATCTCTAAAAATATCATATAGAACTTATAACCCTTAAACAAGGAAAATATTATTTTTTTTAGGAAATCACCCAAAGTTTAGTCAAACCAAGGTAACTATAAAGAGGAATTCATAAAATATAAAAGTAACAAAATTTTTTGTGATTTCCTTAAAAATGACTTCCCTTATTTGAGGGTTATAAGTTCTATATATTTTTTTTAGAGATGTCATCTTTATATTCATAAGACTCTAGCAAACCAATCATATCAGTAACAAACTCTTTTACATGATCTACCAACATCATATGTACTTCTTCTATCATATTATAAAAGGACCTGTCATTGAATTATCTATTCTTCCAACAATTTGAGAATTTCTTCTCTGACTGAAGGTAGCATACGATTCCTCCTTGTATGTACTTATATATATGGTGCATGAAGAAGAGTAAGGAACTCAAGATAATTTGAAGACAACAAAAAATTCGGTCAAATTAAGAGTGTATCTTCTTATTTCACTTTTTGTGTAAGAACGAATATGCAATTAAGTTAGGAATTCATCCGAATTAATAAGAGTTTCTCTAAGATTAGAGAGGGCTATACATTTATTTTTTTGCGACTTGAAAAAATAATTTCGCACCAACTTTTATGTCTTTTATTAATATGATAATAGCTGTTCACGAGAAAAACAAATACGTATGATATATCACATGTATAACATTCGAAACACGTTTTTCTGCTCACTTGTACAGAAATTTCCAGCACTATTTTCACATCGTTTACAATAATAACTATTACTATTAACAAATTCATGTGATATGTCACATGTATAATATTGATAACATCCATTTCAAGAGCATCATTTAGAATGGAAGACGGACATTGATACCCTTTGATATTCCTCAATGAAATTCTATAGATAGAGGTCTTGAGAATAATGTTGTATATATTTGAAAGAAAGAAGAAAGTTATTTTATATTATTCTCTAAGTATACGTTATTTCTCTTCTTCTATATATTGTTATTCTTGTTCTTAATTTTACAACAAAAAAAATACTTTTTTTTAAATTAATTAAAAAAAAAGTAAGACACATAAATTAAAATGCAAGACTGAATTATGGTAAAATAATAAGTTAAAAAGGAACAAGGTCAGGTTTGGATTCTTGAACCTAGGCCAAAAGATAGAATGGTGATACGAAATAAGTGGGTGTTCCGAAACCAAGCTAAATGATCAAGGAACAATCACTAGAAATAAGATCCCAATCTAGTGGTTCACTATTACTTTCTCTATTCATTTTTACTTGTCCATTATATTAAAAAAAGATATCTATTTTAATTTGTCTAGTTTACAAAATTAAAAAATCATTCAGAATTTTATATCTAATTTACCTTTGTTCTTCATTAATCAATATTAAATGACATATAATAACTAGGGATGATATACTAAAATTATTATTTTATTTATTATTTCTTAAAGAGTATGCCAAGTCAAAAATGTATAAGTAAACATGTACGGAGAGAGTACGTACAACCCATAAAAAGGAATGACTTTTTCCCGTGGCAAGCTAAGAATGGTAGTCATTATCATACTTATTGCATTTTTCGCTCACATCACATGAATGTAAAGAGTGCATTCATCAATGGCTTTTTAAAAGTAAAATGTACTTTTAGGTCAACCACATGGATTTGAGACATGTAAAGACAGTGCAGGAAACTTCAATATTCTACTTGGAAGTGCCACTAAATGGACAGTGCTTCTTGATTTCCTTTATTTATTTATAACACAAGGGGAGATAATATTTTCCACTATAAAAATTTGGTGAAACATTCTCCCTGAATTATCAGAACAAGAAAAGATGATTAGATCACGAGTTCCTCTCGTCCTTTTGTGCTTGTTATTCATCGTTGCATCATTAGGTGTGTGGCGCTCTCTTCAAACTTCTATTGTAGTTTTTGTTCATGTTATATTATTTAGGAAAGGTTACTTATTTGGCTGCTCGACATAAATAATTATAGCCGCTAATCATAGATATAACAAAATATACAATAATTATGTATTTATCTATCTATCTATCTATATATGTGTATATATATATATATATATATATATTATTTTGTGGATGAATGATTTTCTTTGAAAGAGAGAGTGGAGTGGGGGTGCTCATGGTGGAGAAGTCATGATGGGTGGAGGTGTGTGATTCTTTCAGAAAAGGTGAGTAGTGGGTGGATTTGAAAAAGGGGTAGGTTTTTCTCTAACTTTAATTTTTCGCCTTCCTCTTTTTATTTTATATTTTTTGCAGTTTTTAAGAATCAATACACTCCCCTTATGTGCAACTTAGGTACATCAATGTCACATAATCTCGATCAAGGATCAAATGCATCTAAATTTCTCATTATATACAAGTTAAAGGTATTTGGTTGAAACGTCATATATAAAGTAGGGCGGGTGGGGGTGGGGGTGGAGGGGGAGTCTACATCGGACGAGTAGAAGTTTCTGTTAGGCTATTAATTATTTTTTCAAAAAAAAAAAAAGATATAATAATTTTTTTCCATTTTTTCCTCCATATTTATTGTTCTTGAAAATAAAAAGTACCAATAACGTAGCATAGAAAATCGAAATTTTTGTTTATTTTAGATTTGTCTTTTTGTCAACTTATTTTAGATGTGTTATTGATTGATAAGGCATATCAATAGATAAAATATTTATTAAAGAGAAATTAATATATTGATGATTAAAGATATAAATAAGGATATATAATAGTCTAAGAATCCTTCATACTAATAATTTCTTAAAGGACGTGTAATAGAGATATACGACAACTTAAATGGACCGAACGGAGTATTTAATATTTAACTCTAATTTGAAACACTAGTGACAGAGAGAAAACATGCTTGATAAGTATCTCACGTGAAATAATAATATGTTTATCACACAAAAATCTTCAAGCTTTTAGAAAGTGTAATGCACGCTCAAACACAACAAATATTTTTCTGGAACTTCAATTTTGGATTTTCTTTTTTTTTTTTTTTGAAAAAATCTTCAACAAAATAGTATTTTCAAATATCTGCAAATAAAATCCTTTTTATTTATTCATTTAATTTCTTTGCTTCTTAGAGATGCAAATCCTCAAGGGTCAAGAAAGTTGCATGAGGTATAGCCGCACACGGAGAGGTTGGTGTCCCAACAATGACGAGTGTAACAACCAATGCATAAGTCAAGATGGGGCTCTAGGTGGAGCTTGCCAAGAACAAGAGGCTTGCGTCTGTTTCTACTGTGGTTAAGAAAATCACATGGTTGAATTGTCACCTAGTAGCTAGTAACAATAACACTTTCATAGTTAGAAATACATATATATTACAATGAAGTGTTACTAAAATATTAAACTATTTGCAGTTTAAATATTATCATATATATGGAAAAACAATTATAAATTTTATTCGAAATAAGTAAACAAAGAAGCATGACAAGATTGATAGAGAAATAGAGTTTTTTGTTTTAGCAAACCATTCAGCTCTATCTAATCTGGTTTGCTTTTTTATTGATCACTGATACCCGCATAGATCCTCGTGATCTCATCTATACGAGACCCCATTTTCATTTCTCTATAAACACTTAAGCACTTCAAAAGAGTCAAAGAAAGTCTCAACTTGCCTTGGAAGTCCGACGAATCAAACCGATGTTTTTTCCTTCGGAATTGCCTCCTAACGAGTCCAACCTATTGAAGAGCAAGTTCTACGTAAGAAAATGAAGCTAATGATACTCATATTACCACATATCCCAAATCCAAGTTCAAAAGGTCAACTCAAAAGTCAACCTCTGGCCCACAAGGGTAAAACGAAAATTTTATTGAAAAATCACATTACCTGTACTCAAGGAGTTTAACTTTGAAATTCCAAGGAAAACATAGTTGAAATCGACCTTAAGAACACTAATTTATTAAATTTTTATTTTACCGGAGAAAACTCCAAATTTCAAGTTGAAAAAACTAAATTTGAGGCTAAAATCATGGATTAGTTATTGGGGAATGATAAAATTGATGATACAATCCAAAAGTCCTCAAGACCATTTACTAGAAGCCAAGTGCGGGAATTACAAGTCCTTCAAGGATTATTTATGAAGATGGAAGTACTTGATCATGTTTTGAGCCCCTCCAAAGGATCTCATAGCATAATTATTAGTTTGGCAACTAAAGAAGGAACAAATGGTATTCTGCCAAGAGTTGACGACATTGGTTGAAGGGCTATCAACCTGTTGATGACTTAGGTTGATGGACTACCAACTTGGAGATGGGGGACTTGACATTTTGTTAAGGTTGACGACTTGGGTTGACGGGTGGTCAACCCGTTGACGAGTTGTCAACTTGAAATTGTCCATTTAGGGCTATTTTCGTAATTGATTTCGAAGGTCACTTTTGGGCAAATAATAGAATAGATAGCCAAGACTATAAGTAGTTAAACCTAGGGTTTTATTCAGCAGTTATCGTTGAATATTGATGAATACTTCTCTGTGAGAGAGTTTGGTGAAGCTTGTGTTGAATCTTTGCTTAGAAACAGGGGTATCGAGGGAGTCTAGATGCCCTCTTGGTCCACGTAAGAGGATTGGTGCTTGTAGTTAGTCATAATTAGGGTTTTAGAGTTTAATATACTATTTAGTTCCATTATCTTCTATCTTCTTTGTGTCATCCGATCTATCTTTTCTTCTATAGTCTAGTTTTCTTTGTTTTCTTAGTTAAATTCTCGTTTCCGTATTTTGGTTGGTATCATTTGGTATCAGAACCGAGCTTAGTATCATACCAACGATTCTAGTCTTGGGTTTTGTTATCTAAAAAAAAAGTCAAAAAATGCTTTTGAGGGTTTTTAAATTTAGTGTTTTTGATTTTTTAGTCTTGTTTGTGTTTCTGATACTAGAATCGTATTCTCTAGTATTTTGTGAGTCGAAATCTAAAATTTGAGCTTATTCCGAGAAGATTTGAGTAACCCACCATCGTTGAAGCTTGAGTTTGAAGAAATTTGAAGTGGGTTCAAAAATCTAAAAAGTTTGATTGAGTTTTGAGGCTTAAAAATGTTTGGCGTTTGTTCGGGAGGTTGAAAGGAGCTTGGATTTCGAATTTCATTGAATTTCGAGTTTGTTTGCTTTAGGGTCAAATTTTGAATGTTCTTCATAACTTGTTGAGGAAGAACACTCAAAAGAAAGGGTTTGATACAAAAAGGATTAAAGAAAAAGGAGGCATATTTGTTTATGCCATGAAATATTCTAAAAGGAGTAAGTACTACAAGAAGTGGGCCCTCAAGAATCAAGTTATTAGTAAATTGATAACAAGCACTGAAGAGGTTGACAAGTTGTTAACCCCTTGACAGGCCGTCAACATTGGTCTTCAACTAAGGGAAAATTGACACACATTCTGTCTAAGGTTGACGAGGAAGGTTGACGAGTTGTCAACTCGTTGACGGGCTGTTAACGTAAGTCTTCAACTAAAAATAGCCTCAACCCCATTCTGCCTTAAGTTGACGAGATTGGTTGCCGGGCTGTTAACCCAAGTCTTCATCTGAACAAATTTCAGTAAGTTCATTTTAGATTCCTAGTTTCATTTCCTTGAATCTTAATCATCATTTACTTGATTCTAACACTAATTAACAGCTAGTAATCAACCTACTTAGTTGTGATTTAGTTCTTGAGCTCGTTTCTTTCTTAGTCCCATTTCTTTGTATGTTTTTCTCTTTTCATTTTTATCGTAACTTCTTGGCTCAAGTCCATAAGTGATTTCTTTGCGTCCTTCAAACAAGAATCCATTCCGGACAAGAGTAGTGATCGACACCTCATCTACCATCGGAGTATAAGTTATTCTTCAATATTTGCGGATCCAAGTATGAGGCATACAAAGGTGTGTAGAGTTGTGTGGTTATTTCTTTAATGCTAACTTTTTTGTTGCTTCTGTTTAGTGTCTTTAATAGGTACAATGGCCCCGGAAGGTGAAATACGGCCATCCATGGATGTCAATACTTCGAATGCGATCTTGGCCACAATTGAATCATTGGGTCGTAGGTTGGAATCCATGGAAGGTCACATAACCGTGCTCTAAGGAAGTCTATCAACCATGGGTGGAAATATAATGAATATGGAAGGTCATCTAAACTCCACCCGATTCACTCCCCAAAACTTCATCGAGCGGGCATGCTCAAGGCGCATTGCTACTATCTCCCCGGAAACCCTCCACCAAATGCTCAATCTATCGAGAAAACACAAGACCCCACTATCCAAAACACTAACTATCCACATAACCAAAATCCCATTCGTCAACTCCAACCCCAATTCAACTAAGCCAACCAAGAAGGACATCAAAACCAAATACCCCATGCCCAATGTGTACCACAACCTTCACTAAACCAAAATCCCCCACTTCAAGTACCCCTTAACCAAAACTAACCCATCCACGTTGAGGAGGTAGGTAGAGAGGAACCCCAAGAAAAGTATGGAGCCTTTGATGAAATGGATATGTGGGCGGAACACATGAGGAATAGACCAATGGGTCAAGGAAGTTTTAGAGGCCGAGGAGGAAGGTTTGGTCTGGCACCTTATGGAAGAGGAAACTTGGGAAATCGTCCCCAAGGTGATGAATAATGGAATTACAATGAGAATCAAGTTGGCAACGGAGGTCGAGATAATGGGATCAATTCAATCAATACTAGTCTTTCTACTTTCAAAGAAAAGAGTGATCCCGAAGCTTATCTAACATAGGAGTCTACTTTTGAAAGAATCTTTCAAGTCAATGATCTCACCGATGCCAAGAAGAGTTGCTATGCCATAGCCCAATTCGAAGAATTTGCTATAACATGGTGGGAATATGCCAAAAGATTTTAAAATGTCTTAAATGAGGGACAACCACCACCATGGGATGCATTAAAGGCCATCATGAGAAGGAAATATGTGTCGGAAAGATATAGACATGAGTTACTTGCCAAGTTGTACAATTTAAGGCAAGGGAACAAGAGTGTCTTAGCCTACTTTTATGAGTTTCAACAACTAATCTTGAAGCTTGAGTATCAAGAGAACGCGGAACATGTCATCATCCATTTCAAAGTTGGGTTGAACAAGGATATCTCATCTCTAACGAATTGTCATAGGTTTGCTACTTTAGAAGTTATCTTCCAAGTGACTTTAGAAGTTGAGAGAGATCTCAATAAAAGGTCATCATTTAAACCCAAAGGGTACTTATCCACTAATTCTTGGGGTAAGAACAAAGAAGTGGCTCAACTGTCTTTGGGTTGGAATAAGAACAAGGACGTCACCAAGCCCTATAAGAAGAAGCCCATAGAGAAGACTACTCCAAAGTACCCACCAATGAATGAAGGTAACAAGTATCCAACTCCTAATCCCAAATGTTTCCAATGTTTCAAATGTCAATGTTGGGGAAACAAGGTAAATGAATGTTCCAATCCAAGAAATGTGATCCTTAAGGAAGGAAGATTGTATTACCTTGGAGAAGAGGTAGGGATAAAAGAGGATAATGAAGAAGAGACCCAAGAAGAAAAGATAGTTGAGAAAGATGAGCAAGTAGAAGAAGGTGATGAGGATGTTTGGTCTCAAGAGGGAGAGTTTGGGGTACCAAACTATGTAGTAAGAAGGGTAATGATTAGCAAAACATTCCATGATCCGAGTCAAAGAGAGAACTTATTTCACTGTAACTATCTTATCAAGAATAATGTGTGCTCATTGGTCATTGATAGCGGGAGTTGTGCTAATGTTGATAGTTCTACCATGGTCAACTTCTTGAAGTTACCCACTAACACACATGCCTCACCACACAAACTCTAATGGTTGAACGCGTATGGAGAATCGAAAGTGACTAGGCAAGTTATGATCCGGTTCAAGATAGGGAATTATCAAGACGAAGTGCTTTGTGATGTAATTCCTATGAAAGCATGCCACATTTTTCTAGAAAGACCATGGCAATACGATCGCTCCACCAAGTATGATGGGAGAACTAATCGGTGCTCTCTTGAGTTGAATGGTAGGAAGTTCACATTTCATCCTCTTTCACCATCCCATGTGAATTAGGCATATCAAAAGCTGAGGAAGTTAAAAGAGAAAGGTCAGAAGGAAGGAGAGGAGGAACCCCATGTAGAGGAGAGTGATAAAGGAGAAGAAAGAAAGAAGTTGAAAAGGAAGAGCCAAATGGTTCTGTTGTCTAGAAACAAATATCTCTTCAAGTAATGTGATAAGGAGGAGCCCATGCTTCTTCTAGCACATGCTCTTCACACTAACCACTCTACTTCTCCTATTCCCCATTCTATTTCTCTTGTTTGCAGGATTATGGAGATGTGTTCCCAAAGAACTTCTAAAAGGGTTCCCCCCACTTCGGGGAATTGAACACCAAATAGACTTCATGCCGGGCTCTCAATTGCCAAACAAACTGGCCTATCAAAGTAACCCAACGGACACCAAAGAGCATCAAAGACAAGTTGAGGAACTCCTCAATAAGGGATATATCAAGGAGAGCATGATCCCATGTATGGTACAGGTATTGCTGGTACCGAAGAAAGATGGAACTTGGCGCATGTGTGTTGATTGCAGGGCGATTAACAAGATAATGGTAAAGTATCGCCACACTATCCCTAGATTAGATGACATGCTAGATGACTTAAATGGTTTTTATGTGTTCTCAAAAGTTGATCATAGGATTAGGTATCACCAAATTCGGATAAACCCCAGTGATGAATGGAAAACCACCTTCAAGACCAAATTTGGTCTCTATGAATGGATAGTTATGCCATTTGGACTCACCAATGCTCCTAGTACCTTTATGCGGTTAATGAACCATGTGATGAAACCATTCATAGGGAAGTTTGTTGTGGTTTACTTTGATGATATCCTGGTTTATAGAAAGTCCCTAGATGTCCGTGTGATGCATTTGAAGCGTGTGCTTGATATGCTTAGAAAAGAACAATTATATGCAAATCTTGAGAAATGTTCTTTTGGTGTTAATGAGGTTGTATTTTTGGGATTTGTTGTAAGTTCTTGGGGTGTTGAAGTGGATGAATCCAAGATAGACGATGTACAAAATTGGCCAACTCCATAATCCATTGGTGACGTGAGAAGTTTTCATAAATTGGCTAGTTTCTATAGAAGGTTTGTCAAAGGGTTTAGCATCATAGCCACCCCGTTGAACAAGGTAATCTGAAAGAATAAATAATTTAAGTGGGGAGATGAGCAAGCAAAGGTGTTTGAAACTGTGAAAATAATGCTTAGCTCCGCCCCGTTGTTACAATTACCCAACTTTGAAAAGATGTTTGAAATTGAATGTGATGCTAGCAATGTAGGCATTGGAGCCATCTTAATCCAAGACCAAAGGCCTATTGTATACTTTAGAGAAAAGCTCAAAGGAGAAACCTTGAACTACTCCACGTATGATCTTGAGTTGTATACCTTGATGAGAGCTTTGGGTAATTGAAAATACTATTTGTGGCCTAAGGAATTTGTGATTCAAACCGGCCATGAATCTTTGAAACACCTTAGGGCCCAAGATAAATTGAACAAACGGCATACCAAATGGATTGAATTCTTAAAAACTTTTCCTTATGTAATTCAATAAAAAAAAAAGGGGGAAGGAAAATGTTGTGGCCGATGCCTTGTCTAGAAAACACGTCTTGCTAAATACTTTGTCTTCTGAATTGATTGGCTTTAAATATTTGAATACTTGTATCCCAAGGACACCTATATTGCTTAAATCTTCAATAATTGTGAGGAATGGGAAAGGGAACGATGGATTAGGGATAGGTCATATATACCCATTTCCAAGTTTGATGGGTTTTTCTTCAAGGGAAAAAGATTGTGTGTGCCCACAAGCTCTTGGAGAGAGTTGTTTGTTAAAGAGGCAAACAATTGGGGTTTGATGGGTCATTTTGGAATTGACAAGACCCTTGAGAGCCTAGGGGAACAATTTTATTGGCCCAAGATGCGTCATGACGTTACTCGAATTTGTGGTCAATGTGTGAATTGTCGAAGTGCAAAATAGCGACTTCTCCCTCAAGGATTGTATACCCTGCTTCCCATTCCCCTACACCATTAGTTTGATATCTCTATGGATTTTGTGTTGGGTTTGCCTAGGACAAGGAGGGGAAGAGATAGTATCTTTGTTGTTGTTGATAGATTTTCAAAAATGGCTCACTTTATCCCATGCCACAAGATTGATGATGCTTCCAATGTGGCAACCTTTTTCATTGAACATGTTGTTAAGATCCACGGGATTCCCAAGACCATTGAGAGTGATAAGGACTCTAAGTTCCTTAGTCACTTTTGGAGGTCATTATGGGGTAGGCTTTGCATGAAATTGCTTTTCTCCACGTATTGCCACCTGCAAATCGATGGTCAAATCAAGATTGTGAATAGGACTTTAGGTTCTATGTTACACGCCATGGTTAATGGGAAAATGGCCTCTTGGGAGGATCACTTACCTTTAGTCAAATTTGCTTACAATAGAGTTGTTCGCACGACTATTGGTATGACTCATTTTGAATGTGTTTACGGCTTTAACCCCCTTACCCCTTTAGATCTCACTCCTTTGTCTAGTGATGTTGTGCTTAGCCTAGATGGAAACAAAAGGGTGGATGCCATGAAGAAGCTACTTGAGAAGGTGAAGAAGCTACTTGAGAAGGTGAGACTTATCTTTGAAAAAAAGAGTCAAGCAGTGGCAAAAAGGGTGAACAAAGGGTGAAGGAGACTTGTGCTCGAACTAGGTGATTGGGTTTGGGTACACCTCTGAAAGGACCGATTTCCAACTCATATGTTGTCCAAGTTGATGCCTCGAGGGGATGGACCCTTCCAAGTGCTTAAAGGAATAAATGATAATGCATACAAGATTGATCTTTCTTCGGATTATCAACTGCACAACACATTCAATGTGTGCGACATTTTACTCTTTGAAATACTTGAGCATGATGAACTCGTAAATTTGAGGTCAAATTCATTTCAAGAAGGAGAGGATGATATAATTTAAAAGTCCTCAAGACCATTTACTAGAAGCCAAGCACGGGAGTTACAAGTCCTTCAATGCTTATTTATGAAAATGGAAGTACTTGATCATGTTTTGAGCCCCTCCAAAGAATCCCATATCATAATGATTAGTTTGGGAACTAAAGAAGGAACAAATGAAATTCTTCCAAGAGTTAACGACATTGGTTGAAGGGGTTGTCAACCTGTTGACGACTTATATTGATGGGCTACCAATTTGGAGATGGAGGACTTGACATTATGTTAAGGTTTACAACTTGGGTTGATGGGCTGTCAACCCGTTGACGACCTAAGTTGAAATCGTAAATTTAGGACTATTTTTGTAATTGATTGCAAACGTCACTTTTGGGCCAATAATGTAATAGATAGACAAGACTATAAATAGTTAAACCTGGGTTTTTATTCAGTAGTTATCTTTGAATAATGATGAATACTTCTCTTATGAGAGAGTTTCATGAAGCTTGTGTTGAATCTTTGCTTAGAAATGGGGGTTTTGAGAGAGTCTAGATTCCCTCTTGGTCCACGTAAGAGGATTGGTCAGGGTTTTAGAGTTTACTATACTCTTTAGTTCCATTATTTTTTATCTTCTTTGTGTCATCCTATCTATCTTTTCTTCTATCATCTAGTTTTCTTTGTTTTCTTAGTTAAATTCTCGTTTTCGCATTTTGGTTGGTATCAATCAAGCTTTAGAAACTCACCCAAGGTAGAAACCTCAAATTCCCACTAGAAATCGCCCCTACCCGAGCTCCCGTGTTTCCAAAATTGAGGTATTGAAGAAATAAAAGAGGAAAAAAAAAAGGAGAACCTGCTTATAATAAGGCACAATGTTTTCGCTTTAGCAGAACTCTCACTGCTAAAGCGATGTCTCCAAAATCGAGGAAACCTCAAACCCGTAGAACTCACTTAAATGATGAGGGTTCGCCGAAGCAGACCTACTCCCGTAGGAACAAACCCACAAAAGCAATGAAGTGTTGCCTCTGCTGCTCCATCGGTGAGGACAAAGTACCATTGAAATGGTCCAGGTCCAACTGACATGGCTCCGTAAGAGCAATGGGAGCATCACCGATGCGGCTCTGTAGAAGTGGGTCAAGTTCCACCAAAGTGGCAGCACCAAAAGATAACACTCAGCTGAAACACAAGTTTAGAAATTTCCCTCAACAAACCCTCAGAATGCATTTGGAACCCCACAAAAATAATCTAACTATGCCACTAGACCGAATTCAATATTGCGGACTTAATGATGCAGTCAGAATTTTCGACGGAGGTTGTTTTCATCAGATGTGTCAACATATACCACAACTTTTTCACATCTCGTCTAAACACTCAAAATCACACCAAAAACACTGGATCCCAAACCAATCATGCTACTAACCCAAAATTGATGTTTAGAGACTGATGGAACAGAAAAAATTCTTATGTGGTGCTTGAATCTACAAATATTGACCAAAGTCAACCATCCCACCTCTAAATCTTTCCAAAATAAAACCTCTCCTAAATCTCAATCAAACTTCTGGGGAACCGTGCCACTACTTCCACACCCTATAAATACTAAAATATAACTATGAGGAGGGATAAAATGGCCAAATTGTATAAAAATCCTAAAATCAAGGTAAGAGTTGTTACAACTCCTCTCTTTCTTTTCTCTCTTACTCATTTCATTAGGAGTGCAATAGGCCCCAAGGATCCCTTTTGCGTCACTGGGATGACTTTTCACTTCAATTTTTAACTTTGCATCACTAGAAGTTCCAAAGACTACTTGAATTATTGGAATGACTTTGTACATCAAAGTTCAAATTAGTAGTTTTTACTTCCAGTTTCTTGACGTTCTCATTTGTGATTGAAGATTCCTTAATGACCGTAGGAGTTAAGATATGTTTTTGTTCGATCCAATCTACAACAACAAACTTACCCAAATTTTATCAACTAAATTTTATTACATTTGAACCAAGGAGCTCCTAAACACATCGAACAAGTAGACAAAAGATAAACATCATACCAAATTCCTCCTTAATAGTTTTCATGGTGAAAAATTATTTTTACCTCTTTAATAACCAACCTTCCAGTAAATTTATATGTTGAGCCTTTTGTATGTCAAATTATCTTCAACCGCGTAACAAAAAATGAATCAATAAATCTGATATAACATAATTTATCTACACCTAAAGTGCAATAAACTTCACAACCACTCTCATACCCCTCAACAACAACTTCAAATTTAGTCAAACTTCCTTTAGACTCATGTTCTCGTTTTCTCATGAAAGCACTATTATAATAATCATGAAATACTTCGCAATAATTTCTACTAGAAGTAGAATTGTAAGATGAAATTATCCTTTCTCCATGTCATCCAAACCTCCATTGTATCTCCTTGAACCTATATAAGGCATAATTAAGACAAGAAAAGTGGTTACTAAAAATATGGACCTCACAAGTCACTTCCCCACGTGTATCACATATATGAATGCACTCAATTTTCTTACCATTGATGTATACACTCAATGGTCATAGGCTTTTAGGACCACACTCAAATGATCTCACCACTTAAGCCTTTTATCAATCAAGGGTATGCCTTACACGGTTCTACAATCTCAAATAAAATCAAAGCAAGCTTTCAAGTATCGATTTGGAGAGGAGTTTATATCACTAACATAGAAGGACAAAACACACCAACGGACTAGAAATGAAATAAATTCACAACGAAACTAAAAGAGAAAAGCACAAAATGAAATAAAAGTGCTCAAAAGAAACTAGTTTATCACTAAGTGTGAACTAATACTTAAGTAAACTAGCTAGAATAAATAAGGAAAGAAAGGAAAACTAAATGGAAAAAGCAATATATGAAATTGGGTAGAAAATTGGATTCTACGCAAATGTGACTAATTCTGAAATGGTGGTGCAAAATGTGGCCATTTCTACAAATCAGAAAAAGTGTAGCCATTGTTTTATCTTCTTCGTACAACTTGCAGCTGTAATTCACCGAAAACAACCTGAAATCTCACTGTGACAATCTCAAATTTTAGTTATGAGCTCCTTTTATTGTTTCAATTCTTTTGATATATTAACCACCCAAAACAGAGTCTGTTTACGTCAGCCCAAACTTTTAAAATTGAGATTTAATGCTCCAACTATAAAGTTACATAGCAAACATAGCTGAAAAGTGAAACATAAACAATTGAAATTTTAAGTGATAGTTTTATTGAGCTTACTCTTGACTTAATATTGACTTACACTTAACAAGAAGAGAAATAATAGACCAGCAATAATGCTAAGTAGTTAAGATAATGAAAAATTAAAAAACATCTAACAGCCCAAAAGAATAGGACTTCGTGCAACAGTCCTTGACCAAATCAAATTTAAACCCAAACTTTATGCAACAGTCCTTGACCAAATCAAAGTTTTATAACAATCCCTCCATTGAACATATTCCTCTTGTCAAGAATTAGTTCAAATCTGAATTGGTGCACATGCAAAGCTCTTCATGCAGTTTCTAAAATTCTTCCACTTTGAGAGGTGTTGTCAGCAGGTCTACAAGTTGATCTCGAAAGCCGCAAAATAACAAATTAAAAGCTCGTTCTTTAGTAAGATCCCTTAGGAAATGCAATCTTACCCTTATGTACTTAGAACAACCATGTAAAATTAGATTCTTAGACAGCTTAATAGTTGAAGCATTATCACACATTAACTTTGTACTAGCAACCTGCAAATGACCAATTTCTTTTAGGATCCTCCTCATCCAAATATCTTAATAAGAACATGCAGTAGTTGCAACAAACTCAGCCTCTGTAGTTTACAAGGTAACGATAGGTTGCTTTCGAGATGACCAAGCTACTTCTTCTCCACTCATCATAAACACATAGCCTGAAGTACTCTTGCTATCTTCCATGTTTCCATCATAGTCACTATTAGTGAATCCAACCATCTTACTAGCTCTTCCCATTTTATAAAAGACACTATAGTTCACAATACCTTTTAAGTACCTTAATACCCCTTTTTCTTCTACAAAGTGTTATTATGTTGGGCATGCTATGAAACGACTAATAAGACTTACAACAAACATGAGATCAGGACAAGTGACTATAAGATACATCAGACTTCCCGCTATCTGCTTGTATTGAGTTGCATCCACCTTTATGTCATCTTTATCTTTTCCAATCTTTTGTCCTGGAATGATAGGATTACAAACTGAATTATAATTTTCTATTCTAAATCGGCTTAAAACTTCAGTTGCATACTTCCTTTGGCATATGAAAACACCATCAGGTCTTTGTATCACCTCAATTCCAAGAAAGAACCTCATCTAACCTAAGTCTGTCATATCAAACTCCTTTTTCATGGAACATTTAAATTCACCCAACATCTTTTCATCATAACCAGTAAATAAAAGATCATCAACATAAATACTCATAATGAGAATTTTACCTCCCTTTCTTTTAACAAAGAGTCCTTGATGAAATAGGACTCTATTCAACTAAATCAAGCCCTAGGTGCATGTTTTAGTCCATAAAGTGCCATTTTGTTGCTTATACACCAGTTGTTCACCTCTTTTTTTCTCATAACCTTTTGGTTTCTCTACAAAAACATCTTTCTTCAACTCCCCATATAGAAAAGATGATTTTACATCTAATTGGTACAGTATCCGACCCCTTTGATCCACAAAAGCTATGATCATTCTTATTCTATCCATTCTGGCCACAGGTGCAAAAACTTCAGTATAATCAATCCCATGTTCCTGAGTATAACCTTTAACCACCAATCTTGCTTTGTATTTATCAATTTCACCAAGCTCATTTAGCTTAGTTTTATAAACCAATTTTACTCCTATTTTCTTTGCATCAGCAGGTAGTTCCATCAAGCGTTAGGTTTGATTTCTTTCAATGGATTTGATTTCTTCATCCATGGCTAGTTTCCATTTTGGGCTTTTGACAGCTTCCTCAAAGCTTGTAGGATATGATATCATCAAAAAGGCCATGTTTGCTTCAATTTCTTCATAAAAACCTTCGCCAAAAGTATAATCTGCCGACCACACAGGTAGATGTCGATTTCTTCTTTCCCTTACAACTAGGTCTAGTGCAGCAGTTGATGAATTATTTCTGGTCGGTGAATTAGTGTCGGCTTCTGTGACTTCTCCTTCTTGAGCTATGTTCTCTTCTTCAATGTTGTCTCCCTAATCTAATTCCATTAGTTATTCTCATTCAGAATTTGTATTCCAATCCCACATACGATCTTCTATGAAAATTACATCACGGCTAATGATAATTCTTTTGGCAACTAGATCAAAGATTTTGTATCCTTTGGATTCACCACTAACCCCGAATAAAACATAGCTTACGCTTTTATCTTCAAGTTTGGTTCTCCTAGCATCTGGAATATGAACATGCAAACACTCAAAAATAATCAACTGATGGCTTCTCTCTTCTCCATGCCTCTTCTGGGGTCATATCCTTTACAACTAGGGTAGGTGAATGATTCAAGATATAAATCATCCACCTAACTGCCTCTAGCCAAAAAGTCTTGGGTATTTTCTTCTCTGTCAACATAGCTCACACCAAGTTCATTGTTGTATGATTCTTGCGTTCAGCCACTCCGTTTTGTTACGGATTATAGGTTGTGGTCAATTGTCTATTCACTCCATGTTGTTCACAAAAATCATTGAATTCTGCAACTCTATCTATTCTTAAGCATTTAATGGGCATCCCAATTTTCTTTTCCACAAGTGGTTTGAAACATTTAAAGTGGTAAAATATTTCTGATTTTTCAAAAATAAAATATGTCCATGCTTTCCTAGAAAAATCATCTATAAAGCATAAGAAGTACCTTTTCTGGCTGCTTGAAGCTGGTGTAATAGGACCACAAATATCCATATGAACTAGACCCAATTTTTCAGTTACTCTCCACTGACTCCTTTTAGAAATTGTAGTCCGATGTTTCTTGCCTTTCATGCATGCCTCCTAAGTGGCGCTTAGAGCTACAATTTGTGGCAAACCTTTCACCATATTTTTGTATTTCAAGGTGCACAGTCCTTTTTAACTGAGATGGCCATAACGGTAGTGCTAAAGAGTTGACTAATCTGTATTGTTGATTTGGAGACATCTTGCTTCAATATTTCTGGATGAAGGATCGACAAGCAAAATAAACATTTGATTTGCACTCATAATGGATTCTGCCGTCTTTACTCTCTGTGGATGATAAACACTGCACACACCATCTTTAAATAGCATAGCTAATCCTTTTTCTTGAAGTTGCCCGATGCTCAAGACATATTTGTGAGTTCAAGAACCCAATATACATCACCAACGGAATAACTAACTCCCTGCAAGAATAATTTCACAATTCCCTTTCTAGTAACCTTCATTCTTGTATTATTTCCAAGCTTGATAGTGTGAGAGAAAGTCGTGTCCAAGCTTGAAAATAGATCTTGATTCCACACATGTGATTTGAGCATCCAGAATCCAAGAACCAGGCATCGCTCCTCTTTTCTTCATGTAGTTCTATATAGGCCATTAACAGCATCTCATCTTTTTCTTCTAATTCTACATAATTTGCTTCCATATACAGCTTTGGACATTCATATTGAAAATGTCCTAAGTTATGGCATTTATAACATTCAACAGCTACTTTGTTAAAAGTTGTTCTTCCTCTTCCCCGTCCGCTTCCTCTGTAGGATGCTCTCACTTGGTTGCTTGTTCCTGAACGGCCTTCTACTTTCAGAGCTTGATCCTCAACATCATTGCTTGGTTGGTGTAATTTTTGTTCATGTACCACTAACAAACTCTGTAATTCATCGATGGACATATTGTCGGTAAATTTTAATTCATCTATGGATACTACAACATATGTGAACTTGTCAGTTAGAGTTCGCAGAATTTTTTCAATAATTTTCCTGTCAGGCATATCTTCTCCATTAATCCTTATCTTATTTGAGATCATCATCACTCTTACAAAATACTCAGTGATGGTTCCATCCCTCTTCATTGCTAGAATCTCAAACTCTCTTCTTAATGAGTTAAGAAGAGATTTTTTCACCTTCAAATTTCCTCCAAACTTCTACTTCATTGAGTCCCAAACAGTCTTGGTTGTGTGACGGTCCAAGATTAGTTCAAAAATAGTTCGTTCAACTGCCTGAAACAAATAATGTTTGGCTTGGTGATCCTTGATTCTAGCATCATTGAGTTGTGCTTCAGTTAGCCTCGTCCCTTCTATTAGCTCTTCAAAACCAAGCTTCATAGACCTTTTGCCCTAAGAAAATTTTCCATCAGTTCACTCCAGTGGTCATAGTGACCATCAAAGTGAGGGATCTTTGTTAGAGTCTTGTTCTCACTCATTCTCTCAGTGTCTGATCACTCGAAGATTTCTACTTCCGTTTCTACAAACTCGGTCCGGGCTCTGATGCCAATTGTAAAGTTACACAGCAAAGATAGCTGAAAAGAGAAACACAAACAATTGGGATTTTAAGTGATAGTTTTGTTGAGCTTACTCTTGATTTAATATAGACTTACACTTAACAAGAAGAGAAATAATAGACCACCAATAATGCTAAGTATTTAAGATAATGAAAAATTAAAAAACGTCTAACAACCCAAAAGAATAGGACTTCATGCAACAGTCCTTGACCAAATCAAAGTTAACAACCCAAACTTTCTGCAACAGTCCTTGACCAAATCAAAGTTTTCTAACACCAATCATGGTTGCACATGGTTCTCGTACTATTTTTTTCACGTTGATCAGCTCTAAATCAATGGTTACTTATGATTTCATGTGACAAATAAGCTTCGAAGTTCGAGCAAGAATTTTTCTCAAATCTAATCTTGAGCTACGACAAAGGAATGTCAATGTCGACTTCTGCTTTCTTCATCAATGGAGTTTTCAATCATCTCTCTAAGTTGCAGCTTAATATGAGTACGTACAAGTATTTCTCCAGCACCAAAAATTTTCAATCCAACCAATAGATTAAAAAGTCTAATCCAAAAGTGTTTCAATCTGCAATTCAATTCCCCGACACCCACACAACTTTGATCCACAACAAGCCCAAAAATGTGCTCGATGACTACCGAATCTGTTTACCTTTCAACTCCATACAAACAACAAATACAATCAAAGATCTTAAAAATATATATTTTAACCTAGTGAAAGCAAGAACACAATGAAACTTTGATACTCTTTTTGAATTTTCAAATTTTCATTTTTTGTTTTGCAATTTCTATGACTCAAAAATATCCAATTACTCCAAGCTTTGATACCAATTGATGTAAACGAGATACAAAATAATGAGAATTAATAGATAATCAAGAAATCGAGGGGAGATAGAGAAGACAGAAAGATTAATCCCATAATTGAAGTAAATTAGAGACCGAAAAATATTGGTTTGCAATTCTCTAATTTGAACAAACAATAACATGATTGAATTCGAGGGACAAGAGAATTGAACTCATACATGAATAATCTTACCCAAATATCTTCAAGAGAGATCCAACGTAAAGACAGAGGAATACAACCCACCAAACTCACTAAGAGTATTCACCTAAAAATATTACCTACCTCAAATAATATTCATCCTATTCTATTTATACTAATAAAGTTAGCTAAGATAAAAAAAGACATCAATGCCCTTAATTATGTGTACTTCATTCTATGATCAAAATGACCCTAAAATATAATGTTAATCTATTCTTTTATTGGTTCTTGGATTCCATAGTCTCTTGGAACACTCTAAGTTTTTGATGCATGTGAAAATCCCTTTATGGGATGAGTACTTCTCAAACTTGCACGGATGTCATCATACCGATCCGGAGACTCTACTGGACACTTGCTCTTGTACTCATGAGACTGGTGAACCTAGCGGTCTAATACAAACTTTTCATGACCCAAAATCCTATGGATTGTGATGGCACCTACCCCAACCCATCTATGGTAGGTAAGCCTAACTCAACAACTGAGAAATAAGAAATAAAGGCTACAATAAAAACTCACACATTCAACTAATGGTAATTGTAATAATACAATACTTCCTCAACTAAATTGAACAAAGTAAATATAAAATTCCAAGAACTCAGAAGTCATAAGTACAAGAGAAACTTTAAAGTAGAATGTCGAGTCAAAATACAATACCGTCTAAGAAACAAAATAAGACAGAAAATGAAGATGAATAAAACTGCGATAATCTCCAATCAGGGAAGCTTACCACAACCTCAAAATATCATGAATGCGTGATTACGATCCATGGGATCCACTTATACTGGAATCTACATCAGAAGAATGCAAAAAAAGTAGGAGTGAGTATGATCCTATCACAATTCAGAATCTGAGATCATGATGGCACCTACTCCAACCCAACCTTGGTAGGTAATTCCAATTTCAAAAGAGATAAAATTGCAAAACAAAAGATAAATAATACACAAATACGAGATTTTTGGATAAAATTAGGCCAATGATATTAAACATCTCCGAAACTGAAATAAATACAACTTCATTTCCAAAATCTAGTGTCATGAGTAAGAGCACTAATAAATTGACATAGAATATGGAGATACACAACTCTGTCTCTGAAATATAAAATAAAAATAAGATAAAGATATGATGAAGTCTGAAACATGCTCCGAACGAGGAGCTCACTAGTACTCCTTAACTGCCTCAACTCAGCACAAACTCAAGTCTGTGGGTTGCACTCGAACTGGGATTTGCATCAAAAGGATACAAAAAGTAGGAGTGAGTATAGTCTACTTGTACTCAGTAGGCATCGTAGGCCGACCAAGCAAAGCAGAAAACTAAACATATAAAGGAAACTAAGAGCAACGCTTCCACCCGCATACAGAAAAGTTTTCAATATAAATAACATCATACATAAAAGGAAGACTAAATTACATGATATCAATCACATAAGACCAATGCAAATGATACAATGAAATGAAAATGGTAATGATGCAATGTCTCAATGTCACCTCATGTACACCTTCCGAGCATAAGCTTCCAGGAAAGAATTCATGGGGGGTTCGCAATCCATATACTATCACAATCTCATCAATCAACCTTGCCGGCACATCCCTCGATCAAGGCGTTCGATAAAGTATTTCATTTTTTTCAAAATTAGTGTTTCTCAGTGGTACCAATTCCATGAATATAGATGAATGAAATAAGAATGCATGCTCATAACCAAATCAATATCATGTAATGAATCAACTCAATAATGTATAAATGAGCTCAAATATCCTAAAATCTCAATAGATCATGATATAAGCCATCACATGGCAACACAATGGTAGAAAGTCATATAAGATATCAATAATATCAATTCAAGCCCCCACACGGGCATCACAACAATAATAAAGGCAAATAATTCTCAAACAAGACCAATATCAGTCCCTGCACATGCATCTCAATGATAATAAATTCTCAAGTCAATAATAATATCCACATAAGCCCCAACACGGGTAACACGATAAAATAATGATCTCAAAAGATGAATCGCCTGATAAAATCTCCAATCCATGGCATACTTTATATGAATGGTTAACTACCTAGCTCGGTCTAAAGAAAGTTAAATAACCTAAATCGAAAGCCAAAACATATGCATGGATCCTTCAGCAAGGAGCTTTTTCTTTTCGTGCGGTCTTGAAACAAACTCAATCTATCAAAAACATAATCTACCCGTCAAAAGGAGTCTAATGATACCCATATTAGTCACTTTTATTTCGGATCCAAAACTACTTTGAAAATGACCCCAAAAGTAAAGGATAAAACTGAAATTTTATTGAAGAATCATGTTTCTCGTACTTTAAGGGCTCTAAATATGAAAATCAAACGAAAAACAAGTTGAAATCAAACTTGAAATCATTGAAAAACTATTTTCTTCCTTTACCAGGTGAAACCCCAAAATTCCAAGTTTAAAATTCAAGTTTTGAAGATGATTTAGTGAAAGAAAAAATCGTTAATAATAGAAATAAAGTTTAGAAGTTTACCCAAGTTCAGTTTGATGAAAAACCCTTTTTGAAAATTCCAAAATTGAGACCCCAAAGCTTGAAAATGGAAAAGTGAAATAAAAGAGAAGAAAAGGGAAAATTTATACAAAGATATTGTTTAGGCGGTCAATTGATCACCTAGCCGAAACCGCCTAAGCGGCTAGACTACCGCCTTGACAGTAGTCACTTGCCACGCTAGGGTTCTGCCTAAGCGGTCGATTGCCCACTAAGGCAATACTCCTATCGTTTAGGTGATGGTGCTAGATCGGTCAACTATCCGCTAAGGCGGTACCTGTAAGGTGATCAGGAAACTGCTTTAGCAGTTGCACCCGAACTCAGCACTAGCTGAAACAACAACAAAACAAAGACTCTGAATGGACCCTCGGATTTTGATTGAGAGCTCGTAAAAAAAATAATGCTACTAGGCTAATTTCGACATTTTGAACTCAATGAAACCATCAGATTTACCAAGAGGGGTCATTATCAACAAGTTACCCCCCGGAAACTCTTTTAGACTAATTTAACTAGTTTCTCATCTAAACGCTCAAAACTCAAAATAAAGACTCAAAACCAGAACCAACCATTCTACTAACCCAAAAACGACATTTCGATTCTAATGAAACTAACAGAATTATCATCCAATGCTCGGATCATAAAATATTAACTGAAATCAAATATAACTCTTTAAAGGCTACTCAAAACCTTAAACTCATATAAATCACTCTCAAATACATCACGGACTGTTCCAACCATCCCCACAACTCATGACTGATAAACAACAACTACGGAGATGGTCAAAATGATCAAAGTATTGAAAAGGCTAAAAATGACCATAAGGATTGTTACTGTCATGATTCAAATCACGAGATTATGCGGGTACCTACCCAACTCTATCCTAGATAGGAGAACCCTTACCACCCAACCTTTAACCATTAGAGAAAATATTGCTAAAACCTTAAGCATTAATAAATAATAAACCTTTTATTTAAAATAAAACTTATTACAAAATACATTGCAGAATTTAACTATACAACTCTCCAGAACCTAGTCTAAATAGGTACAAGTGCTCTAAAGACAAGAAGGACAACTCAAGACACAACCTTCGTATAAGAGTAAGATGACAGGAGCTTTTGATGAATGACCACCACCAGGCTACAGAAACTTTAACTGACCTGAAACCATAGCTATACCCCAAAAGGAGATATAGTAAGTGTAGTATCAGTACAAACACATGTACCAGTAGGTATCATCGGCCGACCAGGATTAGAAAGAATATAATAACATACAGAAAATCAAGAAGTGAACATAATATTATTCTGATAACGAACTTAACATACTTAAGCTCCTAACCTTACCGCGGTTTCCTTAATTATAATATTATTAAATATTCTTCAAAGCGTGACTAAAAGGTATAATCCTAGGGAGCCACTAACCCCTACCTCTCACGTATCAATCTCATTAAACAGCTCTACACTTCTACCACATTAGCACTCTTTCATGAACACTCCTGCTCACTATTCTATTACCATTACACACCAACAATACAACCACCGAGATAATTAATAAAATAACTTTGCGAGAAGAGACACTAGAATCCACATCACGTATATAAAGTTATACACATAGGAGAATACGATTTACTCACAATTCAGGACATACCTCATATACACAGTTTACTACAACGTATATTCACATCATTAACTTACAATCACCGATTATCCTTTTTGGTATCATAGCATTACAAGTTGTTCATATCAATCTCTCACACTTAAGCAGTCCAATCATCAACCAGATACTTATAAGATGCTACACAATAATGCAATCATAACAAATACAATAAATAAAAATGCATGTATAATAGGGTATACATACATACTAGGGTTGACAAGGAACCTTAGTCATGATTTGCAGTGGAAAAGCTCAGTCCATGTACCATACCGGCATAGAACCCAATCCTAATATCAATCTATGTCGGTATAGCACTTGATTCCAGTATTAAAATGTATCGATCCTTCAAATATCATAATATATGAATTTCATCATCAAATATCAACCATGATGAAATGCAGTGCACCAATTATGCAAGTACATACTTTTCTAGATATTTAGTCAAAATCAAGTTCATTATTCCAAGTAAACAACAAATATCTACTAACACATGAAATCACAAGTGTGCCTGAAGGCCAATTCACAGAACTTGTAATATAGGCCTTATCAAATCATATTCATCAGTTACAGTATGTCTGAAGATCAATCCACCACTTATTTAAATAAGCATTATCAAAAACAATTATCGATCAAAACTATGTTCGAAGACCAATCAATCAATTATCCATTTTAGAAGTGTACATTCTACAAAATTGATGTTTACACTCTAATTCAACATACCTAGCTTATCCACCAAGCTAACCCTCTTTTATTCCTATCAAAATCGGTAAATTCAGTTACTAACTTGTAACTCTTTCATTCAAGTCATCACTAAGTTCAAGACACTATTTCGTTAGTCAATTATTCAACCAAGCGACTCTATTCAACTTACAATTCTAACTTGAGTCTTACACCTTTACACATCTAACTTTCTAGCATTTAGGCAAACTTGACTTTAGGTTCTTATGTTATGACACCACATCCTCTTATCACAATTAATTCTCCTAACTATCTTTCAGCAAGAATAACTAATATTTAAACCACACGCAACAATGACTTTACCCCTTTTAAGGTATTAACGACGAGTTTTATAGATTACAGGCTCATCTAATTCCTCTATTACTACCCACATTCACATATTAAACTTGTAAATCATTAAGTAAGTCATACAAATACAAACACCTATCAAGGGATCCACATAAAAACATAACAACACCCAATTAGATCTTTATTACATTAATCTATTTTTTATCCATCCAAACTACTTGCCTATAGACCTAGACATGAAGTCTCCCATCAAAACTATAGTAATTACATGTATCTAACCCAAATCTACTACACATTAAATCATGACCTACCTCGATCAAAGATCTTGGGACAAGCAAGCACATCAAAATTGCTCTTTCCTTTCCTTCATGCCTCCATTAGTCCAAACATCTAGAAATAAAATAATTATAGGAGTAATTAATCAATTACTCTTCAAATAACTACTTTTAAAATTCAACCCACTAATTCTATCCTTATACATGATCTAAAATATCATCCAAGGGTCAATTAACCATTAACTAGTTCTATCATATTCAACCCATCTCCATTAATGGAGTTTTAAAGCTAAAGATTCCATCATTATTGAATTCAAGATTCCCAACAATCCGACTTCATGTTTTAGAAAAATAAATTCATGTTGGGAATTATTAATTACAATTTAGAAGTAATTCTAGGTGATATTACCCAACACATAGGTGTTTCTCAAATCCCATGAACCTAGGGTGCTAACCTTCAATTCCACTATTAAAGATCATTCTAACGATTTTAAGATGTTGTTGGATTGAAAAACGAAGAATATGATGGAAGAACTTACCCCAACAAAGAATTTCAACCCTAGATCTAAAAAAATCGCCCCTCTAGGGCTTTGGAATGAAGTTTTAAAGTTAAAAACCCAAAAACCATCAAAATAAGCTTAAGTACTATCCGAGGATTGCTGCAGCAACATTCGGGTCGCTGCAGCGGCCTCAACTTTTTTGCACGGAAAGTCTTCAAAAAAATGGTCATAATATTTTACTTTGTAAGAAGATTAATAAACGATTGGAGGCGTTGGAAAATAGACTCAAAGATCTTTAATTTGGTGGGTATTGGAATCCATAACTCTTTAAATTCTAGGTGGAGTACTCATTTGAAGTTGATCCTAGTTCAAACTTAGACTGCAACTCAAACGGTAAGAACACTTCCAACTTAACTTTGTGCTAGGGATATTGTACGGCCTTAATTCATGTCTAATATATTCGCATACTAAAGAACTGATCCTATAACCTATGATGAATGAGATTCTTATGCTTTTACTATAGATATTTTCAGTAACAATGGTACGGATTGTTACAGTGATAGATCACGTGTACTCAAAAGGCATCATAGATTGGCTGAGTTTAAGAAGATGTTATATCAAATAAAGAATACTAAAGTAACACTGCATCTAAAAAATTCCCAGCATTTCAATATCAATAAAGATCATGTAATTATCTCAAATACAACAATAATCCTAAAGTTATGCAATGCAATGATATAGGATGATATGCAATGGTCAATATCTACCATTATATACCTACTCTAGTTGTGTGTTGTGAGATGGAACCTATGAGGGGCTCCTGATGTCCAAACATATCACTCCGTCCAACATACGCATCAGATTAAATCACTCAAAGGTATCATATCTCTCTGTATATTATATGTATAAGAGTAAATCACTGAAGAATATCATATCTCACCATCCAAAATGCACATCAGACCAAAATAATAGAAGGTGGTTTATTTTATTTTAAGAATCAGTAATCTTTTAATAGTACCACTCGGCTATCCATGAATGAATAAGTATACATTCTCAATAATATAATGAATCCAAATACAACAACTATGTATAAAATCATAAAAATATCAATCAACTCATGAATATTGGCTACAAGCCTCAATTTCAAGTCAGAAATCCCAGTTTCACATTACTATCACGGTATAAGCCCCTTATTCGACAATCACATTAATGATTCATCTCAATCTACTCTATAAGCCACTAATTTACTCAATTCATAATATGATTTATACGATAAGTCCCACCCAAACAAAGTCTAAAAGAATTTAAGCCATGCCTTGCATTAAAGTGGAACTGCAAGTCACCAATGGTCACAAACTAGATTTTTTCTTCCGAATGGCTTTAGAATGTTCCCAATCAATCAATAACAAGTTCTATACGTAAACACGAGTCCAATAATACCCATGTTACTGTACTGCTATCCTGAGTTCAAAAATTCAACCTCGAGCCTCCGAGAGCAAAACTAAAATTTTATTAGAAAATCAATTTACCCATTCCCTTAGAAGTTTAAAAATGAAATTTCAACAAAAATGAAGTTAAAATCGAGCTTGAAATCATCAGGTTATCATTTTTTAACTTTATTGGAAAATCCCCAAATTGTCAAGTTGAAAAATCAAGATTTGAAGGTGAAATCATAAAATTATCATTGAGGAATGTGTAAAAATAATATAAGAAACTTACCCACTGAAGAAATCTCTTAAATCGCCTTTTGAATCTCCCAAAAATAAGTTTCCAAGCTTCAAAAATTTTTTATGGGCCTTTGCTTCAAAAATGATATTTAATTATGTGAGGTCCCTACCTGTTAGAATACTGACCCTCTAATTTGCATAAAGAACAGGTTATTCTATCTGTTCCTTTGTCGATCAATAATGTAAAGCAAGTAAAGTGATAACACAATATTTTATTATGAAAAGCCCCGGCTCACAAAGGATAAAAAAACATGACCTACACCCTTTTAGGATTTAGCCCAAACTCCACTAAAATAATGAGTTTTAAAACTGTTAAGATTACAAACCTTACAATCCTAGAAACTAAATTTTAATTCTTATAAATCAACAATCACCCTTGACTATTGAATCACAACTTCGAGTTGCCCTCAACTTAAAGTAAGCTCTACATTTATGAAAGCAAAAGATTACATCTCAATAAAATTAATACAATAAAACTTGACTCAAGAACAATCTAGCATTATTCTATGAAACAAACTCTTCAAATTTGTTTCTTGTACTGGTTGTACTTGGATCTTCAGTCAGAACTCTCTCAAATATTAACTCCCTCTATTTGATTGTGTTCTTCTTGTATCTCTCTGTGTAAGTGCGTAGGATTCTTTGAGAAAACCTATGTCTATTTTTATCTAAAGATTCTCTTCTTTGTACTGTTGCCTCTTTCCTTGTAAGGAATCCCATTCCTTATTGGACTTGATTTGCCAACCTTCCTTGAGATTTCCTTCATTGTAGAGTACCTCTATAAAAGGAAACTTTATGCAATTTGGACTCTTGACTTCAACAAGCTCCATGCACGAGTTTCAAATTGTTTGCCATTTGGGACTTCACTTAGTTGACCTTTTCCTAATCCAACTTGGACTCTGCCTGAGAGGAACATGTTGCAGTAACCTGTTGCCTGCATATGATCCACATATTTGTCAACCCATCAAACCCTTCCTTGATCCAACACTATCCCTCTACGCGAACGTGTAGGACGATTTGCGAATGCACCAGACCAACCCAAGCTAATGTTATGTAATGTATCGATATTACATAAATAATGTATAAATGTGCATCTATATTGTATAAATGGTGTATAAACATGTATATATGATGTACAAATAGTTACGTAGTGTATACATAATATATCAATATTGTATAAATATGTATAACTGTGTATTGATATTGTATAAATAGTTATGTAATGTATCGATATTGAATAAATGGTGTACAAGCATGTATCAATATTGTATAAATAGTATATAGACGTGTATCGATATTGTATAAATAGGTATGTAATGTATTGACATTGTATGAATGGTGTACAATCGTGTATCTATATTATATAAACAATTATGTCATGTATCGATATTTATTTGACAATCATGCGTTCCTACCTTAATAAATAAAAGTATAAACAAAAATAATTAAACAACATAAATATTCAAAAAAAAATTCACAAAAGAAATGAAACAATTAGAAAAGAAAAAAGATTTTAAAAAAAGAACAACAAAAACAATTTAAACAATGAAAAAGTTTTTTTTTTAAATAGCACTGCAAAAAAATACAATTAAAAAGTTCTTTTTTAAAATTAGAAAGCAAATAGCCAAATGGCCTAACAGGGAGGCACGATAAAGGAAAATGGCAACCTGCCATTTTTCTGGTAAATCTTTTAACCAACTGGCTATTTTGTGCAAGAACAATGGCCGAAAGGCCATTTAAAGTTAAAAAAAAAAAAAAGATTATTTTTTATGTGAGAAATTTAACTCAATGGACACTTTGCATAATTTTTCCTTTTTTATTCCTTTCTATGACAGGTGATACTACTTTGGACAATATTATATCATATTATCGGTCTCTCCCCTTTTACTCCACCGCTAGTTCTGTCTATATTTGGTCCAATTAAACCAATGTTCGCATATGAAAGGTAAATATGCAAAGGTATTTGATAAGCTTAAACTGATACACCCATGATCTGGCCGTTTAATTTTTTAATAAATTTTATTCAAACTTTTGAATTGCGGTTTATTTCAGTTGAGCGTTTGAACACATGATTATTGAGATTTTACATAATTGCATGTGACAGAAAAAAACTCAACAAAAATAGTTGCATGAATATGTAAGGTATTAATATTATATAAATAGTTGTGCAATACATATGTAATATATCGATATTGTATAAATAATGTATAAACGTGTATATATAATATATAATTATGTATCGATATTGTACAATAAAAAAAGGCCTCATGTATATGTAATATACTGTTTATATATAAATCATTTATATATAATGTATAACTATGTATCAACGATATGTTAATATGCATCATATGTAGTATTTTCGCTCATAGGTTAAATGTAAGATGGGGAAGTACATCTTACATTTTGTGTATAAATTCTATGAGGCAGTATTTTCCACAATCTTTGAGTACCCCTAATGAACATCTAGAACGAAGAAGATGAAGTACATTTTGTGGTTTTTACCCCACAGGCAGCTAGAGAAATAAATTAGCAGCATCTCCAGGGTACATAAAGTAGCATGATCAACTATGCATTCATTGTTTCAGAAAATTAAAGCTAGTGGAGTCTTTCAATCTCCAATCATCTCAAAATCTCCTCTAAACAGTTCTAAATTTTAGATATGAGCTCCTCTTGATTTTTCGAGTCTTATGGTATATATATAATTCGCTCGAAATGATTCATGTTTACGGCACGTCAAATTTTCAAATCGAGCTTTGAAACATTAATGATTTATCGATCATGGAAGAAGAAGAAAGGAAGACTGAAGGAAGCAAAGAGAGAAGGAAGAAGAAGACGAAGAAGCAGGAACAAAGGAAGGAAGGAAGAAGCTGGAAGAAGAAACCATTAACGGTTGAACATGGAAAAAGAAGTGCTAAGGGGAAGGAGAGGAAGAAGTGGAAATATGTATGATCGAATGACCAGTTTGGGTAATTAAAATTGGCCGAATGACCAATTTATGTAATAAATGGGTTATTTTTAAAAAGTGGGATATTTTTGTGCAAAAACTTAACTTAACGGATATTTTGTTTAATTTTTTCAAGTCAAAATATATCAAACAAATTGAAATGTAGGGAGTAGCAGTTTGTTGGGAGATGGCAGGGGTTGTGGTATTATGTCACAGTGAATATAGGTGGCTCTCCAAAACAAAATGTAGTTTTATATCATGTAGGGCTTGAGGAGAAAGTGTACCAGCCGAACATGATGTAAACCGGACAAGGGAAAAGGATTAAAAATTCAAGTATACAAATTGAATATTACGAGGGAACTTCAATATTCTTCTTGGAAGTGTCACTAAATGGATAATACTTCTTGATTTTCTTTATTTATTTACAACAAGAAGAGATGTTTTCCTCTATAAAAATATGCAGAATCATTCTCCCTGAATTATCAGAACAAGAAGAGATGGTTGGATCACGAGTTCCTCTTGTCCTTTTATGCTTGTTGTTCGTTTTTGCAACATTAGGTCTGTGGCGCTCTCTTGAAACTTTTCATTTGCATTTCACTGTTATATTCAGGTTATATTACTCCGTGGCGCAAGAATTTTCTACATTCTTTTCGACTATAACAGTTTAATGCTGAATTTTTCAAACTGCTTTTTGTTGTGAGTTATTTAAGTCTAAACATTTAAAAAAAAAAACTTTTCTATCTCCATATCGTTTGTTTATCCTAACTTTTTCCTTCATATCATTTGTTTAAATCAAAATTTAGATAGTAGATTGTTGTTGTAAAATTAGGTCTTAGACCTAACTCCCACCCCAAAAGCTAGCTCAAAGGGAGAAAAATTATCCAATCCTTATAAAAAGAACACTCATCTCATTAACTATCAATATAAAACTTTTTTTCAATCTTTAATAATTGTCCACCACTATAATAGATACTACTTAACAACAACCACAGGAACATTATTACCTAAGGTCAGCATTCTGTAAACTCGAATTTCAAAGTGAAATAATGGTTTCCATTTCCAAAACTTCAACCTTTAATTTTAACAAAGTGAAAGTACACAACTTTCAAATATTATTTTTCTACTGCAAATTCTAATATTCTTTTTTTACTTTACCAAAATCAAATTTCAACCACATATTGATCAAATCCGTTGGCCTAAATATATACTTCCTCCGTTTAAAATAGAATGACCAACTTTTCTTTTTAGTCTGTTTCAAAAAGAATGACCCTTTTCTTTTTTGACAATACTTTAATTCCAACTTTCCGCGTGGCATGTTTAACACCACAAGATTAAAGGGCATTTTGATACATTTGACACAACTTTAATTTATGATCACATGATTCAAAAGTCTTCTTTATTTTCTTACACTCTGTACCAAGTCAAACTAGGTCATTCATTTTTAAACAGAGGGAGTAATATTTTCATAACTGTCAATATTTGTTTGCCTACCAGTATTTGAGAATACTTAACTTCAATATTGGAAATACTAGTGAAATATATAGAAAAAACATACTTGATGAGTTTCTTAAATGAAATGCTCCTTACATTCCAAATTGAGAATGTATTTGACCAATTACGAAATTTAAGAATGAACGCAAGAATTTCAAAGTTAATGGTGTAAATCATCTCATTAAAGGAAATATGAAAACTGCTAAGTTTAAATGTAAATTGTTACTAAATATAAAAATATTTCATTTCTTTTTAGACTGACTTATTGTCACAAAAATTGAGACCGAGGACTAGTAATATTGATTATCACACACATCTTCAAACTTTTTTTAAAGTGTAATTCACATACAAACACAAAAAAAATATTCTTTTACAATTTCAACTTTATATACTTTTTTAAAAAAAAAAAAAAAAAAAAAAAAAAAAAACCTTGAAGAAAATATACTTCCAAATATCTACAAATAAAGTCCATTTAATTTATCCATTTGATTTCCTTGCTTCTTAGAGATGCAAATTGTCAAGGGTGACAAGAGTTGCATGCGATACAGCGGCACATGGAGAGGTTGGTGTTTCAACAGTGATCACTGCTCCAGCGAATGCAGAAGTCAAGAAGAGGCTCTAGGTGGAGCTTGCCAGGCACTTGCTTGTGTCTGTTTCTACTGTGGCTAAGAAAATCACAAGGCCAAATTGTCACCGAATGACAATAACAATATATACTTTCAAATAGAAGTTCATAACATAGAGGCATTCCGACGTCCTTTAATAAAAAAAAACAAAATGTTCTGAATGTTCTCAAACTACACTATATGCTTGTACAATATTAAAAAAGTTGCATTTGGTTTGTGTATCTTATTTTCCTTTTAAGCACCTATTGATTATTTAAAGTGAAAAACTTAAAACCTAAAGAAGCAAGAGCGGAGGGTGAATTAGGTCTCCAATAATTTTTGTCTAACTTAAGCTACCGTTTGGCCATAGATTTCCAAATATTTTTGGCACGTCATTTTTGGGTTAAGATTTGGGTGAAGCTTCACCATGCGTTTGACGATAGTATTTGAGAAACATATTTTACCTTTAAAAGTTCCCAAAAAATAGAATTTGACCCACATACTAGTTTTTTCTAATATTTGGGAATTTGAATTATTTGCCAAATAATGACAAATTATATGACCAAACACTATTTGCCAAGTTTTTTCCCAAAAACTACTTGGAAAAACTATGGCCAAACGGGTCCTAAAATGTATACTTAACTAAGTTTTCGGACCATATGGAAAAATCGAATACTGTTCCACAAGTGTATTCCAACTCAGTTGCCAGATTTAAAAATTTCAAATATAATAATAATAATAATAATAATAATAATAATAATAATAATAATAATAATAATAATAATAATAATAATAATGCACAAGACATTTATATGTGAACAACCATCCAGACTCGAACGAATGTAAAAACTACAACCTACACCCTGCATCCAAAGGCTAATCGATGATTTCTAGAATATGAATGCACCACTAAAAAAAGAAGAAAAAACATGCTAGGTGGAAATTGATCCCTAGTCATCTAGATAAATAACTCAACACTCAACAAAGTACATCATTCGACCTTCTTAAAACATGGGTGTCAGCATACAATATTATACCAATTTCAAAAATATATACGTAAAATATTTAATTTTAATTTGTGGAAAGACCACGAATTCACATCCTCCATATTTAACCTATAAATTTTCCCCTATCTGTAGGCCGTAGGCTGTAGCCCGTAGGATTTCAACTAAACTTCACAAACAGATCGAGCCAAAATAGATTATCCTTGCAATCCAATAAGAAAACTACTCCTAATCTATTTACAACAATCCTAAACTACTCCTAATCCATTTACAACAATCAACGCACCACCACAACTCAGAACCAGCTCAATCAATAAATAACCAGCATTATACCTATACAGGAGCTCAAAGAATCACAGACTACAGCTATACAGGCTACAGTTTTCAAGGAATTGCTTTTTTAGGAGATTGTTTCGATAGGAATACTCACATAGAATCTAATTGGGGACTTTGCATCCATGGCTCCTTGCTTTAGCAGTGGTATTAGCCTTGTTTTAAGGCTCAATCTGTTGAGTAAGGGACATAGGAGCTTAGTCAACAAGAAGATGGTATCGGAAACCATTTATTAAAAAATTCAGCAGATCTATAAGCATATGGAGGTCAAGAACTGGGACACTAACCAGTAAGTAGTCGAAGAAGTCTTCTCCGATCTCGATTTCACGGCGTCAGCGGCACTCAATGGCGTCTTAAGTGAATCGACCCAACTCTTACTGTACCAAGCTCATGACTTTCTCTTTCATGGCATCAAATCATTTTTCCTCTTCAGCTTTTGCATCTGGATTCCAGCTCTGCTCTGGCTTCACATCGGAGTGGGACATCAATGGGTGCAGCTACGTATACAGCTCTAGAGCTTTCTAGATTAGCTTAGACTTTTTCTTCTTTGTGCCTGTTTGGATGGGCTTTTGGCTTTTCATAAGTTAGAAATCATAATTCATAACTTTTGACTTATTTTTTAATGTTTTAAGTCAAAAGTTGACTTTTATCTTATTTTAAGCATTTTAATCAAAAATTAAGTACTTATAAATACTTTTTAAATTTATCAAAATACTTTAAAAATATTTAAAAATTATTTTTAACTTAAAAATACCTAAAATAAATTAATCCAAACGAATCCTTCGTCTTTTTGGCTTTTTCATTTCTTTTCTTTGTTTGCTACTTTTAAGTCACTTTCCTAATTGGTTGGGCTGGACCGACGAATTGGGCCTGTACAGTTTTGCTTTTTGATTAATAAAATGTGGCTTTGCCACGATTTAGTTTATAAAAAAAAAAACAATCCTAAACTGTTATTACCTTTTTAAGTTACCTTTAGCTTGAAAAAAAAAACAATAAACTTTAAATGTATTCTTAAAATGATTTTTATCCTTAATTTGATAATCACAACATTTTTAAAACGGTGAAGTTGTTGGACTTGAGATGATTTTGATGATTAACAAGTGATGGAACATATGCATAAAACAGGTTGTTACTATTTGATCCATCACGCAGAGTTCAACCTGCAATACGACACCTTCATTTCAGGGAATCCAGTTGGAAAGTATCTAAAAGTCTGCACAAAGCATGAAGTAGATAGGAATCTATACGTTTTAAGGAGTCTGCACAATTGGATAGACCAAGAGTGTTCAAGAAGCATGAGAATTCTTGTGGAGTAAGAAGTATACTTGGTTGGGATGATCAATTAGAGTTATAAATATATAAGGCCTTCCATTGAGACCAAAAGGTAGAACACAATCAAATTGAGAGCATTCATATATGAAATAGTTTGACTGAATATCCCAGCGCAACCTGTAAAAAGAACCAAATTAAAGAACCTGTTCCATAGGAATATGTTTTACAGTTCTTGAATCTAGTTTAAAGTATTGTTTAATCGAGTTGTTATTTATTGCTTTCTTGATTATTGGAAACTTCAAGTTGAGGGAAACTCAAAATGGGA
This sequence comes from Capsicum rhomboideum, assembly GCA_031232105.1. Classification (NCBI taxonomy): domain Eukaryota; kingdom Viridiplantae; phylum Streptophyta; class Magnoliopsida; order Solanales; family Solanaceae; genus Capsicum; species Capsicum rhomboideum. The sequence continues at coordinate 30,986,753 of CP124712.1, read as the reverse complement.
TTCTACATTCAAGAGTGATTGTTGAACTAAGACTGGTCGTCGAACAGGAATGTTTCGGTACCGTTCCGGTAGGAATCGATTTGGAACGGTATGGCACCTATCGGTATCTGGTTCGAACCAAAATCATGGTTTCGTATAGGGAAATCGGTACCGGTTCATTCAGGTTTTGATTCGATTCGAAATGTAATAGTAACTAGCCGTTAGGGACCGTTGCCAGTGGCTAGTGGGCCCCCCAATGGCTAGTTTGACTCCCCCAGCCTCCCAGCACCCCCAGACCCCCCTCCCCCCAACCCCCCTCCCCCCCCCCCCCTTCTAAAATCTTATAAATATCCCTTTCCCATTCAAATTTTTATTCACAATTTCAATTTTTCAACTCTCATCCTTTATCAATTTTCTACTCTCAAGTCTCAATATCTATAAATTCTATAATTATTATTATTATTTTGCAATTGAAGTATAATTTGGTGACTTTTGGAGGAGCAATTTCTTTTAAGTTTCAAATTTCGGTTATAATCGTCCCCCTAACTGGACAAATAAGGGGACAACTAGCTCCAGCCCCTGAGGATTATCCTGAGTTGGAGCTTCGACACTAGCGGGAGCGGGAGTGGGACTAGTCGGTGTATCATTTAAACCATAATCCACATGTAATTCTACTTCTTCATCTAATTCATCTTCAAAATCATTATACAATCTTTCGAAAGCTTCATGGGGAATGGGGGTATTGGTATTAATTTCTATGATATGGGATGGGCAAAATCAGTTTCATTAACATGCGTAAAATCATTCGTATTAAATCTAACTTGAGGCAAGTGAGAAGAACTAGAAGAACCTTGATTTTTTTTTTTTTACCAAATTTCATAAAATCTTTTATTTTTTGTGCAATACTTTTTTTACCAGAATTTTTTTGAGAGGAATCCATAATATAATGAAATAAAATATGAAAGTAGCAAATTAAAACAAACAAAACACTACTAATAAATACGAAAAATAAATTAAAAGACTAGATAGTGGAACGAATGTACCAAACGTCTGTCGTAAAAGCAAACCAAGACACATCGTGCTTTAAAATCAGATGTGTGGAAATTTTGTTATTTGAATGGTGAAAAAACTGTTACTACGTGTGGTATTTGTAAACAACATTGAAAATATGTATCTGGCGGGTCTGGAGGTTCAACTAGGGGGTTAAAAACCCATTTGATTAAGAAACATCCGAGAGAATGAAATGCATCTATGGCTTCCCATCAAACTACTGGTTCTGGCACTGGACCCTCTATTGCCGGGTCAAACATGGTTCAAACTGAACTAAACCCTTCAAGCCCGACTGGTCCTGTTACACAACGACCCTATTATAGGGATCGTAATCGTGAAAATTTTACAAAAATAATTGTTGTCTGTGGTTTGCCTTTTAATTTTGGAGAAAATGAAGGTTTTATAACATATATTCGGGATACATATAATCACAGTTTTGAAGGTTTTTCAAGAAGTATGGTAAAAAGAGATATTTTTGAATTTCAAGAAAAACATATGCAATTTCTTTGTAGTTATTTTTACATGATGGATTGTAGGGCTGCTATTACCATTGATATGGGTTGCAGTCTTAACGGTAACGATTATTTAATTGTTACTGCACATTGGGTTGATTATAATTGGAATTTGCAAAAAAGAATTATTGCTTATAAAATTTGTGAACATAAAAAGACCGGTATTTATATTGCTTCTACTGTAGGTCAAATTTTAGAATTTTATTTTCTTTCTGATAAAGTGATTAGCATTACTTTAGATAATGCCTCTGTTAATTTAAATGCTATTTCTCATCTAGAAACTAGAATTTGTCCAATTAGTAAATATGTTTTTCATGTTAAATGTGTTGCACATATATTAAATTTAGTTGTGAAGGATGATATTCAATTATTTGATAATACTTGTGATAAAGTTGAAAATGCTGTGTTTTGAATTTTTCATATGCATAATAGTAGTAAAATTAGACAATATAAAGAATTTTGTCGTGGTTGTCAACTTCCGTATAAAATTTTTTTCAAAACAAGTTAAAACGAGATGGAATTCTTTTTATGAAATGATTGAAGATGCTTATACATATAGACAACCTATTACTATGATGTTTAATTCTTATAATGCTTATCCTAGTCATCAACTCAATGAAAATGATTGGGATCAAATAGAAGCACTTAAAGGTTTTTTGAAATTATTTTATAATGCTACAAAAGTTTTTTCTAGATCGTATTATCCGACTATTTCTGAAATTTTAATACATATATGGTCTATGTCATCCCTTTTTGCAGAGTATAAAGAGAATGAATTTTTTAAGAATGCTATTGTAGCTATGGTTGAAAATTTTAAAAAATATTTTTTTCCTATCCCCCAAATTTATTTAATTGCAATTCTTTTTAACCCGAAATATAAAGAACATGATGGAAAAGCTTTGGTTAAAGGAATTTATCAAAATTTAAATATTCAACCGCATGAAAGTCCCGATTTCATAACTTGTCAAAACAACATTCACACTTGTGCTAAGGAATTGTATTACAATTATTGCACATTCGATAATGTTGAAGTTTCTCAAACTTCTATACCTCGATTAGATGCCCATGGTAGAGCACAATCATCACTTGATCTTCATTATTCTCATAAATGTGAATTTGTTAAATATCTTGACCAGGGTTCTGATACTATTACAAATCAAGAAGGCGTACCGCAACTATTGAATTGATAGAGGGCTGGTGGTCATCAATATCCAAAACTTAGCAAGATGGTGAAAGACGTGCTAGATATTCAAGGATCATCCGTAGCTTCGGAGCAAGCTTTCAGTGCGACAAGATTTCAAATCGGCGATCATAGATATTCATAAGCAGAAGACAGTTTGGAGGTATCAATGACTTTTAGAGATTGGATCAACGCTGAGCGAAGAAATAAAAGAGTTCCAAAGTTAACTAAATTACAAGAAGATTACTTAGATGCAGTCATTGGATATAATAGTGACGATGACATTGAAATTGAAGATCGTCAACAAGTTTTACCAAGACCGGAGGTTATTGCTCAAAATTTACAAGAGTTAGAATAATACTTTATAGGATTATATAATTATTAGTTTACATTCGAGGCTTAGTTGAAACAGAACCCTTCCTAGAAGGTGACTGCGTAAATTAGGCGCTCTACTAATAGTTGTAAATTGTAATACAAATTTGAAATTTTGAATAAATTGGATTGATTTTTAATTTTATCATACTTTTACTTAATGCATTTCTTTTTTGTTTACTTTGAGTGTTTAAACTTAAAAAAAAAAATTAAACTTACAAACTTATAACATATAAATTGAAAAACTTAGAAAAACAAAAAAGTTTGACAAACTAATAAACTTCAAAAAATATAAACTTAAACACATATAACTCATAAATTGAAAAACTTAGAAAAAAAAACTTTAACAAAGTTATATACTTTTATATATACTTCAAAATTCAAATATATAAACATTTATTCTTTAACTAAAATGTAAAAATTAATTAATTTATTCAAAATATAAAACGTTATTTTTTAAAAAAATTAAAATTAAAATTGTCCGTATCGGTTATTCCATTCCAGTCCGTTCCGATCTGGTCCGATCCATACCGGTAATATATCGGCTGCTAACAGAACGGAAGGGAACCGCGATTTCATATCGATTATTCTGAATCGGTACAACCCGGTACTGGTTCATACCGGTCCGGTCCATTACGATCCGGCCATTTCATTTCGGCAGAATGCCCATTCTTAGTTGAAGTTATAGGAATTAGATCTTAGTTCTTATGATTGCAAGAGTTAAAATCAAATTGTTGCTTAGGCTCATTGTTTTAGTGATCTTTGAATTAAATCCTATTGAGGTGTAGGTCGTGGTTTTTCACTCTTTGTGAGTCGGGGTTTTCCACGTAAAATATTGTATCACTACTTTATTTGCATTATTATTTTATTCCGATTAAGTTATCTCTAAGAAATAAATAAATTAATCTGACCTACTAAAATGTTAGGGGTGCTAGAAATAATAATTGGTATCAGAACATGTTATCTTAATAGAGTCTAATAACTCAAGAAAAGATCAAAATGAATTCTGCACCTCCTCTTAGACATGGCGAAGGACAACACATCAACAAACCATCAGTGTTCAATGGACAGTACTACTCATGGTGGATGGAGAATGAAGGATTTCCTTCATGCTGAGGATTATAACTTTGGACTAGAGCTACTGATGGTCAAAGTATCCAATGAAAAAATATGTTGAAAACAAGGATGTGCCCAAACCCAAGGCTTAGTACAATGAAGATGATTACAAAATTCTAAGAAAAAATGCTAAAGCTAAGTGAATCCTTGTCTGTGGACTTGGACCTGGTGAGTTTAACCGTATCTCAGGTTGCACTGCAGCTAAGCAAATTTGGGACACTCTGGTGAATACTCATGAAGGAACTACTCAGATAAGAAAATTTAGAGTAGCTATTCTATGCACTGAATATGAAACCTTTAAGATGAAAAGTGGTGAGTCATCTCAAGACATGATTACTAGATTCACAACCTCTGTGAATGAGTCGACATCTATAGGAAAAGTGAACACTACTGAGGAGCTGGTTGACTAGGTGTTTAGGAATCTTCCTAATTTATAGAAGATCAAGTCATTGAGATTAGGAAATCCAAGGATCTAAGAAACATGACATTAATTGAGCTGGTAGGAAACTTGAAGATTTATGAAATGGACATTGATGTCTTCAAGAAGGAAGAAGGAAGCAAGGACAAAGCACTGACTATCAAGGCAACCAGGAGTGATGGATCTCATCTTAATAATGACGATGTGGCCTTGATTAGATGAAACTTCAAGAAGTTCTTCAAGAAAGGGGAAAGCTCTGGGAAAAAGCCATCTTCAAGCAAAGGAAAAAGTGTTGAAAAAGGACAATCCAAAGGCTATTTCAAATGCGAGATTGTTGACCATAAGATTAAGGAGTGTCCCTTGTAGGAAATTAAATGGAAAACTTACAAAGTTGATAAGGAGCAAAAGAAAAGGAAACTTTTTGAGAAGAAAAAGAATACAAAAGCCATGTTGGCTGCATCGAGAACTTGATCGGGTGAATCATGAAACAATAAATGATATTGCCCTAATGGCCATGGAGTACTCAGAGTCAGAATCAAAATCATACACTTCAAAGAAAGAGTTAAATCTTCTTGAATTAAAAGATAAACTAGAATTATTTTTCAAGAAAAAATTAACCTCTTTGATGATAATTCTCATAGATAAATTATCGTCAAATAACCCTAAAAAACTTTCGCCGTCGCTGCCTTTTAACCTAAATTTACAGCCTTAACCATCACCACCACCACCACCACTATGGCCGGATCGGCCACTGGCCAACCTTATGGGGTTGGTCAGCAAGTCTCAATCACATCACCAACCAATTTTCTAGATTTGTACCACCCAAATTCCAATAAGATTTGAAAGACCCCAGCCGAGCCTGCCTAGTGTGGAGTTGAATAATAGCGCTCCTAGTTTTTATCGAGCCTACTGGCTTGCTTAGCAGAGAGATAAATAAGGAGGACTCAAGCAATAACAAATTAAAGTTTATGGATCTTATGAAACCAAATAATAATTTGAAACAAGAGAAGAAGTCCTGTCATGATTCCATAATGATTAAGCCGGTGGAATATAATAATGGAGTGCTATGAGTGACATGGACTGAAGAAGAAGTTTAAACGATGAATGTGTTAGGGGATTTACAATTAGCAGTTATTGGAAAATTCTCCTACGGTTGGCCAGAATTGGAGGATTTGAGGATTCAAATACCTAAATAATGCAAGGTAAAAGGAGATTGCAAAATTTGTCTATTAAGGAATAGGCATATATTGATGCGATTTAATCTTATGGATGATTATGTAAATATGTTGTCTAAAAATATTTACTACATCACTGTGAAGGATGGTGTGGCATAACAAATGAGACCACTGATATATGATGCCAAGTTTAAACCAGAAGTGGAAACTACTCAAGCAATGGCATGAATTTCGTTCCCGGATCTCTTACCCACTTTTTTTGTAAAAGAATCTTTGTTTTCATTGGCTGGAGCTGTTGGAAAGCCAATTCACTTGGATATAGCTACGATTAATAAAAATCAGCCTAGTTATGCAGAGTGAAAGTGCAAGTTGATCTAGCTGCTAAGTTACTACGGTGTGTAGAAATTGAAGTGGTGAACAACAAGACCAAAGAAACTAGGGTACAAGTAATAAAGATTCAACATGAAATATTACCTAAATATTATCATACTTGCAAATTACAATGTCATGAAGAGATTGAATGTCGAAGTCTGCATTAAGAGAGAGGAAGATGAAATACAAGCATGAAGGGAAGGGTAATATTAATGAGGAGGATAGTAGCACACCAATACAAAGAAGGTACATAAATAGAAAGGTGGTGCTTGCAAAGTGGAACCCAATAAAGTAAAGATTCAAGATGGACAAGGGAGTACTGAGTGCAGCTGTAGACTCACAATCCAATAAAGGTGTTAGCACAGCTAACCCTTTTGATATGTTACAAGATGAGGGGGAGATAAAAAGGACTCTGATAAGCAGGCTGATAAGGGGAAAGATGAAAGGGATACTGCCAAGCAGGTTAACTGTGGAAACTTAGATGAAAGTTTTGGGGAAAACTCAAGGCTCACTGGTGCACAAAGAGGGAGATCATAACCCTAAACATCAGCTAAAGAAGAATGGCACAAAATCTATAGATGAAATATCGATATCAGAAGACAATGCAGGGAATAATGATGAGCATAACAACATAGTGTATAACAAAATGGATGGTTTCACAGTGAATCACAAAGATAATACTTCAAGAACTGAACATACTCATGTTACTGGAGTAACAAATATGCCCAACATAAGGATTGAATCTCATAAAGATGCAGAGAAAAGAATACAAAGTAATCACAGAAACAACAAGGGTGAAACAATCTGCAGTAGAAGGAGTCATATAGATGATTTAACAATTGATCCATCTAGTGTACAAGAGGACATCCATGCACTTAACAATCAGGATAAAGAGATGGATTTGAACATCACCTACAGTAATAAGCAGGTTATTAAAACAACTAATAAATAGGAGATTGTATATGTAAATAATGTTGAAGATGCACTGGCCAATGCCACTTACCATGCCCCTTCGATTGTGGATATATCAATGGCAAGAGGAGAAGCTTCAATTGGGACATATTCACCTGTAACAGAGACAAAGTTGTTAGAATTAACATCCTCATATAAAGTACAAGATATTTTCACATTGCCACAACCCATTGAAGAAGACAAAAAAGTCTCTCCTGTGAAGAAATTTCATGATATTATTTCTCAAAAGTGTACAAATATAAAGATGAGGGAGCAGCAGACTAGTGAGGGTGAAAGTAGCATTGAAGATGAAGGGGAAAGAGATAACCAGTAGAATTTAAAATCAATTATGAAGGAAACTAGGCTATCACCACAAACACAGTCAAAGATGAAGAAAAATAAAGAAAAATCAGAAGTGCAACAGCCTACAAGAGTGTTTCCAAAAAGAGGAATTAAGTCATCTGATAAATGAAGATGAAAGCATTAATATGGAATATAAGGTTTGTGAGGACCAATCATGATTTCCACAGATACAAATGTTACATAGGCACCACAAGTTTAGTTTCAATGCTTTGATGGAACCTTTTTAGGATACTAGATAAGTACAGAAATACAAGAGAAAGTTGGGAATGAAATAAGCAAACAGTAATATGAATGGAAAGATATGGGTATTTGTCCAAGATGGCATTCAAGTGGATGTATTAGCTGATTTAGAGCAACTTACTTTGCAGCTAAAATTTCATGATACAGGCCAGTCTATTGTATACACTATTGTATATGCAAAGTGTGGTGTTTTACAGAGACTTAATTTATGGAGTGATATACATGCTTTGAATCATAATATAAGATTGCCTTAATTGGTTGGAGGGGATTTTAATTTTATTCTTGATGCTGAAGAAAAAATTGGTGGTCTTCCAGTTTATCCATAAGAATATGAAGACTTTGCATTTTGTGTCAATTCTTGTGATCTGATTGACATAAATTTTAAAGATAGCCCCTTCACCTGGTGGAATGGAAGGGCTGATGAGGAGTGTATCCTCAAGAGACTTGATAAATTACTTATTAATCAAGCATTCTCTGGTATGGTTGGTAATGTTGGCTTGGAGCATCTTGCAAGGACTGGATCTAATCATGCACCTCTCTTATTAGCTTGTGGAAGTCAAGAAGCATAGATTAGGAGGCCTTTCAGATTCCTGAAGTTTTAGGTAGACATAGAAGGCTTCAAGGATATGGTGAAGAATGCTTGGAACTCTGTTTCCAATGATGATGTTGTCATAAATCTTAAGCTAAAAATGAAGATGACCAAATTAGCTCTAACTGCTTGAAGCAAAGAAAAACTTGGTGATATTTTTCAGCAATTGGTCATCAGGGAAGATATTGTTAGAATAAAAGAAGAATTGTTTGAAGAATTTCCCACTACTGCAATAGGGAAGTACTGAAGCAAGCACAAGCAGAACTGATTCAATATTTGAAGTTGGAAGAAGAGTACTAGAGACAAAAAACAAGGATTCAGTGGTTCTTAGAAGGGGATAATAATCCTAAGTTCTTTCATAGTTTGGTCAGAAGGAGAAGGAAAAGACTGCCAATCCAGAGAATGAAAAATTGCAATTATGAGTGTGTTGAAGGAAGTGAGTAGGTTACTGCAAAGGCGATATCTTTTTTTCAGCAGCAATTCATAACCAGTATAAAAGAAGGGGATTGATCCTTACTGAAATATGATCCTAAAATTGTCACTGGAGAAGAAAACTGTAGGCTGAATGCTTTATGTACTGAAGAAGAGGTTAAAGATACAGTCTTGGTACTTAGCAGAGATAGTGCTAGTGGACTTGATGGGTTTACTGAAAGTTTCTTTCAAAATTATTGGGATATTATTGGAAAAGAGTTTTTTGCAATGGTGAATGCTTTTTTATAAGGCCAAACACTTCCCAATTCAATCACTCACACAAATTTGGTCTTGCTTCCTAAAAAGAAACTGGTGCAGTCACTTTCATACATAAGACCTGTAAGTCTCAAAAATTTTCTCAATAAAGTTATTTCCAAAATTCTTCATGAAAGATTGGAGGGATTGTTACCAAGAATTATCTCTCAGAATCAGTCAGGGTTTGTTAAAGGTAGGAATATATCTGAAAATATATTGTTGGCTTAAGAAATCATAACAGACATCAAAAAAGAGGGGCAAGCCAGCTAATATGGTTATCAAGCTTGATATGGCTAAGGCATATGACAAAGTAGAATGGAGTTTCTTGATCAAAATTTTGGAAAAAATAGGTTTTAACAGGGGAATGGTAGACAAAGTATGGAGGCTAATTGCTAACAACTGGTATTCTATGTTAATTAATAGGCAAGTTCATGGTTTCTTTCACTCTACCAGAGGTGTTAAGTAGGGTGACCCATTATCACCTGCTTTTTTTATTTTAGCTGCTGAGGTACCAGATAGATCCTTAAATGAATTATTTAAAAAAAGGACTTTAAGGGATTCGGAATGCCCAAATGGAGTGAACAGATTAATCATCTGGCTTATGCAGATGATACCATCATTTTCACCTTTACTGCTAAAGAGAGTCTACAATTGGTTATACAAACACTTAGGGATTATGAAAAGCAATCTGGACAGAAGATCAATAAGAAAAGAGCTTTTTCTATATGTATAACAAGACTGCTGGAACTATAGTGCAAGAGACAAAAGATATTATTGAATTCACAAGGGGTAAGTTTCAATTCACTTATCTTGGTTGTCCAATTAGTTGTGCTAGGAAGAGAAAAATCCACTTTTTAGAATTGATAAAGAAGGTTCAAAATAAGCTGCAAGCATGGAAAGGGAAGCTTCTATCATTTGCTGGTAAGTATGTTCTTAATAGAAGTGTGTTACAGAGCATTCCTATATACTTACTCTTTGTCATCCGCCCTCCAAAATGTGTCATTCATGATTTACATAGAATATTTGCTAGATTTCTATGGAATTTCAAGGAGGTTGGCAGAAATAGGCATTGAGTTGCTTGGGCTGATATGTGTTTACCCAAGAAAGAAGGAGGATTGGGGTTTAGATCTCTCTTTGATGTCTCCAAGGCACTCTTTGCTAAGTTATGGTGGATATTCATAACAAAAAAATCCATGTGGACTAATTTTTTGTGGAACAAATACTGTAAAAGGCAAAGGCCTCAGATTGTAGAATGGAGAGGAGGATCTCAGACTTGGAAGTATATGCTTGAAACAAGGGATACCATTGATCAAAAAATTTGGTTGGAGCCTAGATGTGGGCATTCTAGCATATGGTTTGACAATTGGACCAAGCTGGGTGCATTGTATTATTACTTATGTATTTCTCATAATATCAATTTGGAAGTGGATGAAGTAGTGCAATTGAGATAAGATGGAGGGTGGAATGAACAATTGATATCTCAATTATTTCAAGAGAAAGTGTGTCAACATATATATAAAGAGGTCAGGATGATGGAAGAAGAAGAGGAATGGGACTGTGCTTGGTGGATGAAGAATAGTACTGGCAATTTTTTAGTGAGAAGTTCTTGGGAGATAGTTAGACAAATGGGTGATGAGAAGGATAAATACAAAAAATTATGGATTACAGAAGTACCATTCAAGACCAATTTTTTCTTCTGGAGGATGTGCAAAAAAAGACTTCCTATTAGGGAGTTTTGCAGAAGAATGAGCAATTTTGATGAAGTTCTATGTTGCTGTTGTGAGGAAGGGGTTCCAAAAAATTGGGAACACTTATTTCTCAAATGTCCTATGGCTGCAAAGCTATGGCAGACCTTTGCTGTAGCTACAGGGATCCAAGGTCATTTTTTACCAAAAATATACCATTTATAGGTGGTGGAATGCAGAAGTTTCAACAAAGTTAAAGCCTTTATATAATACCATGCCAGTTTTCATGCTTTGGCAAATTTGGAAAGCTAGGAATATCATTCTTCATAGAGGTAAACATACTTACTGGAGAATGGAAATGGAGGTTAATAATAACATTTTCATGTTTGCTAAAGTTAAATATCCCTGGTTGCTGCATATACCATCCACTTGGCCTCTAACAATTCAATTCTTGGAACAATATGTTCCTGGAATAGAATGCAAGATAGTGAGGTGGCTGGTGCCTGAAGAGGGATCCTACAAGTGCAATTCTGATGAATCATATAAAGGAACTACAAGAGAAAGTTCTGGTGCATTTTGTGTTAGAGATTGGGAAGGTAATTTTGTCTTCATCTGAGGTAGTGGTATGGACTGCGTACACTTTACCCTCCATAGACCCCACTTTGTGAGAATATAGTGGGTATGTTGTTGTTGTTGTTGTAGAGGAAAGAAGGTTTGATGATGGCCCTATCATTATAGCTGAAGCCACATCATTCAGGCTAGGATTGGAATTCTTCCTAAACAATCAGTATATACCTTTGATTGTAGAAACTGATTCATTGATTTTGAAGAAGGAACTGGATGGAATATAGGAGGTTTCTTGGTTTATTTTGATGGCAATAAGAAAGATTAAATAGTTAATGGAGAATTCAGTGGTGAAGGTTGAGCATACATTCAAAGAAGGCAACTTGCTTGCCAATTTTTTAACTAATCATATTTTCTATTTTGTAGGTGCTCAATCAATAATATATACAACAACTTAAGAGTTACCAAGTGAAGCTAAATCTATCCTAGATAAGGAAAAATCTCAAATGCCAAATCTCAGAATCAGAAAGTATTAAAATGGGGCTTTTAATATTTCAGCAAGTTCGTAAAACTCAGGAAAAAGATATCTTATAGCAAATTATACAAACAACAAGTATGACACAGAGATTGTACAAACAAAAGTGGGAGTTTAACAATTAGTTGATTTACCTTGTTCCTGGACCCTTCGCAGTGGTATTAGCCCTTAGCTCATTGATGTGCCATGGTTATATGGCACTTTCGATGCTTAAAACAAGGAAAATATGCAATAACTTGGGTGTGTTTTGTTGGTATGATGTGGTTTCTGTCCTAATTTGCAGGAAATTTTTTTTTAAAGGTAAAATGACCAAAAGAGTAAGAATCAAGCCCGAAGAAGTGTCTGAAGATGAAAGAATGGATCTGTACTTGAGAGTGACCCACGACATCACTCACGAGCCGTGATTACCACTCACGAGTCATGAGTTATGTCGTGAATCGACTTGTAGAGGACCAACATTTTACCTGAGTTCCACGACAGGACTCACGCCACGTGAGTCCACCTACGGGGCATGACTTGCTGGCGTGAGTCCACTTCAGAGATCCAAGAAAAGGCTCATTTCCACAATACATGTCACATGCCGTGACTTGGTTCCATGACACCAAGTCACGAGACCGTGAAAACTGCCGACTCTGTTCTCCTATTTTGTTTTGGATAGGACTAGTTTTGTATCTATAAATACCCCTAGATAGTCCTAAGTGCGAGAGTTGGACAATTTACTACTTTGAGAGTTATTTCATACTGTTTCAGACATATATTTGGTTTTGTATTCACAAACCCTACTTTGTTGAGGTCGATTGATAATTGAAATTTTGGTTTTTCCTTCATTCTTGTGAGATCATAATTATGCTTTCATCTTTGGATTATTCTTGTGTTCTTGCAATTATGAGAGGCTAAACCTATCAACTAGGGTTGTGTGAACCATGAGGAATTAACAAAACCGGTTAGGTGCAAAGCAACTTTGTACTGCTGTGTATGCATGTATTGTTGTCTCCTTCGTTATGATTGTTTTTCTAACGGTTGCAAACGTTAGAATCTCGTCTGTATTCTAGACTTGCTCGAGAGAGAGGTAGAGATTGGGAAAAGGAGATAACAACAGAGATTTGAAGCTATCAACCTTCATCTAATAACCGGAGCCTTAGCGGGAAAGGTTATCTGAAATCCAGGACAAGGGTTAGTAGTGCGACACTCGAAGAACGAGAGGAGTAGAGTGAAATTGGTCTAATGAACATCGAGAGACAGTTAGATGAACCTAACTTGTTAGATTTTGCATGCAGCACAGTGGGGCAATCTTGTTAAGCACAAGTCACCGGTGGAGTTAAGGAATCATTAGGGATCACAGTCCTAGTGAATTTCTCTTATTGTTTACAAACTCAATATCAGCCAGCAATCATCATTGTTACTATTCACTAGCGAACCCCCCAGTTTTATTTACGTTCCAATTATTCCACCAGGTAGTCTACTCATACTTCGACCTATTTCCTGTGGGATCGACCCCAACCTAGTTGGGTTCTATATTTGATTCAACGACCGCATTGTACTTTTTTGGAGGTATACTTTGGGCGACATCAAATTTTAGCTCCGTTGTCGGGGAATACGGTTACGAAGTTGAACATTACTAGTTGGAGTTGAGTGGGTGTGTTTTTACATACTGATTGAGGGAATACGCCGGTGTATGCCAAATACTAGGGGTCAAGGCAATCCCCTGATTCCACTTGATCTTGAAATTGAAAGGACTCTGAGAGCTAATCGGAGAATGACGAATACTGAGGGAGTCCAGAATCCCGCAACTGCGGGAGACATTCACAACCAGCAGATTCATCTGGCTGGTCAGGAAACAGCGAACCAAAACGACTGCTCGATTGACACGAGAAGAGCATATTAGACAAGCTGCTCTTAGACAAGCAGAAAGAGATAATCGAGCTATGCAAGAAGCAACATAGCATCTGGCTGATGCTGAAGAGCGACAAAGATGATTAAGAGAACAACCGAGACAACATGTGCCTGTTTATGATGATCCTGAAGATGAATATGTGGCCTATTTTGAGCCAATCGAGAACGGTGCCATTGTTCCACCTGAGTTACCTCCGGGCACTAAGTTTGACATCACTAGTGCCATGATCCATCTGCTAAACTTGAAAGGTGTGTTCGCGGGTCTTCCTACTGATGATCCAAACATGCATGTTATGAATTTTGTGGGGGTCTGCACGTCGTACAATCTGCCTGTAGTTAAACAAGAGGCGATTTGATTGAGGTTGTTCCCATTCTCTCTCACAGGAGAAGCCACATTGTGGTTGGCTGAGCTGCCAAGAGGTTCCATCACTACTTGGCAGGAATTGAGAAATCAATTCTTGAAAAGATTTTTTCCACCATCCAAGATACTGCAGTTGAAGGATGAGATCTACAATTTCAGATAGCTTCATTTGGAAGCACTCTATGAAACGTGGCTGAGATTCAAAAAGAAGTTGCAGAACGTGCCTAATCACAGGATGAGTGGCCAAAATTTACTTGAAATCTTCTACAGAGCTTTGAATGTCATCACAAAGGGGGTAGCATATACTATCACTGGTGGAGCATTCATGAGTCTGGGATGGAACCAAGCTTCTGTGATATTGGATCGTGTCACTAAGACTAACCGAGGATGGCATACTCGGGAGGCAGATACGCCGGCTGGTACATATGCCATTGGAGCTTCAGCAGCTCAAAGGGCTCTGGATGAATCTGTAGCGCAAGAGGTTGCTTAGTTGAGGACAGAGATTGGCCTTCTGGCCAAACAGATAGCAGCCAGAGATGCGGAGAAAGTGCATGCTGTAGGTGCATAAAGTAAATTGGCTAGACACGATGACAGTGAGTTTGATGAAGAGGCCAAGTATCTGGATCGCAAAATGGCGAGTTTTCTAGCCAAGGGCCAAGGGTCTAATCAAGACTCTTGGAACTCAAGGCAAGGGAATCAAGGTCGAAACTATTATGGTGACAACTACAACAAATCGGGATACAGAGATCGAGAATGGGATCAAGATGGTGATTATAGGCGGAAAGATGATCATAGAGAAAAGAATGACATGTATGTGCCTCCTGGAAGACGTGATGAGGAGTCTGGAAATTTGAGGATGGAGGCACTTCTAAATAAATTGGTGAAAGGAGCAGAAGGTCAGGAGAATTGCTTGAAAGAAATTAGGACTGACATCTCGGGCATAAGTCAGAAAGTGGAGTCTCATTCGACTGCCATTAAGCAGTTGGAGCAACAGTTTGGGCAAATTTCATTGGAACTGAATCAACGTCAGTCAGGCACCCTTCCAAGTAATACCGTACAGAATCCTAAAAATGATAGTCATTGCCTCGCCATCACTACTAGAAGCGGGAAGTGCATGACAGATCCACCTATGCCTGTCGATAATAGTGTGCCTAATGATCCAGTGGTTATCGATGTTGAAGTTGAGTTAGAGTCAGATAATGCAAAGGGTAACATGGTTCCAAATCAGCATAAAGATAGCAACAATGCAAAATCTGAGAAGAGAAAGGAAAAAGAGGTACCACAAGTTCTCAAAACTATCCCATGACCTCCTCCTCCCTACCCTCAAAGATTGAAAAAGAAGGCAGAGGAAGGAAAGTATCAGAAGTTCATCACCATGTTGAAGGAGTTGTCAGTTAACATCCCTCTTATAGAGGCATTGGAGCAGATGCTAGGTTATGCCAAGTTCATGAAAGACTTGGTGACAAAGAAGAGAACGGTCAGTTTTGAGCCAGCTGATAACATTCATCATTGTAGTGCAGTTGCTTCCCGATCCTTAGTTGAAAAGAAAGAGGATCCAGGAGCTTTCACAATCCCGTGTACTATTGGGTCCTACGATTTTGCCAAAGCACTGTGTGATTTGGGTGCTAGCATCAACCTGATGCCATTAGCTGTGTTCAAGCAATTGGGGTTGGGAGCACCAAAACCAACCTCTATGAGACTTCTCATGGTTGATAGAACTGTGAAAAAGCCGATTGGCATTCTATACGATGATTTGGTGAAGGTTGCTTCTTTCATATTTCAGGCTGATTTTGTGATCTTTGATTGTGAAGTTGACTTTAAGGTTCCCATCTTACTGGGGAGACCATTCCTTGCCACGGGTCGTGTATTGGTTGATATGGAAATCGGGCAACTGCAATTTAGGTTGAATAACGAACAGGTTACTTTCAATGTCTGTCGGTCTATGAAGCAGCCAAACGATAAGCGAGTGATTTCAGTGATAGATGCTATTAATGATAGTGAGGTTGCGGTGTCCATCGAAGAAAGGTTGGGAGTAGAGCCTTTGGCTGCCGTGATCATAAATTTTGAAGATGATAGTATAGAAGACTATGATGAGATGGTGGGTGCACTGGCTGGTAAAGGAGTGTACACTTATGCGCCCAAGAAATTGGATCTTGATTTGAAAAATAGGGTGACTCCACCAGCTCGTCCATCTATAGAGGATCCTCCAGTTTTAGAGCTTAAGGCTCTTCTGGCCCACCTTCGCTAAATATTCTTGGGAGCCAACAATACCTTGCCAGTGATTATTTCTGCTAAGTTGGTAGAGTGGCAAGTAGAGGATTTGGTTTCGGTTTTGAGAAGATTCAAGAGGGCCATTGGTTGGTCCATTACGGATATCATAGGTATTCCACCCGACATTTGCACTCATAAGATCCAGCTTGTTCCTGAGTGCATCCCTAGTATTGAGCACCAGCGTCGTCTGAACCCGCCTATGTAAGAGGTTGTAAAGAAAGAGATTATCAAGTGGTTGGATGCAGGGTTGGTTTACCCCATTGCGGATAGCAAATGGGTGAGCCCGATTCAGTGTGTGTCGAAAAAGGGGGGAATCACTGTGGTTCCGAATGACAAAAATGAGTTGATTTCAATAAGGCCGGTGACTGGATGGAGAGTTTGCATGGACTATCGGAAGCTAAATTCGTGGACTGAAAAGGATCATTTTCCTATGCCCTTCATGGACCAGATGTTAGACCGTCTCGCTGGTAGAGGATTGTATTATTTTCTTGATGGCTATTTGGGGTATAATCAGATCTTTATTGCCCCCGAAGACCAAGAGAATACCACTTTCACTTTTCCATATGGGACGTTCGCATTCAAGCGGATGCCTTTCGGGTTGTGTAATGCATCGGCCACCTTTCAATGTTGTATGATGTTTATTTTCTCCGACATGGTGGAAGACACTATCGAGGTGTTTATGGATGATTTTTCTGTAGTGGGTGACTCGTTTAAGGGCTGTTTGGCACACCTTGCTAATGTGCTGCAAAGATGCGAGGAGTGAAACCTAGTGCTAAATTAGGAAAAATGTCACTTTATGGTAAATGAAGGTATTGTATTGGGGCATCAGATTTCGAAGAACGACATTGAGGTGGATAAGGCGAAAATTGAAGTAATTAAGAAGCTGCCCCCACCTATCTCTGTAAAAGGTATTCGGAGTTTTCTAGGTCATGCTGGTTTTTATAGAAGGTTCATCAAAGACTTCTCCAAGATTGCTCATCCCTTGTGCAAACTTTTAGAGAAAGAGGTGAAGTTCCTATTTGATGAAGCATGTCTTAAAGCGTTTGAGTGTCTTAAAGAGAAGTTGGTGTCAGCCCCTATCATTGTAACACCAGATTGGACTAAACCTTTTGAGGTGATATGCGATGCTAGTGGAGTGGATTTGGGCGCAGTCCTTGGCCAAAGACGTGAGAAGATATTACACCCGATCTACTACGCTATCAAAGTGCTTAATCCAACTTAAAAGAACTACACTGTGACTGAGCAGGAATTGTTGGCCGTAGTATTTGCTTTTGAGAAATTCAGATCTTACTTGATTGGTACGAAGGTGATTGTGCATACAGATCATACAGCCCTTCGGTATCTTATGTCGAAAAAGGATGCTAAGCCAAGACTGATTCGATGGGTACTTCTGTTGCAAGAATTTGACTTTGAAGTCAAGGATCGAAAGGGGACAGAAAATCAAGTGGCTGACCATCTTTCACACCTTGAGGAGGAGGCCATGCTGAAATTGAAAGATGATCTTGAAATTGATGATACTTTTCCAGATGAGCAAGTGCTGGCAGCATCCCAAGATTTAATCCCTTGGTTTGCTGATTTTGCCAACTTTTTGGCAAGTGATCTAGTTCCAGAAAATATGACGTATCAGCAGAAAATAAAGTTCATGCATGAGGTAAGAAAATTCTTCTGGGATGAGCCATATTTGTTCAGAGTGTGTGCTGATGGTATTATTCGAAGATGTGTCCCAGAGGTCGAGATGATGAGTATTTTGGAGGCATGTCACTCATCTTCAGTTGGGGGTCATCATGGAGGTACGAGGACTGCCCATAAAATCTTGCAATATGTGTACTATTGGCCCAGCATTTACAAGGATGCTCATGACTATGCCCGTGCTTGCGACCGGTGTCAAAGGCAAGGTAATATTTCACGCAGACACGAACTTCCCATGACTACTATTCTTGAGCTTGAATTGTTTGATGTGTGGGGAGTTGACTTTATGGGTTCTTTTGTGAGCTCGCATGGAATGAAGTACATCTTGGTGGCTGTTTACTATGTTTCTAAGTGGGTGGAGGCAATTGCGCTTCCTAATAACGAAGGAAGAAGTGTCACAACTTTCTTGAAAAAGAATATTTTCTCACGATTTGGGACACCTCGTGTTATTATTAGTGATGGAGGATCCCACTTTTGCAACCGGATGTTTAAGGCCCTTCTTGAAAAATACGGTGTAAAGCATAAGGTGGCCACACCTTACCATCCGCAGACAAGTGGGCAGGTTGAGGTATCAAATCGTCAAATCAAGTCCATCTTGGCGAAAACAGTTAATGCTAATAGGACTGATTGGGCTCGTAGATTGGATGATGTGTTATGGACATATCGGACGACGTTCAAAACACCGATTGGTGCTTCACCATATCAGTTGGTTTTTAGAAAAGCTTGCCATTTGCCCGTTGAACTAGAACATAAAGCATTGTGGGCATTGAAGAGGTTGAATTTAGACTGGAGTGAAGCGACTAAAATGAGACTGGACCAGATGAATGAGATGGATGAATTTTTTCTCCGGGCTTATGAGAGTTCAACATTGTATAAAGATAAGATGAAATTGTATCATGATCGGCGAATTGAGAATCGAGAGTTTCATCTGGGAGATTTGGTGCTACTGTATAATTCCAAGCTTCGCCTGTTTGCTGGAAAATTAAAGTCCAAATGGTCTGGCCCATTCATGGTAGTTCGGGTATTCTCACATGGTGCTATTGAGCTAAAAGGAGCAGGTAATGTCCTATTCAAAGTCAATGGACAGCGTGTCAAGCATTATGTAGGAACTCCGGAAGAGATAAGGACGATTAAAGAACTTGAACTTGATGAAGTCTGACGTTAAATCAGGCGCTTCATGGGAGGCAAGCCATGGGCTAGTTGGGGAAGTCTGAGTATCCAAGTTAGCCATGTCGTGCTGCGACATTAAATCAGGCGCTAATTGGGAGGCAACCCAAGATTTTGTTATGAGAAGATCGGATTATTGAGTAACAGTTAGTTGAAAATCACAGAATTCACCTGGAGTGGTGAAAGTTCATCCACGGCATGCATCACAACATGTGAGGGAGTTCTACACCACGTGGTAGGTATCGTCAAAATCAGAGGAAAATTCCCAAGTTCTGAATCAAATCCACGGAAGGCATCCACCTGACGTGGATGGGATCCACGCCACGTGAGTCGGGTCCTGGAAATCAGACCATCAGGCCAGTCTCAGATCATCAGTCACGACAGACCTCATGTCACGTAGGTCACACCTACATGGCGTAGGTCATGTCATGAAACATAAAAATATCAGAAATCCAAATCCGATCCGACCCGAGCACAGTTTTTCCAAAATAAATCCGAAACCCTTTCTTTCTTACCCGATATATATCCGAAAACCATTCTTCTTTCCCCACTTTCAAATCCTTCAACTAAAACCCTAAAATTCAAATTCTCTCTACTTCTCCCCATTAAATCCAAATCCCATCCTTCCCAAACTCCAAAAATCCAAAAACCTAATCCCAAACACTCACCACATCCGACCCCTATTCAAAAATCCAAACCCCATTACCAAATAGGTCCAAAAATTTGAATCAAACATACCAAACCCGACCCAAATCCAACCATATACCCAAAATTCAATCCAAACCCATTACCATGCCTCCAAAATCCAATTCCAAAAGTAACCACCTTGATGCATCATCCCGGATTCGGAATAAAAATTCGGATTTACCGACCCGTCTGAGGGATGAACCCACTAAGTCTAAGCCAAGTAGGTCTGTAGAGGAATTTGATATTATTCATGATGATACTGCATTATTCCCTCAGGCTACGAGGTTACAGACGCTGGCCCGAGCGGCTGCCCGAGCAGCAATTCAGTCGGTCCCACTACCTGCTGAGCCAGTTGTTCCGACTGAGTCTTCTGAGTTCGCCCCTCAGTCTGAAGGGGGAGGAGGGTTCTGAGTCAGGGTCTGCGGATGATGCTACAGGTCAGGGTACGTCTGCAGATGATGCTACAGGTCAGGACACATCTGTGGCAGAGGCTACAACCTCTCTTTTTGGTACTGGTGCCGAGAGTGCCCCAGCTCCTGCACAGAATAGGGAGGTTCAGCGGTGGTGTGTGCAGGGCATGCGAGCAATTTATGATCGAGATGCTGAGTTGACAAAGAGGGGTGTTTATTGGAGGAGCATTATAGAGGAGCCCCGATATCGGGTGGAGGAGTTGAGGACATTGCCAGATATTTGGCCTATTTTTGAACGATATGGCTTGGGTTGGATGGTGTAGCCTTCTGGCCGGTATAACTCGGAGTTGGTCCGAGAGTTTTATGCTTCATATGCTGCATCGGTTGGTTTGAGCACCCCAGTTGGGAAGCGATATATTTTGCTGCCAGTATTGACTCATGTCATGGTGCGCGGTACCCGAGTAGAAATTTCGGAAGAGACCATTCACCGCTTCCTGTTTGGACCTGACCGTCCACTTCCAGCTTTGACAACTGAATTTGATCACAGGATGGACACGGTCAGAGATAGAGTTCGGATGAGAGATGTAGAGCAGAAATTAGAGTTGATTAAATGGATTGCAGGTTACATAGCCGAGGAGGGTGTAACGGCTAGTTGGGTGACTGGGAAGCTGGACATCAAAAATTCCACTCTCCATTTTGCTGGTCGATTCTGGTGGTCAGTGGTTCGTCATAGGTTGGGTCCAACCAATGCTGATAACTCATTCACATTGGACAGGGTGGTAGTAGTAGCCAGCATCTTGGCTGGTTATGAGATTCATTTCGCAAGGTACATCATCCAAGAGATCCACGAGCGAACGTTCAGAGATCACAGGAGTATCCTTTTCCCATGCCTGATCCAGGGTCTGTGTGATAGAGCAGGGGTTGCCAGGATACCTGCCATCAATAATTCTATAGAGGTGACTCATTTGGCAGATATTGCGATGATGCAGCAGAGGGGTTTGCACCCCATTCTTCCCCGAGGGTCACAGCCGTCTGAGGCGTCGGGTGCTGCCTTGGATGAGCTGAGTAGTGTACCTTTGCCTGTTCCTGCACCAGTTAGGATACCTATACCGACTGAGGGTGCTGGCCCTGTTGATGAGGGAGTACCCAGTACTAGTGCCCCACCGACTCCTGCTGGGATGGTGTCAGTATCCCGAGACTTTCTGCAGCAGCTAGTTGACAGACAGACGGAGATGTTTGAGTGCCAGGCTCATACTGAGACTCAGATGGCTAAGTTGGTATCCCAACTTAAGCCTTGGGTTCGATCTACCGAAGAGGTTGCAGAGACTAGGGTAGAGGCTCGGATAAATGCAGCTATGGACCAGTTTATGCGGGGCCTGCATGGATAGATTGATAGTTTCGAGGCACGTATGGCCTCCCGATTGAGTGCTGCACCGAGCCCTGATATGGGCGGCTTGACCCAGGAGGTTGCTGCATTGAGAGAGGAGGTTCAGGCACTGGCATCGACTAGGACGCCCATTATACCACCTATGCCTGTCCCGACCTCTGTACGACCTGCCTTTGAGATTGATTTATTTGCCGATGAGGAGCCTCCAATGGATAGAGGTTAGCGACCCCGCAGTCAGGAGGATGAGGGTGTGAGTGATGCTGAATATGAGACCGATTTGAGGAGGGCTGTTAAAGCCTCCCGAGTAGAGTATCAGGCTAGCCAGATTGAGGCAGAGCAGAGGGCACGTGGTGCATATGCTAGCCAGGCAGTCCCTCCACCGGATGTACCTTCTACCACACAGGCTGATGATCTCGCGGCTGGCGGGCCCACTTCCGGCGCTTAGAGCGCCACAGGTATATCTTCACTCCCTTGTTTTTGATTTGATATCTGTGCATTGAGGGCATTGAACCATGTTTAGTTGGGGGTGGGGGTGTACCACCACTTGGGGGTTTTTGTTGCCGTGTTTCTTTTCCCCCGAGTGTGCTATCATAGTAGAACCGACATGTTTAGGATGTTATTATTCATATTTTTATGTTTCTGGCTATATTAGGAGAAAAATGAGGGAACTTTAGTGCAGTTCAGTTTTGAAAGATTTCTTATGTGTTTTTGTTGCTAAGGATACCCCTCCTAAAATTTTGGTTTTTGGAATTGACATGCTTTGTGTGTGACTGATGTTGGATCTTGTTATGGCACTAGAATTATAGGCAAATAACCGTAGCTAGCATTGCATGAATGGATAGGTAGTAGTTGGTAATATAACCCTGTGCTATGTGCGTGTGAGGTCACTACTTAGTTAGCTGTGTGTGTGCGATCCAGAACTTGCCCGGTTAGTGTTGCCTAGATTAGAGGATAAGGATTAGGAAAGGATCATAGGCCGTTGTTGAAAATGTCCACTTTTAGCCTAAACGCCAAACCAAAAGAATAAGTATCCCTTGATCCCGATTTTTGAGCCATAATTGTCCTGTTTCTTTCACTAGCCTATATACGTTCCCATTTTAATCACAATGAACCTGTCTTGGGCCTGGTCCCTCCTTAGACACTGTGTACCTCAATACGGGCAAATCGCCTAAGTTGAGGGTGGCTATTATAGGGGTGCGTAGATTGAGTTGGGTATGAAGAAGGGTTAATAAAAGAAAAAAAAAGAAAAAAAGAAAACAGATTTGGGTGTGAAAAAAAAAGAAGAGAAAAGGAAAAAATAAAAAATAAAAAATAAAAAAATGTATATGTGTTTGAAGTTGAGAAGAAAAACCACACCCAAAATCTGAGAATAAAAGAATGGAGAATAAGGGAGAATAAAAAAATGAAAAAGGTTGGAAGTTGGAGCCAAAAATAGTGTAGTGTCAAGGAGGGTTGAGTCACTATACCCATATACACCATACCCGTCCCTAAGCCTACATTACAAGCCGAGTAAAGTCATATAGTGATTCCAGTCCGACTGTCCAAAAACTAAGGCATAGAAAATAAGGGCAAGCCTATGGTATTTCATGCACACTGTTTTAACTTCTTTGTGAGCGTGAGTATTTTGACCTCGTCCCGATGTTGATATCCATTAGTATACTGAGAGTGCATGGGAATTCTTTGATTATGAGGGCACATGGGTTGCATAATTTGCTGCTAGTTGTTCGAAAAATGTCAATTGCATATACGCTTAGTTGTTTGTGCATAATTTGGTGCCATCACTTGATCCCTGGTATGTCCTGATTCTGCGTTGCTTACATACACACTTTGGTTTTACTTTGAAAATAGGAGGGGGCGAAAAAGTTTTGTATCAAAAGCAATAAGTTGACTGCCATAAGTCCCTTAGGTTTCTCTTAGTTAAGCATTGTGTTGGTGTAGTTTTATGTTGTTCGCCTGAGGACATGCAAACATTCTAAGTTGAGGGTGTTGATGTGCCATGGTTATATGGCACTTTCGATGCTTAAAACAAGGAAAATATGCAATAACTTGGGTGTGTTTTGTTGGTATGATGTGGTTTCTGTCCTAATTTACAAGAAAACAATTTTTAAAGGCAAAATAACCAAAAGAGGAAGAATCAAGCTCGAAGACGAAGTGTCTGAAGATGAAAGAATGGATCTGTACTTGAGAGTGACCCACGACATCACTCACGAGCCGTGATTACCACTCACGAGTCGTGAGTTGTGTCGTGAATCGACTTCCAGAGGACCAACATTTTACCTGAGTTCCACGACAGGACTCACGCCACGTGAGTCCACCTACGGGGCGTGACTTGCTGGCGTGAGTCCACTTCAGAGATCCAAGAAAAGGCTCATTTCCACGATACATGTCATGTGCCGTGACTTGGTTCCACAACACCAAGTCACGACACCGTGAAAACTGCCGACTCTGTTCTCCTATTTTGTTTTGGATAGGACTAGTTTTGTATCTATAAATACCCCTAGGTAGTCCTAAGTGCGAGAGTTGGACAATTTACTAATTTGAGAGTTATTTCATACTGTTTCAGACATATATTTGGTTTTGTATTCACAAACCCTACTTTGTTGAGGTCGATTGATAATTGAAATTTTGGTTTTCCCTTCATTCTTGTGAGATCATAATTATGCTTTAATCTTTGGATTATTCTTGTGTTCTTGCAATTATGAGCAGCTAAACCTATCAACTAGGGTTGTGTGAACCATGAGGAATTAACGAAACTGGTTAGGTGCAAAGCAACTTTGTACTGCTGTATATGCATGTATTGTTGTTTCCTTTGTTATGATTGTTTTTCTAACGGTTGCAAACGTTAGAATCTCGCCTGTATTCTAGACTTGCTCGAGAGAGAGGTAGAGATTGGGAAAAGGAGATAACAACAGAGATTTGAAGCTATCAACCTTCATCTAATAACCGGAGCCTTAGTGGGCAAGGTTATCTGAAATCCAGGACAAGGGTTAGTAGTGCGACACTCAGAGACCGAGAGGAGAAGAGTGAAATTGGTCTAATGAACATCGAGAGACAGTTAGATGAACCTAACTTCTTAGATTTTGCATGCAGCACAGTGGGGAAATTTTGTTAAGCACAAGTCACCGGTGGAGTTAAGGAATCATTGGGGATCACAGTCCTAGTGAATTTCTCTTATTGTTTGCAAGCTCAATATCAGCCAGCAATCGTCATTGTTACTATTCACTAGCGAACCCCCCAGTTTTATTTACGTTCCAATTATTCCACCAGGTAGTCAACTCATACTTCGACCTATTCCCTGTGGGATCGACCCCAACCTAGTTGGGTTCTATATTTGATTCAGCGACCGCATTCTACTTTTTTGGAGGTATACTTTGGGCGACATCACTCATTCTGTGAAGGAAAAAGAGGCATCGTCAATTAACTAATAGATACTAGATAAAAAAAATGCATTATTTGACTATGGAGAAATAAGGTACAATAGAATCAACAACGTTAATAGGGATGATTGATTACATCTATAGAGTGCTTTGAGAATAGGGGAGATAAGCTAGCTACTTCAGCATGTATGTACCAGATCTGTAGCTTATGAGATGAAGACGTCTTCATGGTATCGAATTATCTTGGCATTCGTGAGAATTTTGAGTGTCTATTAAGAAATTTGCCCAAACTCAGCTAGGAATGAAGGTACTGATGGCGTGTGAGTAGCTGGATTATCTCCACTTGTCGCTGGATTTCTTCAGACAACAGTCGATTTCTTGATGATCTGATGAAGAAGAAGAAGATGAAGAGTCTTGAGAAAATTTAACAAAAGGAGTCCCAAAAGTCTTGTTTTAACTTTTGGGACCTTGACCAAGTGTAAGGGTCAAAGTAATTTAAAAATTAAATTAAGTTAATTGGGGACCTAATTAATATTTTTAAAACTTCTTAATCTTTTAAAAAATATAAAACAATCCACAATCATTTTAAATAAAAAGCAAAAATACAAAATCAAATTTTAATATCTCATAACTCCCTTCTCTATCCTCTCAAATGTCTCACCCCCCCTCTCTCTCTCAAACCCAACAACTGTTGGAACTCATAGACAACAGATCGACGCGACAGCAGCCTCCGGCGACGACAGATTCGAGTTCTTCATCATTTTTTTTGACTTTCAACCGTTAGTTATGAAGAAAAAGAAGAACTTGAGTTAACTTCTCTTCTAGTATGGGTTAACAATTTTAGTATTTGATGCTTAAAAACAAAATGGGAATACAAGAAAACCCTAATTTGTGGTATTTCTTCACTTACGATGG
This sequence comes from Capsicum rhomboideum, assembly GCA_031232105.1. Classification (NCBI taxonomy): domain Eukaryota; kingdom Viridiplantae; phylum Streptophyta; class Magnoliopsida; order Solanales; family Solanaceae; genus Capsicum; species Capsicum rhomboideum. The sequence continues at coordinate 30,960,769 of CP124712.1, read as the reverse complement.
TGGTTGATGTAAATGGTATCTTTTCTGAGTGAAATATGATTCTTTGTTGTTGTTGTAGTTCTTGTTCTCGAACATTATTGTAAAAATAGTGAAACTTAAATTTTGAATTTTTTTTGGGGGACATCTGTTGTGACCAAATCCAACAATTGTTGATTTTGTTGGTTTAAGTGAACACTTACTTAAACAACTGTTGGTGTTTGTTCTGTTTTATTTCTTCTTGGAGTTTGTTTGTTGTTATTGTTGGGGTATGTGTTGGTGTTGTTGGTGGTGTTGTATTTGTAAATGCTGGTACATGTTCATGTTGTTGGTGTTTGGTGTAGTGATTTGATAAATGTTGGTGTTGTTGGCTTTATTTGTATTGTTGTATCTGTAAATATTGGTAAATATTGCTATTATTGGTGTTGGTGTATTGATAAATATTGGTATTGGTGGTGTTGGTGTTATTGGTGTTGTTGGTTTGTTTGTTTGTGTTGTTGTTGGTGTTGGTGTATTGGTAAATATTAGTATTATTGGTGTTGATGTATTGATAATTGTTAGTGTTATTGTTGGTGTTCTTGTTGATATATGTATTATGTGGTAAAAATGTTGCTACTGGTTTGATTTTTTCCAACAGATGACTCATATCATCTGTTACAACTGATGACTCATATCATATGTTGCAACTAATGAGTCATCTGTTGAAAAAAGCATAATAATTATTCCAACAATTGACTCATCTATTGCAACCGATGGGTCATCTGTTAGAAGAAATCAAAACAGTCTTACTACTGATTTTATTTCTTCCAACAGATTGCTCATCTGTTGCAACAGATGGGTCATCTGTTGGAAGAAAGCAAAACAGTAGCAAGACTTGTTTAATTCCTTCCAACAGATGATCTATCTATTGCAACAGATGAGTCATCTGTTGGATGAAATAAACCAGTAGCTAAGATTGTTTTGATTTCTTTCAATAGATGACCCATCTGTAAGCAAAACAATAGCAAGACTGATTTAATTTCTTCCAACAGATGACCCATCTGTTGCAATAGATGAGTCATCTATTGGAAGAAATAAAACCAGTAGCAAGACTATTTTGATTTCTTCCAATAGATGACCCATCGGTTGCAGCAGATGAGTCACCTGTTGGAAGAAATAAATCCAGTAGCAAGATTGTTTTGATTTCATCCAACAGATGACCCATCTGTTGCAAAAGATGAGTCATCTGTTGGAAGAAATAAAATTAGTAGCAAGATTGTTTTGATTTCTTCCAACAGATGACCCATCTGTTGGAAATATTTTTTACTGTGTTGTATTTATTAAATTTACTGTTATCCGTTATTTTAATGATGCACAAATCAATTGTAATCTTTTTTGTTTTTATCTTGTTTGTAGATAAAATGGCTCCTAAAAGAAAAGAGAGTGGATCAACTTCTGACAAAACAAGTAAAAAAGCTAAATTACAAACACCATTAGAAGAACTTGTTGAATAGGCCCTTTCACATTCAAATGAAGATGTACAGAAAGAGAATAAAGATGTGGAAAGAGATAATGAAAAAGATATTGAAGGAGAATCAGTTGAAAGTTCTAGAGCTAATGTAGAAATTATAGAGAAGGAAGATAAAAATAAAAATGAGGAAGAAGATAAAGAAGGTGAGGATGAAGGTAATGATGAAGAGGAAAAAGAAAGAGCGAAAGGAGATAAGGAAGAAGATGGAAAGAAAAGTGAGGAAAATGAAAGAGAGGATGATGAGAAAAGAGTTGATAATAATGTTGATGATGATGCTGAGCTATCGTTGATCTCTGGTGAACGTAGATTGAAAGCTCAACATGATCTTGTCAAAACTTTTAGTATTGACAAGTTCAAAGTTGAGATGCCTATAGATAACCCTACAAATTTGACTGGTGATTTTGTAGTTAAATCTGTCATGGGTAAAGGTTTTGATGAATTTAGGAAGATATTGAGGGATGAAAAATTGGAGGATTACTTTAAGTCCAGCTGTTTAGGACATTTTCTTGATCTGCCAGAGGATAACAATGCACGCTTTCAAATGACCATGGCGTATGGTCTTCTCAAGCGCAAGATCAAGTATATGAGTGATAATACAACTTTGAACGATGAGGACAAGAAGATGGATGAGATTTGAATAAACTACTGTGGCATGCCGGTTTGTTTTGGCATGAAAGAATTTGCCATAGTGATGGGACTAAGATGCCATCCTCTATCTGAACCTATTCCCACAGATACACCCTTAAAAAAGCCAAAGGCAAGCAAGCCATCTAAATCAGCTAAGGCAGGAAAGAAAGGAAAGACACCCACCAAGACGCCCACCAAAACTAACAAAGGCAAAGACAAAATAAATGAGTAGTTGGCCATTGTTGGACCTCGCTATAAATCCAAGCAATTGAAATTTGATCTCCAGAACAAAAAGTTTTTGAAGAAGCACAAGGAGCCATTATGCTTAGTTTGGTTTGTGCATTCCATTTTATGGGCTAGAGACACCAACAAAGTTATAGAACCTAAGCTTTTGATGCTTGCTCAGGATTTGGAGGCATTCAATAATTATCCATGGGGATATGAAAGCTATTTCTTGACTGTCAAATATTTGTTGGCAAAGTTATCTTCAAAGACGGTCAACTTATATGGTTTTCCTTAGGCTTTCATGGTAAACTTCACTCCTAGTTCCTTAGTGTTTCATTTAGTTATATTATTGAATAATTATTCTGATTTTTTATTTGCATCATGTTTACATTTTTAGGATTGGGCATTTGAAATCATTCCTCACCTTCGACAGCAAGTTAAGGACTATTCGGAAGAGGTTTCTCATCCAAGGATCATTAGATGGTTGTTTGCCAAGAACAACTCAAGGATGAATCCCCTTGATCTCTTCAACCCTCCTGATGATGCATTATGTATTCTTTTAAATAAAATAATTTTACTCATGTTAACAAGCATTGCAACAGATAAATCATATGTTTCAACAAATGAGTCATCTGTTGTAAACAACATAAAAATTATTCCAACAGATGACTCATCTGTTGCAATAAATAGGTCATCTATTGGAAGGAATCAAAGTAGTCTTGCTACTGGGTTAATTTCTTCCAACAGATGTGTAATCTGTTACAACAGATGAGTCATCTGTTGGAAACATCATAAAAATTATTCCAATATATGACTCATCTGTTGCAACAGATGGGTCATCTATTGTATTTCTGTGAAGCAGATGTCTTATCTGTTGCAACATGTTACCCATATGTCACAAATTATAGGTTGATTTTAATATATCTACTATTATTTATAGGTTGTGCATCCCTAGATTGTCCCTACTGAGCAAGAGTTGGAGATGCCTGCCTTTCTTACTCTAGGGATTATTCAAACAAAACCAGACCCTAAGGTGGATTTGATAAAAAAAGAATTGTCTGGAGCACCAGCCATCAAAAGGGAAGCACCTAAGGAAGGTCAAATTGTTCTTGCTGAGCCTGCTGTTAAGGTTTTTGGTGATGCTGCAACAGATTTGGGGTTGGTGTTAATGTTGTTGGTGGTAGTGGTGATGGTGATGGTGTTGGTGATGCTGGTGTCAGAGATGATGGTGATGAGCATGTTGATGATGCTCATGAATTTTTTTTTAAAAAAGAGTTGACCTTGATGATGGTCATACTAGTGGTGCATATGGTGGATTCACCCCTTTCAGTGGGCATACCACCTCTTTTGGTCCCTCTTCAAGCTCATATTCTGCATGCAAATGCCAAGAATACAAGGACAGACATGACAACTTGATTAGTTCTATTATTGATCTGACTGTTGCTGTTAAGAAATTGACATCTAAGAGGGGTGTCATTCCATCAAGGAAGATTACAGAGCCATTCACTCCATTGGAAGTTAAGAGGAGGAAAAGAACAATTCCAAGGTACTATCAGATATTAAATCAAGAAAAATTATAACTCCTCTTCCTTGCACTGTTGAACAACTTCCAAGGGCCATAGGAGAACAGGGAGAGCTGAAAAAGGTGAATGTTTACAAGTTGGTGAAAGCCACAAAAAAGGCTAAGCTGAATACCCTGATGAAATCAAAAACGGCACCAGAAGAGTACTCCATGTATCAATTTAGTGCAAAAGACTTCCAAAACATGAATAATATGAATGTCTAGTACGAGGAATGGGTAAGTTATTTTTTCTACCCTTCTATTTATTTAAATTTCATTAGTATGTTTATTTAGATTATCCATTTGTTGCAACACATTACCCATCTATTGTATTAGATTATAGTAGATAGGTAATCTGTTAACAGGTTCAGAGAACTTATGCAATATATAACTTATCTGTTGCAATAGATTACCCATATATTGCAACAGATAAGTCATCTATTGTAATATATTACCCATCTGTTGCATTAGATTGCAGTAGATAGGTAATCTGTCAACAGGTTCAGAGAACTTATGCAATATATGACTCATTTGTTGCATTAGTTTGTAGTAGATGGGCAATCTGTTAACAAGTTCAGATAACTTATGCAACAGATGACTCATCTATTGTAATAGATTACCCATTTGTTGCATTAGTTTGTAGTAGATGGGTAATCTGTTAACAGGTTCAGAGAACTAATGCAACAAGTGACTCATTTGTTGCAACAAATTACTCATTTGTTGTATCTTTTCAATTATTATTATATGTTACTAACTTATTTAAATTATATTCTTATATCAGTATATTGATGAAATTCTTTACCTCATGCGGGAGAGACATCTCAAATTTACTGGGTACTATGATCTTGGGGATAGGATCATGGACCTCAACTTCTACAGTTACTTTTTAAGTAGGTACAACAAACTCAGCAAAAAAGCAACAACTCCTGGTGGTAGAAAAATTGAGGAGTTACGATGGGGACATGATTGATTATTATAGAGGAAAGAGGTCATATCCGAGTGCCATGGATTGGACGAAGGCAAAGAGGATTCTCGTAGTCCTAAACTTGGAGAAAACATATTGTGACTGTTGAGATCATCATGAATGAGGGAGTCATGAATGTTTATGACTGCAATATACTAGTTATTGAAGATTAGCAATTTTGAATTTGCATGGAGCCTTTGTTGGTGTTGTTCCCAAAATTGTTGAAGCAAAGTGGCATAATGAATCACTTGCCAGAAAAGTTGCTCAACGAACGATGGGCTTTTGATGTTCGAAAATAGAACATTCCCAAGAATGAGACTGGTGCCGCTTGCGGGTCTTACTCGCTTGCATTTATTGAGCTTTTGATAATCGACACTTGTATTACAACTCCCAAGACTTTATTCAACGATAACACAGTGTCAAGAATGTAAGAGGTTTGGACTGCTGGGGTGACATGTAAGAGTTTGGAGCCCTGATGTGGGTTATAATTTCTATCATATCAGTGTAATTTCTAGACAACATAATAATTTTTTATTTTTAGTATCTTTAGCTAATTATATTATGTAATTGGTGATGACAATATTTGTAACAGATTAGAGCCATACTTTTAATTGGTATCTTTAGTTTGTATATAAAAAATTAGAGCCATACTTTTAAATGGTATCTTTAGTTTGTATATAACAATATACATCCATACTTTTAATTAGTGTTGCAACAGATTAGTCATCTATTGAAAATAATAAAACAGATATGCTCATCTGTTGCAACAGATGTCTAATATGTTTGATTATTTCCTATAACCATCATGTATGTTGCAACAGATTACTCATCTGTTGCAACAGATTACTCATCTGTTGCAACAGATGAAGCATCTGTTGGAAATAATCAAACAAATATGCTCATCTATTGCAACATGTTTGTCATCTATTGTAGCAGATGCCTAATATGTTTGATTATTTCCTATAATCATCACATATGTTGTAGCAGATTACTCATCTGTTGCAACAGATGAAGCATTTATTGGAAATAATCAAACAGATATACTTATCTGTTGTAACAGGTTTGTCATCTATTGTAGCAGATGCCTAATATGTTTGATTATTTCCTATAATCATCACATATATTGTAGCAGATTACTCATCTGTTGCAACAGATGAAGCATTTATTGGAAATAATCAAGCAGATATACTTATCTGTTGTAACAGATTTGTCATCTGTTGCAACAGATGAGGCACCTATTGGAAACAATCAAACAAATCTTCACATCTATTGCAATATTTGACAACCTGTTGCAACAGATTAGTAATTTGTTGGAAATAATCAAACAGATATGCTCATCAGTTGCAATAAGTTTGTCATCTGTTGCAACAGATGATGCACCTATTGGAAATAATCAAACAGACCATCACATTTGTTGCAATAAATTAGTCGTCTATTGCAATAAATGATGTATCTATTGGAAATAATCAAACAGATATGCTCATCTATTTTAATAGGTTTGTTATCTATTGCAGCAGATGTCTAATATGTTTGATTATTTCCTACAGTCATCATATATGTTGCAACAGATGACCCATCTATTGGAACAGATGACCCATTTGTTGGACACAATTAAATAGATATGTACATCTATTGCAACAGGTTTAGACATCTGTTGCAACAGATGTCTAATATGTTTGATCATCTCCAATAGACTCTACACCTGTTGTAATAGATGACCCATCTGTTGGACACAATCAAACATATATACATATTTGTTGTAATAGATGAATTATACATTTGATTATTTCCATTATACTCTGCATATGTTTGATGTGAATTGCTTCATTTAACTATAATTAGCTTTTAATTGACAAGTTCAATTACAATCTCAATGATTAACTTTCAATTAACAAGTGCAATTACAATCTTAGTGAATTTCATAGCATTTACATGTTCAACAAACTGTATTCATCCTAAATAGAGTGATCAATTGACTAAATTGATATGAATTGCTTTATTGAATTATGATTGATAATAAAAAAGGTTATTTAACTATAATTAGCTGTCAATTAATAGTTTCAATTACAATCTCAATGAATTTTATAACATTTATATGTTCAACTAATTGCATAACCTATTACAATAGATTATAACCTGCTGCAACAAATGGGAATATCTGTTTGATTATTTCCAACAGATAACTTATCGGTTACAACAGGTTTGTTATATGTTGCAATAGATGTGAAGATTTGTTTGATTATTTTCAATAGGTGCCTCATCTGCTGTAACAGATGACAAATCTGTTGCAACAGATGAGCACATCTATTTGATTATTTCCAATAGATGCTTCATCTGTTGCAACAGATGAGTAATCTATTGCAATATATGTGATGATTGTAGGAAATAATCAAATATATTAGACATTTACTGCAATAGATGACAAACTTGTTACAACAGATGAGCATATATATTTGATTATTTCTAACAGATGCATCATCTATTGCTACAGACGACTAATCTGTTGCAACAGATGTGATGGTCAGTTTGATTATTTCCAATAGGTGCATCATCTGTTGTAACAGATGACAAATCTGTTGCAACAGAGCATATCTGTTTGATTATTTCCAATAAATGACTAATCTGTTGCAACAGGTTTCTCATATGTTACAACAAATATGAAGATTTGTTTGATTATTTCCAATAGATGCCTCATATGTTGCAACAGATGGACATATCTATTTGATTGTATCCAACAAATGGGTTATCTGTTCCAACAAATGTCTAAACCTGTTGCAACAGATGGACATATCTATTTGATTGTGTCCAACAAATGGGGTCATCTGTTCTGACAAATGGGTTATCTGTTGCAACAGGTTACTAATCTGTTAGAGATGATCAAATATATTAGACATCTGTTGCAATAGATGTCTAAACTTATTACAACAGATGGACATATCTATTTAATTGTGTCCAACAAATGGGTCATATGTTCCAACAAATGGGTCATCTATTGCAATAGGTGACTAATCTGTTGGAGATAATCAAACATATTAGACATCTATTATAATAGATGTCTAAACCTGTTGCAACAGATGGACATATCTGTTTGATTGTGTCCAACAAATGGGTCATCTGTTCCAATAGATGGGTCATTTGTTACAATAGGTGACTAATTTATTAGAGATGATCAAACATATTATACATCTGTTGAAACAGATGGACATATCTGTTTGATTGTGTCCAATAAATGGGTCATCTGTTCAAACAGATGGGTCATCTGTTGCAGCAGGTGTAGAGTCTGTTGGAGATGATCAAACATATTAAACATCTGTTGCAACAGATGTCTAAACCTATTGCAACAGATGGACATATCTATTTGATTGTGTCCAATAAATGGGTCATTTGTTCCAACAGATGGGTTATCTGTTGCAATAGGTGACTAATTTGTTGGAGATGATCAAACATATTAGACATCTGTTGCAATAGATGTATAAACCTATTGAAACAAATAGACATATCTGTTTGATTGTGTCCAATAAATGGGTCATCTGTTTCAACAGATGGGTCATCTGTTGCAACAGGTGACTAATCTTTTCCAACATATTTCATTATTTGAACTAATTTTCCATATGTTGCAACAAAATAAGAACCCACACATACAACAGTTGTTAGATCATAAACAAAAATATATTTTATACAATAAATAACATACATTACATCACCAACTAAACTAAAATATGAGTTAAAATTATCAAGTCCACAAAACCAACAACAAGACTATACAATAATTATGGAGTATTTCGATTCGGTCATGTAGTTCTTTTGTGGCCAATCATCGTAGATATGGAGCACTTATTTTTCTCGTTGGAAATGATTCTCCGACTCCACGCCTCCTCTTCTTATCCCTTCTTCCCGGTTTGCTTGGGTCAACATATGGAGGAGGTATTTCTCTCTGTAAAATCTCTAAAGGAACAATCCACGAATCTTTGGGAGGCACCGGATTAATTTCCTCACAATATGAAATTATGTACTTCTCCACCAAATAATATGGAGATGCGTACTTATAAATCTTATTTACAAAATCTACACCATATTGGACTCGAAGCGCTGCCATAGCATGTGGACAAGGTATTTTGTCTAAGTCAAAAACTCTACATGTACAAGTTCTCCTTTGAAGATCGACCGTGGCAACATCACCATGACCGGTGATAGTGAACTTGTAGTTAGATATTTGATGTTCCAATAACTTGTTCCCCAAGTTGATGTACTTTGATATTTGTTTTTCCATTGTAGGAAAAAGTCTATTTGGTGAGTTGGCCAACTCCATACGCCTCTCGTGGAAATTTTTTGCAAACCTTAAGTTTATTTCGTCAAATAGAGCTACAATGGAAAATTCTCTTTCAACCTCAAACATTGCATTTACTGACTCAACAATATTTGACGTCATAATATTATACCTATACAAAAAAAATCACTTAGTAAGACATAGAATTACAATAAACTCAAACAAGACAATTACACTCAATTTATAATATTATACCTATTTCTCAGACAAAATGCCCTGCTCCATTTGTGGAATCCAACACGTTCGAGATGTTCAGCTGCCTTGGGTACCATATCCCTTATTTGATTGAAATGGTCATAGAACTCACCTCTACCGTACGCTTTCACTGCGTTATAAAAATAAGATATGACCTTTGAATTGTGAAAGTTATTTCGAATATTTTTTCCAAGGTGCCTCATGCAACAACCATAATGAGCTGAAGGATAGACAATTGAAACCATCTTTCCGATACTTAGATGCCTATCAAAAATTATGCACAACATCCGTATCATCTACATAGCTTCTCATTTGTTCAAACAAATATTGGTATGAGGTATCACATTCCTTGTCCATTACACAAAAATCCATCGAAAAGATATGATTCTCCGCATCTTGTGCCACCATCGATAGCAATACTCCTTCATACTTGCTCTTCAAGAATGTCCCATCGACGGCTATGACTTTTCTCATTTGTTGAAAACCGTGAATCCAAGCCGTATAGGCTATAAAAAAGTACTTGAACCTTCTATTTTCATCAAACTACAATGCCGTCTTACTTCCTGGATTTGCGAACTCAAGCATATAATGGTACGCATCAAGCACTGCATACCCGTGCTCATTTGTTCCCCTAACCAAAGACTTTGCAATCTCTATGCCCTTATAAATCTTCCAATAACTCACCTTACAACACAATTCTATACGGAGTTGGTTGGCCATATCTCTTGTAGACGGGCCTTTACCATTGGGGAAGCTATTTTTGAAGTATTTACTGATGACCTTTACCGTGCCATGCGGATTATGGATCGTAATATGCTCCGAACCGCATGTGTGATACTTTTCATAAGTTCTAAAATAGAATCTGTCAGAACTTATTAATTTCACAGCCCTCAACCACCACTTGCACTCCGGATGTGCACATATGAAATAATACACACTACGCGAATTACTCACCTTCTTGAGTCTGAAATCTTTTTTCAAGCAAGCAATATACAATGAAGTGACAAATTCTTCCTTGTTCTTGAATGTCATTCCCTTGTAAAAACCTATTTCATCATCTTGAAGATTGCTCGACTGTGTTATTTAGAACTGCCCACTGTATTGCTCGCAACAATGGGTGTAGGTGTTTGGTCCTCCTCCTCTTCATCTCTACTCTCATCATCTGGAATATTCATGTCCACACCATCCAATTCATCATTTAACATATCTTGTTGGTCTTGTTCTACATTCTGATTCTCTATTGATTTTTCAACCACGTACACCCTTAAAATGGGCCTACCTGCATCACTTAGATAAGCACGCAAACGAACCTGATCGCTTATCTTCAAAGGTAGGACCTTCTGATTTTCAAAAAAGCTGTGCATGTAACTGATGACAAGATCTTTTGGTTGGCAATTAAGTCCAAAATTGCTGATGATTAAGTTCACAAAATCATCATACAATACATCTCTTTGTACTGTCATCACTATCATCTCTAATATGTCACTATCCTTCCAACGCCAAATAAATCAATTGTTCTTCTAGATCCACTCACCATGACAATCAACACCTACTATTATTGAATCCTCCATTGATGGTACCTAAAGAGATTTGTTTAAAAAAAATTAATAATGATGGTAATTTGAGTGGCTATGTACAACAACAAAGTTAAATGCACTATCATTGTCCCAATAGATAAGCATTTGCTACAATATATGAGTCATCTATTGCAACAGATAACTCATCTGTTGTAGCAGATGACCTATCTTATAGGTATATGTTCAGAACTAGTAGCTCAACCCAATAGGTAACTGCTGCAACAGATGAGTTATCTATTATAGCAGATGCTCTGTTTGTTGGATTGAGCTTCTAAATCTGAACCAGCTTTACCAGTTGATGTAAGATAAATCCAATAGGTAGGTCATCTGCTACAACAGATGAGTGATCTATTGCAACAGATGACCAATCTATTGCAGCAGATGACTTACCTATTGGATTTAGCTACTGGTTCTGGAGCTCAATCCAACAGGTTAGTCATCTGCTGCAACACATGAGTTATCTATTGTAACAAATGAGTTATCTGTCCCAGGAAATGCTCTATCTGTTGGATTGAACTTCTGAATCTGAAGCAACTTTACCAGCTGATGTAAGATAAATCCAACAGGTAGGTCATATGCTGTAATAGATGAGTGATCTATTGCAACAGATGAGTTATCTGTTGCAACAGATACTCTATCTATTGGATTAAGCTTCTGAATCTGAATCATCTTTACCAGCTGATGTAAGATAAATCCAACAGGTAGGTCATCTACTATAATAGATGAGTGATATTTTGCAGCAGATGACTTACCTGTTGGATTGAGCTACTGGTTCTGCAGCTCAATCCAGCAGGTTAGTCATCTGCTGCAACAGATGGGTCATCTGTTGTAATAGACCACTCATCTGTTATAGTAGATGACCTATCTGTTGGGTACATATTCAGAACTAGCAGCTTAATTCAATAGGTAAGTCATCTATTGCAATATATAACTCTCATATGTTGCAACAAATAACTTATCTGTTGCAGCAGATAACTCACCTATTGGATTAAGCTACTAATTATGAACATATACCCAACAAATTGGTCATATGCTATAATAGATGAGTGATCTGTTGCAACAGATGACCCATCTATTACAGCAAATGACTAACCTGTTGGATTGAGCTGCTGTAACATGAATCCAACAGGTAGGCCATCTGCTGCAACAGCTAGGTCATTTGTTGCAACAGATGACTAACCTAGTGGAACTACTTTAACAGTAGTGGAAACAATCCAAGAGCTATTGTAAATGAATACAATAGCTGTTGGATACGCTACAGAAAATTATTGAAAAATTAGCAGATATACCCAGATGAGAAACTGAACTAAAAATCATTAATTTTACTTAACAAAATCACCAATGAAGTAATGCCCAGTAATATACGAATAAAATTTGGTCCAAAATTTCAAGCAAGAAGAAGAGGTAGTAGTAGCCACAACAACAACAACAATGGCGAAGAAGAAGAAGAAGAAACACTAGCAGCAGCAACAACCATAACAATGTCGAGAAGAAAAGGAAGAACAACAATAAGAACAAGAAGAAGAAAAGAAGAGAAGTAGTAGAAGAAGAAGAACAAGCAACAACAATAAAAACGATGGAGAGAAAAAAAACGCACAGGAGGAGAGAAAATAAAGAAGAGGCAATTATTTTCCCACCATTTTTAGTTTAGAGTTTTATAAGTTGGGCCAAAGTGTAAAATAAAAAACTTGAGTGCAACACCCACACATGAGTCAAACTTTCTTAATCCTTAATCTAATATTTGTCACCTATACTCAATAATTAAAACTTGAGTCACCACAATTTTATTTTGAAACTTTTGTGTCACCCTTAATTCATTGTTTCCTTTAATCGATTTTTTCTAGAACTTTATTTTCCGAGTTTGTTCTTTTTTATTTTATTTGATTATTTCATTTTCGGACCTTTTTTATGTGGGATTCCATTATTTTGGACTTTGCCCATGTATAGTTTATTTGATTTTTGAATAAAAGGGCTCATTGGCCTGATCTTTATTTTTTTAAAAAAACATAGATAAATTTTCATGGTTTAAATGGAAAGAGTGAATAGTTGCTTCCATCCCTAACCAATCTAAAGTATGAGTATATTGATCTTGAGAATATCAGAATGAGACTGGAAAAGGAAAAACAATCCTTAAAGGAAAAGGTCCAGCAATTGATTCATCCACTCTGTCTCTCAAGTATGAAATTTTTAAACTAAATGTCACTAGTAAAGGTAACACTAAAATTTGTGCGAATCAAGTTAGATGTGAACAAGATTTAATGAAACTCAAAGATGATTTGTACCTTGAAAGGGAAAAATCTAGGAGAATGAATCTGGAATAGCTAAAACTAAGTATGAGCTTGAAAGGGCAAATAGATGGACCAATTCCTTAATAATTGTAACTCAACTTAGTGATAGGACATAAAGTACAAAACCTCAAAAGAGTAAAACTGAACTTTGCATAAACTGTGATAACATTGGTCACACAAGGTCAATCTGTCCAGTAGAAATAAGTCAAATAAACAAGAACATTACAACTACTATAGAAAATAAATATAATCATATTAAAAGAAATGAAACACAACTGAGAAACAGGTATGTGAAAAAGAAAAAATCTATTAAATCTCTACCAAACTGGATAAAAAGAGATCTCATTTATCCTTTTGTTCAAAGTAAAGGACCCAAGCTTATCTGGGTTCCTAAAACTAAGGACCCAAGCTTGTCTGGGTTCCTAAAACTAACCTCTAAATTTGCAGGTGAAGTGAGAGAAAGAAAGCAAAACTGATATATTAATAGTGCTTGCTCAAGGAATATAACAGGAGATAAAAAGAAGTTCATTTCACTTGTAGAATAAAAGGGTGGAATGGTGGCCTTTGGAGGTTGAAAAAAAGGTAAAATCAAATGAGTTGGTAAGATAGGGAAGCTTGGACACTCAATTGAAAAAGGTGTACCATGTTGAAGGGCTAACCTAATAATCTACTCAACATATCAATTGAAAAAGTGTACCATGTTGAAGGACTAAACCAATAACCTACTCAGCATATCACAACTTTGTGATAAGGGAAACAAGGTAACTTTTTACTCCACAGGTATGGAAGTGATAAGCCTGGAAATTGGGGAAACTATTTTGACTGGACCAAGATACAAACATGTGTACACTGCTAATATCTCAAGCATTCTTTCTGAAGATCTTGTATGTCTAAGTGTGATGGACATTGATCCCTTGCTGTGGCACAAAAGACTAGGACATGCCAGCCATGGTCAGCTGAGCAAACTTATCTACAAAGACTTTGTAATATGCCTCCCTAAAAGTAAGTTCAAGAAAGACAAAGTTTGTGCAACATGTGCCCAATGTAAATAGGTAAAATCATCTTTTAAGTCAAAACATGTAATCAGTACTACCAGATCCTTGGAACTGGTCCATATAGATCTGTGTCGACCCATGAGGGTGAGAAGAAGGGATGGAAAAAGGTATGTATTTGTACAAATTGATGATTATATTAGGTTCACTTTGATAGTTTTTCTTGCGTCTAAAGAAGATGTGTTTGAAGCATTAGACACTTTAGTAATAAAACTGAAAAAGAAACTTTGTAATCAACTAGCAGCAATCAGATCTAATCATAGGATATTGTTTGAAAATGTAAATTTGTTATACATTTTTCCTTTCACGCTATTCATCATAACTTTTCTGCACCTAGGACCCTCAGCAAAATGAAGTAGTAGAAAAGAAGAATAGAACACTACAAGAAATGGCTGACTATGATGTTAACTTGCAATATTGCAAGCCAATTTTGTGCAGAGGCCATTAACATTGCATGATACATTATCAATAGATGCATGTCTAGACAACTTTTAGAAAAAAACCCTACGAGTTATAAAGGGTAGAAACCTAACATATGTCACATCTGAGAGCCTTTGTAAGTGTTATATTCATAATAATGGAAAGAACTTACTAATGATATCTATCACATATTAAAGTATATAGAGTGTTTAACAAAAGAACTGTGTGAAGAAGAAAGTGTGCATGTAATTTTTAATGGAAGTAATATTATGGCTAATTACAGTTTGTAAGATAATGATGAGCTACCAAGGATTACTAAATCAATAATATAGGAACATGTAAAAGAAACAGGTCCTAATCATGAAGGTTCTGATAGTGACAAAAAGACACAATCAGGAGAAGTGCACCCAGTTGATCAAACTGGGGAAACAACCAATCAAACACCCCAAAAGAATGACCAAACCAAGGAAAAACAAGTCTTAGTTCTTAGAGAATACAAGTATCAAGAATCATATCCAATTGAAAATATCCTTACTGATCTAAGATCTGGAATGACTACCAAATATGGATTAAAGAATCTTTGTGCTTTTAATACTTTCTTATCTATTATTAATCTTAAGAAAGTTAACGAAGCTTTGCAGGATGCTGATTGAATGATTGTTATGCAAAAAGAGCTCAATTAGTTTGAAATAAAAAAAGTGTGGCATTTAAAACCAAAGTCCAAGGATATGACCATCGTTGGCACCAATGGGTGTTTGGAAACACAATGGATGAGCACCACTGAAGTGGCACACTTCTTGGGATCATGTTTAATCTCTTGGGCAACAAAGATGTAAAATTCTATAGCATTGTCCAATGTTGAGGCTGAATATGTTGTAGTTGTCTCATGTTATGCACAACTACTCTAGATCAAGGAACAACTCTAAGATTTTAGGCTGAGCATTAAGCGTGTCCCAATCTTTTGTGAAAATACAAGTGCTAACAATGTTTCTAAAAATCCAGTTCAACATAAGAGGACAAATCACATTGACATAAGGCATCACTTATTAAGGAATATTATGGGAAAAGACCTTATTTCCATGAACTTTACTGCCACTAATAAACAGATTGCTGATATTTTCACTAAGGCCTTGCCAAGAAATCACTATAAAAGGAACATGTTGGAATTGGGTTGATTAAGATTACATGAATATCCCTCAATGATTGGTTGTAGATCATTGTATATATTACACATTAAATCTTAAATTTTGTGCTTAGTCTTGTAGATTTAGTTGTGTTTCTCTATACCATTTTTTGTCCAAGTTACTCATGCAATATAACACTATATTTCCTATGTCACGACAAATTGCCTTGAAAAATGGGTACTTGATCAAGCATTGTACTACTAATCAAGGAATATGCACTAAAGTTTTTTTTTTATATATTAAAATAGTATCAAGGCACTTTGTTATGATCTAAACCCGTCGTGAGTGACACCTACACTACTCCCTCGATGGGAGAACCAATAACCCCGGAAGCATTGAACAACACTTAGGTAGAATACAAAAATATCCCATAAATTATTTAATAAATAGGCAATCCAACAACTTAAGAAATGCGGAAACAACATACCAAACTGAAATGCCCTAGAACCTGAAAGTCGATGTACCAAAACATACTACGAATGTCAAGAGGGGATGTAACACCCAAAACTAAAGGAAAGTAATAAGTCCAAACAAAGGACAATGTCCAAGGAAAACAGATCTCATGGTGGCCTGCATATGTTGCTCGCCCTGAAATTCAAAAATCAGCTGCTAAGTCACAAGTGAGGTCTTAAAGAATCAGCTAGAATATATGCTGCACTCACAGAAGTAAATACAGGTGTAGTATCAGCACATAATAAAACACAGTGTACTGGTAGGGTCATCGGCTAACCCAAGATGAAAATATGGACACTTAACCAAAATATAGTACAATTAGCTAACACATGCTCCCACATTATACATTCAACACATAAGTACAAATGGCATTTAAGAGGCAACCCAAACAAGTCAACAAATATCACCAAGTCAAAATAGTCAATTCAATTCAAGATAAATAAGCTAATATCAGACATAGCAAATACAGTTTCTCCGGGCCACTCAAGGAACTATCACACTATTACATACCTTGTAACATATACACATATGCTAAGGGCTATATACCCACCCTCTAGCTATGACCTGCAGGGAATTATTACTGTCCATGTACTAAAACCCAAGACATGAATGTCTGTAATCCTTAATCCAACCATAACTTGTGCGAACGTCTCAAATACCGAAACATTCCACAATTCACAATATAAGGTAGGCCAAGTCATAAAGCAAATAAACAATGCAGGGACCACACCCGTATGCATACATTAACCAATCACACTACAAAGTAGTTAATATGTGCATATAATATAAGTTGGATTAATTACACCACCATCACCTACCTCGAACCAAGCTTGCACAACTCTAAGCTGAAGCTTTGCCTTTCTGTGCCCTTTTCGCTTGTTCGTGGTGTAAAACATACATACAAATACTGTATTAACAAAATGACTGAACATGAAGGAATTTAAACTCACCCCCAACCCCCTAAGGTCAGTTCATGATTGTTCGCTAATCATTCTAGGGATATTTTCCTCATAATTCACCTAAAACTACCAATTTCATAAAGTGTTTAGTGAATTAACGGAATGCAAGGACAATTTCATGGTTAATAAACAAATCCCATTAACCTAATGCTTATTTTCATCCCTTGCACCAATAATCATCCAAAAATCCACACTAAAACCCTCCTCAAACTCCGTAATTTAAGGATTCTAAGGATTAGTAAGTAATTGCAAGTTAAAGGAAATGAAAACCTTACCTTAATGGTGTTAAATGGAGGAAGACAAATGATTTTCGCCCTAAATCGCCCTTTTCTTGTTCCAAAATGAGTTTAGAAAATATAAACTATTTTAGGGGAAAAATCCCATTAAACTGCAGTTTTTACCACTATAGTGGTATCAGACATCGCTATAGCAGAGGCAGACTACTATCGCAGTAGCCAACTGTTATAGCGGTAGTCGACCACTATAGCGGCGTTGACCGCACTTGACCATCGCTATAACAGTACTTTCTCCGCTATTGCGGTGTACCAACCGCTATAGCGATTTTGACGAGATAGTAAGTCCGTCTTCACCTAAAATTCCCACTTCTTACAACACACTTTGATCTTGGGACATTTCAAATGATGCCCTTTATGCTAAGGTCAATATCGGGAGTTCTACTATCCCAAATTCAGTTTCGTAAATCTTACGGGTTTCTTATCACCTTAGATAACTAGGAATTAACACCATTCCTACTGAACTGGTATAAATCATTTCTAGATTTCCCTAGACCACCCCTCGCTCCAAAACGGGGTTAAATTAGCCTAGCCTGAATTTTGTAACTTCCAAATCGGAAGGAATTTAAACATGATATTTTACACGTAGGACTTACACGTAATAACGAAGAGGATCATTACAATAGATATTAATTTACCTATCGTTCATACCTGAATGATCAAATGAGAAAAATTAGGCCAAAATGAGAAATGAGAATAGTACCTCTGCCCTCAAATAGTTGAGGGTACTTGTCCCACATGTCTTTCTCGATATCCCAAGTGGCTTCTTCAATCGGAGGATACTTCCATTGAACCTTCACTGAATGAATTTTCTTCATCCTTAACTTATGAACGTCACAATCTAGAATTGCTACAGGTTCCTCTTCATAAGCCAAATCCTTATCCAAAAGCACCGAATCTCATTTAATAATGTAGTCCCCATCTCCATGGTACCATTTCAAAAAAGAAACATAAAATACTAGATGAACCCCCAATAAACCTTGCGAAAGAGCTAACCTGTACATTACTGGACCGACTTCCTTAAGAACCTCAAAGGGACTAATATATCAAGGGCTGAGATTTCCTTTCTACCAAACCTCATGACTTCCTTCATGGGAGACACCTTGAGCAGCACTTGCTCCCCAGCCTTGAAGTATATGTCCCTTACCTTTCGGTCCGTATACTCTTTCTATCTACTTTGAGCATCCAACATCTTAGTTTGAATAAACTTCACCTTTTCTTGAGCCTCCTTCACTAAGTCGATGAACAAAGGTTTGACATCACCCACCTCAAACCACCCAATAGGTGACTGCACTTCCTCCCATAGAGTGCCTTAAACGGGGCCATATCAATGCTAGAGTAATTATTGTTGTTGTATGAAAATTCACACAACGAAAGAAACTGGTCCCAATGACCACCAAAATCAATCACATAGGTTCTCAACATATCTTCTAACACCTAAATTGTCCGCTCTGTCTGACCATCAGTCTGAGGATAGAAGGCAGTGCTAAAAGTAAGCTTGGTGCCTAACTCTTCATGCAACTTGTCCCAAAATTTGAAAGTATACTTCACATCCCTGTCTAAAATGATAGAAAGTAGCACCCCATGAGTCTGATGAACTCCTAGACATATATTTTTGCCAACTACTAAGAGCTATAATCTAACTGAACTGGCAAGAAATGAGTTGATTTCGTCAGTCGATCAACTATCACCCAATTAGAGTCATACTTCCCCAACGTCCTAGGGAGCCCCACCACAAAGTCCATGGCATTATGCTATTACTTCCACATAGGTATAGGCATCCTCTGTAGTAAGCCCTGCAGACCTTTGATGTTCATACTTTACCTGCTGATAGTTATGACACTTGCACACGTAATCCACAATGTCCCTCTTCATCCTCGGCCACTAATAAAGTTGTATCAAGTTGAGGTACATCTTGGTCATGCCCGGATAAATAGAATAACACGAGCCATGGGCCTCTGAAAGTATGTCGCTAATCAAGTCACCCACCCGAGAAACACATAACCTTTCTTTTAACCACAACACCCCTTCAACATCGAGAGTGGCATCTGCCCCCTCGTCTTTCACTACCTTATTTTGGAGTGCATTCAACTTCTTATCCTCGAACTGTTTGGCCTTAATCTGAGCCACAAGTGCTGATTTTACCTCTATACTAGCCAATATTTCACCCCTGTACGAGACCCCAAACTGCATGCTCAAAGATGTTAGAGTCTAAAACTCTCTAGCTAATGGTCTCCTGGACACTCTCAAGAATGACAAGCTGCCCATAATTACGACCTTTTGGCTTAATGCGTTGGCCACCACATTGGCCTTAACCGGATAATACTAAATAGTCACATCATAGTCTTTTAACAATTCCATCCACCGTCTCTGCCTTAAGTTCAAATACCTTTGGGTAAACACTTGTTGTAGACTACGATGGTACGTGAAGACCTCACACTTGACACCATAAAGATAGTGTCTCCAAATATTCAAAGCAAAAACTACCGCTACCAGCTCTAAGTCATGGGTTGTGTAATTCCTCTCATGAGGCTTCAACTACCTCAAAGCATAGCAAACACATTCTTATCCTGCAGTAACATAGCACCTAAACCCAAAAGTGAAGCATCACAAAACACAATGAAATCCTTACCTTCAATAGGCAGCGAAAGAATAGGCGCTGTAGTCAAGAGTCTCTCGAGCTTTTGAAAGCTCTCCTTACACTAGTTTGACCAAACAAACGACACCTTCTTTTGCGTCAACCTTGTCAAGTGAGTTGCAATAGCTGTGAAGTTCTTGACGAACCTACGGTAATAACTGGAAAGACCCACAAAGCTTCTCACCTCGATCACTGAACTAGGCCGAATCCAACTCTTAACTACTTCAATATTTTGAGGGTCCACCATCACTCCCTTCTCAGAAACCACATTCCCCAAGAAGGCAACCAAAGACAACCAAAATTCACATTTGGAGAACTTAGCAAACAACTAACTTTCCCTCAAAATTCCTAAAACTATACGGAGATAGCTTGCATGCTCTTCCTTAGTTTTGGAGTACACAATAATACCATTAATAAGCACAATCACGAAAGAATTTAAAGATGTCATTCATCAAACTCATGAAAGTTGTAGGTGCATTAGTCAATCCAAAAGACATTACTAGAAACTCGTCATGACCATACTAAGTTCTAAAAGTTGTCTTTGGAATATCCTTCAGTTTAATTCTTAACTGATGATAACTTGACCCTAAATCAATCTTTGATAAAACTATTGCACCCTGTAGCTGATCAAACAAGTTATCTATGCGAGGCAAATGATATTTATTTGGATGGTGACCTTATTCAACTGCCTGTAATTGATACACACCCTCATACTACCATCCTTCTACTTGACAAAAAAACCCAAAACACCCCAAGGTGAAGCACTTGGATGAATAAAATTCTTGTCAAGTAGTTCCTCCAACTGTGTTTTGAGTTCCCTCAACTCTACAGAAGCCATTCAATAAGGTGGAATAGATATAGGGCGAATGCCTAGCTCTAAGTCAATACAGAAGTCAATATACCTATTTGGTGGCATATCCGATAAATTTGAAGGAAACATAACCTGGAACTCAAAAACTACCAGAACTGACTCAATAGAAGGGATCCTGCACCCACATCCCAAAGATAAGCTAGAAATGCTGAACACCCCTTCCCCACTAGCCTCATAGCTTGGAAAAATGATATAATCCTTATCGGTTTGGCATTATACACTCCCTCCGACTCTAGTTCCTTCATCCCAGACATAACTAGAGTCACTATTTTGGCATTACAATTTAAAACAACATGATACGGAGATAACCAGGTCATACCCAAGATTACATCAAAGTCCAACATATCCAAGATAATTAAGTCTACCCAAGTCTGAAAACCCACAAACAAAATAGGACAAGACTGATAAACATGGGTAACTACTACAGACTTTCCAACTGGAGTTGATACATACACAGGATAGTCAAGAATATCACAAACCAGACTCAGACCCATAGCAAACTAAATAGACACATAAGAATAAGTGGACCCTGGATCAAATAATACAGAAGCCATCCAGTCTCAAACAGAAATAGTACGTCTGATCACTGTGTCAGAAGCCTCCACATCAGTCTTTCCCTAAAATGTATAACAATGGGCCTGGTCATAAAGCTGAGCTAACTCTCTACCCAACTGTGATCCTGTGCCTCCATTAGTATGACCACCTGCCTGATTTCCCTATCTACCCTATGGATGACACCTGCCATTACCCCCTCTTCCACTTACTGAAACCACTGCCCGAGTTTGCTGCTGAGTCTGGCCATTCGCCTGTCTCACCGGACTAAGGATAGGCATAAAAAAAAGAGAATCAAAATATCAAACCGAACAGAAGTAATTCAATTCTTCGGTTCTTTGGTTCGATTTTGGTTCATTTTTTATGGAAGTTCGGTTCCTTGCTTTGGTGTTTGGTTTAAGGGTAACGGTTCTTCGGTACATCAAAGAACCAAACTTTTATTAATTAAATTTTTTAAAAATTATTTATCTTACATTCAATATATATGTTGGCATAGTAAAGACCAACCCATAAAAATCCTATCAGACCCAAGTACTCTCTATGACTTTTCAGTTCTCCAATTATCCAGTTAGCCACTACTGGTTTTCTCACTTTCTTCATTTGATATTATATGTTTATTAACATTTAGCACTGCTGAATCCTGAAGTCGTGTTTGTGAACGAGTTGTGTGATATGTGAGTTGTCTTATTTTTTCTTACATGTGTCATCGTTTATGAAATTGTGTGAGTGCTTTTTTTTTTTTGAAGCAAAGATAGATTTTAATTTGTGTGAGTGCTTATTTGTGTCTTACTACCCTTTTGAGTTCAAAGTTCTAACTGCAAGTGCTATAAATAAGAATTTCTCATATTTAAATTTGTCTAACTGCTAAGTTCATCAATAATGTGGACTATGGACTGGATATGTTTTGATAAGTTTGTTTCTCACTTGCACCAAAATAATTAATTTAGAAACATCGAACTAAACCAAACCGAAATTTAAAAAACCAAACTGAACCGAATTAGTTTGGTTCGGTGTTCGGTGCTCATATTTACAAAACTAAAAACTGAAGAAGCAAACCAAAATTTGATATAAATGAATTGAAGAACCGAATGCCCACCCGTACACCGAACACTACCTCTTAAAATGACCAACAACACCACAATGATAACACCCATGCTCCAGAGAAGGCAGACTGGCAGAAGAATAAGAAGCCCCTTGGCCTTTACCAACCTAAGTCTGAGAAGGTCATTTAGCCGGTACCACAGTAGAAGCTGGTATAGCTGACTGAATAGGGCGAGTTGAAAAGGCTTGCTAGCCCTTAGAATAGGATCCACTGAAATTCCCAACATTTTGAGACTTCTTGGCTAACATCTTAGCATGTCCCACCTGTGCCACACCTTTCAACTTCTTCACATAGTCTGACACATCATTAAACCCCTTTCCAGCAGAAGTCACCCCTTTCCAGCAGAAGTCTTCTGCCCACTCAAAACCTGAAGATCATAATTCAAGTCCTTAACAAAGAGACCAATTCTCTCTTCCTCAGTAGTCAACAATGGGGTAACATACAGAGATAAAGCATAAAACTTTACTTTATAAGCCGTAACAGTCATATAACCCTGTTTCAAAGCCAAAAACTCATCCTTCTTACAATCACGGAGGGCAATGGGTACATACTTATCCAAAAATAGAGCATGAAACTGCTCCCAAGTCAAAGGAGGAAAAATAGGTGACCAACATTCAACATATGCCTTCCACCATCCTTCTCCAGTAGAAAAGTCACAAACTCAACCCCATATTGCTTCACAATACCCATCTTGTACAACCTCTCATAGCAATAAATAATAAAATCAAAATCATCCTCAGATTCTGTACCCTGAAATGTAGAAGGTTTTATCTTCAAGAACTTAGTCAGCAGATTATGTTTAGTACCACTCATCATAGAACCAAAAATCGGGCAAGGAAAAGCATCTGTTCCCAAAGTCTCATCCATCGTAGGAGCCATAGCAACAGTAGGGTGTACAACTTGAGCCTGGTAAGCCAAAACAATGGGGGTGGCTCCAGTCCCAGCTAACCCACTCAGAAAAGCTAACACTTGTTGAATGACCTCAGCAGACATGAGAGGTAGAGTTGCAACCCCAACTGGTTCCACCACCTTGGGCTCCATCTCCTGCTCCTCCGCTGCTTCCTTCTCCTTAAAATGATCCTGAGGTAGGGGAGGGGATGTTGTCCTCTCATTAAACTGATCAGCAGCTGCGTGAGCTCCACTCTTGGCAGGTATGGCTCGTCCCCATCCTCTCCTTCATTTCCCTCTCACTTATCCCCTTTCCCTCATGGCTGGATCCTCAGCTAGAGCAGCAAGTTCGGGGGCTACTGCTCGAGTTTTGTTAGACCTAGTATTCACCATTTGTGGACAAAAGAGTGAAGAGATCAAATATCAATTTGGACCACCAAATACCAATTGTAATCAAGTCATAGCACGAAAGAAGCAAGAAAGACAGATTTCCTAAAGCCTTATAGCCTCTCGAAGAAAATTACAGATGTCTTTGTACCATTCTGCGAGACTCTACTGGACCAATTTTAGTACAACAAGAGCAACGAAACCTAGGCTCTGATACCAAGTTTGTCACAACCCAAACCTATCATGAGTGGAACCCATACTTCTCACCCAGTAGGAGAACCAATAACCCCGAAAGCATTGAGCAACACTTAAGTAGAATACAAAAACTATCCCATAAATAGTTAATAAGTAACCAATCCAACAACTTCAGAAATGCAGAAACAAAATACCAACCTGAAATCCCCTAGAACCTGAAAGTCGATGTACCAAAACATGCTGCGAATGTCAAGAGGGGATGCAACCACCAAAACTAAAGGAAAGTAACAAGTCCAAACAAAGGACAATGTCTAAGGAAGATAGATCTCATGGTAGCCCAGCTATGCTGCTCACTCTGAAATCTAAAAAATCAGTTGCTGAGTCACAAGTGAGGTCTCAAAGAATCCACTGGAGTATATGCCACAATCACAACAGTAAATATAGGTGTAGTAGCAGCACACACTAAAACACAGTGTACTTTTAGGGACATCGGCTAACCCAAGACAAAAATATAGACACTTAACCAAAATATAGTACAATTAGCTAACATATGCTTCCACATTATAAATTCAACACATAAGTACAAATGGCATTTAAGAGGCAACCCCAACAAGTCAACAAATATCACCAAGTCAAAGATAGTCAATTCAAGTTAAGATAAATAAGATAATATCAAACATAGCAATTACAGTTTCCTTTTTCCACTCAAGGAACCATCACACCATTACATACCTTGTAAACCGTACATACATGCTAAGGGTTATATACCCATCTTCTAGCTATGACCTGCAGGGGATAATTACCATCCATGTACTAAAACTCCAGACATGAATGTCTTTAATTCTTAATCCAACAATAACCTGTGAGAATGTCCCAAATACCAAAATATTCCACAATTCACAATAGAAGGCAGGCCAAGTCATAAAGTAAGTAAACAGTACATGGACCTCACCCGTAAGCATACATTAACTAATCACACTACAAGTAGTTAATATGTGGATATAATACAAGTTGAACTAATTACAACACCATCACCTACCTTGAACCAAGCTTGCACAAATCTAAGCCGGAGTTTGGCCTTTCTATGCCCTTTCCGATTGTTCGAGATCTAAAATATACATACAAATACCGTATTAACAAAATGACCAAACATAGAGGGATTTAAACTCACCCCATCCCCTAAGGTTAGTTCATGACCATTCCCTTATCGTTCTAGGGCTACTTTCCCCGTAATTCACCTAAAACTACCAATTTTATGAAGTGTTTAGTCAATTAATGGAATGCAAGGCCAATTTCATGGTTAATAAACAAATCCCATTAACCTAATGCTTATTTTCACCCTTTTCACCAACAATCATCCAAAATTCCATCTTAAAACCCTCCTTGAACTCCATAATTTAAGGATTCTAAGGATTAGTATGTAATTACAAGTTAAAGAGAATGAAATCCTTATCTTAACGAAGTTAAACTGAGGAAAAATGATGATTTTCTCTCTAAATCGCCCTTTTCTTATTCCAAAATGAGTTTAGAAAATATAAATTGTTTTGGGGGAAAAATCCCATTAAACTACGGTTTCTACCGCTATACCAGTGTTGCACCCTTGACCACCACTATAGCGGTAATTTCTCTTCTATAGCGGTATGCCAACCTCTATAGTGGTGTTGACGAGATAGTAAGTCCGTCATCACCAAAAATTCCCATTTTTTACAGCACACTTTGATCCTGGGACATTCCAAACGATGCCCTTTACATTATGGTCAATTTCAGGAGTTCTACTAACCCAAATTCAGTTTCGTAAAATTTTACGGGTTTCTTATCACCTTAAATAACTAGGAATGAACACCATTCCCACCGAACAGGTCTAATTTATTCCCAAATTTTCCTAGACCACCCTCACTCTAAAATTAGATTTTGTAACTTCCAAATCAGAAGATATTTAGACACGAGATTTTAAATGTCGGACTTACACGTAATGATGAAGAGGGTAGTTACACACTTGAACATGTTCCTTCCAAACTGACCAAAAGAATTTCACTCCTAAACGGACTCCATAACCATCGTTATTTTAAAAAAAAAAGAGTTTTAAAGTAATGATGACTTCTTTTTGATAAAGCTGCCAATCTCGTCCCATCAAAACTCTTCCCCAAGAGAAAATTTTTAACTTAATGACTTCTTAATTGCTTAAAACAACTACTCTAATTTACATCCTATTTAAACCCAACTATTCTCCCTTCGTCTCTAACTTCTGACCTTCTCCAGTCATAAATGCCATAAACAAAATATTATTCTCCCCTTTCTCTTCTATCTTTTAATAGAAATTTTTGAGAGGTGTCCTACTACCATAAGAATAACTAAAGTTACTCTTTGGCATTTCAGTGCTACTTGCTTCCCAATATTCACTAGTTCAGGAGGACATGCATTTTCTAACCCAAACACTTTGTCATGACGTTACTTCCAACTATTATTTGAATTCAGTAGGCTCATCTCATGAGGATTGCTATCAGGATCTACATGTTCAGTAATTTCTTTGAGACCTACTAGTCAAAAGAATATGACTCCCATTGCTATCATCTAGAAAAATTCATGTTATATGATTGATGTCGCCCAAAATATGCCTCTGAAGAAGTATAATGCGGTCGCTTGTCAAATATAGAACCTAACTAGGTTGGGGTCGATCCCATAGGTAATAGGTCTAAGTTTGAGTATAATACCGGATGGAACAATTGGGAAGTAAATAGAACTGAGGGGGGGGGGGTTATTTGAATATAAAGTGACAGTAACGATTGCTGGTTGTATCGAGTTTGTAGACAGTAAGAGAGATACACTAGGACTGTGATCCCCAATGATTCCTTAACTCCACCGATTACTTGTACTAACAAAACCGTCCCGCTATATGGCATGCAAAATCTGGCAAGATATGTTCGTCTAAACGTCTCTCGACCTTGGTTAGACAAATTTCACTCTTCTCCTCTCGGTCTTCGAGTGTCGTACTACTAACCCTTGTCCTGGATCTTAGATAACCATTCCCGCTAAGGCTCAGGTTATTAGGTAAAGGTTGATAACTTCTAATCTCTGTTGTTATCTCCTTTTCCCAATCTATACCTCTCTCTCAAGCCAGATTAGAATACAGGCGAGTTTCTAATGTTTGCAACCGTTAGAAGAGCAATCACAATGAAGGAAATAAAAATACATGCATTCACAACGGTTCAGAATTGCCTTGCACTTAATCGGTTTTGTTAATTCCTCATGGTTCACACAACCCTAGTTGATGATTTTAGCTACTCATAATTGTAAGAACACGAGAAAAATTCAGAGATGAAGGCATAATTATGATCTCACAACAATGAAGAAAGACTGAAATCTCAATTATCAATAAAACTCAAATTAGGGTTTGTAACTACACAACCAAGAATATGTTTATGAACTCCAAAACAATGTAAAATAACTCTCAAAATAATGTAATGACTAACTCTCACACCTAGGACTATACAAGGGTATTTATAGATACAAAGCTAATCCTATCCAAAACAAAATAGGAGAACTGAGTCGGCAACTTCCATGGTATCGTGACTTGGTGTCGTGGAACCAAGTCACGCCACGTAGGTTGGTGTCATGGAAATTAGGCTCAATTAGACGTCTTCAGAAGTTGAGTCACGCCACCTTTCCACGTCACGTAGGTGTACCCACGCCACGTGGATGCCTGGAGTGGAAATCAGGTACTTTTTTCACACTGGGGGGTGACTCACAGCACCACTAACGTCACGTGAGTGGTGTCTTGACTCCCTCTCCGGTGCAGATTTTTGTTCTTTCATCTTCCGACACTTTGTTCTTGGGCTTGATTCTTCCTTTTTTATCATTTTGTCTTCAGAAACCTGTTTTCCTGCAAAGTAGGACAGAAACCACATCATACCAACAAAATACACCCAAGTTATTGCATATTTTCATTTTTTTAAGTATCGAAAGTGCCATGTAACCATGGCACATCAAAACCTTCAACTTAGAATGTTTGCATGTCCTCAGGCGAACAAAATAAAAACACACATATACGATGCTTGATTAAGAGAAACCTAAGGGACCTATGGCAGTCGACTCATTGCCTTGGGCACAAATTTTTTTTGACCCCTCCTATTTGCAAATCAAAACCAAAGTGTGTATATAGGAAGCATAGTATCATGACACAGAAGGGATCAAGTGATGGCACCAGATTATGCACAAACAACTAAGCATATATGTAAACGACATTTTTCGAACAACTAGCAGCTAACAATGCAACCCATGTGCTCTCAAAATCAAAGAAGTCCCATCCACTCACTGTATACTAATGAATATCAAAGTAGGGACGAGGTCAAAACACTCACTCTCACAAAGAAGTTAAAACAGTGTGCAGGAAATACCATAGGCTTGCCCTTATTTTCTATGCCTTAGTTTTTGGACAGTTGGACTAGGATCACTATAGGACTTTACTCGGCTTGTAATGTAGGCTTAGGGACGGGTATGGTACATATGGGTATGGTGACTCAACCCTCCTTGACACTACACTATTTTTGGCTCCAACTTTCAACCTTTCTCATTTTTATTCTCCTTTCTTTTATTTTCAGATTTTGGGTGTGATTTTCTTCACTTTCACAACAAAATTTTCTCCTTTTTTTATCTTCTTTTCGCTTTATTTTTTTTCACACCCAACCTGCTTTCCCTTTTTCTTTTATTTACCTCTTCCACGTACCCAACTCAATCTACGCACCCCTATAATAGCCACCTTCAACTTAGGCGATTTGCCTGAGTTGAGGTATATAATGTCCAAGGAGGGACTAGGGCCAAGACAGGGTCATTGTAATTAAAATGGGAAGGTGAATAGGCTAATGAAAGAAATAGGTCAATTAAGGCTCAAAGTCGGGATCAAGGGATACTTATTCATTTGGTTTGGCATTTCGGCTAAAAGTGGACTTTATTCAAAAACGGCCTATGATCCTTTCCTAATCCCTATCCTTTAACCTAGGCAAGACTAACTGGGCAAGTTCTTGTCACGCCCTAAATTCCAACGGGGCGTACTGTCACCCGAAGCCGTTGACGCCTTAGAGAACCAATCTTTGCTCATGAACCTCCATATGCATGTATGCATGTCTTTTTATGAATAGCATTCTATCTTGTTTAACTCACAAAATATAAAATGCCAATGGCGGAACATGGGACATATGCTATATACGAAACTTGGCCTTTAGGGCCATCAAGTCAAAATGGACATATACCTCTTACATTCGTCTTCCCACATCCATCTACAAAGCCTCTACAGATACATAGCCATAACCAACCTAGAGTCGGGACAACACCTCACTCTATAGATATATACAAAACCAAAACAAATGTACATAACAACTCAGAAAGTCCCGAACCAATTGGAGCTCACCAATAATCTGCGGATGTCTCGTAGCCTACTGAGGAGGTCTACTAGCACCTGTGCCTACAGAAAGTAAGGTAAGTTCCCCAAGGGGGTCAGTACGAAGAATGTACTGAGTATGTAAGTCTATAAGAAACTGCATCAATACATAAGAATTTCAATGGAATCAAACATAAGAGAATAGTCAATGTGGATAAACCATTGTTCTGTATGTTTGGAATCATGCACATTACATTCGTTTCGTTCATTGCTTTTACTTTCGATTGATTCATATCATACTCGGGCCCCAACTGATCAGTGGGAAATAACATACTATTGGGATCGTTCCAGCTAGGCTTATGCCCCTTAGATTGCGATCCATCATAGCATGATTTTGGGATCGTTCCAGCCAAGCTTATGCCTCTTAGATTACGATCCATACCAACAAAATAGGTTTGTTCCGACCAGGGTTTTCACCCCTCTGGATTTCCCCTGTGCTCAAATCGTAACCAACTAGGCATTACTTTATTTTTTTTACTTTTGATGATATTGGTACTTTGGGTGGTTATAATGTGATTGTACCTTTGGAATGTAACATCATTGAAATTTTGGAACAAGGTCCATAATTTTGTAACACATGAATAACAAATGATCAATGAATAAGAAACATGAGAATGACAATATATGACAACCTGAGTTGTAATACCTTTGACCGTTTCGGAATAGAATAGGTACAATGTCAATGTGAATAATATGTGCTGCAGAAAGATATGGAAAGAGTAACCTTACATACCCTATCTTCCCAATATGAATATACAAGCCTATGTGAACACAATAGTCCAGCTCCTTCCTTACGTTTCACTCTACAACACAAGTACATAACGGAACTTACATTAACAATCAACTACCTTACAAGCGCATACGACGACAATGAGTTACATGATGGCCTTAAAATGTCATTTCCCACTTGACGATACCATTTATGAAATTATCATACCAACAATGCCACAATATTCCATACATTGACCAATACATCATAAACCAATAGCATGTCACACCAAGTTTATACTTTCCACTTCTCCATCAACACAACATCACAATTACTCCATCAAGTTACCTTAATACACTTCATAACAACATATATACAAGAATCCCATAATTTATACTCACGGAAAAATAACAAGTCAATGATCGTAACCACACCATACATGTCAATATTTCATTCACACCATTCACTCCCATCAAAACCTTAAGTCTCCTTTCAAGTTTAAATTCCATAGATGACACATCTTTTAGCAAAAAGCAAAAATGCATTATTTACACTTTTATATATAACCATCATGATCTACATACTCTCCCATGCATATAATATATTAATCCATAAGAATAATCACTTACCCAAACTTGCAAATGAGTGATCTTATCCAAAAAGATGGCTTAGGGTTTGAGAGCTTGAAGAAAATATCTTGTGGAAATGTCTAGAATGGCATGTGTGCTTTGTGGGAATAAAAATCTAATTTTTTTCCACCTTATATATCCCCTCAAGTCATACTTAGCCACTCTTTGGCATTAAATGCCATATTTGCTTGGTCAAAGTGGAAGAATGGGTCAATTGCCCTTTTGGGCCCATGCATTTTGGCTTCATTTTGGGCTTTAAATTGAGCCCAATAACACATGTCATCTTAGCCCACCAAATTCAATGTTTAATCCATCATATATCTCATGTTTGAATAATTCCATAAATGTTACAACAATATTCAACTCACGCGATTCATGCTCGTAGTTTTAATCTTAAGAATCAACAATTTTGGCCACTCATGGCTTAATTGAACATAATTTGATAAAATAATTACAACGACGAATTAACCCCAACTTGTATGCTAAACTCACTCAAGAGTAGCCCTAATACGATGGAATAATGATACCATAACCCAAGAGTCCTATTTATAGACTAATGGTCGAAGAAAATTTTTGGCAAAACCAGTCTGGCACGCCGCCTGGCGTGCCTCCTTGCTGCTTGGGCCAGAAAAATTCTGGCCAAAAGCGGCCTGGCACGCCACCTGCAGTGCCCCACACTTAACTTTTGATTTCGACTTTTCTTTGCGGATTTGGTTGGATCTTTCAAGTCCAAATCTTTTGCTTGCTTCTTAGCTTTAATATCCTTTGGTTTGAAGTCCTTCAAACCTCACTTTTCACCCCCAATTACTCCAAGAAGTCCCAAACTCCTAAGACAAAGGTCTCATCACATGTACTATCACACTATCAAATTTTTCCATCAATAACAATACAAAATACGTACTTATTGCTCTTGAACCTAGGGTAAACATGGTTCAAGGTTGTAAAGTAGGAAATGTACGGGATGTTACAGTTCTGGATCGCACACACACAGTTAACTAAGTAGTGACCTCACGCACACAGAGCACAGGCTTGTATTATCAACTACTACCTATCAGGTTCATGCAGTGCTAGCTACAATTATTTGCCTATAATCCTAGTGCCATAACAAGATCCAACATCTGTCACACATAAACATGCTACTCACACAATTCCAAAAACAAAAATTTTCAGGAGGGGTATCCTTAACCTTCAAAAGCATATTTTAGCAAACTGGACTGCACTACAGTTCCCTTATTTTTCTCCTAATTTAGCAAAAAACACATAGCAATGTAAATATAAACCTAAACATGCCGGTTCTACTATGATAGTATGCTCGAGGGAAAAGAAACACCGCAACAAAACCCCCCAAGAGGACATATAGACCCACAAGTACCTCACACCCTCAACTTGTACGCATGTATTGTCCCCAATGCAAAAGATAAAATAAAACAAGGGAGTTAGGAACATACCTGTGGCACCCTAGGTGCATGGGTCTAATGTCGATCAAAATCAAAAATCAAAGCAAATGTAGGAATAGTAAGACACCTTGGGTTGCCTCCCAAGCAATGCTTGATTTAACGTCGCGGCACGACGGGGGTATCTTGATTACTCAGACTTCATCAAGATCCCCACTGGGTTGTCCTCTAGGGTCATCAAAAATATTTAATTCTGAAACCACCCTCATGTCCTTTGGCTGCTTCATAGTTCTACAAACATTGAATGTGACTTCCTTATTATCCAGACTGAATTTCAGCTCACCCCGCTCCATATCTACCAATGCTCTGTTGGTGGCTAAAAATAGTCTCCCCAAAATTATGGACATCTCAAAATTGACCTCACAGTCCAAGACAATAAAGTCAGTAGGAAAGATGAAATTTTCAACCTTTACCAAAACATCACATATTATGCCCACAGGATTCTTGATCGTACGATCCGCCATCAATAACCGCATCTTTGTTGGCTCGGGGGTTTCCAAACCTAATTTCTCAAATACTTCCAGCGACATCAAGTTAATGCTCGCACCTAGGTCACACAAAGCTCTGGCGAAGTGAACTGACCCAATTGTGCATGGAACTGTGAAGGCACCTGGATCATCTTTCTTTTGCACAAGAGAACGGGATGTAATTGCACTACAATGGTGCAAATTATCAATAGAATCATAACTGACGGTTCTGTTCTTTGTGACCAAGTCCTTTATGAACTTCGCATAACCTGGCATCTGCTCCAATGCCTCAACAAGAGGAATGTTTATAGAAATTTGCTTCAAGATGGACATGAACTTTTGAAATTTTCTATCCTCCTTCTTCTTCTTCAATCGCTGAGGGAATGGAGGTGGAGGCCTAGGAATGGGGGTTAGCACTTGTGGGGCTTCCTCCTCTTTCTCAGTTTCAGCATTTACCTTGTTTTCATCAGTTTGAGGCTTTTCCACCTCTTTCATGATCTCCCCACTAACAATTTTATTTTCATCCACCTTTTTCTTGAGACGTTGAGGGAATGGTGGAGGAAGCTTTGGGAATGGAGCATACTTCTTTAGAGCATCCTTTACCTTTTTCATGGCATTCGTTTGGTCTTCCAGTGGAGCATGAACACCCTCAACTTGTTTGGGTGCCTCATCAAGAATCTTCCCACTTCTCATTGTGATAGCCATACAATGAGCATCGTTTTTCGGGTTTTGGATGGTGTTGCTAGGAAGTGTACCTTGTTGACGCTGGTTCAATGCTATAGATATCTGCCCAAATTGGTTCTCCAGCTGTTTGATGACAATCGAATGGGAATCTACTTTCTGACTTATTCCTGAAATATCTGCCTTGATCTCTTTTAGACAATTTTCTTGGCTTTCTAACCTTGTAACCAGTTTATCAAGAAGGTCTTCAATCCTTGAATTTTCGACTCAGCATTGCGGCTACTTGGTGGTACGTAAAGTCCATTCTTTTCTCTATAATCATCCTTTCGCCTCCAATCACCGTCACGATCTCGGTCTCTATCTTTGTTTCCCTATTTGTTGTAATTGTCTCAATAATAGTTCTGACCTTGATTCCCTTGCCTCGAGTTCCAAGAGTCTTTATTCAACCCTTGGCCCTTGGCTCAAAAACCCGCCACTTCGCGATCCAAGTACTTAGTCTCTTCATCAGACTCACTATTATCATGTCTAGACGATTTACCTTGTGCACCTACATCATGCACCTTTTCTGCATCTCTGGCCGCTATCTGTTTAGCCAGAAGACCAATTTCTATCCTTAGCTGAGCGACCTCTTGAGCCACATATTCATCCAAAGCTCGTTGTGCTGCCAAGGGTCCAATAGCATATGTGCCAGCCGACGTATCTGCCTCCCGAGTATGCCATCCTCGGTTGGTCTTAGTGATACGATCTAAGATTTTTGAAGCTTGATCCCACCTCATTCTCATAAATGCTCCACCAGTTATAGTATCTACTACAACCTTAGTATTTATGTTTAGCGCCCTGTAGAAGATTTCAAGTAAGTTTCTACCACTCATCCTATGATTTGGCACATTCTGCAGCTTCTTCTTGAACCTTATCCATGCCACATACAGTGCTTCAGAATGTAGTTGTCTAAGGTTGTAGATCTCATCCTTCAGCTGCAGCATCTTGGAAGGTGGGAAAAACCTCTCCAGAAATTGATTTCTCAATTCTTGCCAATTAGTGATGGATTCTCGTGGTAATTCTGCCAACCACAATGTCGCCTCTCCTGTTAGGGAGAATGGGAATAATCTCAACCTAATCGCCTCCTGATCAAATCCAGGCAAATTATATGATGTGCAGACCCCCACAAAATTCATTACGTGCATGTTTGGATCATCAGTAGGTAGACCGGCAAACACACCCTTTAAGTTTAGTAGGTGAATCATGGCACTGGTAATGTCAAACTTAGTGCCTGGAGGTAATGCAGCTGGAATGATGGAACCAGTCTTGATTGGCTCAAAATAAGCCAAATCCTCATCTTCAGGATCATCATAAACAGGCACATGTGGTCTCGGTTGTGCCCTCAGTTGTCTTTGTCGCTCTTCAGCCTCAGCCAGTCGCTGTGCTGCTTTTTGCATCGCCCGATTATCTCTTTCTGCTTGTCTAAGAGAAGCTTGCCTAGCCTACTCCTCACGTGTCAATCAAGCGGTAGTTTGTTCCACTGTTTCATGACCAACTGGTTGAATTGGTTGGTGATGAATGTCTCCCGCGGCTGCAGGATCCTGAACTCCTTCAGTATTCACCATTCTTCGATTTGCTCTCAGAGTTCTTTCAATTTCACGACCAAGTAGAATCAGGGGATTGCCTTGACTCCTAGTGTTTGGCATACACCGGCGTATGCCCTCAAAAGTGTATAAAAACAAAACCAATCAACTCCAACTAGTAAATATCAACTCCGTAACCGTATTCCCCGGTAACGGCGCCTAAAATATGCCTCTGAAGAAGTATAATGCTGTCGCTTGTCAAATATAAAAACCAACTAGGTTGGGGTCGATCCCACAGGGAATAGGTCGAAGTTTGAGTATAATACCGGATGGAAAAATTGGGAAGTAAATAGAACTAGGGGGTTTATTTGAATATAAAGTGACAGTAACGATCGCTGGTTGTATCGAGTTTGTAGACAATAAGAGAGATACACTAGGACTGTGATCCCCAATGATTCCTTAACTCCACCGATTACTTGTACTAACAAAACCGTCCTGCTATGTTGCATGCAAAATCTGACAAGATATGTTCGTCTAAACGTCTCTCGACCTTGGTTAGACAAATTTAACTCTTCTCCTCTCGGTCTACGAGTGTCGCACTACTAACCCTTGTCCTGGATCTCAAATAACCATTCCCACTAAGGCTCAGGTTATTAGGTGAAGGTTGATAGCTTCAAATCTCTGTTGTTATCTCCTTTTCCCAATCTCTACCTCTCTCTCGATCAAGTTTAGAATACAAGCGAGTTTCTAACATTTGCAACCGTTAGAAGAGCAATCACAACGAAGGAAATAACAATACATGCATTCACAACGGTTTAGAATTGCCTTGCACTTTATCGGTTTCGTTAATTTCTCATGGTTCACACAACCCTAGTTGATGAGTTTAGCTACTCATAATTTTAAGAACATGAGAAGAATTCAGAGATGAAGGCATAATTATGATCTCACAACAATGAAGAAAAACCAAAATCTCAATTATCAATAAAACTCAAATTAGGGTTTGTAACTACACAACCAAGAATATGTTTATGAACTCCAAAACAATGTAAAATAACTCTCAAAACAATGTAATGACTAACTATCGCACCTAGGACAATACAGGGGTATTTATAGATACAAAGCTAATCCTATCCAAAACAAAATAGGAGACAACTTCCACGGTATCGTGACTTGGTGTCGTGGAACCAAGTCACGCCACGTAGGTTGGTGTCATGGAAATTAGGCTCAATTAGACGTCTTCAGAAGTTGAGTCACGCCACCTTTCCACGTCACGTGGATGCCTGGAGTGGAAATCAGGTACTTTTTTCACACTGGGGGGTGACTCACGGCACCACTCACGGCACGTGAGTGGTGTCTTGACTCCCTCTCCGGTGCAGATTTTTGTTCTTTCATCTTCCGACACTTTGTTCTCGGGCTTGATTCTTCCTTTTTTATCATTTTGTCTTCAGAAACCTGTTTTCCTGCAAAGTAGGACAGAAACCACATCATACCAACAAAATACACCCAAATTATTGCATATTTTCCTTGTTTTAAGCATCGAAAGTGCCATGTAACCATGGCGCATCAATGATCGGAAATGTCCGTACTCCAAATATCATCCATGATAACAAGGTACCCCTGACACTTTTAACTTTTTGTATATCATGTCCATCAATTTATCATCAGTACTTTCTCTGATCTAATATCTCACGGCCATTGGATAATTAGTTTTATTTTGAACCTCACTGTTTGTCACCTGAGAAATGCAAGAAAAAATGTCCAACCACAAACCTCTAGTTCGATATTCTTGAGATATTGTTACCCAAATAAGTACGTCAAAGCAATTCCTGATTTCAAGATAATCATATACGTTTTTTAGTGTGAGTCTCCTTGCCAATCCATCCCATGCCTAAAATTCAGACAATTTCTTGACCACACGGTGGGCCAGTTAGTCTTTTCATGATCTTCATCAAGTTGTCTTCAAGACCCACAACAATATTTTATAGATTTAAACTTGCGACATGTCTAGATGATGAATGACTTAGCAAGGAATCTCCCAGCTTCAGATGCTCATTTTTACTAATATTATTTTGTATCATCTTCCTCTTCACAACATCAATCTTTTCTAAAAGTGGAGGCATGTCTTCGCATAAAGGTTGGCGTGACAGTCCAACTCTTGAACAACGTTCCAATAGACTATACTCATAACCATTTAGTTCAATCACTCTCTGCTTTATTCACGAAAATTCTAATCTCCATCTCTAACTCTTCAAAATTCTTACACTCTTGCCTTCTAATGCAAGTGTTCTCAAGGAAGTTTTGGAAATATTCAACACTATCAAGGAGAGATTCCATCATTTTTCTAGTATCACCAATTATCCAACGTGGCTTTTTCTGCATGAGTTGCTTTAAAGTTTGAATGAGAGAAACCATAGCTGCATAAGCCATCTGTCACTCCTAGTTTCCAACTATAGGACAAAAGACTGATGATTAAAACTGAATACTAGATAGCTATTCATCAGTTCTAGAAACATGAGGGAAAGTCATATTACAATCCAAACAAGTAGAGATTGTTCTATTGAATAAGTTTAAAGTTATTGTCTGGTCCCTTTCGTTTTGCTCACCTACAGAACTCTCACGCTGGTGGTTGATCATACATAAATTATTCTAAGGATCTTTAAGACATAAATTCAGTTGACCTGCTTAATAGTTTAATGTAGGTCCTTTTTTCCATGACTTAGGTGAAAGGTTAATCATATTTTATATTTGGTCTTTATCCCTATGTTTGAATACTAAGTGAAATAGAAGGAAGATCAAATTTGCTAAAAGATTTTAATGAATAAAAATGTCTAATTAAGAAATAAGGTTAGACAATAATACACACTACGATATAAGCTAAAAAGTCATAAGTTAGGAGTAAATTAACTTATGACTTTTGACTGATTTCATACTTATAAGAACTTTTAAGTGTTTACCAACCGCATAAATAGATCTAAGGTTTGAGTAGTTGCTTCCCTTAGATCGGGTTCCTCGGGGATTTGTAGCTATAATATCATTTTCGTAAAGTAGTTTACTCTAGGATAGCATCCTTTCTATTGAAAGATAGTCCTATGCGGTGGTACTGGTTGGCGGGCTATATATTGGTTGATCGGTTCATTTATTCACTTTATTATGCTTGCTATTGTTGCATATTTATGGTATTTTGGTGATTTGGCCTAAAAATATTTTTTTCGATTTAAAAATGGGACTTGAGGTGTTTTACTGGATTTTGGATTTTAAAAAGGTAAAATGGACTACTTTTATTCCGGGTTCGAGTCCGGACACACACCACTATTGATTACTATTTGGAAGTCTCGGTCAGACTTCGAGGAAGGTTTATGGATATCGCAAGTCTCTTATGTATCCTGCCTTTATGAGCTATATATGTTGGAAGAGGAGTATACAGTATTATTGGATATGACATTAATTTTATATTGCATTTCGTGGCATTCATTCACACTTATCTATTCTTATGCATTGCTTGTAGTTACTATGATTTATTGTTTGTACCCACCATGCTTATGGGGCCCGGTTCAGTTATATTAACTGTTGTTTGTGCTTTCTGGACTTATGGAGGCCCAATTAGGCTGTAGTTATATTATTACTATTATGCTTTTCAAGGTAGTTAACGTATATCTCCCTTATCTTTCTAGATTTCACATGTTATTCTCTTTCTCGCCCTTCTTTACCTAACTTTAGTTATATTCGCTTTTGATTTTACTTATATCTTATTTGAGCTTAGTTGGACTATGATGCCTACTGAGTACTTCTGCCTCTTTTTCCTGATGCAGATCTTCGTATGAGTTATCATCGCTGACTTCTTTCTCGTGCAGAGTTTTTGGACTTGGAGACTACGGGTGAGATCTAGACGAAGAGTTGATCCATTTCCCACTGCTTTTTGGACTAGTCTTATTTTGTATATTTAGAGACAGTTTGGTATATATTATATCTATCCAGTATTTCTTGTATATGTAGTGGCTCTTGTATTAATTGATACTACGTCTTAGGAGATCATTTTATATATTTTATTCCTTTTCTCCGTATGTATGTATGTACGGGTCTTATTTATTGTGTTTAGTCTTTATGTTTGATTTTTTTTACCTCGTGTATCTCTCTTCTTCTTATTGGCCCGTTACTTGTCTTTCTAGGCTTTGGATTTGGCTTACCTTTTGATGGGTTATAGTAAGTATCATCATGGCCTAAGATTTTGGATCGTGACAGTAACATACTCTATACTACTATACTTTCACCCAATCACCATTTACTCCAAGAAAATCACGCAAGGGATAGTAATTCTGCTTTCTCAAGTAGCCAACAACTTTGGGTGTTCTTCTTTATTTATAGATAGATTAAGCAATAAGAATTTAGGCAAAAAAAGAGTTGAGAAGACATATTATTTAAGTAGAGAATGTAAATAGATGGAGATTTTTTTAATAACTTATGAGATATTTTTAGATGTAATAAATATAATATTTTTTTATTATTACCAAGCAAAATGATCAATTAAAAAATGAAGGGAAAAGCCAAATTTTTTTTAAGGGAATTGATTATCACTCTCAATTAGAACTTTAAAACAAATAATTATCATTCTAATAGAGCTTTAAGACGAAATAAATGTCATGAATAGTTGCTATTAAGCCTTGAAAACGTGGGCCGATTTTGTAATTTGGGACTTCTCTTTCACAAATAAATGTTTAACTAAGAAAAAAATATCATAAAACTGAGAACGAAGATAAATAGGAGTGGACGCTACAGAGAGGTGTCATATCACCTTGTCTATGTTTCTCCTTTGTATATATATATATATATATATATATATATATATATATATATATATAGAGAGAGAGAGAGAGAGAGAGAGAGAGAGAGAGAGAGAGAGAGAGAGATTAGCTTGAGGTTTTGTCTTGTCTTAAATTTCAGAACCTTCAAGCTTCAAATCCTGGCTCGACCTCTGTTTCTGCACTGTTGAGTAGTGTCTACGCTATTGGAATTTTCAACTTATTATGCTGCCTCATGTCCAGTAGCATG
Organism: Capsicum rhomboideum; assembly: GCA_031232105.1. Classification (NCBI taxonomy): domain Eukaryota; kingdom Viridiplantae; phylum Streptophyta; class Magnoliopsida; order Solanales; family Solanaceae; genus Capsicum; species Capsicum rhomboideum. The sequence continues at coordinate 30,920,543 of CP124712.1, read as the reverse complement.
TTTACCCTATCCAGCAACTAAAGGTTGTTGTCCATAGTTGATTTGCGATGCATCGATCAAAGACTTTGAATAATCTCTACACTTTCTAGAGCTTTAATTTTACCTAGAGATAATAAAATTAACCCATATCTATTTGACCTATTCAATCCGTCCAAATTTTAATGTGTTTAGGCGTTAAAGAGATTATTACGTGTCAATACATTTCTTAAAACTTTACTACATAATTAATAATACTTTTTCAATATTACAAATATAAATAATTATTTTACGTATACCCCTGCAGTAGCTTTTCGTCTAGTAATGCTCAATGTCACTTCATATTTTGATAACTCATCTAAACAATATCAAAAGGCTGTAAGTTATTCTAGTTATTTTCAGTACTTAGCGTTTGTCAATCTCTTTCCAAGTTTCTTCCTCTGCTCTTGTAACAAAGAGATGCAGAACTTATTGGCTTTGCATTAAACTGAAAAGGATTACATTCCACTGTGATAACATGATTTAAAAATCAAATCAATAAGTTCTTAAAAAACAGATCAAGATTCCACTTCAAGAAATCATCAAGTTCAGGTATGTAGGGTTTCAACAAGGATTCTCTTTCATCCTTGTGCCCAAGAACTTTGTTTTCTTAAATGATTTTATGAATTTAAAAACTAGGGTTCCTACCCAATTTTCACGATTTTGATTTTATGCTTTCTTATGAAATTATATATACATTCTTACAAGAATTCATGAACTTTATGGTCTATTTATGACTTTAATCACATGATTGAACTTATGGTTTACAAATAGTTAAATTTGATATGAAATCCTATGATTTAACAAACAATGCATGAATTTTAGCATGATTTAAGCTATTTGATATGATTCCACTCCATGGTCTCAGACTTAGTACGAATGACATGAAATTAGTTTACTGGACATGAAAGAGAAGTAGAAGCATAATTGGTTTTTTAGATTTACAAATTGGTTTATACTTAGTTCGTAATGAACTTCATTCAATATGAGCATTTGTATGATTTTGGGAGTAGTATTTAGCACCGAGAGAACAAGGATTCAAAATAAACCCATGTTCCATAACTATGTGCCACCGTAGGGTAAGGGTCTTTTGTTAGTTGAGGTTGACACCTTTGCCCCTTTTTAGGTGCATCTTCAGGATTCTTACATTTATGATTCTACCTTTTGTAGGTTAGAACAACCTTTTTCAGTGTAGATGTATGACCCTGGTCTCCATGATGCCACATGGTTTATGTCGGTTATAAGAAACTCCTATCTATGAGATTTAGCTTCACTTTTATTGTTTTCATGATATGATCCTTATACGCTTTCGTATGATATAAATCTTAATATGCATGCTTTCAGAAAAGTCATCTCTTTAGCCTTTAAACCATTTTTTCTTTCGGTTGATATGAACACTTATGAAATCTAGAACTTTGTCATTCTTATTAATGTACATTAATGCTTTGTCCTTATGCCAATTGGTTATTTCCTACATGTTCAGTACATTGAAACGTACTGATCGTAAACTTCTTTTGCCAACATTTTTCATGTGATATAGATTCTGATGCTCACTATCACGCACGTGGCTAGTTGTCCACCAGATCAGATTCCAATTGTGGTGAGTCCTCATCTTTCAGGGGCTTAGTGTAGTTGCTTCTTATTAACTTAGACATTATTTTAAGGTTAGCTGGGGCATTGTTCCGGCAGATTATATTATTCAGTTTTAGAGTCTTTCAGACATTAGCTTTGTGGTTTATGTTAGCCCTTTGGGCTTTCTATATGTCAATCATTATGATTTCAATTTATGTTTAGATCTTTTCCTTATGGTTCCTATTATTGCTTCCACTTTAATTTCATATGATATGTTTAGTTATGCTATACCAAGGGTTAACTTAGGACCATTCATGGTTTTAAGCACCATGTATCGACTAGGAGGTAGACTCGAGTCATGATAAAATTGGAGATAGCCTTATTGTTTGTGGCATGATAGATAAACTTCCACCTTCTTGGAAGGAATTTCAAAAAAAAAAATGTGCCACAGACAAAAGGAATCTTCTTTTAAGACGTTGATAATGAGAATCCGCATGGAAGAAGAAGCAAGGGGTCAAGATGCACTTTTGCAAACAGAAGAGAACAACATCACACCGAAGGTAAATTTTACTACTTCAAATAATGCTACCCTTGATACTAACAAAAATATTTCTTTGAAGCCTAAAAAGAAAAAAATCAAGAAAAATAATGGTAGACCTCCCAAAAATAACAATGGTGGAAATAACCAAGCCCAAAATCAATGAGTTCAAGAAAAGGGACCGCGCTTATTCTGTGGCAAGAGTGGAAAAATTGCTCGATTTCACAAATTTCAGAAACGTGGGCCTACACCTTAGGCAATTTTAATGAAGGACCATTTGTGGCAGTGATAATAGACATAAGCATGGTTGATAATTTTGATGGATGGTGGACTTACTCTAGTGCAAAACATCATGTCTGTTATGACAAAGATTAGTTTAAAATTTATACTATTTTTGAGGAGCCAAAAACCATCATGCTTGGTGATTCTCACACCACTCAAGTGCTTAAAAAAGGAGATGTCGTGTAAAACTCCGTACATTTTCGAACCTATGTTATTACCTTAACATTTATGGAATTATTTAAACATGAGATTGTTGGGGTATTATTCATGCAATTAGTTGGGCTGAATTAACTTGTGCAATTGGGCCCAATTTAAGGCCCAAAAATTAGCATTAATACATCGCCCAACAAGAAGGAAATGATCCATTCTTGCTTTGACCAAAGAAGACCCTCAATTATTGACCAAAATGGACAAGTATGACTTTCAAGGTCCTATATAAAGGGGCCATAAATCAGATTTTTATTCACACAAAAGCCACATGACCTTTCTAGATTTTTTTAAACTATTCTCTCAACTCAAACCCTAAGGCAACCTTTCCTTTGGACAAGATCACCCTTTTTCAAGCCTTGTTAAGTGTTTATTATTGTGATTTAATATATTATATGCATGGAATATGGTGTAGATCATGTTGGTTATGTTGGTGAAGAGTGAGAAGTTCACTATGTGTGAAACAATTCATGTTTGCTTAATCGGTGAAGGTTTTTGCCTTGTAAACTTGAAAATAGACTTGTGGACTTGAAGGAAGTGAACTTGATGGATTCAATATTGACATGTGAGGCGTGATTATAGCCTTAACTTGTTTTATTCTTGTACATAATATTTGGAATTGTTATTGAAAAATTGTGCATGGATTTGGTGGTGTATTGAAGGAAAAGTGTGGTTTTGGTGATGTTCATGTGCGTTGTGAAACCATGGATGTTCGTTGGTATCTAAGATGATCTAAAATATGCTAAGATAAGGTTATATATGATCATGGACCATTTATTACAAAAAAAGACCCAAAAGAGACCCTTTTATGGCCGAAACGGGCAACCGCCCTCGCAGATGAAGCACCTGCGGGCGGATGTGACTTCGCAGGTGCCCCTGGACACTGCCGAGGGTCACCTACAGATGCAGTTCATCCACCTGTGGGTGTAGGTGGCTTTGCAGGTCAGGCCAGAACCCTGTTTCAGTTGTTTTTGCATCTCTTTGACCCCTCAAAGCCCCTATACCCTTTATGGATGCAATTATCAACTTATGTTACCTTTTAAATGACTATAAAAGAGTATCCCGGAGGTATTTTGAATGGTATAAAATATGGATTGTTGTTAAAGTGTTATTGTGAAAGCTATCGAGTGACTTGACGGAGAAAAGGTAACGTAGTGTTAATGAGGAAGTGTAAAGGGTAAACTTGGTGTGAAATGTTATTGGTTTATGATGTCTTGGTCAATGTGTGAAATGTGATGATGTTGTTGTCATGGTAATGCAGTGAATAGTATTGTAAAGATTGAAATAACGCTATATAGCAGTCACGTAACTCATTGTCATCTTATGCACTTGTAAGGTAACTAGTTGTTAACGTGAGCTCCGTTATGAACTTGTGTTGTAGAGTGAGACGTAAGGAAGAAATTGGATTGTTGTATTCACACCTAGGAAGGTATATTCATATTGATATCATAAGGTATGTAAGGTTACCCTTTCTTTATCTTTCTGCAGCATATATTGTTCACATTGACATAGTACTTATTCCATTCCGAAATATCCAAAGGTATCTCATTTTAGGTTGTTATCTATTGTTAAGTCACATATTTCTCATTCATTAGTCGTTTGCTGTTCATGGGTTACATAATTATGGACATGGTTCCAAAGCTCCCAATAATGTTATGACTACAAAAGTATCAATCTCTTACAAGCAAATATATCAATCTCTCACAAACAATGTATCAATCTCACACAAACAAAGGTATCAATCTCTCTCAAGTAAATGTATCAATCTTACAAAAGTAAAGGAACAAAGTAATGCATATATGGGTGAATGTTTGAGAACCGGGATGATTCAAAGGGGAACATAAGCCTAGCTCGAGCGGACCCTAATACTACCCACCAAAAGGTGGATGACTACCCACCAAAAAGGTGGATGACTACCCACTAATAAAGTGGATGACTACCCACTAACAAAGTGGATGACTACCCACCGATAAGGTGGATGACCATAATAACCCACCAATAAGGTGGATGATTAATAATAATAGTGACGATGAACGTAAAAGCAAAGAAAGAAATCTCTTGAATGGAAGAATCGCTTGAATAAAGGCAAATCTCTTGAATTAAGGTATATATGAAAGATGTTATATGAATGATAAGGATATGAATGATTGATCGGAAATGACAATAACATAAGCAATGTACATGGTTCCATATATAAAACGATGGTTTATCCACATTGACTATTCTCTTATATTTAATTCCATGGAAGTTTTTATGTATGATGTAGTTTCTTATAGCCTTACATACTCAGTACATTCTTCGTACTGACCGTCATGGGGGACTTACTTATTTGCTGTAGGCACAGGTGCTAGTAGACCTCCGCTGTAGGCTACGAGTCATTTGCGGATCATTGGTGAGTTCCAGTTGGTTCGAGGCTTTCCGAGTTACAGTGTACATTATTTTGATACTATGTAAATATTGTATAGACATGGTCATGTATCTATTAGAGGCTTTGTAGACGGATATGGGAAGACGAATGTAAGCAATGAATGTCCATTTTGACTTAATGGCCCTAATGACCAAGTTTTATATATAACATATGTTGCCATGACTTCTGCCATTGATATTTTATAAGTTTCATAAGCTAGAATGCTATTCATATAGAGACATGCATGTTAATGTACATGAGTAAAGATTAGTTATCTCGGGCCTTAACGACTTAGGGCACCAGTCCGTCCCGAATGGGATTCGGGGAGTGACAAAAGTGGTATTAGAGCGGGTCGTCCTAAGGGTGTCTATAAAGCCGTGTCTGAGTAGAGTCTAGCTTATGGATGTGTTGCACGCCACATTTATAAGTAGGAGGCTACGGGACATTTAGGAGTTGTTTCTTTTCTTCATTTTTAGATCGTGCAATAGAGCCAATGTTGTAAGTGAAATTGTATCTGATCAATGAATTGGTTTTCTTGTTTATAGTAAAATGCCGATCACAAGACGAGGTAAAGGCAAAGGTAAGCAGGTAGATATGCCTGCCGTAGAAGGAATGAGTAAATTACCACCTGACCCAGCTAGTCAAGGTGGAGCTGACACAGAAATTGCATCACGGTCTTCTTCTACTTTCCCTGCTCTAGAAGAGCCAAGGGGTAGAGAAGTACCGGCAGAACCTCATACAAATGCGATTGATCAGGATTTAAGAAATGCAATGCATATGTTGACCCAGATAGTTGCAGCACAAAGTCAACAACGAGCTGGTCCAATGATAAGTGAGGATGACGCGGCTAGAGTGGCTAGTCGCAGAACACAGGATTTCCTAAAATTAGACCCTCCCATATTTACTGGGTCAGATCCGAAAGCAGATCGATAGGATTTTGTAGATCAAATTCAAAGGGCCCTAGAGGTCATGCATGTAACTGGTGTTGAAACAGTTGAGCTGGCAGCCTATAGACTTAAAAGTGAAGCTATATTATGGTATGAAGACTGGAAAAGATCGAGGGGTATTGATGTACCTCCATCTAGTTAGGAGATATTCAAAACGACCTTTCTTGATCACTACCTCCCATATGAGATCCGATAGGCCCGTGCAGACCAATTTCTAAATCTCCGTCAGGGGAATATGAGTGTTAGAGAATACAGTCTTTAGTTTAATTCTTTGGCTCTATATGATCCGAATGTGCTAGCCACAATGGAAGACAGAGTCCATCGATATGTAGACAGATTAGAGCCATACTTGGTAAGAGACTATACCATTGCTGCTTTGAACAGAGATATGTACATAGCCAGAATATAGGCCTTTGCACAAAACATGGAGGATCAGAGGCAACGAAGAAGGGCACATGAGTTTGAAAGAAGGCCTTCAAAGAGGGCTAGACCAATGAGACAGTTTATGGTGTCCCAAGAAGGATCTGGGCCTCGAAGTTCTCCTCGACCTCCTAGACCATCATTTTCTTCCCCTACAGTAGGTACTTCATCACAATTCTGAGGGTCTAGAGGCAGTTATGTTGGGCAAAGAAGTGTGGTTCGAGGTTCACAGATAGTAAGATTTTCTCGTCAGCTGTGCCAGTACTGTAGGAAGTTTCATTCAGGTGAATGCTGGTATGGATCAAATGTTTGCTTGCGGTGCGGTATGTTGGGGCATATGACGAGAGAATGTCTACAAGGGGACACGGGTAGTATGGTGCGACCTACGGGATCAACCGTTGTGGCATCGTCGTCTGGTGTACAACCTGCTGGTCGTGGTAGGGGTGCTAGAGGAGCAGCTAGTTCCAGTGGAGCCCAGAATCGCACCTATGCTCTAGTCGACCGACAAAATTTGGAGGTTTCTCCTGATGTAGTTACAGGTATAATATCTGTCTTTTCACATAATGTATATGCACTGTTTAATCTGGGATCTACTTTATCATATGTTAACCTATTGATTGCGGAACAAATTTTAAAAGGACACCAAAATTACTAGTTATGCCATTTGAAGTCTATACACTAGTTGGTGAATCTATTATAGATAAGAGAGTATATTGTAATGGTATAGTAGGTGTTTGTGATCATGTTACATTGACTGATCTTATTGAGATTCAAATGAGAGATTTTAAAGTTAGAATGGGTATGAAGTGGTTGGCCTCTTGTTACGTCACGGTAGATTGCCGAGCTAAGGAAGTATATTTCCATTTTCTACAAAAGAATGTTCTAGAATGGAAGGGTAATATGGGGGCACCGAGAGGAGAATTTATTTCCTATCTTAAAGTAAGGAAATGATGTCCAAAGTGTACATATGTCACCTAGTAAGACCTACTAGGTCCCCGTGGGGGGTACACTAGTGTTGTTTGTACAAAAGGAAAATGGCACATTGAGGATGTGTATTGATTATCGGCAACTAAATAAGGCAACAATCAAGAATAAATATTCCCTTCCCAGATGTGATGATTTATTTAATCAATTACAGGGTGCTAAATATTTTTAAAAATTGACCTGAGATCGGGATATCACTAGGTAAGAGTTGGAAAAAAAGTAAAAATATAATATACCCGAGGCAGCTTTCTGAATACATTATGGTTACGATGAATTCCTAGTTATGCCATTTGGGCTAACCAATACACCAACTGTTTTCGTGAACTTGATGAAAGGGTTGATACACAAAAGATAGAAATGGTGAAAAATTGGCTAAGACCTACGATGCTTACAGAGATCCATCATTTTCTTGGGTTGGTTGGTTATTATAGGAGAATTATTGAAGGATTTTCTTCTATCCCTACACCCTTAACTAAGCTTACACACAAGGAAATCAAGTTCCAGTGGAATGATGCATGTGAGAAAAGTTTCCAAGAGTTGAAAGATAAATTAAGTTCCACACCAATTCTAAGTACTTCCAAAAGGTACAGAAGGGTATGCAGTACATTATGATGCTTCAGGAGTCGTCCTAGGATGTGTATTAATGCAACACAGTAATGTAATAGCGTATGCCTCACGACAATTGTGGCCACATAAGAGAAATTACCCAACACATGACCCAGAATTAGCAGTTGTGGTATTTTCTTTAAGGATAAGGTACCATTAATTGTATGGGGTTCATGTTGATATCTATACTGATCACAAAAGTTTGCAATATACTTTTAAGTCGAAGGACTTAAATCTGAGGTAGGTGTCTTGAACTATTAAAGGATTATGACATTGGTGTCTTGTATCATCCGGGAAAAGCAAACATGGTAGCTGATATACTAAGTTGCAAAGCAGTAGAAAGATATAGTCAAGAAATCTACGATAATTAACCAGTATGGGGTTTTAACTTCTTGAAACTTCAGATAGAAGAACTATAGTGCACAATGCGGCAGAGTCTCCATTTGTAACTGAGAGAAGGAAAAACAATATGCAAATCCTATTTCTTTTTCAGTTGAAAAAAAATGTACAGCAGAGTTCGACAAAAGTATTTGAGCTTACGCAAAGGGGAGTACTTCATATCAAGGTAGATTTTGTGTACTAAATATAGACGAGCTAAGGAAATGAGTTATAACAGAAGCACATCATTCACAGTATTCTATTCGTTCGAGAGCAACCAAAATGTACCATGGTCTAGAAGAAATGTATTGATAAGGCAATATAAAGAAGAAAAACATTGTAGAATTTGTAACTCATTGTCCGAATTGTCAACAGATAATAGTAGAGCATCAAAAATCTGGAGGTTATATGTCATATTAGGAGGAGATAATTAGAATTTTCCATAGATGATTGAGTATTCACGGAAGTGTCACCAATGAAAGGGATAATGAAATTTGGAAAGAAAGGAAAAGTTGGCCCTATAGAACGTACCATATGAGAATACCCGAAGATTTGGGTAAGTGCATATAAATTAGCACTACCCCAAGAATTCTCCACAGTTCATTCAGTAGCTTGTGTTTGATGCTTTGAAAGTGTATAGGAGATCCATCTTGTATTACTCCCGTTGTCGATGTACAAGTTACGGAGGATCTCACATATAAAGAGGTACCTATTGCTATTCTAAATTGTTAAGTGAAAAGATTAAACAAATAAAGAAGTAATTTCCATAAAGGTACTATTAGAGAAATCAGCAAGAAGACAGAATCACATGGGAAACTGAAGGAATGATAAAATCTCAAGTACTTGTATTGGTTGTAACAGAGGATAAGTTCAAGGTGCGGAATTGAAGCAATAACCAGCAAGTCTCGACAAGTATCATGTGTGTATGGGAACATGAATGATACACTTAGATTTAAATTGTTTCGATGAGATAATGTTACTAACATTCGAGGACGAATGTTCCTAAGGGGGGAAGGATATAACACCCCATATATTTCCAAACCTATGTTATTACCTTAACATTTATGGAATTATTTAAGCATGAGATTGTTGGGGTATTATTCATGTAATTAGTTGGGCTGAATTAACTTGTACAATTGGGCCCAATTTAAGGCCCAAAAATTAGCATTAATACATGGCCCAACAAGAAGGAAATGATCCATTCTTGCTTTGACCAAAGAAGACCCTCAATTATTGACCAAAATGGACAAGGATGACTTTCAAGGTCCTATATAAAGGGGCCATAAATCAGATTTTTATTCACACAAAAACCACATGACCTTTCTAGATTTTTCTAAACTATTCTCTCAACTCAAACCCTAAGGCAACCTTTCCTTTGGACAAGATCACCCTTTTTCAAGCCTTGGTAAGTGTTTATTATTGTGATTTAATATATTATATGCATGGAATATGGTGTAGATCATGTTGGTTATGTTGGTGAAGTGTGAGAAGTTCACTATGTGTGAAACAATTCATCATTGCTTAATTGGTGAAGGTTTTTGCCTTGTAAACTTGAAAATAGACTTGTGGACTTGAAGTGAACTTGATGGATTAAATATTGACATGTGTGGTGTTATTATAGCCTTAATTTTTTTTTTATTCTTGTACATAATGTTTGGAATTGTTATTGAAAAATTGTGCATGGATTTGGTGGTGTATTAAAGGAAAAGTGTGGTTTTGGTGAAGTTCATGTGCGTTGTGAAACCATGGCTGTTAGTTGGCATATAAGATGATCTAAAATATGTTAAGATAAGGTTATCTATGATCATGGACCATTTATTACAAAAAAGACCCAAAAGAGACCCTTTTTGGCCGAAACGGGCACCCGCCCTCGCAGATGAAGCACCTGCGGGCGCAGGTGACTTCGCAGGTGCCCCTGGAAACTGACAAGGGTCACCTACAGTCGTAGGTCAGCCACCTGTGGGCTCAGGTGGCTTTGTAGGTCAGGCCAGAACCCCGTTTCGGTTGTTTTTGCATTTCTTTGACCCCCCAAAGCCCCTATACCCTTTATGGATGCAATTATCAACTTTTGGTACCTTTTAAATGAATATAAAGGAGTATCGCGGAGGTATTTTGAATGGTATAAAATATGGATTGTTGTTAAAGTGTTAGTGTGAAAGCTATCAAGTGACTTGACGGACAAAAGGTAACGTAGTGTTAATGAGGAAGTGTAAAGGGTAAACTTGGTGTGAAATGTTATTGGTTTATGATGTCTTGGTCAATGTGTGAAATGTGATGATGTTGTTGTAATGGTAATGCAGTGAATTGTGTTGTAAAGAATGAAATAACGCTATATAGCAGTCACCTAACTCATTGTCATCTTATGCACTTGTAAGGTAACTAGTTGTTAATGTGAGCTCCGTTATGAACTTGTGTTGTAGAGTGAGATGTAAGGAAGAAATTTGATTGTTGTATTCACACCTAGGACGGTATATTCGTATTGAGATCATAAGGTATGTAAGGTTATGTAACACCCCGTACTTTTCTAACCTTACTTGATACCTTGGGATCATATCTACAAAGGTGTTGATATGCCATGAATATGTGTTTTATAGTGTCATTGGTGAAACATTTGATATCGGACTTAACATGTGCGATTAGACCTTTGTAGGAGGTGTTTTGTGATTTTGTGATGCATTTGGGTGATGACCCGTACATATTCTAACCTCATTTGGTGACTTTAAGTCATGTTTACTTGATGGTTAAGATTACTAAGTAATTATTTTGTAGTGTTTTGATAAGGGATTGGATGATATGCAAACATTGGATAAGTGGCCGAAAAATTCAGCAAAGTGCTGAAATTTGTGCCACTACCCTGTTTCAGGGGTGTGGCACAAGCCACCTGCATGCAGGAAATTCAGAGAAGGCCCATTTCTTGCGCCACAGCCTGCTTTGCAGCTAGTGGCGCAAGGCACAAATTTTGTGCCTTTCCGGACCCGTTTTGTAACGCAATTCTACGACGATTCTTGGATGGTTTCTTTTGGTTCTTTGGAGTTATTTGAGCATTGTTAAATCTTCAAACACTTCAATACACTCCTACATACTCCTACATGATCAAATCATGAAATGTGAATAGTGACCCAAAAATGTCCAATGAAGTCAAGGGAGACTAGAATTCCTATTTTTGCGATCGAAACGACGAATGAGAATCTTTAAGAGAATATTGTCGTGACATTATGGAATTATGTAAACATGAGATATATAGTGAATAATACATGAAATGTGATGGATTACATGGATATGTGTTATTGGGCCCAAAGTTAGGCCCAAAATGGGATTAAAAGACGGCCCAAAGAGGAAATAACCCATTCTTCCAATAATTGACTAAGTACACATATCATTTAGTGCCAAGTGTGGCTAAGGATGACTTGAGGTCCATAAAAAGCCCCCAAAATCAGATTTTTAATCATACAAGACTCTCATGTCTTTATGATATTTTCTCAACATTTCCCATTTCCAAACCCTAAAGCAAAATAATTCCTTTGGACTCTTTGGACAAGATAATCCTATTCCAAGCCTTGGTAAGTATCTATTCACATGAATTAACATATTATATGCATGGGAGATTAGGTATATTATGATAGTTGTGTTGGCAAGGTGGTGAATAGTGTATTTTTGCCTTTGGTGAAAGATGTGCTATCTTGGTGATTTGAACTTGAATTAGGACTTGTGCCTTTGATGAAAAAGCATGGTATGGACAAAATATGAACATGTATGGTGTTATTTTTGGTATTAAACTTGTTCTTGTCTATAAGTGGAAATTGTGGGATTTTGGCCGATATGTGTTATGAGTTGTTTTAAGGTCATTTGATGGGTTATTTGTGATGTGTTATGGATAAGAAAGTGTAAAGGAGAGGTGTTGTGGTAAAATGTATCAATTATCATGTATTGGTCAATGTTGGGAATATTATGGAATTTTTGGAATAATAGTATGATCAATGGTTTGTCAAGGGAAAATGACATGTTTAAAGGTAAACATGTAACTCATTGACATGGTATGCATTTGCAAAGTAATTGGTGGTTAATGTGAATTTCGTTATGTATTTATGTTGTAGAGTGACACATAAAGAAGGAGCGGGATTATTGTATACGCATCTAAGGTTGTATATTCGTATTGCGAATCCAAGGTATGTAAGGTTACTTTGTCCGTATCTTTCTACGGCAAATAGTATTCACATTGACATTTCACTAGTCCTATCCCGAAATGTACTAAGGTATTCCATATCCGCTTATCCATGGTCATTGTCATATATTTCTTACTCGTTGATCATTGGTAAATCTCATGTCTCATCTTCATGGTTAATGTTACAAAAGCTCAAATAAGGTTATGTTCCAATGTTCCAATAGTGACTATAGGTTATATTCCAATGTTCCAATAGTGACTATACTTGTGTCTCTTGTTCATGGATTATTGTCCAATGGTTCAAATGGTATCATGGTGCTAGTAATGTTATATTTCTCATGATATTTATTCACATGTCCTTCACTCATTGGTTAATCATTCAAAGCTTCCAACAATGTTATGTTCCAAAGTTCCAAAGTGGTGTTATGACTATCAAAGTATCAATCTCAAAGTAATGAACAAAGTAATGCATATGTGGTCAATGATCAAGTACGGGTGGCAGGTCTAGGGGCGTAAGCCTAGCTCGACTCGATCTCGAGGTATGGATTTATGGGTGGCAGGTCTAGGGGCATAAGCCTAGCTCGACCCTATCCCGATGCATTGATGTATGGGTGGCAAGTCTAGGGGAATAAGCCTAGCTCAACTCGATCCCAACACGATGATATGATATGAAAAGACCCACTGATCAGTCGGGGCCCGGGTACATTGTGACATATGAAATGACAAGTGAGCATTGAAAAAGAAAGTAATGAAAGTAATGAAAGCAATCCACATGGTTTCCAAAATGCAACATGGTGACTTACTTACATTGATTGGTCATTTGTATTCGAGTTCATTGAAATATTCATGTGCTGTACAGTTTTATTTGAGCCTTGCATACTCAGTACTTATTTCGTACTGACCCCTCTCGGGGAATTTACCTTACTTGCTGCAGGCGCAGGTACCAGTAGGCCTCCCCAGTAGATTGCCAGTGTTAGCGGTTCTTTGGTGATCTCCAGTTAATTCGGGGCTTCTTCGAGTCAGAGTGTATATATGTTTTGGTGTTGTACATGTTGTACAAAGCGGGGACTTGTCCCGACTTTTAGTTCATTTTGGTCAATGCTTTGTTAGAGGCTTTTTAGACAGGTGTGGGTGTATAACTGTCAAAGGGATATGTCGTACTTGACTCGGTGACCTCAACGGCCCAGTTTCGCATATGTATATATATATCATGTTCCATGAATTTCATTGTTGGTCTCTATCGCTGTTATGTGCTTATGGGTTTCTTATGGCATGGATATGATTGAACATAGGCAAAGGTTGGTTCTCTCGGGCCTTATCGGCTACGGGTGCCAATCATGTCTCGATGGGATTCGGGGCGTGACAGGTTACCCTTTCTGTATCCTTCTGCAGCATATATTATTCACATTGACATAGTACTTATTCCATTTCGAAATGTCCAAAGGTATCTCATTTTAGGTTGTTATCTATTGTTAAGTCACATATTTCTCATTCATTAGTCGTTTGTTGTTCATGGGTTACATAATTATGGACATGGTTCCAAAGCTCCCAATAATGTTATGACTACAAAAGTATCAATCTCTTACAAGCAAATATATCAATCTCTCACAAACAATGTATCAATCTTACACAAACAAAGGTATCAATCTCTCTCAAGTAAATGTATCAATATTACAAAAGTAAAGGAACAAAGTAATGCATATATGGGTGAATGTTTGAGAAACAGGATGACTCAAAGGGGCACATAAGCCTAGCTCGAGCGGACCCTAATACTACCTACTAAAAGGTGGATGACTACCCACCAAAAAGGTGGATGACTACCCACTAATAAAGTGGATGACTACCCACCAAAAAGGTGGATGACTACCCACTAATAAAGGGGATGACTACCCACCGATAAGGTGGATGACCATAATAACCCACCAATAAGGTGGATGACTAATAATAATAGTGACGATGAACGTAAAAGCAAAGAAAGAAATCTCTTGAATGGAAGAATCTCTTGAATAAAGGCAAATCTCTTGAATTAAGGTATATATGAAAGATGTTATATGAATGATAAGGATATGAATGATTGATCGGAATGACAATAACATAAGCAATGTACATGGTTCAACATATAAAATGATGGTTTATCCACATTGACTATTCTCTTATATTTAATTCCATGGAAGTTCTTATGTATGATGTAGTTTCTTATAGCCTTACATACTCAGTACATTCTTCGTACTGACCCCCTTGGGGGACTTACCTTATTTACTGCAGGCGTAGGTGCTAGTAGACCTCCACTGTAGGCTACGAGTCATTTGTGGATCATTGGTGAGCTCCAGTTGGTTCGGGGCTTTCTAAGTCATAGTGTACATTGTTTTGATACTATGTAAATATTGTATAGACATGGTCATGTATCTATTAGAGGCTTTGTAGACGGATGTGGGAAGACAAATGTAAGCAATGGATGTCCATTTTGACTTAATGGTCCTAACGACCAAGTTTTATATATAACATATGTTGCCATGACTTCTGCCATTGATATTTTATAAGTTTCATGAGCTAGAATACTATTCATATAGTGACATGCATGTGAATGTACATGAGTAAAGATTGGTTCTCTCGGGCCTTAACGGCTTCGGGTGCCAGTCCGCCCCGAATGGGATTCGGGGCGTGACATGTCGAGTTGAGTTTTACTTTTGAAAGGGTATTAACTCTAAAAGATGTACTTATACTCCTTCCATGAGAAAAAATTTGATGTCTAGTTTTCTTCTTAATAAGGCAGGCTTCAAGCAGATTATTGAGCCTGACCAATATGTAATTGTGAAAAATAGTATTTTTGTGAGAGGGGTATGCTTGTAATGGGATGTTCAAGTTAAATGTTGAAATGAATAAAACTTCTACTTCTGTTTATATGCTTTCTTCTACTAATTTTTGGCATGCTCATTTGTGTCATATAAATAATCATTATATGGAAATCATGAGTAGTTTAGGATTAATTCCAATAATTAAAAAGAATTTTGAAAAATGTGAGGCTTTTATTAAAGTCAAAATCACTAAAAGTCCTCATTTTCAAGTTGAAAGAAAAACTGATTTATTAGAGTTAACTTAGCTCATACTGATATTTGTGAACTTTGAGGGATTTTAACTCATGGAGGAAAAAGATATTTATCACTTTCATTGATGATTTTTCTAAATTTACATATGTTTAATTAATGAAAAATAAAAGTGATGCTTTAGAGAATTTTAAAACTTTTCTCCATGAAGTTGAAAATTAGTTTGGTTCAAAAATAAAAAGAACTAGAAGTCATAGAGGCCATAAATATGAGTCTAATGAGTTTAATTATTTTGTTAGATCATTGGATATAATTCATGAAACTCCTCCTCCTTATTCTCTTGCATCTAACTGCGTAGCGGAAAGGAGGAATCGAATTTTAGTTGAGTTAGCTAATAACATGCGCATTGAGTCAAGTGCACCTCTAAATTTTTAGGGTGAAACTCTTTTGACTGCTTGTTATGCATTGAATCATGTGCCTCATAAATAGTACAGCCTATAGATTTTTCAATCTTGAAGATAGTATTATTATAGAATTAGTGATGCTATTTTTCATGTGTTGACACCTAATTTTTGCCCTCCATGATTAGGTTTAATCCCAAGTTAATTCAGTTTTAAATAAAATCAAAATATTTATTTTACCCGGATAAAAATTTTCAAAATATGCTTTGGGGTTAATTTTGTCATTTTAAGTAGCAATTATACATTTCTGTATTTGTATTTGCGAGATTGTATAATTTTTAGTTACTTAAATAATTATTTTATCAAAAATTGAATTTTAATCAAGAACTATCTTGAAAATTTGTTCAAGTGGATAAATATTGATTTAAATATAATTTGTTCTTAAAATAAATTATTCGGGAAGATATTTGTTTGATTTTATTATATTAAGAAGCTCGGGATTAAATTGAATATTAATTTGTTTCAATGTTGACTCGATTTAGTCAATTTATTAAAATTAAGTAATAATTAGAATCAATTTGATCACAATTGCAATGCATTTGACTCATTGATTTTAATTTGACTACATTTTTAATAAATTAGGCTAACCCCTAAGGAAATTTGGCTATTTAATAAATGGCCAAAACTTACTCAAAAGCCTAATATCTAACTCTCATTTTCAGCCTACTAAGGCTCTAACAGACCCAAGCCCAATCTCAAATGACCCGACCAGCCTAATCACCTTATAACTCCTTCCTCACTCAAACATACCCGACATTACCCAACAATAATATTGATAAGAGTTTTGGGTTAAAACCATCCTTGAAGTATAACTCAAACTTAGATTACATCCTTATGCTACAATAGTGAACAAATAACATCCTTTAACTATCCCAATAATTGCAATAAACATCCTTCTGTTAACTTAAAGTTTAAAAAGTAACAGCTGAAACAAACACATGCTCCAAGCATGTGACTTTCCCCAAATCTCCCTGTTCTCTCGATTGATCTCTTTTTTTTTTTTTTAAATCGATTGATCTCTTCATCCTTCAGGAACCATAGGCACAAAAGTTGGAGTCTTCTTTCATGCTTTTGGGCATAAAAATAATCTACTCCAACTCTTCCACCTCTTAATCTTTTGAAACAGCTATGAATTTGATGCAATTTATCTTGCTACAATATAGTTGTGCCTCAAAGAACAAGGTAAAAGTCAAGTCCATACTTTTCTCTTCTTTCTTATTCCAACAATATTTAATTAATTACTATAGATGATAAGGTTGTTAGTTTCTGTTTTCATGGTCTTCATCGTCTGAAAAGAACTATTGTGTTTGCTAAGAACAAGTAGAAACAACCATGATCATTATCTACTATGGCAATATAAACTGCCCCTTACCTAGTTGATAAAATGTCTGAATCATTCAACCATCAAAAACTTGTCAAACTGTGAAGACCTTGTCATCACTCGTAACTTTTTTGAGAATCTCCATTCTCTCTTCTTTTGAATAATTTCTGAATGTCGGTCCTTCATAACTACATTATTCATTTCTTGTATAGAATGTCGGTCTCTTCTTTTATGAGAAGAAGTTAATGTCATGGTTACACAAGAGAAAAGAACTCCTGGAATTGAAAAGAGAGGAAAAAAAATGAGAGTTTAAAGTTGTAGTGAAAGTAATCTTTTTATGTTGTATTAGTTTCGATTTGAACTTCTTGTACTAAACACACTTTGTATATTTGTCAAGTGCAATAAAAAATGCTCTATGTTGCCTAATTTTTCATGTTTTTCCCATCTTGAGCATTTTAACACTTCAAACTAGTAATAAACCAGCAAAAAAGTTGATAAATCAGTACAAAAATAGCACCAAACTAGCCGAGAATTTTCACTATTGTAGTTTGGTGCTATTTTTGGGATAGTTAAAGGATGTTTTTTTTCCACTATTATAGCATAATGATATACCTTAAGTTTGAGATTTACTGATGATTTTAGCACTCATATCTATAACAATAGCAACATTAATGAACAACAACTCAGCATCCACGTACAACACCCGCAACAGCAGCCAAATCAACCTGAAGCCCCTCGTTTTCCTTTTCCCAAGTCCAATTTCTGTTTCCTTCTCAAATTTAAGCCCGGAGGTTTCTAGAATCTGGTCAGCTGGCATCTCCAACATTTGAGCCCGTGAATTGTGGCGGAGATTTGTCAAAACCATACTGGAGAGTACATACCTATGGAATTTCAATTGGTCGCCAAGGGAATTTTGAATTTTCCCCAAAATTCCCAATTTATTTTTTGCACCGTTTTTATTCAAAAATGTGAATTTGTTGAGTTGTAATCCTTATCCTCATCCCAAATTCAAAATTCCCCTCGATAATTCCCTTCTCCCACATTGACGGAAACCCCAAAATCAATTCCAAAATTTCCCTATCAATGCCCCATTATTCCATTGAGTTGAAGCAAGTCATAAAGGTTGAAAAAGCTTTTGAGCAAAGAGTTTTGATATCACAAAAATCTTGAGTGAAAAGAATTTTCTAAAAGGGTCTTCGACTAAATCCTGATCGAAATTCTTGTAAGACTCCTTTGAGCCTAAAATTCTGATAACAAGTGGGTTTTTGGTGGCAGCAAGAAAATTCCAATGAAATCTTGAAGTCCCGTTTTGCTGCTACAAGAAAGGTAAACTTTCATTTCGTTTTGCTCTTCTTTACGTATTTTTTTCATTTCATCGCAGTAATAGTATTTTGATTTACTGTTGTAGCGGTGAGATTATTTGCTGTAGAAGGCTTTAGAGGCCATAGGTTGTGACTGATGTTATTGTCATTTTGGATTCATGGTCTGGTTTTGCTTTCATAAAAACCTTCTTTAACGTCGCCTTGTTAGCTTTAAAATATTCATCTTTGGTTGTTGTTTATGTGGTTCGATTATTGTCCTTCTGTTTTAGATTTCTTCAGACACCATGATTTTTTTCTGTTGATGTTGTTGTTGTTAAAATGTTCACTCTACTATTTGGTCTAATATTTTTGGTTTGAGTTCTCCTCTCACTGTTCTTTTCGCTTAATATTTATTATTCTAGATTTTCATTCACGACTTTAGCTCAAGAGTAGTTAATTGTATTTTTAGTTTATTGTTCTAGTTGTTTTTGTTAATCTACTGTTTTAGCTTAAGTATTTGCTTGCAAATTAGCTCAAAGTGTCTTATGCAGCCTAGCTACTATTTTTTTTTTCCGCTTGAATGTTGGTGTTCAGTTTTTGATTTGAAAGTGAGCACTGATCTCTGATTTTCTTGGCTTTCAATGCCAAAAGAATGGGGGATACATGTCCATAGCAAGGTCATTGGTCCCATGAATCCTTAAGGATACCATTTTGACTCTCGAAAACTCATTTTGAGTTAGTCAAAGAGAGGATGAGGATAAGATTGCATGCTACTACAGTTCCTTTTTTAATATAGTGAATGTGTTTTCCTCTTTATGAGTTAACAGTTAACTGTATCTTTTTTTTTTTCTGTCATTCAAACTTTTTGGACTCTTTTTTGGTTAATATTGTAAATTCTTTTATTTGTGTTATAAATTTAACAAAATCTTTTTTTTTTTTAAAAAGCTCCTTTGGACTCTTATAATCCCTTGACCCTTATAGAATGCATTTTGACTTAAAGTTTTTTTAGCTTGTCAAGAGAAGGTTAAGATGAATATAGATGATTAAAGTAGCCTGTTTTCCTTTATGTTGGTTCAGTATTGTTATGTGAGATTGTTTGGATATGTTGGATCTCCTTTTATGAAAATTTGAAGTTGTTCTTGTCTTTAAAATCAAGTCTTTGCTCTTTCCTTTGTATACTATTCTTGGACATCTTTTCTGGTTTATGCATGTTAAAAATTTAAGTTGCTGTCTCTTTGGTTAGATGACTAAATAGTGACGTCTCTCTCTTTATATATATGCTGTCTGATTTTATTGTTCCTAGATAATTGGGATCATCTGAACATATTTGAGTATTGTGTTCGTATGATTCTCAAATGGTCTCATTTTAGGAAATGTTAAGCCTTCTTTATTTGGGTTGTTCGGCGAGATTTTTGTTCAAAAAGTTTGATTTCTAGCCTCAACACATTGAGAGACCAAGCCATTGGGTTAAAGTAAAGGATTGATATGGGATTCTCCCCTTACCCTCTTCCCTTACTTGTTTTAGATGTTAATATTGTTTGCTTCTTCACTCCTTTCTATTATCCCCTTTCATCTCCTTCCCATTTCAATTTCTTCCCTTTTCTCTCTCTTTAAAATTCTTCTTGAGGTATTAGCATGCCGAGGGGAATCTTAGTCAGAAGAACAGTTTTCTTTATTATCTTCAGTCTTGTTTGATCAAGTTTGTTCTTTGATTTTGATCTGGTTATTTCTTTGATGTTTGATGAATTTGATCTACCTTGGATTTTCAAAGATTGCATGTTTTTTTAGTCGAATCGGAAGCAATTTTAGTGAACCATTTTCTTTATATCTGCTTTCTTTTCTCATTTTCATGCTTAAGAGGTATTTGTTCAAAATAAAAAATGAGATTGTTAGAGTATTTCCTGCTTGCCTGATTGTGTCAACTTTATATTCTCTTTTCCAAATATGAATGTGTTTTTCTACTTCACTTGACTGATTTTAGTTGTATATTTTAGAATATTTATTAATTTTTACCTTTTCTTTGCATGTAAAATCTACCTGGAGTACCAATGGACTCTTCTCCCATTGCATTTCCTCAATGGGCCAATGAGGCCCATTTTTCTTGTCAAGTCGGCCCCAAAGCAAGGCCCCAAAAGGGTGACATGTGATTGTGTACAAGCTGTATACATGTGATACAACAATATACTGAAGGGAAGCAAGCAGGTTACAAGTTGAAGATAAGGGGGAAAAAATGGGCCAAAGCCCATATTCTGAAACTGTCTGCCATGCTGAAATATTTTGACACCCAAAAAGCCTTAAAAATGATAAAGTTGAAATGATATGACGTGGCCCTTCTAGCCCAATTTTGTAGTCTTAGGACAGGTACGAATTTTATGGGCCTCAAAGGTCCAATGTTAGTTTAGGACAGGTGCAAGTTGCCAAAGGCCCAATTGGAATAAGATAGGAATATTGAAAAGATTTGGGCCTAAAAGTTCAAGTCCAATTAGCTTACTTGGATATTTTGTTACTAACTTTAAATTATTTGTATGATTAAATTAGTTAATATCCCCTTGGAATCGCTATGAATTTTCAAAAAATGATAATTTACTCAAAATTTAATTTGTTTTCTCAAATAATTTTTTCCAAGTTAGACAAAATTGAGTTATGTTTAAATAGACTGGATAACTGCATGTAAGTGGGTGTGTTTGGTGCCTTAACACCATTCCAAAGACACTAATATGAACCCTTATCCGATTTCTGAAAATTTAAAAGATTTTTCTGTTTTAGTCTTTTAAATAATTTTTAGAGGTTTTCTTTATTTTTTCCTAAAAAATAAATTAAGTGGCGATTCGGTGTTTTTAATTGAAATTGGAAATTTCTTTAAGTTTTCAAGTTTAATCGAAAGTCATTTTTTCGTAAAATATAAATGACGACTCTGCTGGGGATGTTAACTAGGTTCTAACCAAATAATTTAACTACCCCTATTTGACTAACTATTTGGTTTTGTTATAATTTGCATAGTTACTTTATTTGCTTACTTGTTTCAATATTTGTAAGTTATAACTTGTCGCATTTCATGGTATCTTCCGCCATTAGTGGCAAAGCATTAGGCATTAGGAAAGAAAGGCGGTTATGTGGGTACCTACACCGGCCCTTCTGTATAACACCTTAACTTTCTTTGAACCGCAAAGTGAGGTAGTTGATTCAAGTCGGTCAATAGTCACTTGATGTGTTACCTTAATAAGTGTATTTTGAATTCCCGATCAATTCGAACAAACTATTCTAGTCAACTAGGATAGAGCGAAGCTAAATCTCGATGTTTAGGCATTAGTCGAGGATGGATTAATATTTAGAGGGATATTAAGTCCATTAGACAACCACCAAATTTGTCCAAAGGGTTTGCGACCTGTCGACACCACATCCAACTATGTGTTATTCAAAAAGATGTATGTGTTTTAACCGGACTATTGTCCCAGGGGAGGGGTCTAATAGTTTGCTCCTTTTATAAGATATCACAATTTTTTGAACTTTAGCATGGTGTTAGAAGCTCCGATTGAACTCCACTTGTGGTGTAGGTCATTGAACGCAGAGCACAAATGCGAAGTGAAGAAGTACCTAGGACATATGACAAGCTTAAAGGACATGAAGGCATAGCCAAAACTAATCCAAGTATTAACAGGGTATTGGGAAAACAAAAATATGGTGTTTCATTTTAGAACTATGGAAATCACTCTAACTATTAAGGAAATTAGGTATTGCATATCTTCTTGGGCAGATTGAGAAAGGAGTCACAATGTATTTCGATTCCAAACAGACCATCTCCAAAGGACATTGCTCAAATCCTTATACTACGTCAAGACCAATCTGATTGGATAGAAACTTCGATTATTCCTTTTTGAGAATTCTACATACGCTGGGGAGAAGGAATCAGGGGGTTCACACGGTTCCACAATCAATTCTACACTTTTCGTGAATGGGATGAAACTCGGTCCTTAGCTTTTCCATAGGTTTTTTGGGACTTATGGTGTTTCCTTTAAACCAAAATCGCACTATCAACACTCGGATCATTATGGTAGTAAAAAATATTTTCAAGGGCTTGTACGCAGGAGGATCAATTAAGTACTTCTCTTTAGTCCCAATCATCTTATCTGATATTTATAGAGCCCTCAGAAGATGCAAAAACAAACATTGCTTCTTTCAAGGTTGCAACTTGATTCTTCAATGGTGGATCCTTAGTCACTTGATGAAAATTGTAGGAACTCAGGAGATGCCTGAACTAGATGAGGAAAATGAATTTTATAACCTACCAAAAATGCTTCGTTTGGGTGACATGGGAAACAAAACTCAGATTGGCTGATCCTAGGCATTCTGTGAGCTGGGAGAAGATAATATTCAGTGGATGCTGGACAGGTGTTTCTCAAAATCCATGATCATCAAATGTCAAGAAATGCCTTTCTTACCTCTCTCGAGAATTAGGGTAGTCCATCCATATGCCCCCCAAAGGGTGCTTAGGCAGTTTGGAAGGACTCAAACTATTCCTAAAAATGCTTATATGGAAGGTTTTGTCTTCTATTACAATAAGGGGAACAAAGTTCCAAAAGCTGATGCCATTATCCAAATTTGGAAGACATGTGTAAAAATGGGGCCATAAACCATAGTTGAAGATAAGTTTAACGTAGCGTACATGGAAGGCTATAGGGAGTGGTTTAAAAAGGACATCCAAGACATGGCTTTTTCTTGGCCAAGAACTAACTCCATATCCAAAGTCCACAAACAGTTTCAGAATCTACAAGAAGAAATGGTAAGACGCGAATAGGAACTTCTCAAAAAATAAGAAGAAGATTGTCATACCTTAGAAGAGTATCGTCGGACCATAGAGAATTTGAGTCAGAAGTTCGAGGGTATGAGAACAGAGGTGGAAATCGAAGTTGCTGATATATTATAGAAATACCATGAATTTCATCAAGTGCCACCAAAACACAGAATGCTTAAAGCAGAAACAGAGTATTGGTTCGCTCAATATACATTTGGAGAAATCACAAAGAAATACAAGAAAAGAGCAAATGAAGAGGGATCATCTTCAGGAACACACTAGTCATCGCCCCTGCGTGGGTTTACTTTTAGGCATTTACTATTTTCACTAAAATACCCCCGCATGGGTTTGTTTAATTTTGCCCCGGCGTAGGACCTTTTATTTCCTGATTGTCTTTAAATATGAATCCCTTTCGGTTGGCTTTATATCCCTTTTTGGGAATTTTTTGGTTTTATCTATATGTATCTTTTGGGGCCAATAGAGTGGTTCAAAAACAACGCTTACATCTTTTCAAACAAATGCTAGGCCCACCTTTAGCTCAAAAGGTCCCCTCTAGTAGGAAACATGCTTTATTAATGCTTGTGTGATATATGTTCTTGTACATGCTATGTTGATTCAAATTAAAGGTGAATTGATCCAATCACACATTTTATAGAGTCCACTTAGGTAGAAATATACACCCACTACACAAAAGTCTGACCAAAATACTATGCGTCTTCCAAAGTTTTCCAGAAAAATCCGATATACTTCTCAAACTATTTCCTGAAGAATCACTCTTATACTTTTAGGAAGGTTTGATTGCAAAAATGGATATGGAAATGAACTTGACAATGAGAAGAATAACGTCAATTTAATAAGTGATCAATGAGCTCCATAGAAGGAGTGAGGACATCCACCATCAGACGAAAGTAGTTTTGGCAAAAGACAAGGAGTTGGATAGACAGACTGCTGAAGTTGAAGCAATGATTGTAGAAATAGATCTATTATTGAAGAAAGAAAAACCAGAAAGGAATTTCGCTGAAGAAGCCAAATGGATGTTTGGAATTCGAAGCATACCAAAAAGGAGCACTTGGAGCTCCTGAAAAACTCGCAGAAGAGATGGAAAAATGATCGGAAAATATGGAGGAAACAATATGGCCTACATAAGAGAAGGAGCAAGTCACACTCAAGGCAGGTGCTAGAAACTACCTAAAGGAGTCAGAAGTTGTGTAAGTCTCAGAAATTTATCAGCTGTTGCTAGCCATAGGGACTTTGTATCTGATTAAGACCTAAGGACCCAAGTTCGACCCTTGGGACGAGCATAAGAGGTGTACTTACCGCCTCCTCCAAAATGTGCATGACAAAGACATATGTCGTGTGTTGAAAGCTAAGATATGTGACATGATCAACAGTGGAAAGATTACTCATTTGTATGGACCACATGTTATGTTGGTATGTGATAGGGTTGAGCCAGGAACTCCCATTACCAGTGGTATTGCAATCCATTATGTGGACTTCACGACTTTTAAGGACAACTATTTCAAGCTGGTTCAAGTACAAATCCTACATCTAAAGAAGGCAAAGGAAAATGAGAATTTGGCAAACTGGAAGAAGAATGATGATACTTGCATCTATCACAATGGAGTGAAAGGGCACAACGTTGAAAAGTATCGCGCTTTCCACTTCGAGCTGGAGCACTTCATCAATATTGGAAAGATTCGTTTGAAGTTTAAGCCCGATCATCCATAGAGCGAAAGAGGCCAAAGAACACAGAAACACTTTCCACTATCCACAATAAAGCTTTAAACGTAGCAAGTTTTTAGTTTCCTTGAATTTACTTTTCCCTAATGTAATCAAGTTTAGTGAATGATATGAAAACAATCCTTTTTACAATAATTCAAACTATGTAGGGCCTGATTTCTCATTCGTGAGATACGTAGGCAGACTTTCAGCCCGACCCCTATCTGAAAAAACCTTATTTGTCCCCAGCTTTGGTGAAAGAATACATAAGGAAGGGAGAAGAAGCGTCGGACCTTTCTGATAGAATCCACTTAGACAAATCAATGAGCAAAATCCTGTTCATTGTAATTCTCGAGTCATCATCACCCCATGGATTAATTCGCCTGCGATGAGAAATAACTTTATGTGTTTTCTTCCTACCTCATTATCTTGCACTATTTATTACTAAAAGGATCTAACATGTCATCCTTTGAGTTGTTTTTACTTTACAGGTAAAAAAAACTATTCCGTATTGACATAAGCTGGTTGAATATCCTTACTTCACCCAGTCAAAAGCTCGTAAAGTTCCATCCCCTAGACATCATTCAAACATGACAGGAAGCGATGAAGATAATTCATTGGCCAAGGGAAAATGTGATAGCGGAACAAAGCGAGATGATTGCTGAACTCGTGAGAAATATGGAAATGCTCCAAGAGGAGATGAATCGTACTAGAGACTTGAATAATCTGGCCATCACCGCTAATGCTCTTGTCCTAGGATGGCATGGTCCTCCACTATAAATCCCCCCTCTCAACGTGCCTGACCTCGGGAATCATCCAAATAACGTATCATCCGCCTCCACCTCTCAACTTCTAGCAAACCCTATCATCAATAATTTGCCAGTTCATCAAACTCATATTCCACCCATTTAAAACACCAACCGAGACAACAACCCAGATGCTTACCATTCATAAAATCCCTCCCTAACTCCATAAATTCATTCTTAAATTCCACAGAACCAATCTCAAACTCCACAGAACACCTAAAACTCCCAAAATGTCCTCCCTACCTACATCCCAACTTCCACTCATCCTCAAAATCACACATCACCGTGCCAAAAACCTTCCACTACTATCCCAAATACATCTCACATCCAACTTATACCTCCTACCACTTTCCATGTTGTCACACCTTTCAATCTCTATAACCCCTTTCTTAATCTCGAGATGGACCATTATGAGGAGAAAGAAAAAGAATGGAGGATCAAGTATGAAAAGAAGATACTGGCAAAAATGAAAAAATTATGAGGATCAAAGAGTCTCATGGGGCAGTGGATAATGATGGCCCTAGTTATGATGATTTGTCTGTCCATCTCGGTGTAGACCTATACAAGATCCCCAAATTTGAAACATTCGGTGGCATTGGAAATCCCATGGCTCACTTAAGGAGATATTGAGACCAAATGGTTAGAATGGAAGAAACAAGGCATTGCTAATATGCCTATTTAGTCGAAGTTTAAGCGGCGAAGCTTTGGATTGGTTCGCATCCCAGAAGCTGAAAAAATAGTCCAACTGAAAGGCCCTGGCCAAAGACTTTATAGACAGGTTCATATACAATGTAGAAATAATCCCTGACCGGTATTCGCTAAACAGGATCAAGCAAAAGAGAATGGGATTATGCCTATCGCTGGAGAAAGAAAGCCGCTAAGGTACAACCTCCTATGACTGAGGAAGAAATGGTAGCGGGATTTTCCCATGATTATGAATGAGAGTTATATACTAGGATGATATATGCAGTTCGTGCAACCTTTGAAGATTTGGTAAAGATCGGTGAATCACTCAAAGAGGGAATTCGAATGGGGAAAATAATCCAGACTCCAACATCGACTGGGTCCTCTAGATTCTCAAAAAAGAAAGAGAAGACGTGACCGTAGTGTCTGCTGATTCTGGTACCAAGTCAAAAAGGAAGTCCAGGTCTAGAAACATCCTTACTTCTCCACCACCCCGGAGTCCTCAATTTTTCTTCTACATCTAACCTCTATACCAAGCTCCACAACCAAATGTCCTACCTCAATACCAAGCTCCACAACTAAATGACTTACCCCTATACCAAGCTCCACAACTAAACGACCTACCCTAATATAATGCTCCATAGCTAAATTATCTGCCTAATGTCCAAACCACAATTCCAAATCCCCAGACTAACGTCCAAGTAGGAACGTCAAACTCCCTTTGCCCAAGGTTACTTGCATTCACCCTATCCAAAGAAAGGGGGCAGTTTGTGACACCTAATTTTTTCCCTCCACAATTAGGTTTAATCTCAAGTTGCTTCAGTTTTAAATAAAATCAAAATATTTATTTTACTCTAACAAAAACTTTTCAAAATATGCTTTGGAGTTAATTTTGTCATTTTAATTAGCGATTATACATTTCTGTGTTCGTATTTGCGAGATTGTATAGTTTTTTGTTACTTAAATAATTATTTTATCAAAAATTGAATTTAAATCATGAAGTATCTTGAAAATTTGTTCAAGCGGATAAATCTTGATTTAAATATAATCTGTTCTTAAAATAAATTATTTGGGAAGATATTCATTTGATTTTATTAAATTAAGAAGCTCGGGATTAAATTAGATATTAATTCATTTCAATGTTGACTTGATTTAGTCAATTTATTAAAATTAAGTCATAATTAGAATCAATTTTGTCACAATTGCGATGCAATTGACCCATTGATTTTTAATTTGACTACATTTTTAATAAATTAAGCTAACACCTAAAGGAATTTGTCTATTTAATAAATGGCCAAAAAATTACTCAAAAGCCTAATTCCTAACTCTCATTTTCAGCCTTCTAAGGCTCTAACCGATGCAAGCCCAATCTCAGATGACGTGACCAGCCCAACTACCTTATAACTCCTTCTTCCTCACTTAAACACACCCGACATAACCCAACAAAAATATTGATAAAAACAACAACATCAATGAACAACAACTCAGCAGCCGCATACAACTCCCACAATAGCAGCCAGATTAACCCGAAGCCCCTCATTTTCTTTTTCCCGTATCCAATTTCCATTTCACTCTCAAATTCGTACCCGAAAGTCTCTAGAATCTGCCCAGGTGGCACCTCCAACTTTTGAGCCCGTAAATTGCAGTGGAGATTCGTCAAAACCATACCAGAGAGTACATACTTGTGAAATTTCAATTGGTCGCCAAGGGAATTTTGGATTTTCCCCGAAATTCCCAATTTATTGTTTGCACCATTTTAATCTAAAAATGTGAAAATGGGAATTTGTTGAGTTGTAATCCTTATCTTCTTCCCAAATTCAAAATTCCCCTTAATAATTTCCCTTCTTTGTTCTCCAACTCCACCACTTTGGATGGAAAAACTTGTGTTACCTTGAAGGGTCCGAACCACTTCGACTTCATCTTACCCGGGAATAGCTTGAACCTTGAGTTGAATAACAGTACCAAATCACCCACATGGAATTCTCTCTTTTCGATCCTCCGATCAAGGTACAGTTTTATTTTCTCCTTGTGAAGATTTGCCATTTCATAAGCACGAAGTAGGAACTCATCAATCTCATTCAATTGATCTAACCTCAAGTCGGAAGCCTCCTTCCAACTTAAATTAAGCTTTTTTAGCACCCACAAGGCTTTGTGCTCCAGCTCTACCTGTAAATGACAAAGTTTACCAAAGACTAGTTGGTAGGGTGGCATACCGATTAGGGTCTTAGAAGTAGTACGATAGGCCTAAAGAGCATCATCAAGCTTCCGCGACCAATCACTCCTATTGGCATTAACAGACTTGGCTAAGATCATCTTGATTTCTTGATTCGACACCTCTACCTATCCACTCATTTGGGGTGATATGGGGTTGCCACTTTGTGTTGTTTCACCCCATATTTTGCTAACACAGCTCGGAATACTTTGTTACAGAAGTACTAACCCCATCACCTTATGATTATTCGAAGGGTACTAAAACAAGAGAAGATGTTCTTTTTCAAGAATTCAACCACGCTCTTACCTTCATTAATTGCCAAGGCCATAACTTCAACCCACTTGGGCATGTAGTCCATAGCAACCAGGATGTATTTGTGACCATATTAACTTATAAAGGGACTCATGAAACCGATGCCCCACACATCAAACAATTCAACCTCCAACATTTTGGTCATGGGCATCTCATGATGTTTAGAGATTGACTCTTGCCTCTGGCATAGGTCACAGGCTTTGACAAACTCATATGCATCCTTATAGATAGTAGGCCAGTAGTACCCGCTATGCAAAATTTTCCTTATTGTGCGGTCACCCATATGTTGTCCTCCTACTAAAGAGGAATGACAAGCCTGCAAAATGCTCAACATTTACACTTCTAGCACACATCTCCGGATGACATTATCTGCACACAACCTGAGCAAGTATGGTTTATCCCAGAAATAATTTTTTTCATCGTGAAGAAACTTTTTTTTTTGATGAAAACTTAAGTCTTCCGGGATTTCGTTACTAACCACATAGTTTGCAAAGTTATCATACCAAGGAACAAGATCAAGAGTAACTGCAAGTACTTGCTCATCCGAAATGAGTCATCAATTTCTAACTCATCCTGACTCTTACCTTTATTCTCCAAATGAGATAGATGGTCGGCTACCTTATTTTCATACCCTTTTCTGTCCTTGACTTCAAAGTCAAATTCTTGTAGCAATAGCACCTACCTAATCAGTCGAGGCTAGGCATCATTCTTTGCCATCAAGTATCTCAATGCCGAGTGGTCCGTGTGAACCTCAACTTTGGTACCCAACAGGTATGCCCTAAATTTCTCAAAGGCATA
Organism: Capsicum rhomboideum; assembly: GCA_031232105.1. NCBI lineage: Eukaryota > Viridiplantae > Streptophyta > Magnoliopsida > Solanales > Solanaceae > Capsicum > Capsicum rhomboideum. Next base: position 30,890,575 of record CP124712.1, on the reverse strand, counting down.
AACAACGGCAAGAAGATCTTGCTCGGTAACTGTATAGTTTTTTTGAGCTCTGTTCAATGCTTTACTTGCATAATAAATGGGGTGAAAGAGCTTTTCCTTTTTCTGACCAAGAACAGCATCGAGTGCAACTCCACTCGGATCACACATCACTTCAAATGGTTTGGACCCATCTGGAGCAAAGATAATAGGTTTAGCTACCAATTTCTCCTTAAGGCATTGGAATGCCTTCAAATAATCATCAGTGAACACAAAATTAACTTCCTTTTCAAATAATTTGCACAAAGGATTGGCAATTTTGGAGAAGTCCTTGATAAATCTCTGATAAAATCCCATATAGCTAAGAAAACTATGAAAAACTTTTACTGAGATTGGTAGAGGTAATTTATCAATCACCTCTACTTTGGCCCAATCAACTTCAATTCCTTTCATAGAAATCTTGTGCCCTAACACAATACCTTCCATCACCATAAACTGACATTTCTCTAGGTTGAGCACAAGATTGATCTCTTCACATCTTTGCATGGCATTTCTAAGATTAAACAATCAATCATCAATAGAATCTCCAACCACAGAAAAATCATCCATGAACACTTCCATAGTGTCCTCCACAATATCCGAGAATATAGACATCATACACCTTTGGAAAGTAGCCGGTGTATTACACAACCTGAATGACATCCTTTCGAATGCAAAAGTCCCATAGGGACATGTTAAGGTAGTCTTATCTTGATCCTCAGGTACAATTGATATTTGGTTGCAGTCAGAATATCCATCCAAGAAGCAATACCAACCCCTTCTTGCTAACCGATCAAGTATTTGGTCCATAAAGGGCACCGAAAAATGATCCCGAAGAGTCCAAGAGTTCAAATTCCAGTAATCCATGCATACTCTCTAGCATATGACGGGTCGAAGAGGAATAAACTCATTTCGCTCATTGGCTACTATAGTCATACCCCCCTTCTTCAGGACATACTGGCATTGGGCTCACCGACTTGCTGTCAGAAATTGGATACACCACCCCTGCATCAAGCCATTTTATTATCTCTTTCTTGACCACCTCTTGTATTGGTAGGTTGAGTATGCGATGGTGCTCAATATAAATATAATCTTCTTCTAATTATATTTTGTGAGTGCAAATACCTAGAGGGATGCCGATGATATCTGTAATTGTCCAACCGATAACCCTTTTGTACCTCCTCAATACTGATACAAGAGACTCCACTTGCCATTCAACTAAGTCTGCAACAATAATCATTGGCAAGGTATTCTTCTCACCTACAAATAAATACCTCAGATGCCCAGGTAATTCTTTCAACTCTAACGCTGGTGGTTCTTCAATGGATGGTTTTGCTGGAGGAGTTGGCCTGTTCTTCAAGTCCAGATCCAAATTCTTTGGTGAATAAGAATATGAACCCATCCCTATAATAGCACTCACTATTTCATCATATTCTTCAATATCATCTCCATCAAAGTTCATCAACACGATAGCTAGAGTTTCAACCACAAACCGTTCCTCAATAAAAACCTCGATCTCATTCTCATAAAAAATGTCTATCACCGAGACAACATTCATTTCTCTTGGTTGCTTCATTGATGGACATATGTTAAACTTTACTTCTTCATTATTCAGCCTGAACTTCAATTCATTATATTCCATGTCAACCAATACTCACCTCGTGGCTAAGAATAGCCTACCCAAGATTATGGGCACTTCAAAGTCCACCTCATAATCAAGAATCACAAAATTAGTGGGGAATATGAAATCCGCTACCTATACCAGAACTTCATCTAATATCCCCTCAGGCCTCTTGACTGAATGGTTAGCTATCAACAACTGCATAAATGTCAGTTTGGGGGCTCCTAAGCCCAACTATCGATAAATAGCTAAAGGAATCAAGTTAGTGCTTGAGACAAGATTACATAGTACCTTTGCAAAACTAATTGCACCAATTGTGCAAGGGATGGTGAAAGCTCCTAGATCCGCTTTCTTTTGAACCAAAGACCTTGAAGCAATTGTACTATAATGATGAATGTTGTCTGTTGGCTCAAAACTTATTGTTCTCTTCTTTGTGACCAAGTATTTAATGAACTTGGAGTATCCTGGGATCTGTTCAAGGTCTTCCACCGATGGGAAATTCACTAATAGCTGCTTCAGCATAGATAAAAATTTGCTGAACTTACTATCCTCTATCTTCTTCTTTGCTCGGTGAGAAAAAGGTGGTAGGTGTCTCAGAATTTGAGTTAGAGGTTTTGTAGCCTCTTTACCCTTATCCTTACTTACTTCATCATCGACATTCAACATTTTAGATTTTTCAGAATCCACCTCCCGTTAAACAATGTTTTCCTGCTTATCAGACTCAGTAGGAATATCATTTACATCACCATCATTTAGTTTCATCTTGTCATCAGATGCAACATCCTCCGCATGTGTTTTAACCAATGGATGTGGTTAGGGAAATATTTTACCACTTCTAGTGGTAATGGCTAAACAAGTTACATCGTTCCTCAGATTCTATATAGTATCACTTGGTAGGGTGCCACTCTTACGCTGATTAAATTCTGTAGATAGTTGGCCCATCTGAAACTCCAACTGGTTGATTGACGTCGAGTGGGAGTCAACTAGTTGACTCATTGAGTACAAGTAATACTTAACCTCCTTAATACCTACATCAGTTGACTTAACACCCTTTAGTAGTTTTTCCATTGCAGATTTCATAGAAAACATGCATGAGTCATTTGCAGCATTTTCATGACTACCTGGGGGTATGTAAAATCAACTTCAGTTGTCATTGCTCTTTCAATTTCCCTGGTCACGGTCTCTATACTCGGATTTTTCATAATAGTTATCCCTCTGATAGTTCTGACCATGATTTCCTGGGACATTAGCTTAGAACCCCCCCTGATTATTCAAGTAATTTTTCTCTTCCTCAGAATGAGAATCGGCTGCTCTACTATGAGACCCCATAACTTTTACCTTCTCAACACCACTAGACAACAAGTGCTTAGTTAACAAATCCATTTGAGTCTTAATATGAGCTATATCTTGGTCACACTCCTTTTCTCTTCGGCGTTACTCAGCTGACATCCCAACTGTATAAGTTTTGCTTGCTACCTCAGACTCCCTGGTATGCTAAGCCCTATTAGTTTTTGTCAATCGGTCACGTATCTCAGTGGCATCAGTGTAAGTATGTTCCATAAAAGCACCTCCAACTGCATTATCAACTGTTGATTTTGTAACAGAGTTCAGTGACCTGTATAATGTTTGCATCAAATGCTCATCAGTGAGATGGTGATTCGGGCATTGAGTTAACTTTTTCTTGAACCTAAACCATGTATTAGGTAATGGTTCATGTGGTAATTGCCTGAAGTTGCTTATCTCATCCCTCAACTATAATATTCTGGAAGGCGGAAAGAACCTTTCTAGGAAAGGTCCTTTCAACTGCCTCCAGTGTGTTATAGAAGTAGGAGCTAGTTCATTTAGCCACAAGGTTGCCTCCCCAGTCTAAAACAATGAAAAAAATCTCAGTCGAATTGCATTCTATGACATTCCTGGATTATCAAATGATTTGTATGTATTGATGAAATTCATCAAGGGCATGTTCGAATCATCACCTGGCAGACCCCAAAATAACCCCTTTAGATTCAATAATTGGATCATTGTGCTAGTGATATTGAAATTAGTTCCAGGAGCATGTGGTGGTGGGATAATGAGTCCAGTAGCTCTGACTACATCTAAATCAGCCTCATCGTTCTCATCGTCAAGAGCAAAGTTCACCGCAGGCTGTTGGTGTCCTCTACCTCTAGGTCGCTGACTTTGATTTGCTGAAGCAACATTATAAGCATGTTGCCCATCAACAACTTCATTCAACTCTTCATCACCCAGGTCCTTGTTATCTACATTTGGTACCCGACCAACTGGTATGGGTACATGCCCAGTGTTATGTTAATGGCCCTCCATATTTCTTCTTAATGTTCTATTCAACGCAGGATCATACGGAAACAACAGTTCACCCGAACGATGAGTACTTGGCATGCACCACTGTTAGCCTGCAATTACAAAAACAACAAATAAAAGTAAAATCAGGAAATCAAACTAATAGTCAAATAACACACATAAAACTTATTTGACAACCATAGTCCTCGGCAATGGCTCCAAAATTTGATACGCCCAAACTACAACTCCCTTTTGAAGAGTGTAAGCGATCGTTGTAAAATATAGAACCCAATAAAATATGGGGTCAAATCCCACAGGGACTAAGGTGTTAATTAAGTTGTATATAGTTTCAATGATAATTAGTCAGCAATTTTAGTGAAATGGTGTGTGTGTGTGTGTGTTGTTGGATGCTAGTTAACCAAACTTAATAATTACAACGTAATGGTCAATTTTATAACACTTGAATCAATGGAGACAAATAAACTAGGACTGTGTTCACCTTGGTTTCCAATCACTTCCGGGTTATATGAATGATGAATATTGCATTGATACATTTAATTATAAGGTAATCGATTCCAATTATTAACCAAAGTGTTTTTCAAACAAAATAGATGAGAATCCACTTTAATTCTCTCAAACTTAAAGTGACAAGCATAACACTCGATTAAATCTCTTAGAGACTAATCTCATCAAAGCATTAATCATTTTATTCGGAGGTTAAAAGCTCCAAATTCTTGTTATAAATTCCTGTTCCTATTGTCAATCACTTTGTTCAAGAAAATTGATGATGTTTGCAACCACTAGAAGTTTATTAAATAGAAGGAATTTGCGATATAATCACAAGATCAACACAAATTCAATACATAGAAACCCTAGAAGTAATTTTCCACAAAGGTTTCCACAACCCTAGTTATAGGGGTTTAGCCACTCATGATAAGAAATAAGATGAAATAAATAATTTTCATTAAGTAAAGTATAATCCTTACAAAAGAGGAATCAATAATCCCAATCTTTGAATCCAACTAAGATTACTGTACCTTTTTACCTGACGAAAATCAAATCTCTAGGGAAAAGATGCGTTACAAAAGTTACCAAGTGTGAAAGATCCCTATTCTTAACCCTAGACTAGGTATTTATAGCTTCAAAATAAAATGGGTTTTAAAATTCATATTGGGCTGCTGCGTCGACCTTGACAGGTAGCCTGGTGGACCGTCGGGAAGGTGAAGGTCCATCTATGGATTATAGAATCACCCTTTAACACACTTTCTGCTTATGTCCTGACGGTCTGCAGAAGCCTTGATGGCCCATCGGCTGATCCGTCACCACACTTCATCTCATAACAGGTTCTGGATAGGTCCTGATGGTCAGGGTGATGGTTCGCCGGGCCTTGATGGCCCGTCGGCTGAGCCGTCACTAGTATTTAACTCATATTTGCTTTTGGTTAAGGCTTGAAGGGCAACGTGGCAGCCCGTCAGGCTTCTGACGGTTCGTCAGCTACTCTATCATACTATCTTTTCAGCTAAATTTCCTTTCTTTCTTGTTGTTAGTCTTATTAACTGAAAGTACACACAAAACATATTAGAAACACCAATGGTTTCTTTAAAACATGTAATTATCCTTAGTCAAAGATGAAAATGTGCTGTTATAATTCGGCACATCAAACACAAAACATAATAAAGCAGAAGTCTAAAAGAAATAACATATAATCCCTAAAATCTGGTGTCATAAGTCCAAGAGCATCTAATATAATACAAAATCTGAAGATACATAGTCTGTCTCCGAAAATGACATAAAGACATAAATAAAGATAGAATGACATCCCAGAAAACACTCTAAACTCAAGAGCACGCCAGTACCTCAAAAAGTCACCAACTCAATAGGACGAACTCAACCGCCATGTGTTGTACTCGAGTTAGGATCTGCATATAAAGGGCATAGTAGGAGTCAATATGGTCCACATGTACTCAGTAGGAATCATTAGCCGACTGAGCAAAATAGATAATGATATAAGTAAAGAAGACTATGACCACATCACCTGCAAACAGAAAATTTCCCAAATGGTAGCTCACACCGTCTCCACTAATAGTTCTAATATAATACTGAATTGAAATAACACAAACATACACGAAAAGTATACAGAAACTAAACACAGGCCTAGGAAAACTAAAGGAATCACAAAAGGTGCATATGCAATGATAATGGGATGGAATGGTGAAAGTCATCGCATGACTTTCTGTATACACCTACTGAGATAGTAGCTCTGTAATAAGACCCATGGGGGGTTTGCAACCCGTATACTATAACTCATATCTCAATAGCAACCCACCTTCCCCGTTCATGTTCACGGAGAGGGTTTTTATGGAATATTATTTTCTTTCAAAAACAATGTTCCTCAATGGTACCAAATCTCATAAATGTATATAAATGGAATGAAGATGTAATACTCACAATCAAATCAGTATGAGGATATCCAATCAATTCAATACATTTATAAGTGATCCAAGAATCTACTCAATATGTCAACAATTCATGATTATCAACATTAATTAGGCACCATCGAAATAAATATGCATATAAGACATTATTAGTATCATATCAACCCTTAACTCGAGTTTTTCTATCATGATAAAGGAAATCAATGCTCAATAAGGACTATAATAACAATTTAAGCCCCCGCACGGGAATCATATCTAGATTAAGGCACATAAATGCACAAATTTGGTCAATGATATCAAATAAGGCCCGCACTCGAGCAACACGCAATATCAGATATCACAAGTCAACAACCATCAAATATAAGCCTCCACTCGGGTACACAATAGTAATACTAATATTGAAATATAAAAATCCATTGTTATTTTTCCCAACCCATAGCATGGTTTACTTATTTATTAACTACCTGGCTCAATCTGAAAGAAATTAAGCCTTTACCTACCTCAAAACAACAAAATCCAAGCCTAAAGTCCTTAACACGGTGCTTTAGCCTTTCGAACGGCCTTGAAATCAACTAAAACATATAAATATAACATTTACGCGTTAAAAGAAAACCAACAATGCCCATGTTTCCCATATTTAAGTCGGGTAAAAAACGAACTTGAAAAATGAGAGGGGTAGAATCAGAATTTTTCTTTAGAAACACATTTTCCAAGGTTATAGGAGTCTATAGTTGAAAAACCATGCAAAAATGAGTTAAAAACGAGGTCCAAATCAAAAGAAAATCCATTTTCAAGCTTTATCGGCGAAACCCCCAAAAATTCATTTTGAAATGAAGATTAAAAGGTGTTTTCATAGATATAATCAATGGGAAATAGTGGTATTGTGAGTTTACAAGTTAACGACACAAAAATAGATGATGAAACCCTTGAAAATTGCCTTTCCTATAGCTTGGAGGTCCAAACATGGAGTAAAATCACAAAAATGGGGCATTTATACTATTCTGTGAACACTACCTCGCAAACGTGGTCAATCCTTCTCATTTACGTGGGTCAACGCTGACCGGCCAATAAAATGTCCTTTGCATTCGCGGGCAAGGCTTCATTTTTCTTGAAGGTTGATGACTCAGGCTGTCCCTAACGCGACAGTCTTGTCGAACTTGAGAAGAAGGACGGACCCGACCCTACCCGATTACCCTTAGCGATCGTGGCCACTACCTCGCGATCGCAATGAAGGAGATTTTCCTTCTCTGCGTTTGTGGCCAGGGGCCCGCATTCACAAAGAAGGTTTTACACCTGCACCAAATTCAGTAAACCAGCAGATTTGCATGGTCTCTAAAATCTCCAAACAGACTCTCGAGATTTATTCGGGACATGACAGAAGTAAACCATATGTGCTACTAGGCTAATTTTGACGTTCCGGACTGAATGGCGTTGCCAAATTTTCAAAAAAAATGATTGTTTTCAATATATTAATCCCTAGAACCCCCTTTAGACAATTTTTCCAAACGAAGTGTCGAAATGCAAAATAAAGATCCCAAACCCGAACCAACCTCACTGCTAACCCAAATTCGACATCACGAATCTGCTGGCACAGTCCAAATCATCATACGAGACTCAAAATATCAAATAATGACCAAAATCAACTATATGGCTTTTAAAGCTTCAAAACAGCCTCAAACTCGTCCAAAACCAATATGTAGCAACTACTAGGGCAAAATGGTCAAAACCCGTAAAAAACTAGTTTTCACAAAATAGGTCTTTACAATATCCACCACTAAGACTCTAGTTCGTCCTCAAACTAAAAAATAAGAAAATACCTGAATCGATGAAAAGCTGGGGGTAACTACTATTCATATCGGACTCGACCTCCCAAGTAGCCTCCTCAACGGAATGGTGTATCCACTGAACCATAACTACAAGAATATCTATAGAATGCAACTGTCTAACATCCCTGGCTAAAATGGAAACTGGCTCCTCAACAAAGGCTAATCTCTCATCCAACAAGACCAAATCCCAATGAAGCACATGTGACTCATCCGAAATATAGCGTCGGAGCATAGATACATGAAAAACTGGATAAAAGACTGAAAATTCTGGAGGTAAAGCCAACTCATAAGCAACCTAACCAACTATTCGAAGAATCTTAAAAGGTTTGATTTACCTCAAGCTAAGCTTGCCTCTCTTACCGAACCTCATCACGCCCTTCACGAGCGATACATGAAGGAAAACTAGATCTCCAATACCAAACTTCAAGTCTAGAAGTCTGCAGTCGGTGTAACTCTTTTGCCTACTCTGGGCTGCCCGAAGCTTATCCTGACTCACCTAAACTCTATCTAAAAACTTGCAAAGCAAGTCGATACCACGGGGTCTAGCCTCGAAAGTCTTAAACCAACCAATTGGAGACCTACAATGCCTACCAAACAAAGCCTCAAAAGGTACCATCTCAATACTCAAATGGTAGTTGTTATTATAAGTAAACTCTGCTAGTGGTAAATGCTGCTCCCACTGACCTCCAAATTTCATAACACACACGTAGATCATATCTTCCAAAACTTAAATAGTTCTCTCCTACTGATCGTCGGTCTGGGGGTGAAAAGTTGTGCTAAGGTCTACCTGAGTATCCAACTCCTCCTGAAACATCCTTCAAAAGCTAGAAGTGAACACTGAACCTCTTTCTGAAATAATAGACATGGGTACTCCAAGAAGAAGAACTACCTCTCAAACATAGATATGAGCCAACCTCTTGGCACTGGATGAAATCTGAATAGGGATGAAATAGGCTGATTTGGTCAATCGATCCACTATGACCCACCCCAATACTGTCAGAACTACAAGAAGTAAGAGGCAATCCACTCACGAAATCCATAGTGATCCGCTTCCTTCTTCTACTCCAAAATGGGTAATCTCTGAAGCAAACCACCCGGTCTCTGATGCTAGGCCTTCACCTATTGATAACACAATCAATAAGCTACAAAATCTGCTACATCCCTTTTCATACCATACCACCAGTAAAACTACCCCAAATCATGATACCTTTTAGTCACTCAAAAATCAATCTTACCCATCCACCCACTCTCGACACACAAACTCGACCACCAATCCTCAAAACACCATCAAGATCAAGTGAAGCCTCCTTGGCCTTGCCACTCAATACCTTAACCCGAATCACTCTCAAACCATCATATCAAACTGGTGAGCTCGAATCTGCTCCATCAAAGAAGATCTAGCATCAACTAAGGCTAGAACACAACCCGGTGTCGAAATCCCAAGCCAAACTATCTGATTAGCTAAAACAGAACCTCTAAGGCTAAAGGCTGTTCATGGGTCAAGAGATAAGCTAAACTCCCCATACTAGTCGACTTCTGACTCAAGGTATCCACAACCACATTAGCCTTACTCGGATGATACAGAATAGTGAGGTCATAATCCTTGAGTAACTCCAGCCAACACCGCTGTCTCATATTAAGCTCTCTTTGGGTGAAGAAGTACTGAAGTCTACGATGATCCAAAAAGATCTTACAATGGACTCCATACAAGTAGTGCCTTCACAACTTCAACATAAACACAATCACGGCCAACTCCAAGTCATGGGTAGGGTAATTCTTCTCATGAGGCTTCAACTGATGAGAAGCATAACAATCACCTTACCCTTTTGCATCAAACCTGCACCCAATACAATACCAAAAGCATCACAAAACATGGTAATAACCACATCCTCCTTAGGCAAAGTCAAGATAAGAGCTGAAGTCAACAACTCCTTGAGCTTTTGGAAGCTTTTATCACATGCTTTCGACCACTGAAAGGTAATCTTCTTCTGAGTCAACTTTGTCAAAGGAGCAGTAATAGAAGAGAAACCATAAAATAAACTTCGATAATAACCTGTCAAGCCAACAAAACTCTAAATCTTAGTAGGACTAGCGGGCTTAGCCCAATCATAAATCACCATAATTTTGGCCGGACCATAATACCATCCTTGGTCACCACATGACCCAAGAAAGAGATAGAATATAACCAAAACTCACACTTGGAGAACTTAGCATACAACTTCTCATTACAAAATCTCTGAAGTACAGTCCTCAAGTGTCTCACATGATCGACCTCATTCCTGAAATAAACCAAGATGTCTTCTATAAATACAACTACAAAGGTTTCGAGATACGGTCTAAACACCCAATTTATTAACTCTATAAATGTTGTAGGGGCATTAGTCAACCCAAATGACATGACCAAGAACTCATAATGATTGTATCGAGTCTAAAAAGCTATCGATAATCAATACACATGCGCATAAAACCATTTTTCTTCTTCACAAATAAGACAGGCGCACCCCAGAGAGATACACTAGGCCTAATGAAACCCTTACTCAACAAATCTTGCAATTGCTCCTTTAATTCCTTCAACTCAGCCACAACCATCTTATAAGGAGAAATAGAAATGGTCTTTGTGCCCGACTCCATATCAATATCAAAATCAATATTATGATCCGGAGGCATACTAGGCAAATCAATCGAAAACACATCCATGAACTCACAAACAACCTAGATAGAATCTATAGAAGGTGGTGAGGAAATTCTAGTATCACGAAAGAGATCCAAAACTGACAAACACCCTCTTTCTACCATGCGATAAGCACATGAAAAAGATATAACACCCTTCAGATCTAAATTAAGCGTACTCTTCCAAGCTAACCTTGGCACACCCAGCGTAGCTAAGGTCACGGTCTTTGTATAACAGTCCAAAATAGAATGATAGGGAGCTAACCAGTCCATACCTACGATAACATCAAAGTCGACCATATCTAGGAATATCAAGTATACCCAAGCCTCACGCCCCGTAAAGGTAACCATACAAGATTGGTACATCCATCAACCACTAAATAATCTCCTATGGGGGTAGAAACATGAAGAGGCATAGCAAGGGGCTCATATGCAGCACCAAAACTAGAAGCAAAATATGTAGACAAATAGGAGAATATAGATCCAGGGTCAAATAACATGAAAGCATATCTGTAGCAAATCGAGATAATACCTGTAATGACTGCATCAAAGGCCTCTGTCTCGGGTCTCCCAGGTATAGCATAACACTATCCATGTCTGCTCTCGGGCTGAGCAACCCCACAACAACTACCATGAGCTCCCCTGCCTCTACCCCAAGCATATCTAGTACCATCCCTACCACTCTGTGAACTACCTCTGACTGTACATATAGAAGTAGGGAAAAACTGAAGCTGAGATCCTTGCTGAGTAGGTCTAAACACATATCGAGGGTAATCCTTAGACACATGGACAAACTCATCACAAATAAAATATCCTCTATGACCCAACTCAATCTGAGAAAGTATAGAAGAACTAGAACGACCACCCTGGCCTGAAGAGACGAACCTGCAACCTCTACTCATATGACCTAATACATGGCTACCAGAAGCCGTACAACTTAAAAGTATACCACCTGATCCCTGCAATGTAGCCTGACCTAGCCTATCATGATAACCACAAGAACCTCAACTAGAAAAGTCTCTACCTCAGGAGGTGTGTCCACTAAACTCACCCTGGCAATACATCTTCTTGGTCCCTGCCATAGTAGACTTGATAACGAACTCGGTCATCATGGTATGCTCAATAATACTCTGCAAAGAAGACCTTAAAACTACCATCTTGACTATTGCCAATTGATATGAACCATCTAGCCCCTTTACAAACTTTTGAATCCTCTCAGACTCAATGGAGATGCCATAGGCTGAATATCTGGATAGAGCTTGGAAACGTGCCTCGTACTCAGCAATAGACATGAAGCCCTACTATAAATGATCAAAATCATACCTCATCTAATCTCTCAAGCTATATAGTATAAAACTCTCTAACAATGCCTCAAAAAATTGAGTCTAAGTCATAGTAGGCGAACCCAAAGGCCTACAACTAGCAAGCGACCTCCAGTAATCCTTAACCATATTCATAAACTGATAAGTAGTATAAACAACTCTGTGAGACTCATGGGATCAAAGATTATGTAATTTTTCCTCGCAATCAGTCAGAAATAGGCATCCTCACCAATAGCACCACTGAACTTGGGTAGAACCAAGCGAATAAACCTTTTAAACCTCTTCTGATATCAGAAAACATCATTGTACCCAAAGCAACTGGAGAAATAGAAAGTCTGGTAGGCAAAAAGTCCATACTTGGGGGTACCATAGATGATGGCTATATTCCAGAAGTTGGAATATCATAAGCAGATGTAGGTACAGATGGCAGAATGCCACCCGAAGTCTGAGAGACACCCTGTTCACTCAAAGGAACACTATCCAATCAACTCAAAAGGCGAATCAATAAATCCTGGAGCACAAACACTTCGTTATAAGGCTTGATTCTTTCTTTTGATCATTTGTTGCCTTCAAAACCTATTTTCCTACAATGTAGGACAGAAACCACATCATACCAACTAAATACACCCAAGTTATTGCATATTTTCCTTGTTTTAAGCATCGAAAGTGCCATGTAACCATGGCGCATCAACACCCTCAACTTAGATTGTTTGCATGTCCTCAGGCGAACACAACAAAACAAACATATACGATACTTAATTAAGAGAAATCTAAGGGACTTATGGCAGTCGAATAATTTCCTCAAAACTTTTTTGACCCCTCCTATTTGCAAATCAAGACCATAATGTGTATACAGACCACATATTATTATGACACATAAGGGATCAAGTGATGGCACCAGATTATGAACAACTAACTAAGCATATATGCAAATGACATTATTCAAACAAATAGCAGCTAATAATGCAACCCATGTACTCTCACAATCAAAGAAGTTCCATGCACTCACAGTATGCTAATGAATCTCAAATTAGGGACTCAATCAAAACACTCTCTCTCACAAAGAAGTTCAAATAGTGTGCATGAAATACCATAGGCTTGCCCTTATTTTCTATGCCTTAGTTTTTTTTTCGGATAGTTGGACTAGGATCACTATAGGACTTTACTCGGCTTGTAATGTAGGCTTGGGGAAGGGTATGGTACATATGGATATGGTGACTCAACTCTCTTTGACACTACACTATTTTTGGCTCCAACTTCCAACCATTCTCATTTTTACTCTCCGTTATTCTCCTTTCTTTTATTTTCAAATTTCGGGTGTGATTTTTCTCAAACTTCACAACATAATTTTTTTTTCTTTCTTTCACTTTATAATTTTTTTTCTTTTTCTTCGCACCCAAATCTGTTTTTCTCTTTTTATTTTATTACCCTCTTCTTCATACCCTAATCAATCTACGCACCCCTATAATAGCCACCCTCAACTTAGGCTATTTGCCTGAGTTGAGGTACACAGTGCCCAAGGAGGGACCAGGGCCGAGACATGTTCATTGTAATTAAAATGTGAATGTGAATAGGCTAATAAAAGAAATTGGTCAATTTAGGCTCAAAATCGGGATCAAGGGATATTTAATTCATTTGGTCGGGCGTTTAGGCTAAAAGTGGACTTATTCAAAAATGGCCTATGATCCTTTCCTAACCACTGTCCTCTAACCTAGGCAAGTCTAACCGGGCAAGTTCTGGATTGCACACACAAAGTTAACTAAGTAATGACCTCACACACACATCGCACAGAGTTACACTATCAACTACTACCTATCCGATTCATGCTATGCTAGCTATAGTTATTTTGTCTACAATCCTAGTGCCATAACAAGATCCAACAGCTGTCACACATAAACATGCTACACATACATACTTCAAAATAAAAAATTTCAGGAGGGGTATCCTTAACATTCAAAAAACATAATTTTTTTTTAAAACTAGATTGCACTACGGTTCCCTTATTTTTTTCCTAATTCAACAAGAAACACATAAATACTATAAATAACACCCTAAACATGCCGGTTCTGCTATGATAGCACACTCGGTGGAAAAGAAATACGGCAACAGAAACCCCCTAGAGGACCTATAGACCCACAAGTACCTACGCCCCCACCAAATAAGCATGCATTGTCCCCAATGCATTAGAATAAAACAAGGGAGTTAGGGACATAACTGTGGCACCCTAGGTGCGTAGGTCTAATGTCTATCAAAATAACAAAAATCAAAGCAAATGTAGAAAGAGTAAGACACCTTGGGTTGCCTCCCAAGCAGCGCTTGATTTAACGTCACAGCACAACGGGGGTATCTTGATTACTCAAACTTCATCAATATATCCCTTGGGTTTTCCTCCAGGGTCATCCAAAATATTTATTTTTGCAACCACCCTCATGTCCATTGGTTGCTTCATAGTTCTGCAAACATTGAACGTGACTTCCTTATTATTTTGCCTGAATTTCAGCTCACCCCATTCCATATCTACCAATGCTCTGCTGGTAGCTAAAAATGGTCTCCCCAAAATTATGGGCATCTCACAATCGACCTCACAGTCTAAGACAACAAAGTCAGCAGGAAAGATGAAGTTTTCAACCTTGACCAAAATATCAAATAATATGCATAAAAGCTTCTTGATCGTACGATCCGCCATCAACAACTGCATCTTTGTTGGCTCGAGGGATCCCAAACCTAACTTCTAAAATACTACCAGCGGCATCAAGTTAATGCTCTTACCTAGGTCACATAAAGCTCTGGCGAAGTTAATTGGCCCCATTATGCAAGAAACTGTGAAGGCACCTGGATCATCTTTCTTTTGCACAAGAGAACGGGATGCAACTGCACTACAATGATGCAAATCATTAACAGATTCATAACTGACAGTTCTCTTATTTGTGACCAAGTCTTTCATGAACTTCGCATATCCTGGCATTTGTTCCAAAGCTTCAACCAATGGAATGTTTATAGAAAGTTGCTTCAATATGGACATGAACTTATGAAATTTAGCATCCTCCTTCTTTTTGTTCAATCACTGAGGGAATGGAGGTGGTGTCTTAGGAATGGGGTTTAGCATTTGTGGGGCTTCCTTTTCTTTCTCATTTTCAGCATTCACCTTGTCTTTATCAGTCTGAGTCTTTTCAACTTCTTTCATGATCTCCCCACTAACAATTTTATTTTCATACACTTTTTTCATTAGACATTGAGGGAAAGGTGGAGGAATTTTTGGGAATGGAACATATTTCTTTAGAGCTTCTTTATCTTTTTTGTGGCCTTCTTTTGGTCTTCTAGTGGAGCATGAACACCTTCAACTTGTTTGGGTGCCTCAATGAGAGTCATTTCACTTCTTGTTGTGATAGCCATACAATGAGCATCATTTTTTGGGTTCTGGATTGTGTTTCTCGGAGGTGTACCTGGTTGACGCTGGTTCAGTGCCAACGATATCTGCCCGAACTATGGCTCCAACTGTTTAATGACAGTCGAATGGGAATCTACTTTCTGACTTATTCCCCAAAATATCTATCTTGATCTCTTTTAGATAATTTTCTTGGCTTTCTGACCTTGTAACCAGTTTATTCAGAAGGTCTTCAATCCTTGAATTTCCCGACTCAGAATCACGGCTACCTGGTGGTATGTAAAGACCATTCTTCTCTCTATAATGATCCTTTCGCCTCCAATCACCGTCACGATCTTGTTCTCTATCACTATATCCCGACTTGTTGTAACTGTCTCTATAGTAGTTTTGACCTTGATTCCCTTGCCTCAAGTTCCAGGAGTTTTGGTTAGACCTTTGGCCCTTGGCTCGAAAACCCACCACTTCTCGATCCAGATACTTTGCCTCTTCATCAGATTCACTATTATCATGTCTAGATGTTTTACCTTGTGCACCTACATTATGAACCTTTTCAGCATCTCTAGCCGCAATCTGTTTATCCAGGAGACCAATTTCTGTCCTCAACTGAGCAACCTCTTGAGTTACAGATTCGTCCAAAGCCCGCAGTGCAGCTGAGGCTTCAATAGCATATGTACCAGCATGCGTATCTGCCTCCTAAGTATGCCATTCTCTGTTGGTCTTAGTGATATGATCTAATATCTCTGAGGCTTGTTCCCACCTCATACTCATAAATACTCCACCAGTGATAGTATCTGCTACAACCTTAGTATTGACGTTTAAAGCCCTATAGAAGATTTCAAGTAAGTTTCTACCACTCATCCTTTGATTTGGCACATTCTGCAGCTTCTTCTTGAACCTTATCCATGTACCATGAAGTGATTTGAAATGTAGTTGTCTGAAATTGTAGATCTCATCCTTCAAATGTAGCATCTTGGAAGGTGGGAAAAACCTCTCCAGAAATTGATTTCTCAATTCTTGCGAAGTAGTGATAGATCCTCATGGTAATTCTGCCAACCACAAAGTCTCTTCTCCTATTAGAGAGAATGGAAACAATCTCAATCAAATAGCCTCTTGGTCAACTTCTGGCAAATTATATAAAGTGCAAACTCTTACAAAATTCATCATATGCATGTTTGGATCATCAGTAGAAAGACTGACAAACACACCCTTCAAGTTTAGCAGGTGGATCATGGCACTGGTAATTTCAAACTTAGTGCTCGGAGGTAACTCAGGTGGAATAATGGCACCAACCTCTATTGGCTCGAAGTAGGCTACATCTTCTTCTTCAGGATCATCATAAACAGGAACATGCGGTCTTTGCAGTGGTTGTTGAGCTCTTATCTCTTCAGCATCAGCCAGACGCTGTGCTACTTCTTGCATCGCTCAATTATCTCTTTCTGCTTGTCTAAGAGCATCTTGCATAGCTTGCTCTTCTCGTGTCAATCGAGCAGTAGTTTGGTCTACTGTTTCATGACCACCTTGCTGAATTGGTTGATTATGAATGTCTCTAGTAGCTGCGGGATCCTGCACTCCGTCAGTATTCACCATTCTTCGATTAGCTCTTAGTGTTCTTTCTATATCAAGTGGAATCAAGGAATTAGGAATTGCCTTGACTCCTAGTATTTGGCGTACACCGACGTATGGCCATAAAAGTATAGAAAAGCAAAACCAATCAACTTTAACAAGTAAACTAATCAACTCTGTAATCGTATTCCCCGGCAACGACGCCAAAATTTGATGTCGCCCAAAATATACCTCCAAAAAAGTATAATGCGGTTGCTGTATCAAATATAGAACCCAACTAGGTTGGGGTCGATCCCACAGGGAATAGGTCGAAGTTGTGTAGAATACTAGACTGAGTAATTGGTGAGTAAGTAAAACTAGGGGTTTTGCAAATAAATATTGACAATAACGATTGGTGACTGTATCGAGTTTGTAGACAATAAGGGAAATACATTAGGACTATGATCCCCAATGATTCCTTAACTCCACCGGTTACTTGTGCTAACAAAACCATCCCACTATGTTGCATGCAAAAATTGACAAGATATGTTCATCTAAATGTCTCTCGACCTTGGTTAGATGAATTTCACTCTTCTCCTCTCGGTCTTCGAGTGTCGCACTACTAACCCTTGTCCTGGATCTCAGATAAGTCTTCGAGTGTCGCACTACTAACCCTTGTCCTGGATCTCAGATAACTACTATCGCTAAGGCTCAAGTTATTAGATGAAGGTTGATAGCTTCAAATCTTTGTTGTTATCTCATTTTCCCAATCTCTATCTCTATCTCAAGCAAATCTAGAATACAGACGAGTTTCTAACGTTTGCAACCGTTAGAAGATCAATCACAACGAAGGAAATACCAATACATTCATTCACAGCGGTTCAGAGTTGCTTTGTACTTAACCTGTTTTGTTAATTCTTCATGGTTCACACAACCCTAGTTGATGAGTTTAGCTACTCATAATTGCAAGAACACAAGAAGGATTCAAAGATGAAAACATAATTGCAAACTCACAATGATGAGTACGAACTGAAATCTCAATTATGAATAAAACTCGAATCTAGGGGTTTTCATTACAAAACCAATAATATGTTTATGAACTCAGAAACAATAGAAAATACCTTTCAAAACAATATACCGACTCTCTCTCACACATAGGACTATACAGGGGTATTTATAGATACAAGGCTAATCCTATCCTAATCAGAACAGGAGAACAGAGTCGGCAACTTCCACGGTATCGTGACTTGGTGTCGTGGAACCAAGTCATGCCACATAGGTGAGTGTCGTGGAAATCAGGCTCAATTATACATCTTCAGAAGTTGACTCAAGCCACCCTTTCACACCACGTACGTGTACTCACGCCACATGAGTGCTATCGTGGAAATCAGACCACATTCGATCATCTCTGAAGATGACTCACGACAGCCACTCACGTCACATGAGTGGAATTCACGACACGTGAGTGGTGTCATGACTCTCTCTCTGGTGCAGATTCTTGTTCTTTCATCTTCAGAAACTTGGTTCTCGGGATTGACTCTTCCTTTTGATCATTTGTTTTCTTCAAAACCTGTTTTACTGCAATATAGGACAGAAACCACATCATACTAACCAAATACACCCAATTTATTGCATATTTTCCTTGTTTTAAGCATCAAAAGTGCCATGTAACCATGGTGTATCATGGGGTGTCAACTGAATCCTGTAGAACCTGAGCTGACTTCTCACCCCCTATCTAAAAATCATCTCTAGTATTCTTAACCTTGGATTCAGGAGAGGCCTCCCTAGTATGTCCTCTGACTAGGGAAGTTCCTTATGTCCGTCCTCTACCTCTGGGCTATCCACCACCCCTGCCTCATCCTTGAATTGGAGCTCCCATATCAGGTACCAGTTTAGTATCCCTAGCATCTCTTGACCTAGTCCTCACCTTCTACATAGAAAGAATGGAATACAAGTTTAGAAGATTGGGTATGAACAACCTGCGCGATAGAAAATCAAATTAGGAAAGTTTTTCCTAAAGACATCTTATAGCCTCTCGATGATAGATACGAACGTCGACGTATCAATCCGTAAAACTTTACTAGACATCCTGCTCTTACACTTATGAGACCGGTGAACCTGCCGCTCTGATACCAATTTGTCACAACCCAAAAACTAGGTCATGATGTCACTTGTTGCAGGCCAGCCTTGATAAGTATGCCAATCATCCAAAAAGGAAATGAAATCCCAACAAGAAGTAAATAATAAGGCGAGGCTTCTAGAACAAAGTCAGGCCAACACAAAACATAATAAAATGTAAGTCTAAAGAAATAATATATAATCCCCAAAATCTAGTGTCATAAGTCCAAGAACATCAAATACAATACAGAATCTAAAGATACATAGTCTGTCTCTAAAAATAATACAAGGACAAAAATATAGATAAAATGAGGTCCCGAAAAACACTCTGAACTTGAGAGCACGCCAGTACCTCAAAAGGTCACCAACTCAATAGCACAAACTCAACCACCATGTGTCGTACTCGAGCTAGGATCTGTACCAAAAGGGCACATCAAGAGTGAGTACGATCCACATGTACTTAGTAGGAATTATTGGCCGACTGGGAAAAGTAGACAATAATATAAGCAAAGAAGACTGTGAGAACCTAACTTGCAAATAGAAAAATTCCCAAATGATAGCTTACATCATCTCCACTAATAGTTCTAATATAATACTAAATTGAAATAACATAGACATACACAAAAAGTATTCGAAAACTAAACACAAGACAGGAAAACTAAAGGAATCACAAAAGATGCATATGTAATGCAATGCAATGATAATGGGATGGAATGGTGAAAGTCATCGTATGACTTTCTGTAAACACCTATCGGGCTCGCAACTCTGCAATAGGACCCATGGAGGGTTCATAACCCATATACTATAACTCATATCTCAATCTCAGCCCACCTCCCTGGCTCATATTCATGTAGAGGGTTTTTATGAAAATATATGGTACCAACATCTCATGAATATATATAAATAGATGTAATGCTCACAATCAAATCAGTATGAAGATATCCAATCAATTTAATACGTTTATAAGTGAGCCCAAAATCAACTCAATATGTCCATAATTCATGATTATCAACTCTAATTAGGAACCATAGGAATAAATATACATGTAAGTCATCATTAAGATCATATCAACCCCTAACTCGGGTTTTTCTATCATGATAAAGGAAATCAATACTCAATAAGGCCTATAATAACAATTTAATCCCCAACATAGGCATCATATCTAGAATAAGGCATATAAATGCACAAATAAGGCCAATGATGTCAAATAAGGTCCCCCTCTTGGGAAACACGTAATATCAGATATCACAAGTCAACAACCACCAAATATAACACCCCACTTGGGCACACAACAATAATAATCTTAAAATATAAGAACCCATAGTTATTTTCCCTAACCGATAGCATGCTTTACTTATTTATTAACTACCCAGCTCAGTCTGAAAGAAATTAAGCCATAACCTACCTCAAAATGATGAAATTTGAGCCTAAAGTCCTTCAACATGACACTTTTCTTTTCCGAACAGCCTCGAAATCAACTAAAATATACAAATATAACATCTACACATTAAAAAAAAGCCAACAATATCCATATTGCCTATATTTAAGCTAGGTAAAAAATGGACTTGAAAAACAAGAGGGGTAAAACCATAATCTAAAAGTTCTTGTAGCATACACCAAGTCAATAAAGGACGTACAATAGAGCTAAAACTCATCTAAGAACTATGGGAGGAGAATCAGAGCACTTTTCTGTACTGATGGGGTTTTATCTGTGATCGAATCTTAGCGTGTTTTTGTTTTCCTTGGTGATGGATGTATTAGTGCAAAAAATTCAAGGTAAAGTGTCATGATGTATGTTACTTCTAGATGATGTAGTTATGATTGACTAGACCTGCAAAGGTGTTAGTAATAAGATAAAGGTTTGGAGATAAGCCCTAGAATCTAAAGGTTGAGTAGGACCAAGATGGAATATTTGGAGTGCAAATTCATTGAGGGGATGCATGAGGCTGACATGGCTACGAAGCTTGATACCCAAGTCATCAAGAAGAGAGATAGTTTCAGGTATATTGATCCTATGATCTAGGGTAATGGAGAGATTAATGAGGATATCATACACCATATTACTGATAGGTAGATGAAGTAGAGACTCACTTCCATAGTTTGTGTGATAAAAAGGTGTCTCCTAAATTTAAAGGCAAGTTCTACAAAGTGATGATTAGACCAGCTAAGATGTATGGGCCAGAGTGTTGGCCATGAAAGATCTCTCACATCCAAAAGATGAGGATACTGTGATGGATGTGTGGGTTAACTAAGAAAGATATAATTTGGAATGAGGTTATTCATGACAAGGTGGGAGTGGATTTGATGGAAGTCAAGATATGGAAAGTGAGGTTGCGATGGTTCATACATGTGATTAGGATATTTTGAATGCCACAGTATGAAAGTGTGAGAGGTTGGTTATGGATGGATTAATGCAAGGTAGAGGTAGATCAAAGAAATAGTCATGAGCCAAATGTTTAGGTCATGATAGCAGTTACCCCATCCCAACCCTGGGTAGGTAAGACCAACACCCAAATAGCTAGAATGTGATAAAGGAATAATGAAACCCAATACGAGACTTCATAAGAAAAGAACACTCCAAAAGTCTATCTATGAATCATAAAACAAAGAAATGATAGATAAGTAAAGAGTACTAGTATTGATAAAGAGTATAAAAAATACCTAAGTCTATCTCCAAATCATAAAATAAAGAAATAATAGATAAGATGAAGTCTGGAATCAAGCCCTAAACAAGGAGCTCAACCTTCCTCCGAATCAGTCTCAATCACAGCATGATCTCACGCTCTATGTGTCGCACTCGAACTAGGATTTGTACCAAAAGGGTATAGAAAGTAGGAGTACGTACAGTCTACTTATACTCAGTAGGTATCATATTCCAACTGAGCAAAGCAGAAAACTAAACAGGTAAAAAAATACTCTGAGCGTGCTTCCAACTGCATACAAAAAAGTTCCCAACGGTGGCTCAAACTGTATCTCCTAATATTTCTACAAGTATAATATATGTATAAGAATAACTACACACGAATATATAAGAAAACACTAAATACACGAAAACAGACACATAAATAGAAGTTCAGATGATGCAATGCAATGCAATGGGATTATAATAAAGTAAGCCATCACATGGCTCCTCGTATACACATTTCGAGAATAGGCTTCTAAGATAGGACACATGGGGGGTTCGCAACCCATATACTTTCAAAATCTCAATCTCATATCTCAGTCAACCTTGCCGACATATTCTTCGGTCAAGGGTTTAATAAAGTGTAATATTTTCTTCCAAAATTAGTGTTTTTTTGTCGTAACAATTCCATGTATAAAGAAGAATGAAATGAGGAGCTATGCTCATAACCAAAATAATATCATATAATAAATCAATTCAAAGATTGTATTAAATGAGCTCGAATCTCCTCAAATTTTAATAAATTATGACATAAGCCATCGCATGCACCATAGTAATGAAGAGTCATGGATGGCATCAATAATATCATTCCAATCCCCCACTCAAGAATCACAATAAAGATAGATGTCAAATAATGCTCAACAAGATCAATATCAACTCCCACTTAGGTATCACCACAATAATAATATCTCATGACAATAATAATATTCACATAATCCCCCACATGGGAAATGCACAAAAACAATGATCTCAAAATATTAATCTCATGAAAGAGTCCCAAACCCATAGCATACACTACATGAGTAGTTAACTACCCTACCTAGTCTAAAGAAAGTTAAACCATAACCAATCTCAAAAAGTTGAACCTCAAGCCTAAACCCTTCAACATAGATCCTTTCCTTTACATGAGACTTTAGAATGAACCAAATCTATCAAAAACATAATCTACACATCAAAAGAAGTAGCAACTTCCATATTAGCTACTTTCATTTTGGGTCCAAAAATAGTTCAAAAATCAATCCCAAAGGAAAAAAAGTACAATCAAAATTTTATTGAAGAATCACATTTCCCATGCTTCAAGGTTTCTAAATATGGAAACCATTGAAAATTAAGTTGAAATCGAGGTTGAAATCATCGAAATACCATTTTCTCACCTTGCCGGGTAAAACTCCAAAAATCTAAGTTTAAAATCAAGGTTTTAAAGATGTTTTTGAGATAAAATCATTGAATAATGATTAGAATCAAGTTTAGAAGCTTACCTAAACACTTTTGATGAAAATCCCTCTTTAAAATTGTCTTTTCCAAGGTCTCAAAGTCATAAAATAGTAAAAATTGAGAAAATGAAAAATTTATACTGTTTAGGTGAACAGTGCCTCAAGATTGCAGTCCTCACCATGCTATGGTGAGGGTAAATATTTTATCGATATCATATTTTTCATTGCCATCACGGGAGGTGGGCCTTGCGACCGCAATGAAGAATCCCACCTAGTCCACTTAAAAAGTCACTTCGCGATTGTAGTCAACCCACAATGCAATCCTAATGAGAAACATAGTAAATCCCAGTAATTATGACACCAACACTCGCGACAATGATGAATGATCAGGGGCCGCACTAGTTGACAACCAACTAGCTAAGGCAAGGTCCAAAAATCTTCCAAATAGGCTCTCAAAATTCGTTCGGGACCCCACAAAAATAAACTAATAATTCTACTAGGTTAATTTCGACGTTTCAGACTTAATAGAACCATCAGATTTGTCAAAAAAGGTCATTTTCAACAAGATAACCCTCAAATCCCTTCTAGGATAAATTTAACTAGTTTGTCATCTAATAGGTCAAAACTCAATATAAGGGTTCAAAGCCTAAGCCAACTACATTACTAACCCAAAATCAATATTTCGAATCTAATGAAATAGACAGAATCACTATCCGATGCTCGAATCACAAAATTTTTACCAAAGTCAAACTAATCACTTATAAGGCTACTCAAAACCTCAAACTCACTCAAATCACCCCCGAATGCTTTGGGGACCATGCCAACTATCCCACAACACATAAATGATATATAACAATTACAAAAAAGGGTAAAATGGTCAAAATATAGAAAAAGCTAAAATTTACAACTAGGGTTGTTACAAAAATATTAGAGGGCTGTGATTAGACATTACATGAGGTAGTTACAGCTTACAAAGGACATAACCCTAGATAGAAAGGTGTGGAGGACACAAATTATGGTAGATGGTTAGTAATTAGGACTACATCTCTTCTAGTTGGTAGATGTGCTCTGTTTTGTTATTTTTTCTAGTAGTCCTAGTGCTTTGCTTGTAATGTCTTAGTCTTGGATCTTTGGTGATGTTTGTTGTTTTGGATAGTTTGAGTGTAGTATTACTTTGTGGTAGTCTTTTTTATGTTATTATCTATTGTTTTGTTACTACCAATTGTTTCTTGTACTAATATTATGTCTTTTCTAGATTGCTTTTATCTTGAACCGGAGGTCTATCAAAAATAGCCTCACTACCTCAAATCTGAGGTAGTGGTACAAACTGCATACACTTTACTCTTCCCTCTTTATACCTATAAATATTCAAGTAAAAGTTCTAAATTTTCTGACAAGAACTAAATGAGACTATCAATAGAAAAACAACTTTCACATGTGAAATTGTAAGCAAAGAAAAAAAATTAAGACTAATAAGTGATAGTTTATATGAGTTCACCACCGTACAGAGAACCTAGTTCTCTACTAGTTTTTGCAGCTAAAACAAACAGTAATGAAAACAAGATATTTACTTGGAAACATCCTTGCTTAAGGAAGAAAAATCATGACCTACCCTAGTAGGATTTTCAAACTTTCCACTACAACATTGAACAATGTTTAGATTACAACCTCATGCGACCTAGGAATTAAATTCATAAATTCTCTCCCTTACAATAACTCTATTGTAAGCTCTCTCCACAATAACTCTATTGTAAAAATACAACACAACTAACTCTAGCCAACATAATATAAAAGAGAGAATAAGACATGAGACCTATGAAAGCTTCGCTAAAAAGGAGTAAGTTTACAATTTAAGAGCAAAATACAAAGACTCAACAACCTAAACTTGAGAAATATTAAGCTGAGACGAACTGGTTCCTCTGTTGTTGCATCTTTGCTTTGTTGAATACCTTGGCGGTATTATAGAGCGAACAAGCAATTTTTATTTGTACAAAACTAGGTTTTCATCTCTTGGCATGATATATATATATATATATATATATATATATATATATATATGAGAGAGATGATGGAGGGAAAACCTTAAATGTTTTTCATTAGTTAAGAAAGTGGTATTACAGTGCTTCAACATTGTCACAACAATAGTACCTTTACAGTTGATATACTTGGTGTGTCACTGGTTCCTCATTAGGTTTGTCAATCATCAAAATAGATCCATAGTAGCTACATCAATTTTCCCCTTTTAGATGATGACAAACTCATGAAATAAAATGAGACATTTCCCCTAAATGAATACTTTCCTTTAGCAGACAACTTCCCAGTTTCCCTTATTCCCCCGTAAACATAAAATTCCCTTTTTTACATCATTCATATGATTCAATAGTAACATGAGAAGAATGACATAGGACAATGTTAACTCATGGCCACTGGAGACACACTAACACAAATGAAGTCAGCAAAACAAGTAACAATAAGAACAACTTCACATATTATCAAGAATAGCCCAATAAGTGAAATATAAAACAAAAACATAGCCTTTCATATTATACATTATGATAATAAAAAATGAATGAGTTTCCAAATCATCAAAGAAGACAAAAAGAGATAAAAAGATACTAAACGGGCAACTAGAAGAGTCTAGAAATAGGACGGGGCAAGGGAAAAAGAAACAGAAGGAAACAGTAGATTATTTCTTAAAATAAGCTGGTCAAGTCATACATAGGTAGCACATTGATCACTTAGTATTGCTGAGTTAGGTCCTCCACTCGTTGCTTAAGCGTCACAATCTCAACCTTAAGTTGTGCATTCATTTTCTAAACTTCCTACATAGTAATAGGTCCTCTACTTGTTCCCTAAGAGGTTTATTGTAGTTGATCTTGTAAAATAGCTATCTCAGATTCCCTCTGAGCTAGAAACACAGACATCGTGTTCAATTCTTCTGTAGTTTTCTCCTGAGCAACAATTAGACCAAATATCATAGGGTTAGGACTAATACCTCATTTTATTTTCATATAGTCATATTCCTCTAAGGTGATGAGAGTAAAAATCTATTTCATAGTCTTTATGGTGTGACTAACAGGTTTAACACCAACATGGTCAAACACTCTTGTAAGTAGAAATCCATATCCCAACCCATTGTATTTGTCCTTTATCTCACAGATCTTCAGAATATGCTTCAACATGATTGAAAAAAGACTTACTCTAGTAAAAGTGGTGAGAACTTCTATGATGCACAAATCAACAATTACAGCAAGAGATCTCCTTTAGAATAAGAAAGTAGGACCATATTCACCAATTCAAATAATAACTGGTACTTTGGCTTAATATGCTTTTTAAATATGTGATCACTTTTCAAGTTTACCGATTAGCATGAGGAAATTTTTTGAGGCATTCTGCATTGGAATAGTATTGATTCCTTCTGTGGGAACATCAAGGATCCTTCCCAAAGAGACCACATCCAGTATAAAGTCTACTCTATTCACAATCGATACTATCATATCCTTGTCATCTGTAAACATCAAATCACCATATAAATTAATGAATTCCTTTTAATACAGAGTAGGAATGGAAGGTTAGAACAAGTGACTCTATCCTTAGAACTCCACAATTTTAATTAATTTTTGCATTCCAGGCAGAGTGGCAATGCCATGAACAAACCTGTGCCCATTCAAAAAATTTGGCCACGAAGTCTCTTACCCTGTGCTTCATGATCAGTGTCCTCTAGAGGCGTTTGAAACTTTTTTTTATAATTGGGGAGTGAACTTGTTCCTTCTTCCATTGAACCAACAACACTTTTCCCTTTCTCTTATTGGATTTCACACTCTCAACATCTATACCCATCTTTTTAGTGATGCCTTTACTAGTAGTGGGAATTTCATAAATCATTTGAGAGGTATCTAATTCATCAATTTCCACCACTTTGGTAGATAGAAACTTCTTATTGATGCGCCATGGTTTCATGGCACTTTCGATGCTTAAAACAAGGAAAATATGCAACAACTTGGATATGTTTGGTTAGTATGATGTGTTTTCTATTCTATATTACAGGAGAATAGATTTTTGGAGGTAAAATGATCAACAAGGAAGAATCATGCTAAAAAACGGAGTATCTGAAGATGAAAGAAACAGGTTCTACACCAGAGGAGTGACCTACGGCAGGACCCACATCACATGAGTCAACCTATATGGAGT
This sequence comes from Capsicum rhomboideum, assembly GCA_031232105.1. Classification (NCBI taxonomy): domain Eukaryota; kingdom Viridiplantae; phylum Streptophyta; class Magnoliopsida; order Solanales; family Solanaceae; genus Capsicum; species Capsicum rhomboideum. The sequence continues at coordinate 30,863,036 of CP124712.1, read as the reverse complement.
GGGTCTGTGTTGTAGGTCGAATCCCATAGCTAGTTGAGGAAGACTGATCTCCACAATAGGACCCACATGACGTGTCTTAGTTCCACGACACCAAGTCACGGTACAGTGGAAAGTTGTTGACTCTGTTTCCCTATTTTGATTAGGATAGGATCCATCTTGTATTTATAAATACCCTTTTATTTTTCTATGTTCAGAGTTAGTTAGTACATTGTTTTGAGACATTTTTCCAGTATTTTTGAGTCGAAAAACACATTATTGATTTTGTAATCTTGGAACATCGATTCTAGGGTTTTATTCGTAATTGAGATTTCAGAGTTTTCTTCTTTATTGTGAGTTCACAAGTATGTTTTCATCTTCAAATTCTTCTTGTTTTATTATAATAATGAGTATCTAAACCCACTAACTAGGGTTGTGTGAACCATAAGGAATAAACGAGATGGGTTAAGTGCAAAGCAATTCTGAACCGGTGTGACTGCATGTATTGTAATTACCTTCGTCATAATTGATCTTCTAACGGTTGAAAACCTTAGAACCTTACCTGCATTCTAAACTTGCTCGAGAAAGAGGTAGATATTGGGAAAAGGGGATAACATTAGAGATTTGAAGCTATCAACCTTCATCTAATAACTTGAACCGTAACAGGGATAGTTATCTGAGATCCAGGATAAGGGTTAGTAGTGTGACACTTGGAGACCGAGAGGAGAGGAGTGAAATTCATCTAACCAAGGTCAAGAGACGTTTAGATGAACATATCTTGTTAGATTTTACATGCAACGCAGCGGGACAGTTTACCAGTACAAGTAACCTGTAGAGTTAAGGAATCATTGGGGATCACAGTCCTAGTGTATTTCTCATATTGATAACAAATCCGATAATCAACAATCGTTACTGTTAAGACTTGCTTACCAAAATCCCCAGTTTTACTTAATTGCCAATTACTCAGACTAGCATTCAACAAACTTACATCCTAGTTCCTCGTGGGATCGACCCCAAACTAGTTGGTTTCTATATTTGATACAACGCCCGCATTATACTTTTCTAAAGGTATATTTTGGGCGACATCAAATTTTGGCGCCGTTGCCGGGGAACTTACAGTTATGAAAGTTTAGTAGTTTGCTTGTTAGAGTTGATTGGTTTTATTTTTCTATACTTTTCAGGGTACACAGCGGTGTATGCCCAATACAAGGAGTCAAGGCAATCCCCTGATTCTACTTGATCCTGAGATAGAAATAACACTGAGAGCTAATAGAAGAATGGTGAATACCGACGGAGTTCAGGATCCCACAACTGCAGGAGACATTCATAACCAACCAATTCAGCCAGTTGGTCATGAAACAGCGGACAAAACTACCGTTAGATTGACATAGGAAGAGCAAGCTAGGCAAGCTACTCTTAGGCAAGCAGAATGAGACAATCGAGCTATGCAAAAAGTAGCACAACGTCTGGCTGATACTGAAGAGAGACAAAGAAGACTGAGGGTGAACCATACACCTCAGAGACCATATGTTCCAGTTTTTGATGATCCAGAAGAAGAGGATGTGGTTTATTTTGAGCCGGTAGAGACTGGTGCCATTATTCCACCAGAATTACCTCAGGGCACTAAGTTCGACATTACAAGTGCCATGATCCACCTTCTTAACTTGAACGACGTATTCGCTGGTCTTCCTACAGATGATCCAAACATGTATTTGATGAACTTTGTGGGGGTATGCACTTCGTATAATTTGCTTGAAGTGGACCAAAAGGCTATTCAGTTAAGATTGTTTCCATTCTCTTTAACAAGAGAAGCGACTTTATGGTTGGCTGAATTACCACGAGGCTCCATCACTACTTGGAAAGAGGTGAGAAATTAATTTCTGGAGAGATTTTTTCCACCCTCCAAGATGCTACAGCTGAAGGATAAGATTTACAACTTCAGACAACTACATTTTGAAGCAGTTTACAAGACATGGCTAAGGTTTAATAAGAAGCTACAAAATGTTCCAAATTATATGATGAGTGGTAGGAGCTTACTGGAAATCTTCTATAGGGCTTTAAACTCAAATACCAAGACTATTGCAAATACTATAGCCGGTGGAGCATTTATAAGTCTAAGATGGGAACAAGCTTCAGAAATTTTAGATTATATCACTAAGACCAAGTGAGGATGGCATACTCGGGAGTAGAGACATCTTTGGGGACGTACACTATTGGAGCATCCGTAGCAGAATGGGCTTTGGATGAATCTATATCTCAAGAGGTTGTGCAGCTGAGGACAAAAATTGGTTTGCTAGCCAAACTGTTTTCGGCTAGAGGTGCTGAAAAGGCACATACCATAAGTGCACAAGGTAAAGCACCCAAGAATGACGATTATGAATCTGATAAGGAAGCTAAGTACTTAGATCCAGAAGTGGAGGGTTTTTGAGCAAAGGGCCAAGGGTCTAATCAAGACTCTTGAAACTCTAGGCAAGGAAATCAAGGTCGAAACTATTATGGAGACAATTGCAACAGGTCAAGATATAGAGACAGATAATGAGATTGTGATGGAGACTGGAGACAAAAAGATGATTACAAGGAGAAAAACGGTGCTTATGTTCCACCAGGGAACTGTGATGCTGACTATGGAAATTCACGAATGGAAACCCTTCTTACCAAATTAGTTAAAGGATCAGAAAACCATGAAAATTGCTTAAAGGAAAATAGGGCGGACATTTCAAAAATAAGTCAGAAAGTTGAATCTCACTTAATTGCCATAAAATAGTTGGAGCAACAGTTCGGGTAGATATCGGTAGCATTGAACCAATTTCAACCAGACACTCTTCCAAGCAACACCATTCTAAATTCGAAAAATGATGGTCATTGTTTAGCCATTACTATAAGAATTGGAAAGAGCATATCTATTCATGCAGATAATCGTAAGAAAGATGATCCAGTGGTGGTCGATGAAGAGGTTGAGATGGAGCCAAATAAATTAGCAGTAGATAGCAAAGCAGCTCACAAATCCTACAGTATAAATAAGGAAGTGGAATCTGAAAAGAAGAAGGAGAAAGAGGTTCTACAAATGTTGAAAACTATTCCACGACCTCCTCCTCCCTTTCCTCAAAGATTGAAAAAGAAGGTTGAGCAAGGTAAATACCAAAATTTATTACAATGTTTAAAAAGTTATCGATAAATATCCTTCTTGTTGAGGCATTGGAGTAGATGCCAGGTTATGCGAAGTTTATGAAAGACTTGGTGACGAAGAAGAGAACTGCCAGTTTTGAGCCAACAGATAACTTGCATCATTGTAGTGTAGTTGCTTCACGTTCCCTAGTAGAAAAGAAGGAGGATCCAGTAGCTTTCATAATTCCTTGTATTATCAGGTCGTACAACTTTGCAAAGGCACTGTGTGATTTGGGTGCTACAAAAAACTTAATGTCGCTAGCCGTTTTCAAGCAGTTAGGGTTGGGAGCACTAAAATAGACTTCTATGAGGCTTCTTATGGCAGATAGAACTGTGAAAAAGCTGATGGGCATTCTGTATGATGTTTTGGTGAAAGTTGCATCTTTCATCTTTCCAGCTGACTTTGTGATTCTAGATTGTGAAGTTGATTTTGAGGTTCTTATCATTCTGGGGAGACCATTCCTTGCCACTGCCCGTGCGTTAGTTGAAATGGAAAATGGGCAGATGAAATTGAGGTTAAATGATGAACATTTTACTTTTAATATTTGTCGTTCCATGAAGCAATTGAAAGATATGCGCGTGATTTCTGTAATTGATACGCATGATGAAAGTGCCATAGTCGTTCCAATTGAAGAAAGGTTGGGGGTAGAAGCTCTTGCGACTGTGGTTATGAATTTGGATAATGATGGTATTGAAGAATACGATGAGATGGTAGGAGCGCTTGCTAGTAGGGGATCCTACACTTATACTTTGAAGAAACATGATCTCGATTTGAAGAATAGGGTGACCCCACCGGTTTGCCTTTTAGTTGAGGAGCCTTTAGACTTAAAGCTTAAGGATCTTCCTTCTCACCTTTGCTATGCATTTTTGGGAGCCAATAACACCTTGCCCATAATTATTTCTACTGAGTTAGTAGGATGGAAGGTAGAAGCTCTGGTTTTCGTATTAAAGAAATTTAAGAGGGCCACTGGTTGGTCTATTGCTGATATTATAGGGATTCCACCCAAAATTTCCACTCATAAGTTCCAGCTTGTTCTGAGTGTATACCAAACATTGAGCATCAATGTCATCTGAACCCACCTATGTAGGAAGTTGTGAAGAAAGAAATCATTAAGAGGTTAGATACAGACGTAGTTTACCCCATTGCTGATAGCAAGTAGGTAAGTCCTATGTAGTATGTGCCAAAGAAGGGAGGAATCACTGTGGTTCCAAATGACAAGAATGAGTTAATCCCAATGAGGCCAATCACTAGATGGTGAGTTTGCATGAACTATCGAAAGTTAAATTCTTGGACTGAAAAGGATCACTTTCCCATGCCTTTCATGGACCAAATGTTAGACCGTCATGCTGGAAGGGGGTGGTATTGCTTTCTTGATGGTTATTCAGGATATAATCAGATTTTCATTACTCCTGAGGACCAAGAGAAGACCACATTCACCTGTCCATATGGGACTTTTACATTCAAAAGGATGCTATTCGATTTATGCAATGTGCCAACCACTTTTCTTCATTGCATGATATCTATTTTCTCCGACATGGTGGAAGATACTATTGAGGTATTCATGGATGATTTTTCTGTAGTGAGAGATTCTTTTGATGTCTGTCTGGCCCATTTAGCTAATGTGTTACAAAGATGTGAAGAGTGTAATTTTGTGCTAAATTGGGAGAAATGTCACTTTATGGTCAAAGAAGGTATTGTGTTGGGTCATCGAATCTCAAAGAAGGGTATCGAAGTAGACAAAGCAAAGATTGAAGTGATTGAAAAATTACCCCCACCTATTTCTGTGAAAGGGATTCAAAGTTTTTTAGGTCATGCCGGCTTTTATAGAAGATTCATCAAGGATTTCTCTAAGATTGCACATCCGTTATGCAAACTTTTGGAGAAAGAAGTGAAGTTCATGTTCTATGGAGAGTGCCTTTGAGTGCCTAAAAGCATTTGAATGTCCAAAAGAAATGTTGATTTCAGCTCCTATCATTGTCACACTAGACTGGACGATGCCATTTGAGGTTATGTGTGATGCTAGTGGAGTATCTTTGGGTTCAGTCCTTGGCCAAAGATATGAAAAAATTCTACATCCTATTTACTACACTAGCAAGGCACTTAACCCAACCCAGAAGAATTACAATGTGACTGAGCAAGAGCTGTTGGCGGTGGTTTTTGCTTTCAATAAATTTTGATCTTACTTGATTGGTACGAAGGTGATTGTACATACAGACCATGCCGCACTTAGATATGTTATTCCAAAGAAGGACGCCATGCCAAGACTGATTCTGTGGGTACCTCTACTACAAGAATTTTATTTTGAGGTCAAGGACCAAAAGGGGACTAAGAATCAGGTTGCAGACCACCTATCACGCCTTGAGGAGGAAGCCATGCTCAAATTAAGGGATGATCATGAGATTTATGATACTTTTCCAGACGATAAAGTGTTAGAAGCATCACAAGACTTAATCCCATGGTTTGCAGATTTTGCAAACTTTCTGGCAAGTAATGTAGTCCCGGAAGATATGTCGTACCAGTAATGGAGGAGATTCATGTATGAGGTGAGAAAATTCTTCTGGGATGAGCCTTACCTGTTTAGGGTATGTGTAGATGGTATGATTCAAAGGTGTATCCCAGAGGCTGAAATGATAAGTATTTTGGAAGCATGTCATTCATCCCCAGTTGGGGGTAATCATGGTGGTACGCGGACTGCACACAAGATATTACAATGCAGGTATTATTGGCCCACCATCTATAAAGACGCTCATGAATATGCTCGGGCCTGTGACCAATGTCAAAGACAAGGGAATATCTCACACAGATACAAACTTCCTATGAAAACTATACTTGAGCTTGAATTATTTGATGTATGGGGAATTGATTTTATGGGCCCCTTTGTGATCTCACATGGGATGAAATACATTTTGGTATCTGTTGAATATGTTTCTAAGTGGGTGGAGGTGATTGTGCTTCCCAATAACAAAGGATGAAGTGCCACGGTATTCTTGAAAAAGAACATATTTTCAAGATTTGGTGCACCCCGAGTTATCATTAGTGATGAAAGATCCCATTTCTGCAATCGGCTATTCAAAACCCTGCTTGAAAAATATGGTGTCAAACATAAGGTGGCCACACCTTACCACCCTCATACAAGCGTGCAAGTTGAGGTGTCAAATCATAAGATTAAGTTTATTTTGGCAAAGACGGTGAACGCCAATAGAACTGATTGGGCAAGAAGATTGGATGATGCATTATGGGCATATCAAACTGCATTCAAAACACCGATTGGTGCCTCACCATATAATTTAGTGTTTGGAAAATCCTGCCATTTTCCTGTCGAACTTGTATATAAGGCATTATGGGCATTGAAGAGGTTAAATCTAGACTGAAGTGAAGCGGCTAAATTAAGGTTAGACCAGATGAATGAGATGGATGAATTTCATCTCCGAGCTTATGAAAGTTTAGCAATGTATAAATAAAAGATGAAACTATATCATTCTCGGAGGATTGAGTGACGAGAGTTTCACTTGGGAGATTTGGTGCTGCTTTATAACTCCAGGCTTCACCTTTTTCTTGGAAAACTGCGGTCTAAATGGTCTGGACCATTCACTGTTGTTAGGGTGTTCCCACATGGAGTAATCAAAATAAAAGGTGATGATAATGTTCTATTCAAGGTAAATGGGCAGCGTGTAAAGCACTATGTGGGAATTACGGAAGAAATTAGGACATGTGACAAGCTGAGTCTTGATGAACTCTGATTAGTCAAGTTAGCCATGTCGTGCCGCGACGTTAAATCAGGCGCTTCATAGGAGGAAACCATGGGCTAGTTGGTGAAGCCTGAGTATCCAATTTATCCATGTCGTGCCACGATGTTAAATCGGGCACTACTTAGGAGGCAATCCAAGTTCTGATTTGGTTCTGATCATTGGAGAATAAGTTAGCTGAAATTCATCAAATTCTCACATACCAAATTCAAAATTCATCAAATTCTCATATACCAAATCTGAAATTCATCAAATCCTAACCACCATTTAGCCCAAAATCCTAAACCCCAAAATCCCCAACTTTTTGAAACCCAAGTCTGCCCCAACCCAACCCTAAACCAACACAACCCAACCCAAAACCAACCCAAACCTGAATCAATTATTCCAACATGCAACCCAAATTAAACCCCAAACGTGGAGACATGGGTTCTTCATCGAGAATCCCCACTAAAAATCCCAAATTTATGACTAGGTTGCACGATGAACCTTCGAGGTCTAATAAAAATGGGCCCAAAAAAGTATATGAGCTTGTTGTCGATGATTTTACAGTGGCACCTCATACCACGAGGCTACAAACTAGGGTACAAGCTACTACCCAGGCTACACATCATCCTACTTCACATCCCTCAAAACCTGCCAAACTAGTTGTTCCTATTCAGTTTTCTGATTCCTCTCCCCAGTCTAAAGAGTGGGAGGATGCTTCGATAACCGATGATGAATAGGAGGTTGATGTAGTTAGGTCTGAGGAGAATGCTAAGGGTACGAATAATGCTGAGGTTGATGTATCTAGTTCTGAGGAAAATGCTGAAAGTTCAGATGATTCTATGGTTGAGGCAACAACATCTATTTCTGGCACTGGTGGTCAAAAATCCACAACTTCCTCACAGAGGTAGGTGGCTGCAAAGCGGGCTTTAGCTGTGGTTCAAAGGGAAAACAAACGATGGTGTGTTTAGGGTATGAGGGCCATTTATGACAGGGATGCCAAACTTACTAAGCGGGGAATGTGTAGACAAAATATCACTGAGGAGACCCGATATCGGCTAGATGAGTTAAAGGCACTACCCGAGATTAAGGTAGTATTTGATCGTTATGGATTCGGGTGGATGAAGGAGCCTCCTGGGTACTATAACCCAGAGTTGGTCCATGATTTTTATGTTTCCTATGCAGCTTCTATTAAATTGATCACACCCAATGAGCAGCGATATCGTGACCAACCACCATTGACTCACACTTTGGTTTGGGAGACCAGAGTATACATCTCTGAGCAGACTAGCCACAGGTTTTTATTTGGTGTTGAACGTCCATTTATAGCTAGCACGATATAATTTGATCACCCTATGGAGACTATGAGAAATAGGGCTAAAATGAGGGACACCGATCAACAGTTGAAGTTACTACGGTAGATTGCAGGATATATAGCGGAGGATGGTGTGGATGCTGGTTGGGTATCTGGGAAGCTGGACATTAAGCAGTCCTCGCTTCAGTTTGTCGTACGATTTTGGTGGTCCATTGTGAGGCACCGTCTGAGTCCCACAAATGTTGATAATTTACTTACTCTTGACCGGCATATTCTGGTAGGGAGCATTATCGTCGAATATGACATCAATATCACTCGCTACATCATTAGGGAAATTCATAAGCATGCCTTTAGAGATTTTACCAACATTCTTTTACCCTGTCTGATTCATGGCTTATGTGTTAGTGTTGGTGTGTTCACGATGCCTACAGTAGATCATCATATTGAGGTAACCCACATTGCTGATATAGGGTTGATGCAGTAGTGGGGAGCTTACCCAATTTTTCTACGATGGTCTCAACCTCCCGTGTCCTCAGGAGCAACCCTTTTTGAAGGGCTTGGAGATAGAGAGGAGCCAGTTAGTACTGCAACACCGGTGAGTGTACCTGAGACTATTCGTGTACCTGCTGAAGGCACATGCCCAGTAATTGAAGATGAGGTAACAGGCACTACAGTACCACTGCCCCCCTCTGGTATGGTGTCCGTCCCAAGGGACTTTCGGCAGTAGTTGTTTGATAGGCAGACATAGAAGTTTGAGAGGCAGGCTCACATAGAGGCTCAGATGGTTAAGTTGGTATCCCAGCTTAAGACATGGGTTCGAACCACAGTAGAGGCTTTAGAAGCTAGAGTAGAGGCAGAGATGACTGTGACTATGGATAGATTTATGAGAGAGCTGCATGGGCGGATTGATAATTTTGACACACAGATAGCTACCTGGATGAGTACGACACAGATTCCTGATATGGCAGGACTGACCCAGGAGGTGGCTACATTATGAGAGGAGGTTAGAGCTTTGGCACCGAGCAAAACTCCTGTCATTCCACCTATGCCCGTTCCATCCCCGAAGAGGCTGGCTTTTGAGGTGGATTTGTTTGCTAACGAGGAGCCTCCTATTGATAGAGGCAAGCAACCACGTAGTCTGGAGGATCAAACTGATAGTGGTGACGAGTTTGAGGGTGATTTTTGGAGAGCGATTAAGTCTTCCAGAGTAGAGTAGCATGCCAGTCAGATTGTTCAATAGCAGAGGGAACGAGGTGCATACGCTAGTTAGGTACCTACAACGCAGGATACACCTAGCAGCGAGCCCAGAGAGCATGCATATGATCCTGCTATGGACGGGACCACATTCGCTGCCTAGTGCACCATAGGTATGTCTTCACTCCCTTACACTTACTCTATTGATATTTGTGCACTAGGGGCAGTGCACCATTATTTAGTTGGGGGTGGGGGTATACCATCACTTGGGGGTTTTTATTCCCGTGTTTTATTTTCCCCCAAGTGTGCTGTCATATTAGAATCGACATGTTTAGGTTTTTATTTATATTATTATGTGTATTTTTGTTGAATTAGGAGGAAAATAAGGGAACCTTAGTGCAGTCTAGTGTTGAACATATTTTTGATGTTATTTGTGATTGTCTAAAGGATACCCCTCCTGAAAATTTTTCTTTTAAATTGTGTTTGTAGTATGTTAGTTTGTGACAGCTGTTGGATCTTGTTATGGCGTTAGTATTATAGGCAACATGATTGTAGCTAGCAATGCATTAGCTGGATAGGTAGTAGTTGATAGTGTAACCCTGTGCTATGTGTGTGTGAGGTCATTACCTAGTTAACTTTATGTGTGCGATCCAGAACTTGCCCGATTAGTCTTGCCTAGGTTATAGGATAGTGGTTATGAAAGAATCATAGCCATTTTTGAATAAGTCCCATTTTAGCCTAAATGCCCGACCAAATGAATTAAATATCTCTTGATCTCAATTTTGAGCCTTAATTATCTTATTTCTTTCATTAGCCTATTCACCTTTCTATTTGACATATAATGAACCTGTCTTGGCCCTGGTCCTTCCTTAGATATTGTGTACCTCAACTCAGGCAAATAACCTAAGTTGAGGGTGGCTATTATAGGGGTGCGTAGCTTAACTTGGGTATGAAAAAGAAATCAGACGTGGGTGAGAATATATATATATATATATATATATATATATATATATATATATATATATATATATATATATATATATATATGTCTTAAAAGTATGAAGAAAATCACACCCAAAAATTTGAAAATAAAAGAAGGAGAATAAGGGAGAATAGAATGAGAATGGTTGGAAAGTGGAGTAAAAAATTAGTGTAGTGTCAAGAAGGGTTGAGTCAAGATATACATATGTATCACACCCATCCCCAAGCCTACATTACAAGCCGATAAAAGTCCTATAGTGATCCTAGTCCAACTGTCCGAAAAACTAAGGCATAGAAAATAAGGGCAAGCCTATGGTATTTCATGCACACTATTTGAACTTCTTTGTGAGAGAGAGTGTTTTGACCGAGTACGTACTTTGATATTCATTAGTATACTGTAAATGTATGGGACTTCTTTGTTGTGAGAGTACCTGGGTTGCACTATTAGCTGCTATATGTTCAGATAATGTCATTTGCATATATGCTTAGTTGTTTGTTCATAATCTGATGCCATCACTTGATCCCTTTTGTGTCATGATAATATGTTGCATGTATACACATTGTGGTTTTGATTTGCAAGTTGGAGGGGTCATAGAAGTTTTGATGTCAAAAGCAATGAGTCGACTGCCGTAGGTCTCTTAGTTTTCTCTTAGTTAAGCATCGATTGTGTTTATTTTAGTTTGGTTGCCTGAGGATATGCAGATGTTCTAAGTTGAGGGTGTTGATGCACCATGGTTTCATGACACTTTCGATGCTTAAAACAAGGAAAATATGCAACAACTTGGGTATGTTTGGTTAGTATGATGTGTTTTCTGTTCTATTTTGCAGGAGAATAGATTTTTGGAGGAAAAATGATCAACAAGGAGGAATCATGCTCGAAAATAGAGTTTCTGAGGATGAAAGAACCAGGTCCTGCACCAGAGGAGTGACCCACGACAGGATCCACGTTATGTGAGTCAACCTACGTGGCATGGGTTTGTACTATAGGTTGACTTCTACAGCTAGTTGAGGCAGACTGATCTCCACAACAGGACCCACGTGACGTATCTTGGTTCCACGACACCAAGTCACGGTACCGTAGAAAGTTGCTGAATCTATTTTTCTATTTTGATTAGGATAGGATCCATCTTGTATCAATAAATACCCTTTTATTTTCCTATCTTCAGAGTTAGTTAGTACATTGTTTTGAGACATTTTTCCAGTATTTTTGAGTCGAAAAACACATTATTGATTTTGTAATCTTGGAACATCGATTCTAGGGTTTTATTCGTAATTGAGATTTCAGAGTTTTATTCTTTATTGTGAGTTTACAATTATGTTTTCATCTTTGAATTCTTCTTGTGCTCTTGCAATAATGTAAAGCACAACCCATTAACTAGGGTTGTGTGAACCATTAGGAATTAACTAGACGGGTTAAGTGCAAAGCAATTCTGAACCGGTGTGACTGCATGTATTGTTATTACCTTCGTCATAATTGATGTTCTAATGGTTGCAAATGTTAGAACGTAGCCTGCATTCTAAAATTACTCGAGAGAGAGGTAGATATTAGGAAAAGGTGATAACAATAGAAATTTGAAGCCATCAACCTTTATCTAATAACTTGAGTCGTAACAGGAATAGTTATCTGAGATCCAGGACAAGGGTTAGTATTGCGACACTCAGAGACCGAGAGGAAAGGAGTGAAATTCATCTAACCAAGGTCAAGAGACATTTAGATGAACATATCTTGTTAGATTTTGCATGCAAAGTAGTGGGATAGTTTTCCAGTACAAGTAAACTGTAGAGTTAAGGAATCATTGGGGATCATAATCCTAGTGTATTTCTAATAATGATAACAAATCCAATAATCAACAATCGTTGCTGTTAAGACTTGCTTACAAAAATCCCCCAGTTTTACTTACTTGCCAATTACTCAGACTAGCATTCAACAAACTTACGTCCTAGTTCCTCATGGGATCGAACCCAACCTAGTTGGGTTCTATATTTGATACAACGACTGCATTATACTTTTTTGAAGGTATATTTTGGGGGACATCACTTATCAATAACACACTTTTGTAGTCTCTGTTGTTTCACAGTCTATTCATAATTTTCCATCAGTACTATATTCAGCAGTGATTTTTTTTGCCCTATAGTGACTAGTCCCTTTTTAGTTCCATTTCTAGACCCAATGATATTCTTGGAGTAGGGTTTAGAACTAATTTTTAACACTTAATTCAGTATTACTGCATCATCATCCACCACCAAGGATATAAGAGTATAGCTATATTGGTGTTTTGATTATCTAGATTGGATTAAGAGGTAAGGGAACCATCATATCTTTGAATGGAGTGCAGATTAAGGGAACCTGACATTGAAGGAGTCATGTGACCCTGCTCAACTCTACTCGCCACATTACTTTTTTCCTTCACCATGGCTTCCATAAATCCTTCAATTATCTCTTTTCACTTTCCAGGATGTTTGATGACTTATCTATTACTCTAGTAACATTTCCCTCAAATAGTTGTTCATCGAAGAGCTCAAATAGTCCTTTTTCAGGTTCTAAAACCTCTTCACTAACAGGAATAGAAGTATTACTTGGTTTTGCACTAGTTGTAGTTATTATAACCTGATTACTCTCTAATGCCAGAATGGTTGAGGGTTATCCCAACACAATGATATGATCATTCAATGACATGACTTTTTTTTATAAGTTGCTTCATTTCTCATCTGCTGACTAGTGACTTTAGAATTCTTATCCTCATCATGAATTTCAACAGTATTACCAAATAATAGGAGAGTAAATTTAGAGTTTTGTTTGACTATTTCTTGGTTTGGAACAGGGGATTTTGAGAAGAATTTTAAAAAACAAACCACTTGGGAGAGGGACTCTTTCATAATCTAGTAGATACAGAGGACATGGAGAGAGAGATGGATAAAAGAGGCACTATCTCCAGTAGTTAGAGAGTCGGATTACCTACGCCCAAAGAAGGGGTCAGAGAGGATGGTATTGTAGGCCTAGAAGATGAGTAAAAACAAGGACACAAGAGGATTTTTTTAGAGGCAACAATCTTTAAGAGCAACAATAATAAGATAGAGATGTTTTTAAATAGAGGGAACATATATGATGTGTTGCATCAGGGTAAGGACATAACAGTTCAAGTAAATTATGACACGACATTATTTGGTTAAAGGCAGGAAAAATAATTGATGTGAAATTCGTAGCAGTTATAATTTCTTAAAGTACAAATAGAAATGCCAACTTGCAGGAGTGAATCATGTTCCCTTATAGAACAACATGGGAAAAATCTTAAATCTAGTGAATATGCTTCTTATCCTTACAAGCTTATGAAATGAATATGCGCACATACGTTCAAAGAAGAGCTGAGATAGACAATTCATTAAAACCCTTTCACGTATACCTGCCATCCAATAATAGCAAAAACATGGAGAAGATAAGTACATTTTGATTAACCCCAACCTTAACTGATTATATTCAAAGTCTTCCCTACTCAATGCTTGCGAAGATATCTGCTACCTAGTCCTCCATTATGCAAAACATCATAAAGTTAGACCCTTTTCAACATTATCTCTCAAAAAGTGATGGTTGATGTCAATGTATATTGTTCTGTTATATTTTACATGATTCTTTGCCATAATAAGGACATACAATCAGTAATCACCCCAAAGTCTTCAAGTTGTTGTTTGATCAATAGTAATTGTGATAATAAGATAGAATAGACATATATTCAACTTCAGCTGTCGAAAGACCAACTAAGTTCTATTTCGTAGTCCCTTATAAGATCAAATAAAAATCTAGAAAGTGAGACATTCCTGAAGTTCTTTTTCTATCCACCAAGTACCTAGCATTGTCAGTGTCAACATATATTCCACTAAATTAAAATCGACACCTGATGGATAAAAGTGAACAAAATTAGAAGTTCCTTTTAGATACAACAAGATATGTTTAGCAGCCTTCAAGTGGAATTCTTTTGGACATGACTGAAACCTTGCAGACATTCCCACACTAAATACATTGTCTGGTCTACTTAATGTTAAATACAAAAATAACTCAATCATAGCTGGATGCATTGTTTCAATAACAGAAGGACCAGGTTCATCAACAACCAACTTGGTGGAAGTCCCTATAGGAGTGTGAATAGGCTTAGCATTTTCCATATCAAACCTATTTATCAACTTATTCATGTATTTTTTTTGGCTAATCATGATGACGTTTGATATGTTTGCTTCGCTTATAATATGAGAAAGAAATCAGTTAACTCATCATACTCATCTCAAATTCACTTCCCATGAGATTGGAAACTCTTCACATAAGGAGTTAAGAGTGGCACCAAAAATTATATCATCAAAATAGACCTGTTCAAAAAATAGGTTCCTTCCTCTAATCTTCAGAAAAACTGTTGGAAGAAATAACATCAAGGTCTTAACCCTTGTTTAATAAGTTCACATTGGAATATTAGGAAGTGTCTTGGTTAAGCATGATAAACATTGTTCATCTTGCCATTATATTTGGGAAAATTATTAAGGAAAAGATCGTTCAATTATTGGAAAATACAGAATAATAGTGTAGAGATCATAAATCACCATAAATAACCTACGATAGAGTACATGTTGTGAATAACCAATAAAAACAAGATATAACAAGGGGAACTAACCCTGGTCCTTTTTCATTGATTAAAACCAAGAAATTGTTACATTCGTTATCTAGTAGTTAGTCAAAACTCTTAAAAACATCTTTAAGGAATAGGATTCGTTAGAAAGTAAACTAAATTAACCACCTTAAGTTGATATTTTTGCACCTTATTTCCTGTGGTATTCGACCCCAACCTGTTGGATTACTATATCTGACTACAATATCTTTGCACTAATATAAATGTGTAGTTTGATTGTATAAACTTTTGGTACCGCTGCCAGGATATACGACTCTGAAAGTAACTTAGGGGTGTTTACTTTGCCTTGTTTTATCTATCTATCCCATCTCACTTGTCTGTTTTGAATTATGAATAGGTAGTCCTAGCTAACTGAGAAAGGTAACAAAATTAAATATGATACCACTGTATGAAGAGAAAATATTTGCAGTAGAGGTTCAAGAGATTCACTATTCTAGTGCTATCGTTCCTCCAAGAATAGATGCCACTATATTCAAAATTGAGCAAGAAAGTGGAATGTCTATTCCAAAATTCTACTAATGATGACCCATACAAACATATGAAGAAAAATATTGGTATGTGTCAATCTTACAAGTAGAATAATGAATAAGATGAAGCAATTTGGTTAAGCTATTCAAGATGAAGATAATTATAGGTCAGGAGATGCGCACGCAGATAGCTGGCTTAGGAGTGGAGAAGCACAATGCAGTGCCATCTGCGCTGGCCTCCTGCGCACGCAGGCCAGGAGATGCGCACGCAGATGGCCAATTGAAGGGACTAGGCAGCTCAAGAAAGCTTCATCTGCGCCAGCCTCCTGTGCGCGCAGGTCACCCGTCTATGCTGGCGCAGATGGCTAGGAAGGGGCACTTTTGTCATTTCGGCGTATGCGATTTTTTGGGAGATATAACATGTAATTTTTTGGGAGAGGCGACATCTTTTTAGACATTCTGAGGGAGAGAAAAGAAAGGAGTGAACCCTAAAGAGGGAAAACAAGCGATATTCTTACATTTTTGCATTAATTCCAAATAAAATTCTTGTAAGCAATTGAATTCCATGGAAGCTTGGGAAGAGAACTTTGGTAATTATCTTCTATCTTCTTCTATGAGTAGCTAATTTCTCTACTTGGGGTTATGCTTGAATAAGGTGTGATAAGTGTATGGGTTTCGTTTGATTGAGTATTGTTAGACATTTGCCATGGGTTTTAATCTCATTCCATGTTTCATTCAAATTAGAGGTTGTAAACTCTAATCGCTTATAGAACCCTTATCATCCTTGACAAAGGGGATAAGAGTGAGGAATGGGTTTGAACAATAACTTGATGTGTGTCATTAAATAGCATCTGTTAGACGTAATGATGTTAATTGAGGTCATGGATTGGTTGTATAAGCTGCACTTTTGAGGTGTTCGAAAGAACCCAATTGTGAAACCTTGGTGTGTGGTTGACAAATCGACACTAAGCACCTGTAATCTAACCTACCCATAACTCTTATCTAGCTATAGTCAAATATTCGATGCACCCATACACAGATTCACTCTTATGAAGGCATAACCCCAAGTCTCGTTATACCCTTGGTTTTAATCCTTTTTCTCTACTCTTGAATTTGTGTGTTACAAGTTACAAAAGTTTCAACAGTTACAAATCAACAATTGACAAATTTTCTCCCCATTTACTTTTCCATATTATTTTTATAGCATCACGTGTTAGCACTAGTTGCTTATAACACTTAGAGGTGAAAGCTATTGCATTCATTCCTCGTGGATTCGAACCCGAATCCAAGTTGGGTAATTATATTGCTAACGACCGCTTACATTCTAGTCTGGGGTGTATTTGAGCGTTATCAATCAAAACTCCAGATTAGTCATTGCCCTTTGAGCTTATGTGTGATGCATTATTCTGGTGCTATCGTTCCTCCAAGAATATATGCCACTATATTCAAAATTGAGCAAGAAAGTGGAATGTCTATTCCAAAATTCTACTAATGATGACCCATACAAACATATGAAGAAAAATATTGGTATGTGTCAATCTTACAAGTAGAATAATGAATAAGATGAAGCAATTTGGTTAAACCAAACATCACATTGTATGTATATCACTACTATGAGTGGCCAAAAATTAGTGAATAAGACTGTTATTGAGGAAGAATAAGAGGACATTGAGAAAAAAATTTAGGTTCCTGAGGATGACCAAGAAGTTGTCGAGAGGGAAATCTGAAAAACACCAAGGATGGGGACAAAGTCCACAAATTAAATGCAGAGTAGGGAAAGGTAGCATTGGAACTGCCATCCCAGTTTTCTAACCCTACTCTGCCTTTCCTAAAAAGTTTTAAGAAGAAGTCAAAAGATTCCAGATGTTTAAAGTTCTGTGATCAGTTGAAGTAGTTGTATATGAGTATTCCTTTATTGGATGATTTTCCTTATATATCGGGTTTTGCTAAGTACTTGAAAGAGCTACTCATAAAAAAATGTATAGTTAAAGAGAAAGATATCCAGTTCATTCATCATTTTAGCTCTATTATTTCACAAACTATGGTACAAAAGAAGGATGATTGGAGAACATTCACCATACAGTGCACTATCGGTATTTCCAAAATTGCATGAGGTTTATGTGATAATGGTGCTAATATTTATCTAATGCCCCTTAATATTTTCAAGCATTTAGGGTTAGGGATTCCAAAGCCAACCAGTATATGATTATAGATAGCTAACCTAATTGTCAAGTGATCTGTGGGAATCATAGATGACATTTTGGTGAAAATGGGAAAATTTGTGCTGCCTTATGACTTTGTGATACTGAATTATGTTGTTGATATAAATATCCCAATCATCTTGTGATGACCTTTTCTATCCATTAGGAGAGCATTAATATATTTAGAAAAGAATGAAATTATATTCTGGTTAATGATGAAGAAATCACCTTCAAGGCAAAAAAAAGAGATGAAGTTACCAATTTAGTACCACAATATCTGAGTAATTAATACTATAGATGATGTGGTTTATAATGCAATAGACTTGAAGGCTGAAGAGGAGAGTTTTGGAGAAGTCTTTGTAGATATTCTGGTAAATTTGGATGGGGAAGACATGGAAGCATGTGTAGAAATGTTTAAGTCTTGGTAGCTATTCTAGTAAATTTGGATGGGAAAGACATGGAAGTCTATGTAGAAATGTTTAACTCATTGGAAAGATTAGGTCTCTAAACAAGCCCAAGAAGCTATCGTTGGACCTAGAAAATAGGGTGACCCCACCTGGCAAACCCTTTATTATTGGGCTATGAAGCTAGAATTGAAATAACTTTCATCATATCTCAGGTATAATTTTTTGGGATCTAATAGAACTTTACCAACAATCATTTATTCTTTGCTTGACGATGTGGAGGTACATAGGTTGCTAGAGTTATTGAGAAAGTATAGATGATCCATCAGATGGACAATAACAGACATTCGTGGAATTCCCATAGGTATGTGAGAGCACAAAATAATGCTAGAGGAAGATAGAACATAAATGTAGGCTGAATCAAGTTATTCAAGAAGTAGTCAAGAAGGAAATTATCAGGTGGCTAGACGCAAAAGTGTTGTTTCATATTACAAACAACCATTGGGTCAACCAAGTTTAGTGTGTGACAAAGAAGGGGGCCTAGTTGGATGCCTTCAGTCTTGGTAATGCTTAAGCCACTTTCAAATAATGTTTGATGGCTGTTTTCTTAGAGATGGTGGAAGATTTCTTAGAAATGTTCAAATACTTCCATAGATAGAAATTCATACAATGATTTCCTTAATCATCTTGGTCAGGTACTATGAAGATATAAAGAGACAAATATGGTATAAAATTGGGAGAAATTTCACTTTATGGTTAGAGAAAGAATCTTATTGGGTAATAATATTTTTGAAAGAGGTATTGAGGTTGATCAAGTGATTATTTAAATTATTTCCAAGTTACAACCCCAATCTCTATTAATGGAGTCCAAAAATTTCTTGGGCATGTTAGATTTCATAGAAAATTCATCATGGATAACTCGACGTGCAAGCTTCTCAAAAAAAGATGCCAATTTAGGTTTAATAGTTACTGTGTGAAAGACAATAAGGAACTAAAGAAAATGCTGACAAAGGTTCCCATGATCAATGATAAGTCGATATTTTACCCGATTCTTAATACACTTGAGCTTGGATTATCTTGAAATTCGCATTGATTCGATATAAATTTCATGTTATATGGCTCTTGTATGCAGGTAATGGATGAACTCGAGCCCGAGCTAACCATACGAGTCAATGGGAGTTCGAAAAGTGAAGAAAAAATGCTGGATTTAACACCCTGGGAGATTAACAACCACCTGCGCACATAGGTCAGGAGATGCGCACGCAGGTAGCTGGCTTAGGAGTGGAGCAGCACAATGCAGTGCCATCTGCGCTGGCCTCCTACGCACGCAGGCCAGGAGATGTGCACACAGATGGCCAATTGAAGGGACTAGGCAGCGCAAGGCAGCTTCGTCTGCGCCAGCCTCCTGCGCGCGCAGGTCACCCGTCTGCGCTGGCGCAGATGGCTAGGCAGGGAACTTTTGTCATTTCGGCGGATGCAATTTTTTGGGAGATGCGGCATCTTTTAGACATTCTGAGGGAGAGAAAAGAAAGGAGTGAACCCTAAAGAGAGAAACAAGCGATATTCTTACATTTTTGCATTAATTCCAAATAAAATTCTTGTAAGCAATTGAATTCCATGGAAGCTTAGGAAGAGAACTTTGGTAATTATCTTCTATCTTCTTCTATGAGTAGCTAATTTCTCTACTTGGGGTTATGCTTGAATAAGGTGTGATAAGTGTATGGGTTTCGTTTGATTGAGTATTGTTAGACATTTGCCATGGGTTTTAATCTCATTCCATGTTTCATTCAAATTAGAGGTTGCAAACTCTAATTACTTATAGAACCCTTATCATCCTTGACAAAGGGGATAAGAGTGAGGAATGGGTTTGAACAATAACTTGATGTGTGTCATTTAATAACATCTCTTAGACGTAATGATGTTAATTGAGGTCATGGATTGGTTGTATAAGCTGCACTTTTGAGGTGTTCGAAAGAACCCAATTGTGAAACCTTGGTGTGTGGTTGACAAATCGACACTAAACACCTGTAATCTAACCTACCCATAACTCTTATCTAGCTATAGTCAAATATTCGATGCACCCATACACAGATTCACTCTTATGAAGGCATAACCCCAAGTCTCTTTATACCCTTGGTTTTAATCCTTTTTCTCTACTCTTGAATTTGTGTGTTACAAGTTACAAAAGTTTCAACAGTTACAAATCAACAATTGATAAATTTTCTCCCTATTTACTTTTTCGTATTATTTTTATAGCATCACGTGTTAGCACTAGTTGCTTATAACACTTAGAGGTGAAAGCTATTGCATTCATTCCTCGTGGATTTGACCACGACTCCAAGTTGGGTAATTATATTGCTAATGACCGCTTACATTCTAGTCTGGGGTGTATTTGAGCGTTATCAAAAATGGCGCCGTTGCCGGGGAATGAAACGTAGCGTTCATTTCTTTTAGTGTTTTAAGTTACTTGTGTTTCCCATGGTGTAGGTTTACTTTATTTGTTGTTTTTGTTCTTCATAGGTGAAAACCAAAGTCTTCACGATTCAATGAGTCAGCATGGTAGTCATGCCGCTTCATTTGACGGACATATGGACGATGAAGACTATTTGGGAGACGCAGGGAGAGCAAGTGCCATCCGCATCCCACCCGCGGATGGAAATGGAGTGTTTCACGTTACTAGTGTGATGCTTCACCTCCTTCAAATGAAGGGGTTATATGGGGGTCAAGCACATGAGGACGCGAATCTTTACTTGACAAATTTCATTGAGGTGTGCATGCCATTTGACATAGCCCATATATCACAAGAGTCCATCCGATTGAGACTCTTCCCCTTCTCATTGACTGGCGAAGCCGTAGTGTGGTTGAGGCAATTGCCCGCAGGTTCTATCACTACATGGGTAGAATTGATGGAAGAATTCTTGGATCGCTTCTTCCCACCATCCCGGATGTTGCAATTGAGGGATGAGATTATCAACTTTCGTCAATTGAGGCTTGGCAAAGGTTCAACACGAAATTGATGCAATACCCGACTCATGAAGTTCCGGATAAGATGCTCCTCCAAATATTCTACCGAGCATTAGATCAATTGAATAAGATGGTTGCGGACAATGCAGCCGGGGGGTCGTTGGTAAAACAAACTTATGGTGTTGCATCGGCACTGCTGGATCAAGTCACCAAACAAAGTCGTGGGTGGCATACAAGAGATTCTGAGGTGGCCATGGGGGCTCCCTCCACATCTTTTGTAAGCCAAGACAAAAAAAAGAAAGATGAGGAGAGGGATGAAAGTATGGCAAAGATGATGACACAACTTGAACTCCTCACTAAACATGTAATGGGTTCAACACCAAAGGTGGTTAATGTCGTTGCCTCCAAGGATGCTAAGAGCTATGATGATGAAGCGGAGACTCTTGATGAAGAGATCCAATTTATGTCAAATCAAGAAGGGGGTTCCTTCCCCACCTACCTAAGGAAGGGTAGGAATCAAGGTTGGATGGATAAAGACCGTGATTGGAAGGATCATGATAGAGATCGTGAAACAAACCGAGATTGGAGAGATAAAGATAGAGACCGTGATTGGCGAGCTGCAAATCGGGACTATGATAGGTACGTTCCTCCATATGATAGGTCCAAGGGTAAGGAAGCAACCTCTATTGATCCGGAGAAATATAAGAATGAAGATGTGCTTGCTCGTATCCTCATGGGAGTTGAAGGAAGCGATAAGATGGTAAGGTAAATGAAAGGGGATTTGTTGCATCTCAACCAAACTGTCACTTCACACTCGGCTTTGATAAAACAACTTGAAACCCAAATGGGTCAACTATCCTCTCAAATGAATGCGAGACAAAGAGGGGGCCTTCCTAGTGACACGGTGGCGAATCCAAAGAATGACGCTCACGTCATGGCCATTGTTACTAGAAGTGGGAGAACCCTTGGAAATGATGTTGAAAATCTTGATGACAACCTTTGTGATAAGGGTGTGGGGGGCCACGTGAGCAAAACAAGAACTCGACTTGATAAGTCAAAAGATGAAACTCAAATATCACAAGAGCAAGGTGTTGACGGGTCGAAAAAGGTTGAAGCGAAAGAGGTAAGCCCACAAGTGGTTGATGGTGGTAATGCAAAACCAAATGAAAACTCGGTTATCTCTAAGCCGCAAGTTAAAATCCCTCCTCCATTCCCACAAAGGTTCAAGAAGAAAGAAGATGATTCGAAATTCAAGAAATTTCTTTCTAAATTTAGCAACCTTTCGATAAATATACCATTGTTGGAAGCCCTGCAAGAGATGCCCGGGTATGCTAAGTTTATGAAAGAATTGGTAACAAAGAAGAGAGTCATGGACTTCGAAACAATTGAAGTTACTCATAACTGTAGTGCTATAATGTCTAGTATGATGGTTGTGAAGAAGGATGATTCGGGGGCATTCACTATCCCATGTACTATTGGGGTGTATCAATTTGGTAAAGCCTTATGTGATCTTGGGGCAAGTATTAATTTGATGCCACTAGCCGTATTTTGGAAGTTAGGTTTGGGAGTTCCAACACCAACAACAATGAGGCTATTGATGGCCGACCGCTCTATTAAAAGACCCGTGGGTGTGTTGTGTGATGTACTTGTGAAGGTGGATCATTTCATTTTTCCGGCTGATTTTGTGATCTTGGACTGTGAAATTGACCATGAAGTCCCCATTATTCTTGGTAGACCATTTTTGGCTACCGGCCGAGCTTTAGTTGATGTTGAATGCGGTGAAATAAAATTCCGAGTAAACAATGAAGAGGTGTCATTCAATGTCTGCAAGTCCATGAAACAACCTATGGATTTACAAGTTGTCTCCGTAATCGATGTGGTTGATGATGTAGTGGCTAATACTATGGAGGCTGAATTTGTTAGAGAGCCTTTGGTGGGAGTTTTGTGGAATCTTGAAAGTAAAGGGAATGAAAGATATGAAGAAGAAGTTGCATCATTGAAAGGTTTTGGGTCTTACCCGAAAAATCCTTGTAAGCTGGACCTTGACTTGAAAAATCAGAAAACTCCTCCCGCGAAGACTTCAATTGAAGATCCACCACAAATCGAGTTCAATCCATTGCCACCTCATCTCCAGTATGTGTTCTTGGGAGAAGGGGAGACCCTACCCATTATTATTGCAAGTGATTTGTCATCTAGGCAAATTTAGGTGTTGAAATCAGTGGTGAGTCGATATATTCGGGCATTTGGATGGACTATAGCGGATATTATTGGGATTCCACCTGGCATATGCACTCATAAGATCAAGCTTGATCCCGAGTTTGTATCAAGTGTAGAACACCAAAGAAGGTTAAATCCTCCAATTCAAGAAGTTATGAATAAGGAAATCATCAAGTGGCTTGACGCAGGTATGGTTTATCCCATCTCGGATAGCACTTGGGTGAGTCCAATTCAATGTGTCCCAAAGAAAGGTGGTATCACGGTAGTCCCTAACAAAAATAATGATCTTATACCCGTCCGTTTGGTCACGGGTTGGAGAGTGTGCATTGACTATAGAAAGTTAAACTCATGGACTGAGAAGGATCACTTCCCCATGCCCTTCATGGATCAAATGCTCGATAGGTTGGCGGGTAGGGGTTGGTATTGCTTCCTCGATGGATATTCAGGCTATAATCAAATCTCCATAGCTCCCGAAGATAAAGAAAAAACTACCTTCACTTGTCCCTATGGAACTTTTGCCTTCAGGCGCATGCCCTTTGGATTATGCAATGCTCCGGCCACTTTTCAGCGGTGTATGCTTTCTATCTTTTCTGACATGGTAGAGAGTTCTATGGAAGTGTTTATGGATGATTTTTCAGTGGTTGGTGATACATTTGAAAATTGCCTTGAACACTTGGAGAAGGTGCTTGAAAGATGTGTGGCGAATAATCTTGTGTTGAATTGGGAGAAGTGCCACTTTATAGTTAAGGAGGGGATTGTTCTTGGACACAAAATATCTGGCCGAGGAATCGAAGTCGATCAAGCCAAGGTGGAAGTCATCGCTAAGCTACCACCTCCAATATCTTTCAAAGGGGTCCGAAGTTTCCTTGGCCATGCGGGTTTTTATAGGAGGTTTATTAAAGATTTCTCTAAAATTGCTCATCCGATGTGAAAACTCCTTGAGAAGGAGGTCACTTTTGAATTTAATGAAGAGTGCTTGAAGGCATTCAATTTCCTTAAAGAGAAGCTTGTTTCAGCCCCAATTATCGTGACCCCAAATTGGTCACAACCATTTGAACTCATGTGTGATGCTAGTGGGCTGGCATTGGGAGCTGTTCTTGGCCAACGAAAAGAGAAACCTTTTCATCCCATCTACTATGCTAGCAAGTCCCTAAATGATGCTCAAAAGAACTACACCGTTACAGAACAAGAATTGCTAGCCGTGGTGTATGGGTTTGAGAAATTTCGTGCTTACTTGTTAGGCACAAAAGTCATTGTGCACACTGATCATGCCGCCCTCCGGTATTTAATGGCGAACAAAGAAGCAAAGCCCCGATTAATAAGATGGATTCTACTACTACAGGAATTTGATTTTGAAGTGAAGGATCGAAAAGAGTGTGAAAACCAAGTAGCTGACCATCTTTCACGTCTTGAAAAAAAAGTGAACAGTTGGGGGGATATTGATCTTTATGATACATTCCCGGACGAACTTGTCATGAGTTTGAAAGAGAGCACTCTACCATGGTATGCCGATTTTGCAAATTATATAGTGAGTGGACTCCTTCCGGATGACCTGAGTTACTATCAAAGGAAAAGATTCCTCCATGATGTGAAACGGTATTTCTGGGATGAGCCCTATATTTTTAGGGAATGTGCAGATGGAATCATACGGCGATGTGTCATGGATGAGGAGAAAAAAGCCATTCTTGGAGCATGCCATTCTTCTCCTTTTGGTGGCCACCATGGTGGTGTGAGGACCGCTGGAAAAGTCCTTCAGTGTGGATATTATTGGCCTACCATTCACCGTGATGCTCATGAATTAGTAAAGACTTTCACTCAATGTCAAAAGCATGGTGGTATCTCGAGGAGGCATGAAATGCCTTTAGGACCCAATTTTGAGGTGGAGCTATTTGATGTATGGGGCCTTGATTTTATGGGTCCATTTGTGAGCTCATATGGTAACAAGTATATCTTGGTGGCCGTTGACTACTTGTACAAGTGGGTTGAGGCCATTGCTTTACAGACCAATGAAGGTAAAAGTGTAACTCTCTTCCTAAGAAAAAGCATTTTCACTAGGTTTGGAACTCCTCGAGCTATCATTAGTGACGGTGGTTCACATTTTTGCAATCGGCTATTTGAAGCTTTGCTTGAAAAATATGGAGTGCGGCATAAGGTGGCGACTCCATACCACCCTCAAACAAGTGGCCAAGTGGAGGTTTCCAATCGGGAGATCAAATCTATACTGGAGAAAACCGTAAATTTAGGGCGTACAAATTGGGCAAGGCAACTTGGTGATGCTCTGTGGGCATATAGGACCGCATTCAAGACTCCTATAGGCATGTCGCCCTATCATCTAGTGTTTGGAAAAGCTTGCCATCTCCCGGCTGAGTTAGGGCACAAAACTTTGTGGGCCTTGCGAAAATTGAACATGGATTGGGTGGATGCCTCGAAGTCAAGAATAGATCAACTTCATGAGTTGGATGAGTTCCGACTTAAGGCATATGAGAGCTCAGCATTATACAACGAGAAAATGAAGAAATGGCATGATTCCAAGATCTTAAAAAGAGAGTTCCATGAAGGTGATAAAGTGCTACTCTTCAATTCGAGGTTGAAACTCTTTGCGGGAAAACTAAAATCCAAGTGGTCTGGTCCTTTTGTTGTGGTGAATGTCTTCCCTAGTGGTGCTATTGAGCTCGAGGACCTTGAGAAAAGAAGTTTCATGGTGAATGGCCAACGATTGAAACATTATTTTGAGGGCGGACCTGGAGCAGCTAAGGTTGAGTTGCTCCTTTTTAAAGATGCTTGATGATGAGGAACAACGTCGAGCCACGACGATAACTAAGGTGATTCTTGGGAGGAAACCCAAGGTTATTTATAGTCATTTCAAGTTTGTTTGATTGCTAATTCTTAGTTAATTTGGTGAATGCAGGTGAATAATGCTAAGTGCGGGAGCATGGGTACTGTTTTGAGCTAAATTAATCACCTGCTAGCGGACATGCCCACATGCTCACGCATGTTGGGATGCATGAGGCTAGCAGGTGGAAGGCAACAATCTGTATGGGGGCAAGGAGCCACCTGCGTGCGCAGCCCAGACACATGCGTGCGCAGGCTAGCAACGCAGGAGGCTCTGCCTCGTGCCTCCTTCGAAGCCAAAATCTTCACCTGCGTGCGCAGGTCCCAGCATGCGTGCGCAGGTGACCCTCCGCAGGTGCTATTGCTGTCCTCCACACGCCCAGGTGCACTGCCCAGGTAAGGATTGCCCACCTGCGTGCGCATCTCCCTACATGCGTGCGCATGGTGGGGCGCAGGTGAGGTGCCTCCGAAATTATTTTTTTTTTTTTTTTTTTAAAATGGATTTGGCTTAACCCGACCCGGGTTGACCCTTTTCTTTCTTTAACTTCTTTAAAACAAAACCCATACCCAAACCCACTATCTTCTAAACTCAACACACTCAAAAGAAAAAAAGGGGCGAGTTTTTTTTTCGATTATACACCATTGCCATCGGCGAGTCTTTTTTGGTTAAAGGTTGCTCGTTCCTTCTTCTCCCCTTCACTCTCAAAGGGGATTGCACTCATTACTTCACCTTAAAATACTCCACTCCTCCACTTATTCTCTTAAAAATTGGTAAGTTCATTTGGTTTATATTTTATAAGAAGCTTTTCAATACATAAGGAAACTCATGCTTTGTGCTAGTTTTTGGTGATTCTTGGAGTCATGTGGAATCCCTATGGTTTAGTATTGTTGTTGTTGTGGTTTGATTGAGTTGGGGGTGATGCTCCATATTCAAATGGGGAAGTCTTGAGTACCCAAAAGTGTATGCACACCATGTGTTTGATGAAATTCCAACATGAGTATTCCCTTGTCTTTTCTCTTGTGCATAATTTAAGTGAACTTCACATGGCTCCGTGAACTTACCATGAGCTTTATTCCATATCCAAATGATGTGTTGCATTAGTATAGAGAAGATGTGTAATTTACATGATTTTGAGGATGCCATAATTCTTGCTATATTTCTTCACTTTATGAGGTACACTGGGTGTTTCTTGTTGATAAAATGAGTTGGTGCGAAGACTTGTTCATAACATAAATGCATGCTTTACCCTATGATAGATTAGGTGGCACCATTCTTATGGGCAAACCATCGTTTTTATTATCATTTGAGTCATGATGGATTGTGTTTGAGTCATAGTGGTCCTAATATACTCCTAGAAGCTTTCTTATAGAATTTTGCTTTGCATTCACCATAGTTTACTTAGTTTTCAAAATTTCTTTATTTTTATTTCATATATATATATACCATAAAACTCCAAAAACATGTTTTACCTTTGGTTTGGGTGGTTTGTTTCTTCTGGTTCTTTGCAGGGAATGTCTCCAAGGAAATCAATGCCTCGAGGAGCAAAGAAAGATCCTCCAAAGACCAAAGGCAAGGCCATTGCCACTCCTTCACAAAAAAAACCTCCCACTCAACAAGGACTCTCTACCACTCCTGACGTGCAATACACACTTGACATTTCAAGGGAGCTGGCCAAAGATGTGGATGCACTCAGATTTGCCAACATGGAAATGCGCAACCTGTACAATAACTGGGTGTCTACTAGGGGTTTCAATCCTGAGAAACTGTTTAATGTGAAGGATGTTCGTGAACATTTCCCTGATATTATCAGCCAAGTCACCAAGTTTGCTTGGGAAATATTCACAGACATTGATCCAGACTCGCCCCCATCCTTTTATTTTCCTGAGCTTGTAAAGGAAGTTTATGCCTCATACGTCATTCGACACAATCAACAAAAGTACAAACCACCAGTGGCAGACCAACCTTGCCTTCAGAGTGTACTTGTTAGAGGAGTGGAAGTTCCGTGCTCCGCTTCTGGCATTAATAAACTATACTTTGGTCCTGATTGTGCTCCGGGGGTTGAGTGCAAGAGGCGAATGCTTGAAGGGCGCGCTCATTTTCCATGGCTTTCCAAGATAATTGCTAAAGGTCTTCCGCTATGGGAAAATGGGGTTGGACAAATCAAAAGACGAGATCTTTCTATTCAAGCCAAGCATTGGCTCGGCTTTGTAGGAAATCGATTGCTTCCTTACAGAAATGATCAAGATGTCACTCTTGAAAGGGCTATTCTATGGGTTGTATTATGGATGGGGTGACTGTCAACCCGGGAGAGATCATTACTGAAGTGATAAAGATTCGATCCAAGCAAGTGGGCACGCTACTACCTTTTCCTGCTCTTATATCGGCTTTATGTGCAGTCCACCATGTTTCTTTCTTCCCAAAGATTGACACAAAAATCAAATGCATGGGTGTCATTGATATTCGTACCAGCCAGGATGACGATAATCCTGTAGGTTTAAAGAGAAAGTTTGGAGAGAATTCTGGTTCTTCCATGAGAGAGGAGCCCACTGCTAGCACGTCTCCTATGACTTCTCATGTGTCAGCACATGGTGACATACCTTTAGATCGTGATCTCCCTCAAGCACTACCTCCAGCACATACTACACAGTCAGCACAGCCTCCTCGGTCTTCTACGCTGACATTTGCTAAGGTTGCAGCCATGACCTTGGCAAATGACAGTTCTATTTCCCGTTTGGTGGCCGATATTCCTCACTTCATTCAGGTGGCTATTGAGCGGAGCCTTGGGCCTTTACGTGCTTAGATGATAGACTATGAGCGGAGATTATCCGCGGTTGAGGCCCAGGAGGAGAGTGAGGCAGTGACTGCGCTCAGGACTGATCTTGCAAGTCTGCGTGATGAGATGCAGTTGATGCAGCCCTCCATCTCTATCGATGATACCCAGTTCACTATCCCACCTGCAGACACTGGCCCCATCCTTCCATTTGTGGACTTGTTTGGGTATTCTCCTGTGGGGGAAGAGACAGAGAACGAGCTTGGCACGGGGTAGAATTGGCCAAAAGAAAGTCCATTGAGGAGCTCCAGGCACAGGCAGTTGGTGCTGGCCTTAGCTTCGGCCTTTTGTAGTGGTTCATACAGGAGCCCAGTCTGACGAGGCTCCTTCTGTTACAGCCCCAGCATCAGCACAACCGTCTCATGATACCGATCCGAGCGCCTAGTGCGCCTCAGGGAGTTTTGTCTTTCACTCCTTTACTTTTTGTCTTATATTGATTGCATTGGGGAAAATGCAAAACATTTTAGGGGGGGGGAGGGGGGTAGGCAAATTCATTCATTGGTACTTTATGGGTTGTAATATTAATTCATGATTCTATTTGGATTCCATCTTGTTAGGAGTTTTGATTCGGATATTGCCCTTGCCGGGCCATTTTTGTTGATTCGAATATTGCCCCATCTTTGTGAAGTTGTGATATGGATAGTGCCCTTGCCGGGTTCTTTTTGCATGCTATTCCTAATGTAAGTTTGGGGAAATTGAAGAGGTTCAAAGGTCCATCCAAAATTGTCATGGCAAACAAAAAAATGATTTGAGAAAATGATTTTGTTTTAGAAAAGAAAAGAGCAAAGTAGTTCCAAGTCTCCTCTTGTGTGTGACCTGTTCATTCATTTTTTGGCTCATGCTTCTTAAGTCTTTGACTTAGAGTAGGTTGTCAAGTTCATTTTCTCAAAGTTTGGGGGAAAGACTAGCTTTCTATTTTAAAGAAAAAGTGCCTAGTGTGGTGAGATTGTTGATTAGTTCTTGTACACACATGATAGTCTAGAACTTGCCCCACGTGTATTCAAGGCGAAATTTGGGACCTAACTTGGTTTATAGGATGACCCGAGGCCATTTTGTCCACCACTCGACCTAAATTTCCACCTTAACAGTTATCCCTAGTTAACCCAATTGAGCCTTTCACTACTTTCTTCTTGGATATGACCATACTATGACACCCCACCTTCGTCTTTGACAACCCTTTCTCTTGTCTATCACTCAATCTCTGGAAACACATCGCATGATTCTTAATGTGAACCAATATAAGTAAAGGCCTGAGCTCGGAGAAGCATGATTGTGAAAATGGTTGAGATGGAAGTTAAAAGTTAAGTTAAAAAAAAAAAAAAAGGAGATGTATAAATTTTTAAAAAAGGGGAGGTGTATGCTTGGTTGTTGCATAAGCAAATGAATAAAGAAATATAATGGAGAGGCATGAGTTGCTAATAAATGAATGAAAGGGCCTCAAAAGCAAATGAAGAGGGAATTTCGGTTGGAAGGCTATATATACAAAAAGAGAAAAGAAGAGAGAAGAATAGCAAAGACAAGGCAACTAAAAGGTGAATAAGGTGGAGATCTTGAACAAAATGGGCCTAAGAAATGATAAGGTGATGATGTCTAGAGAAATCTTCTAGTCAATTGATCCATAAACCTTTACCCTTAACCAAACCTTCGTCATTGACCGCAAGTCCTTGGTGACTTAAAACCTTGTTGAACCCCATTAGTGGCGAATGACACAAAGGGCAAGCCTATGGTTCTACGTGTGGTACTTGAATTTATTTGTGAGAGTGAGAGAGAAAGTTCATTCTATCCTTACCCCCCCACTAAATCACATTACCATGTGGGGGTGGGGAGAACTTTTTCAAGTGAGAGGCAATGATATCTTGAAAGAGAGAGTGATGTCCCACCTTCAATTTGGGAAAATGAGCAAGACAATTTGCAATTTGGAGATGAGACAAACTCTGAAGAATGTTGTGTCACATCTTGAGAAGCAGCCCAACCTGAAAATGATTTGTTTGAGGAATTTGCCTCCTGGTTAATGAGGATTGAGTTGTGAAAAAGAAAGCATGTTTTGCTTGTTTGTCATGACTTATTGGAGGAACCGATTGAATTTTATAGGTTTAAAGGTTTAGTGATGTCCCTTGTGGTTGTTCATTGTTAAGAGCATCCTTTTCTTTTTCTTGTAGGTGTTCTTGATTACTTGAGGACAAGCAATAGTTTATGTTTGGGGAAGTTGATAAGTCGATATTTTACCCGATTCTTAATACACTTGAGCTTGGATTATCTTGAAATTTGCATTGATTCGATATAAATTTCATGTTATATGGCTCTTGTATGCAGGTAATGGATGAACTCGAGCCCGAGCTAACCATACGAGTCAATGGGAGTTCGAAAAGTGAAGAAAAGATGCTGGATTTAACACCCTGGGAGATTAACAACCACCTGCGCACGCAGGTCAGGAGATGCGCACGCAGGTAGCTGGCTTAGGAGTGGAGCAGCACAATGCAGTGCCATCTGCGCTGGCCTCCTGCGCACGCAGGCCAGGAGATGTGCACACAGATGGCCAATTGAAGGGACTAGGCAGCGCAAGGCAGCTTCGTCTGCGCCAGCCTCCTGCGCGCGCAGGTCACCCGTCTGCGCTGGCGCAGATGGCTAGGCAGGGAACTTTTGTCATTTCGGCGGATGCAATTTTTTGGGAGATATAACATGTAATTTTTTGGCAGATGCGGCATCTTTTAGACATTCTGAGGGAGAGAAAAGAAAGGAGTGAACCCTAAAGAGAGAAACAAGCGATATTCTTACATTTTTGCATTAATTCCAAATAAAATTCTTGTAAGCAATTGAATTCCATGGAAGCTTAGGAAGAGAACTTTGGTAATTATCTTCTATCTTCTTCTATGAGTAGCTAATTTCTTTACTTGGGGTTATGCTTGAATAAGGTGTGATAAGTGTATGGGTTTCGTTTGATTGAGTATTGTTAGACATTTGCCATGGGTTTTAATCTCATTCCATGTTTCATTCAAATTAGAGGTTGCAAACTCTAATTACTTATAGAACCCTTATCATCCTTGACAAAGGGGATAAGAGTGAGGAATGGGTTTGAACAATAACTTGATGTGTGTCATTTAATAACATCTCTTAGACGTAATGATGTTAATTGAGGTCATGGATTGGTTGTATAAGCTGCACTTTTGAGGTGTTCGAAAGAACCCAATTGTGAAACCTTGGTGTGTGGTTGACAAATCGACACTAAACACCTGTAATCTAACCTACCCATAACTCTTATCTAGCTATAGTCAAATATTCGATGCACCCATACACAGATTCACTCTTATGAAGGCATAACCGCAAGTCTCGTTATACCCTTGGTTTTAATCCTTTTTCTCTACTCTTGAATTTGTGTGTTACAAGTTACAAAAGTTTCAACAGTTACAAATCAACAATTGATAAATTTTCTCCCTATTTACTTTTTCGTATTATTTTTATAGCATCACGTGTTAGCACTAGTTGCTTATAACACTTAGAGGTGAAAGCTATTGCATTCATTCCTCGTGGATTTGACCACGACTCCAAGTTGGGTAATTATATTGCTAATGACCGCTTACATTCTAGTCTGGGGTGTATTTGAGCGTTATCAAAAATGGCGCCATTGCCGGGGAATGAAACGTAGCGTTCATTTCTTTTAGTGTTTTAAGTTACTTGTGTTTCCCATGGTGTAGGTTTACTTTATTTGTTGTTTTTGTTCTTCATAGGTGAAAACCAAAGTCTTCACGATTCAATGAGTCAGCATGGTAGTCATGCCGCTTCATTTGACGGACATATGGACGATGAAGACTATTTGGGAGACGCAGGGAGAGCAAGTGCCATCCGCATCCCACCCGCGGATGGAAATGGAGTGTTTCACGTTACTAGTGTGATGCTTCACCTCCTTCAAATGAAGGGGTTATATGGGGGTCAAGCACATGAGGACGCGAATCTTCACTTGACAAATTTCATTGAGGTGTGCATGCCATTTGACATAGCCCATATATCACAAGAGTCCATCCGATTGAGACTCTTCCCCTTCTCATTGACTGGCGAAGCCGTAGTGTGGTTGAGGCAATTGCCCGCAGGTTCTATCACTACATGGGTAGAATTGATGGAAGAATTCTTGGATCGCTTCTTCCCACCATCCCGGATGTTGCAATTGAGGGATGAGATTATCAACTTTCGTCAATTGAGGCTTGGCAAAGGTTCAACACGAAATTGATGCAATACCCGACTCATGAAGTTCCGGATAAGATGCTCCTCCAAATATTCTACCGAGCATTAGATCAATTGAATAAGACGGTTGCGGACAATGCAGCCGGGGGGTCGTTGGTAAAACAAACTTATGGTGTTGCATCGGCACTGCTGGATCAAGTCACCAAACAAAGTCGTGGGTGGCATACAAGAGATTCTGAGGTGGCCATGGGGGCTCCCTCCGCATCTTTTGTAAGCCAAGACAAAAAAAAGAAAGATGAGGAGAGGGATGAAAGTATGGCAAAGATGATGACACAACTTGAACTTCTCACTAAACATGTAATGGGTTCAACACCAAAGGTGGTTAATGTCGTTGCCTCCAAGGATGCTAAGAGCTATGATGATGAAGCGGAGACTCTTGATGAAGAGATCCAATTTATGTCAAATCAAGAAGGGGGTTCCTTCCCCACCTACCTAAGGAAGGGTAGGAATCAAGGTTGGATGGATAAAGACCGTGATTGGAAGGATCATGATAGAGATCGTGAAACAAACCGAGATTGGAGAGATAAAGATAGAGACCGTGATTGGCGAGCTGCAAATCGGGACTATGATAGGTACATTCCTCCATATGATAGGTCCAAGGGTAAGGAAGCAACCTCTATTGATCCGGAGAAATATAAGAATGAAGATGTGCTTGCTCGTATCCTCATGGGAGTTGAAGGAAGCGATAAGATGGTAAGGTAAATGAAAGGGGATTTGTTGCATCTCAACCAAACTGTCACTTCACACTCGGCTTTGATAAAACAACTTGAAACCCAAATGGGTCAACTCTCCTCTCAAATGAATGCGAGACAAAGAGGGGGCCTTCCTAGTGACACGGTGGCGAATCCAAAGAATGACGCTCACGTCATGGCCATTGTTACTAGAAGTGGGAGAACCCTTGGAAATGATGTTGAAAATCTTGATGACAACCTTTGTGATAAGGGTGTGGGGGGCCACGTGAGCAAAACAAGAACTCGACTTGATAAGTCAAAAGATGAAACTCAAATGTCACAAGAGCAAGGTGTTGACGGGTCGAAAAAGGTTGAAGCGAAAGAGGTAAGCCCACAAGTGGTTGATGGTGGTAATGCAAAACCAAATGAAAACTCGGTTGTCTCTAAGCCGCAAGTTAAAATCCCTCCTCCATTCCCACAAAGGTTCAAGAAGAAAGAAGATGATTCGAAATTCAAGAAATTTCTTTCTAAATTTAGCAACCTTTCGGTAAATATACCATTGTTGGAAGCCCTGCAAGAGATGCCCGGGTATGCTAAGTTTATGAAAGAATTGGTAACAAAGAAGAGAGTCATGGACTTCGAAACAATTGAAGTTACTCATAACTGTAGTGCTATAATGTCTAGTATGATGGTTGTGAAGAAGGATGATCCGGGGGCATTCACTATCCCATGTACTATTGGGGTGTATCAATTTGGTAAAGCCTTATGTGATCTTGGGGCAAGTATTAATTTGATGCCACTAGCCGTATTTTGGAAGTTAGGTTTGGGAGTTCCAACACCAACAACAATGAGGCTATTGATGGCCGACCGCTCTATTAAAAGACCCGTGGGTGTGTTGTGTGATGTACTTGTGAAGCTGGATCATTTCATTTTTCCGGCTGATTTTGTGATCTTGGACTGTGAAATTGACCATGAAGTCCCCATTATTCTTGGTAGACCATTTTTGGCTACCGGCCGAGCTTTAGTTGATGTTGAATGCGGTGAAATAAAATTCCGAGTAAACAATGAAGAGGTGTCATTCAATGTCTGCAAGTCCATGAAACAACCTATGGATTTACAAGTTGTCTCCGTAATCGATGTGGTTGATGATGTAGTGGCTAATACTATGGAGGCTGAATTTGTTAGAGAGCCTTTGGTGGGAGTTTTGTGGAATCTTGAAAGTAAAGGGAATGAAAGATATGAAGAAGAAGTTGCATCATTGAAAGGTTTTGGGTCTTACCCGAAAAATCCTTGTAAGCTGGACCTTGACTTGAAAAATCAGAAAACTCCTCCCGCGAAGACTTCAATTGAAGATCCACCACAAATCGAGCTCAATCCATTGCCACCTCATCTCCAGTATGTGTTCTTGGGAGAAGGGGAGACCCTACCCATTATTATTGCAAGTGATTTGTCATCTAGGCAAATTTAGGTGTTGAAATCAGTGGTGAGTCGATATATTTGGGCATTTGGATGGACTATAGCGGATATTATTGGGATTCCACCTGGCATATGCACTCATAAGATCAAGCTTGATCCCGAGTTTGTATCAAGTGTAGAACACCAAAGAAGGTTAAATCCTCCAATGCAAGAAGTTATGAATAAGGAAATCATCAAGTGGCTTGACGCAGGTATGGTTTATCCCATCTCGGATAGCACTTGGGTGAGTCCAATTCAATGTGTCCCAAAGAAAGGTGGTATCACGGTAGTCCCTAACAAAAATAATGATCTTATACCCGTCCGTTTGGTCACGGGTTGGAGAGTGTGCATTGACTATAGAAAGTTAAACTCATGGACTGAGAAGGATCACTTCCCCATGCCCTTCATGGATCAAATGCTCGATAGGTTGGCGGGTAGGGGTTGGTATTGCTTCCTCGATGGATATTCAGGCTATAATCAAATCTCCATAGCTCCCGAAGATAAAGAAAAAACTACCTTCACTTGTCCCTATGGAACTTTTGCCTTCAGGCGCATGCCCTTTGGATTATGCAATGCTCCGGCCACTTTTCAGCGGTGTATGCTTTCTATCTTTTCTGACATGGTAGAGAGTTCTATGGAAGTGTTTATGGATGATTTTTCAGTGGTTGGTGATACATTTGAAAATTGCCTTGAACACTTGGAGAAGGTGCTTGAAAGATGTGTGGCGAATAATCTTGTGTTGAATTGGGAGAAGTGCCACTTTATGGTTAAGGAGGGGATTGTTCTTGGACACAAAATATCTGGCCGAGGAATCGAAGTCGATCAAGCCAAGGTGGAAGTCATCGCTAAGCTACCACCTCCAATATCTGTCAAAGGGGTCCGAAGTTTCCTTGGCCATGCGGGTTTTTATAGGAGGTTTATTAAAGATTTCTCTAAAATTGCTCATCCGATGTGAAAACTCCTTGAGAAGGAGGTCACTTTTGAATTTAATGAAGAGTGCTTGAAGGCATTCAATTTCCTTAAAGAGAAGCTTGTTTCAGCCCCAATTATCGTGACCCCAAATTGGTCACAACCATTTGAACTCATGTGTGATGCTAGTGGGCTGGCATTGGGAGCTGTTCTTGGCCAACGAAAAGAGAAACCTTTTCATCCCATCTACTATGCTAGCAAGTCCCTAAATGATGCTCAAAAGAACTACACCGTTACAGAACAAGAATTGCTAGCCGTGGTGTATGGGTTTGAGAAATTTCGTGCTTACTTGTTAGGCACAAAAGTCATTGTGCACACTGATCATGCCGCCCTCCGGTATTTAATGGCGAACAAAGAAGCAAAGCCCCGATTAATAAGATGGATTCTACTACTACAGGAATTTGATTTTGAAGTGAAGGATCGAAAAGAGTGTGAAAACCAAGTAGCTGACCATCTTTCACGTCTTGAAAAAAAAGTGAACAGTTGGGGGGATATTGATCTTTATGATACATTCCCGGACGAACTTGTCATGAGTTTGAAAGAGAGCACTCTACCATGGTATGCCGATTTTGCAAATTATATAGTGAGTGGACTCCTTCCGGATGACCTGAGTTACTATCAAAGGAAAAGATTCCTCCATGATGTGAAACGGTATTTCTGGGATGAGCCCTATATTTTTAGGGAATGTGCAGATGGAATCATACGGCGATGTGTCATGGATGAGGAGAAAAAATCCATTCTTGGAGCATGCCATTCTTCTCCTTTTGGTGGCCACCATGGTGGTGTGAGGACCGCAGGAAAAGTCCTTCAGTGTGGATATTATTGGCCTACCATTCACCGTGATGCTCATGAATTAGTAAAGACTTTCACTCAATGTCAAAAGCATGGTGGTATCTCGAGGAGGCATGAAATGCCTTTAGGACCCAATTTTGAGGTGGAGCTATTTGATGTATGGGGCCTTGATTTTATGGGTCCATTTGTGAGCTCATATGGTAACAAGTATATCTTGGTGGCCGTTGACTACTTGTACAAGTGGGTTGAGGCCATTGCTTTACAGACCAATGAAGGTAAAAGTGTAACTCTCTTCCTAAGAAAAAGCATTTTCACTAGGTTTGGAACTCCTCGAGCTATCATTAGTGACGGTGGTTCACATTTTTGCAATCGGCTATTTGAAGCTTTGCTTGAAAAATATGGAGTGCGGCATAAGGTGGCGACTCCATACCACCCTCAAACAAGTGGCCAAGTGGAGGTTTCCAATCGGGAGATCAAATCTATACTGGAGAAAACCGTAAATTTAGGGCGTACAAATTGGGCAAGGCAACTTGGTGATGCTCTGTGGGCATATAGGACCGCATTCAAGACTCCTATAGGCATGTCGCCCTATCATCTAGTGTTTGGAAAAGCTTGCCATCTCCCGGCTGAGTTAGGGCACAAAACTTTGTGGGCCTTGCGAAAATTGAACATGGATTGGGTGGATGCCTCGAAGTCAAGAATAGATCAACTTCATGAGTTGGATGAGTTCCGACTTAAGGCATATGAGAGCTCAGCATTATACAACGAGAAAATGAAGAAATGGCATGATTCCAAGATCTTAAAAAGAGAGTTCCATGAAGGTGATAAAGTGCTACTCTTCAATTCGAGGTTGAAACTCTTTGCGGGAAAACTAAAATCCAAGTGGTCTGGTCCTTTTGTTGTGGTGAATGTCTTCCCTAGTGGTGCTATTGAGCTCGAGGACCTTGAGAAAAGAAGTTTCATGGTGAATGGCCAACGATTGAAACATTATTTTGAGGGCGGACCTGGAGCAGCTAAGGTTGAGTTGCTCCTTTTTAAAGATGCTTGATGATGAGGAACAACGTCGAGCCACGACGATAACTAAGGTGATTCTTGGGAGGAAACCCAAGGTTATTTATAGTCATTTCAAGTTTGTTTGATTGCTAATTCTTAGTTAATTTGGTGAATGCAGGTGAATAATGCTAAGTGCGGGAGCATGGGTACTGTTTTGAGCTAAATTAATCACCTGCTAGCGGACATGCCCACATGCTCACGCATGTTGGGATGCATGAGGCTAGCAGGTGGAAGGCAACAATCTGTATGGGGGCAAGGAGCCACCTGCGTGCGCAGCCCAGACACATGCGTGCGCAGGCTAGCAACGCAGGAGGCTCTGCCTCGTGCCTCCTTCGAAGCCAAAATCTTCACCTGCGTGCGCAGGTCCCAGCATGCGTGCGCAGGTGACCCTCCGCAGGTGCTATTGCTGTCCTCCACACGCCCAGGTGCACTGCCTAGGTAAGGATTGCCCACCTGCGTGCGCATCTCCCCACATGCATGCGCATGGTGGGGCGCAGGTGAGGTGCCTCCGAAATTTTATTTATTTATTTTTTTTTTAAAATGGATTTGGCTTAACCCGACCCGGGTTGACCCTTTTCTTTCTTTAACTTCTTTAAAACAAAACCCATACCCAAACCCACTATCTTCTAAACTCAACACACTCAAAAGAAAAAAAGGGGCGAGTTTTTTTTTCGATTATACACCATTGCCATCGGCGAGTCTTTTTTGGTTAAAGGTTGCTCGTTCCTTCTTCTCCCCTTCACTCTCAAAGGGGATTGCACTCATTACTTCACCTTAAAATACTCCACTCCTCCACTTATTCTCTTAAAAATTGGTAAGTTCATTTGGTTTATATTTTATAAGAAGCTTTTCAATACATAAGGAAACTCATGCTTTGTGCTAGTTTTTGGTGATTCTTGGAGTCATGTGGAATCCCTATGGTTTAGTATTGTTGTTGTTGTGGTTTGATTGAGTTGGGGGTGATGCTCCATATTCAAATGGGGAAGTCTTGAGTACCCAAAAGTGTATGCACACCATGTGTTTGATGAAATTCCAACATGAGTATTCCCTTGTCTTTTCTCTTGTGCATAATTTAAGTGAACTTCACATGGCTCCGTGAACTTACCATGAGCTTTATTCCATATCCAAATGATGTGTTGCATTAGTATAGAGAAGATGTGTAATTTACATGATTTTGAGGATGCCATAATTCTTGCTATATTTCTTCACTTTATGAGGTACACTGGGTGTTTCTTGTTGATAAAATGAGTTGGTGCGAAGACTTGTTCATAACATAAATGCATGCTTTACCCTATGATAGATTAGGTGGCACCATTCTTATGGGCAAACCATCGTTTTTATTATCATTTGAGTCATGATGGATTGTGTTTGAGTCATAGTGGTCCTAATATACTCCTAGAAGCTTTCTTATAGAATTTTGCTTTGCATTCACCATAGTTTACTTAGTTTTCAAAATTTCTTTATTTTTATTTCATATATATATATACCATAAAACTCCAAAAACATGTTTTACCTTTGGTTTGGGTGGTTTGTTTCTTCTGGTTCTTTGCAGGGAATGTCTCCAAGGAAATCAATGCCTCGAGGAGCAAAGAAAGATCCTCCAAAGACCAAAGGCAAGGCCATTGCCACTCCTTCACAAAAAAAACCTCCCACTCAACAAGGACTCTCTACCACTCCTGACGTGCAATACACACTTGACATTTCAAGGGAGCTGGCCAAAGATGTGGATGCACTCAGATTTGCCAACATGGAAATGCGCAACCTGTACAATAACTGGGTGTCTACTAGGGGTTTCAATCCTGAGAAACTGTTTAATGTGAAGGATGTTCGTGAACATTTCCCTGATATTATCAGCCAAGTCACCAAGTTTGCTTGGGAAATATTCACAGACATTGATCCAGACTCGCCCCCATCCTTTTATTTTCCTGAGCTTGTAAAGGAAGTTTATGCCTCATACGTCATTCGACACAATCAACAAAAGTACAAACCACCAGTGGCAGACCAACCTTGCCTTCAGAGTGTACTTGTTAGAGGAGTGGAAGTTCTGTGCTCCGCTTCTGGCATTAATAAACTATACTTTGGTCCTGATTGTGCTCCGGGGGTTGAGTGCAAGAGGCGAATGCTTGAAGGGCGCGCTCATTTTCCATGGCTTTCCAAGATAATTGCTAAAGGTCTTCCGCTATGGGAAAATGGGGTTGGACAAATCAAAAGACGAGATCTTTCTATTCAAGCCAAGCATTGGCTCGGCTTTGTAGGAAATCGGTTGCTTCCTTACAGAAATGATCAAGATGTCACTCTTGAAAGGGCTATTCTGTGGGTTGTATTATGGATGGGGTGACTGTCAACCCGGGAGAGATCATTACTGAAGTGATAAAGATTCGATCCAAGCAAGTGGGCACGCTACTACCTTTTCCTGCTCTTATATCGGCTTTATGTGCAGTCCACCATGTTCCTTTCTTCCCAAAGATTGACACAAAAATCAAATGCATGGGTGTCATTGATATTCGTACCAGCCAGGATGACGATAATCCTGTAGGTTTAAAGAGAAAGTTTGGAGAGAATTCTGGTTCTTCCATGAGAGAGGAGCCCACTGCTAGCACGTCTCCTATGACTTCTCATGTGTCAGCACATGGTGACATACCTTTAGATCGTGATCTCCCTCAAGCACTACCTCCAGCACATACTACACAGTCAGCACAGCCTCCTCGGTCTTCTACGCTGACATTTGCTAAGGTTGCAGCCATGACCTTGGCAAATGACAGTTCTATTTCCCGTTTGGTGGCCGATATTCCTCACTTCATTCAGGTGGCTATTGAGCGGAGCCTTGGGCCTTTACGTGCTTAGATGATAGACTATGAGCAGAGATTATCCGCGGTTGAGGCCCAGGAGGAGAGTGAGGCAGTGACTGCGCTCAGGACTGATCTTGCAAGTCTGCGTGATGAGATGCAGTTGATGCAGCCCTCCATCTCTATCGATGATACCCAGTTCACTATCCCACCTGCAGACACTGGCCCCATCCTTCCATTTGTGGACTTGTTTGGGTATTCTCCTGTGGGGGAAGAGACAGAGAACGAGCTTGGCACGGGGTAGAATTGGCCAAAAGAAAGTCCATTGAGGAGCTCCAGGCACAGGCAGTTGGTGCTGGCCTTAGCTTCGGCCTTTTGTAGTGGTTCATACAGGAGCCCAGTCTGACGAGGCTCCTTCTGTTACAGCCCCAGCATCAGCACAACCGTCTCATGATACCGATCCGAGCGCCTAGTGCGCCTCAGGGAGTTTTGTCTTTCACTCCTTTACTTTTTGTCTTATATTGATTGCATTGGGGAAAATGCAAAACATTTTGGGGGGGGGGGGGGGTAGGCAAATTCATTCATTGGTACTTTATGGGTTGTAATATTAATTCATGATTCTATTTGGATTCCATCTTGTTAGGAGTTTTGATTCGGATATTGCCCTTGCCGGGCCATTTTTGTTGATTCGAATATTGCCCCATCTTTGTGAAGTTGTGATATGGATAGTGCCCTTGCCGGGTTCTTTTTGCATGCTATTCCTAATGTAAGTTTGGGGAAATTGAAGAG
The DNA here is from genome assembly GCA_031232105.1 of Capsicum rhomboideum. NCBI lineage: Eukaryota > Viridiplantae > Streptophyta > Magnoliopsida > Solanales > Solanaceae > Capsicum > Capsicum rhomboideum. The sequence goes on along the minus strand of CP124712.1, from coordinate 30,821,339 downwards.
GTTCAAAGGTCCATCCAAAATTGTCATGGCAAACAAAAAAATGATTTGAGAAAATGATTTTGTTTTAGAAAAGAAAAGAGCAAAGTAGTTCCAAGTCTCCTCTTGTGTGTGACCTGTTCATTCATTTTTTGGCTCATGCTTCTTAAGTCTTTGACTTAGAGTAGGTTGTCAAGTTCATTTTCTCAAAGTTTGGGGGAAAGACTAGCTTTCTATTTTAAAGAAAAAGTGCCTAGTGTGGTGAGATTGTTGATTAGTTCTTGTACACACATGATAGTCTAGAACTTGCCCCACGTGTATTCAAGGCGAAATTTGGGACCTAACTTGGTTTATAGGATGACCCGAGGCCATTTTGTCCACCACTCGACCTAAATTTCCACCTTAACAGTTATCCCTAGTTAACCCAATTGAGCCTTTCACTACTTTCTTCTTGGATATGACCATACTATGACACCCCACCTTCGTCTTTGACAACCCTTTCTCTTGTCTATCACTCAATCTCTGGAAACACATCGCATGATTCTTAATGTGAACCAATATAAGTAAAGGCCTGAGCTCGGAGAAGCATGATTGTGAAAATGGTTGAGATGGAAGTTAAAAGTTAAGTTAAAAAAAAAAAAAAAAGGAGATGTATAAATTTTTAAAAAAGGGGAGGTGTATGCTTGGTTGTTGCATAAGCAAATGAATAAAGAAATATAATGGAGAGGCATGAGTTGCTAATAAATGAATGAAAGGGCCTCAAAAGCAAATGAAGAGGGAATTTCGGTTGGAAGGCTATATATACAAAAAGAGAAAAGAAGAGAGAAGAATAGCAAAGACAAGGCAACTAAAAGGTGAATAAGGTGGAGATCTTGAACAAAATGGGCCTAAGAAATGATAAGGTGATGATGTCTAGAGAAATCTTCTAGTCAATTGATCCATAAACCTTTACCCTTAACCAAACCTTCGTCATTGACCGCAAGTCCTTGGTGACTTAAAACCTTGTTGAACCCCATTAGTGTCGAATGACACAAAGGGCAAGCCTATGGTTCTACGTGTGGTACTTGAATTTATTTGTGAGAGTGAGAGAGAAAGTTCATTCTATCCTTACCCCCCCACTAAATCACATTACCATGTGGGGGTGGGGAGAACTTTTTCAAGTGAGAGGCAATGATATCTTGAAAGAGAGAGTGATGTCCCACCTTCAATTTGGGAAAATGAGCAAGACAATTTGCAATTTGGAGATGAGACAAACTCTGAAGAATGTTGTGTCACATCTTAAGAAGCAGCCCAACCTGAAAATGATTTGTTTGAGGAATTTGCCTCCTGGTTAATGAGGATTGAGTTGTGAAAAAGAAAGCATGTTTTGCTTGTTTGTCATGACTTATTGGAGGAACCGATTGAATTTTATAGGTTTAAAGGTTTAGTGATGTCCCTTGTGGTTGTTCATTGTTAAGAGCATCCTTTTCTTTTTCTTGTAGGTGTTCTTGATTACTTGAGGACAAGCAATAGTTTAAGTTTGGGGAAGTTGATAAGTCGATATTTTACCCGATTCTTAATACACTTGAGCTTGGATTATCTTGAAATTTGCATTGATTCGATATAAATTTCATGTTATATGGCTCTTGTATGCAGGTAATGGATGAACTCGAGCCCGAGCTAACCATACGAGTCAATGGGAGTTCGAAAAGTGAAGAAAAGATGCTGGATTTAACACCCTGGGAGATTAACAACCACCTGCGCACGCAGGTCAGGAGATGCGCACGCAGGTAGCTGGCTTAGGAGTGGAGCAGCACAATGCAGTGCCATCTGCGCTGGCCTCCTGCGCACGCAGGCTAGGAGATGCTCACGCAGATGGCCAATTGAAGGGACTAGGAAGCGCAAGGCAGATTCATCTGCGCCAGCCTCCTGCGCGCGCAGGTCACCCGTCTATGCTGGCGCAGATGGCTAGGCAGGGGCACTTTTGTCATTTCGGCGGATGCGATTTTTTGGGAGATATAACATGTAATTTTTTGGGAGAGGTGGCATCTTTTTAGACATTCTGAGGGAGAGAAAAGAAAGGAGTGAACCCTAAAGAGAGAAACAAGCGATATTCTTACATTTTTGTATTAATTCCAAATAAAATTCTTGTAAGCAATTGAATTCCATGGAAGCTTGGGAAGAGAACTTTGGTAATTATCTTCTATCTTTTTCTATGAGTAGCTAATTTCTCTACTTGGGGTTATGCTTGAATAAGGTGTGATAAGTGTATGGGTTTCATTTGATTGAGTATTGTTAGACATTTGCCATGGGTTTTAATCTCATTCCATGTTTCATTCAAATTAGAGGTTGTAAACTCTAATCACTTATAGAACCCTTATCATCCTTGACAAAGGGGATAAGAGTGAGGAATGGGTTTGAACAATAACTTGATGTGTGTCATTTAATAGCATCTCTTAGACGTAATGATTTTAATTGAGGTCATGGATTGGTTGTATAAGCTGCACTTTTGAGGTGTTCGAAAGAACCCAATTGTGAAACCTTGGTGTGTGGTTGACAAATCGACACTAAGCACCTGTAATCTAACCTACCCATAACTCTTATCTAGCTATAGTCAAATATTCGATGCACCCATACACAGATTCACTCTTATGAAGGCATAACCCCAAGTCTCTTTATACCCTTGGTTTTAATCCTTTTTCTCTACTCTTGAATTTGTGTGTTACAAGTTACAAAAGATTCAACAGTTACAAATCAACAATTGATAAATTTTCTCCCCATTTACTTTTCCGTATTATTTTTATAGCATCACGTGTTAGCACTAGTTGCTTATAACACTTAGAGGTGAAAGCTATTGCATTCATTCCTCGTGGATTCGACCCCGAATCCAAGTTGGGTAATTATATTGCTAACGACCGCTTACATTCTAGTCTGGGGTGTATTTGAGCGTTATCAATCAAAACTCCAGATTAGTCATTGCCCTTTGAGCTTATGTGTGATGCATTATTCTAGTGCTATCGTTCCTCCAAGAATAGATGCCACTATATTCAAAATTGAGCAAGAAAGTGGAATGTCTATTCCAAAATTCTACTAATGATGACCCATACAAACATATGAAGAAAAATATTGGTATGTGTCAATCTTAAAAGTAGAATAATGAATAAGATGAAGCAATTTGGTTAAGCTATTCAAGTATTCTCTTTATAGGGAGGCAAGAACCTGGATTTAGAACCTTCTCCCAAACTCTATCCATACATGGAATGAGATGATGATGTGTTCCTAAAAAATGGTTTTCACCAAGCAAGAAGGTCAAGCTCAGAAACAAGATTTTCTATTTCAAGCAGATCTCAGAGAATAACTTTATGAGGCTTGGGAACGATTGAGGTATTACTTGTAGTGATCACTGAATTATGGTTTTCTGGAAAACATCATACTGGATAAGCTCTATATAGGGTTAGACCACATAATTTAATTTGTGGTGAATAATGCTACTGAAGTTTGCTTCATGGACAATAAATTTGGTAGGATAACTCAACCACTCAACAAATTCACTTTGCATAATTAAGCATGGTGCTCTAGTGGATCTAATGCATCATACATGTAACCATCAGTGACAAATATAGTCAAGTAAAATTAGGAGACAAATCAAACTATTGCAAATCTTACCACAAAAACCAACCTGCTCACAAAGAAGATCAATAAAAATAAAATGAAAAAGGTGAACGTTATGGATTGTGTGCAAAAACATCCAATGCAAAACTACAATTCAACTAAAATTGTGTATCTAGATGCACCTCTAGTTGAGGAGGCAAATTATGTCAATAATTCTCAGGGTGGTCAGTTGAGATAGAACTATCAAGGGAAGAATTACCAGAATAAAAATTACCAAGGTTCAGGGTACCAAAATCACTGGAGACCTTAGGAAAAAGGTCAGGTCATAACTAAATGATACAGTAATCAGAATAACCACAACTTTGGTAATAGAAGCTCAAATCCATTTGTATCTCCAAAAGGAACACAATAGGATCAAAGCTCTACAAGGGAGGAAAGCTTACTTAAGAAAATTATTGCCAATTAAAAAAATACTGACTCATCAGTGAAGAACATGGTAGAAGTTGTTGAATATCATACAACTTAAATTTAAAAGTTAGAGATAAAATTGAGGGATATGTCACGTGAGTAGAACCCAAAGCGAAAAGGTCAACTTTCAAATGACACCATTGTTTGTCTATAAGGTAGTGGTTTTAAACCAAACATCACATTGTATGTATATCACTACTATGAGTGGCCAAAAATTAGTGAATAAAACTGTTATTGAGGAAGAATAAGAGGACAATGAGAAAAAAGTTTAGGTTCCTGAGGATGACCAAGAAGTTGTCGAGAGGGAAATCTGAAAAACACCAAGGATGGGGACAAAGTCCACAAATTAAATGCAGAGTAGGGAAAGGTAGCATTGGAACTGCCATCCCAGTTTTCTAAACCTCCTCTGCCTTTCCTAAAAAGTTTTAAGAAGAAGTCAAAAGATTCCATATGTTTAAAGTTCTGTGATCAGTTGAAGTAGTTGTATATGAGTATTCCTTTATTGGATGCTTTTCCTTAGATATCGGGTTTTGCTAAGTACTTGAAAGAACTACTCATAAAAAAATGTATAGTTAAAGAGAAAGATATCCAGTTCATTCATCATTTTAGCTCTATTATTTCACAAACTATGGTACAAAAGAAGGATGATTGGAGAACATTCACCATACAGTGCACTATCTGTATTTCCAAAATTGCATGAGGTTTATGTGATAATGGTGCTAATATTTATCTAATGCCCCTTAATATTTTCAAGCATTTAGGGTTAGGGATTCCAAAGCCAACCAGTATATGATTATAGATAGCTAACCTAATTGTCAAGTGATCTGTGGGAATCATAGATGACATTTTGGTGAAAATGGGAAAATTTGTGCTGCCTTATGACTTTGTGATACTGAATTATGTTGTTGATATAAATATCCCAATCATCTTGTGATGACCTTTTCTATCCATTAGGAGAGCATTAATATATTTAGAAAAGAATGAAATTATATTCTGGTTAATGATGAAGAAATCACCTTCAAGGCAAAAAAAAGAGATGAAGTTACCAATTGAGTACCATAATATCTGAGTAATTAATACTATAGATGATGTGGTTTATAATGCAATAGACTTGAAGGCTGAAGAGGAGAGTTTTGGAGAAGTCTTTGTAGAGATTCTGGTAAATTTGGATGGGGAAGACATGGAAGCATGTGTAGAAATGTTTAAGTCTTGGTAGCTATTCTAGTAAATTTGGATGGGAAAGACATGGAAGCCTATGTAGAAATGTTTAACTCATTGGAAGGATTAGGTCTCTAAACAAGCCCAAGAAGCTATCGTTGGACCTAGAAAATAGGGTGACCCCACTTGGCAAACCCTTAATTATTGAGCTATGAAGCTAGAATTGAAATAACTTTCATCATATCTCAGGTATAAATTTTTGGGATCTAATAGAACTTTACCAACAATCATTTATTCTTTGCTTGACGATGTGGAGGTACATAGGTTGCTAGAGTTATTGAGAAAGTATAGATGATCCATCAGATGGACAATAACAGACATTCGTGGAATTCCCATAGGTATGTGAGAGCACAAAATAATGCTAGAGGAAGATAGAACATAAATGTAGGCTGAATCAAGTTATTCAAGAAGTAGTCAAGAAGGAAATTATCAGGTGGCTAGACGCGAAAGTGTTGTTTCATATTACAAACAACCATTGGGTCAACTAAGTTTAGTGTGTGCCAAAGAAGGGGGGGCCTAGTTGGATGCCTTCAGTCTTGGTAATGCTCAAGCCACTTTCAAATAATGTTTGATGGCTGTTTTCTTAGAGATGGTGGAAGATTTCTTAGAAATGTTCAAATACTTCCATAGATAGAAATTCATACAATGATTTCCTTAAGCATTTTGGTCAGGTACTATGAAGATATAAAGAGACAAATATGGTATAAAATTGGGAGAAATTTCACTTTATGGTTAGAGAAAGAATCTTATTGGGTAATAATATTTTTGAAAGAGGTATTGAGGTTGATCAAGTGATTATTTAAATTATTTCCAAGTTACAACCCCAATCTCTATTAATGGAGTCCAAAAATTTCTTGGGCATGTTAGATTTCATAGAAAATTCATCATGGATAACTCGACGTGCAAGCTTCTCAAAAAAAGATGCCAATTTAGGTTTAATAGTTACTGTGTGAAAGACAATAAGGAACTAAAGAAAATGCTGACAAAGGTTCCCATGATCAAAACTCCAGATTAGTCATTGCCCTTTGAGCTTATGTGTGATGCAAGTAGGTATTCTATGGTGCGGTTCTTGCACAAAGACGTAACAAGATCATACATCTAATCTACTACATGAGTAAGATGTTGAATGGTGCTCATAGGAATTGTACTATTATAGAGCAAGAGATGTTGGCAATTTTTTATGCCTTCAAGAAAGTCCACGTTTATCTATTAGGATCTAAGGTGGTGGTGTACACTAATGATGCAACAATATGATACTTAATGGAAAAAAGGATGCTAAACTACAGTTGATTATATGACTATTGGTATTACAGGAATTTGACTTTGTGGTCACAGACAGGAAAGGGTCAAAAAGTCAGGTTACAAACCATCTATGTCGAATTGAGGAGAATGGTAAAGTCATAAAAGAAGTGGAAATTGATGATGCATTCCTAAATGAGCACATACTAGCTATTTCATATGACATAGCACCGTGATATTCATACATTGCTAATTATTTCATTATAGGTATTTTTAGAAGCACCATATTTCTTCTGCATATGTGTTGATAGTATGATTAGGCATTGTGCTTCGGAAGACAAGGTTTTAGTTATTCTCAAGGACTGCCTTGACTCTCTAGTTAGAGGTTATCAATTGGGAAATTAAACTACAATAAAGGTGTTAAAATATGAGTATTATTGTAATACTCTGTACTATTATATGAATATCATGACTAGAAATTATGATCAATGTTAACGACAGGGTACGATCTCTAGGAAATGTGAAATGTCATTGAACTTCATGCTAAAAGTGATTTGATGTCTGGAGAATTGATTTGAAGTTACCCTTTGTCAGTTCACATGTGATGAGATATATATTGGTGGTGGTGGACTATGTGTCCAAGTGAGTATAAGTCATAACACTGCCAAATAATAAGGCCAAAGTGTTACCAGATTCCAAAAGAAGAACAGTTTCACTCATTTTGGCACACTTTGTGCCATAATAAGTTATGGGATGCACTTTTGCAATAAAGATTTTATTGGTTTATTTGTGAAGTATAGGGCCAAGTACAAAGTGGCCTCTCCACATCATCTGTAAACTAGTGGTTGATGTGTTGGCTAATAAGGACACATTTTACATTTTTAACTAAGGATAATCATAAGTTTTCAAGCAACCGTTGTTAGTTTTGATGTGTTTGGTTTTCAATTTATAGAAAATAAGTCTAAGGACAGAAAATAAGGAACGATGCACTGAAATGGGCGGTGACAGCTTTTCTGACAGACTGTCAGAGGCCTGACAAATCGCCACACCACCCATCAAGGCAAAGAATAAGCAACATTTAGAGGAAGTTGGGTGATGGCTTAGTTGGCAATCCAGCAGTACTACATAGTTTGAAGCAATCTCAAGTTGAGTAAAATGGATCCATTGATAGTACGTCATGAATATGATGAACCGTCAGATCTCCTACCAAGACAAAGTAGAACTTGACCTTCTCTGAAGTTTAGTGACGGTTCTAGTGGTAAACCATCACCTGGTTGACGAACCGCCAGTCATGGCATTAGAGGTGAAGCGGCTTCCCAAATTGAATTTTAAATCCTATATTTTAAGAACCTACAAATACCTAGTCTAGGGTTTAGAATAGGCATCTTGGATACAAAGGATATTTTGTAACGTATTTTTCTCTGAAGAAAGGATTCTTTGTGGCGCCAAACACTACTTTTTAGTTTTTTCCAAGGATTTGAGAGATGAATTTCTTCTTTGTAAGGTTTAATATTTGCATTATGAAATATATTTCTTTCATCTCTTTCATTAATATGAGTGGCTAAAAACCCTGAAACTAAGGTTGTGGAATTTTTGGCAAAAAATCACTTCTAGGGTTAATGTTTATATGAATTTGGATTACTATTTTAATTATATTCTTAATTCCTTCACTTTTACATATTTCTAATAGTTGCAAACATTAGAACAAGCCCTTGGTTTAACTTGCTTGAACAAAGATGTTAAAACCGAGAAAAGGCATTGGTAACGAGAATTTGGAGTTTCTAGTTAATGCCTATCGAGGTTAATCACTTGAGGCTAAAATTGAGTTATAATCCCATCACTTTAAGTTCGAAAGAATTGAAGTGAACATCATCTATTTAGGTTGGAAAACATTTCGGTGAACATTTGGAATCGATTGTTTTATAATTACATGTATTAATGTTAATTTATCTCTTACTTAATCCGAAAGTGATAGAAAGCCAAGGTGAACACAATCCTAGTTTGTCTTCTCCCAATTGATCTAACGTTGTCAAAATTAATCATCTTACTTTACCATAAGTTGAAACTACTCTACAAATTTTAATAACAGTACCCCTCAATTTCATGAAAATCATTGACTAATAGTCACTTGAACTACATATAACTTAGTTAGAACCGTATTTCATGTGGGATTCGACCCAAACCTCTGTTGGGTTCTATATTTGACAATGACCGCTTACGCTTCCTTAAGGGAGTTGTAGTTTGGGCGAATCAAATTTTGGTGCCGTTGCTGGGGACTACAGTTGGTAATTAAGTTTTTGTATTTATTTGACTTTTAGTCCTTTTCCTAATTTTACTTTATTTTTAGTTTTTGTAAGTTGTAGGAAATAGGTAGTGCATGCCAAGTACGCGTCGTTTAGGAAAACCATTATTACCTTATGACCCCTAACTTGCAAGGACTTTGAGAAGAAATATAAATATATAACTTCTTGCACAACAGAAGGAAGCAACAAAACTTGTTGCCCTTGCTGGTGCTAATTGAATCAACAAAATGTTGGTGCACCTGATCATATTCCAAATGATGAAAATGAGGATTTAGGTAATGACGAACTGGGAGATGTTGTTGATGGGCAACATATAGGCAATGTTGCTTACGCCAACCCAAATCAACAACCACAAGGTAGAGATGGTCAACAACCTGCAGTGAACTTTTCTATTGATGATGATGATGATACTAATTTGGATGGGGTTGGTGCTACTGGAGCCATTGTCCTACCACCACTAACTCTTGGGATAAATTTAATATCACCAGTATAATTATTCAGTTATTGAAACTTAAGGGTCTATTCGGAGGATTGCCTAGTGATGATCCTAGTATACATTTGGTCAACTTCATAAACATATACAAGTCCTTTGATTATCCATGAGTTAGTCAAAATGCAATTCAATTGAGGTTATTTCCATTGTCTTTATCTGGGGAGGCAACTTTGTGGTTAACTGAGTTGGCTCCCAATTCTATAACAAACTAGAGGTAGTTGAAAGGAGCTTTCTTAGAAAGGTTCTTTCTGCCTTCAAGGATGTTAAAGTTGAGGGACGATATTAGCAACTTTAGGTAGCTATCGAATAAGGCATTACATGAGACCTGACTTGGGTTCAAAAACAAGTTGACCCAATGTCCTAATCATAAGCTAACTAACGAGAACTTAATGGAGACATTCTATAGGTCTTTGAATTTGAACACTAAGCCAACAGTTGATAATGCAACTAAAGGTGCTTTAATGGCATACACTTTCACAAATGCAACCTTTATACCTGATAGACTAGCCAAAACTAGTAGGGCTTGGTATACTAGGGATTTTGAGGTAGAAAACAATACATATGTTGTTGGTATGTCGGTCAAATAGCATCAAAGAGAAGAAGAGCATGACCAAGATATGGCTCACATGAAAACTCAAATAGATCTGCTAAAAAACACTTGTTAGCCGGAGGTGTTGAGAAGGTGAGAGCTGTTGGCATAAAAAGTAGAGCTGCTAAATCTGATTCCAAAGAAAAAGCAAACTATCTGAATAACCAAGGGGTTTCTGGGCCGCCAATGACCAAGGAAACCAAGTTCAAACCTATCAAAGAGACAATTATTATGAAAATGCTAGTTATAGAGATCGTGAACAAGGGAATTGGAAGAATAATAATGACAGAAGTGGGTTGTATGTACCACCAGGGAGTCATTATAATATTGCTAATTATTTAGGGAAGCCTTTTATGGAGGCTATGATGGCAAAGTTGTTCAAAAGATTAGAATCCACCGATGTCAGTATTAAAGAAATAAAGACGAAGTTGTCTTCAATAAGTCAGTTAGTAGATTCATAGTCCACTTCTACCAAGCCATTGGAGTATCAGATGGGGCAGTTGTCCATAACTTTTAATCAACGAAAGAGGTGGTGCTTTGCCAAGTGACATGGTACAAAATATGAGAAATGATGGAGTTATCTAGCCATCTACATAAGAAGTGGTAAATTTCTACCGAGACGCCGTTGGAATTTATGAGATTTCGACCGAGGCTGAAAAGTTAAAAAGTGGTAATTATGGGAAGGTAGATGCTAAAAAATCTACCAACATGAAGAATAATGATGATGCAAACAAAGAATAAGGGAAAGAGGTTGCCAAACTTCTTACTCAAATTCCTAACCTACCCCTCCATTTCCACACAGAGTGAAGAAAAAGATGGAGGATGGTAAGTTCAATAAATTTTTGTTCATGCTTAACCAGTTGTCAATAAATATCCTATTGGTAGAAGCCTTTGAACAAATGTCGGGGTACGCTATGTTCATGAAGGAACTGTAACGAAGAAGAGGACAGTGAGTTATGAACCAGTGGACAACCTTCATCATTGCAGTGCAAGTGCTTCGCGCTTATTGTTCCAAAAGAAATAAGATCCATGGGCATTCACCATCTTATACACGATTGGTGCATTAAGTTTTGCTAAGGCGCTTTGTGGTCTTGGAGCTAGCATCAACTTGATGCCATTAGCCATATATCAGTAGTTAGGTTTGGGAACCCCCAAAGTGACATTAATACGGCAATTGATAGCTGACCGTTCAGTCAAATGGCCAGTTGGAATTTTATATGATGTGTTGGTGAAACTGCCAAATTTTATATTTTTGGCTGAATTTGTAATTCTTGTTTGTGAAGTAGACTTTGAAGTACACACAAACTTGGGTAGACCTTTTTTAGCCACCGAAAGAGTTTTGGTGGCATGGAGAGAATTGAGCTAAAGTTTAGGTTCAATGACGTGGAAGTGAAATTCAACGTGTGTTAATTAATGAACCAATAAAGAGATATGAGTGTTGTTTATTGTGCCTATTAAAAAGGGATTTGCTGTAGAAACTCCGGTAGTAGTATTGATGAATTTTTATGGGGAAGACATCGAAAAGTATGATGAGACCATTTGAGCATTGACTGGAATGGGCTCATATTTGTATGCTCAGAGGAAGCTGGACCTGGACCTGAAAAATAGGCCAACTCCTCCTGCAAAAATATAAATTGAGAAGCCACCAGTGTTAGAGTTGAAAGAGTTGCCAGGCCATTTGAGGTAAGCTTTTTTAGGTTATAAGAACATTCTACCAGTGATCATTGCTGCATATTTAGTAAAATGGCAGGTGGAAGCACTTGTTTCAGTCTTATGAAAGTACAAAAGGGCCATCGGGTGGACTATTGCAGACATCATTGGAATTCCACCGAGAATTTGTACTCAAAAGATTCAGTTATATAAAGAGTGTGTTCCCACCATTGAACATTATAGCAGACTTAACCCACCAATGCAAGAGGTGGTAAAAAAGGAAATAATTAAGTGGCTTGATGCAGGGGTGGTGTACCCAATTTTGGACAACAAGTGGGTAAGTCCTATTCAGTGTCCCTAAGTAGCGAGGTATGGCTATGGTGACTAACGAGAAGAATGAATTGATTACACTCAAGCACATCACTAGTTGGAGAGTGTGTATGGATTACAAAAAGTTGAACACTTAGACTCTTCTGGATCATTTTCCAATGCCTTTTATGGATCAAATGCTTGATCGATTGGTAGTAAGGGATGACACAAGTTCTTGGATAGTTATTTAGGGTATAATCAAATATACATTGCACCCAACGACGAAGAAAAGATGACATTCACCTACCCCTATGGGACATTCGCCTTCAAGTGGATGCCCTTTGGACTATGTAATGCTCCGACAAACTTCTAAAGATATATGATGTCAATTTCCCAAATATGGTAGAGGAAGTGTTATGGATGACTTTTTTATGGTTGCATATTCTTTTGATTACTGTTTGATCAACTTGGGCAATGCCCTACAACGTTGTAAAGATTTCAATCTTGTGCTCAATTGGGGAAAAATGCCATTTATGGTTAAAGAGGGCATCATGTTAGGATAGAAGATTTTTGAAAAGGGAATTAAGGTTGATCAAGTGAAGCTAGAGGTTATTGAAAAGCTACCTCTACAAATCTTAGTGAAGGGAGTTAGAAGTCTTCTTGGTCACATAAGTTTCTACTGGAGGTTTGTAAAAGACTTCTTCAAGATTGCCAACCCACTGTGCAAACTATTGGAGAAAGAAGTCAAGTTTATTTTTAACGATGAGTGTGTAAAGTCATTTCAGTGCCTTAAAGAGAAATTGGTAGATGCTCCTATTATTAATACTTTGGATTGGTCCAAATCATTTGAAGTGATGTCTGATGCGAGTTGAGTTGCACTTGGGGCTATTCAAAGGTAGAAAAGGGAGAAGCTTTTTCATCCTATTTATTATACAAGCAAGGCTTTGAATGGGGCTCAAAAGAACTACATGGTTACTGAACAAGAGCTTATTGCGATTGTCTATGCCTTTGAGAAGTGTAGATTATATTTTCTTGGTATTAAAGTTGTTGTTCATACTGATCGTGCTACCTTGAGATATTTGATGGCAAAGAACGATGCACAACCTCTACTAATTATATGGGTGTTACTATTACATAAGTTTGACTTTGAAGTCAAAGACCAAAAATGGTGTGACAATTAGGTGCCAGATCATCTATCACGGATTGAGAATGAGGGTACGAGACCAGATGAAGAAGAGATTGATGATTCATTCTCAGACGAACAGGTACTTGATACTTCCCTTGACCTTATACCTTGGTACGCAGAGTTTGCAAGCTACTTGGTCAGTGATATTATCCTGAATGATTTAAGATTTCATCAAAGAAAGAAGTTTCTACATGATACGAACAACTACTTCTGGGATGAGCCTTATTTGTTTAGATTATATGCTGATAATATCATTAGGATATGTGTGTCAGAGGTGGAAATGCTGATTATTTTGCTGTCTTGTCATTCATCCCCAGTGGGAGGGTATCATGCGGGTGATCGCACAACAAGGATGATTTTGCAAAGTGGATATTACTATCCTACTATTCATAAGGATGCATATGAGTTTTCCAAAGGTTGTGACCAGTGCCAGCGATGGGGGTCGATCACTAGACATCAAGAGATGCCCATGTCTAAATTATTGGAGGTTGAATTGTTTGACGTGTGGGGCATATATTTTATGGGCCCCTTTATAAGTTTCTATGGCCATAAATACATCTTGGTGGTAGTAGACTGTGTCCAAATAGGTGGAAGCTATGTCTTAGTAGATAATGACGGCAAAAGGGAGATGGCATTCTTAAAAAGAAACCTATTCTCTTGTTTTGATACTCCTCACACAATTATAAGTGATGAGGGTTCCTACTTTTGTAACAAGGTATTTTGTGCTACTCTATCTAAATATGGAGTAAATAATACAATGTGGAAAATCCGTATCACTCCCAAACAAGTGGGCAGGTAGAGGTGTTGAATCGAGAGATCAAAATGATATTGGCCAAGTCTATGTATGCTAACTGGAGCAATTGGTCACATCAACTAGATGATGCTCTTTGGGATTATCACACAGCTTTCAAGACGCCAATAGGTATGTATCCAAACTATCTAGTGTTTGGTAATGCTTGTCACTTACCAGTAGAGCCTGATCATAAAGCCTTGTGGGCGCTCGAAAATCTCAATTTGAGCTAGACTGAGGCTGTTGACTTGAGGTTGGATCAACTGAACGAGGTAGAGGAATTTCATGCTTATGAGAGGGATAATCTTTATAAGTAGAAAATGAAGTTGTTCCACGACAAGAGGATTGAAAAGAGAGATTTCCAAGTGGGTGACTTGGTATCATTGTTCAACTCAAGGTTTAAACTTTTTCTGAATAAGCTGAAATCCAAGTGGTCCGGACCTTTCAAGCTGACCCAAGTGTTTTCGTCTGGAGTGATGGAATTGGAAAACAAAGATGGGAAGTTGTTCAAGGTCAATGGCCAATGAGTCAAGAAATATGTTGGTCTTCCAAAAAAGGTGAAGGTATTGTTGATAGTGTATCTTGATGAAGTTTTAGTATTCAAGATACCCATGTTGTGTCGCGACATCAAATCAGGCGCTAGTGGGAGACAACCCATATTTTTGTGTTGTAACATGTTATTTATTTAGGTTTTTACTGTAAGCATAGTTGATGTGTGTGCTAAGTGTGTAGGAACAGAACTACAGATGAAGGAAATGAAGGTCAAAATCTGCTTATGGTTGACGGTTCACTTGGTGAGCCGCCAGTGACCTGACGAACCATCAACCTGAGTCGTCATAGTTCATAAGAAAATGGTACATTCTAATTAAGGCTAACAACACATATGATGAACCGCCACAAGGTTGACGAGCCATCGCCTTGACCTGTCACAAAAGAGAAAAGAAGGACATATCCTGGATAGGGCTGACGATTCATATGACTAACCATCACATTATTGACCAACCGTCAACCCAATCGTCAATCCTAACCAAATTAAGGTGAATTGTGTCTCAACATGATGGTTCCATTGGCGAATCACCAAATGCTTGACGAACCGTCAGGCCAACCGTCACAGGTAAGCTTTCTAACTCCTTTAATTTTCTCTTAAATTGGCCGACCCAACAAAAATAAAACCCATTGTTCTGACCGATACTCGATCCAAACTCTAGAACATTTAAATAACCCCATTTTAAACGTGTAGCCCACGTTCTTATTTCTTCTCCTCCAAATAACTCTACACACATCAAGAATCCATCACTCCCGTAACTCCATACTCCCCATGTTCCTAGCCCTTAACTCCACCATTCACTCCTTCACACTACTTAATTGATCCCTGAAATCACCAAATCACCACAAATATCCTCCACCTTTATAATACCCATACATATTGCACAAAACACTAACGCAGCTTAGTTATTCAGGTATACTCACACTTTAATTTAGATTTTGTTTTCCTTCTTTTGTTTGTAAAATAGAGTCAACACAACTACCATTATTTGTAAATTCGCTAAATGGTGAAGTCTTTTTCAAGACGCTAAATGGTGGGTTTGGCAACCCATTGGGTGAAGTCTGAGTCACTCGGAAACAGAAATAAACTATTATGTACATATTAAACATATGAAAAATCTCATATAATTCTCCATTTTCTTAAATCACATTTGGTTTCCCGCTAAGTGCTTGATAAAAGGCCAAATATTTTTTTTGTAAGCTGATAAGCCTGACGGCTCAAGTGACTAACAATCACAAAGGTGACGGTCCATTAATCGATCTATCACGAAGGAGATCATAATGATCCCTTCTGGTTAAGGTCTGATGGTTTATCTGATGAACCATCAGTCTTGCAATAAATCGTCAGACCAGCCATCGTAGTATAGCTGTAACACTGGAAAGTACTAAAGGTTGGGCTGATGAGCCATCATTTCAGTGACTAACCACCAACCCCTTTCGTCAAGCATAACTAGTGTGCTACATTTATGCTCCTTTTTGTGCTTTGCCTAATTTTTCTTTTTCAGGTACAATACCCCCAAAGTTCCAAACAACAAGAGGTGGAGCAAGAAAAAGGCGAGCAAGAGATACCTCACTCTCAAAAATGAGAGATGAACCTGATAATGAGAATGAGAAAGCCAAGGCCTCAACTTACATTACCAGACAAAGTGAGAAAAAATGTGCCCAATCTCTAAGTCTGAAGAGCAGGATGAGTTATCAAGTGAAGACTTGAGTAGTGATGAAGAGTAGTGATAACCACAGTTCCAACCTAAATGGGCAGGGTAATACTGAAGCTTCTGAATAGGAAATGAGTGAGGTAATATGAAGCAAAGCCCCGGGGGTATGAGAGTTAATTAGATGGAAAGTTGAAGGAGATGCAAAGCATTACTATGATAGTCTTAAACCACCAAAGTCAAGAAGTATGAAGAGTCTAATAGCTGAAAAATACCAGATTATGACGACTTGCTTGCCAAATTATCCAGCTATAGAATGACAATTCAATAAGTATGAGTTGGGTAGTATGAGAAAACCACTTGGGACATCTTACCCTACCATATTTCATTAATATTTTTGTGAATTACTTGGTCGTTCTTGAGAAGGAATGTCCAAAGGGACAAAAGGTTAATGATATGAAGAATTTATTGCGAGTTCCAGTTTGTGGGGTCTCCATGGACATCTCTGCACATACTATCAATTGAATTCTATTTGTTCAAATATATACAGCTCCTACCATTACCCCTGAGTACGATCTTCAAATGTCTATGATGTTTACTCAACGCCCATGGCTAGCTTGACTACTAACAGAGATTAGGGAACTGGCTTGGTTGAAAAACAAGGAAAGAATAGCTAAATCATTTCTGAGTTTTATCGCAAAGTTTTGGTAAGCCGTGGTTCGATTACAATTGATGCATATGGGTGATAATGCTAACCTATAGGAACAAAGAGCAATTGTGATTGCATGCTTGTTATAAGGGCTAAAACTTTATTTTGACCGTCATTGCAGATAAACTATTTATGAGGGCGTTCAAGATAGAAACTTCCTTGCCATTTCCCTATCTAATTACAGAGATATGTAGGGGAGATAAAGTGCCAATTATCATTAGGGTAGATGATAAGGTATGGGATACCAAGAGGCAAGGCATTGAGAAGATGTAGGATCAATCAAAGTTTGAGTTGTGGGTCCACAAACCACCTTTATTTGGACCTCAGTCTCTGGCTACAATAGGTATACCTTTGCCACACACTATTATTTATCTATAGGGTGTTTTTATAGCATATAAGTCTACTCCTATATCCCAAAATACTGAGACTGCTGACACTGCCTCCATGCTATATGCTTACTCAGAATATCAACTCACCTCTAAATTTTTTGTGAAAGTAGTCAAGACTCAGAAGAAATTTGAGAAGTAGTTGAATGCATGGACTAAGCAGTTCAACCCATTCATGGATCAAATTGTTACAGACGCTCCTAAATCATATGCAAATCTACATGTCCAGTGGATGACATGAAAGAAAGAGTGAATGACAGGCTTAGAGAGCTGTCAATTTTTGATTTAGCTAAGTTCAGTGCTGAGTTAAAGAAAGAATAAAATGATATCGCCCCACTGAAAAAGGCCTCCACTAGTGGATTCCTTGATTCAATGATCATGGAATTAGATAAAGATGAGCAAATGCTTCATTTAATAGGGTGCCCTATAAAAGATAAGGGTAAGGTAGTAAGTGAAAGTGGGGAATCGAATAATTTAACAAAAAATAAGTATCGAGATGAGACACCAAAGCAGAGGAATGAGGAAAGCTTTGAAGGATTCCATGAAATATGAGAAATTGAGGCCGCAGTGTGAGCAAGATCGGTTGGTGGGATTTTCTTCTAGATCAACACCTAGAGTTGGGTCCACACTGGGGGTGTTACCTACAACCAATCTAGTGATCGAAGAGGTTGCTGATGATTTGCGTACTCCAGTGGATAGTGGGTTACTGTTGCAGATACTGAGGCCACTAAGGTCTCCAAACACTTGACAAACTCCTAAGCCTAAAGGCTTTACAAATATTCCATCCCTTTAGATTGTACTTATATGATTTATGCATTGGGGACACTGTATTGTTATTTTGGTGGGGTGGGGTACTTGTGAGTCTGTCACCACAAGGGTTTTTGTTGCCTGTGTTTTTTCCCTCGTATGCTATCTAGCAGAACCTGTATGTTTAGGATATTGTTTACTTGATTTTGTTGTCGTTCTGTGTTTATTTCTGTATTATGTATGCAAAAAGTAAATGGGGAATAAATAGCAGCTGTTGTTTTAGAATTTGAAAAATGAGGACCCACCAAAAATTTTGAATTCTTGTGTTTGTGTATGGTGTTGTTGATTAACTGTTGTGGATCTGTGCTTGGCTTTAGTATTATATAAATAAGGTGATACTTGCTTAAGCTTGCGTAAGAAGCTGATAATTGGTGGATATTGTTCTATTCCATGCCATCAGTGTGTGAGGCTATGGTATTATTCTCTTAATTTGTGCATGTATCTAGAACTTGCCCAATCCATTCTACTAGGTTATAAGTTGCTTGTTAGGAGAAGATCTCAGTCCTTGTTTGAATTTAGTCCACTTAGTCCAAGAAACCACCCAAATGTGTAAGTAAATCCCTTAAACCCTATTTGAGTTGTGCTGACTTCTTTACTCTATGATTGTTCCCTTTCTTTTTTCATTATTGAACCTCTATTTTAGCCCTAGTCCCTCCTTAGGCATTATGTACCTCAACTTAGGCAAACCACCTAAGTTGAGTGTGGCTACTATAGAAAGGTCTGACAAATAAAGAAGGGTATAAAAAGAGTGGGTGTATATAAAAGAAAATCCTATGAGTGCGCGCAAGTGATAAAGAAAAAGAGAAAAAGAATGAAAATGTGAAAAAAAATGAAGAATAAAGAAAAGAACAAAGGGTTAGAAAAGATCGAAAAGACTTGTCGCACTCAATAATGGAAATTTTTGAATAAATGAAGGGAATAAGAGCAAAGTCGTAAGTTGAGTAGAAACGAGTGACAATTCATGTCAAGGAGGGCTGAGTCACCAATCCCCAATGTATCCTACCTGTACCTGAGCCTTTGTTATAAGCTGAACAAAGCCATGTAGTGATCGTAGTCGACTAGATAACAAACCAAATAGGATGGTAAGGACAAGCTTATGGTATTGCATGTGCGTTGTTTATATTTCATTGTGAGAGTGAGAGATCTGAATTTCAGTCCCAAAATAATATCTGTGTTTTGTGTGAGGGACTTATTTGCTGTAAGAACATGTGGATGGAACTTGAAACTGCTAGTTGTTAGATTGAGTATTGTGAGTGTGTGTAGTGTGCCCTTTTTTTGTTGTAATGTCAAGCATGGATCCCTGTTGGTTGGTTGATGAATAGTTCATGCATATGATGTAAGTTTAATTGATGAGCTCCATTTTAATGTTTCAACTACTATCTATTCCTTAGAAACCTAGATGTTTACATAATATAATATCGTTTAGTTGCTTGAGGACAAGAATACATTATAAGTTGAGGGTGTTGATATGCCAGCTAATAATGACACATTTTATACTTTTAACTAAGAATAATCGTAAGGTTTCAAGCAACCGTTGTTAGTTTTGATGTCTTTGGTATTCAATTTGCAGGAAATATGTCTAAGGATAGAAAAAAAAGGAACAGTGCACTGAAATATGTGCTGACGACTCTTCTGACGAACGGTTAGAGTCTTGACAAGCCTCCACACCACCCGTCAAGGTAAAGCAGAAACAATATTCAGAGAAAGTCGGGTGACGACTCAGTTGGTAATCCACCAGAGCTCTGATGAACCGTCACCCAAGTTGTCAGTAATAAATAGTTTGAAGCAATCTTGAGTTGTGTACGATGGAGCCATCGATGGCACGTCAGGAGGCTGACGAACCGTCAGCTCTCCTGCCAAGACAAAACAAAACTTGACCTTCTTTTAAATCTAGTGACAGTTTGAGTGGTGAACCGTCACCTCGTTGACAAACCACCAGTCAAGGCATCAACGGTAAAGCGGCTTCCCAAATTTGAATTTAAATCCTATATTTATAGAACCTATAAATACCTAGCTTAGGGTTTAGAATAGGCATCATGGATACGGAGAATTTTTTCTAACGTATTTTTCTCTAAAGAAAGGATTCTTTGGGCCTCCAAACGCTACTTCTTAGTTTTTGTCAAGGATTTGAGAGACGAATTTCTTCTTTATAAGGTTTAATCTTTGCATTATGAAATGCATTTCTTTGATCTCTTTCATTAATAGGAGAGGCTTAAGACCCTATAACTAGTGTTGTAGATTCCTTGGCGGAGAATTATTCCTAGGGTTAATGTTTATATGAATTTGGATTAGTCCAGCAATTATATTCCTAATTCCTTTACTTTTATAGATTTCTAATGGTTACAAACACTAGAACAAGCCCTAGGTTTAACTTGCTTGAACAAAGAATTTAGAATCGAGAAAACGAATTGGTAACCAGAATTCAAAGTTTCTAAATTCCATCTAATGGTTAATGCTTTAGTGAGGTTAATCACTTGAGTCTAAAATCAAGTTATAATCTCATCACTTTAAGTTCAAAAGAATTATAGTGAACATCATCTATCTAGGTTGGAAAACATTTAGGTGAACATTTCGAATCAATTTCTTTATAATTACATGTCTTAATGTGAATTTGTCTCTTACTTAACCCGAAAGTGATAGGAAGCGAAGGTGAACACAATCCTAGTTAGTTTTATCTTTATTGATCTAATATTGTGAAATTAACCATCTTACTTTGACATAAGTTGAAACTACTTTACAAATTTTAAATACAAACCCCCTATTTCATGGTAACCATTGACTAATAGTCACTTGAACTACTTAGTTAGCACCATATTCCCTGTGGGATTCGAACCCAACCTCTGTTGGGTTCTATATTTGACAACGACCACTTACGCGTCCTTAAGGGAGTTATAGTTTGGGCGTATCAGTGGCCAAGTTGAAGTCTCTAATAGAGAGATTAAGAGCATTCTAGGAAAGTGTGTCAATGCTAATCGGAGTGATTGGGATTTAAAATTAAATGATGCACTTTAGGGTTACCAAATAACCTACAAGATTCCAATGGGACATATTCGTACCATCTATTTATTTTTTTTGGAATGTATATCATATGTAAGTTGAAGTTGATCACAAACCCAAATGGCAACTCAAGATACTAAATCTAGATTGAAGCGAGTCTACAATACTCAAGGTATCACAATTGAATGAGATGGATGAATTCCATCTCTATTTTTATGAAGATACAACTACATTCAAGGAATGGATGAAGAGAATTCATGACAAGATGATTGTAAGAAGGGACTTTCAGCTGGGCGATTTGGTGTTATTATTTAGTTACCTACTAAAGTTGTTTCCTGGAAAGATTAAATCAAAGTGGTTGGGACTATTCAAGGTGGTGAGTGTCTCACCCTTTGGAGCAGTATATATAGAGTCTAAGGATGGTTCTCGGACTTTCAAAGTGAATGGATAAAGAGTGAAGAATTATCTTGGTATTTCAGAAGTTGATCGAATAGTGGAGGAGTTCATTCTTAATGAAAAGCTTGAGAGCAAAGTATATTGGTAACACATAATGCCACGACATTAAATCATTCGATTATTAGGAGGTAACCCAAGGTTTGTTTTAGAAACTCAGATTTTCTTTTAGATTATTTTGATGTGTGTTTATTTTTAGGTAATAACAAAAGCAATGGAGTTGAAGAAAATATAAGGAAGATGGAATAAATAATGTATCTATGAACTGTAACAAGCTCATATGTATCGTATATTACATTATGGGAAGAAAACAGGTGGAAAAAAGTCACTGGATAGCTGTTACTCTGGGTTATATGGACCCTAAAATCATTAAACGAACCATAGATCCATTGTAACTTCTACCTCAGAAGTTTTGCACACTAGATAAGGGGTTTGCCAACCCGGACAATACATACATGTCTATGATGGACCATCTTATAACTATTCAGAGAAGGATATCAAAAAGATGATTCTATTAAATCTGGCGGCAAGCTTTTAAATAATATACAACTAACTGGACCTAAAGTGCAGGCCACTATCTTAACATTATCTACAACTAACTAGACCTAAAGTATAGGCCATTATCTGTACAATCTACAATAACTAACTGAAGCTAATTATCTGCTAACTATTCCTAAATATGCTTCAAACATTAGAGACTTACTCAAACTATAACAACTAGTAAAAAGATATAAATAAAGATAGTTAATACACCCCCTCAAGTTAGGCAAGGTGCAATAATTCCTAACTTGGAACGACACCTAATGAAGGATGATTTAGGTAGTGGCTTGGTGAAGGTATCAATAAGTTTATCTCAAGCATGAGTATGAGTAACATAAACCCAATGATCTTGAACTTAGTCACAGACATATGCATAATCTATAATAATATGTTCATATAGGTATAAAGCACAGGGTTATAAGATAAATAAGTAACTCCAATATTGTCAGGGTAGACTGTTGACATCTTCGAAATGGTGACAAGTAACTCATGAAGTAAGTTTTGCATCCACGTGATGTCTACAAGTTCATTGGATACTGATTTGTACTCTTCCTCAGCAGACGAGCATGCCACTGCATGTTGCTTTTTGGATGATCAATTAACTAGATTTTGTCCAAAGAAAAGTATGTAACCTTATGTAGAGATTCTGTCATTTGGATTGCCAGTCCAGTCAGCATCAGCATACATATACAAAGTGGTGTCAGAACTGTGAAGGATGCAAAGTCCTAAACTTAAAGTTTCTTTGAGATAATGTAGTACTCTTTTAACGAATTTCCAATGTTCATCAATTGGAGTTTGAAAAAATTACTACAGTTTATTAATTACATAAGATATGTCAGGCTAAGTAAAAAAGAAATACTGCAATTTGCCAAGGATGCACCAATAGCTCATGACATCGATCAGTAGGTGGCAAACCATCAACTACTCGAATGGGTACACTGGAACACATGAGAGTGGAAACACCATTAAAATTATCCATAGCCTGTTCGAAGATAATTTGTAGAATGTATTTTAACTGAGAAAGAATGAGGCCATTTGGGGAATGAGGCCATCTTGTCCTTCTATAACCTAAATAACCAAGAATTAGTTTAGATAAATAAGGTCCTTTAATAAAAATCTTTCTGCCAAGGAATTGATGACAAATTTAATCACTTGTGGATGGATTCCAGCGATTATGATGTCTCCAACATAGACAAGAACATACATATTTACAACCAAATATTTCCATACAAATAAATAGGTGTCAGATTATGTTCTGAGAAATCACATTTTCAATAGATGTCCACGTAGAGCACTATACTAACCCCAAGGGGCTTATTTGAGGTCATAGATTGCCTTCTTCAGTTTGTGGATGTGAGTTGGAAATTGGGGATTAATGAAGCCTTGGGGTTGAGACATAAAAACTTCTTCATCCAATTTTCCTTGTAGGATAGCATTATTGACATAAGTTGATATATTGGCCAATTGTGTTACACAACTATAGATAGCACCAATCTTACAGTTGTCGATTTGACAACATGGCTGAATGTCTCATGAAAATCTCAGCCATGACGCAGTGTGAACCCTTTTGCAACTAGACAGGCTTTGAAATGATCTATAGAAATCTGGTTTTCTCTTAATCCTATACAACTATTTGAAAGCCACAACATTTTTCAACGTGTCTCATGACATGAGTTCCCAAGTATGATTTCTTATTAAAGCATCATATTTTACTTTTATTGCTTGTCTCCACTCTTCATTTTTATTAACCTATTTGAAAGTTACAAGCATAGGAGTCAAATAGATTAGAAAAGAATATTTTATTTTAGGCTTGGAGATTTATTCAAGGACCGAGTTATAATTTGATTTGGAAATAGTGGTGGAATTAGGGTAGCAGGTATTGAAGGAGAGGGATCAAGTGGTTGGTTTGTGGGATTTGAACTTTGTTATGGTGGAAAAAGCAAATGAGTGGCTTCTCGGGTTGTTGGGGTTGGTTGTTGGGATTGCAGGTTGCTAGCTGTTGTTTTTCGTCTATGGTATATAAAAAGAGGCTTATGTGTAGCAATTTCATGTAGAGAAGAAAGGGAAGGAAGTTGATTAGAAGAAGGAACAAAGAGTTTTGTATTACCTGATATATCTGGAGTTGTTGGTACTTGGTCGTCGATGTTGGAGTGAGCATCGCCACGGGAATAGGTTTTATTGTTAGAGGCGGACTATACACGAACTAGAATAAGTGATGGAAGGAGGAGTTTGAATTGTTATTGGACTATCCTCTTTGTAATCAACAACGTCCCAACTTAATTTGGAAGTATATTTTGTAAATGATGAACATTTTTTTAAAAGGAAATTCTTTTTCAAAAAAATGAACATCATGATTTATGAAAATTTTTGACTAGACGAGGTTAAGGAAGATGTGAGTATGGTGAGTCTGAGAGATACCTAAGTTTGGTAGGGTGACTCATTATTGAGGATGGAGAAGGAAGTCGGTTAATAAGGTAGACTAGATATTAAGAGGCAAAAGACCAGAGTTCAAAGGGTAAGAATGCTTCATGAAGAAGGGTTTTAACATCTTCAAGAATATAACGATGCTTATGTTTAGCTATGGAAACACGTTATGGTGTGTAGGGAGGTAAAAAATAGTGTTCAATGCCATATTTCTGAAGATAGGGTTGAAGAACGATGAACTCACCGCCTCCGTCTGTATAAATTGAAGAAATTTTTGTTTCAAGGAAATTTTCTACTAAAGGATTAAATTTTGGGACTATTGATGCAACCTCACTTTTATTTTAAAGTGTATGCAACCAAGTATATTTGGTGTACTGATCAACAAAAATGCAAAAATATAACTTTTTGTCTAGTGGTAAAATGGGTGATGGTCCCCATAAATCACTAAAGCTAATTTGGAGAGGAAAATTACTTGACAAAGTGAGTTGTTGGAATGAAAAATGATGCTCTTTATTAGAATAACAAGCATTACAAAGTTCAAACTTTTCTTTGCTAGCAAAACAGGTAATGAAAATTTCCTTAAAATAAAATTTAAAATTGTAGAGTTTGGATGACCCAATTGACAGTGCCAAAGTTGAAGTGGGGCTTTTGTGGAGGCAAGATTAATGGAGGGTTTCCTGTATCGTATATGCGGCTACTCATACAGTCAATTTTTTCCAGCTTTGTACAAGTAGTTTCCGAGTATACAAGTCCTTCACAACAAAAGCAAAAGGAAAAAAATTCAATATATGTGAGGTTATCTTGACAAAACTAAGTGACAAAAATGAGATTCTTTTTGATTAAGTGAGCACAAAGTGTGTCAAAAATCTTAAAAGTAGTTCTCAATTCCTAATTAAGAGTTGAAACAGTATGAGTGATGGAAATGTTTTTACCGTCACACATAGAGATTTCTTCAGTTCTTGTATACTCTTCAAGGTTATGGTGTTTGGTATTGACATGGTGAGTTACTCCAGAATCTAGAACCCAAGAGTTTCTAGATTATTGCAGGCCAGATGCAAAGGTAGCCTTAGCTTCAAAATGATTGTGCGACTTGGAATGATATTTATCTGTCTTGTGGCAAAACTTTTTGGACAATTGACATTTGACAAATTGCTTAGATTGTTGCCTGTTTTGCTGATTGTTGGAATTCAATAGCTGATTGTTAGAATTCCATTATCGAGACAGAGATAGTGTCCATAGCTGATTGTTGAAGCGAGGATTGTTCCTACTGAATTACGAAAGCGTGTTGGACTTTTGGGCAACAACAACTGTGATCATAGAGTATGATTTTTCTAGATCTTGATGTTTCAGGAAAATCTTATGATATGTGAGCTTGTGAAATAAGCTTGTATCGTAACAGTTATTTCACGATACTCGAGGCCAAGGCCACTTAAATTTTTACAATAAGATCATCATCATTGATAGTGAACAAACAACTTTATCAGCATTAGAGAGAGAACAAACCTTCTGCAAGTATTCTGTGATGGTTTTAGAAGCCTTCTTAGTTTTTGTAGTTGATCTCGCAATATAAAGATGTGAGTATGGATTATGTTGGCATAGGCTGAGTGAAGGAGATCACATGCTTTGTTAGAAGATGGTGCTGCTGCAATAGTTGGAGAAATTATAAGAGCGATCGATGCCATCATTGCTTGTTAAATTAATTGATCCCGAGAGAACCAGATCTGGTAATTGGGATTTGGTATAGTAAGATCATTTTTGGTAAAAATACGTGATGGAGCAATTGTGGTTCCATCAATATGTCCCATGAGTTTATGACCATTTAGTAGCATCACAAGTTGTGCTTTTCATGTTGAGAAGTTGAGGTTACCTTATAGTTTAATAGGTAACTGAGAAACATAATTAAATTGTACCACATGAGTGGTGGTAGAAATTGCAAAACCACTGGCATCAGTAGCATCAATAACTGGAGCCATAAATGAGAAAGATTAAGAAGAATGAAATGGATCTAACTCGATGGAGTTTATCAGAGCTCGGATACCATATAAAGATTTAGAGAAGGAGATCAAAAGGATGACTCTATTAAATCTGGCAGCAAGCTTTTAAATGCACAAAATACAACTAACTGAATCTAAAGTGAAGAACACTATATGCACATTATCTACAACTACCTAGACCTAAAGTGCAGGCCACTATATACAAAATTTACAATTACTAACTGAAGCTAACTATTCCTAACTATGCTCCAAACATCAGAGACTTATTCAAACTATAACAACTAGTAACAAGAGATAAATAAAGATAGTTAACACATATCAGTGGTTGTAATTCCCTATATAGAAAAAGGATAACTTGGCCAGAACGTATAATGGAGATGACAGTCCGTAAAGTCTCATTATAGTAGCTATGATAGACTGTATGATTTGCCACCTAATTCACAGGTATACTGCCATCATATTGACTGTGTTTGTCTATTACGATCCGTGCTTGGTGAAAAAATATTATTTTTATATAAACCCAAAACGTTGTGACCCATGTTTTATTATTATCCCTAATTGAAACTACTTAGTGAAAGTGTCCAAATTATTTCAAAATTCTTCAACTCTCTTTCCATTATATCTTCAACTCCCTCATATTCCATAACTTCTCATCACCACACCCTAAATATATGGAAATTCTCACCACTAAGCACAGATGTAGTCGTACTCACTTTCTCATGCATAAGCATCAATCATTTTCCCTTACAGGAAGCTTTGCCAAAGTGGTAAGGTGTTCTCACTGGCTTATTTAAAATCTTCTCATAAAAATTAAACTACCCAACCTAAGGTTCATGTTAGTTAAACTTCTAAATTAATGGAGCCAATGAAATGGGTGTCAAATTTGGATCTGAAATTGATTGGGGAATAGGTAATATGTGTTGGGAATGAATGGGTGTTGCATATCAATTGAAACTTTGGTATTCTAAGTCCATGTTTTGGTTATGGTTAGCTTACTTGAGTTGGAAGGCATTATAATGAATAGATTCTGGATGCGGGGTTAGTCATTGTTTTGCCTACCAAACTCCCAGCAATCTTTATTCATAAAGGTGGAATTCAAATGGGTGATGTCTTAGTAGCCTAGATGTTGAGGAATTAATGTGTGAGAGTTGCAATTTTGCAATTTCAATGATCATAATTAGGGATTTTAACTGTGATCATGTTCAAAAGAGCTAAATGTTGATTGTTTCATCTTACGATAAGACTTCCATACCGTAGAGCACATTTATAATCCATAACCTTAATCATAGGATGAAGAAATCAAGCTTCAGAACACATCCTAACATTTTATAACATTTTACAGACTGTCAATCATTAATACATATCGTAACCTACCGTAATGGGAACTTGAAATTAAGACTATCACTGCTTACCAGTTATGAATGAGTCTATAGACCGTTTAAGTTTGGTACGGTTTGTATATCCCATCGTAACTGGTAAATTTTTTCCATTCCTACAATGGTAGGCAATACGATAATTGTTATGTAGCATACTTTTTGTTTATGGTTCATCAGTAAGTAAATTTTTTATTGTTTATTTTGTTTGGTATTTATTTTCTTTGGTACTCACATATGTGCCCCTCAGTAATGGCTTCTAAAAATCAACCATATTGTGACCGTAGTTGGAAACCTGTAGGTCGGGGCAAAGGTGAAATAGATACCTGACTACAAAATGAACCCACTCATTTGGAGAAAGAATTTCAAGAGACTCTAAAGTCGCATGCCTCTAGATAACAGACATAACAAATGTTGCAAACCCCTCAGTTTGAAGAGGGGTGGTTATTTCTCTATGTTGCCTAGTCTACTGGGTACCAACAATGATAATGAGAAGAGTGCTAAGAAATCTGAAGGTTCATAGGAAACCATCTCCTTCTCTCAATAAGTGAGGCGGACTGAGGATGGATAAGAATCAGCTACTTACAGAGACAACCTCTGATGGCAGATTAAGGGTATGATAATGATCTATAATGAGGGATTGGCTATGACAATGAAAGGGGATGTGAAGAGAAACATCACTGAAAAAATTAGATAAGTTCATCAGATCTAGCCAAATACAAGGAGGTTCACGACAAATTCAAGTACTACCAGTTGGAGTGGCTCAGCACACCACCTGTTTGGTAATGGCCATTCATAGTCTAAGAGTTTTATACTGCCTAGGCATCAACATTAATCAACACTATAATACTAAGAGAAATGGCAAAGCACCAGTCACCACTTGATAGTGTGAGGGTCGGGGGATGTCAGTTGATATTTTAGCATGGACCATTAATAGGTTCTAGCATGGTCCACATTTTATGCAACCTACTTCCACACATGAGTTTGACCACATAAATAGTAATCTGAACTCGCAGTATTCTTAGTTGGCCTTGGTGATTACTGAAAAAGAACCACCATGGTTGAAGGACAACAATGTTAATATAAAAAAGAGTACACCAAGTCTGGAGGATATGTTCTGGTCGCAGTGGTGCACATGAGACGCCTTATGACATTGGGAACTAATTATCTGACCTTCGGTGGAGTGGTGTTGGTTTCTAAACCCTGGTCAAAATATCATATCAACTTCAAAAAGGTGATTGCTGGAGATATAAGAGAGAGGGAACTCGAGATAAAAACTTATTTTCTATTTTATTTCTTCGTTACCCATTTGTTCAAAGAGGTGAAGGTCCCTTTCTTTTGAGGCTTTAATTAAATGGTAAATAACACTCTGGTTTAAGACATTTCCAAAAGCAAGGACGAGACAAGCTAAATAGTTTAAGGTAATAAGATGGCTTCCACCTTTATTGATGTGCTTCTGGAGATGTTATCGGCTTAAGGGTGAGAAAGTAAAGACTATTTTGTAGTTACCTATAGGGGATGAGGGTGGTCTATCCATAGATATGCCATCCACTGATGTATTACGACTACAGTTCCATCCACTACAATAGCTCCACCCACTACTGCAGTCCACTGTCACAATCAAAATTTGAGGTCATGATGGAACCTACCATATCCCAACCTTACTAGGTAACCCTTACAACAAAAAGAGATAGAAAGCCAGAAATAAAGATAAATAACACCCAAAAACGAAACTTTAAAATAAAGTCAACCAAATATATATATATAACAAATCAGAAACTGAAATAAATACAACTCAAAATCCCAAAATCTAGTTTCTTGAGTAAATAGCACTAATAACTAACATAGAATTGGGAAATACACAACTCTATATCTAAAAAGTAAAATAAAGTCAAGATAAATATATGATATTGTATGGAAAGATGCTCTGAACGAGGAGCTCACAAGTATTCCGAGACAACCTCAACTCAGCATAACCTCAAGCTCCACAGGACGCACTTGAATTGGGATCTGCATCGAAAGGGTACAGAAAGTAGGAGTAAGTACGGTCTATTTGTACTCAGTAGGCCTCATAGGCCAATCGAGCAAACCAGAAAACTAAACAAGTAAAGGATACTATGAGCATGCTTCCACCTGCACACAGAAAAATTTCCAACAGCGGCTTAAGACGTATCTCCTAACAATTCTACAAGTGCAACAATAGTATAAGAATAAGTACACACGAATATATAAAGGTTGGCTAAATTACACATCTAGCCAACAACATAAGAGAAATCTAAATGATGCAATGCAATGGTATGATAAAAATGAAATGTCTCAATATCATCTTGTATACACCTACCGAGCATAAGCTTCTAAGATAGAATCCATGGGGGGTTTACAACCTATATACTATCGGAATCTCATCAACTAACCTTACCTGCACATCCCTCGGTCAAGGCATTTCATAAAATGTCTCATTTTATTTCAAAATCATTGTTTCTCAATCGTACCAGTTCTATGAATATGGATGAAATAAAATAAGGATGCATGATCGTAACCAAATCAATATCATGTAATGAATCAATTCAATAATGGTATATATGAGCTCAAATCTCCTCAAATTTAAATAAATCATGATATAAGCCATCGTATGACACCAAAGTAATAAAGAGCCATGTAAGACATGAATAATATCAATTTAAGCCCCCACTTGAGAATCATAATAATAATGAAGTCTAATAATGCTCCATCAAGGCCAATATCAACTCCCACATGGGCATCACGATGATAATAAGCTCTCAAGTCAATAATAAGGTTCACATAAGCCCCCACACGGGCAACATGATAAAATAATAATCTCAGAAGGTGAATCTCAAGATAAATTCCCTAACCCATAGCATACTTTACATGAATAGTTAACTACCCAACTCGATCTGAAGAAAGTTAAGACATAATCTACCTCAAAAAACCAAAACACGAGCTTGGACCCTTCAACAAGGAGATTTTCCTTTTCATGCGGTATCGAAATGAACCCAATCTATTAAAAATGTATTCTACACATCAAAAGAAGTCTAATGATACCCATATTAGCTACTTTCATTTTGGGTCAAAAAATAGTTCGAGAATCAACTCTAACATAAAAAGGTAAAATCAGAATTTTAATGAAGAATCATATTTTTCATACTTTAAGGATTCTAAATATGAAAATCCATCAAAAAATAAGTTGAAATCAAGCTTGAAATCAAAGAAAAACCATTTTCCCACCTTATTGGGTGAAACCCCAAAAATCTAAATTTAAAATTACAGTTTGAAGTTGTATTTGAGATAAAATCAATGAATAATGATGAAAATTATGTTTAGAACCTTACACAAAGACTTTTAATGAAAAACATACTTTAAAATCGCCAATACTGAGGTTCCAAGGTTCAAAAAAGGTGAAAAATTGAGAAAGAAAGATTTTATACTATTCAGGTGCTTAGTGTCTCGCGATCGCTACCTCCACCATGCGAATTCTAGGTTCAACATTGAATGATAATTAATTATGCCATCGTGATCGATGAAGGTGGGCCTCGTGACTGCGATGGGAAAATCCGACCCAGTCCATAAGCTAACTCTTTGAGACCACGGTGACCCACCTCATGATTGTGATGAGTAATATGATCAAGGCTCGTAATTGCAATACATGGCCATGCAATAGCAATGAAGGTCTTGATGTTGCAGTAGATTCAGCAAACCAGCTGAAGGAAAATGATCAAAATCCTCCGAACTGACCCTCAAGATTTATTCGAGATCCCACAAAAATAAACCAATAAGCTACTAGGATAATTTCAATGTTCCAAACTTAATGGAACCACCAAATTTATCAAAATAGGTTGTTATCAGCAAGTTAACTCCGGGGACCCCTTTCAAGCTATTTTAACTAGTTTCTCGTTTGAATACTCAAAATTCTAAATAAAAACTTTAGACTCGATCTAACCATGCTACTAACTGAAAAATAATATTTCGGATCTAATGGAACTAATAGAATTACCATCAGACTCTCATATCACAAAAAGTTGACCAAAGTCAAACTAATCACTTTCAAGGCTACTAAAAACCTCAAACTCTCTTAAATCACTCCCGAATGCTTCGACGATTGTGCTAACCATTTCCATAACTCATAAATGATATAGAGCTACAATAGGGAAGGGTAAAATGGTCAAAACATATAAAAAGCTAAAAATCACAGTAAGGATTGTTACATCCACCCTCTTGCCTATTCGATAACTTTTACCATCACCAATGAGAGTTTCAAGTCATTTTCCTACAAAGCTGATCGGGTAGAGAAAAAAGTAAACATTCTTTTCAAAGAGTTGAAACCATTTGTGAAAAAGTCAATTAAAAGTTCTCTAGCTGTGATGACTCATTGGCAAGCCTACATGCTTATATTGATTGGTTAGAGATATGGGTGACTATGAGGTTAAGGGTCGAGCTACCTTCTGAACTAGTAGCACTATATGTGGAGATTGCATAGGCAAAAACATATATTTGTTGAGTTGCAGTCCAAGTCCATACTCATTTTTGAGGACCCCACCATGATCTTACTACATGATACACTGGATAAGCCATCTTTTTTATTCTTTTAGATGTTTCACATCTACAATACTTTGGGAAATAATAGAGAAAAGATGAGGATTAATACCAAGATAAGGCTAAAAGAGACAATCACAGAAGGAAGTAATTGAGGAGATATATATAATTTTCTTAGGAGGAAGCTCTTAGGCTCAGAGATCTAGGTGCCACATCTAGTGTGGCACTCGATAATGAGCTACACATAGGAGACCATGACTAAGTAGGAAATATTATACATTAGTCATTAGTCAGGACAGCAACAATTATTGACATTGATACCATTGATGTTGCACCTACAAGCCATACTTAGACACCATACACTAGTGCTTTTAACACCATAGGTAAGTGCCCATCACTTGTGTATAGTTTGTTTTTATGAATTAGGGATAAATATAGATTTTTTTGGTTTGGGGTGGGACTTTTGGGTGTCTAATATTTCTGTAAATACCCCTTACTTTTTTCTTAGCCATGATTCATTTCCCATAGATATTTTATTTATGTTAAATTAGTAAGTTTAGTGTAGGTTCTTATTTTAATATTATGTTAAAGAAAAAATGATGACATAGGTGGTAGCAATGTAGCAATTGGAAGCATATGCAATCCTAATCATGTAGCAATTGGAAGAATATGCAATCTTAATCTTGTTTTGTAACCCTCTCAAAAATATTTTGAATTGACATCTATGGCAATATTTTTGGGATCAACTGTATTGGTCGGGATAATTGTTATCTATGCTAGTGCTAGTGTGCTGACAAATCAATGATAGTTAGCAGTCGAATCTATCTACCATATGTATGTGAGCTGTATAATTATGCTCTCATACTGTATTTATAATTTAGAACTTTCATTGTAATTCTTGCTATACTATCAAAGGATAGTCTGATTGTGGAAAAGATTGTAGCACTTTCTTGGAATGAAAAATAAGTCCATCTAAGACCTAAAAAACCTACCCGAATGATGTATATAATACTGAATTCAACATTTTGAGACTAAAATCTTTTTTGTTGATTAGTTGATACCTCCATCCTTTGTTTTGAAATAATTCATGAGTTTGGCACCATTCTCTCATTGGAATATCATAAAAATTAAAATGTGGAAAACTACCTAAGTTGGGGGTGTTGAAATATGGGAAGAAAAGCTGAATGTTATGTGTGGAATGAAATCTCCTAGTTAAAAAAGAAGAGGGTGTGGTATAGAAAAAGAGAAAGTAATAAATAAAAGAAAAAAGTGAAAAATCCAGAAAATTACAACAGAGAAAGAGGGAACAATTAGTTGTTAGAAATAGGCCACACATGAGTCTTTGTGAAAAAAAATAAAATGGGTAAAAGAAACAATGTGTTGAGAAGGGAAATGTAAAATATTGTAGTATTCGAGGAGGGTTGAGTCATGTATCCAAATCTACCATACCCATCTCAAAGACTACATTACAAGCCTAAATAAAGTTCCAATTTGATTCCAATACGGTCATCCAATGATGGAACATAGAAAATAAGGGCAATCCTATGGTATGATTACATGTTTTAACCATTTTTACCTTCCTTGTAGTTTCTACATGTTGGTTTTGTGTGTGGGAATAGTTGGCACGGTTTCCAGTGTGATCGGGAGTGATTTGAGCAAGTTTGAGGTTGTTTTGAGGCTTTAGGAACCAATAGTTCACTTGGTCAACATTTCATGTTTTGAGTCTCAAATGACAATTTGGACTACGCCAGTAGATCCGGGATGTCGAATTTGGATTAGTAGCAAGGTTGGTTTAAGTGTGGAACCATTATTTTGCATTTCGACCCTTTGTTTGGAAAAAATTCCTAAAAGGGGTCCCAAGGGTTAATTCATTGAAAACAATCCTTTTTCGAAAATCTAACATCGCCATTGAGTTTGAAATATCAAAATAAGCCTATTAAAATATATGGTTTACTTTTTTTGTGTCCCGAACGAATCCCAAGGGTCCTTTTGGAGATTTTGCATCCATGCATATCTGTATTTTTGTTGATATCTGGTGCATGCCAGATACTTCTTGGAGAACACGGGCCCCTAGCTGCAATCATGGAGAAGGAAATTTCCCGTTATCAAAATTTCAAGGTGGTGGCCGCGATCGTGAAGTGCATTCTAGGTTAGGTCAGGTTCTCCTCTTCTTTGCAAATGCAACAAGGCTGTCGTAAATGCGATGGTCCGGGTCGTGGACCTTAACGAATGCAAAGCCCTGGTCGCGAACATGAAGGCT
This sequence comes from Capsicum rhomboideum, assembly GCA_031232105.1. Lineage (NCBI taxonomy): Eukaryota > Viridiplantae > Streptophyta > Magnoliopsida > Solanales > Solanaceae > Capsicum > Capsicum rhomboideum. Next base: position 30,786,835 of record CP124712.1, on the reverse strand, counting down.
AATAATTTTTTCGATAAATCATTGACCCTTGCAATCCTGAGTTGCAGTCCACAATCGCAAGGTACTGTTCACAGAATAGTATAAATACCCTATTTCTGTGATTTTACTCTATTTTTTGACCTCCAAGCTTCAAGAAAGGGAATTTTTGAGGGTCTCATCATCGATTTTTGTGTGTGTAACTTCTAAGCTCATAATCCCACTATTTTCCATTGATTATATCTTCGAAAACACTTTCTAATCTTGATTTTAAAATAGATTTTTGTGGTTTTTGCCGGTAAAGTTTAAAAAGGGTTTTACTTCGATTTGAACCTCGTTTTTAACTCATTTTTGCATGGGTTTGCAACTATAGACTCCTATAACCTTGGACAATGTGTTTCTAAAGAAAAATTCCAATTTTACCTCTCTCATTTTTGAACTAGTTTTTCAAGTTCATTTTTTACCTATCTTAAATATAGGCAATACGGATATCGTTAGCTTCCTTTTAACGCATAGATACTATATTTGTATGTTTTAGTTGATTTCAAGTATGTTCAAAAATGGAAAGAGCCGTGTTGAAGGACTTAAGTTCATATTTCATCATTTTGAGATAGGTTATGGCTTAACTTCTTTTAGATTGAGCTGGGTAGTAATAAATAAGTAAAGCATGCTATGGGTTGGGGAAAGTAACTATGGGTTTTATAGTTTAGCATTATTATTACTGTTGTTTACCCGTATGGGGGCTTATATTCGGTGGTTGTTGACTTGTAATATCTGATATTACGTGTTGCCCGAGTGAGGTCTCTATTAGACATTATTGGCCTTATTTGTACATTTATATGCCTTATTCTAGATATGATGACCGTGCGGGGGCTTTAATTGTTATTATAGGCCATATTAAGAATTGATCGCCTTTATCATGATAGAAAAACCCAAGTTAGGGGTTGATATAATATTAATGATGTCTTACACACATATTTATTTTGATGGTGCCTAATTAGAGTTGATAATCATGAACTGTGGACATATTGAGTTGATTCTAGACTCACTTATATAATGTATTGAATTGATTGGATATCTTCATATTGATTTGATTGTGAGCATTATATCCTTATTCTATGTAATACATTCATGAGAGGCTATACAATTGGGGAACATTATTTTAGAAAGAAAATAAGACATTTTCATAAAAACCTTCTCCATGAAAACGAGCCAGAGAGTTGGGTTGAGGTTGAGATATAAGTTATAGTATATAGGATGTGAACCCGCCATGGGTCCTAGTGTGGGGATGCAAGCTCGGTAGGTGTATATAGAAAGTCATGCGATGACTTTTACTATTCCATCCCATCATCATTGCATTGCATTACATATGCATATTTCATGATTTCTTTTAGTTTTTTTGTGACTTGTGTTAAGTTTTCATATACTTTTTGTGTATATCTGTGTTGTTTCAATTTAGTATCATATTAGAATTGTTAGTGGAAGCGGTGTAAGCTACCATTTTGGAACTTTTCTATTTGCAGGTGACGTGCTCATAGTTTTCTTTACTTATATTATTTTCTACCTTTCTCAGTTGGCCTACGATTCCTAGTGAGTACATGTTGACCGTACTCACCCCTACCGTGCCCTTTCAGTGAAGATCCAGGTCAGAGTATGACATGTGAAGGTTGATATCATACCGGTAATTAGTGATATTTAAGGTACTGGTTACTCTAAGTCTTCAGAGTCGACCCAGACCTCTTCATACCTTTCTAGATGTCTTTATTTTTTATTTTAGAGACAAATTATGTACTTTAAATTTAGTTTGTATCATTAGATGCTCTACACTTATGACACCAGATTTTGGTGATTTTACGTCATTTCTTTCAAACTTCCGCTAATTTATCATTTTGTATTGGACTGACTTCGTTCTAGATGTCTCGTCTTATTATTATTGATGCTTATTTAAAATTTCTTTTCTTTTTGGGTAATTGGCTTACTTATCAAGGCTAGGCCGCAATAACTGTCATCATGACCTTATTTTTGGGTCGTGATAAATTGATATCAGAGAGTCAGGTTCACTGGTCTTATAAGTGTAAGAGTAAGGTGTTTAGTAGCATCTCGTGGATCGGTACATAGATGGTTATATCTATTTTTTAGAGGCTATGAGATGTCTTCAGGAAAAAAAACAACCCTAAATTGATTACTTGTATTCTATTCATTCTATGTAGATAGTGAGGGCTAGGTCCAGAGATTCTAAGGATGCTGAGATGGTACGCGATATGGGAACCTCAGTTTGAGGACAAGGTAGAGGTCGTGGATGGCCCAAAGGTAGAGGATGGGCATGAGGAGCTGCCCCAATTAAAGTACTTACTAGGGAGGCCTCTCCCAAATCCGAGGTTGAGTATACTAGAGATAATTATCAGACATAGGGTGTGGGGCCAACTCAGGTTCCACAGGGTTCAATTGACACCCTAGTGCTTCAGGATTTGTTGATTCATCTTTTGAGTCGATTGGATGGTGTTCCTTTATGTGTACCAGGTGTTCCACTATCTGTAGCAGAACCTGCTTATGGCATTCCAACTTTTCGGGTACAATCATCATCTATGGTATCCCCATGTATGGACTCTTTGCCTACCAGACTTACTATTTCTTCAGTTTCTTCGGGTATAGTGATTTCTTCAGATGATCAGAAGGGGTTCAAAAGGTTTATTCACCTGGGTCTGCCCAAGTTCAATGGTGCTATTGGTGAGGATGCCTGTGAGTTTCTGACTGATTTCCAGGAGAAGTTACATAATCATGGATCCCTTGAGTCTCACGGAGTTGCTTATACTACTTATCTATTGATGGATGTGGCTAGAGATTGGTGGAGGTCACTTTCTAGTTGTAGGCCTTTGGGTTCACCTGCTATGACTTGGACTCAGTTTTATGAGGCATTCTTGGAGAGGTTTGTAACATATAACATGAGATATCAGATGAGGGATAATTTTGATCATTTAGAGTAGGGAAACATGTCTATTGCTGAGTATGGGGCACGTTTCCATGCTTTATGAAGATACTCAGTTGCTAGTATCTCCACCGAGTCTGAGTGGATTTGGAAGCTCATGAAAGGGTTAGATGGTTCATATCAGTTGGCCACAACCCAAATGATAGTTTTATGGGCTTCTTTGTAGAGTATTATTGAGCATGCTAAGATGACCAAGTCTATTGTCCAAGATACTTAAGAAGGCACCAAAAAGGTGCATCATCAGGGCAAGTTTAATGGACACACCTCCCGAGGTAGAGATTTATCTAGTCGAGATTCCCGTGGTTATTATGGTAGGCCAGTTCAGGCTGCATTACAGGGATCAGATAGTAGACCCTCAGGTTCTGTGGCTTCTTATAGACAGGAATTGGGTCATGTAAGTGAAGGTTCTAGGTTTGTTTCTTCGGGCTAGGGTAGTCATTCTGTTTCATCCGTACCTCCTCAAATTGAGTCGGGTCATAGAGGATGTTTTGTTTGTGATGATTTTGTCCATTATCCAAAGATTTCCCTCGATGTATGTTTGGACCTACTCAGCAGGGATCTTAGCTTCAGCTTTTCCCTACTCCTATATAAGCATTTAGAGGTGGTTTACAGAGTGGTAGGCGTGGGGCTAGAGGTGCTTGAGGTAGAGGTGGAGGAGCTCGTGGCAGTGATTACGGGGTTTCTTAGTCTGGGAACAGACGTGGACAGTTTTATCCTATACCTGGGAGACCTGAGGCAGAGGCCACTTATGAAGTCATTACAAGTATCATTCCAGTTTGCTTGAGATCTTCTTCCGTGTTATTTGAACCTGGAGATCTAAATTCTCTTATGTGCCTGCATATTTTACTTATGGTTTTGATGTTGTATGTGAGACCCCTACTATGCCTCTTCATGTATTTACCCCCGTAGGAGATTCTTTAATGGTGGATTGGTTGTACCGATCTTGTGTGGTTACCTTTGTGAAGCGAGAAACCTGGGAAAACTTAATCCTCCTAGATATAATTGACTATGACAATATTTTGGGTATGGACTGGATAACTCCTTATCATGCTATTTTTGACTGTTATGCCAAGACCGTGACCTTAGCTACGTTGGGTGTGTCAAGGTTAGCTTGAGAAGATTTGCTTTATTCAGTTCTAAAAGGAGTTATATCTTTTTTATGTGCTCTTTACATGGTAAAAAGGGGTTTTTTGTCTTATTTAGCTCATGTACGTGATATTAGTGTTGCCTCACCCCCTCCTATGGGTTCTACTCGGGTTATTCGTGGGTTCATGGATGTGTTTCCTACTCATTTTCCTTGTATGACTCTGAACCATTATATTGATTTTGCTATTGATGTAGAGCTGAGCACCTAGCCTATTTCTATTTCTCCTTATAGGATGGCCCCAGTGGAGTTGAATGAATTGATAGAGCAGTTTCAAGATTTGTTAAGTAAGGGTTTCATTAAGCCTAGTGTATCGCTCTAGGGTACCCTGTCTTGTTTGTGCAGAAGAAGGATGGTTCTATGAGCATGTGTATTAATTATCGACAGTTGAACAAGGTGACAATTAAGAACAAGTATCCGCTTCCTCGCATTGATGACTTAGTTGATTAGCTTTCGGGTACGTCCATATTTTCTAAGATTGATTTAAGATCTGGGTATCACCAGTTGAGGATTATAGCTTCGGACGTCCCAAAGATAGTATTTTGGACTCGATACAGTCATTATGAATTCTTAATCATGTCATTTGGATTGACCAATGCACCTGCAACATTCATGTAGTTGATGAACCAGGTGTTTAGACCGTATCTCGACTTCTTTGTGATTGTATTTAACTATGAAATCTTGGTTTATTCTAAGAATGAGGCCGATCATGTGAGACACTTGAGGACTGTACTTCATAGAATGCGTGATGAGAAGTTGTATGCTAAGTTCTTCAAGTATGAGTTTCAGTTGGATTCTATCTTATTCTTGGGTTATGTGGTGACCAAGGATGGTATTATGGTTGATCCAACTAAGATTGCAATGATTCGTGATTGGGCTAGGCCCACGAGTCCTACTGAGATTCAGAGTTTTGTTGGCTTGGCTAGTTATTATCAACCTTTTGTTAAGGGTTTCTCTTCTATTATAGCTCCTTTGACCAAGTTGACTCAGAAGAAGATTCTTTCAGTGGTCGGAAAAGTGTGAGAAAAGCTTCCAAAAGCTCAAGGAGTTGTTGAATTCGGCTCCTTTCTTGACTTTGCCCAAATAGGGCGAGGGTTTTACCATGTTTTGTGATACTTTCAGTGTTAGATTTGGTGCAGTTTTGATGTAGGAGGGTAAGGTGATTGCTTATGCTTCACATCTGTTAAAGCCTCATGAGAAGATTTACCTTACCCATGATAGAGTTGACCACGGTTGTGTTTGTGTTGAAGTTGTGGAGGCACTACTTGTATGGAGTCCATCGTGAGATTTTCTATGATCATTGTAGTCTTTATTACTTCTTCAGCCAGAGAGAGCTTAATATGAGACAGCAAAGGGTTACCTACCCAACCTCTAGTTATGACCTGCAGGGGACAATTACATACCTTATAACCCATACATACATGCTATGGGTTATATACCCACCCTCTAACTATGACCTGCAGGGGACAATTACCGTCCATGTACTAAAACCCCATACATGAATGTTTGTAATCCTCAATTCAACCATAACCTGTAAGAACGTCCCAAATACCGAAACATTACACAATTCACAATATAAGGCAGGCCACGTCATAAGCAAGTAAACAATGCATGGACCACACCCATAAGCAAACATTGACCAATCACACTACAAAATAGTTAATATGTACATATAATACAAGTTGGATTAATTACACCACTATCACCTACCTCGAACCAAATTTGCACAACTCTATCCGTAGCTTTGCCTTTTCGTTCCCTTTCTACTTGTTCATGGTATAACATATGAATACAAGTACAGTATTAATGAAATGACCGAACATGGTGGGATCTATAACTCACCCTTAGCCCCCTGAGGTCAGTTCATGATCATTCCCTTAACGTTCTAGGGCTATTTTCCCCATAATTCACCTAAAACTACCAATTTCATGAATTGTTTAGTGAATTAATGGAATGCAAGGCCAATTTCATGGTTAATAAACAAAACCCATTAACCTAATGCATATGTTCACCCCTTGCACCAGAAACCATCCAAAAATCCAACCTAAAACCCTTATCGAACTCCGTAATTTAAGGATTCTAAGGATTATAAGTAATTACAAGTTAAAGGAATGAAATCCTTACTTTAACGAAGATAAACGGAGGAAAAGAAATGATTTTCGACCTGAATCACCCTTTTCTTGTCCCAAAATGAGTTTAGAAAATATAAATTGTTTTAGGGGAAAAATCTCATTAATTGTGGTTTCTACCGCTATAGCAATACCAGACTGCTATAACGGTAGCCGACCGCTATAGTGGTGTTAACCACCCTTGACCACCGCTATAGGGGTAATTTCTCCACTATAGCAGTTACTGTTATAGTAGTGTGCCAACTTCTATAGTGGTGTCGATAAGATAGTAAGCCCTTATTCACCCAGAATTCCCACTTTTAACAACACACTTTGATCCTGGGACATTCCAAATGATGCCATTCATGCTAAGGTCAATTTCGAGAGTTCCCCTAACCTAAATTCAGTTTCGTAAACTCCTATGGGTTTCTTACCGCCTTAGCTAATTAGGAATTAACACCATTTCCACCAAAACAATCTAAATCATTCCTAGATTTCTCTAGACTATCCCTCACTCTGAAATGGGGTGAAACTAGCCTAGCCTGAATTTGTAACATCCAAACTGGAAGAAATTTAGACACGAGATTTTAAATGTAGGATATACACTTAACAACAAAGAGGGTAATTACAATAGATACTAATTTACCCATCGTTCATACCTGAATAATCAAATGAGAAAAATTAGGCCAAAATTAGAAATGAGAAGAGTACTTGTGCCCTCAAATAATTGAGGGTACTTGCCCCACATGTTCTTCTCGATTTCCTAAGTGTCTTCTTCAACCGAAAAATTCTTCCATTAAAACTTCGCTGAACGAATTTCCTTCATCCTCAACTTATGGACGTCACGATCTAGAATCACTATATGTTCCTCCTCATAAGCCAAATCCTTATCCAAAAGCATTGAATCCAATTTAATAATGTAGTCCCCATCTCCATAGTACCATTTCATCATAGAAATATGTAATACTAGATGAACCCCCGACAAACCCGGCGGTAGAGCTAACTTGTATGCAACTAGACCCACTTCAGTGTCCAAAGGTTTGACATCACCCGCCTCAAACTATCCAATAGGTGACCTGAATTTCTCCCATAAAGTGCCTTGAACGGGGCCATATCAATGCTAGAGTGATAGGTGTTGTTGTATGAAAACTCACACAACGGAAGGAACTGGTCCCAATGACCACCAAAATCAATCACGTAGGCTCTCAACATATCCTTTAGCACCTTAATTGTCTGCTCTGACAGACCATCAGTCTGAGGATTGAAGGCAATGCTAAAAGCAAGCTTGGTGCCCAACTCTTCATGCAACCTGTCCAAAAATTTGGAAGTATACTTTGCATCCTTGTTTGAAATGATAGAAAATGGCACCCCATTAAGTCTGATGACCTTCTTGACATATACTTTTACCAACTGCTGGGAGCTATAATTTACCCGAACTGGCAAGAAATGAGTTGATTTTGTCAGTCGATCAACTATCACCCAAATAGAGTCATACTTTCCCAATATCCTAGGGAACCCCACCACAAAGTCCATGGTAATATGATCCCACTTACATATAGGTATAGACATCCTCTGTACTAAGCCCGCAGGCCTTTGACATTCATACTTTACTTGCTGGCAGTTATGACACTTGGACACTTAATCCACTATGTAACTATTCATCACCGACCTCCAATAAAGCTATTTTAAGCCGTGGTATATCTGGGTCGTGCCTGGATAAATAGAATAATTCTAGCCATGGGCCTCTACAAGTATATCACTAATCAAGTCATCAACTTGAGGAACCCATAACCTTTCCTTAAACTACAACACCCCTCCAGCATCGAGAGTGGCGTCCGCCCCCTCCCGCTCACTACTTTGTTTCGGAGTGCATTCATCTTCTTATCCTGAAACATTGTGCCACAAATGCTAATTTTACCTCCACACTAGCCAAAATTCCACCCTTATCCAAGACCCCAAACTGCATGCTCAAAGATGCTAGAGTCTAAAACTCACTGGCTAATGGTCTTCTAGACACTCTCAAGAATGAAAAACTGCCCATACTTACGGCCTTTAGGCTCAATGCGTCTGCCACCACATTGGCCCTACTCGGATGATACTGAATAGTCACATCATAGTCCTTTAACAATTCCATCCACCGTTTCTGCCTTAAGTTCAAATAAATTTTGGGTAAACACATGCTGCTGACTACGATGGTCTGTGAAGACCTCACACTTGATACCATAAAAATAGTGCCTCCAAATCTTCAAAGAAAAAACTATTGCTGCCAACTTTAAATCATGGGTTGGGTTAATCCTCTCATAAGGCTTCAACTGCCTCAAAGCATACGCAATCACATTCTTATACTGCATCAAAACAACACCCAAACCTTAAAGTGAAGCATCCCAAAACACAATGAAATCCTTACCTTTAACCGACAGCAAAATAATAGGCATTGTAGTCAAGAGTGTCTTGAGCTTTTGAAAGCTTTCCTCACATAGGTCTGACCAAACAAACGACACCTCTTTTTGAGTCAACCTTGCCAAGTGAGTTGCAATAACTGTGAAGTGCTTGATGAACCTACAGTAATAACTGGCAAGACTCATAAAGTTTCTCACCTTGGTCTCTGAATTAGGCTAAATACAACTCTTAACTACTTCAATTTTCTAATGGTCCACCATCACACCCTTCTCTAAAACCAAGTTCCCCAAGAAGGCATCTAAAGACAACCAAAATTCACATTTGGAGAACTTAGAAAACAACTGCCATTCCTTCAAAATTCCCAAAACTATACGGAGATGGCCTGTATGCTCCTTATTAGTTTTGGAGTACACAAGAATATCATCAATAAATATAGTCACGAAAGAATTTATAAAGGATTTAAAAATACCATTCATCAAACTCATGAAAGTTGTAGGTGCATTATTCAATACAAAAGACATTATTAGAAACTCATAATGATGATACCGAGTTCTAAAAGTTGTCTTTGGAATATCCTCCGATCTAATTTTTAACTGATGCTAACTTGACCGCAAATCAATCTTTGAGAAAACTGTTGCACCCTATAGCTGATCGAACAAGTCTTCTATGCGTGGCACAGGATATTTATTTCAGATGGTTACCTTATTCAACTACCTATAATAGATACACATCCTCATACTACCAATCTTCTTCTTGACAAAAAGAACTGGAGCACCCCAAGATGAAGCACTTGGATGAATGAAATCATTGTCAAGCAGTTCCTGCAACTAAGTTTTAATTTCCCTCAACTCTACAGGAGCCATTTGATAAGGTAGAATAGATAGGGTGAGTTCCCGGCTCTATGTCAATATAAAAGTCAATATCCCTATCCACAGGTGTACCCGATAAATCTGAAAGGAACACATTCTGGAACTCGAATACTACTAGAACTGATTTAATAGAAGGGGACCCTGCACCTATATCCCTAAGATGAGCTAGAAATGTTGAACACCTCTTCCCCACTATCCTCCTAGCCAGGACATATGATATAACCCTTACCAATTTGGCCATATACACTCCCTCCCACTCTAGTTTCTTCATCCCAGGCACAACTAGAGTAATTATTTTGGCACTATAATTTAAAATGGCATGATACAGAAATAACTAGGTCATACCAAAGATTACATCAAAGTACAACATATCCAAGATAATTAATTCTACCTAAGTATGAAAACCCACAGACAAAACAGTACAAGGTCGATGAACATGGGTAACTACCACAAACTTCCCAACTGGAGTCGACACATGCACATGATAGTTAAGAATATCACAAACCAGACTCAAACCCATAACAAATTGAATAGACACGTAAGAATAAGTGGACCTCGAATCAAATAAGACAGAAGCCATCTGGTCATAGACAGAAATAATACCTATGATTACTACATCAGAAGCCTCGACATCAGTATTTCCCAAAAATGCATTACAATGGGCCAGGTCATCAATCTGAGCTAACTCTCAACCCGGTTGTACTCCTGTGCCACCATTACCATGACCACCTGCTTGATTTTCCCATCCACACTGTGGATGACCCCTTTCATTAGCCCCTTCTCCACCTGTTAGAGACACTACCCGAGTCTGTTGCAGGGTCTGGGAATTCACCTGTCTCACCAGACACTCCCTCTTAAAATGACCAACAATACCACAATGATAACACCCATGCTCCAGAGAGGGCCAACTAGCAGAAGAATAAGAAGTCCTTCAGCCTCTAACAACCTGAGTCTAAGAAGGTCCTTTAGTCAGTACCACAATACAAGCTGGCATAGCTGACTGAATAGGGCAAGGTAAAAAGGCCTGCTGGCCCTTAGAATAGGATTCACCGAAATCTTCAACATTTTTAGACTTCTTTGCTAACATCTTAGCTTGTCCTTCCTGCGCCACACCTTTTAACTTCTTCACATAGTCTGACACATCATTAAACACCTTTCCTGCATAAGTCATCTGCACAATCAAAACTTGAAGATCATAATTCAAGCTCTTAACAACGAGATGAATCCTCTCTTCCTGAATAGTCAATAGCAGAGTACCATAGCGATATAAAGCATGGAACTTTGCTTCATAGCCGCAACAGTCATATCACCCTGTTCCAAAGCCAAAAACTCATTCTTTTTACTATTACGGAGGGCATGGGGTGCATACATATCCAAAAATAGAGTATGAAATTACTCCCAAGTCATAGGAGGCAAAACAGGTGACCAACATTCAACATATGCCCTCCACCACTGCTTAGCATCCTTCTCCAATAGAAAAGTCACAAACTCAACCCCATGTTGCTTCATAATACCTATTTTGTGCAACCTCTCATAGTAATCTATAATAAACTCAAAAGCATCCTCAGATTATGTACCCTGAAATATAAGAGGTTTTATTTTCAAGAACTTAGTCAGCAGATCATGTTCATCACCAGCCATTACAGAACCTAAAACCGGGCAAGAAAAACCATTTATGCTCGAAGTCTTATCCATCCTAGGAGCCATAGCAATAGTAGGGTACAAAACTGGAGCCTGGTAAACCAGAACAGTGGGGGTGGCTCCAATCCCAACCAACTCGCTCAGAAAAGCTAACACTTGTTGAATGACCTCAACAGACATGGGAGGTAAAGTTGTAACCCCAACTGGTGCCGCCACTTTGGACGCTATCTCCTGCTTCTCTGTTGCTTTCCTTTCCTCAAAATGATCCTGATGTGGTGGAGGGGATACTTCCCTCTCATTAGCCTGACTAGCAACTGCATGAGCTTCACCTCAGTGTGGGGGTTGCTGGTCGAGTTTCATTATACCTAGTATTCACCATCTATGAACAAAATAGTGAAGAGATCAGATACCAATTTGAATCACCAGATACCAATTGGAATCAATTCATAGCATAAAAGAAGCAAAAAAGATAGATTTCCTTAATCCCTATACCCTCTCAAAGAAAAGTACAGACATCCTCGTATTATTTTATGAGACTCTACTGGATCCATTTTGGTACAACGAGATCAAAGAAACCTAGGATCTGATACCAAGTTTGTCACGACCCAAACCCATCGTGAGTGGCACCCATACTACTCACCTAGTGGAAGAACAAACAACCCCAGAAGTATTGAACAACACTTAGATAGACTATGAAAACTATCCAATAAATAGTTTAATAAGTAGCCAATCCAAAAACTTAAGAAATGCAGAAACAAATACCAAGATGAAATCCCCTAGAATTTGAAAGTCGATGCACCAAAAACTACTATGAATTGTCAAGAGGATATGCAACCCCCAAAACTATAGGAAAGTAACAAGTCAAAACAAAGGACAATGTCCAAGAAAGATAGATCTCATGGTAGCCCGGATATGCTGCTCACCCTGAAATCCAAAAATCAGCTGCTAAAGTCACAGGAGAGCTCTTGATGAATCCATTGGACTATGTGTTGCACTCACAGAAGTAAATACAGGTGTAGTATCAGCACACAATAAAACACAGTGTATTGGTAGGGTCATCAGCTAAACCAAGATAAAAATATAGACACTTAACCAAAATATAGTACAATTAGCTAACACATGCTCACACATTATATATTTAACACATAAGTACAAATGGCATTTAAAAGGCAACACCAACAAGTCAAAAATTATCACCAAGCCAAAGATAGATAATTCAAGTCAAGATAAATAAGCTAATATCTAACATAGAAATCATAGTTTCCCCAGTCCATTCAAGGACCGCCACACCATTACATACTTTGTAACCAGTACATACATGCTAAGGGTTATATACCTACCCTCTAGCTATGACCTACAGGGGACAATTATCGTCTATGTACTAAAACCCCAAACATGAATGTCTATAATCCTTAATCCAACCATAACCTATAAGAACGTCCCAAATACCAAAACATTCCATAATTCAAAATATAAGGCAGGTCACGTCATAAGAAAGTAAATAATGCTTGGACCACACCCATAAGTATACATTAACCAATCACACTACAAAGTAACTAATATGTACATATAATACAAGTTGGATTAATTACACCACCATCACCTACCTCAAACCAAGCTTACACAACTCTAATTCAGAGCTTTGCCTTTTCGCGCCCTTTCCGCTTGTTTATGGTCTAAAACATGAATACAAGTACCGTACTAACTAAATGACCAAACATGGCAGGATTTATAACTCAGCCCTAGCGCCCTAAGGTCAGTTTAAAATTGTTCCCTTATTGTTCTAGGGCTATTTTCCCCATAATTCACCTAAAACTACCAATTTCATGAAGTGTTTAGTGATTTAATGGAATGCAAGGCAAATTTCATGGTTAATAAACACTCATTAACCTAATGCTTATTTTCACCCTTGCACGAGAAATCATCCAAAAATCCACCCTAAAACCCTCCCCAAACTCCGTAATTTAAGGATTAGTAAGTAGTTACAAGTTAAAGGGAATGCAATCCTTACCTTAACAAAGTTAAACAAAGGAAAACTGATGATTTTTGCCCTAAATCACCCTTTTCTTATCCCAAAATGAGTTTAAGAAATATAAACTATTTTGTGGGAAAAATCCTATTAAACTGCGGTTTCTACCGCTATAGAAATACAAGACCACTATAGCGGTAGCTGTCCTCTATAGCGGTAGCCGACCGCTATAGCGGTATTGATCGCCCTTGACCACCGCTATAACGATAATTTCTTTGCTATAGCAGTCACTACAATTGCGGTGTACCAACTGCTATAGCAGTGTCAACAAGATAGTAAGTACGTCTTCACCAAGAATTCTCACTTTTTAGAACACACTTTGATCTTGAAACATTTCAAATGATGCCCTTTATGCTAAGGTCAATTTCGGGAGGTCTACCAGCCCAAATTCAGTTCAGTAAAATCCTATGAGTTTCTTATCAACTTAGCTAACTAGGAATTAATACCATTCTCATTGAATTGGTCTAAATCATTCCCAAATTTCCCTAGATTACCCCTTACTTTAAAATGTAGTGAAACAAGCCTAGCCTGAATTTGTAACTTCTAAACCAGAAGGAATTTATATAGAAGATTTTAAATATAGGACTTACATGTAATGACAAAGAGGGTTGTTACATTAGCCTTAGAGGTTCGGTTTTTAGATAACCAGATGGTTAGCTTGACATTTTGATACCAAGTCATATTTTAGCCTTTGTTGATGATAGAGTTTTTTTGATGGAAAAGATTTCAGCACACCAATTTGATGATGATGGTTTAAGAGTAATTCAGGATAAGTTGTTGAGTGGTGAGGACAAGGAGGCTTCACTTGACCTGATGGTATTTTTAGGATTGGTGGCCGAGTTTGTGTGCCGAGAGTGGGTGGATAGATGAGATTGATTTTGGAGGAGGCACATTATTCCAGATATCCCATTCATCTTCCAGTGACTAATATGTAACACCCCGTACCTACTAAACCCTATGTGACGATGTTGAACAATGGTTACTCAAGTGTCGAGAGTCAAAAGTATGTATTTTCTAATGGTATTGATGAGATAATTGATATTAGGCCTAGTACATGGGAGTAGACCTTTGTAGGAGGTGAAATACCCGTATGTTGTCGAACCTATATGACTACGTGTACACTTAATGGAATTAATTTAACATGGGAGTTTTGAGGAATTATACATTAATTTGATGGGCCAAAATTAATGTTGAACTATTGGGCTCAATGGAGGCCCAAAGAGATATGCAAGACATGGCCCAAAAAGGGGTATTTGACCCATTCTTGACCATTCTTGTGAGACCAAGTTGCTCTATCATGATTGGACCAAGTGTTTGTCTTAAAATCACCATGAGGGGCTATATAAAGAAAGGAAAATCAGATTTTAATTTATTTTGGACACCCATGCATTTTCTTGAATTCTCTACAACATTTCTTTGTTCAATACAAACCCTAGACCTTTATCTCTTGGACCAAGATCATCATCTTGCAAGACTTGATAAGTGATTATGTTTATGGTTTAATATATTTTATGCATGTAATATGGTTTATATCATGTTGGTTATGTTGGTGAAGTGTGAGAAGGCCACTATGAGTAAAAGAATTTGTGTTTGCTAAATTGGAGGATGCTTTTGTCTTGCAAACTTGAACATAGACTTGTTGTATTGAAGGAAGTTAACTTGATGGATTCAATATTGACATGTGATATGTTATTATATTCTTACCTTGTTTTATCCCTGTGTATAATGTTTGGAATTGTTGTTGTAAATTTGGTCATGGATTTGGTGACGGATTGAAAAGAAAGTGAGGTTTTGGTGATGTTTATGTGTGTTGTGAGACCATGTATGATCGTTGGCATATAATACGATCAAAAATATTTTAAAAGAATTTTAGTTATGATCATGGACCATTCATTGCATAAAAAGACCCAAAAGAGACCCTTTTTGGCCGAAACGGGCACCCACCCTCGCAGATGAAGCACCTGCGGGCGCAGGTGCCAACGCAGGTGCCTCTGGCTATTTCCAAATGTCACCTGCAGATGTAGGTCATCTTAGAATATCATCCCAAAACTCCAAATTGCTTGTTTTTGCATCCCTTTGGCCCCCCGAAACCCCTATATCCTTCATGGGTGCAATTATCAACTTATGGTACCTTTTAAATAACTATAAAGGAGTATCCCGGAGGTATTTTGAATGTTATAAAATATGGATTGATGTTAAAGTGTTATTGTGAAAGCTATCTAGTGACTTGACGGAGAAAAGGTAACATAGTGTTAATGAGGAAGTGTAAAGGGTAAACTTGGTGTAAAATGTTATTGGTTTATGATGTCTTGGTCGATATGTGGTATGTTATGGTGTTGTTGGTATGATTATGCAATGGGTTGTACTGTGAAGGACGAAATGATGCAATATAGCAGTCACGTAACTCATTGTGACACTTATAAATTTGTACGAGAGTTGATTGATAATGTACGCCGTTACATACTTGTGTTGTAGAGTGAAACGTAAGGAGGAAGCTGGACTACTGTATCCCCATATAGGCTTGTGTATTCGTAGTGAGACAACAAGGTATGTAAGGTTACTCTTTCTGTATCCTTCTACAACATATTATTCCTATTGACATTGGGCTTGTTCTATTCCGAGAGGCTTTGAAGTATATCAATTCAGGTTGACATATATTGTTATTCGTATGTGTCCTATTCGTAGTTGACTTATGATTCACGTATCTCTTGACGGGAGTTCCAAAGATGTCATAACGTTGTAAGTTCTAAAAGAACTATCTTAAAGAGAGTAAGATATAAGAGAATCTATTTATTCTTGAAAAGCATTTTCCAATCATGTCATGATCCAACATCCTATAATACTATGATTATGTTTGTACCAATCTCTCAAGTATAAAAGTACCAATATCATAAGAGTAATAAGAGAGGTAATGTGCAAGTTAATATATCTATTCCACATAAGTGAATATGTCAATCTCACTCTCTTGAAAGTAAAGAAATGAGGTAAGGCATATTTGTGTATTTCAAATAGTGTCATGATCCTCAATATACCAATCTCTCATAAGTGAATGAATCAATCTTCCCCAAGTAAAAAAAGAAGGAAAGGGTGAAAAATAAATATATTTACCCACCAAAGCGTGGATGTAGTAATTTACCCACCAAAGAGTGGATGTAGCAATTTACCCACCAAAGCGTGGATGTAAGTTAATATATCTATTCCTCATAAGTGAAGATGTCAATCTCACTCTCTTGAAAGTAAAGAAATGAGGTAAGGCATATTTGTGTATTTCAAATAGTGTCATGATCCTCAATATACCAATCTCTCATAAGTGAATGTATCAATCTTCCCCAAGTAAGAAAAGAAGGAAAGGGTGAAAAATAAATATATTTACCCACCAAAGCGTGGATGTAGTAATTTACCCACCAAAGAGTGGATGTAGCAATTTACCCACCAAAGCGTGGATGTAGTAATTTACCCACCAATGCGTGGATGTAGTAATTTACCCACCAAAGCGTGGATGTAGTAATTTACCC
The DNA here is from genome assembly GCA_031232105.1 of Capsicum rhomboideum. Lineage (NCBI taxonomy): Eukaryota > Viridiplantae > Streptophyta > Magnoliopsida > Solanales > Solanaceae > Capsicum > Capsicum rhomboideum. The sequence continues at coordinate 30,770,167 of CP124712.1, read as the reverse complement.
ACCAAAGTGTGGATGTAGTAATTTACCCACCAACGTGTGGATATAGTAATTTACCCACCAAAGAGTGGATGTAGTAATTTACCCACCAAAGAGTGGATGTAGTAATTTACCCACCAAAGCGTGGATGTAGTAATTTACCCACCAAAGCGTGGATGTAGTTACCAACCCACCAAAGAGTGGATGTAGTTATTAACCAAGAAGATGAATAATAATGATGATGAGCGTAGAGGCAAAGAAAGAATCTATCGCATATAAAGAATCTTTTAAAGGCAAGTCTCTTGAGTAAAATTTGCTCTCTCTTGAATAAGGGGGTAGATAAAGGATGGTAAATGACAGTAACAGAAGAAATATTCATGGTTCTTCACATATAAAAAGAGAGTTTATTCACATTTGATATTCCTCTTATATTGACTCCATTGTTGTTGTTATGATGTATGATGAATTTCTTATGAGCCTTACATACTCAGTACATTCTTCGTACTGACCCCCTCGGGGGACTTACCTTACATGTTGCAGGTGCAGGCATTAGTAGACCTCCTCTGTAGACTGGGGATCATTTGCAGAGTTTTGGTGAGCCCCACTTGGTTCGGAGCTTTCTTGGTCATAGTTGTGTATTTGTTTTGATATTGTAAATATTGTATAAAGCGGGGACTTGTCCCGACTGTAAGTTGGTCTTGTTGATGCATCTGTTAGAGGCTTTTGTCGACAAGTATGGGTATATGGATGTAAGAGACAACTATGTAAAAGACAAATGTCCGTTTTGACTTGATGGTCCCAAAGGCAGAGTTTCCTAAATATATATATATAGATAGCACATGTTTACATGATTCATGACTTCCGCATAGTTGAATGAGAAATAATCAGATATATACGAGGATATGCATACGAAGGGTCATGAGCAAAGATTGGTTTTCTCGGGCCATATCAGCGTCGGGTGCTAGTCCGGCCCGAATGGGATTTTGGGTCCTGACAAAAGTGGTATCAGAGCAGGTTGTTCTAAGGGGTGTCTACAAAGCCGTGTCTGAGTAGAGTCTTGCTTATGGAAGTGCTACGCTCCACATTTATAAGTAGGAGGCTACGGGACATTTAGGATGTTTTTTTTTTTTCATTCTAGTTCATGCAATATAGCTAAGGTGGTAAGTGAAACCGTATCTAACCATTGGTGATTGGGTTTCTTTTATATAGTAAACTGTCGATGACAAGAAAAAATAAATGCAAAGGTAAGCAGGTGGATATGCCTTCCGATGAAGGAATGAGTAAATCACCACCTGACCAAGCTAGTCAAGGTGGAGCTGACACTAGAATTACTAGTCAAGTCCTTTGATGTCTTTACATTAGTTGGTGACTTTATTATAGTTGAAAGTGTGATCATGTTATGATGGTTGATCTTATGGAGATGGAAATGAAGGATTTTTAATGTTGTAATTGGTATGAAGTGATTGGCTTCTTGTATGTCACGAAGATTGCCAAGCAAGAGATACCTATGGCTATTCTAGACTGACAAGTGCAAGGGTTTATAAATAGAGATGTAACTTTCGTAAAAGTTCTTTGGAGTAATCAGTAAGTTGAGTAGATAAACCGAGGAGCTGAAAACAAGTGATGAGACCAAGGTACTCATATTTGTTTCAAACGAAAGAAAAGGTTCACAGTGTGGAAGTGAGGAAAGAATAAGCAAGTATCTATGAGTGTATATATAGATATAGCGATGATAATATAAGGATGCATGTGTTGTACATGAGACGATGTTGTTAACATTCGAGGACGAATGTTCCTAAGGGGGGGGAGAATGTAACACCCCGTACCTACTAAACCCTATGTGACGACATTGAACAATGGTTACTCAAGTGTCGAGAGTCAAAAGTATGTATTTTGTAATGGTATTGATGAGATAAATTATATTAGGCCTAGTACATGGGAGCAGACCTTTGTAGGAGGTGGAATACCCGTATGTTGTCAAACCTATACGACTATGTGTACACTTAATGGAATTAATTAAACATGGGAGTTTTGATGAATTATACATTAGTTTGATGGGCCAAAACTAATGTTGAACTATTGGGCTCAATGGAGGCCCAAAGAGATATGCAAGACATGGCCCAAAAAGGGGTATTTGACCCATTCTTGACCATTCTTGTGAGACCAAGTTGCTCTATCATGATTGGACCAAGTGTTTGTCTTAAAAGCACCATGAGGGGCTATATAAAGAAAGGAAAATCAGATTTTAATTCATTTTGGACACCCATGCGTTTTCTTGAATTCTCTACAACATTTCTTTGTTCAACACAAACCCTAGACCTTTATCTCTTGGACCAAGATCATCATCTTGCAAGAATTGATAAGTGATTATGTTTATGGTTTAATATATTTTATACATGTAATATGGTTTATATCATGTTGGTTATGTTGGTGAAGTGTGAGAAGGTCACTATGTGTAAAAGAATTTGTGTTTGCTAAATCGGAGGATGGTTTTGTCTTGCAAACTTGAACATAGACTTGTGGTATTGAAGGAAGTTAACTTGATGGATTCAATATTGACATGTGAGATGTAATATGGTTTATATCATGTTGGTTATGTTGGTGAAGTGTGAGAAGGTCACTATGTGTAAAAGAATTTGTGTTTGCTAAATCGGAGGATGGTTTTGTCTTGCAAACTTGAACATAGACTTGTGGTATTGAAGGAAGTTAACTTGATGGATTCAATATTGACATGTGAGATGTTATTATAGTCTTACCTTGTTTTATACCTGTGTATAATGTTTGGAATTTTTGTTGTAAATTTGGTCATGGATTTGGTGACGGATTGAAAAGAAAGTGAGGTTTTGGTGATGTTTATGTGTGTTGTAAGACCATGTATGATTGTTGGAATATAATATTAGCAAAAATATGTTAAAATAAGTTTAGTTATGATCATGCACCATTCATTGCATAAAAAGACCCAAAAGAGACCCTTTTTGGCCGAAACGGGCACCCGCCCTCGCAGACGAAGCACCTGCGGGTGCAGGTGCCAATGCAGGTGCCTATGGATACTTCCAAAGGTCACCTGAGGATTCAGGTCAGCCACTACGGGCGCAGGTGGCTTAGGAGGTCGGCCCAGAACTCTGAATTGCTTGTTTTTGCATCCCTTTGGCCCCCCGAAACCCCCATACCCTTCATGGATGCAATTATCAACTTATGGTACCTTTTAAATGACTATAAAGGAGTCTCCCGGATGTATTTTGAATGTTATAAAATATAGATTGATGTTAAAGTGTTATTGTGAAATCTATCGAGTGACTTGAAGGCGAAAAGGTAACATAGTGTTAATAAGGAAGTGTAAAGGGTAAACTTGGTGTAAAATGTTATTGGTTTATGATGTCTTGGTAGATATGTGGTATGTTATGGTGTTGTTGGTATGATTATGCAATGTATTGTACTGTGAAGGATGAAATGATGCTATATAGCAGTTACTTAACTCATTGTGACACTTATACATTTGTAAGAGAGTTGATTGCTAACGTATGCTATTACATACTTGTGTTGTAGAGTGAAACGTAAGGAGGAAGATGGACTACTGTATCCCCATATAGTCTTGTGTATTCGTAGTGATACGACAAGGTATGTAAGGTTACTCTTTTCGTATCCTTCTACAACATATTGTTCCTATTGACATTGGGCTTGTTCTATTCCGCGAGGCTTTGAAGTATATCAATTCAGGTTGACATATATTGTTATTTGTATGTGTCCTATTCTTAGTTGACTTATGATTCACGTATATCCTGATGGGAGTTCCAAAGATGTCATAACGTTGCAAGTTCTAAAAGAACTATCTCAAAGAGAGTAAGATGTAAGAGAATCTATTTATTCTTAAAAAGCATTTTCCAATCATGTCATGATCCAACATCCTATAATATTATGATTATGTTTGTACCAATCTCTCACAAGTATAAAAGTACCAATCTCATAAGAGTAATAAGAGAGGTGATGTGCAAGTTAATATATCTATTCCTCATGAGTGTAGATGTCAATCTCACTCTCTTGAAAGTAAAGAAATGAGGTAAGGCATATTTGTGTATTTCAAATAGTGTCATGATCCTCAATATACCAATCTCTCATAAGTGAATGAATCAATCTTTCCCAAGTAAGAAAAGAAGGAAAGGGTGAAAAATAAATATATTTACCCACCAAAGCGTGGATGTAGTAATTTACCCACCAAAGCGTGGATGTAGTAATTTAGCCACCAAAGTGTGGATGTGGTAATTTACCCACTAAAGCGTGGATGTATTAATTTACCCACCAACGCGTGGATGTAGTAATTTACCCACCAAAGCGTGGATGTAGTAATTTACCAACCAAAGTGTGGATGTAGTAATTTACCCACCAACGCGTGGATGTAGTAATTTACCCACCAAAGCGTGGATGTAGTAATTTACCCCCCAAAGCGTGGATGTAGTAATTTACTGTAGTTATCAACCCACCAAAGAGTGGATGTAGTTATTAACCAAGAAGATGAATAATAATAATGATGAGCGTAAAGGCAAAGAAAGAATCTATCGCATATAAAGAATCTTTTGAAGGCAAGTCCCTTGACTAAAATTTGCTCTCTCTTGAATAAGGGGGTATATAGAGGATGGTAAATGACAGTAACAGAAGAAATATTCATGGTTCTTCACATATAAAAAGAGAGTTTATTCATATTTGCTATTCCTCCTATATTGACTCCATTGTTGTTGTTATGATGTATGATGAATTTCTTATGAGCCTTACACACTCAGTACATTCTTCGTACTGACCCCCTCGGGGGACTTACCTTACATATTGTAGGTACAGGCATTAGTAGACCTCCTATGTAGACTGGGGATCATTTGCAGAGTTTTGGTGAGCTCCACTTGGTTTGGAGCTTTCTGGGTCATAGTTGTGTATTTGTTTTGATATTGTAAATATTGTATAAAGCTGGGAATTGTCCCGACTGTAAGTTGGTCTTGTTGATGCATCTGTTAGAGGCTTTTGTAGACAAGTGTAGGTATATGGATGTAATAGACAACTATGTAAATAACGAATGTCCGTTTTGACTTGATGGCCCCAACGGCCAAGTTTCCTAAATATATATAGATAGATAGCACATGTTTCCATGATTCATGACTTCGACATAGTTGCATGAGGAATAATCAAATGTATACGAGGATATGCATATAAAGGTTCATGAGCAAAGATTGGTTTTCTCGGGCCATATTGGCTTCGGGTGCCAGTCCGGCCCGAATGGGATTTCTGGTCGTGACATAATATGTACCATGACTTGAAGCAATTTTACTAGTGGTGTGGTATGAAGGAGCATATAGTAGATTTTGTAGCGCATTACTTATGTTGTCAGCAGTGAATGCCGAGCATTAGAGACTGGGTGGTTTACTTTAAAGATTACCCATTTTGAAGTGGAAGTGGGAGCATATCACTATGGATTTTATTAGCGGATTGCCTCGTACTTCTCATAATTTTGTAGTATTTGGGTCATTGAGGATCGATTAACCAAATCAGTCCATTTCTTCCTCATTCAAATTTCCTCCAGTGCTGAGAGGTTGGCTCGTATCTATATTTAAAAGGTAGTTCATCTTCATGGAGTGCCTTTGTTTATTATTTTAAACAGAGGTTCAGTGTTCACTTCTAGCTTTTGGAGAATGTTTTAAGAGGAGTTGGTTACTCAGTTCAACCTTAGCATAACTTTTCACCCCCAGACTGACGGTTAGTCAGAGTGGACTATTCAGTTTTTTGAGAAAATGCTTTGTGTGTGTGTTATGGACTTTAGAGGTTAGTGGTAGCGGCATTTAGCCCTAGCGGAGTTCGCTTATAGTAATAGCTACAATTAAAGTATTGAGATGGCACCTTTTGAGGCATTGTATGATAGACGTTGTCGATATCTGATTGTTTGGTTTGAGACTTCTGAGACTAGACCCCGTGGTACCGACTTACTTCGTGTGTCTTTTGATAGAGTTTGGGCTATTCAAGATAGGCTTCGGGCAGCCTAGAGTAGGCAAAAGAGTTATGCAGACTGCAGACTTTGTGCCTTAATGTTTGGTATTTGAGATTGGGCTTTCCTTCATGTGTCGCCCACAAAGGGAATGATGAGGTTCGGGAAAAGTAGCAAGCTTAGCCCGAGGTACATCAGACCTTTTGAGATTCTTCAAATAGTTTGGGACGTTGCTTATGAGTTGGATTTACCTCCAGACTTTTCAGTTGTTCATCCAGTTTTTCATGTATTTATGCTCTAATGTTATATTTTGGATGAGTCTCATGTGCTTCATTGGGATTCAGTCAGTTGGATGAGAGGTTGACCTTTGTATAGGAGCCAGTCTCCATTTTAGCCAAGGATGTTAGATAATTGCATTCTAGAGATATTCTTGTAGTTAAGGTTCAGTGGAGGCACCATTCCGTTGAGGAGGCTACTTGGGAGTTCGAGTCTAATATGAATAGTAGTTACCCCTAGTTTTTCACCAATTCAGGTATTTTTTTACTTTTAGTTCGAGGATGAACTAGAGTGAAAACTTGCTTTTTACCTGTTTTGACCATTTTACCCTTCCTCATAGTTTTTATATGATGGTTTTAATGTGTGAAGATGGTTGGAATGGTTCCCGATGCGATCGGGAGTGTTTGAGCGAGTTTGAGATTTTTTTGAGGCTTTATGAACCAATAGCTTACTTCGGCCTATATTTCATATTTTGAGTCTCGGCTGACAATTTTGACTACACCAATAGATCCAGGATGTCGAATTTGGATTAGTAGCGAGGTTGGCTCAGGTTTGGGACCTTTATTTTGCATTTCGACCCTTCATTTGGAATAATTTCCTAAAAGAGGTCCCAAGGGTTAATTTATTGAAAACAATCCTTTTTAAAAAATCCAATGTCTTCACTGAGTCTGAAATATCAAAATTAGCCTATTAGTATATATGGTTTGCTTTTGTCGGGTCCTGAATGAATCCCGAGGGTTCATTTACAGATTTTGGATCCATGCAAATCAACATTTTTGCTGATATCTGGTGCATACCAGATCCTTCTTCATGAATGCGTGCCCCTGGCCGTAATTATGGAGAAGAAAATTTCCCTTTATCTCGATCGCGAGTGGTGGCCGCGATCGCAAAGGGCATTCAGGGTCGGGTCGGGTTCTTCCCTTCTTCGTGAATACGACAGGGCTATCACGAATGTGATGGTCTGGGTTATGGAACTTCACGAATGCGAAGCCCTATCCATGAACGTGATGGAAAATAATTTGGCCGATCAAACGTTGACCCTCGCGATCACGAGGTGGGGTCTGCGATCGTGAGGTACTATTCACAAAACTATATAAATACCCCTATTTATGCGATTTTACTCTATTTTTTGACCTCCAAGCTTTGGGATAGATGATTTTCTAGGGTTGCATCATTTAATTTTGTGTTGGTAGCTTCTAAACTCATAATCCAAATATTTTCCATTGATATCTTTGAAAACACTTTCTAATCTTGATTTCAACATGGATTTTTGGAGTTTTTGCCAGTAAAGCTTAAAAAGGGATTTTCTTAGATTTGAACCTCGTTTTTAACTCATTTTTGCATGGATTTTCAACTATAGACTCCTATAACCTTGGGGAATATGTTTCTAAAGAAAATTTTCAATTTTACCTTTCTCATTTTCAAACTCATTTTTCAAGTCCGTTTTTGACCAATCTTAAATATGGGCAATATGGGTATTGATAGCTTTCTTTTAATGCGTAGATGTTATATTTGTATGTTTTAGTTGATTTCGAGGCCGTTCAAAAGGGGAAAGATCCATGTTGAAGGACTTTAGGCTAGGATTTCATCGTTTCGAGGTAGGTTATGGCTTAACTTCTTTCAGATTGAGCTAGGTAGATAATAAATAAGTAAAACATGCAATGGGTTAGGGAAAATAACTATAGTTTTCATATTTGGAGATTATTATTACTTTTTTGTGCCCAAGTGGGGGCTTATATTCTGTGGTTGTTAACCTGTGATATCTGATATCGCGTGTTGCCCGAGTGAGGGCCTTATTTGATATCATTGGCCTTATTTGTACATTTATATGCCTTATTCTAGATAAGATGCCCGTGTAGAGGATTAAATAATTATTATAGGCCTAATTGAGCATTGATTCCCTTTATCATGATAGGAAAACCTGAGTTAGAGGTTGATATAATGTTAATGATGTCTTACATGCATATTTATTCCGATGGTGCCTAATTAGAGTTGATAATCATGAATTGTGGGCATATTGAGTTGATTCTGGGCTCACTTATACATATGTATTGAATTGATTGGATATATTCATAATGATTTGATTGTGTGCATTACATCCTCATTCCATATATATACATTCATGAGAGGCTGGTACCATTGAGCAGCATTGTTTTTGAAAGAAAATAAGACATTTTCATAAAAATCTTTTCCGTGAACATGAGCTGGAGAGGTGGGTTGAGATTGAGACATGAGTTATAATATATGGGTTGCGAACACCCCATGGATCCTACAGCGGGACTGCAAGTTCGGTAGGTGTATACAGAAAGTCATGTGATGACTTTCACCATTCCATCCCATCATGATTGCATTGCATTGCATATGCATCTTTCATGATTTCGTTTAGTCTTTCCATGATTTGTGTTTAGATTCCATATACTTTTAATGTATATATGTGTTGTTTCAATTTAGTATTATATTAAAACTGTTAATGAAGGTAGTGTGAGCTATCATTTGGGAACTTTTCTATTTGCAAGTGACGTGCTCATAGTTTTCTTTACTTATATTATTGTCTACCTTGTTCAGTTGGCCTATGATTCCTACTGAGTACATATGGACCGTATTCACCCCTACTATGCCTTTTTGGTGCAGATCCAGGTCTGATATGATATGCAAAAGTTCAGATTGTGTTGTTGATTAATGATATTCGAGGTATCGGTTGCTCTATATCTTCAAAGTCTTACCCAGACCTCTTCTTACCTATCTAGATGTCTTTATTTTTGGTTTAAGAGACAAATTATGTACTTCAAATTCAGTTTGTATCATTAGATGCTCTGCACTTGTGATATCAGATTTTGGGTGATTTTATGTCATTTCTTTCAGACTTCTGCTTATTTATTATTTTTTATTGGCAGGAGTTCGTTTTATAAGTTTCATCTTATTATTATTGATGCTTGTTGAGAATTTCTTTCCTTTTTTGGGTGATTGGCTTACTTATCAAGGCTGGTCCGCGATAAGTGCCATCATGACCTTATTTTTGAGTCGTGACAAGTGCATTCTCTTCATATTTTTTTTTTGTTCCTAACTTATATAAACAAAAGTATGTGGGTCTTTGTTTGGCCTATGTGAAGGTATAAGGGTGAGATTTTCTGATTACAATTGACATTAAGTACCACTTCTTACATGCTAAGTTGTCTAACTGATAATATGATGTCAGTCTTTGATTCTTGTATGCTATCTTGAGATACCCTGAGTTTTGCACATTGGTCTAAAAAGAGGAAGGAGAATCTTCTTAAAGAATGTGATTGTAGTTTCTCATTCGAATGGCTATATGCATCTTAGTTTTCTGATATCTAAGCATATTTTCAATAGTAGTGCAAGTTACTATTGTGTTCGTGTGTCTTGTTTTAGTTGGTTCAGGACAAGCAAAGATTTTATGTTGGGGGTGTTGATGTGCTGGGAATTTTTTGTACATTTGATGCTTTTTAATGAAGAAGTTTTGTAGCTCTTAAGTGTGGTTTCTGTAATATGATACTTTTTGGGTTATGTTTAAGGAAAAATAGGTTGAGTGTGTAAAAATTGAATTATTATAGAAATCTAGTGAGTACCGATCCTGGAATAGGATTAAGGACCATAAACAAGCTCGTATGAGTTAAACAGAAAGCAATGAAGAATTCTAACCTATGATAAGAGCTTTGGCAGACCGTAAAATTCCAGTGCGGACCATATACAAAATTGTGCTTCAAAGATAGAATAAGTGCCAGATAAGGGAGTTCTAGTCATGGTCAAGAAGGCGGGTTGTAGAATCCCTACATGAATTGTAACATCCACTTTAGTAGATGGAATGAAGGGTTTGATTCCTTAGTACATGGTTGACATTCACCATAGTAGCTATACAAGGTGGCGTGGAGGACCTTTTCCAGTTGGACTAGGATTCGATTTGAAGTGTTTATAATTAGTTTCCCTAGGGTTTTCTGTCATCATTCATGCAATAGCATAGAAGAATGAGTCTTTGACATTGTTTTGCTACTTTGTTAAATGCTTTGAATTCATGAATAAGTTTCCTTTACAATTTTAATTCTACGTAAGTATGCTTTCTTCAACATTCATGTTTAGTTTCTTTCTTTTTGTCATGAGTAGCTAAACCTCTATCCGGGGTTGTTGAATCATGTGATGGGAAATTGTTTAGGTTGAGAAACTATTATATATGATTAAGTAGGTTATTGGTGAATGTTTAATCTTCATTATTAATCAAGATTATGGTTTGCAAACATTAGTCAGCGCCATGTACTCTTATTAGTGCTTAGAAGCGTGAATTAGTGTAGGAATTAATTGATCATGAAGAACTCAATGTTTTGACCATTGTTTAATAAGTTAACATGGCATATGAGGAAGTTATTTGGCTAAGCATGATCAACATTGTTCATCACGTCAATATATTTGGGAGAATTATTGAAAGAAAGATCATTCAACTATTGGAAAATACTGAATGATAGTATAGAGAACATAACTCATAATAAATACCTACGAGAGAGTATATTGTTGATAGAATTGAACCATCATGAGGGAAACAATTCTGGTCTTTTATTTCATTGGTTAAAACCTTGAAATTCGTATATTCGTAGTTTCATAGTCACTCAAAGTTCTTCAAACATCTTTAAAAAATAGGAATTGATAGAAAGTACTATAAATTAACCATCCATTGTTGATATTTTCTCGCCTTATTCCCTGTGGAATTTGACCCCAACCAATTAAATTACTGTATTTGATTACGATCACTTTGAACTAATTTCAAGGTGTAATTTGAGGGGATCAATTTGATTGGTTCATTCATATTGTGTCACTATGTCCTTTGATTGCTCCAACATCTGCAACTCCCTAAAATTTGAATAAAGGTATTGATTGTAGCAATGTGATTTGTAACACCTCAGATTTATTAAGGTAAGGAATAAAAGCGAATGTAGCCATTCAACATCAAAGGATGTTGAGTTCATGAGGCTTTTTCAAGAACCCTTTCGGTAATATCTTATATTACACTTACCTCTTTGTGTTACATCCAATCAAAGTAAGCTTCATTTTCTTGCTAGTCATGGCTAAAGACAAGGAAGACAAGAGAAATGTGATTGTTTGGATAAGGGGATCAAATGAATTTGTTGTTTTTGTGTGTTTCTTTGACTAGGATTTGATCATATTTGTAAGGGGAGAATATATATTATGTAAATATTTTAATTGTTTAAATTAGATTGCTAATAACTTTCACCAATATATATTTTTGCATGAAATTAAATGAGGGTGGACTAGATACGAAGTTATATATTATTATCCTGAAATATATATAGTTTATGACTCCAGTCTTGCGTTGACCAGTTTCAAACTTTTCTTATTAGGAGAATAATTTTATTGGTTTATATCTAAGTAAGTAGCATCCACAATAGATGGTCATAGATTAATAATAAAAAAACCCAAACTGGTGCAAAATCGCCTTTTCCTAGCCCTTGAATGAGTTTTTGAAGTAATGGGAATGAAAAATATTGTTCTGACTTAAAAACTGATTTTCTGTACTTGCATCACTACAGTAGAGGATTTGCAGCTGCAACAATACTTCTATCACTACAGTGAAACCAATCTAGTAGGTCGGGATTCATTACCAGCTCTGGCTATCTCACAACACACTTCCCAATCTTCGGCATTACAAACTAACTCTTTTGCGGTAATCGCTATAACTGGAGTTCTACTAACCCATTCTACGCATCAAAAGTTTCTATGACTTCCTAAACTCGTCCTCTAGCACAAAATCCATTAAAAAAAAAGGCAAGCAACACTCTAATAACTACGAGATTTCTCTAGACTACCACACAATCAAAATACGCCTAAAACAAGGCAACCCTGAATTTTCAAATTTTTGGTCTAAGGGAAACTAGATGAAGATTTTACTCCCTGTTTTAGTGTAATAGTGATTTTGGTCGTTACACTTTCTCCAAATGATGCAACATAATTTTGAATAATATATCTCAATTTTTGGAGATCTACTCTATTTAAACTTTACCTCAAATAAAGACCTAAGGTATGAATCCTCATTTCATTTTTTAATGTTTTAAGTATTTTTCTTATACCTGCATGCCTTCTTGCATATGTTTACTGTAATCAAACTTTAATTGTGGTTGATAGAGGATGCCAAATGGTCATGTGTCTACTTAATATTTAGTTTAATAAATTAATCACTCGATGGATAAAAGACAAAGAAATACATCATGAAGAATTCCTTCCAACAAACTTTACGTTATATCAAGTATCAACCATATTAAGAAGAGATTGCAACATTATGTTTCCTAAGGCGACTCATAGTTTGAATTAGGATAAGGTTTTGAAGTCTTAAATGATGTCTTATTATATTGTTTATAGGAAAATAATATCTGAACTTGTACTAGTGTAAAAACCCTCAAAATCATTTTTGTTATTTTCATTATTCTTCCTAGTTTGATCCAACTCACAACTTTAGTTTGGTATTTAGAATTTGCGATAAGGGGTAGGTTTGTATCTCTGAAAAAATCAAGTAAGTTTTTCAGTTTTGAAGTTCTGAAACATGAAAAGTTTGGCCAAAGTCAACATTTTGTGAGGGTTTTTGTCCTGATTTTCTTACCAAATTTAAGTTCTACTTTTCTTAGAAGGAAAATAAAAGTAATACCATAATTACTTTTACTTTTCCTTAAAGGAAAATATAAAACTTTTCCATATTTGGCTAACCTTTTTCTTGGAGGAAAGGATTTAAACCTCTATAAATAGAAGACCCCTCTTCTCATACCAAAACACAATAGCATCCATAATGTAGTCATTAAAGAGTCTTGTTTAGGAGGAGATTATTCTCCTAATAAGTTTTTTTATGCTTTTTGAATTAGTTTTTAATATGTAGGCCAATTGGCCAAACCATATCAATAATATGCTTTTTAGTATTGTTTTATTTGTCATATGATTTATCGCCGACGTGGTTTGCAACTATAAGCTTTCGCATGAAGCCCTCTCGATTTCGAACCCAACAAGTGGTATTAGAGCCTACGGTTCAAAGGTCCAATGATTTGGTGAAACGAGATTAAAGACAGGTTTAAAGTGATTTCAAATCAAGTTGCAACCAATTTGATGATAATGAAGATTTTGTCCAACTACATGTGGAGCAGAAGTTTCAACCATATTTATAACATTCCTGCTGCTGCAACTTTAAAAATAAAAATAAAATATTAATTTTCAACCCATTTTTAACCATGATATTTTAAACTTTTTTTTTAACCATGGAAAGCAACAGTGATGAAGATTATGTGAAGAACGAAGGTCATATATGCAAGTGAAGAAGACGGATCAAGTTTTCCCAAGAAAATCCAGCCAAAAGGGGGAGATTTGTTAGGGTTTTTGCCCTGATTTTCTTACCAAATTTAAGTTTTATTTTTTTTAGAAGGAAAATAAAAGTAATCCCATAATTACTTTTAACTTTCCTAAAAGGAAAATATAAAACTTTTCCATATCTGGCTAACCTCTTTCTTGGAGGAAAGGATTTAAACCTCTATAAATAGAAGACCCCTCTTCTCATACCAAAACACAATAGCATCCACAATGTAGTCGTTAAAAAGTCTTGTTTAGGAGGAGATTATTCTCCTAATTATTTTTTTATGCTTTTTGAATTAGTTTTTAATATGTAGGCCAATTGGTCAAACCATATCAACAATATGCTTTTTAGTATTGTTTTATTTGTCATCTGATTTGTCGCCGATGTGGTTTGAAACTATAAGCTTCCGTATGACGCCCTCTCGATTTCGAACCCAACACATTTGACGATAATTTGTTTTTGGGTTTTGATTATTCCACTAGGTTCAAAGGGTGATTTTTGGCTTAGGTGGAGTATTTTGGTTATTTGGTTGGAATTTTAGAAATACTTTATCTTTGGGCTGACTTTGATTTGATCTAAATGAATTTGAAATGGTATTTCATCGATTAATGAAATAATTTTTACAACTAATTTGCACTATTAGTTTGTGCTTGAAGGGTTTCGAATGAGTTTTGAGGGTTCATTCTTATTTTTTGATTGTATAAGAGTTACTAAAGTTTGTGAGTCTGGTACAATCGCACTGGTGGTGATTTTTCTACTCCTGTGATGTTGCTTCAGTGATGAAGTGTTGCTTTGGCCAGATTGGGTGCCTGAGTTCGGCTTGCTTCTACATGTTTGGAGCCGAAGGAGTGACGTCACACCTATGGGAGTTTTGTGCAGTGTCAGAGGGTGCAATAGTCACTTAGTTCTGCTTTAGCGGGAAATAGCTATACATGTGACTCTACAGATTCGTGCCCATTTTTGCTCTTATTGAGCCAGGTCACATATGTGATTCTTGCTCATGCAGTCATTTTTCCATTGTTTCAACCTAGTACCTGCAGTGAGATTTTTGCACATGCCGTTTCACTGTACTTGAGTAGTGAAGTTTCCCCAAATTTAAATTTCATTATTCATTTTCCATTTTGGGTGATTTTAGAGCTTGGATTAAGGTGATTTTGTAGGATTTTTGAAGAGTCTTTGCAAAAGTAAGTTTCTAACATTTATTAAGGTGATTCCCTAATGATTTCCCGTTACTTTCTTTGATTCATCGCATTTTGAAGTAGAATTTTGGGACTTCTTTTTCGAAACTTAAAGAGAGCATAAATTGATGATTTAGGTCTTATTTTAGATCCACTTTTTTTTTTTATAAATTTCATAAATGAGTTTCTTATCTTATGGATAAATTAATTTCAAAAGAGTTTTTTTAGTTTCATTGCTAATTTTGACCCAAGTTTGCACCAAATGTTTTTTCACACTATGGGTATCAATGGACTCTATTCATACATAGATCATGTGTGATAGAGTGAGAGAATCATGAACCCATTCAAAAGGGGAAGGCTAATTTGTTAATGTTGGTGGCTTGCAGTTCGGCTTCGAGGTAGTTTATGACTTACTCTTCTTTAGACTTAGCTTTGATAGAAATTTATATTGTAAGGCATGTTATTGGGTGGTTACATTAGTGGGCTAAAGTAGCTAGTGAGATAGATTGATATTGTGATGCCCGTGTGGGGTCTTATGTTGATTTCTAATTTGAGATTTGGAATTATTGAATTGTATAGTATGTTTTGAGGTGTTTCATGCATCATTCATTATTTTTGGAGTTTTATGACATGAAAAGTAAGACATGGAAAGTATACAAGGTGAAAAAGAAAGTGAGATCTACGACATCATTGAGAATTCATATTGATCTTGAGGCTTGTAGTCTATTATCTGAGTTGAGAAATAGATGTATTTATGTCTATGGTATTTGAATTCATATTATTTATAGCTCATATAATAATATTCATACTCTTGGATCATTGATGTAGAATATGGAAAGAAAACACTTTTATTGAAAAAAATAATAAATTTGGCCCTGGTTCATGTTCGGCGGTAATATTGGGAGATATGATGATTTTTATTGGCAGGAAGAGGTTCCGAGTGAGGGATATATGTACCTCGTGAGTCCCCCATGAGTCCTACCTCATAGCCTACCACTGTACAGGGGGTATATCTTTCATTTATCCTTATTATCCTATGAAGTTTCCTATTATGATATATTATTGAACTACAGGGACTTTTCTGCATGCAGGGCTAATTATTGCATTCTTTACTTGATATTATGATTACATAAACCCAGTCAACCTGTGCGCCAACAAAGTACTAGTGGTTTTAACTCAACTTATGTTTTCTTCATATTTTTTGATACAAATCTTGTTTGAGTCACTAACGCTGATTGGATTTATTTGTGGTCTATGTAATTTTAGATTTGTGGTAAGCTCCAACCTTCAAAGATTTACTAGGATCCTTTTCTATTTTCATTTACTATGTCTTATGTTCAAATGGTGATTTAGCATATCTTGTGTCAGTCTCATTTCTTCAATTAAATGGTCTTCTGCATATGTTATTGAGTCTTGGGATTTCTAGTAGTTTTCTATATTTTAAAAATTATCCTTTTGGAGTAGAGTTGACTTATGGTGATATTGGTATTCTTTTGCTTAACTATCCTTATAATTATGATCGTCATGTTTTAGACTTGACTTACCTTCCATGGGTTGAGTCAGGGTAGTTGCACTCATACCACCAACTTTTAGGTCATGAAAATATGATATTAGAGCACTGGATTCACCAATCTCATGAGTGTAAGAGCAAGTGTTTAGTCGAGTCTCATCGATTAATCGGATGAAATTCTAATCTATCTTTGAGAGGCTATGAGATATTTTTAGGAAATTTCTAGTCTTTGATTCTTTATCATATGAATTCATCTACCTCTTGAATTATAAACTTTGTGTTTTATTTTGTCATAGATGGGGAGAATGCGATCGACTACTACCTAAGACAGCCTGCCTACACTTGGTGCTAAGGCTCCAGCTAGTAATCAAGGTAATGGTCAAGGCTGTGGTAGAGGTAGAGCCCAGGGTGCATCACTAGTTAGAAGTCATGCCACAATGATATCTATTGAGCCTAAGGTAAAGATAGAAAACATGGATTTTCAGCTTGAGGGACTAGGGGAGGCCAAGATGCCATAGGTTTTTGTAGCCACCCCAGTCCTATAAGATACCATTGTCCATATCTTAAGTTTCTTTAAAGGTATGTCTTAGAGATGATCTCTACATGTCAATCTTAATGGAGCGCAGAATAGAGTTGGCGTTCTACCTCCAGAGTAGGTACCAATTAAGGGTTATTGGATTCCTAAGGCATACCCTAGTGTTTGATATGTTTGATAGAATATGTCCTTCCAGATTTACTAGTGAACCTAAGGAGTATGCTTATGAGTTCTTGGTGAGTTATCAAGAGTGGTTATATAACCTTGATTTGGTTGATTCTCATGATATAGACTACTCTACATCCTAAATGGTAGGGCTAGCAAAGTAGTGTTGGAGGCCTTATCTTGATTGCATACTAGCTGAGTCACCCCTATGATATGGATATAATTTTTTGAGGCCTTTTTAAGAAGTATGTGCTTCATAGCATGAGGAAGAGTTTGATAAACTAGTTTAATAATCTTGAGTAAGGTACCATAACTGTTATTGAGTATGATACCAAGTTTCATGCCTTGGCTAGGTATGCATTGATGAGTATACATATAGAGGAAGAGTGTATTAGGAATTTTGTGAAAGGATTTATTACTCCTCTTTAGTTGCATACCGAGCATATACTGTCTAATAGGAATATTTTCTAATAGGTGGTTGATCATGCTAAGAGTATTGAGGATATATATCGTTATTCTTATTGAGGTAGCGACAACAGGATTCATTGACATGGTGGTTTTAGTGGTTCATCTCCTTGGGGTAGAGTCTTCTCAGGTAAAGGTCATCATTATCAGCATAAAGGACTAGTACATATTGCATAACTGATTAATGCGGGTGGATATTCTGGGTACAGTAGTTAAAATACATGGAAGCTGTGTAGGGGTTCTTACTCTAGGTTTTCAAGTTACAGTGGTCACTTTAGTTCATTCGATCCATCTTATCAGCCTATTCCAGTTGTGGTTTCTTTAATTGTGAGAAGGCTGGTCATTTTGGTAGGGCATGTCCTAGGCACAAAAAGGGCTGAGCATCATAGGGTTCTTAAATTTAGCCTAATCAACCACCAGTACCACTAGAAAGAAGAAGTGTAAAAAGTGGTAGATATGGTTCTCGTGTTTCTTGGGGTAGAACTTAAGTAGGTTGTGGAGTTAGTCGTAGAGTTATACAGTACGGGGTTGGACTGGCCATTATTCTTCATTTCCAAGTACACTTGAAGTTGTAACACCCCATATTTTTGTGCTAGAATTTGAATCGTTCTTCATACTTGTGTAGGACCGAACCCAAATGATTTCTATTTAAATATAAATGTTTAGATCAATTCCTTAGTATATGAAGAGCTTGGGATATGAATTAAGGCTATAGGGAACTTCTAGCACAAAGTTAAGTTGAAAACTTCTTTACCGATTGAATTTTTGTATATGGTTTTACTAGGGTCAACTTTAAAGGAGCATAATTCCTAAAATATGAAGAGTTTTTTAGCTCAAAACAACCAAATGAAATATATTCGAGGGTTCTTTCCAAAGACAACAACCGTTTGTCAATCCAATATTAGAGTAAAGAGTTATGCTTATTTTCCTAGAAGGTGTCTGTCTGCCAAAATGTGACGCCTTGGTGACAAACCATCACATTTGTGACGGTTCGTCAAGGCAGGCCAGCAGGACTAACCAATAGGACCGAATTTTGTCCATGTTTGGGTGACGGTCCATCTCCTGAAGAGTCAAATGGGAATTTTCTGCACTTTTAAAACGTGTTATGAGGGATTTTTTGGTCCTTTCCTTGGTTAAAACCATCCCCCACCTATGCAAAACTATCCTAATAATCCTAAGCACTAATTTAATCAGTCCAAAACTCATCCCATTCCTGCCCAAAGCATTCTTAGAAGATAAAACATCTAGGGTTTCAATGCAAGGCTCAAAATCAAGTTTTCTCGAACTTTCTTCTGTCAAAAGATATGTTGTACAACCCTCTTTCAACTAAATATATTTTTAGGTGTTTTCCCCAATTATTAATGTAGTTTATGTGAGTTTTAAATGTGGGTTATTAATTGATTTTTGAAAGGAAGAATTATTTAAAGTTGCAAACCCTTTTCGATGAGCTAAAGCTTGAATTGTTGATGGAACTTGAGAATTGGGGCTTATTGTTTGAAATAATAAACTTTATGAATATGAAAACTTATTGGGGCGTATTGAAGTCAAAAAGTTATCTTCCTCTTGCAATTCACTTTGTTACCCAAATCTTGATTTCTGATGAGAATAATGGAGTATTTATATCCATTGTATTTGAAAGTGTTGTTATTAAATGTTGAGTCTTTAACCTTTATGAGGCATGTTAAATGTGTTCAAATATTTGAAATGATGGAATTAATGAGGTATATTTATGTGAAACGATTATGGCATGATATTAATGATTTGCAAATTTTGGTATGATGATACCAAAATGTAAATGCCTTTATGAATGACTTTATGGATAAATTTTATGAACAATGTTTTAATTGGGTTTAAAGGGAATTATGTAGTTCACCGAGATAGTGTAAGTCCTAGTGACCAATACCTAAAATGGATTGAGACCCTGCCAGTTGGGTATGGACCAAACCCATATAGCCCGTGGATTACTTAATATCGGTGTAAGCTACATAGTTCAGAATTAAAGTTTTAAATGGTTATGTCTTTATATCTTGAATCCCCTGCCTCATACTCATCATACTGACCATCCCAGATGCTACATATTTTAATGATGTAGGTTCAGAGGCATTTTCCCGAGGTTCTGTACAACACTAAGATCTTTTTGGGACAACTAATAACAAGTGGTGAGCCATCCATTTTTTGGAAGGCATATGGTTTCTTTCAATTAGAATTTGACTATCTTGTTTTATGGTATCACTGGGGCCATGATCCAACTTAGAGTTTTCATTCTTGATGTTAGAGGCTTCTTAGACTGATGTAAACTGATGTCATTATGTCGTATTTTAGAGTTTGGTACTATTAATTGTTTTTAAAGTTGAACTTCTTATCATTGGGTCTATTTCCACACTTTAATAATGGTTATGCTTATGCTATTATGCTAAGGGGTCTGGTTTGCGATGCTCGTTACGTCTAGAGCCTAGTCCTGGGTCATGACAAACTTGGTATCAGAGCATAGTTCAAGTGTCCTAGGGTGTTTACGAAGCTGTGTCGAGTAGAGTCTGTGTCGAGTAGAGTCCTTTTATGGGTGTGTAGCACGCCACATTTATAGAGGGGAGTCTACAAGGTATTTAGGAAATTTTTCCTATTCTTTCATACTCCAAATCATGTAATAGAGTTGTCCATAAGAAACTTATCATGTTCTATCTGGCTCTAATTTTACTAACTATGCCTCATTTTTGAGGTGGTAGAAGTAGAAAAGCTTAGATTCCTAACGATGTGGTCCTTTCAGATGGAGTCATCAAAATGTTATGAAATTGTATAAGGACTTGAGTGGAGTCCATTAGTGCTTCAAAGCCTATTGATTTTAAGCGTATGCCCCTATCTTCATGAATCGTGTGATTGAGTCAAGGTGGGACGTGTATTCAGACCTCGTGAAGAACCTTATTACAAATGACTTGCTTAAGAGGGAAGGTATGTAGCGGATGGTTGGACTAATGTTTCCACCTAAGAGATAGTGTAAATTAGGGTGTTATAATAAGCTTTGATGTCACGCCCCGAATCCCATCGAGACATGATTGGCACCCGTAGCCGATAAGGCCCGAGAGAACCAACCTTTGCCTATGTTCATTCGTATGTATATCTTCGTATGAACCTTATTAAACCTTATGCAACTATGCGGAAAACATGAACATGGAAACATATGCTATACATATATATTTAGGAAACTTGGCCGTTGAGGCCATTAAGTCAAAACAGACATTCGTCTTCTACATACTCGTCTCTTACATCCATACACCCACATATGTCTACAAAAGCCTCTAACAGATGCATCAACAAGACCAACTTACAGTCGGGACAAGTCCCCGCTTTATACAATTTATATAACATCACAACAAATATACATCTAGGACTCAGGGGGCTCCGAACCAACTGGAGCTCACCAAATATCTGCAAATGATCCCCAGTCTACAGAGGAAGTCTACTAATGCCTGCACCTGCAACATGTAAGGTAATTCCCCCGAGCGGGTCAGTACGAAGAATGTACTGAATATGTAAGGCTCATAAGAAATTCATCATACATAATAACAACAATAATGGAATTAATATAGGGAAACAGAAATGTGAATGAACTCTCTTGCCGTGTGTGGGACCATGGAACCATGTATATTACGTTCTTTACTCCTCTTATCTTCATCTTTTATTCATCTTTATTGTTCTACCCATGCTAGGCTTTTCTGTCGCCCCTGGGATGAGATTAACCCATGCTAGGTACTTTGACCCCTGGGATGTTATGTGAACCCATGCTAGGCTTTCGTGTCGCCCCTGGGATATCATTAACCCATGCTAGGCTTATCGCCCCTGGGATGTTATATTAACCCATGCTAGGCTTTCGTGTCGCCCCTGGGATGTACCATCATAACCCATGCTAGGCTTTTATATCGCCCCTGGGATGTATCGGGATCGACCCATTCTAGGCTTTTCTGTCGCCAACCTTACATACCTTGTCTTCTTAATACGAATACACAAATTTAGACGCGTGTACAATAATCCCGCTCTTCCTTTATGTTTTCACTCTACAACACAAGTTCATAACGAACCAACATTAACCACCAATTACCTTATAATGACATACAATAACAATAAGTCACATGTTTAGCTTCAACATGTCATTTCCCCCTTGACAACATCACTTATGAAATCATTATACCAAGAATACCACAATATTCCATACATTGACCAACACATGATAACCAATAGCATGCCACACCAAGTTCATATTTTACACTTCTCCATCATCACAACATCACAATTATGCCATCACTTTACTTCAATACACCTCACAACAACAAATCGGCCAAAATCCCATAATTTGCACTTATAGAAAAATAACAAATTTAATAACAAAATAAAACCATACATGTTCATATTTTATCCACATCATGATCTTTTATCAAAGGCACAAGTCCAAATTCAAGCTCAAATCCCATGGATCACAAATCTTATACAAAAGCACAAAGTGCCATGTCCAACATTTCCAACCATAACCAACATGATATACATATTCTCTCATGATTATAATATGTTAAAGTACAATAATATTCACTTACCCAAGCTTGGAAAATGGTAATCTTGCTCCACAAAGTGCCTTGGGGTTTGAGAACCAAAGAGGTGTTCTTGGGAAATTTCTAGAATAAAAGATAGAAAAGCATGTGTCTTTTGTGAATTAAAAATCTGATTTGTTTCCCCCTTTTATAGAGCCTTAGGTCCATCCTTAGCCATTACATATGAGAGTCTAGAAGGTCAAGGCAAGAATGGGTCTTTTGACCCATTTTGGCCCATGCATTCTTCTCATTTTGGGCCTCTTTTTGAGCCCAATTCACTTCACCCAATAAAATCAATAATTTCTCGTGTTTAAGTCGTCTCATATATATTACAATAATATTCCCACTCATGCTATTCATATCCGTAGCCTCAATCCAAAAACCAAGTGATTCTAGCCACGTTTGGCTTATTTTGGCTATAGGGGTAAAATTGTCATTTTGACCCCAAATTCGTTCTCGAGTAATTTTATCATACCAATATAATATGTCATTCATTTCATGTCTATACTCTTGGTTGTATAAGAAACGTAGCAAAAATCGGCTCAATACGTCCCCGGGCACCCTTTGGACTTTAAGAAAAATTCCAACTTTGAAAAGTGACCAAACCCAGTGTGGCACGCCCTTGGGCGCGCTAACTTTCTGCCTCTGGGCACAAAAATTTGGCCCAAAGCGGCGTGGCACGCTCCCCATCGCGCACTTTTTTTTTTTTTTTTTTTTTTTTTTTTTCCTCTCAAAACTAAGGTAAACATGTACGGGGTGTTACATTTGAGCAATAAGATAATCCCAGAGCTAGAAATAAGGAGTCGCAAATTTAAAAGCCAGGGAGTGGGGCTAGTGATCGATTGGAAAAGGTAGCTATAGCCATGTATCTAGTAAGTAGTTATGGGGGTGGTATTCCCATGTAGTTTTGGCTAAGGTGTAGCGATGATTTATAAATTTTACGGTAGTTAATAGAGAGAAAGAGAGAGTGGTTAGCTAAGGTGAGTTAGGATGTATTCAAACTAGGGGAGAATCTCGTGGTGACTTGTCATTTTTGAAGTCAAGATAAAGTATATGTTGTGAATTAAAAGATAGAGTAGTTAAGAATTATTTTTTCTAAGCTTTATCTCGTGATTTTTTTTTTAAAGAGGGAAACCCCTTGATGCTTATGGAACTATGAAAGGAGTTTGGAGGTATGTATTGATAAGTATGTGAGGTATGACTGTTAATGGACTGTAAGTTTAAGATCTACCATTGTGATCATGTAGTTTTAGTAGATCTAGTGTTTCTTGATTTATATAGTAATAGTAAGCTAGTATAGCACGTGAGGATATGTGTAATGAATATGAAGGTGCAACAGTAATATTGTGAAGGATATGTGTTTGTAAGCCGCAATTAAGTGGAATAAGAAATTTAGATCGGTTATTTTGCCAAAAAGATTGATAGTTTTTTCGGTTTTGTCTGGCAACTATGAGCTAGTATAGTATGTGAGATATTTTTTTGGTAACCATGTTAGATACTAAATGCTAACTTGAACTTTATGTGTTGTCTGTAATAAAAAGAATGAGAGCTTGAGGATGGTAATACCGGTTTTGTGAAAAATAGATTTATTAGGCTACATGTGGTGCATGGAATAGTTTAAGTTGGCATATCTTGGGAAGTTTGAATATGTGAGCATGAATTATATGAGGACTAGTATTGAAATAGTGAATTGTGGCTAAGTCAATAGATGGATAAGATCTTTAAGTTGGTAAGAACAAGGCGTACTCGGCCTTAAGTTTATAAGTGCTATAGGTACCCAGTTAGTATTCTTGAGTAGCTTCATATGGAAGTGTCACGCCCCAAATTCCAACGAGGCGTGATTGGCACCTGAAGCCGATATGGCCCGAGAGAACCAATCTTTGCTCTTGTACTCTCATGTGAATGTTCGCGTATGCATATCATTTATTTCACGTAATTAAATATCAATGGCGGAAGTCATAGCAATATGTGCAATATATGAAACTTGGCCGATAGGGACATTACGTCAAAATGAATGTACATCTTTTACTTTCATCTCCCCCACAGATGTCTACAAAGCCTCTAATAGATAAATGACCATGTGTATACAATATTTACAAAATGCCAAAACCTAATGAACCCATGTGACTTGGGAAGCCCCGAAGCAACTGGAGCTCACCAACAACCTGCGGATATCTCGTCGCCTACTGCGGAGATCTACTGACCCCTGTGCCTGCAGCATGTAAGGTAAATCCCCCAAAAGGGGTCAGTACGAAGAAAGTACTGAGTATGTAAGGCCATGTGAAACTATAATAATACATAAGTACTTCCAAGAAATTAAACGTAAGAGAATAATCAATATGGATATACCTCCGTCCTGAATATGTGGAACTATGTTCATTACTTCTATTATTTCCATCACTTGATCATTTACTCTATCATCATAATTCTTATAATAACCTCCATATTTGTTCATGCACGGGATATACTCTAACTTATTTTACAACCATCTTCATTATGTGGATCCCAATATACTACCGATCATCACCTTCTAGGTGGATTATAATATAATACAGGTCATCACCTCATAAGTGGATAATAATATATACCGCTCATCACCTTATAGGTGGATAATAATATATACCGTTCATCACCTTATAGGTGGATAATAATATATACCGTAATAATACCCTTTTGGACTTTTACCCTTTTGATTGTGATCCAAGCTCAATGAGACATAAGGTAACTATGTGCACATTCCTTTACAATCTTATTTCCTTAACATAGTTAAGAGAGTGACACATTAGAGATCATGACATTAATTAAGCACACCCTTATATACACATCTCACTTCACTTCACTTCATGAGAATTATAGATTGACATCTTCACTTATGAGGATTAATTATATTAACTTGCACATCACCTCCCTTCTTACTCTTATGAGATTGATACGTTAACTTATGAGAGATTGACACAATTATAGTCACAACTTTCTTTGAAGCTTTGGACCCATGATCAATGAGTGAGAAACATGTGAATAAGCATTATTGGAAACATAACCTTCATGGAAATATAACACTGTTGGAACCCTTGGAACAATGACCAATGAACAAGATACATGAGTATAACCACTATTGAAACCTTGGAACCTAACCTCATTGGACCTTTGGAACATACTAAAGAAGAGGAGACATGTGTATAACTCTATTAGAGCTTTGGATCATGACATGATTGGACTAATGTTGTTCAAACTAAACAAGTCCTCTTTACCTCATTACTCTTGTTGAGACAGTTCTCTTAGACTTTACAACATTATGACAGCTTAGTAACCTTAGTCAATGAAGAAGAAATAAGTGAATCATAATTCATCTAGGAGTAGGACACTTGTGAATAACAATATATCAACCTTAGTTGGAATACTATAGAACCCCTTTGGAATCGAACACTTTTGGAACCTTAGGATAATGATCACTAAATACTATACATATGAATATCAACTGTTCACCAACCTGAGATGCCATACCTTACAACATTGGAACTCTTGACATATTATCCAATGAATGTGAGTTAACCAATGGACATGAGTCATATGATTCACCATTGACCAATGAATAAGGAACATATGAGTAACTCTAGCCAACTTTCGGATACGGAATACCTTAGGGCATTTCGGAATCGAATGAGTATTCTAACAATGTGAACATTCATGCTGCAGAAGGATATAGAAGAGTAACCTTACATACCTTATGTCCTCAATGTGAAAGTACAATCCTATATGTGATTACGATGAGCCAGCTCCTTCCTTGCGTCTTACTCTACATCACAAGTTCATAATAGAAGTCTTGTTAATAACTATTCACCTTACAAACGCATAAGTGTCACAATGAGTTACGTGGATGCTTAATAGCATCATTTCGTCCTTCACAACACAACTCACTGCATTAACATGCCAACAATATCATAACATACCACACATTGACCAATACATCACAACCCAATAACATTTCACACTACACTTACCCCTTACGTCCCTTCATTGTTATTCCGTTGCCATTACTCTTTCATAACAACATGTGAACATTAATACATACTTAACATAGTCCAACATGCTTCCATACGACATTTTAAAGTCATTAAAATGACATCCCAAATTTATAATTACATCCATGAAGGGTATATGGGTTTCGGGGGGCCAAAGGGATGCAAAAACAAGCGATTCGGAGTTCTGGGCCGATCCTCTAAGCCAAATGCGCCCGCAGGTGGATGACCTGCATCCTCAGGTGACCTTTGGCAGTAGCCAGAGGCACCTGCGTTGGCACCTGCGCCCGCAGGTGCTTCATCTGCGAGGGCGGGTGCCCGTTTTGGTCCGAAATGGTCTTTTTGGGGTCTTTTTATGAAATGAATGGTACATGATCATAACCAAACTTTTTTTAACATATTTTTGATCATATAACATGCCAACAACCATACATGGTCTCACAACACACATAACATCACCAAAACGACACTTTACGGCCAATCCGCCACCAAAACCATAACCAATTTCACAATAGAAATTCCAAATATTATACACCATGACGAAACAAGTCAATACTATAATCACATATAACATGTAAATATTGAATCCATCAAGTTTATTTCCTTCAAGATCACAAGTCCATGTTCAAGTTTTCAAGACAAAAATCATCCTCCGATTTAGCAAACACAAATTTGTTTACACATAGTGACCTTCTCACTCTTCACCAACATAACCAACATGATATAAACCATATTACATGCATAAAATATATTAAACCATGATAATATACACTTACCAAGTCTTGCTCCAAGGTGATCTTGACCAAAGGAATGAAGGCTTAGGGTTTGGTTGAAGAGAGAAATGTTGTGGAAAATTCTAGACAAAGAATGGGTGCACAATGGAATAAAAATCTGATTTTCATGCTTATATATAGTACCTCAAGTCTCTTCTTATCCTTTGTCAACATTAATTATCATGTTGAATGGGTCAAATGGAAGAATGGGTCTCTTTTCTCCATTTGGGCTTAAATTAAACCCTTTTTGCCTATATAAATTTGGCCCAACACTTTTATGTGTAATTCCTCAAAAATCTCATGCATGTTTAATTAATTCCATGTATATCAAGGGAATCAATTTGGTTCAAAAATCTACGGGGTGTTACAGGAAGAGGATAGGTAGTGTTATTTAATGTTCATTTAAATAGAATTGAGGGAATTATGGATCGAAATGGACGTTGTTGTGCCTCTTGGCGTAGTTTTAAAATTTTTATTGAATTAGGTGGATATGATATTAGAGGTTTAATGCTAGTAGACTAAAGAGTAGAGAATATATTGTTAAGTGTTAGAGAATGTGGACGTGTGCGCCCATGAGAGTTAAGTTTTTGGATGATGATAATTGAGGTCATAGGAAGTTAAGAGTAGTGTCTCTAAAACGAATGACCTAGAAATAAGTTAGTAAAAATCAAGATTTGGGTGAGATTAGCAACCATATGTATAGTGACACCCCGTCGTGCCGAGTGTTATGCTTATTGATCTTTTGTAGAATAGGTCTACAGACTTAAGATGGTGACTTTGAGCTAAGGGGAGATAATGAGATGTTGAACCAAGTCAGATATTAAGTTTCATCCAGTGGTGAGTTTCAGAAAAGGGTTATGTTATTTCCCAGAATGATCCATTCTCTTTCGAGCGCATACCTCATACTTTTTTTAAGAGAGCACTCTACCGATGTCTTATGCATTATAGTGATGATTACGTCTATGATCCAGATTCCCTATGAACCCTTATGTCCATTCTCTGACCCTTTAACTGGAAGCAATAATGTTTCTCATACGACTTAAGTTTTGCTCTAAGTTTACAGATATCCAAGTACGATCTTGCGATGCTCATGATCCATAAATTTGTATCTTACGTTATACTCATCCCTAGATAACTCTAATCTACACAATATTACAAACTTGTGTCATGCCTTTGTTTAAGGTCCAAGCACTTTATGGAAATTCATGTCCATCCATCGCTCCTCGAGCAAGGAGAAAATATTTCATATGTTAATTCTGGTTTCTCCCTATTATTTTGTGGATGTGAACTTTATAGTATCCTGCTCATGAGATATGAACTTATATTTCTCGGTATACTTATTTTCTTAAGAAATCATGCTTTATGGTATGTCTCGAATTCATGCCATGTTATTTCCATGTCAGAACAATCCTCTATACATTCACTATACGTTTAGAATTCAAAGTAATCGTGACTATTATACCTTTCTTCTCAGACCCCAGTTGAGCATCAAGGTTTAGATAAGTATAGATCATGATTGCACCACATCACCCTTATTTTAGATTCTCATGCTCTGACCCTTAGGAATTTTCTTATAATATGATAGTGGTGTTGTTAGTAGTGGAGTAATGGTTTAGATGAGAGAGAAAGGTTTCCCATTGTGAAAATTATGGTGTGACTACTCTAGCTAAGGTTATAAGTTAGTGGGGAAAAGTGAGATGAGCTTTTGTTATGTGAAGTGGTTAGAAAAGGGGATATGTGGTGTAAATCCTTATGAAAATGATTAAAGTTTTTGATTTTAGGTGGGGAGACCTATAAAGTTGGTGTAGTAATTATAGGCTTTAATATTATGAATGATTGACATACAAACCATGCCATTATACAACTAGTTCGCCTTGATTAGAGCTCAAGATTTATTGAAATAAAGTGGTAAGAAAGAGTAGTATTCTTGGGGATGAAAAGTATCTAGAGAGATACAGGGTATAGAATCTCATATATTATACTATCATGATCGAATTATATGTAAAACCTCATGCCTCTAGGTTAGGCTTGATCATGGGAATAATCGCATTTAGATTAAGAATGTACTAGTTATTTGTACTCTTGTAATGATCGTCGCTTGCACAGTCGTCCTATTCCAATGTCCATCACAACCTTATATCATGTAGTGTATCAATCCTAATCCATTCCTATGTTTTCCGTGAAATTCTTGCTTTATGTTTTTATGATCAT
The DNA here is from genome assembly GCA_031232105.1 of Capsicum rhomboideum. Classification (NCBI taxonomy): domain Eukaryota; kingdom Viridiplantae; phylum Streptophyta; class Magnoliopsida; order Solanales; family Solanaceae; genus Capsicum; species Capsicum rhomboideum. The sequence continues at coordinate 30,741,166 of CP124712.1, read as the reverse complement.
GTTCTATAGAACTCATGTCCAAGATCATGTCTATGTCAACTCTCATGCGACTCATGATTCAGGCTTAACTAGTTAGCTTAAATTTTTAGTATCTCCTGGTATATGTTTATTAAAAAGGATTTCCTAATGCTAAGTTTTAATCCTTACATCATGCTTATAGAATTAAAATGAGTCCTCGGCCATCATTCGAGGACGAATGATCCCAAGGGGGACATATTGTAACACCCCATACTTTTGCACTAGAATTTGAAACGTTCTTCATACATGTATAGCCCCAAACCCAATGATTTATATTTAGATATAAGTGTTTAGATCAATTCTTTAGTATGTGAAAATCTTGGGATATGAATTAAGGTTATAGGGAACCTATAGCACAAAGTTAAGTTGAAAACTTCACTACCAATAGAATTTCCGTATAAGGTTTTACTAGGGTCAACTTCAAAGGAGAATAACTGCTAAAATATAAATATTTTTGTATCTCAAGACCCACCAAATGAAATATATTTGAGTCTTCTTTCCAATGCCTCCAACCGTTTGTCAACTTAACACCAAAGTAAAAAGTTGTGCTCATTTTATCAGAAGGTGTCTATCTGCCAAAGTGTGATGGCTGGGTGATGAACCATCACATTTGTGATGGTCCGTCAAGGAAATCCGTCAAGCCTAACCAGTAGGACTGAATATTGGCCATGTGTTGGCGGTTAGGGTGACGATCCATCTAGGGTTTGACGGTCCTTCACCTGAACAATTAGATGAGAATTTTTTGCACTTTTAAAACATGTTTTGAGGGATATTTTGGTCCTTTCCTTGGTTAAAACCATCCCCCACCTATTAAAAACGATCCCAATTACCCTAAGCATGAATTTAATAACTCTAAAACTTATCCCATTCCTCCCCAAAGTATTCATAGAAGATAGAACATCTAGGGTTTGAATTCAACACTCAAACTCAAGTTTTCTCAAATTTTCTTCTATCAAAAGATATGTTGAACAACCCTCCTTCAACTAAATATTTTCTTGGGTGTTTTCCCTAATTATTAAAGTAGTTTATGTGAGTTTTAAATGTGGTTTGTTGATTGATTTTTGAAGGGTAGAATTATTTAAAGTTACAAACCCTTTTTGATTAGCTAAAGCTTGAATTGTTAATGAAACTTGAGAATTGGGGGTTATTTTTTGAAATAAGAAACTTGATGAATATGAAAGCTTATTGGGCTGCATTGAAGTAAAAAATTTATCTTCCTTTTGCAATTCACTTGATTGCCCAAATCTTGATTTTTGATGAGAAGAAAGGAATATTTATATCCCTTATTTTCGAAAGTGTTGTTATTTAAATGCGGAGTCTTTAACCTTTATGGGGCATGTTAAATGTGATCAAATATTTGAAATGATGGAATTAATGAGGTTTATTTATGTGAAACGATTATGGAATGATAAGAATGACTTGCAAGTCTTGGTATGACGATACCAAAATGTAAATGCCTTTATAAATGACTCTATGGATAAATGTTAATAACAATGTTTTAATTGGGCTTAAAGAGAATTTTGTAGTTCACCGAGAAGGTGTAAATCCTCATGACTAATTCTTGAAACCTATGTTTTACCGACATAAGGATGGTTCACTCCCTAACGTGACAACCTTATGTTATTTCCTCTATGAGGATGATATGATATGATGGCCAAATAAAGTTTATCTCGGTCTATGTGGTAAACATGGATTGAGGCCCCACCGGTTGGGTATGGACTGGACCCATATAGCCCGTGGATTACTTAATGTCAGTGCAAACTACATAGTTTAGAATTAAAGTTTCAAATGGTTATGTCTTTATGTTTTGAATCCCCTGCTCCATACATTCTCTATTATGAATTATGTTATGAAATTTATGACTTGATTTACAAATTGCTTTATCCCTTCCCCTGGGTCGCATTCCAGCGCTCGTCGTATAGACCATCCCCTTACACTCTATCTTTTCATGATGTAGGTTCGGAGGCATTTTCATTTAGTTTTGTGCAGCACTAATATCTTCTTGGGATAACAAATAGCAAGTGATGAGCCCTCTATCTTTCAGAAGGCACATGGTTTCTTTCATTTAGACTTTGACTATCTTATTTTATGGTATTGTCGGGGCGATGTTCCAATTTAGGATTTTCATTCTTAATGTTAGAGGCTTCGTAGACTGATGTAAACTGATGTCATTGTGTCGTATTTTAGAGTTTGGTAGTATTAATTTTTTTGAAGTTGAAATTCTTATCATTGTGTCTAATTCTGCACTTTAATAATGGTTATGCTTATGATATTATGCTAAGGGGTCTTCTCCAACCTTCACTGGTATGGGATGCCCGTTACGTCCAGGGCCTAGTCGTGGGTCATGACAGAAGTTGAGACTTCAGATGTAGTGATTACATGTACTACTTAAGTTTGCCATCGGCTAGCTTCATTATTATTTTATCTACAATCTACTTATCCATATGTGTCTGCCTGTTATTCTAAACACCTAGATATGATGTATGATTCCTTGACAATCCTTGTTCATGGATGTACCGCCGTAGGTGACTCATTAGTTAATGTATAAATAATAAATTATGTTACGGAAAAGTGTGTATGATATAACCATTAGAGAGTTCAGATAAAACTTTGTACTCCTACATTCTTTCTTTGGAAAAATCTGAACTAAAAATGACCTAAAGGGGTATTTATAGTGTATAAAAATACCATAGATACCCCTCTAAGTCAAACTAGGAATAGGGGCAAAATTTTCCCCTTGTGTGCTTGGGTCTTGCCGCTAGCCTCCATCACTCACCCTGGAAATTGCAGCTTGCCCTGGGAATCTACTCTATAGGGTGTAAAAATCTAAAGGAGTGTATGTTTGACCCTTCTTTCACTTAGGACTCCCAATACTACCCCCTGGTGTTCCCTTGGTTTCTTTACTAAATTTTGATATTTATGCTCCCTTTTAGTCCCTTTTATCTCCTTTCTCCAAAATTGCACAAAATACCTCATGCAAGTAATAAATGCATGATATCAATCGTTAACTATAAGTATTTAGCTAACAATCTGCAAAATAACACACAAATCTTGGGAAAATATACTTAAAAAAGGTATAATATCTTCACATCATGGCGCTTCATAGTGCTCATAGTAATGCCCTGTATTTCCTCTAGACTCTTGTCTACTATCACATCATATTGTGGATCAGCCCTCATAAGGAAATAATTTGCCTTTTCATAGGCATGTCATTTCTACAGAGGAATTGTGTGAGTGTTCCACTATAATAGAAACTCATTCATGCTCCCTCTCTGGCATACTTCATATTCTCAATCATAATCATCCCTATGTTAATCTGCTTCCCTATTATGAATATGTAGACAAATAAAACTTGGTCTCTAGTCATTACTGTAATTGAGTAGAAAAAAGCAGTATCGTAGTAAAATATACTCAAAACAAGGGACAAATATTGGTGAAATTTGGCTAAAAAGAGTGTAAATTCACCCAACATCAAGTACAGAGCCTAACCTTCGAACGGTTATTCACTAGTTATGTTTAGGTTTGTCACTATGGGATCCTGAGGTAGATACTTGGCTGATTTGCAACCTTATTAGATCTCTCATATCCTTTTTCATTTTTTGAGAATGTTACTTTTACTAGTCATGTATCGAATTTCTTAAAAGCTTATTATTGTGACTTCTAGGTTTTGGTATTAGATTATGTTAGTTTTTCCAAATTTTTTATCAAAGTTTTTATGAAGGGAGTACTTGATGACTTTTATTTCTTTTGAATGATTAGTTCTACATATTTAATTCTATTATTTTATTGCATAATTTGGATTGGATAATCTATTACTAGGTTAAGATTGATTCATCAGTTCCCTATATTTTGGGTCGTGACAAGTTGGTACAAAAGCCCTAGGTTTATTGGTCCTACAAATATAAGTTGAGGTTTGTTAATGGGTCACAAATGTCAATTATCTATCTTTAAGAGGCTATAGGACTTTAGAAAAATTCCTTTCTTTCTTTCTTATAATGCATACTTTATTCTATTGATTACTAGATTCGCTATCCATTCTCTCATAGATGGTGAGAACACACACTACTGTGATAAATACTGCCTATTCCAACATCCACTCCTACTGCTTGTGCTAGGACACACAGATTAGTAGGGACTGAGGCCGAGCGAAATCATAGGCAGTAGGTAGAGCTCTAGCTAGAGTAGTCCCTTTAAATTAAGTTTGATATAGACACTGATCTACTTCAATGAAAAGAGGTGGGCCCATCTTAGGCACCACCAAAATTTTTGCCTACTCTAGTGCTTCAATATACTTTGGTTTGAGTTTTTTTCTTACTTGACGTTATAATTTTGAATGGGGGATTTCCATTTACTTTAAAGAGTTTTTAGACCAAGATAAGTGTCTATACTCAAGATCAACATCCTATTGTAGGATTTCAATGCCTAGCGAGCCAACCAACCACTGCAATAGCTTCTATATTAGGTGGTATGCCCTTGAATAGAATAGGTATGCTAGTTGGGGCTAGTTAGGTTATATTAGGTTAGGAGTAGAACAGGCTTGAGCACTTTAAGAAATGAATCTTTCTCAGTATAAGGTGGACAAATAAAATAGGTTTATGAGTTCCTTATGAGTTATCATGTGAGGTTGTATAATGTAGAGTTAGTGAAGTCCCATAGAGTTAACTTATTAACAATTTAGATGCATGGCCCAGTTATGTAGTTGTGGAAGTTTTATGCTGATTCCAGACTAGTCAAGTCTCCTCTTATGACTTGGGAGCGATTTTCATATGCCTTCTTAGAGAGGTTTGCTTCGTTCAGCTTGAGAGAAGAACATAGGAACCAATTTGAGTACTTGACACATGATGGGATTTGTAATGTCCTAACATTTGAGTTTGGAATGTCGAAAATAGCCTAGTAGCATAGTTCGTTTGCATTTAAGGGATCCAAATGAATCTCGAGAGTCTGAATAAATTCCGAATGAGTCCAATCAAAAACTACTTTAGCGGCCAGGCTTCGTTTAAGCGATAGCCACTTTACTGGCCATGCATCGCTTAAGCAATGGCTGACCAAATTGGCTTGGCCGCTTTAGTGACCTTTTTTCTGCTTAACTGTTGGTCGCTTAAGTGGTCAGTTAGCCGCTTAAGTGGCCATCGCTGGTATATAAATCCCATTTCGTAATTTTTCACCTTTTTTGGACCTTTAAGGTTTGGGTTTTGACAGTCTTTGAGGATTTCTTTACCATTTGAACTTGGGTAAACTCCAAAACCTTATTTCCATTACTCTACATTTATTATAACATTCAAAACTCTCTTTAATCTTGATTTCAAATGGATTTCTGAGTATTTTTATGGTAAAGCTTAAAAATGGGTTTTTTTCCGATTTGGACCTTGTTTTTAACTCGTTTTCACTTGGGTTTTCAACTATGGACTCCTATAACCTTGGGAAATAGATTTCTAAAATAATATTCTGATTTTACCCCTTTTATTTTCAAACTCTTTTTTTGAGTCCGTTTTGTACCCAACATGAATATTGTCAATATGGGTATTTCTAACTTTCTTTTAATGCGTAGATGTTGTATTTGTATATTTTAGTGTATTTCGAGGCCGTTCGAAAGAAGAAAACTCCGTGTTGAAGGACTTTAGCCTTAGAATTCGATGCTTCGAGGTAGGTTGTGGCTTAACTTTCTTCTAATTGGGATGGGTAGTTAAAAAATAAGTAAAGCATGATATGGGTTGGGGAAAATAACTATAGGTTTTGTTTTTTGAGCTATAATATATTGTGTGATTCCCAAGTGGGGGCTTATATTTTTGCTTTCACTGATTGGTGATATTGTATATTGCGTGTTGCCTAAGTGGAGGCTTTATTTGACATCATTGGCCTTAATTGTGTAATTATATGCCTTATTCCTAAGTGATTCCCCGTGCGGGGGATTGAATAGAAACTATAGACCTTATTGTGTTTGATTTGTCTTTATCAAGATGGAAATACCTTATTTAGGGGTGGATATGATATTAATAATGTCGTACATGATTAACTTTTTAGTTGTATGTAATGAGATATTAATATCTTGATTATTGATGCATTGAGTTGATTTTGAGCTCACTTTTATGTGTGCTAAATGGGTTATTATCTTCATGCTAATTTGGTTGTAAGCATTACATCCTCATTCATACATACATGTTCATGAGACATTGGTACTACTGAGAAATACAGATTTTGAAAGAAAATGAGACACTTTTAAAAATGCCTAGACTAAGGGATGTGCCGGTCGGCGGGTTGATTAAGATATGGGACACACTTAATAGATCTTAATTTGTGAACATAATCCAGAGAGGTGGATTGAGATTATGAGACAGGTATACTGATTACAAACCCCCCATTTGTCTTATTTTAGGAGTGCTGAGGCTCGGTAGGTGTATACAAAAAGTCATACGATGACTTTCAATTCATTCATCATTATCCCTTCTTCATTGCATAGCATTGCATACACATTTTTGTGTTGTTTTCATATTCTTGGCATGGAATTAGTTTCTATACTTGTTGATCGTATCTGTTTCTACTTATTCTTTCTTTATATTTATTAGAACTGTTAGTGGACAAGGCGTGAGCTATCATTTGGGAACTTTTCTGCTTGCAGGAGACGTGTTCGTAGTATTTCTTTACTTGTATTTATTTTTACTTTTCTAAGTGGGACAATGATTTCTACTAAGTACAAGTGGACCGTACTCACTCCTACTATGCCTTTTCAGTGTAGATCCTAATACAAGTATGACACGCGGTGGCTAAGTTTGTGCTTGATCAATTGGTGATTTAGAGGTATTGGCACCTTTTAGACTAATAAAGCTAACTCCAGGCCTCATCTTACCCATAGTGATGCCTTTATTTATCTTTCAGAGATAGACTAATGTATTACTCAGATTTGATTATGGTTTTAAATGCTCTTTTACTTATGATACCAGGTTTTGGGATAGATATGTATTTAATTGAGACTTCTGAATTTGTCTGTATTTATGGACTGACTTTGTTCTTGAAGTCTCTTCATGTTTTATCTTTATTACTATTTTTGAATTATTCTTAGATTTGGGAACTTGGCTTACTTATCAAGGCATGTCCGAGATAAGTACTATCATGACCTTAACTTTTGGGTAGTGATAAATTGGTATCAGAGCACTAGATTTACCGGTGTCATAAGTTTAAGGGCAAAATAGTAGAGTCTCGCGGATCTGTATGTAAACATCCGTATCTATCTTCAAGAGGCTATAAGATATATTTAGGGAAAACTTCTCTAATTTGATTCCTAATCTTGTGGGTTGTTCATACCCAATGTTCTAAATTTGTATTCCATTTTTTTATATGTAGATGGTAAGGACTAGATCCAGAGATATTAAGAATACTGAGCCGACACCTAATATGGGAGCTTCGGCCCAAGAATGAGGCATGAGTCGTGACCAACCCAGAGCTAGAGGACGGGCACGAGGAGCTGCCCCAGCTAGAGGATGTGTTAGGGAGGCCTCTCCTATAACTGAGGTTGTGTATGCTAGAGATGTCTATCAGATAGGGGATACGGGGCTAGCTCAGGTTCCACAGGGTTTAGTTGGTACCCCAGTGCTTCAGGATTTGTTGACTCATCTTTTGAGTCTCTTGGATGGTGTTCCTTTAAGTGTACCGGGTGTTTCTCATACTTCAAATAGTGTTCCACCATTTGTACCAGCATCAGCTTATGATTTTCCTACTTTAGGGGCATAACCATCATCTATGGTACCCCAGCGAGTGGATTCATTACCTGTTTGATTTACTATTGCTCTAATGGTTTTGAGTTCAATGATGTTTTCTGATGATCAGGAACGGTTCAGAAGGTTTATTCACATGGCTTCTCCCATGTTCAGTGGGGTGATTAGCGAGGATGGCTATGAGTTTCTGATCGACTGCCAGGAGAAGTTACATAATCTAGGATAACTTGAGTCTCACAGAGTTTCTTATACTACTTATCAGTTGACGAATGTGGCCAGGGATTGGTGGAGGTCACTATCCAGTTGTAGACCTTTGGGTTCACTTTTTAGAACTTATGCTTAGTTTTTTCAGCCTTTTTAGAGAGGTGTGTGGCGTATAGTCTGAGAGATCGAATACGGGATGAGTTTGATCACTTAGAGTAGGGCTCCATGTATATTTTTGAGAATGAGGAACACTTTCATGCCCCATATAGATATGCGGGCGCTAGTATCTCCACAGTGCCAAGGAGGATTCGAAAGTTTGTTAAGGGGTTAGATGGTTCCTATCAATTGGCTACTACCCAGATGGTTGTTTCAAGTGGTTCTCTTCAGAGTATTATGGAGCATGCCAAGTTGATCGAGTCTATTACCCAGGCTACTCAGGAAGGCATAAAAAAAGTGCACCAACTGGGCAAGTTTAGAGGTTGTGCCTCTCGAGGTAGAGATTTCTCGAGTAGAGGCTCCCGTGTTATCATGGAAGAACAGTTTAGGCCACTTTATAAGGATCAGGTGGTGGACCTTTAGGTTCTGCAGTTTCATGTAGTCGAGCATCAGGTCATTCTAGTGGGGGTTCTAGTCTTAGTTCTTTGGCTCAGGATGGTCTTTCTAGTTCATTTGTGCCTCCTCAGATTGAGTTAGGTTGTAGAGGATACTTTGCTTGTAAGGATATTGGTCACTTGGCTAATGATTATACTCGGTGTATGTATGGTCCTGCCCAGTAGGGCTCTCAACTTTATCTTTGCCTCACTCCTCTTTCTGCAGTCAGAGGTGGTTCACAGAGTGGTAGTAGTGGTGCTAGAGATGCTTGAGGCAGGGGTAGGGGAGTTTGTAGCAGTGTTCGTGGGTTTGCTCAATCCGAGAGTGGACGTGGACAATGTTATGCTATATTTGGGAGACCCAAGGCAAAGGCCTTTGATAGAATTATTATAGGTATCGTCCTAGTTTGCTACAAATCTACTTCCGTGTTTTTTGAACCTGGTTCTACATTATCCTATGTGTCTATATATTTTTCTTCTGATTTTGATGCTTTCTATGAGCCTTTTGTTATGCCTCTTCCTATATTTACCCCCATAGGAGATTCTTTATTGGTGGATTGGGTGTACCAGTCATATGTTGTTACGTTTATGGGGAGTGAGACTTGGGTAGAATTGATTATCCTAGATATGCTTGATTTTGATGTTATCTTGGGTATGGATTGGTTGTCTCCCTATCATGTTATTCTGGACTACTATGCCAATATCGTGACCTTAGCTACGCTAAGTGTACCAAGGTTAGCTTAGAAGAGTACACTTAATTCGTATCGAGGATGCTACTTGGGAGGTCAAGTCCGACATGCATAGTAGTTACCCTCATCTCTTTATTAATTCAAGTATTTTTTAAAATTTTTAGTTTGAGACTTAACTAGAGTTTCAGTGGTGGATACTATAATGACCTGATATGTGAAATTTAACTTTTTATATGAATTGACCATTTTGCCCTTTCCTGTAGTTGCTACCTTTTTTTCCTTCCCAATAGTTGCTACATGTTCATTTTGAGGTTTGGGGATGATCAACACGGTTCCTTATGCCTTTGGGAGGCTTTTGGGAGAGTTTGTGGTCTTTATTGAGGCTTTGAAAGTTATATAGTTGACTTAAGTCAACATTTGGTGTTTTGAGTGCCGCATGTCTATTTGGACAATTCCATTAGATTGAAAATATCAAATTTGGGTTGGTAACGAGGTTGGTTCAGGATTGGGACCTTTATATTGCATTTTGACCCTTGTTGTGAAAACTAGTTGAAATAAGCTTTAAGGGGTCTCGGGGGTTAAATTGTTGAAAAAAATCCTTTTCTGAAAATGCGATGTTGCTATTAAGTTTGAAACATCAAAAATAACATAGTAGCATAGTTTGTTTGCATTCACAGGATTTTGAACGAATCTCGAACGTCCAATAGAAAACTTGGCATTTTTGCCAAGTTGCTAAATGTGTTGATATCTAGTACAGCCGCTTAAGCGGCCAAAGACCTCTTTAGATGTAGGCGCTTTAGCGACCAGGTTTTTATTAAGCGATAGCCACTTTAGGAGCCATGCGTCGCTTAAGCGATGGCCGACTTAAGTGGCTTGGCTGCTTTAGCGACCTTTTTGCCTCTTAAGTGGTCAGTTAGCTGCTTAAGCGGCCATCGCTGGTATATAAACCCCATTTCTCATTTTTCACCATTTTTGGACCTTTGAACTTCGGGTTTTGATGATTTTTGAGGTTTTCTTCACCATTTGATCTTGGGTAAGCTCCAAAACCTTATTTTCATTACTTTACATTGTTTATAACATCAAAAATACTCTTTAATCTTGATTTCAAACGGATTTTTAAAGGATTTTTATGGTAAAGCTTAAAAATGGATTTTCTTCGATTTGGACATCGTTTTCAACTAGTTTTCACTTGGGTTTTCAGATGTAGACTTCTATAACATTGGGGAATTTATTTCTAAAATAAAATTTCAGTTTTGCCCCTTTTATTTTAGAACACATTTTTCGAGTCCATTTTGGACCCGACTTGAATATGGTTTATATGGGTTTCGTTAGCTTTCTTTTAATACGTAAATGTTGTATTTACATTTTTTAGTTGATTCTGAGTCCGTTTGAAAGGGAAAATCTCCGTGTTGAAGACTTTAGGCTTGGAATTTGACGATTCGAGGTAGGTTATGGCTTAACTTTCTTTAGACTAGGCTGGGTAGTTAATAAATAAGTAAAGCATGCTACGGGTTGGGGAAAATTACTATGTTTTTTTTTTGAGCTATTATATGTTGTGTGATGCTCGAGTGGGGGCTTATATTCTTGTTGTCATTGATTGGTGACATTGTTTATTGTGTGTTGCCCGAGTGGAGGCTTTATTTGGTATCACTGGCCTTATTTGTGCAATTACATACGTTATTCCTATGTGATGACCGTGCGGGTGCTTGAATAGATACTATAGGCCATATTGAGTATTAATTGCCTTTATCATGATGGAAATACCTGATTAGTAGTGGATATGATATTAATGATGTCCTACACGACTAATTTTTTTATGGTTCCTAATAAGATATTGAGATCTTTATTATTGATGCATTAAGTTGATTCTAAGCTCACTTTTATATATACTGAATATGTTATTATCTTCAAGCTAATTTGGTAGTGAGTATTACATCATTATTTATACATACATGTTCATGAGAAATTGTTACCACCGAGAAATATTAATTTTGAAAGAAAATGAGACACTTTTAAAAATACCTAGACTGAGGGATGTGCTAGTAGGATTGATTGAGATATGAGACACACTTTATAGCCCTTGATCTGTTAATATTAGTCAGAGAGGTGGATTGAGATTATGAGACAGGTATACGAGTTGTGAACCCCCTATGGGTCCTATTTTAGGAGCGCTGAGGCTCGGTAGGTGTATAAAGAAATTTAAGTGATGGCTTTCAATTCATTCATTATCATCCCATCTTCATTGCATAGCACTGCATATGTATTTTTGTGTTGTTTTCATATTTTTGTCGTGTATTTAGTTTCTGTACTTGTGTGATCATATCTGTTTCTACTTGTTCTTTGTTTATGTATATATTAGAACTTTTAGTGGAGACGGTATGAGCTACCATTTGAGAGCTTTTATGCTTACAGGTGACGTGCTCATAGTATTTCTTTACTTGTATGATTTTTTACTTTGCTAAATCGGCCTATGATTCCTACTGAGTATAAGTGGACCATACCCACTCCTGTTGTTCCATTTCGGTGCATACCCTAGTACGAGTATAACATGGTGGTCCTGAGTTCGTTCTTGATCAGTTGGCTATTCTGAGGTACTAGCATATTCTAGGCTATCAGATCTTGCTCCAGGCCTCATCTTACCCTTAGTGATGTCTTTATTTATCGTTTTGAGACAGACTTATGTATTACACAACTTTGATTATGGTTTTAGATGCTTTTGTAATTATGATACCAAGTTTAGGAATGGATATGTATTTTTTTCAGACTTTCAATTTTGTCTATATATAAGGCCTGACTTCATTCAAGAAATCTCATCTTGTTCTATCTTTATTTCAATTTTCAAATTATTCTTAGATTTGGGAACTTCGCTTACTTATCAAGGCTGGGCCAAGATATATGCCATCATGCCCTCTACTTTTGGGTCATGACAGAATTCCAACTCCCGAGTATGAGACTAGGTTACATGCATTATCGGAACATTCTTTGGTAAGTCTACCAGATTAAATCAAGAGGATTCACTGGATTATGAGAGGTTTAACTTACCATATCCATGCAACAGTATTTCAGATAGCCCAATCTTCGGCTTCTTTTAAGTATGTGGTCGAGGTAATCAAAATGTTGAGCTTATATGCTGTGAGGAGTTTGAGGATTCTAAGGATACGAGGTCCTATACTTCAGGCTAATTCAGCAGTACCTCATCTAGAGGTAGGGGTCTTTCAAGAGAGGCTTTTTTCCTCATATATTAGACCAATTCATGTTGTCATTCAAGCATTTGAGAGTAGGTAATTTAGATAGGACTCTTATAGTTTAGGTTCGACTTTTTAGGTTATTCTAAGAGGATTTTAGGTTATGGTGGGATTTATTGTTATTCTTATTCTTCACAGTAGATGGTGATTTAAAATTCTTGCCTTTCTTGTGGTGATCTAAGGCATATAAAGAGGTATTCCCATAACTCAATTAGAGGGGTCCACAATATAGTTCTCAAGCTCTAATTAGAGCAGCAAGACTTCCAGCAGCTAAGGGTCGTGGTTGTTTACTAACTAGTAGCAGTGCACCACCAATTGGCTGAAGTGGTGGTAGAGGAGTTACTCAGGTTGAGGGTGAGTGTTCTCATTATTATCCATTCTCCAGTAATCCAGACGTTGAGGTGTCTAATCTTGTTATCGTTGGTATTATTCCAGTACTCCATTGACCTAGTGTAGTCATATTTTATACTAGTTCTACTTTCTCTTATGTCTTTGAATATTTTGTATCTAATCTTGCTATAATGTGTGATTCTCTTTTTATGTCTATTCATGTTTCTATCCCAGTGGAAGATGTCTTAGTGGTGGATCAGGTGTAGAAATCCTATGTTGTGACCCTATTGAGTTATGATACATGGTTAGACTTGATTACATTGGACATGACAAATTTAGATGTGATTTTGTACATGGATTGCCTTTCTCCGTACCATAAATTCGAGATTATCAAACCAAGACTATCATTCTTGTCATGACAAATGCTCCAAGGATAGTGTACAAGGGTATCAAGGGTTCATACATAAAGATGGTGATTTCATTACTGAAGGCTGAGAAAGTTCATCTCACTTATTTGGATCATATTTGTGATACTAGTGCTAAAACTCCTTCCTTGGAGTTAGTACCATTTGTTAGATATTTTCTTAATGTACTTCTATTGGACCTTCCTAGTTTTTTGCATGGCTAGGATATTAATTTTGGCATTGATTTAGAGTCGAACACTTATCTTATTTCTATTCTTTCTTATATGATGGATTTGATAGTGTATAAAGAATTGAAGGAAAATTTGAGAGAATTGTTGATTAAGGGATTGTTAACATTTAGTGTTTGTCTATGGGTTACTCTTATATTATTTATGAAGAAGAAAAACAGGTCTATGAAGATATGTATTGATTATCCATAATTGAACAAAGAGTCCATCAAGAATAAGTATTGTGTTCCATGCATTAATGATGTATTTGATCATTTTAGGGTTATTTGATGTTCTCGATAATTTATTTGAGGCCAGGTTACCATCAATTGAGGATTAGGTCTTCAGACATCCCTAAGACAACTTTTTGGACTTGGTGTGGACATTATGAGTTTCTTGTTAAATCTTTTGGGTTGACTAATTCCCTGACGACATTTGTGAAGTTAATGGTAAGGTGTTTCAACCATATCTAAATTCTTTTGTTATTATCTTCTGCAAAGATATCTTGGTATATTTAAGGAGTGATAGAAGCATGAAAAATATTTGAGGATTGTGCTTCAGATATTGAAGGACGAGAAGTTGTATGGTAAGTTTTTGTAGTGTGAGTTTTGGATCAGGTTCATGGCATTTTTGGGACATATAGTGTTCAACAAGTGTATTATGGTTGATCCGACCAACATTAAGACAATTAAAGATTGGGCTAGGCCTATTTCACCTACCTATATTTGGATTTTGTATGATTGGTAGGTTGTTACATATGCTTCGTAAAGGGACTATTTTTTTATTACATCTCATTTGATCGATCAATTGACTATAAAGAATATTGTTTTTCAATGGTTTGTATGAGTCAGAGGGAGCTTCTAAACCCTCTAGATTTTGTTAACTTCAGCACCTATTTTGACTTTGTCTGATGGTGAAGGATTAATGGTGTATTGTAATGCCTCAGTTGTTGGTATTGGTTATGATTTATCAAAAAATAGGAAAGTTAAAGCCTATTCATCGAGGCAGTTGAAGAATTACGATAATAACTACCCGACTCATGACTTAGAGTTGGCATTATTGTATTTTATTTGAAGACTTTGAGGCACTACTAGTATGGGGTTTGTGTGAGGTTTAAACCAATTATCACAACCTACAAGACATATTCAACTAGAAAGATATGATTTTGATACAATAAAGGCGGTTGGAGTTGCTTAAGGATTATGACATGACTATTCCTTATCACTCGATAAGGCTAACATGGTAGCGTATACTTTGAGTAGGATGATGGTGAGTATGAGTAGTCTTACTTTGTTGTTATCTGAATAGTGACCTTTAGCAATTGATATCCAGAGGTTGGAAAATAGCTTCGTGAGGTTTGATATTTTTTAGCCTGGTAAAGTTCTTGCTTGTTTTAAGGATAGATCAATTTTAATGGAACGGATTAAGGATGCACATTTATAAGATCATAAGTTATGCTTAATTTGAGACAAGGTGTTGAAAGGCAAGGCTAAGGAACCAATTCTTGGCTGAGAAGGTATTTTAAGGATCAAGGACTTGATCTGTGTTCCTAGAAGTGGTAATCTGATGAGGTTGATCATGGAGGAAGCTCATAGTTTGAGGTATGCTATTCATTTATGTGTAGTCATGATGTATCATGACTTGAAGCAAAGTTCTTTATGGTTTAGTATGAAGAGGGATGTCGTGGAGTTTGTTTACTAGCTAGTATTTGAATTATCAGCAAATGAAGTATGAGCATCAATGATCGAGTGGTATGACTTAGAGGATGACTATACCCGAATTCAACTGGAAGCGTATTGATATGGACTTTGTAGGTTGGTTGCCTTAGACATTGGGAATATTTGATGCTATTTTGGTCATTATAGACAAGTTGACCAAATCAATACACTTCGTGCTAGTTCAGACTACTTATAATGCAGAGAAGTTGTTTAAGATCTATATTTGAGCAATTATTCCTTTGCATGGTGTGCCTATTTCAATCATTTCGAATTGAGGTACACAACTTACAATTGCATTTCTATATTTCTATGCTATAGAAGTAGGATACTCAGTTAGAGATGAGTACAACTTTTCATCCTCAGATAGATCATCAGTTTGAGCAGACTATTCAGGTTTTGAATGACATTCTTTGACCTTTTGTTATCAATTTTGGTGATTATTGGGATCAGTTTTTACCCTTGGTGGAATTTGCTTACAATAATAATAATAATTAGCATTCCAACATACAGATGGCACTATTGTGGCTTTGTATGGTAGAAAGTGTAGGTCTTCTATTGGTTGGTTCAATTACTTTGAAGTTAGACCTTAGACCGTGGGGTATAAACATGTTGACAAATTCCATGGACAAGGTGAAATTAATTCAGGGCTTTCTTTAGATAGCTCAGAGTAAGCAAAAGAGCTATGTAGATCAGAGAGTTCATAATTTGTAGTTCATAGTTATTGATCTAGTTTTGTTGAAAGAATCACCCATAATAAGTATGATGAGGTTTAAGAAGAAGGACAAGCTTAGCCCAAGGTTTGTTGGACCATTTTACATTCTTCAACGTATTGAGGAGGTTGCTTATAAGTTGGCCTTATCTCTGGGTCTTTCAATTGTACATATTTTTTTATGTGTTGATGTTGAAGAAATACCATTCTGATATTATGTGATTCACCTAAACTGGATGGATTTGGATCAGAATCTAAGTTTTGAGGAGCCCGTGGCCATTTTTGATAGATAACTTTAGATGTTGAGGTCTAAGGAAAAGGCTTCGGCAAGGGTTCAGCAAAGGCATCGTCAAGTTAAGGGGGCTACTAAGGAGACAAAGTTATACATGAAAACAAATATCCCCTACTTTTTGACTGCTTAGATTTATTCTTTCTCCATATTTTTTAGGACGGATATGTATTTTAATGGTGCATGATGTAACAAATTTCATAGTTGTTTTTCAATTTCTATATATATTGACATTTTTACCCTTTTTATAGCTTTAGTATGGTGTTTAAGGTATGCAATAGTGGGTGGCACAATTCATGAGGTAGTTTGATGGGTGTGGAGTGAATTTTACATTTTGGAAAGTTGGGAAGTCAATAGATTTGTCAAAATTTAATATTTGATAAAACTAGCTCAGAAAGGAATTTTGATAGTTTCATTAGGCTCAGAAGGTGATTTTTTAGATTGTTTGGACCTTTAGTTTGGGTTTTGAGGCTTTTGGATGGATTTTAAGTCATTAGATGGAAATTTTGAAATTGCAAAGCTAAGAATTGACTTTGGTCAATATTGGCTCAAGATGACTTAAGATTGGTGTTCTGATGTTTTCAATAGGTTTGGAATGTCATTTATAGTCTAGCAGCAAATATGGTTTGTATTTTTGGGTTCCAAATGAATCCCTAGGGTTGATTTGAAGTTTTCTAGTTTGAACTTATTGTTGTTGGTTGCTCATATCTAGTACAGGCTTCTTTTCTCTTCGCGTTCGTGAATTTCTTCTCGCTATCACGAAGAGTAGTGTACCCTTGCCATGGCAATCGCCGAGGGATTTTAAATTGGGTCAGCATAGTGCTTCACAAAAGCATTGGGGGGTTCTCGTGATCACTAATATTTAGGTACCAGGACAAAATTTAAAACCCTATTTTCAAGTATAAATACCATAACTCAATTTTTGAAGCTTAGGAACAAATTTTAGGGCGATTCAGAGTGGATTTTCAATGTTTCTTGATTTGGATATGAGTCTAAACCTTTAATTTATCATTATTTGATACTTAATTAATGATTTCACCTATAAATCATGGTTTTAAATTACAAAATAAGAGGCTAAATTTATGAAATCAAATTTTTTGATGTTTTGAAGGTTGATTTGTAGTTGGTTTTTGATGAAATATTATATTTGAGTTCCTTATTTTATGAATAATATCATTTTCAAATAAAATTTCAATTTTTCCTACACAAGCTTGGGGTTGACTTTTCGGGACTGAGATAAAAGTATAGCAATATGGGTGTTTATGGATTCATTTTCTTATGTAGAATACCTATTTGATCTGATTGCGAATATTCAGAAGCTTTCTAGAAGGGAAAGGCTAAGATATGACTTTTTAGACTTTATTTAATGTACATTTTGACTTTTTCTCAATATTTTAGTATATTAAATGACTATGTCTTGGGGAATAGGTAATGAGGGTCCCACGTGGGTGAAATGTCGAGCATCGAAGCAAGTATCAATATCATGTTATGGGTAAAGTGAGATTCTATCTCGATTTTGTTGACTTATTTGACTACATGAGCCTATTGATAGTTGTAGCATCAGTAGAAATATTTGTGTTTCTTGTTAGTACGTGTCCAGACTTTAACATGTGAATGTCATCCTATGATTTTCGCATCTGATCATGTTTTCACTATCCTCATTTTATTAGTGATTTTAGACTTCTAATTATGGTTGTGCTGAGGATTTTTATTTGGTAAAGGATCGGTGTATATTTTTGTGTCATTTGCAGCTCATGTATAAAAAAATGGATGTTAAAGAAGTAAAAGAATAAATCTCGGTAATTGGGCTTCTAGGAGAGTTCTAAGTATATGTTTATCCAATACAAGATTCTTATCACCTAGGACACTTCCTGGTGATGGTTGTCCGGTACATAGTGGGTATATAAATCTCTCAACTCTCCCATAAATTCCAGCTAATCAAGGTAGTTGGTATCTATAGGTTTTCTAGCCAGGTAAGAGGCATATGCATCATATGCATTACATTACATCATTTCTACTTGACTTACACTAAATTGACGTGGAGATCAATTGGGTGATTGTGATAGTGTCTTGACATTAGTTGCTAGTTTAGGTTTGTCTTAAGTAGAAATTTTCCATGTATATGTAGAAAATATTATATTTGAGTATTTAGGACTGACCCTCATTGTCACTTTAGATTGGGTTCAATCGATGATGCAGATGAGTACATTTGGATTAGTAATCATGGTTGTTTATTTTTCCACCTTTTTGCAGGTACTTAACCTAGAATCTCCGGACGTTGATTCAATAGTTGTGTTTGGAGCTGTCACTTTGGGATCCCTAGGTAATGATGATATGCAACCTAACTAGATCTCTTTTATTTTTTGTTTTCAATTATTTTTCCTTAATTTTGGAGTATTATAGGTTTTAGTGATGTAGTGGATTCTTTAGAGGCTTGTACTAGTGACTTCTATGTTTTGGGATTTGATTATGATATTTTCCCCATTTTTGATCTTAGTTTCTATGAGAGGAGTACTTGCTGACTTTTATTGTTCTTGAATGATTAATTCCATGTTTAATTCTATTATATTGTTGCTTGATTTGGTTTGATTTACCTATCACGGTGTAGCATCCCACACTTTGCATTGATCAAACTCAAAATTAGTGCCAAAACCAGATAAAAATTTTTCCAGATCCCATACCAGTATGAGTCATACTATGGACCATGAGTAGTGGTAGGATTAGTGGTATGGAATCACTTAAATAGTCACCTTCCAGGTTATCACGCACTATAGTATGACTCATGGTTTGGATCACGACCCATACAATAGAGCAATGGTACCATTTCAAGTGAGTTTTCAAAAATCATCAAAGGGACCACGATTCAATGTACAAGTTGCAATATCATTGGAAGGGTCGTACTAAGGACCCGTGGTTCCCTAAACAAAGGACTAAAAAATTAGGCTCTAGTAACCACGTGTTAAGATATGACTCGTGGTATTAGTGTACGAGTCGTACAATGACACAAAAGTGGCCTTTCTAGAAATATGTTCAACATCTATCCAGGACTCACGACTCCAACCATGACATGAAGTTTGATTGTACGAATCTTAAGATGATTGGTGAGGTCTTGTTTCTCAGAATTTAAAATGATTTCCTCAAGGGAAAATTAGTCTTTTCTGACCTTTTTAAGATCAATAATGCATTGTTTTCATAAAATTATTAGAGGGAGATTAAAGGCTAATAAGACTATCATTTCCCTCATTTTTATGGTTAACATCAAAAGTCAAAAAAACAAAAGCCCGCAAGCCAGTTAGGGTTCCTTCCTCAAGATTCCAAACTTCAAGCTCCTAGGCCAAGTTTTTAGTCAAGGTTCTTCAATAATCAGATATGTGGGATTTCAGTAAAGGTTTCCCTTAACCCTTATGCCCCAAAACTTAGATTTTCACTATGATTTTCATGACTTTATTATTCAGGATTTATACCCAATTATGCATATTTTCTTGAAATTCAATTTCCCTATTGTATGTTATAAATATGGTTTTTGTTAAAAGTGACTATATGATGTTGCCCAAATTACTCCTCCCAAAAATTATAAAACGGCTGGTGAATCAAATATAGAACCAAACGAGGTTGGGGTCGATCCCACAGGGAATAGGTCAAAATTCTATCAAGTTTTTGTCTAAGTAATTGGCAAATAAGTAAAAGAAGGGGTTTTGTGAAACAAAAGAACAATAGTAATAGTTGTTGGTTGTTGGATTTGTAATTAATATGAGAAATCACTAGGATTATGATCCCCATGATTTCATAACTACACAGGTTTCTCTTGCAATCAAACTATCCCAATGCATTGTTTGCAATATCTAACAAGATAGTTTCATCTAGACTTATCTCAACCTTGACTAGATGAACTTCACTCTTCTCCTCTTGGACTCCGAGTGTTACACTTTTAACACTTGTTGCTGATCTCAGACTAACTCTCCATGTTACAGCTCAACTTATTAGATGAAGGTTGATAGCTTCAAATCTCTATTGTCATTTCCTTTTCATAATCTATACCTCTCTCCCAAGAAAGTTTGAAATAAAGGAGATTTCCTAACGTTTGTAATCATTAGAAAAGCAATCACAACGAGGAAAATACCAATACATAGAAGCACACTGGTCTAAAATTGCTTAGCACTTAACATGTTTTGTTAATTCCTCATGGTTCCCCCAAACCTAATTGAGGTGTTTAGCTACATATAATTGCAAGAACACAAGAAGGATTCATATATGAAGACATGATTATGAACTTACAATAAGAATTAAACTCCAAAATCTCAACTTGAATTAAAACCCTAGAAACGATGTTCGTAAAATTTCAAGAATATGCCTTAGAATCTCACTATATAATGTTGTAAAATATGAATGAGTCTGAACTAGTACAAAAAATCCTATAAGGTTATTTATAGACAAAATAAAACCCATCCTATTACAAACAGTAAATCTGGGTCTGCTGGCTCGGATGAGAGAAAGGTATGATCATGCACGATCATCCTTTGATGCTCGTGGTTTAGCTCTTGCATGTATGGGCCTTTTTCCTGTGACCTTCAGGTATGAGAGTATGTAGCTTCCATGATCATGATTGGCCCTCATCTAATTATTCTCCCGCTTAACTCCTGAAGCTTTGTTTTTAGGTTCTCCTTCTCATGACCAAAAGGTACGATAGTACCATCAAGTTATGATCGTGAGAGCTCTCATCCGATTAACTCCTGAGGACCCTTGCTTTACTTCAACTCACGACATCATTGGTACGACCGTGGTAAGATCCCATGGTCGTGTTTTTATTCGTATGATCCTTTTTAGGTCCCATTTTCCCCACATTCCTTCTCCGAGCCTATTTATCCCACAAATACCATAAACCCGTCATATCCACAAAAAATACCCTTGTACTTACAAATATTCACCATTTTACGTGTCTCAAGTGCTGTAAATTCATGGCACATCAACACCCTCAACTTAGAACAATTGTATGTCCTCAAGTAATAAAAATAGAATAAACAAACCAAAAATGCTTACCCTAGGGAAAACTAAGAATACTACGGCAGTCCAAGTTTCACAAAAATCACATTTTCAGCACGTATTTATCAAAACACAGTTCAAAATCCTCCACTGATATTTAAAATCAACAAGAGTAGTGTGTATACAAACTAAGTACCATAGCACAATGAAATCAAGACATGACAATTACATTAGCAGCAGATGACCCAATACTTTAGACAAATGACACTACTTAATCAAGAAGCAACCCAAAATCTAGCCCTTAAGCCCTCACAATAAAGAAGTGCCAACGCTCAGTATATGGAATGTAAAGGACAAACTGGGATAGAATCAAATATCTCACTCTCACAAGGAATTCTGGTTGTGTGCGGTTGGTACCATAGGCTTGCCCTTATTTTCTACACCTTAGCTTCCGGACATTCAAATTAGGATCACTATAGGACTTTATTTGCTAGTAATGTTGGCTCGGGGGTAGGTATGGTATATCTGGATAAAGTGACTAACCCTCCTTGGCACTTACACTAGTTGTGGCTTCCATTCTTATTTTCCTTCTTTTGTTTTTCTCCCCTTTTCAACTTTTTTTACTCAGGCCCTGGGTACGATTTTATTTCAGTCATTTTTTTTTTTCTTCTCTTGTGTTTTCTTTTCTTTTTCTTCTTTTCTTTTTTCTTTTATTGCCTACCACGCCTGAATCTCCTTTTCTTTTCACTATACATTCTGCACACCCAACATTTTACGCACCCCTACAACTTTAAACGAGACTAACTGGGAAAGCTCTAGACCACACACACATGCCAACTAGGTATATCCTCACACACTATCAGCTCAAGTCTATCATTTCAATTACTACCTAATCTGTTCATGCACTGTCTTGCCAAGTTATCAGACCACTAATCCTAATGTCATGTCAAGATCCAAACAACGGCTATAGTTCCAGTAAGCATAAAACTCAGCACAAATTTAAAATATTGTTTTTGGATGGATATCATTTTAAGAAAAGAAATTTCTTGCTTCTTTTATTTCAACTGCACTAATTTTTTTCAATTTACCCTAAATTACACATAAAATAAAAGCTAACACAAAACAACACTCTAAAAAAACATAAATAAACACCTAAACATGCTGGTTCTAACTAGGAAAGCTCAACCGAGGAAAAAGAAACACGGCAACAAAAACCCTCGATTGTGGTACACCACCACCCCCGACATGGAAATCATGAAATATCCCCATTGTATAAAATTTTAGAAAGTAAAAACATGGGATAAAGTAGGTTCCTGTCATAATCTGATTAGTTGGGGTACGAGATGGGACCCCTCTATCCTTTACTCCTCCAGTGGCCTCGGCTGTGGATGGGGCACTCTCAGCTACGTGGGCACTGGTAGTGGCCGATGCCCTTAGTTGATGGCATCAACTCCCTCTAATTGTTGGTGGTACCTCAACTTCCTCTAATATCACTACCTCAGAGGTCTGTGTATCTCTCTCTCTTACTCTTCTTCTTCTTCTTCTTCCCCTTCTTTTCAGCATCATCACCTATCCTCCTCTTTCAAGGCTCCAAAGCTCTTCCTATCTCCTCAATATCTATCTCATCGACGATTGGGGCTGGAGTATAAAAATCAAGGTCTAAAGAGTTTGCATTATCAGCTAACTACTCTAATGATGGCATAGCAGGTAGAAGAGAAAGTGCAATAGGAATGGTTCTCTTAGTAAGTATTCAAACTGTTTTTTTTAATGCGGTCATATCATCTGTAATGACTCTTATATTTGGAGCCTACATCAAGTCAACCAGAGCCAAAAAACAGCTCTCAAATCTATCAAAATAAGTTTGGACCTCCTATACTACGACCTTAATTTCTTACACCAAGTAAGGATTAACCCCTACCTCCAACTTCTTAAGTTGCGCATTATGTACTACCTGCGTCCATAAATCCATCTCCGGCTGAGTAGTTGGTATCAAAGTATAGTCCGTAGAAGCATGTGTGTGTGCACCCAATGGTGTTGTAGCCTACTGTAAAGAGAATAAAGTAGTACTAACTCAAGATGTCGGGATCTCACTAGAGGGGTACCTCCCATAACCTCTGGTGGTACCACTAGAAAGGGACATAGGATGGGAGCTGCTGGGTTCCTAAATTTATTGATCATCCCAAAAACCACAGTCTTTATTAGTTGAATAAATTTGTCAATTGTCAGAACTGATAGTACCTCTGAATTTTGTAGCAGTTGAGTGATTGGGATCGAGAAAGGTAGGATCATGCTCAACTCAAAGACCCTATCCCAAATCTCTTCTGTAATGTTTCACGGAATGTTCAAATCTAGCTCCGCTAGGAAAGGGGCTACTATACCTGCATTTATGGCACCCAATGTGTTGTCATTTTTCGTGGGTGTGATGTATTGCCTCACAATGGACCACCATGCATTGGTGGTGAACTTGAGGGTATTTTTATAAATAGTCATCCCATTGATCCATGGGGAATTTTCTCCTTCTTCCACAATGTGGTCCGCCAAACACTTATAGTGTAAAACTTTGTTGTCAATAGACAGCTTCTTCACACTTTTTAAAACAGTTGCAATGATAACTAACAAAGTGTTGTTGGCCCCCAAAAATGCATACCGAAGATGATATGGTAGACCTTTGAACTCCAAAATTGGAGGCTCCTCAATACAAGGTTTTGCTAGCGGTTCACTCTATTCTTCAAATCAAGATCCAGCTTCTTAGGTGCATAATTGTATGAATGCCTACCAACAAGTGCATTCACCATCTCATCGCACTAATCAGTTCAATCACTATTAAAATTCATGATCACTATCGCGAGGGAACTACTCCAAGTCTCTCCTTAATGGGAGCTACCAACTCATCTTCGTCGACTGTATCTACCACAGAAATCACACGCATATCCTTCGGTTGCTTCATAGACTGGCATGCATTAAAAATGAATTGCTCATTATTTAATTGAAACTTTATCTGCCGAGTCTCCATATCAATCAAAATATTTCTAGTCGCAAGGAAGGGTCTTCCCAAGATAATGGAAACCTCAAAGTCAACTCATAGTCAAGGATGACGAAATTAGCTGGAAAGATGAAGGATGCAACCCTCACCAAAACAACACATAAAATACCTACCGACTTCTTCAAAGTGTGGTCCGCCATGAGTAGTCTTATTGAAGTCGGCTTGGGTGCCCCCAACCCTAACTGTTTGTAAACTACTAGTGGCATTAAGTTAATGCTATCTTCTAAATCACATAATGCCTTCGTAAAATTGAAACACCCTATAGTGTATGGGATCGTAAATGTACCTGGGTCTTCTTTTTTCTCAACCAATAATCTAGAAGCTATGGCAAAACAATGGTGCACGTTGTCCATGGGCTCAAAGCTCATAGTCCACTTCTTCATCACTAAATCCTTCATAAATTTTGCATAGCCTGGAATTTGTTCTAAAGCCTCCATAAGAGGGATGTTCACCAATAACCATTTTAATATTTAGATAAACTTTTAGTATTTTCCCTCTTCAGCTTTCATCTTCAAACTTTGTGAAAAAGGTAGAGGAGGTCGTGGAATGGGCTTAGATAATTGTGTGACCTCCTTATCCATCCCTTTGTTAGACTTAGCCTATTTTTCAGAAACCAGAGGATTTTGACATGGATCATCATCTACCACCAAAATTTCTACTTCAGTCTCATGCACATCGTCAACAATTACGAGCTTGTTTTTCTTGTCTTAAACTACAGGCATAGGTAGATCAGTAGTAGTCTTCCCACTTCTCGTAGTAATAGCTAGGCAATGGCCATTATTTTTGGGATTTTGGACGATGTTGTTCGGAAGTATTCCTGGTTAATGCTGATTCAATGCGGCAGACATCTGCCCATATTATTGCTCAAGCTGTTTGATGGCGGTTACATGAGACTCAACTTTTTGACTCATTCCTGAAATGTCTCCCCTAATCTCCCTAAGGCAATTTTCTTGGATCTCCAACCCCTTAACAAGTTTTGCAAGTAAAACTTCCATTTTCCAAAATTAGCATCATGGTTCCCAGGTGGAATGTAAGGACCACTCTAGTCCTTGTAATTATCTTTCCACTTCAAATCACCATCACGATCTCGATCTCTGCGTCTATACCCTGTGTTGTTGTAATTGTCTCTGTAGTAGTTCCAACCTTGATTCCCTTGACTAGAGTTCCAATTTTCTTGGTTAGACCCTTGGAAAAACCCACCAACTCTTTGTCAAGATATTTAGCCTCTTCCTCTAAATCTAAATCTTTATAACTAAGTACCTTACCTTGTGCATCTACCATATTAACCTTTTCGGCCCCAACTCTCACAATTTGCTTAGAAAGTAACCCAATCTCAGTCCTCAACTATGCTATCTCTTAAGCCACTATAACATCAAATGTTCTCTGTTCTGCTGACGCTCCAATTGCATACATTCCTGTGAGTCTATATACCTCTTAAATAAGCCAATCTTGGTTGGTTTTAGCGATTTGATCAAGAATCTCTAAAGCCTGCTCCTAATGTAGACTCATGAATGCCCCATATGTGATAATGTCTGCTACATCCTTAGTGTTCGCATTCAAGGCTCCGTAGAATGTTTCGACCAGTCATTCTCAGCGTGTAGAGATTTCCTATAACTGCCCAAGTTATTTATGACTTGCTGGGATTCACAGTTTGATTTTTGGGCAGATCGTTTGAAAATTTTGTTAACACCAAACGTGTTGTGAATCATTTAAATTAAATTAGAATTTGGTAAAACAATATTGTTAATTACCTTTCGAAAGTGTTTTTGAAATTTATAAAATTCTTTAGTTATGATATATCTGTACTACTTTATAATATTTTTATATTAATATTTTATATGGAGATAGTGAATATAGATATGTTAAAATAACATTATTATTTTATAGAGATTCTATCCGAAATAATTTTCTATTAATTATGGAATATTCAAAATGTGATATTTATTTTACCACGAATCTATACAATACCCGAATATATACATAACAGAATAAAGTCATATAGTGTTGGCACCACTCTTCCATGAAGAAGTGTTGGGGAACTGCCACATTGATCTTTTCAAAGCATGATGCCATTTAACAACCTAATCTACTACCACCATTGCATTGTAGTTAATTATTAGGATATGTTAGTTGAAGTAAGTACTACTATATGATATAAATATTGTTGTTGTTGGGATTAATTTTTAGCTAATATTTAGCTTGGATTTAAAAATATCCCTTGTGTCTGTTGATTACTGAGTTATTTGGGATGTTGTGATGATCTCGATTTTGGGATTGCGCAAGCAGGCCCCATGTGATATTTTTGGTTGTTCACTAACTTATAGCAATATGGGTATCAATTTTAATGATATAACGAATAGTTTACTATTTTGATAGCGTGACAACAGTCTGAGGCCCCTCACAAGGGGAAGGCTCCTATTTAGCAGGCTTTGGGAGACATTTGGTTGTATCCAGGTAGGCTAGACATTTTTGATTTGCTAGTGTTTGGGCTGGTAGTTGTAGTTTTCCATTGGATTGCTATAATTAGTCTTGTAGGACCCATTAGGGCCATGTTCGGGTATGTTCTGGGCCTGCTATTTTTGTGGTATGCCATAAATGCCATTCTGAATTGGTTAATGTTGCGACTGCTATTAGTTGCAGACTGAGGAACCTTAGTCCAGACTTGAATATGCTTATCCCCAACTTAGTTTCGAGACCAACTACCCTTCACAATTTGTATAGTTAGCTTTAAATATTATTAGGCTTAGTTAAGCCCTAAGATGATCTCTTAGGATAATATTTGGGTTGATTCACCCTAGTTATGATCCTTTAGCCTGTTTGGACTTATTAGTTCTTGACTGGGATTGGTAGCCTTGACCTAGTATCACTTGCCTTGTCGTGATACTTTTGAGATACGCGATTGGGCATGTATATAGCCTAGTAGTAGTTTATTGACCTCGAAGGACCCAGGGAATGGCTTTTTAATACCTTATATGTTAGCTCCTTTATTTATACTTTGGGATAAGTCTCAAGATAGTATGTCCCCGTTTACTTATATTTATGTGGACTCTGACACTATTCTGGTACTTAATTATGATGACCCCAAAAGACTGGTTACTGATTGTTATGAGTTCTGATACGAATTTGGCCACTGATTAAGATATTATGACTATTGATATTTATGAGTTCTGATTCAATTCCAATCACTGATTCAGATATGATGACTATTGATATTTATGAGTTTTGGTTTAAGTTCGGCTACTTATTATGTTATGATCTGAGAGTTCTGGTACTGGGTATCGTAGTTATGATATTATGATTCACTGAGTTCCAATTCGAGTTCGACATCTAGTTATGAGTTCTGAGATATATTATATGTGTGGCCTCTAGTTATTACCCACTATGTCCAGTTTGACTCCGGCATCTGGCCTCTTGTTATTACATATTGATGCCAGTTCAAGCCTGGTATAGCCCTAGATGGTTACAATAGTTATTGGATACTAGTTCAGTCGTAGAGTATATACGGTTCTACATTCACTTTTCTTGTGTGTCCCACTGGTTTATGGGGGCACAGCTGGGTTATTGTTTTCTTCAGTGTGCCTTCTGGGCTTACGGGGGCCCAGCTAGGTTATGTGTGACTTGTCTATTTATTTTCACTTTTACTTATTGTTCAGCATCGCCTTTACTTATTTACTTATCACATTTATATAGTTCGGCAGTTATCTATCTTTTTATTATTCTTACCCTAGACTTAGCAAGTACCCTCGCATTTTGGATTACTTATGCTATATTGAGCTCAGTCAGCCAATGATGCCTACTGAGTACCCATTGGCCAGTACTCATACTGCACTTCTGTATTTTTTCCACGATGTAAATTCGAGCACCAGTCGATAACAGTGACTTAATCCTCTTTCCTCAGCACTGATTCGGAGTAGGGTGAGCTTGTTGTCGTCCGAGACTAATACAACTTCATCTACTCCTGTATAGTATTTTGTACTCAATATTGTTGTATATGTTGTGTAGATTTGGTTTCTTTCTAGTACTCTGGTTGTGTTAGTTGTGGCTCTAGTACCTACCTTACCAGGTCTTGAGAGGGGTTCATCTGTATACACTTTCATCTTTCTCTTCTGTCTCAGTATGCATGTTATACTTTAGTTCCTTTGCTTTCTATCCTTATTTATTATTATTGTTGTGTATTCTTCATCTCTTTCCATCTGGTTTCTTCCTGTTAGCCCGTCGCTTACCGCTCTGGGCTATAGCTTGGCTTACCTATAGGTGGGTTACAGTAGGCGCCATCATGACTCAAACAATAAGGTCATGACAGCTTGGTATCAGAGCCTAGGTTTGCCAAAATTATTGGTACAAGAGCCAATGGTTAGTCGAGTCCTGCGGATCGATATGGAGACGTTTTTATCCTATTATTAGGAGGCTACAGAGTATTTTTAGGGAAAATCTCATTTCTTTGATTCCCTTTTATGCATCGGTGTCTATATTGATTTCTGATATATATTTTTTTCACTCTTTATGCAGATGGATAGGATGCATGGTATGAGAGCCGAGGGTCGAGACCCCGAGTTCACAGGGAGAGCTCCAGTTAAGGGTCGAGGTCGACCCAGATGTTGGGGGTAGGATAGAGCAGCATTCCCAGGAAGAGATCAGGCTAGGGATCTACTACCTGATTCCGTTATAACCCCTAAGCCTGATAGATCTCCAAGTATTTTGCCACCACAATAGCAGGTGGGCCAAGGAGCAGCCCAGGCCCCACCTGAGTTTATAGCTACATTAGTTCTCTGAGATACTTTGGTGCAGTTATTGGATTTAGTTGGAGGTCCGCCAGCTGAGAGAGCTCAACCAGTAGTACAGGGAGTTGGTATTGGGGTGTAGCCTGTATCAGTAGTACCTAGAGTAAAGTTTCCGCCAGTGTCAGTAGTTCCATAGCTGATCGCAGCCTAGTAAGTTATGTGTATTGAGGAGCAGAAAATGTTGGGTCATTTTCTGAGATTGACTCCACCCAGGTTTGTGGGTACTTGAGAGGAGGATGCTTATCAGTTTTTATCCAAATGTGTGGAGAAATTGAGAAATTTAGGGTTAGTTGAGACTCGCGGTGAAGACTTTGTTGCAAATCAGTTCGACACAGCAGTGAGGCGATTGTGGAGGGTTTATCCTGATTCCAGGCCAGCTGTATCTCCACCGGTTACTTGGGCTCAGTTCTCTAAGGCATTCTTGGGGAAGTATATGCCTCGCAGTATGCACGAGCGTCTTTGAGATGAGTTTTCTGGGTTGAGATAGGGTTCGATGTCATTGGCCGAGTATGAGGCAAGATTCCATGAATTGGACAGACATGATGCTACGATTTTACCTGATGACTTTGAGAGGATCAGATGTTTTGTCATAGGTTTGAGGTTTCCGCTCTTTACAGCCACACAGAGTTTAGTGACTTCAAGAAAGTCTTTTGCGAAGATTGTTTAGCTTGTATACTCTATTGAGTAGATGGATCGCGAGGCCCAATGGGGAAGCAATAAGAGACCACGTTTCCAGGGAAATTACAGTGGGAGCCACAATAATTCACAGTCTGAAGGCCGTATATTTCATGATAGGGACACCCACCAGCAGCAACAACTTTATCATTGTCAAGGTCAGCCTATAGGGCTCGTTCAGTAAGCGTTTTAGACATCATATGGGGGTCAACCTAGGTATAGTAGTTCTAGTGGTCGAAGTAGCAGTCAGCCAGAGAAGGGTGTTCAGTCAGAGTCCTCGAGCAGAGATGGTCATTCCGAATCAGTCGGACCTTCTATACAAAACAGAGTGCCAGGAGCATCTTATGAGTGTGGGGTTGTTGGTCACATCACCTGTGAGTGTTCCCGGCATGGGATAATTGAGCCATCAGTGCAGACTACACGCCTGATCAGAGCAGTAACACCTTTATCTAGGAGTGGTGCACAAGGTTCCAGAGGTGGTCCTCAGGGAGGTAAAACAGGTGGTCAGGTAGGCACCTCGTTCGGTAGCATACAGGACCATTTGTATGCTATACCGCGAAGGCCGGAGGCTGAGGATTCGGATGCTGTGATCACAGGTATGATCTACGCATACCATCAGCCAGTTTCTGCTTATTATGCACCGTGGTTGGGTTTGTGTTTGGATTCTTTATCTATGTCTTTGTGCATAGCTACCCCCATGGGTGATTCTTTACTAGTGGATCGAGTTTTTCTCATTGTGTTAGATATAGTAGATTTTTGTGTTATTCTGGGCTTATGTGGACCCAGTATTCCTACCTGTTTGAGCCTTTATATACTTTCTTATCGTTTATTTTCGCGGACAAAAGTCATTTTAGTAGTGGATGATGTAATGACCCTTCCGGTCATTTCACTTGTTTTCATACGTTCTCGACCTTTAGAGCTTTCCTATAACTGCCCCAAGTTATTTATGACTTGCTAGGACTAACAGGTCAGTTTTTGGGCAATTCTTTTGGGAAGTTTATTAACACCGAATTTGTTGCGAAACATTTAAATTTAATAAGAATTTGGTAAAATTGAATAGTTAATTACCTTTTGAATTTTTTTTTGAAATTTATAAAATTCATTAGTTATGATATCTCTATACTACTTTATAATAGTTTTATAACCTATTAATATTTTACCCGGAGATAGTGAATCTCGATATGTTAAAATAATATTATTATTTTAGAGAGGTTTTATCAGAAATAATTTTCTATTAACTACGGTATATTCAAAATATGATATTTATTTTACCACGAATCTATACAATACCCGAATAAATGTATAACGGAATAAAGTCATACAGTGTTGGTACCACGCATCCACGAGAAAGTGTTGGGGAACTGCCACATAGATCTTTTTCATAGCATGATGCCATTTAACAACCTAATCTACTACCACTATTGCATTGTAGTTAATTATTAGTATATGTTAATTGAAGTATGTACTACTATATGTTATATAACACACACACACACACATATATATATATATATAAGGTACCAACCTCAGTTAGATTATTCACTGGACATTTTATAAAAAGTGATGTATAAATATTGGCATGTCCATGTTGAAAGTTCTATAAGGGAAAATATTTTAATGCTATATCTGAACCTTGAAACAAAGTTGATTATCTATATTAAGTTATTCAAGCTCGGAGATCGCGTTGTTGATTGTATAGCATCTTTATATCGTAGTTTTTCTCGTTGATTTTAGAGTAAATTCGTACATTTAAATTGTTATTCAGTGTTGTTGTTGTTGGGACTGTTTTTAGCTAATATTTAGCTCAGATTTAAAGATATCTCTTGTAACTATTGATCACTAAGCTATTTGGGACGCTGTGACGGTTTTGATTTTGCGATTCTACAAGTGAGCCGTTCACCAACTTATAGCAATATGGGTATCAATTTTCATGTTGTAATGAATAGTTTACTATTTTGACAGCGTGACAACCCAGGCCTCTTGGAAGAGGAAGGCTCCTATTTAGTAGGCTTTGGGAGACATTTGGTAGCGTCCAGGTAGGCAGGACATTGTTGGTTTGCTAGTGTTTGGGCTGGTAGTTGTAATTTTTCATTGGCTTTCTATAATTCCTGTTAGGCCCGTTAGGGCCATGCTTCGATATGTTCCAGGCCCGCTAACCTTGTGGTATGCCATAAATGCCTTTCTGAATTGATTAATGTTGCGACTACAATTAGTTGTGGACTATGGAACCTTAGTACAGGCTAGGATATGTTTAGCCCCGACTTAGTTCCCGGACACTATAGTGGGCCCCACTACTATTCACAATCTTTATAGTTAGCTTTAAACATTGTTAGGCTTAGTTAAGCCCTGAGATGATCTTTTAGGATAACATTTGGGTTGATTTACCCCGGTTATGCTCCTTTAGCCTATTTGGCCTTATTAGTCCTTGATAGCTTAGTACTTGACCAGGATTGGTAGCCTTGACCTAGTATCGAGACCTGCCTTGCCCTCATACTTTTGAGATACCCGATTGGACATGTACGTCGCCCAGTAGTAGTTTATTGACCTCGAAGGACCCAGGGAATGGCTTTGTAATACCTTATAGGTTAGCACCTTTACTTATATTTCGGGTTTGGTCTGGGGCATGTATGTCCCCATTTACTTGTATGAGTTCTGAGATATATTATATGTATTGCCTCTCAATATTATCGACTATGTCTGGTTCAACTTTGGTGTCTGGCCTCTTTTTATTACCCATTGATGTCAGTTCAAGCCTGGTACACCCCTAGATTGTTACGATAGTTACTGGATACTGGTTCAGCCACAGATTATGGACAGTTCTATATTTACTTTTCTTGTGTGTCCCACCGGCTTATGGGGCACGGTTGGGTTATTATATTCTTTAGTGTGCCTTCTGATTTTGTGGGACTTGTCTGTTTATTTGTATTTCCTTTACTTATTTTCTTAACGCATC
This sequence comes from Capsicum rhomboideum, assembly GCA_031232105.1. Lineage (NCBI taxonomy): Eukaryota > Viridiplantae > Streptophyta > Magnoliopsida > Solanales > Solanaceae > Capsicum > Capsicum rhomboideum. Next base: position 30,708,602 of record CP124712.1, on the reverse strand, counting down.
TGTAAAGTTTGGAAATTATCTATCTTTTTATCATTCTTACCCCGGACTTAGCTTGCACCCTTGCATTTTAGCTTACTTATGCTATATTGAGCTCAGTCGGCCGATGATGCCTACTGAGTACCCGTTGCCTGGTACTCATATTTCACTTCTACATTTTTCTCCCTGATGCAAATCTGGGCACCAGTCGACGACAGTGACGTGATCCTCTTTCCTCAGCACTAATCTAGAGCAGGGGTGAGCTTGTTGTCGTCCGAGGATGATCCTACTTTATCTACTCCGGTATACTCTTTTGTACTCGAGATTGTTTCATATGTTGTGTATATTTGGTTTCTGTCTAGTACTCTGGGTGTGTTAGATATGGCTCTAGTACAGACCTTACCAGGTCTTGGGAGTGGTTCATCTGTATAAATGTTCTCTTCTTCTTCTGTCTCAGTATGCATGTTATACTTTAGCTCTTTTGCTTTCAATCTTTATTTATTATTGTTGTTATGTCTTCTTCATCTCTTTCTTTCTGGTTTCTTCATATTAGCCCGTTGCTTTCTACTTCGGTCTATGGCTTGGCTTACCTATAGGTGGGTTATGGTAGGTGCCATCATGACTCAAAAAATTGGGTCGTGACATACCCCCTTTAGGTTCGGTAAGTGAATCATTGTGCTCATAATATCAAACTTAGTTCCTTGAGGCAATTCTAGTGAAATGATAGCACCCGCCTCAATTGGCTCCAAGTAGTTAAAATGTTCCTTAGGATCTTCATAAATGTGAAGATATAATTGAAGTGGTTGCTACCCCCGGACCTTCTCTAAGTTTCCCTATCCTCAAGTGAAGCATGCCGATTAGCCTGATTTTGCCTTGCTGTCTTATCCCTAGCAGCCTGTCTGGCAGCCTCTTGTCTGGCATTCTCTTAAGCCATTAGCCACACACTGGTTTTCTCTGCAGTCTCATGGCTAACCAGATGAAGTGTTGGCTGGTCATGAAGTTCACCACCACCATGAGAACCTTCAAGCAAGGCTGCTGGATCATGAACTCCGTCGTTAACCATTCTTCGATTGTTTCTCAGAGTTCTTTCGATTTTAGTATCAAGTGGAATTAGGGGATTGCCTTG